>CM033644.1:199093997-200407480 GCA_019512145.1 Engystomops pustulosus
CGGTAGGACATGTGGCGTTGCGCTGCAACGATGCTCAATGGTACCAAGGGGCCCAAAGAGTGCCAAGAGAAAAATTCCCCACACCATGACACCACCGCACCAGCCTGAACTGTTGATACAAGGCAGGATGGATTCCATGCTTTCATGTTGTTGACGCCAAATTCTGAACCATACAATCAAGATCGGTCGCGCAGAATCGTCAGATCATCAGACCAGGCAACGTCTGTTTTTCCATCTTCTACTGTTCAATTTCGATAGCTTGTGCAAATTGTAGCCTCAGTTTCCTGTTCTTAGATGAACAGAGTGGCACCCGGTGTGCGTCTTCTGCTGCGTAGCCCATATCCTCAAAGTTCGACAGAATGTGCGTTCAGAGATGCTCTTGGTTGTAAAGGGTGGTGATTTGATCGTACTGTTGCCTTTCTATCAGCTCGAACAGTCTGCCCATTCTCCTCTGACCTCTGGCATCAACAAGGCTTTCTGCCCACAGAACTGCCGCTCACTGGATGTTTTTCTTTTTCGACCATCCTCTGAAAACCCTAGAGAGGGGTGTGTGAAAATCCCAGTAGATCAGCACGTTTCTGAAATACTCAGACAGCCTCTGGCACCCAACAACCCTGCCACGTTTAAAGGCACCAAATCACCTTTCTTCCCCATACTGATGCTCGGTTTGAACTGCAGGAGATTACTTGCCATGTCACATGCCTAAATGCAACTAAGTTGCCGCCATGTGATTGGCTGATTAGAAATTAAGTGTTAACGAGCGAGTTGACGAGGTGTACTCCAGTTCCATCCTATCCTATTCACACGGTTCCACCAAACCGCCTCCTCCTTAAAGGGAATGCCTTTGCAAACTATGTATCAAATCTCTACTCTGGAGCCTGGGAGCCTTGAGTAGCTGATTTCGGATCTTAGGATTTACAGAAGAGTGTTGTGGTCATAAAGGGTTGACATGGTCAGCAACAATACTCAGGTAGACTGTGGCTGTTGCACTGCACGATGCTCAATTGGTACAAGGGGCCCACAAGAGTTCCAAGGAAAATATTCCCACACCATGACACCACCGCCACCAGCCTGAACCGTGATACAAGGGAGGATGGATCCATGCTTTATGTCGTTGACGCCCAAATTCTGACCCTACCATCCAAATGTCGCAGCAGAACGAACACTCGACAAGCATCAGAACAGCAACGTTTTCCAATCTTCTATGTCCAATTTGGATGTGTGCAAATTGTAGCCCTCGTTCCTGTCTTAGTGAAAAGAGTGGCACCCGGTGTGGTCTTCTGCGCGTGCCCATGTACTGCCTCAAAGTTCGACGTACTGTGCGTTCAGAGATGCTCTTGGTTGTAAAGGGTGGTGATTGAGTTCGCTGGCCTTCTATCAGCTCGAACCAGTCTGCCCATTCTCCTCTGACCTCTGGCATCAACAAGGCATTTCGCCACAGAACTGCCGCTCACTGTGGATTGTTTCTTTTTTGGACCTACCTCTGTAAACCTAGAGATGGTGTGTGCGTGAAAATCCCAGTAGATCAGCAGTTTCTGAATAACTCAGACCAGCCCTTCTGGCACCAACAACCATGCACGTTCATTAGGCACTCAAATCACCTTTTTTCCCCCTACTGATGCTCGGTTTGAACTGCAGGAGATTACTGACCATGTATACATGCCTAAAGCACTGAGTTTGCCGCCATGTGATTGGCTGATTAGAAATTAAGTGTTAACGAGCAGTTGGACAGGTGTACCTCAATAAAGTGGCCGGTGAGTGTATGTTATACTCATACTATACTGTACGAGCTTACTATGATACTACTATACATACATATAATAGCCTACGATGATACTACTGTACTACACTTTACTAGCTTACTATGATTACTTCGACTACTTTCCTAGTTACCCATGATACCTAACCTTTTCGATGTAGTCAGCCTGAACCGTTGATACAAGGCAGGATGGATCCATGCTTTCATGTCGTTGACGCCAAATTCTGACCCTACCATCCAAATGTCGCAGCAGAAATCGAGACTCATCAGACCAGGCAACGTTTTTCACACAACGGAAATGGCAGGAAACAGCAGGGGGCGCATGCATTGAGCTGCCTCTGAGGCTGCTTAATATCGCACCCATTATGCCAAAAATGTATGGGCAACAGTGGCCATGACAGGTGACGAATGAGAGCTAGATAGCATCTAAAACATCCAATAATTGACCTGACCACTATAGGGGACGGCATGCAGAGGCGCGGCAGCAGCGAAGGCTAGAGAGGGCATGGCGACATACCGTAAATGGACTCAGGCTTCAACACCACTGGAGCAGAGAGGAACCAAAGAAGGTTAGCAAAGAAGCGCTCAATAATATTGGGTACTGATAAAGTTTGCCAGTATGAGTTTTGTGGATTACACAGACAGGGTGGCGACAAGTAACAATGGAAGCCTGAAAACAATGCCAAAATTCGCCTGTACACAGCTCGTTGATAAGGGTACATGTATGGGGCAGTGAACTATGTAGTGATAAGTGGAACTTATTACTAATGCAGTTAAAACTTGTTAGTTGGTTCTGGCATGGAGCTGGCGCTCCGCTGCCAAGCGAGCTTTCGCCATCCAGCCCCTGTCTCTAGCTACCCCAAACAGCACTTCTAAGAACCTTTTGTATAAGATCACAAGTGTAGTAGCGTCTTATAATTTGGATATGGGGTGCGGGTAATTAAACATCTGCGCAAGAAGCGCTGAAATAATATCCGCAAAGAACAAATTTTCCAGTATTTTGTGCTTACACAGCAGGGGTGGCGAAAACAAAGTTAACAATTTGATGTGGATGCCCTCTCATAGCTCTTGGGCGGTGTGCCTTTTATCACCTAGGCTCAGAACGCTTTTTAGCAAGCCTGCTGCGCTTTAGCAACGGCACTGGCTGACTGTGTCCTAAGCTCCGACTGATGCCCATGCCCCGGATGGAATTCGGATGAGAGGAGGGAGGAGGGGTGTGGAGGGATTTGGAGGTATAGTAGGCTTTGAACTGGACCGCAGTGTAGTGCCCGCTCAATCCTCTGCGTCGGCATAATATGACCAGCCCCAGTGGTCAGGACTCGGTCCCAGCCTGCACCAGTTAAGTGTAGTAACGTTCTTATAAGTTTGGAATATGGCGGGTGAGGGGAATGTAAACAGTGCCAACGAAGCGCATGATCAGGGAAGCTGGCGCTCCGCTTATGCGAGCTTTCGCCAATTCCAAGAGCCCCTGTCTCTAGGCTACTCCCAAACCAGCACTTCTAAGACCTTTGATAAGATCAGTGTAGATAGCGTTCTTATAAGTTTAGGATGCGGTGAGGGGGGAATGTAAACAGAGCGCAAGGAAGCATGACTATCTCATGGAGCTGGCGCTCGCTGCTAGGCGAGTCTTTCCGCCAATCCAGCCTGTCTCTAGCTACTCCCCAAACGCACTTTAAGACCTTTTGTATAAGATCAAGTGTGTGTAGCGTTCTTATAAGTTTAGGATATGGCGGGTGAGGGGAATGTAAACGAATGCGCAAGAAGCGATGAAATAAGTATCCGTAAATGTAAAAGTTTGCCAGTGTATTTGTGGAAAAAGGGGATTTTTTCCATCTGTCTTTCTCGGTGGCGACAAGTAACAACTTTTGATGTGGAATCCTTGAAAACACCCAAATTTCTGGCCTGACCAAACCTCGTTTGATAAGGGAGATGTATGGAGGCACTATGGAAGACTTTTGGAGGAGCAATGTGAGCAAGTGTTGGAAGGCTGCTATGGACAATTCATGTTGGATAGTGCCTGTCATGCTGGCAGTCCAAAAAATTTTTCAAACAAAGCGAGGAGCAGGTAGGGGCTCAGAAACAATGGAATAGCTTGAGTGCCTGTATGTGGCAGTCCAAAAAATTTTTCCAAACGCAGAGGAGTCGGTAGGTGTGACCTCCAGAAAATGGATCGATTTGAGTGCCTGTAGGTGGCAGTCAAAAAAGTTTTCAAAACCAAGGAGCAGGTAGGTGGCCCTCCAGAAAAATGGAAAAGAATGAGTGCCTGTATGTGGCAGTCCAAAAAAAGTTTTTAAACCAGAGAGAGCGGAGTAGGTGCCCCTCAGAAAAATGGAATAGATTGAGTGCCGTATGTGGCAGTCCAAAAAAGTTTTTAAACCGAGGAGCAAGGTAGTGTGGCCCTCCGAAAAATGGAAATAGATGAGTGCCTGTATGTGGCAGTCCCAAAAAAATTGGTTAAACAGAGGACCGGAAAGGTGGCCCTCCAGAAAAATTGAATAGATGAGTGCCTGTATGGGCACTCCCCAAATTGTTTTAAAAAACAGAGGACGCCTGTCGGGGGTGTGGGGGGCCCTCCAGAAAAATTAATGCACTAAAGTACTAGTACCTAAGCCAGGTTGGGCCCGGCAAAAAACACCAGTCTCCCTCTGCTTTACTGTAGAAAGAGGAGGGAATGGAAAGAGGAGGAGGAGAGTGGATAAATTATTCAGGTTGAGCTTCCTGCACACCGCTGGAGATTTGAATTAGAGAACATCCATGCTTTATTCATCTTGAGTAACGTCACACTGTCAGCGTGTCAGTGACAGGCGTGTCGCTATCGGTGATGATGCCACAGCTGCCACTGAAAACACTCGCTCGACAAGACGCTACGGCAGGCGGCAGGCAAGACTCCAAGGCGTAGAGCGCCAGTTCGTGCCACATGATCAGCTTTGAACCCAGTAGTTAGTAGGGAGGCGTGTGATCATTTAGGACGATGGATGGTACTACGTACTCCCTCCCCTTTCTGTAAGATCAGCCCTAAGCTGCCGAGACTGTTGGACAGGTGACAGTGCGTGCTGTGTGGGTGACATAAAAGCTGCAAAAGCCTTGTAAAGCCGGACCCTTGCATGCTGGACAAGCTGCCTGCTGCCTACTCTCCTCGTCACTTGCCCGCAGTATACGCACTCTGCCCGCTAGCGTGTCAAAGGGAAATCTGTTTCAGCTTGTGCCACACAGGGCCCTGCTGGTATTCTTATGCATTCTCACACGCCTTTCCTCTCCAGGGATGAGAGTGGAAAGAGTTTGGCTGTACCGTGTCCAGGAGAGGTGAACCACCCAGCTAATCGGCTGGAATAAATTCTTTGACGCGAGGTCACGGCTAGGCAAAGCTAGCATGAAATTGCCCTATAGCCGCCAGAGTACCAACGCGTAAGAATTCAACTCCCCTCACTGGCCTGATGCCATTCCTCCCCCTGCCAACTCCTCCAACTCCTCTTATCTGCCCATACCACGCTCAACAGCGTAGCTCAACAATGGTCCCCTCTTGTTTCGCAATATTCTCCTCCTCTTCCTTCTCTCATTCCTCCTCCACCTCACCTCCGCCGATATGCGCGAGAACCAGGACCTAGGTGATTTGGGGCTATCAACACGGGAATCTTCTTCCACCTGCTCTTGTGAGGAGCCTAACAAGCTCCGACTTCATGCTGACCAAGATTTTTCAACAGGCCCAAGCAGCGTGGATGGTGAGGCTGATGATGGCGGCATCGACCACTGACATCTGTGTTGACTCCTCAAGTTTACTAGTCACCTGGACATATATCAACATCCACGTCCACTCCTCATTGTAGACTGAGGAAGATACTGACACTGACTACCAGTTATGGTGGTAAGTTACATTGTCAGTCGACAATCGCTGGCGCCTGCTGGGATAACTCTGGATAACAAGGTCTGTTGAGATTCCACCTCGTGGGCCACGTCGCCACAACAGTCGGTGAGGGGCAGTTGGAGCGGCGCGGCGACTGCCCTGAGACGTTGGCAGCTCTGTGCTGGACTTCCTGAAAGGAATGCGTCCAGATGCGGCGCCCGTCAGGAGCACAATCAGACAGATTGGGGTACAGGTCTTGAGAAGGAAACGCTGAACTATGTCAGATTAACACAGGGCCAGGCATGCACATGTGTCAGTCTGCGAGTTGCAGAGCCGCACCAGGGTTACGGCGTTTGTCACACCCAACCGATGGCTTCAGGTTCAGCGGTGCCAGCCAACGATCAGTCTGCGCGCTGATGCCCTTGTAATGTTCTTGGCGGTGTGCCTTTTATCGCCTCTCTGGTCAGCAGTTGAGCACCGTCTGCGCTTAGCGACGGCACTGGCTGGCGTGCCTATAGCTACCGCTTATGGCCGCCATGCCCAGGATGGTCCGTTCGGGAGGAGGTGGGGATGGGGTGGGAGGAGAGAGAGGCCATAGTAGGCCTCAAACACCTGGACCGCGTAGGCCCCGCAATCCTCGGCGCGTGCAGTATTGACCAGCCCGCAGGGTCACACTCGGTCCCAACTCACCACCAAGTTAACCCAAGTTGCCGTCAGAGATATATAGTGGCACCTGCCGGCACACTCGTCCACGTTGTCCGTGGTCAGGTGGACTTGTCAGAACGGCGTTGGTCAGGGACGGAATATGTTGCGACACGTGACTGGTGCAGGGCTGGGACGGCACATCGGAAAAGTAAGTGGCGGCTGGGGACCGAATACGAGGGCGGCGCCGCCATGAGGCTGCGAAGGCCTTCGGTCTATACTAGCTCATAGGGCAGCATTCGGCTTAGCAATCTGAATGTGCACATTAAGGGCTTGGGCGTGCGGGTGGGTTGCACTATATTCGTTTCGCTCCAGCGTCTGGGGATTGGAGAGCTGACGCTGGGTGGATGTGCGGAGGATCGTGTGGGTGACGATGGGGTTTTTGTGGCCAGGGTCCTGGGCAGGGGGCTGACGTATCAGCTGACACGGGGAGGAGCTAGTGGTGTGCACGGCCGGAGGTTCGAACGCGCTTGTTGCCACTGAGTGGGTGGGTGTTTGTCATTCATATGCCTGCGCATACGTGGAGTTAAGATAGTAGTCGTGGAACCCATGGCGATCCTTGGTTTGGAAAAGTGGAACACCACAGTCAGTCGGTCATCCGGGGTGTCCTTAAAGAACTCTCCGACTTCTGAAAACTCTAGCCTCGCCGCAGATAGCCCTCGCACACGGGTGCTCACTAGTTTACACATTTGGCGCTGATGCACCAGCTTCGGTCCCTGCCTCTCGATCTGGCCCCACCCTGCTCTTCCAACCTGTTTCGGTCGAGATCTCCTCCGTCTCAGAAGCCTGGTGTCACCCGGCCTCAACCCAAGCTTGGGTCTGTCACCTCATCATCCTCCGATCCCTCGTCTGCCTCCACCCCGGACTTCCTGCCCGAACAACAACTTCCCCACTGTCTGACAACGTGTCTCCTCATCGTCGGACACCTCTTACCACTTCTTCCATTACGTCCACAAGGTCATACATCACCCACAGATGCGACCTGGTGGAAAACCTGGGCATCAGAAAATTGCTACATCAGCAAACCGGACAAGTGGTTGTTGACTGTGGAAGGTCCAGAAAACAGTCTCAGTAGTATGCCGTTTCAAATGCAATTTGCTGGGAGGGGGCAGACTGGGGGGAGGAGGGAGGAGGCTGAGGTGCAGGATCTGGAGAGTTGCCGATTTCGGTGACATGGGTGGCGTGCGCTGGAAGACGACTGGTGGAACACATTGCTCGAAGCATTGTCAGGCAATCCACGACATCACCTGTTCTCACACTGTTCGCTGGGCCTCAAAGTGACTATAACCACCGGAGTCCAGTAACTTCAGACATGAACCTAGGGAGTGTAGCTCGTCGGCGTTCCCCTGCTCCCTCAAAGCAGGGTGTCTCAGTCCACCCGCCCAGGACCACGGCCCTACCCTCGCAGTAGTTGGACGCCCACGCCCCGACCCTCGTCTTCGTACCCCTACCTGGTTAAACATTTTGAAAATGAGAGTTATAACTTGTATTTTTTTTTAACTTTTTTTTTTTTTTTTTTTTTGTGTTTTTTAGTTTTTAAACCAAACGATGCTATCCTTATGCTATGGCCTATTTTCTAGCCAAGTCTTACCGCACACTACTATGCCATGAGATGACGCTGAGTTATGAAAAAAATAACGCTAAAATAAAAAATGAAATGGACAGACTGTGCCTAGTGAAATACAACCCCGGGCCCTAATAATTTTCCCCCTTCGTTCTTTGCGATGGATATGTGCGTCACTAACAACACAGTGCGTCGCAAGTCTGACTCCAAATTGCGCCCCAATTTGATAGTAGATGCACTGCAGCATCAGTACCACCACCAGCAGATCAACCAGAAATCAAATATTATACTAACGCTACTGTGGCGTAATTAAAGACGTTCTGTATTCTCTATGCTATTTTCCTAGCCAAGTATTAGCACACACTACTATGCCAGATGAGATGGACGCTGAGTTATGAAAAAAATAAAACGTAAAATAAAAAAGAAATGGTCAGACTTGTGCCTGTTGAAATACAACCCCGGGCCCCAATAATTTTCCCACTTCGGTCTTGTGCGATGGATATGGCGTCACTAAAAACAGTGGTCGCAAGTCTGACACAAATTGCTCCCATTTGATGAGATGCACTGCAGCAATACAGCCAACAGCAGTCACCAGAAATCAAATATATGATACGCTACTGTAAGGCTAATTAAGACGTTTGTATTCTCCTTGGCTATTTCTAGCCAAGTATTTACAGCACACTACTATGCCAGATGAGATGACGCGGAGTTATGAAAAAAATAAAACGTAAAATAAAAAGTAACTGGCAGACTGTTGCCTAATTTGAATAAACCCCGGGCCCTATAAATTTCCCACTTCGGTCTTTTGCGATGGATTGGGCGTCACTAAAACACAGTGGTCGCCAATCTACTCCAAATTTGCTCCAATTGATAGTAGATGCCACTGCAGCAAGTACAGCCACCAGCAGATCACACCAATCAAATATATATAACGCTACTGGTAGGCCTATTAAGCGTTTGTATTCTCTTGGCTATTTTTTCTTTAGCCAGTATAACAGCACACACTATGCCAGATGAGATGACGCTGAGTTATGAAACAAAATAAACGTAAAATAAAAAAAACTGGCAGACTGACTGTGCCTACTTGAAAACACCCACGGGCCCCTAATTAAATTTCTCCACTCGGTCTTTGCGGGATATGTGCGTCACT
Organism: Engystomops pustulosus; assembly: GCA_019512145.1. NCBI lineage: Eukaryota > Metazoa > Chordata > Amphibia > Anura > Leptodactylidae > Engystomops > Engystomops pustulosus. The sequence continues at coordinate 199,103,014 of CM033644.1, forward strand.
AAAACACAAGATGGTCGCAAGTCTGACTCCAAATTGCTCCCAATTTGATAGTAGATGCACCTGGCGCAAAGTACAGCCACAACAGATCAACCAGAAATCAAATACATAGAACGCTACTGCAGGCGTAATTAGACGTTTGTATTCTCTATCGCTATTTTTAGACAAGTAATTACAGCAACACTATAGCCAGATGAGATGACGCTGAGTTATGAAAATATAAACGTTAAAATAAAAAGAAACTGGCCCAGACTGTGCCTTAATTCTAACTAACAACCCCATAAATTTTCCCACTTGGTTTGAGGTGGATATGTGTGTCACTAAGAGCTAACACAACGTGGTAGCAAGTCCCCTGCTAATCCTCACAAACTGGTATAGCTGCAAATAAAAAAAAAAAAAAATTATAAACGTTTGGTAGCTCCTAGAAGGGCTGTTGGTTCTTTAAGAATCAACTCCTGTCCTAACAGTAAGCTAATAGTAAACACCCTAACGCTTCACTGGACACAGCAGTCTCTCTCCCTAGCGGCATCCGACAGAGAAAGATCCGGAGCTGCGGGCAGCCGGCTAGTCTATCCCAGGGTCACCGATCTTTGGCCAGCCAACCACTGCTACTACGTGTAAGGGTAACCCACGTCATGCGTGGTGTGAGTGCAGAGGTCTTCCTGGCTTGTGATTGGCTCTGTGTCTGGCCCCAAAAGCCAACAACGGCGGGAGCTGCCATTTTCTTCGAGCGGCGAAATACTCGTCCGCGCACGAGCAGTCGGTACGCTTAGCTCGTCGAGCAGTCAAAGCTCGGACGTATGGTCCGCTCATCTCTAATCAAGACCCTTCTTGAAGCTCTCTGCTGTCCCTACTGTGACCAGCGCCTGAGGCAGGCTATTCCACAGATTATATGGCATGAATAACATCTTGATTCCAAAGTACAATTCCAAAGATACAAAATTTGTTATTCCTTGGTTTTAAGAAGAAATGATGCCAATGGGGTATTTTTACTTACCCATCCTGTCGCAATCCCTGAGGTGCGTTGTCCGACGAGGATTCGAATATGCCGCAATTTCACAACATCGTACGCCATTCCTGCATGTGTTGCTTTCTCGCTTGAGCCACCGAGTTCACTTATTCTTCCTTCCCGGTGTGTTTATTTAAGTGCTTGGCTTGCGACCCAATTTTGAATGTTAAATCCCGCGCTTAGTCCCCGAATTCAGTCGGTTGTTCCCCGCCACGACCCCTATTTGTGTCACAGAAAGTCGACCAATTGTGGCACAAAATCTGATTGCGTGCTGTGAAAAAACCCCTGTTAAACTGCAAGCGAAAAACGGAAAGAAAAGTGGGGAAACCCGATGAAAATGCGGTGTGCGGACCCTTAGTAAATATGCCCCAATGTGTCTGAGGGGCTCCAGGCTCTATTAACACCTTAACACCTCAGACTCATTTGTATAATTTTAAAAGCCTTATTTTTTAATAACCAGGTCATAAGAAGCTAAAAGAAGCAGCAGATCCTGCACACATGGCCACACACTAGTATGTCGTGGTGCTTGGTTTTTCAAACCTTCATACTGATGGTAGATGTCTTTACATATTCCACCCCCCGGAGTACTGATACATCAGATACACTAGAGATCTAGCCTCGACTATATCTGATGTTATGTATGAATGAAATTTTCAGGGAGAACTTGTAATAAATATGACGGTCCTGGAAGTTTATTGACACGCCCATCTACTACAAATTGGCGGTTAGTGGATAATAAACAAAAAATCCAAAGAGCTGGTTTAGAAGATACCTTGGGTTCCACACAAGGCATGTATAATACACTCACGGCACTTTATTAGGTACACCATGTTAGTAACGGGTTGGACCCCTTTGCCTTAGAACTGCCTCCATCTTCGTGACATGATCAACAAGGTGCTGGAGAATTCATCAGAGATTTTGGTCCATATTGACATGATGGCTCACACAGTGTTGCCAAAGATTTGTCAGGCCCTGCACCTCCTATATATGCGAACTCCCGTCCACACATCCCAATTTTTTGATCTCTCATTGGATTGCAGGAGTCTGGTGACTGTGGAGGCCTTTGAGTACAGTGAACTCATTGTCATGTTCAAGACCAGTCTGAGAAGTATTTCAGTCTTTCTGAACATGGCGGCATATACTGCCTGAAAGTAGCCATCAGAAATGGGTACATTGTGGTCATAAAGGGATTGACATTGGTCAGCAACAATCCGGTAGATGTGGCGTTTGCAACGATGGCTCATTGTACCAGGGGCCCAAAGCGTGCCGAAGAAAATATTCCCCACAACACATGACAGCCACCGCCCCATCCTGAACCTTGATACCGGCAGGAGGATCCATGCTTTCATGTTGTTGACGCCAATTCTGACTCCTCCATCACGAAGTCGCAGCAGAAATCGAGATCATCAGACCAGGCAACGTTCTTTTTCCATCTACATACTGTCCAATTTCGATGACTGTGCAAATTGTACACTCAGTTTTCTGTTTTAGCTAAACAGAGTGGCACCCGGTGTGGTTTCTGCTGTGTAGCCCCATCTCCTACAAAGTTTTCGACGTACTGTGCGTTCAGAATGCTCTTGGTGTACGGTGGTGATTTGAGTCACTGTGCCTTTCTATTCAGACTCGACCAGCTATCCATTGGTCCCTGACCTCTGGCATCACAGCCATTTGGTGCCCACAGTAATGCCGCTCACTGGATGTTTTTCTTTTTCGGGACCATCCTCGTAACCCTAAGATGGTTGGTGGTGAAAATACCAGAGATCAGCCGTTTTTCTGAAATTAATCAGACCACGCCCATTCTGGCACCAAAAACATGTGCCACGTTTCAAAGCACTCAAATCACCTTCTCTTCCCCCATACTGATGGCTCGGTTTTGAACTGCAGGGATTGACTGACCATGCTCTACCTGCCTAAATGCACTGAGTTGCCGCCATGTGATTGGCTGAATTAGAAATTACGTGTTAACGAGCAGTTGGCAGGTGTAACTAAGTTCCATCCTATCATATCACAACGGTCACCAAACAGCCGCCGTTAAAGGGCATCCTTTGCAACTATGTAAAATATCGCTAATCTGGGAGCCCTGGGAGTCCTTGAAGTACTGATTTTTGGATCTAGGATTTCAGAAGAGTGTTGTGGTCATAAAGGGATGGACATGGTCACAACACACTACTCAGGTAGACTGTGGCGTTGTCGCAACGTAGCTCAATGGTACCAAGGGGCCCACAAGATGCCAAGAAAATATTCCCCCACATGGACACCACCGCCCACCAGCCTGAACTTTGATACAAGGGCAGGATGGATCCATGCTTTCCATGTTGTTGAGCGCCAAATTCGACCCTACCATCCATGTCGCAGCAGAAATCGACGACTCATCAACCAGGCAACGGTTTTTTTCCAATCTTTACTGTTCAATTTCGATTAGCTTGTGAATGTCGCTCAGTTTTCCTGTCTTAGCTTGATGAAAGAGTGGGCACCCGGTGTGGTCTTCTTGCTGCTGCTGTAGCCATCTGCCTCAAAGTTCGAGTATGTGCGTTCAGAGATGCCGTGTAACGTGTGGTTGAACGGGTGGTGGATTTGATCCTGTGCATTTCTATGATCTCGAACCAGTCTGCCCATTCTCCTCGACCTCTGCATCAACAAGGCATTTGCCACGAACTGCCGCTAACTGGATGTTTTTTCTTTGTCAGACCATCCTCTGTAAACCTTAGAGATGGTGTGTGTGAAAATCCCAGGTAGAATCAGCAAGTTTCTAATACTCAGACCTCCCTTCTGGCACCAACAACCATGCCCCGTTTTTAAAGGCACTAAATCTTTTTAAATTTCTTCCCCATACTGATGCTCGGTTTTGAACTGCAGGAGATTTACTTGACCATGTTACATGCCTAAATGCACACTAAGTGCCGCCATGTTGATTGGCTGATTAGAAATTAATGTTAACGAGACAGTTGCCGCATGTGTACTCAAGTTCCATCTATCCTATTACCCACGGTTCACCAAAGCCTAGCCGTTAAGGAATTGCCTTGCAACTATGTATAATACCTCTACTTCTGGGAGCCCTGGGAGCCTTTGAAGTACTAGATTTTCGGATCTTTAGTGATTTTACAGCGAGTGTTGTGGCTAAAAAGGGATGGACTGGTCAGCAACAATACAGGTAGACCGGTGCGGTTGCAACGATGCTCATGGTACCAGGGGCCCAAGAGTGCCAAGGAAAACTACTTCCCACACCATGACCCCCGCCACCAGCATGGAACCGTTGGATAGAAGGAAGGCATGGACATGCTTTCTGTGTTGACGCCAATCTGACCATACCATCCGAATTGAGCAGAAATCGAGACTCATCAGACCAGTCAAAACGTTTTTTCCAATTTCTACTTCCAATTTCGATGAGCTTGTGCAAATTGTTGCCTCAGTTTCCTGTTCTAGTGAAAAGAGTGGCACCCGTGTGGTCTTCTGCTGCTGTAGAGCCCATCGCCTCAATAGTTCGACGTATGTGCGCAGAGAGATATTGGTTGTTAACGGGTGGTGATTTGAGTACACTGTTGCTTTCTATCAGCCTCGAACCAGTCTCTGCCCCATCTCCTCTGACCTCTGGCATCAACAAGGCATTTCTGCCCACAGAATTACGGCCGCTCACCTGGATGTTTTTTCTTTTAGGACATATCCTCTGTTAAACCCTAGGATGTTGTGTGTGAAAATCCCAGTAGTCCGAGTTTTGAATACCTATACAAGCACCTTCTGGCCAAACAACCATGTCACGTTCCACCAGGCACTCAATCACCTTCTTCCCCATACTGATGTCGTGTTGAACTTGCAGGGAGATTGACTTGACTGTCCTACATGCTCAAAGACTGGTTGCCGCCAGTGATTGGCTGATTAGAATTAAGTGTTAACGAGCAGTTGGGCAGTTGTACTAAGTTCCAATCCTTCCTATCCAACACGGTTCACACCAAACAGCCTCCGTACAAGAGGAATGCCTTTGAAACTATGTATAATAATCTCTAACTCTGTGAGCGGGCTAGCCTGCAAGTACTAGGATTTAGATCTTGCGATTTACAGAAGAGTGTGTGGTAATAAGGGATGGACATGGTCAGCAAACAAAATCAGTTAGACTGGTGGCGTTGCAACGATTCTACAATTGGGTACCAAAGCGGGCCAAAGAGTGCCAAGAAAAAATATTCCCCACACCAGTGAACACCACCGCAACCAGCCTGAACTTTGATACAGGCAGGAAGGATCCATGCTTTCAGTTGTGACGCCAAATTCTGACCCTGACCATCGAATGCCAGGAGAACTCGAGACTCATCAGAACCAGGCACGTTTTCATCTTCTACTGATTCAATTGATTAGCTTGTGCAAATTGTAGCACTCAGTTTCCTTTCTTAGCTGACCAAAGAGTGGCACCCGGTGTGGTCTTCTGCTGCTGTAGCCCACTGCCTCAAAGTTTCGACGTACTGGTGCCGTTAGAGATGCTTGGTTTGTAACGGGTGGTGATTTGAGTCACTGTTGCCTTTATCAGCCGAACCAGTCTGCCCATTCTCCTCTGACCTCTGGCATCAACAAGGCATTTCTGCCCACAAACTGCCGCTCACGGATGTTTTTTCTTTTTCAGGACACATCTGTAAACCCTAGAGATGGTGTGTTGAAAATCCCAGCTAGATCAGCAGTTTCTGAAATACTCAGACAGCCCTTCTGGCTACCAAACACCATGCCACGTTAAGGCACTCAAAATCACCTTTCTTCCCCATACTGATGCTCGGTTTGAACTGCAGAGATTTACTTGACCATGTCTACATGCCTATAATGCACTAAGTTGCCGATGTGATTGGCTGATTAGAAATACGTGGTTAACGAGCAGTTGGACAGGTGTACTCAAGTGTCCATCTATCTATTCACAGGTCACAAACAGCCTCCGTTAACCTTAAGGACGCAGCCATTTTGTAGCTTAAGGCTCAGCCCGATTTTTTGGATTCTGACCGCTCGCTTTATATGGTTATAACTTTTGAACACTGTTACTATCAAAACGCTTCTGAGATGTTTTTTCCCCCATGTTGTACTCATTTAGTGGTAAATTTTGGCTGATAAGTTTTGCGTTTACTTACAAAAAAAAAGCAAATATGAAAATTTTTGAAAAATTTGCCATTTTCGAAATTCAAAACTCTTGGTTTCAGGCAGATCATTTCCACCTAAATAAGTTGCTGAATAACATTTCCCATGTCTCTATTACGTTTATTAATTTTGAAATGCTGATATTTATTTTGATGTCACGCGCTGCTACAAAAAAGAATATCGCTTTCGGATTTCAGAATGACTATTTTGGGTAAATACAGTTTTGAATGAAATTTTACATATTTAGCATCAAAAACCCCCTATATAACAAACCCATTCAAATCTGCACCCCTCAAGCTATCAGAAACCGCTTTTACGAAGATGTTAAACCTTGAGATCTTCAAGTAATTGAATCAAATGGAGGTGAAATTAGAATGGTCAAATTGTTCACTTATCGTCATTTAGCACTAAAATTTACACATTTCCAAAATATAAAAAGAGAAAACCCACATACAATTTGTTCTACAATTTCTCTGAGTACAAAGACCCCCACAAGTGGCTGTGACTGTGTTATGGGGCACAGCGAGGCGCAGAAGGGAAGAGCACCCTGCAGCTGCCAGGATTTTAGTTTCCTCAGGCCCCTTTTGAAGGCTATAAAATTTTCGCTTTTTCGTTATTTGGGCCATGTGATGCCATTTTTTTTGCGCGATGAGATGCTTTTTCCATTGTTCACCATTTTGGGGTTAGTTACACCTATTGTTGAAAATTTAGGAAATTTTTTGAGGGCAGGAGTAGAAACACTCAATTCTGTACTGGATTTTTTAATTTTTTTTTTGTGGTTCACGATACTGAGACTAATAATCCTGTTATATTCATTTATGGGTTCGATACGATTACGGGGATACCAGACATGAATATATTTTCTTACGTTTTACTAAATTTGTCAAAACAACCCTAATGGTGGGGAAAACTATCATATGTATTGCCGTCTTCCAAGTGGCATAAACATTGTTACTGTTTTGGCACGGAGCTGGTTGATGCTTATTTTTGCGGGACGTTGTATTTGCACCAGTATCATGGGGAGTACACATGGTTTTTTGATCACATTTTATAGCATTTTTTGTGGGATTGAATAGCTAAAATCATAATTTTTGGAAGGTTTCCAGTTTTTTTTTACGGCGTTATCGTGGGGTTCAAAATGATTTACTTGTATTCTAAGGGTTGTTACGGACGTGGTGACACTATATATGTGGGGTTTTTGTTATGATTTAGACTTTTTTGGGTTATATGTCCTTTATTGTTATGGGGCTTATGGCATTTTTATTGATTTATTACTTTATTTTTATGAATAACATTTTTTTTAAATCTTTTCACTTTTTCCACCATGGGAAATGACACAGAATCATCTGATTGCTTGTCATGATAATACTCTGCAATAATCATGTATTGCAGAGTATTATCAGTGTCAGCCTATGCACTTGCATAGCGGGCACTATGCCAGTAAAGATGACGTCACAGACGATCTTACTGGCAGTGCCTGCAGGCTGTGCTGGGGACCAGATCGACCCAGCACATCCCTAGCAGCGGATCGGTGCCCCCAGAAAACGGTTGGGGGGCCGATCGTGGGGGAAAGACACCCAGAGACATGTTAGATGCCGCGGTCGTGCTGACCGCGGCATTTAACGGGGTACCACACCGCGATCGGAGCCGACTCCGATCGCGGGTGTTACATGGGGTGCCGGCTATTAGTACAGCCGGCACCCCGGTGTTCCCATGCCGGTTCGGCTCTGATCCAGAGCCGAGACGGCATAAGCGCCGTGCGGGATATATCCGCCATGAGCGCTAAGTCATGCGCTCCGTGGCGATATATTTGCCACGGAGCGTGATGAGGGGGTTAAAGGGAATGCCTTTGCAAATATGATAATATCTCTACTTGGGAGCCCTGGGAGCCTTGAAGTACTAGGATTTTCGGATCTTAGGATTACAGAAGAGTGTTGTGGTCATAAAGGGTATGGACATGGTCAGCAACAATATCAGGTAGACTGTGGCGTTGCAACATGCTCAATTGGTACCAAGGGGCCAAAGAGTGCCAAGAAAATATTCCCACACCATGACACCACGCCACCAGCTGAACCGTTGATACAAGGCAGGATGGAATCCTTCTTTCATGTGTTGACGCCAAATTTCGACCCTACCATCCGAATGTCGCAGCAGAAATCGAGACTCATCGACCAGGCAACGTTTTTCCAATTCTAGTCCAATTTCGATGAGCTTGTGCAAATTGTAGCCTCAGTTTCCTGTTCTTAGCTGAAAAGAGTGGCACCCGGTGTGGTTTCTGCGCTGTAGCCATCTGCCTCAAGTTGACGTACTGTGCGTTCAGAGATGCTCTTGGTTGTAAAGGGTGGTGATTTGAGTCACTGTTGCCCTTTCTATCAGCTCGAACCCGTCTGCCCATTCTCCTCTGACTCTGGCATCAACAAGCATTTCTGCCCACAGAACTGCGCGCCACTGGATGTTTTTTCTTTTTCGGACCATCCTCTGTAAACCTAGAGATGGTTGTGTGTGAAAATCCAGTGAGATCAGCAGTTTCTGAATACTCAGACCAGCCCTTCTGGCACCAACAACCATGCACGTCAAAGGCACTCAAATCACCTTTCTTCCCCATACTGATGCTCGGTTTGAAACTGCAGGAGATTGACTTGACCATGTCTACAGCCTAAATGCACTGAGTTGCCGCCTGATGGGCTGATTAGAAATTAAGTGTTAACGAGCAGTTGGGCAGGTGTACTCAAGTTCCATCCATCCTATTCACAACGGTTCACCAAACAGCTCGTTAAAGGGAATGCCTTTGAACTATGTATAATCTCTTACTTGGGAGCCCTGGGAGCCTGAAGTACTAGGATTTAGGATCTTAGGATTTAAGAAGAGTGTGTTGGTCGTTCATAAAGGGATGGACATGGTCAGCAACAATACTAAGGTGAAGTGTGGCGTGCTTGCAACGATGCTCAATTGTACCAAGGGGCCCAAGAGTGCCAAGAAAAAATTCCCCACACCATGACACCACGCCACAGCCTGAACTGTTGATACAAGGCAGGATGGTTCCATGCTTCATGTTGTTGACGCCAAATTCTGACCCTACATCCGAATGTCGCAGCAGAAATCGAGAGACTCATCAGACCAGGCAACGTTTTTCCATCTTCTACTGTTCAATTTCGATTAGCTTGGCAAATTGTAGCCTCAGTTTCCTGTTCTTAGCTGAAAGAGTGGCACCCGGTGTGGTCTTCTGCTGCTGTAGCCCATCTCCTCAAAGTTCGACTACTGGCGTTCAGAGCTGCTCTTGGTTGGAACGGGTGGTGATTTGAGTCACTGTTGCCTTCTATCAGCTCGAACCGTCTGCCCATTCTCTCTGACCTCTGGCATCAAAAAGGCTTTCTGCCCACAGAACTGCCGTCACTGGATGTTTTTTCTTTTCAGACCATCCTCTGTAAAACCCTAGAGATGGTTGTGTGAAAATCCCAGTAGATCAGCAGTTTCTGAAATACTCAGACCAGCCCTCTGGCACCCAACAACCATGCCACGTTTAAAGGCATCAAATCACCTTTCTTCCCCATACGATGCTCGGTTTGAATGCAGGAGATTACTTGACCATGTCTACATGCCTAAATGCAACTAGTTGCCGCCATGTGATTGGCTGATTAGAAATTAAGTGTAACGAGCAGTTGGACAGGTGTACTCAAAGTTCATCCTATCCTATTCACACGGTTCCAAAACCAGCCTCCGTTAAAGGGAATGCCTTTGCAAACTATGTATATCTCTCTACTCTGGGAGCCTGGGAGCCTTGAAGTACTAGGATTTTCGGATCTTAGGATTTACAGAAGAGTGTTGTGGTCATAAAGGGATGGACATGGTCAGCAACAATACTCAGGTAGACTGTGGCGTTGCAACGATGCTCAATTGGTACCAAGGGGCCCAAAGAGTGCCAAGAGAAAATTTCCCCACACCATGACACCACCGCCACCAGCCTGAACCGTTGATACAAGGCAGGATGGATCCATGCTTTCATGTCGTTGACGCCAAATTCTGACCCTACCATCCAAATGTCGCAGCAGAAATAGAGAATCATCAGACCAGGCAACGTTTTTCCAATCTTCTACTGTCCAATTTGATGAGCTTGTGCAAATTGTAGCCTCAGTTTCCTGTCTTAGTGAAAAGAGTGGCACCCGGTGTGGTCTCTGCGCGTAGCCCATCTGCCTCAAAGTTCGACGTACTGTGCGTTCAGAGATGCTCTTGGTTGTAACGGGTGGTGATTTGAGTCAATGTTGCCTTTCTATCAGCTCGAACCAGTCTGCCCATTCTCCTCGACCTCTGGACTCAACAAGGCATTTCTGCCCACAGAACTGCCGCTCACTGGATGTTTTTTCTTTTTTGGACCATCCTCTGTAAACCCTAGAGATGGTTGTGCGTGAAAATCCCAGTAGATCAGCAGTTTCTGAAATACTCAGACCAGCCCTTCTGGCACCAACAACCATGCCACGTTCATAGGCACTCAAATCACCTTTCTTCCCCATACTGATGCTCGGTTTGAACTGCAGGAGATTTACTTGACCATGTCTACATGCCTAAATGCACTGAGTTGCCGCCATGTGATTGGCTGATTAGAAATTAAGTGTTAACGAGCAGTTGGACAGGTGTACCTAATAAAGTGGCCGGTGAGTGTATGTTATACTATACTATACTGTACTAGCTTACTATGATACTACTATACTATACATTACTAGCCTACGATGATACTACTGTACTACACTTTACTAGCTTACTATGATACTTCTGTACTATACTTTCCTAGCTTACCATGATACTACTTTACTATGCTATATTATACTTTACTAGCTTACCATGATACTACTTTACTATACTGTACTTTACTAGCTTAATATGATACTAATATCTAGAGATGAGCGAGCACTAAAATGCTCGGGTGCTCGTTATTTGAGACGAACTTTTCCAGATGCTCGAGTGCTCGTCTCGAATAACGAGCCCCATTGAAGTCAATGGGAGACCCGAGCATTTTTCAAAGGGACCATGGTTCGGGAATAAAATGTGTTATTTAATTGAAAAAGAATGTCTTCTGATAAGTTAGCAGATGTATGCAAACATCTGCAATCTATTCTTCACTGTTCCGCGCGTATATTATCTCCCGACAAGTTAACAGATGTGAAGAACAGTGAAGAATAGAATAAAAACAGTGAACACAGGATGATTTAAGTGAAAAACGCAGTGAAAAACACAGTGAAGAATAGATTACAGATGTTCTGCACATCTGCTTACTTGTCGGGGTGATACGCTGTCCCGGGATCCGCTCCTCTTCTTCCACTGAAGTCTCCCCGTGCTGCCCGATGTCTGTCTCCCCCGTGCTGCCCGATGTCTGTCTCCCCCGTGCTGCCCGATGTCTGTCTCCCCCCGGGAGACAGACATCGGGCAGCACGGGGAGAGGGAGAAGACATCGGGCAGCTGGGGACACAGACACGGGCAGCACGGGGGGAGACAGACTCGGGCAGCACGGGGGAGACAGACACGGGCAGCAGGTGAGGCGGAGACAGGACCGGGCAGCACGGGGACACAGACATCGGGCAGACGGGGAGAAAGACATCGGGCAGCACGGGGAGACAGACATGGGCAGCACGGGGAGACAGACATCGGGCAGCACGGGGGAGACAGACATCGGGCAGCACGGGGGAGACAGACATCGGCAGCACGGGGGAGAACAGAATCGGGCAGCACGGGGGACAGACATGGGCAGCACGGGGGACAGACATCGGCAGCACGGGGGCAGACATCGGGCAGCACGGGGGAACAGAATCGGGCAGCACGGGGGACACGAATCGGGCGACGGGGGAGACAGACATCGGCGACGGGGGAGACAGACATCGGCAGCAAGGGGGAGACAGACATCGGGCCGCACGGGGAGGGACTTCAGTGGAAGAAGAGGAGCGGATCCCGGACAGCGTACACCCCGACAAGTAAGCAGATGTGCAGAACATCTGTAATCTATTCTTCACTGTGTTTTTCACTGCGTTTTTCACTTAAATCATCTGTGTTCACTGTTATTCTATTATTCACTGTTCTTCACATCTGTTAACTTGTCGGGAGATAATATACGCGCGGAACAGTGAAGAATAGATTGCAGATGTTTGCATACATCTGCAACTTATCAGAAGACATTCTTTTTCAATTAAATAACACATTTTATTCCCGAACCATGGTCCTTTGAAAAATGCTCGGGTCTCCATTGACTTCAATGGGCTCGTTATTCGAGACGAGCACTCGAGCATCTGGAAAGTTCTGTCTCAATAACGAGCACCCGAGCATTTTAGTGCTCGCTCATCTCGATATTAGTATCATATTAGCTAGTAAAGTACAGTATGTAAGTAGTATATGGTAGCTAGTAAGTATAATATAGCATAGTAAAGTAGTATCATGGTAAGCTAGGAAGTATAGTAAGCAAGTATCATAGTAAGCTAGTAAAGGTGTACAGTAAGTATCATCGTAGGCTAGTAAGTATAGTTAGTAGTAGTATCATGTAAGCTAGTACAGTATATGTATAGATAACATACACTCACCGGCCACTTTATTAGGTACACCTGTCCAACTGCTCGTTAACACTTAATTTCTAATCAGCCAATCACATGGCGGCAACTTAGTGCATTTAGGCATGTAGACATGGTCAAGTCAATCTCCTGCAGTTCAAACCGAGCATCAGTATGGGGAAGAAAGGTGATTTGAGTGCCTTTGAACGTGGCATGGTTGTTGGTGCCAGAAGGGCTGGTCTGAGTATTTCAGAAACTGCTGATCTACTGGGATTTTCACGCACAACCATCTCTAGGGTTTACAGAGGATGGTCCAAAAAAGAAAAAAAACATCCAGTGAGCGGCAGTTCTGTGGGCAGAAATGCCTTGTTGATGCCAGAGGTCAGAGGAGAATGGGCAGACTGGTTCGAGCTGATAGAAAGGCAACAGTGACTCAAATCACCACCCGTTACAACCAAGAGCATCTCTGAACGCACAGTACGTCGAACTTTGAGGCAGATGGGCTACAGCAGCAGAAGACCACACCGGGTGCCACTCTTTCAGCTAAGACAGGAAACTGAGGCTACAATTTGCACAAGCTCATCGCAATTGGACAGTAGAAGATGGAAAAACGTTGCCTGGTCTGATGAGTTCGATTCTGCTGCGACATTTGGATGGTAGGGTCAGAATTTGGCGTCAACGACATGAAAGCATGGATCCATCCTGCCTTGTATCAACGGTTCAGGCTGGTGGCGGTGGTGTCATGGTGTGGGGAATATTTTCTTGGCACTCTTTGGGCCCCTTGGTACCAATTGAGCATCGTTGCAACGCCACAGTCTACCTGAGTATTGTTGCTGACCATGTCCATCCCTTTATGACCACAACACTCTTCTGTAAATCCTAAGATCCGAAAATCCTAGTACTTCAAGGCTCCCAGGGCTCCCAGAGTAGAGATATTATACATAGTTGCAAAGGCATTCCCTTTAACGGAGGCTGTTTGGTGAACCGTGTGAATAGGATAGGATGGAACTTGAGTACACCTGTCCAACTGCTCGTTAACACTTAATTTCTAATCAGCCAATCACATGGCGGCAACTTAGTGCATTTAGGCATGTAGACATGGTCAAGTAAATCTCCTGCAGTTCAAACCGAGCATCAGTATGGGGAAGAAAGGTGATTTGAGTGCCTTTAAACGTGGCATGGTTGTTGGTGCCAGAAGGGCTGGTCTGAGTATTTCAGAAACTGCTGATCTACTGGGATTTTACACACAACCCTCTCTAGGGTTTTACAGAGGATGGCTGAAAAGAAAAAAACACAGTGAGCGGCAGTTTGTGGGCAGAAAGCCTTGTTGATGCCAGAGGTCAGAGGAGAATGGGCAGACGGTTCGAGCTGATAGAAGGCAACAGTGACTCAAATCACCACCCGTTACAAACAAGAGCTCTCGAACGCACAGTACGTCGAACTTTGAGGCAGATGGGCTACAGCAGCAGAAGACCACACCGGGTGCCACTCTTTCAGCTAAGAACGCGAAAACTGAGGCTACAATTTGCCAAGCTAATCGAAATTGAACAGTAGAAGATTGGAAAAACGTTGCCTGGTCTGATGAGTCTCGATTTCTGCTGCGAATCGGATGTAGGGTCAGAATTTGGCGTCAACAACATGAAGCATGGAACATCCTGCCTTGTATCAACAGTTCAGGCTGTGGCGTGGTGTCATGGTGGGGGGAATATTTTCTTGGCACTCTTTGGGCCCCTGTGTACAATTGAGCATCGTTGCAACGCCACAGTCTACCTAGTTATGTTGCTGACCATGTCCATCCCTTTATGAACCACAACATCTTCTGTAAATCCTAAGATCCTAAATCTAGTACTTCAAGGCTCCCAGGGCTCCCAAGTAGAGTATTATACATAGTTGCAAAGGCATTCCCTTAACGGAGGCTGTGGTTGAACGTGTGAATAGGATAGGATGGAACTTGAGTACACCTGCAACTGCTCGTTAACACTTAATTTCTAATACAGCCAACACATGGCGGCAACTCAGTGCATTTAGGCATGTAGACATGGTCAAGTCAATCTCCTGCAGTTTCAAACCGAGCATCAGTATGGGGAAGAAGGTGATTTGAGTGCCTTTAACGTGCATGGTTGTTGGTGCCAGAAGGGCTGGTCTGAGTATTCAGAAACTGCTGATCTACTGGGATTTCACACACAACCATCTCTAGGTTTACAGAGGATGGTCCGAAAAAGAAAAAACATCCAGTGAGCGGCAGTTCTGGGGGCAGAATGCCTTGTTGATGCCGAGGTCAGAGGAGAATGGGCAGACTGGTTCGAGCTGATAGAAAAGGCAACAGTGACTCAAATCACCACCCGTTACAAACAAGAGCATCTCTGAACGCACAGTACGTCGAACTTTGAGGCAGATGGGCTACAGCAGCAGAAGACCACACCGGTGCCACTCTTTTCAGCTAAGAACAGGAAACTGAGGCTTACAATTTGCACAAGCTCATCGAATTGGACATAGAAGATTGGAAAAACGTTGCCTGGTCTGATGAGTCTCGATTTTGCTGCGGACATTCGGATGGTAGGGTCAGAATTTGGCGTCAACAACATGAAAGCAGGATCCATCCTGCCTTGTATCAACGGTTCAGGCTGGTGGCGGTGGTGTCATGGTGTGGGAATATTTTCTTGGCACTCTTTGGGCCCTTGGTACCAATTGAGCATCGTTGCAACGCCACCGTCTACCTGAGTATTGTTGCTGACATGTCCATCCCTTAGAACCACAACACTCTTCTGTAAATCCTAAGATCCGAAAATCCTAGTACTTCAAGGCTCCCAGGGCTCCCAGAGTAGAGATATTATACATAGTTGCAAAGGCATTCCCTTTAACCCCTTCACGCTCCGTGGCGAATATATCCGCCACGGAGCGCAGTGACTTAGCGCTCAATGGCGGATATATCCGCCACGGCGCTTATGCCGCTCGGCTCTGGATCAGAGCCGAACCGGCATGGGAAAACGGGGTGCCGGCTGTACTATAGCCGGCACCCCGTGAACACCCGCGATCGGAGTCGGCTCCGATCGCGGGTGTGTAACCCGTTAAATGCCGCGGTCAGCACGAACCGCGGCATCTAACATGTCTCTGGGGTGTCTTTCCCCCACGATGGGCCCCCCGAACCGTTTTCGGGGGCACCGATCGCTGCTAGGAGTGTGCTGGGTCGATCTGGTCCCCAGCACAGCCTGCAGGCACTGCCAGTAAGATGGCGTCTGTGACGTCATCTTACTGGCATAGTGCCCGCTATGCAAGTGCATAGGCTGACACTGATAATACTCTGCAATACATGATTATTGCAGAGTATTATCATAACAAGCAATCAGATGATTGCTTGGTCATTTCCCATGGTGGAAAAGTGAAAAAGTTAAAAAAAAATGTTATTCAATAAAAAATAAGTAATAAATCATAAAATGCCCATAAGCCCCATAACATATAAAGAGACATATACCCCAAAAAAGTCTAAATCATAACACAAAAACCCCACATATATAGTGTCACCACGTCCGTAACAACCCTAGAATACAAGTAAATCATTATTGAACCCCACGATAAACGCCGTAAAAAAAAAACTGCTATAAACCTTCCAAAAATTATGATTTTTAGCTATTCAATCCCCCAAAAAATGCTATAAATGGGATCAAAAAACCATGTGTACTCCGACATGTACTGGTGGCAAAGTACAACATGTCCCGCAAAAATAAGCCATCAACCAGCTCCGTAGCCAAAAAGTAACAATGTTATGCCACTTGGAAGACGGCAATACATAAATGATAGATTTTTCCCCACATTAGGGTTTGTTTGACAAATTTAGTAAAACGTAAGAAAATATATTCAGTCTGGATCCCCGTAATCGTATCGACCCATAAGAATGAAATAACAGGATTATTAGTCTAGACGGTGAACACAAAAAAAAAAAGTTAAAAATCCAGTACAGAATTGATGCTTTTCTACTCCTGCCTCAAAAAAAGTTCCTAAATTTTCAACAATAGGTGATAACTAACCCCAAAATGGTACAATGGGAAAAAGCATCTCATCGCGCAAAAAAAAATGGCATCACATGGCCCAAATAACGAAAAAGCGAAAATTTTATAGCCTTCAAAAGGGGCCAAGAGAAACTAAAATCCTGGCAGCTGCAGGGTGCTCTTCCTTCTGCGCCTCGCTGTGCCCCATTAACACAGTCACAGCCATGTGGGGGGTCTTTGTACTCAGAGAAATTGTAGAACAAATTGTATGTGGGTTTTCTCTTTTTTATTTTGGAAATGTGTAAATTTTAGTGCTAATGAACGTATAAGGAACAATTTGACCATTCTAATTCACCTCCATTTTGATTCAATTACTATGAAGATCTCAAGGGGTTAACAATCTTCGTAAAAGCGGTTTCTGATAGCTTGAGGGGTGCAGATTTGAAAATGGGTTGGTTATATAGGGGTTTTTGATGCTAAATATGTAAAATTTCATTCAAAACGTATTTACCCAAAATAGTCAATTCTGAAATCCGGAAAAGCGATATTCTTGTGTAAGCCGCCCGTGACAATCAAAATAAATTATCCAGACATTTCAGAAATTATAAAACGTAAAGTAGACCAAATGGGAAATGTTATTCAGCAACTTATTAGGTGGTAATCGATCTGCCTGAAAACCAATGATTTTGAATTTCGAAAATGGCAAATTTTTCAAAAAATTTATCATATTTGCTTTTTTTTTGTAGTAAACGCAAAACTTATCAGCCAAAATTTACCCACTAAATGCAGTACAACATGGGGGGAAAAAACAATTCAGAATCGTTTTATAAGTAACAGTGTTCAAAAGTTATAACCATATAAAGCAGCGCAGGTCAGAATCCAAAAATCGGGCTGAGCTAAGCTACAAAATGGCTGACGTCCTTAAGGGTTAACGGAGGCTGTTTGGTGACCGTGAATAGGATAGGATGGAACTTGAGTACACCTGTCCAACTGCCGTTAACCACTAATTTCTAATCAGCCATCACATGGCGGCAACTAGTGCATTTAGGCATGAGACATGGTCAAGTAAATCTCCTGCAGTTCAAACCGAGCTCAGTATGGGGAAGAAAGGTGATTTGAGTGCCTTAACGTGGCATGGTGTTGGTTGCCAGAAGGGCTGTCTGAGTATTTCAGAAACTGCTGATCTAGATGGATTTTCACACACAACCATCTCTAGGGTTTACAGAGGATGCTGAAAAAGAAAAAAAACATCAGTGAGCGGCAGTTCTGTGGGCAGAAATGCCTTGTTGATGCCAGAGGTCAGAGGAGAATGGGCAGACTGGTTCGAGCTGATAGAAAGGCAACAGTGACTCAAATCACCACCCGTTACAACCAGAGCATCTCTGAACGCACAGTACGTCGAACTTTGAGGCAGTGGGCTCACAGCAGCAGAAGACCACACCGGGTGCCACTCTTTCAGCTAAGAACAGGAACTGAGGCTACAATTTGCACAAGCTAATCGAAATTGAACAGTAGAAGATGGAAAAAACGTTGCCTGGTCTGATGAGTCTCGAGTTCTGCCTGGACATTCGGATGGTGGGTCAGAATTTGGCGTCACAACATGAAAGCATGGATCCATCCTGCCTTGTATCAACAGTTCAGGCTGGTGGCGGTGGTGTCATGGTGTGGGGAATATTTTCTTGGCACTCTTTGGGCCCCTTTGGTACCAATTGAGATCGTTGCAACGCCACAGTCTAATGGGATGTTGCTGACCATGTCCATCCCTTATGACCACAACACTCTTCTGTAAATCAAGATCCTAAATCTAGTACTTCAGGCTCCAGGGCTCCAGAGTAGAGATATTATACATAGTTGCAAAGGCATTCCCTTTAACGGAGGCGTGTGGGTGAACCGTGTGGAATAGGATAGGATGGAACTTGAGTACACACTGCCCAACTGCTCGTTAACACTTAATTCTAATCAGCCAATCACATGGCGGCAACTCAGTGCATTAGGCATGTGACATGGTCAAGTCAATCTCCTGCAGTTCAAACCGAGCATCAGTATGGGAGGAAAGGTGATTGAGTGCCTTGAACGTGATGGTTGTTGGTGGCCAGAAGGTGGTCTGAGTATTTCAGAAACTGCGGATACTACTGGGATTTTCACACACAACCATCTCTAGGGTTTACAGAGGATGGTCCGAAAAAGAAAAAAACATCCAGTGAGCGGCAGTTCTGTGGGCAGAAAGCCTTGTTGATGCAGAGGTCAGGAGGAGAATGGGCAGACTGGTTGAGCTGATAGAAAGGCAACAGTGACCAAATCACCACCCGTTACAACCAGAGCATCTCTCGAACGCACATTACGTCGAACTTTGAGGCAGATGGGTCTACAGTCAGCAGAAGACCACACGCGGGTTGCCATCTTTTCAGTCTAGAACAGGAAACTGAGGCACAATTGCGCACAAGCTCATCGAAATTGGACAGTAGAAGATTGGAAAAAAACGTTTTGACCTGGTCTGATGAGTCTCGATTCTGCTGCGACATTCGGATGGTAGTGGTCAGAATTGCGTCAAACAACATGAAAGCATGGATCCATACCTGATCCTTTATCAACGGTTCCAGGCTGGTGGCGGGGTGTCATGGGGTGTGGGAATATTTCTTGGCACTCTTGGGCCCCTGGTACCAATTGAGCATCGTTGCAAACCACCGTCTACCTGAGTATTGTTGCTGACCATGTCCATCCCTTTTTAGACCACAACACTCCTGTAAAATCTAAGATCCGAAAATCCTAGTACTTCAAGGCTCCCAGGGCTCCCGAAGTAGAGTATTATACATAGTTGCAAAGGCAATTCCCTTTAACGGAGGCTGTTGGTGAACCGTGGACATAGGATAGATGGAACTTGAGTACACTGTCCAAACTGTCGTCGTTAACATTAATTTCTAATCAGCCAATCAACATGGCGGCAACTTAGTGCATTTAGGCATGTAGACATGGTCAAGTAAATCTCCTGCAGTTCAAAACCGAGCATCAGTATGGGGAAGAAAGAAAGGGATTTGAGTGCCTTTAAAACGTGGGCATGGTTGTTGGTGCCAGAAGGGGGTCTGAGATTAAGAAAACTTGCTGATTCTACTGGGATTTTCACACACAACCATCTCTAGGTTTACAGAGGATGGTCTGAAAAGAAAAAACATCCAGTGAGCGGCAGTTCTGTGCAGAATGCCTTGTTGATGCCAGAGGTCCGAGGAGAATGGGCAGACTGGTTCGGTGCTAGAAAGGCAACAGTGAATCAAATCACCACCCGTTCAACCAAGAGGCATCTCTGAACGCACAGTACGTCGAACTTGAGGCAGATGGGCTACAGCAGCAGCAGAAGACCACACCGGGTTGCCACTCTTTCAGTTCAAGAACAGGAAATGAGGCTACATTGCACAAGCTAATCGAAATTGAACAGTAGAAGATTGGAAAAACGTTGCCTGGTTTGATGAGTCCGATTCTGCTGCGACATCGGATGGTAGGGTCAGAATTTGGCGTCAACAACATGAAAGCATGGATCCATCCATGCCTTGTAATCAACAGTCAGGCTGGTGGCGGTGGTGTCCATGTGGGGGAATATTTTCTTGGCAATCTTGGGGCCCCTTGGTACCAATTGAGCTCGTTGCAACAGCCAAGTCTAACTGAGTAGTTGTGTGACCATGTCCATCCCTTTATGACCACAACACTCTTCTGTAAATCCTAAGATCCTAAAATCCTAGTACTTCAAGGTCCCAGGGCTCCCAGAGTAGCGATATATTTACATAGTTGCAAAGGCATCCTTTAACGGGGCTGTTTGGTGAAACCGTTGTGAATAGGATAGGATGGACTTGAGTACACCTGCCCAACTGCTCGTTAACACTTAATTTCTAATCAGCCATCACATGGCGGCACTCAGTGCATTTAGGCAGGTAGACATGGTCAAGTCCATATCCTGCAGTTCAAACCGAGCGCTCAGTATGGGGGAGAAAGGTGATTTGAGTGCCTTTGAAACGTGGCATGGTTGTTGGTGCCAGAAGGGCGGTCTGATATTTCAGAAAACTGCTGATTACTGGGATTTTCACACCAACCATCTTAGGGTTACGAGGATGGTACAGAAAAAGAAAAAAAACATCCAGTGAGCGGCGTGTTTGTGGGCAGAAATGCTTGTGATGCCAGAGGTCAGGGAGAATGGGAGACTGGTTCGAGCTGATAGAAAGGCAAAGTGACTCAAATCACCACCCGTCAACCAAGAGCATTCTGAACGCACAGTACGTCGAACTTTGCAGGAAGGGCTACAGCAGCAGAAGACCACACCGGGTGCCACTCTTTCAGCTAAGAACAGGAAAACTGAGGCTACAATTTGTCACAAGCTCATCGAAATTGGACAGTAGAAGATGGAGAAAAACGTTGCCTGGTCTGATGAGTCTCGAATTTCTGCTGCGACATTCGGATGGTAGGTCAGAATTGGCGTCAACAACATGAAAGCATGGATCCTCCTGCCTTGTATCAAATGGTTCAGGATGGTGGCGGTGGTGTCATGTGTTGGGGAATATTTTCTTGGCACTCTTTGGGCCCGTGGTACCAATTGAGCATCGTTGCAACGCCACAGTCTACCTGGTATTGTTGCTGACCAGTCAATCCCTTTAGGACCACAATGTACCCATTATCTGATGGCTACTTTCAGAGGATAATGCGCCATGTCAAAAGCTGAAATCTTCTCAGAATGGTCTTGAACATGACAATGGTTCACTGTACTCAAATGGCCTCCACAGCACCAGTACTCCAATCCAATAGAGATCATTGGGATGTGGTGGAACGGGAGATTCGCATAATTGGATGTGCAGCCGACAAATCTGTGGCAACTGTGTGATGCCATCATGTCAATATGGACCAAATCTCTGAGGAATGTTCCAGCACCTTGGTGCATCATGTCACGAAGAATGGAGGCAGTTCTGAAGGCAAAGGGGGTCCAACCCGTTACTAACATGGTGTACCTAATAAAGTGGCCGGTGAGTGTAGATTTAACATGCCTTGTTTGGACAAGGTATCTTAAAACCAGCTCTTTGGATTTTTTGTTTATTTTCCACTCAACACGCCACTTTGTAGTAGATGGGCGGTGCAATAAACTTCCAGACCCGTCATATTTATTACAGTCTCCACTGAAGATTTCATTCATGACTATACATCAGATATAGTAAGAGGCTAGATCCTCTTAGTGTATCTGGTATGCAGTACTCCGGTGGGGGAATATTAAAGGACATCTACCATCAGGATGAAGGATTGAAAACCAAGCACACTGACATACTAGTGTGTGCCAACTGTGGCAGGATCTGCTCTTCTTTTAGCTTCTTATGACCTGGTTATTAAAAAATAAGGCTTTTAAAATTATACAAATGAGTCTGAGGTGTTAAGGTGTTAATAGAGCCTGGAGCCCCTCAGACACATTGGGGCTATTACTAAGGGTCCGCACACCGCATTTTCATTTCGGGTTTCTCCCCCTTTTCCTTTTTCGCTTTTGCCGCTTAACAGGGGTTTTTACACGCACGCAATCAGATTTTGTGCCACAATTGGTCGACTTTCAGTGACACCACAATAGGGGTCGTGGCGGGGAACAACCGACTGAATTCGGGACTAAGCGCGGGATTTAACATTCAAAAATTGGGGTTCGCAAGCCAAGCACTATATAAATACACCGGGAAGAAGAAAAGTGAACTCCGGTGGCTCAAGCGAGAAAGCAACACAGGCAGGGAAAGTGGCTACGATGTTAGTGAATTGCGGCATCTTCGAATCCTCGTCGGACAACGCACCTCAGGGATTGCGACAGGAGAAAATGGTAAGTAAAAATACCCCATTGGCATCATTTCTTCTTAAAACCAAGGAATAACAAATTTGTATCTTGGAATTGTACTTTGGAATCAAGATTTGTTATTCTGCCATATTATTACGTGGAATAGCCTTGCCTCAGGCGCTGGTCACAGTAGGGACAGCAGAGAGCTCAAGAAGGGTTCTTGTTAGAGATGAGCGACATACGTCGACTTTGCTGCTCGACGGCTAGCGTACTCGAGTGCTCGTGCTCGGACGGAGTATTTCGCCCGCCGAGAAAATGGCAGCTCCCGCCGTGTTTGGACTTTTGGGGCCAGAACAGAGCCAATCACAAGCCAGGAAGACTCCTGCACTCAACCAGCATGACGGGGTACCCTTACCTAGTAGCAGTGGTTGGGTGGCCAAAGATCAGGGTGACCCTGGGATAGACTAGCCGCTGCCCGCAGCTCCGATCTTCTCTGTCGGATGCCGACTAGGGAGAGAGCTGTGTGCCAGTGAAATGCGTTAGGGTGTTTCTATAGCTTACTGTTAGGACAGGAGTTATTCTTAAAGAACCAACAGCCCTTCTGGCTACCATAACGTTTATAATTTTTTTTTTTTTTTATTTGCACTATACCGATTTGTGAGGGATTAGCAGGGGACTGCTACAACCGTTGTGTTGAGCTCTTAGTGACACACATATCCACCTCAAACCCAAGTGGGAAAATATTAGGGGTTGTAGTTAGAATTAGGCACAGTCTGTTCCAGTTCTTTTTATTTTACGTTTAATTTTCATAACTCACGTCATCTCATTCTGCACTAGTTAGTGTTCTGTAAACTTACTTGTCTAGAAAATAGCCATAGGGAGAATACAAACGTCTTAATTACGCCTGCAGTACGTATATATTTGATTTCTGTTTGATCTGTGGTGGCTGACTTTGCGCAGTGCATCTACTATCAAATTGGGAGCAATTTGGAGTCAGATTGCGACCCTCTGTGTTTTAGTGACGCACCATATCCATCGCAAAGACCGAAGTGGACAATTTAATTAGGGGCCCGGGGTGTCTTTCAAGTAGCACAGTGCAGTTGCCAGTTCTTTTTATTTTTACGTTTTTTTGTTTCATAACTCAGCGTCATCTCATCTGGCATTAGTAGTGTGTGTTTACTACTGGCTTAGAAAAAATAGCCAGTAGAGAATACAAACGCTTTAAATTAGCCTCCAGTAGCGTTATATATATGTTGAGTTGGCCTGTGATCTGCTGGTGGCTTCCTTGCTGCAGTGGCATCTACTATCACAATTTGGGAGCAAATTTGGAGTAAGACTTGCGACCCATCTGTGTTTTAGTGACGCCCAATCCATCGCAAAAGACCGAAGTGGGTAAAATTTATTAGGTCCCGGGGGTTTATTTCAAATTAGGCAACAGTCTGCCAGTTTATTTTTATTTTACGTTTTATTTTTTCATAACGCCGCGTCATCTCTCTGGATAGTAGTGTGCTGTAAATACTTGGCTAGAAATAGCCAAGGAGAATACAAACGTCCTTAATTCGCCTTACCGTAGCGTACTATATATTTGTTTCTGGGTGATTGTGTTGGCTGTATTGCTGCAGTGCATCTCATCAAATGGGAGGCAATTTGGGTCAGACTGCGACCACTGTTTTTAGTGACGCACATATCCATCGCCAAGACCGAAGTGGGAAAATTTATTGGGGCCCGGGTTCGGTTGTATTTCAACTAGCACAGTCTGACCATTTCTCTTTTTTATTTTACGTTTTATTTTTTTCATAACTCAGCGTCCTCTCATCTGGCATAGTAAGTGTGCTGTAATACTTGGCTAGAAAATAGCACATAGAGAAACAACGTTCTTAATTACGCCGACAGTAGCGTTACGAAATATTTGATTTCTGGTTGATTGCTGGTGGATCGGTACTATGCTGCATGCATCTACTATCAAATTGGGGCAATTTGGAGTCAGACTTGCGACCACTGTGTTGTAGTGACGCACATATCCATCGCAAAGAACCGAAGGGGGAAAATTATTAGGGCCCCGGGGTTGTATTTCAACTAGGCACAGTCTGTCCATTTCATTTTTTATTTTACGTTATTGTTTTTCATAACTTCAGCGGTCATTCATTCGGCATAGTAGTGTGCTGGTAATACTTGGCTAGAAAATAGGCATAGCAATAAGGATAGCATCGTTTGGTTTAAAAACTAAAAAAACACAAAAAAAAAAAAAAAAAAAAAGTTAAAAAAAAAAATACAAGTTATAACTCTCATTTTCAAATGTTTAACCAGTAGGGGTACGAAGGACGAGGGCGGGGCGTGGGCGTCCAACTACTGCGAGGGTCGAGGCCGTGGTCCTGGGCGGGTGGAACTGATACACACCTGCTTATGAGGGAGCAGGGGAACGCCGCGAGCTACACTCCCTAGGTTCATGTCTGAAGTTACTGGACTCGTGGTTACCTTGAGGCCAGAACAGTGGAGAACAGGTGGATGTCGTGGATTGCCGACAATGCTTCGAAGCAATGTGTCTCCACCAGTCAGTCTTCCACGCAGTCCACCCATGTCACCGAAATCGGCAACTCCTCCAGCTCCTCACCTCAGCCTCCTCCCCCCAGTCTGCCCCATCCCAGAAAATTGCATTTGAACCGGCATACTCTGATGAACTGTTTTCTGGACCCTTCCCACAGTCACAAACCACTTGTCCGGTTTGCTGATGAGCAATTTTTGATGCCCAGGTTTCCACCAGTCGCAGTCTGTGGGTGATGATGACCTTGTTGACGTAGTGGAAGAGTGGTAAAGAGGTGTCCGACGATGAGGAGACACGTTGTCAGACAGTGGGGAAGTTGTTGTCGGGCAGGAAGTCCGAGGGGGAGCAGACTGAGGATCGGAGGATGATGAGGTGACAGACCAAGCTGGGTTGAGCGGCGGGTGAACACAGTGCTTCTGAGACGGAGGAGAGTCTCGACCAGAAACAGGTTGGAAGAGGCAGGGTGGGGCCAGACGGAGAGGCAGGGCCGAAGCTGGTGCATCACGCCAAATGTGTAATAGTGAGCCCCGTAGCGAGGGCTCTGCGGCGAGGGCTAGATTTTTCAGAAAGTCGGAGGTTCTTTAAGGAAACACCGGATGACCGACGGACTGTGGTGTGCCACTTTTGCCAAACCAGGATCAGCGGGTTCCAGCACTACTAGCTTAACTACCACCAGTATGCGCAGGCATATGAATGCAAAACCCACCCCACTCATGGAACAAGCGCGTTCAATCCGGCCGTGACACCACTGCTCCTTCCCCGCTGTCAGCTGTAGTCAGCCCCCTGCCCAGGACCCTGCCACAAAACCCCATCGTCACCTCCACGATCCTCCGCAGCATCCACCCAGCGTTCAGTCTCTCCAACCCCAGACGCTGGAGCGAAACGGAATATAGTGCAACCCACCGCACGCCAAGCCCTTATGTGCACATTCAGATTGCTAAGCCTGGAGATGCTGCCCTATAGCTAGTAGAGACCGAGGCCTTTCGCAGCCTCATGGCGGCGCCGCCCCTCGGTATTCGGTCCCCAGCCGCCACTTACTTTTCCGATGTGCCGTCCCAGCCCTGCACCAGCACGTGTCAGACAACATCATCCGTGCCCTGACCAAGCCGTTCTGACAAGGTCCACCTGACCACGGACACGTGGACGAGTGCTGCCGGGCAGGGCCACTATATATCTCTGACGGCACTTGGGTTAACTTGGTTGGTGAGGGGACCGAGTGTGGACCCTGCGGCTGGTCCATATACTGCGACGCCGAGATTGCGGGGCCTACTCGGTCCAGGGTTTGAGGCCTACTAGGCCTCTCCTCCTCACCACCCTCCGCCACCTCCTCCTCCGAACGACCATCCGTGGCATGGCGGCCATCAGTCGGTAGCTATAGGCACACGCAGCCAGTGCCGTCGCTAAGCGAAGCAGACGGTGCTCAACTGCTGAGTAGGCGATAAAAGGCACACCGCCAAGAACTATTACAGGGCATCAGGCGCAGACTGATCTGTGGCTGGCACGCTGAACCTGAACCACTCAGGTTGTGGGTGACAACGCCGGTAAACCTGGTGGCGGCTCTGCAACCGCAGACTGACACATGTGGCAATGCCTGGCCTGTGTTAACTGACATAGTTCAACGCGTTTCCTCTCAAGACATGTACCCCAATCTGTCTATTTGTCACCTGAACGGTGCGCCGCATCCTGTGCGCACCTGTTCAGGAAGTCCAGCACAGAGCGCCACGTCTCAGGGCACGCAGCGCCGCTCCAATGCCCGATCTCACCGACTGTTGTGCGACGTGGCCCACGAGGTGGAATCCAACACGACCTTGTTAACCAGAGTTACCCAGCAGGCGCCAGCGATTGTGACTGAAATGTAACTTCCACAAACTGGTAGTCAGGTCAGTCACTTCCTCAGTCTACAATGAGGGAGTGGACGTGGATGTTGAATATATGTCCAGGTGCTAGTTAACTTGAGGAGTCAACACAGATGGTCAGTGGTCGATGCCGCCATCATCAGCTCACCATCCCCGCTGCTTGGCTGTTGAAAAACTCTTGGTCAGCATGAAGTCGGAGCTTGTAGGCTCCTACAAGAACAGGTGGAAGAATATTCCCGTTGTTGATAGCCCAAAGTCACCTCTAGGTCTGGTTTCTCAGCGCATATCGGCGGAGGTGAGGTGGAGGAGGATGGAGGAGGGAAGAGGAGGAGATATATTGCGAGAACAAGAGGTGGACCATTGTTGAGCCTACCTGTTGAGCGTGATGGCAGATAAAGGAGTTGGAGGATTGGGAGGGGGAAATGGCAGTCAGGCCAGTGAGGGGAGTGAATTCTTACGCGTGGACTCTGGCCGCATGGCAATTTCATGCTAGGCTTCTGCCTAGTCCGTGACACCTCGCGTCAAAAGGAATTTATTCAGCACCGATTACCTGGGTGGTTCACCGTCTCCTGGACCGGTACAGCCAAAGTCTTTCCACTCTCATCCCTGAGAGGAAAAGGCAGTGTGAGATGCATAAATACCAGCAGGGCCCTGGTGCCAAGCTGAAACAGATTTCCCGTCTGACACGTAGCGGGCAGAGTGCGTAGTACTGCGGGCAAGTAGCGAGGGAGAGTAGGCAGCGGCAGCTTGTCCAGCATGGCAAGGGTCGGCTTTACAAGGCTTTTTGCAGCTTTATTGTCACCCACAAGCACGCACTGTCACCTGTCCAAAGTCTCGGTCAGACTAAGGGCTGATCTTACAGAAAGTGGGAAGGGAGTACGTAGTGTACCATCCCATCTCCTAAATGATCACACCAGCCTCCCTACTAACTACTGGGTTCAAAGCTTCATGTGGCACGAACTGGCGCTCTACGCCTTGGAGTCTTGCTGCCCTGCCGTAGCGTCTTGCCAGGGAGTGTTTTCAGTGGCAGCTGGTGGCATCATCACCGATAACGCACGCCTGTCACTGACACGCTGACAGATGACGTTCTCAGATGAATAAAGCATGGAGTTCTCTAAGTCAAATCTCCAGCGTGTGCAGGAAGCTCAACCTGAATAATTTATCCACTCTCCTCCTCCTCTTTCCTCTCCTCCTCTTTCTACAGTAAACAGAGGGAGAACTGGTCGTTTTTTGCCAGGCCCATGGCTTAGGTATAGTACTTATGCATTTAATTTTTCTGGAGGGCCCCACACCGACAGCGTCCTCTGTTTTTTTAAAACAATTTGGGAGTGCCACACTACAGCACTAATCTATTCAATTTTTCTGGGGGCCACCTTTCCGGTCCTCTGTTTTAACATTTTTTGGGACTGCCACATCCAGGCACTCATCTATTCCATTTTATGGAGGGCCACATACCTGCTCCTGTTTAAAAACTTTTTTGGACTGCCACATAACGGCACTCAATCTATTCCATTTTTCTGAGGGCACCTACTGCTTCCTGGTTTAAAAACTTTTTTTGGACTGCCACATACAGGCACTCAATCTTTCCCATTTTTCGGAGGGCCACCTACCTGCTCCTCTGGTTTGAAAACTTTTTGGACTGCCACCTAAGGCACTCAAATCGATCATTTTTCTGAGGTCCACCTACCTGCTCCTCTGCGTTTGGAAAAAATTTTTTGGACTGCCAACATACAGGCAATCACTATTCCCATTTTTCTGAGGCCACCTACCTGCTCCTTCTGTCCTCTTTTGAAAAAAATTTTTTGGACTGCCGCTCCAGGCACTATCCACATGGAATTGTCCATAGCAGCCTCCACCGTTGCTCAGCATTGCTCCTCCAAAAGTCGTCCATAAGTGCCTCCATACATCTCCCTTTATCAAACGAGGTTTGGTCAGGCCATGAAATTTGGGTGTTTTAAAGGATTCCACATCAAAAGTTGTACTTGTCGCCACCAGAGAGTAGACGTAGAAGTCTGGTTTCCACAAAATACAACTGGCAAACTTTTACCATTTACGGATTTATTTCAATCGCTTCTTGCGCATTCGGTTTACATTCCCCTCACCCGCCATATCCTAAACTATAAGAACGCTACAACACTTGATCTTATACAAAAGGTCTTAGAAGTGAGCGTTTGGGGATAGCTAGAGACAGTGGCTGGATTGGCGGGAAAGACTCGCCTAGCACGGTAGCGCCAGCTCATGCGCACAGTCATGCTTCTTGCGCCTGTTTACATTCCCCTCACCGCACATTCCTAAACTTATAAGAACGCTATCTACACTGATCTTATCAAAGGTCTTAGAAGTGCTGGTTGTGGAGTAGCCTAGAGACAGGGGTCTTGAATTGGCGAAGCTCGCATACTAGCTGAGCGCCAGCTTCCTAGTCATCATGCGCTTCTTGGCACTGTTTACATTCCCCTCACCCGCCATATTCCAAACTTATAAGAACATACTACACTTAACTGGGGCAGGCTGGGACCGAGTCTGACCTGGGGCTGGTCATATTATGCCGACGCAGGAGGATTAGGGGCCTACACCTCGGTCCAGTTCCAAAAGGCCTACTATACCTCCAAATCCTCCAACCCCTCCTCACCTCCTTCCTCAATCCGAATTACCATCCGTGGGCATGGGCCCAGTCGGGAGGCCTAAGGAACATCAGCAGTGCCGTTGCTAAGCGACAGCAGGGGTCGCTCAAAAAAGCGGTCTGAGCCTAGGTGATAAAAGGCACACCGCCCAAGAGCTAGAGGGCATCCACATCAACTTGTTAACGTTTTGTCGCCACCCCTGCTGTTGTAAGCCACAAAATAACTGGGAAAAATTTGTTCGTTGTCCGTAAGGATATTATTTCAGCGCTTCTTGCGCAGATGTTTAATTACCCGCACCGCCATATCCCAAATTATAAGACGCTACTACACTGGATCTTATACAAAAGGTTCTTAGAAGTGCTGTTTGGAGTAAGTAAGCCTAGAGACAGGGGTGGATGGCGAAGCTCGCTTGGCAGCGGAGCGCCAGCTCCATGCCAAGAACCAACTAACATAGTTTATAACTGCTATAGTAAATGGAGCTTCCACATCTACTACATAGTCACTGCCCCAATACTCGTCCCTTATCAACGAGCTGTGTAGGCAGAATTTTGGATGTTTGTCAGGCTTCCATGTTAACTTGTCGCCACCCTGTTTACTGTGTAATCCACAAAACTCTTACTGGGCAAACTTTATCATGTACCAATATTATTGACGCTTCTTGCTAACCTTCTTTGGTTCCTCTCTGGCAATCCATGGTTTGAGCCTGGTCCATTTACGGTATGTCGCAGCCCTCTCTAGCCTTCGCTGCTGCCGCGCCTACTGCATGCCGTCCCCTATAGTGTCAGGTCAATTATTGATGTTTTAAGATGCTATCTAGCTTCATTCTGTCACCTGTCCTGGCCAGCTGTTTGCCCATACATTTTGGATAATGGGTGCGATTAAGCAGCTCAGAGGCACCAATGCATTGCGGCCCCCTGCTGTTTCCTGCCATTTCCGTGGTTTGTTTCCATACGTGTTCTGAGGTTCCAGGTGTTTGGCAAGATTCCTGTGCAGACCTTGGTCCCCTTGAAAACGCTCGCGTCTCCCATTGGACTTCAATGGGGCTCGTTACTCGAAACGAAGACTCGAGCCATCGGGAAAAGTTCGTCTCGAATACGAGTACCCGAGGCATTTTAGGCTCGCTCATCTCCGTCTTGAATGCCTTTTACACAAATAACCTTGATGGTTAGATTATATAGAATGTTCCCATAAATCTCTTCACATCCAACCCTTCCCTTCCTTGGTTGTGAACTTGGTGGACAAGTGTTTTTTCAACCATATATAAACTATGACATAGTAACATTAAAAATAAGAATTGTGGGGTTTTTTAACTATTTACAGAAAGAGTTCATTAAATTCGTCAAGTTATAGCACCTCAAAGGACACCACCAAATGTCTAAAACAAACCTAACCGCGACACTCAAACTAGCTATGGCTAATACCCGATGTGGTCCGTTTTGGGTCATGCCATATGACCGGGACGTATTGCCAGATGGCCGTCCCAAACAGCTTAATCCCCAGAAAAATTGATGGCCACTAGCAAATAGCCATGGTTGATTGGCAAAGGGCCAATGGCTAGTTTCTAGGGCATCAATTTCTGTTTGTCTCCGTAAATCTAGCAATATGTTGGGGTCAGACGATTCAACCCGAATGAAGAACCCGCAGTCCAAGTGGCCCCCTCATCTAAAGCTATGGAATAAGAGGGATATAAAGCCCTAGGCTCATCCTTTGTGGTTTAAATTATGGTTAGCTGACCTGCCCAGTAACCGATCTGACACTTACATAGAACGAAGCTGTCTGCTCCTGTGACTTCTCTGTATCCAGAAAATAGCAGGTGGGACATGTGTTGTACCCTACCATCATTTCTATGGTTATGTCATCATTATTTACAGCCCACAAAACCCTTTTTCATCGAGATGTTCCTCTCTGTTACACAAACATGAAAAACAGAACATTACTGACTTAATGTGACATCTAATCGGGAACCAGACCGGCAACAAAACAGGGCACACCAACCAACATTTCCGTAGGAGTAGTTCACACCCTGCAGAGAATACAATCATTTTTCTCTGACTGAAACAACCGGGAAGAGCATATTAAACCGAAGGTGACAAAGAGCTGGTCACCGGGAGTCCAAATCACAGAGGCTTGGAAGAAAAATTGTGAAACGAGAATAGCGTACACGTTAAGAAGGAGTTATATGGTTTGAGCGAGTTCATTTGGATTCAGACATTAGGAGTGTGGCTGAAAGTCACCAAAGATAGGGGGGAAAAAAACATAGAAATAATACATCGAAAACTAGTCGTAGTCTCTCGCTCCGATATTGTCGATATTGTCACCGGGCCACTGTGATTCTAGGGAGTGTTTAGGTTTTCGTTTTTTTAAAGCCCGGAGGGGAGGGAGGGGTCCGTTTAACATGCGGTGTCAATGACGGGATGCCAAATATCCTTCTCTCTCGATTTCAAGCTCATGATGGTACACGTGGAAAGAGGGAGGAGAAAAAGAAAAAAAAAAAAACCAGTATGAGACGATTGGAAAATGGGAAAACAGCCTGGCAGACATGCGGCTGGGCCGTGATTGTGAATTGCTTCTCCTTTTGAAATGTCTATACGAGAGGTAAAGTATTAAATCCCGTCTATGGGAGAACAGGCACTTCAGTATCGTTGCCGGGGGAGCCACTTCAAGGGCTTAGCGTTTCAATCACCAGGCAGGGGGGGGCCGATTCCATTAACATTCGCTGCTATTGTCACTGATTTTCGTGCCCATCAAAATGAAGCAGTCTCTTGTTAGTATGAGACCCTAATACCACGTGTGCTGTGCATTACAATGCATTATAGTTTTTCTACCCCCCTCCATTCCTCGCCCCTTTCTTTCTCAGCAAGATCACGAAATTATGGAGAGGAAGGACAGGAAGAGTCTGTTGCATTGAGTGCCAGCCCAGTGTGGGGTATAATCCTGCGCTAAGATAGGTATCTCTGGTTATGAGGAAATTATATATTGTAGCTGATATGATATAGCCAAAGGAGGAGGAAACGTACAGGAAGGAGTAAGAGTTTAACAATCCGATATATATATATATATATATATATATATATATAAAACATTTGCATGACATAGGAAATTCATGCCTTATTTATACGTGGTGTACCCAGAGCGACTCCAATGTAGGTGTCATGACCATATTTACCCGATTGTTAGTCCCCTATTTACTGCACCCGCATACAAGAGTTCGGGGACCATGTTCTTGTGAAAGGGCCCATTTTTAGTACATTTCTGGAATATTGTTGTAAAAAGCTTGCTTTTCTCTTTAACTTACAAAAAAGCTGCAAGTGTATATAAGCAAGAACCGTAATTTCAGAAAGTTTAACTCTATGTGCACTTACCTGTCACTTTGCACTTGGTACACTGTGTGATTATCTTTGTAATAAACTTCCTGTCTTTATTATTCCTGTACTGTGACCACTAGTGAGGCATATCTCAGTAGTAGATATCACTGTTATATTATCCCTGTACTGGACAGACTGTGACATCATTGTAGTATTAGATATGTAGGGGGCATACATCTGTATTATGTCTTTAATGTGTGAAATAATTGCAGTATTATGTGTTGTAATTTGAACATCATTTTGTGTATTATCCCTTGTACTGTGAACATCACTGTGTATATTATCCCTGTTTGTGACAACACTGTGTATAGATCCCTGTATTGTGACATCACTTGGGGTATGATCCCTGATGCCTTGTTGACATCACTGAGATTATTTCTCTTCTTGACAATACTGTATAGTTCTCTTACAACAAGTGACTCATTTCTTGTGTGGCCATTATCTTTGTTACTGTGACATCACTGTGGTATTCTTTCTGTCTGTGAAATCACGTGTGATTAGACTGTACTGTGAGGTCCCTGTATGTATTATACCTGTACTGTGACATTGCTATGCTTCTTATCTCTATACTGTGACATTACTGTGGGGATTATCTCTGTATTGTGACACATGTTATATTTTCTGTCTGTGATATCATTGTATGTATATCCCTGACATTACTGTGTGCATTTTATTATATTTATTTTTCATTCTGTGACAGTGATCACAGTGAGTGTAGATGATGTTATGTTTTGAAATGGTGATCTGAAAGTCTTGTTGTAACAAGTATCAATTCCAGTTGCTATCAGGGGCTCCGATGGTTTACTGCGTAAACATCAGGGCACTGGCTTTGAGCACTACAGTGTGGTGCCCAAATAATAATACAGTAGGCTAGGTAAAGCCAAATAAAACTATAGAAACAGATCAATCACACTTCTATTCTTGAGAAATATGACAGGAAATAGAAATCTTTATACAATTTAAATTCTTTTGGCAAGTGCTTCATGTTTCTCCAAGCCCTTAGTGGCGTTGGATTTACTAAGAGCCTTAGATCTCATGATGTATCCAGCACTGGCGTCCACACCCTTCCACGTCAGTAGAAGTGGTTGAATAAAAGGAGGGAAATTTGCAATTCCTGACCTGTGCCAGGAATTGAAACTTTATCAACGCTTGTATGATAGTACAAGCCTTGGTAAGTCCCCCACCGTAGTGTTTCATAGGCCGTGGCTGTTCACAAAGCTTTCCCCCTATTATGGTGTAGCACAGTACTTAAAAAAACATGCTGAACAAATAATGTAATGTAATTAAGGAGAAACTGTTTAATATAGGCTGGTGGTTCCATGTGTCTCAAGAAGACATCACATAAACAATACCTTTATATTCTAATTTTGCTTAAAGGAAACGGTCACCACATTTGACAAATTAACCGCTCGCGGCGTTTCCCAAGAGTCCCTTAACAAACTGACACCCTGATTTAAAGCTAAAAATGAATCCTCACCTCCGTAAAATCAATTGATAACTTGTCTGGTTATCCAGGGGTATTAGAGTGACTTGGGGGCGTGGTGGTCTTTAATGTTAAGTGATCCGGGTGACAGCACCTCAGGTCGTTTAGTCTCCTAACATTAGTAAACTTTACACCATGAACATTTCTGACCACATAAAATCACAGCATGTCTGCATGACTTCTAATAGTCACAATGCATGCACATCACTGCTCCATTGCCCACCTCCAATCGCTCTAAGATATCCCTGGATTGACAAAGGTTAAAATTATAAAGTTGACTACATGGGGATCTGAGGAAACACTTTAGCTAAAAAAGGGGGTGTCAGGTAGTTAATCGGGCGTTCTTGGGAACTGCCCACTAAATATATTTGTGAAAAATGTGGTCAACAGGTTCCCTTCAGTATTATATTCATTTCCCATCAAATTCTCAAAACTTTATCCATTCAATGGCTTCTGTTAGTTAATCCAAACTATAATTTTATGCATCTCAATAATAGGGCACAAGATTTTGGAGTACAAATTCTGAATATATTTGCGGAGCAGGTGCAGGTTAAATAGTTATTTGGATTTTCTTGCAGGGAGTGCATTATTTCATAGCTCTGGAGAACACAAGGTAATAGTATTTGATTTGCTCACAGCAGAAGAATTAAGGGCAGGCTCTCTCTTTTCACATATAGGCTTTAGGATTTTTTTTATGCCTTAGGCAGAATCACGGAGGACTTGGTGATTAAGATCAGATTTCCCGTCACCACACGGCCAAATGCTTCTTTACTTACAACAGGAAAATCAGAGACGCACCAAATATATGAACCAAGCAAAGTGTTGATTTGGGAGTTTCAGCGATTTCGAAAAGAGTGGGACAAAGCTTAGGAATGGAAGCGGAGGTTGTTAGAAGTAGAAATTATGTATCCTTTTACCTTAATTTAGCTGCAAATGTGTATAATGCTATTATAGCTCTAACGGAAAAAAAAAAAGAGAAAACATGAGGATATAAGTTACACTATGAGGCAAGTGGAGGAATAGTGTCGAAACAAACGAAGTGAGCATTTGCTATTTAACTTGGTAGCTATTGTCGGAATGAAGCTTAGTGGTGCAGTGGAATTAGACATGGGGGGCACATTACTACCGTGCCTGATTACACCCGGGAAGTGCATGTTGTCCGATGATAATGAATTTGCCGTAACTCACTAATGTCGTGAGCGATATCCATCATGGTCGCTTCCCCTGCTCAGGTCGACGGAGTCTTACCTTCTTCTTCCTGGTGCAGTAAGTGCATGATCTTGCGACACCAACTGGAAAGTTAAATCATTGCCCTCAGTCCAAATTCAGGCGGTTGGATCGTCCGACGGCACGCCCACCGATTTCTGTTGCATGAAAGACGAGTGTCGCTGACACTAAAATCCCATGCGCACCATCCCTCAATTTTAAATACCTGTTTTAAAGCCCCGGCAACCCGAGGTTTGAGTGAGAGTATGGCCAATCATAGCATGGCTAGTTGCTAGCTTGTACTTGCCGGATTGACGTCCGGCCACATTTATTTCAGTGAAAAGTCAGACAGAAAAATGGCACAAAAACACTTTAATAACTGTGGGTAATATGTCCTTATGGTTTGAACGAGTCTTTAGAGGGGTCTAAATCATTGGGCTATTAATATTCAGTAGAGATCTATTAGTACTCACTTTTTATTAGACATCTTCTATTACGTTACTGGTAATCATAGATGATACACCCACCACCTCTACTACGCTACATGTTTAGCTCCCTAGTTCTCTCATCCTATCTCCACATAAACATTTCCCCTGCTGGACCAGTAAACTTATTTATACTGTATGTATTTATAATTTATTCCATATCCCAATATGCCCTTGTGGAGTGATTTTCCCACAAAAGCAAGTTTCTTAATGACTCAGGATAAAAAAATAACCAAAAGAACCACTTATTGTTATTAGTATTAACAATAATACATTTCACAGATATAATTCCCAACCTGTTTCATTTAGTCCAGGTCCATCACATGACACTCATTGACTTCCTGCAAACAAACAACAACACATCCAACATATGAGCTACAAGAACAGGCAGAGATAGTTCTTTTAAGAAGGGAAGGGGGAGGAAAAGCACATTCGATCGTAGTGAGAGAGCAGATATGTAGCATCGCTGACAGTGTGATATGTGGGTCTATTTAGCATCTCATGGATTAATAATAGCATCTTCTGATCTGTCTAATCTCTCTTTCTATGTGCAGATCTAGTACATGTTCACAGTAAATTTAAAGTGTATTTTAAACCTGGTACCCAGATTAATCGAACCAAATTTGCCAGCGCACAGAACTAGAGGGATCATGAAGTGGTCTGAAGAGGTCTCTGTTACACTGTGTAAATTTCACTGACAAGACTAGGGAGTGCTAGGACTAAAACAGCATAAAACTAGTAAAATTGTAATGGAAAGGTTTATTTATAAAAATTATCTTTTTTATGTTAACATTCACTAGGGATAGAGATTGAGAAATTTTATTAATAAGGTAAATTCCCATACAGCTATTAATTACAATCAACCAAGATTAATTGGGGTATTCCAGGAATCAGCCGAATTCATATACAAAAAAATATGCCAATATGTAAAAATTAGTCTATTTGCAATTTGCACTCCCATAGAAAAAAAAAAATGATGTGGACATGCATGTAATACAGAATTAAATGCTACTGGCCCTTAAATCAGTTTGTGATTTCCGCATGGGGCGCAAACCTGACGGCATGTCAGGATCACACTATGTTGGCGTTTCACTCAATTACTAGGGTAACAGTGCAGGACAGTCGTTCGATATCACGGGAGCCAGAGCATAAAAGGTAGTAGGAGTGACTGAGAAATACAGGCTCATGGGGACTTTTAGTTCTTCCAGTGGTGGCCATTTGGAGGAAACTCTGCATACTTTAGAGGGCCATCAATTTTGTGAATCATAAAACCAATCTATTTAAGCGTCATTGGACTAATGCCATTTAGTTTTATGTATTATTCATTCATAGCATTAGGGTTTTTGTCTCAGAGTCATATTAATCAGGAAGATTCTTTTAAATATATATATTATACTTATGTGCTAATATAGGGTGTCAAAAAATACAAGAGACATTCCATGAGGAACAATAGTATACTATTGCAAAACCTACAATACTCACCTTCGAAGTACCAGGCAGCACCGGACTTACTTAATCCCACTGTAGGCCAACAGGGGAGCAGGACTTTCTCACAAGAGGCACATTTCACATAGGAGGGTGCCCCAACACATTTTCACTGTTCCTACGATCTCTTTATATTTAATATACATAAATAAATAAAACATGTTTTCTATTGCTATAACCACACAGGGGGATTAAATCATGGTTTATGTGCTTTTTGGCGTTAAAAAGTTCAGAATGTCGCATCATTGAGTTTGGGGGGACCTGTTTTTTCCCCCCCCCACTGTAAAAAGTCTAAAGAGACTATTTCCAACATTTCATTGGGCATAAACATAGAAAATACGGTAGTACAATGGATAGGAATATATTACCGTTACATTGTAATAACTAGGTGGTGGCTTCCGGTAACCAGGTTATTTGCAGATCAGTACCAAATCTGCAGAACCATAGCAGTGATCTACAAGGCACCTTATGTTTATGTTATGTGGGGTTTGTCTTTGATTACTAAGTGCGATAGGTTTACCAGGAACCTTATCATGCCCACTCCTATAACTTTCTGGTAGTTCTATAGTCTCATCATAATGTTCGTGTGATCCTTGTTTTTGCCATTTTGATGTATCTGCCTGGCTAGGTTTACTAGATAGATTATCACCTGAATGCACGTAGTGTGTTCTTTTTTCGTGCACCTTCCAGATTACGTACATGTGAGGACTATTCGGCACAGGGTCGTTATCTGTTAAAACCGTTGGGGAGGGGAGGGTCGGCATTCCTTTGTTTTGAGTGGGTAAAGTCTTAAATATTCCCCATCCGGTGCCCAAGGCCTATCTACTAAGAACCTCCCGCCTCTAGTAAAGAAGGGGCAAAACTACGCCCGGTCAGTTCAGACACAAGAACAGTCGTCCTGGCAGAGTCTTGCTTGGTCCCCACCATTGGTGCGGCGGAGATATAGTAAACTCAGACTTGGGTACCCCCAAAACAATGTCCGGACACGCACAGTGGATTGGGGTGAAGAAGCAAAAAAAGGCAGAGAGGTAATGGTATCATTCAACTTTTCAAATAATTTCCTATATAGTTGCAGTTCTCTCTTGCTCAGTTGTGAGTGGACTAATAAACTAAACTGCAGCCACAACTTTTTTTTGGTGATAACAATCAGTAGCTCTATCACCTAGTGCAAGAACTTTTACTATCAAAAGACCAAATTGGTTGCATTTTAACCGCACACATCATAACTCCACCTCTCTGCATGTATATGAGCATCTCCTTAAACCTGCTGATAACCATCCACTTTGCTAGCTTCTGAAAGGAATTGAGTGGGTCTGAAAAGCCAGCGTTCAACAAAGGTGCGCTAGTTACTTGTAAAACGGCCGCCGGTAATGTTCTGAAATTATGTGACGGGGTTGTAGAATTAGTATCGTGTATTAAGAAAAGATGCTAAGATATTGCAACAGTGCCGGCGATGCTCACGAGGTACGCAGTCAGAGCGTGGTTGTTTGTAGAAAGCTCAATCTTACCGCGGTCTACTGATACATAGCGGCTGCCTGGCTCCGCGTATGGCAATGGATGAATAACAATCAAACACAGTTTAACACACTTCAAGTTATGGGCAGGCTTTATCGCTGTGAGGATCAGGAGGTTGTTACACGCACTTCAACCATTCCGCGGCCACCAGTTTTTTTGGTACCACGGCTTTAGGCTATTGCGGGTGTACGTAGTGTAATAGAGATTGGAGCAATATCGATGGTTTTATTGGACGCACTTCAATTATGATTATGGCACAGCTTACTGGTTTTTTTTTGTAAAAAGCAGATCCGATGCGATCGGACTCTGCTTGGAATGGTTATTGGGGCCCCATAGGTTCAAAGTCAATGGGTGCAAGAATATTGTTAGGAGTTTGGCTCAGGCAGCGCGAAAGTCCTAACGACACGATGGTACTTCAGCCAGCCATCTGAAGAGTAATATGGAGTGTCATAGTGGGACCTTAGCAATAGGGAATGAGGGTTATGAAGCGCGTTTTAGAGAAGGAGTCTGCGGGATGGAATCCAGGACTCCCTGCTGCTTGATGTCTCCCTGCTGCTTGATGTCTCCCTGCTGCTTGATGTCTCCCTGCTGCCGTTCCGCGCGTATCTTCCGACAAGTAAGCAGATGTGCCGAACATCTGTAATCTATTCTTCACTGTGTTCTTCACTGTCTTTTTCACTTAAATGATCCTGTGGTCACTGTTTTTATTCTATTCTTCACTGTTCTTCACTGTGTTTTTTTTAATTAAATGCTCGATCTCGAGCAGGGGAAATACTCGTCCGAGCAACGAGCCGTTTCGAGTACCTTAATACTCGAACGAGCATCAAGCTCGGACGAGTATACTCGCTCATCTCTACTAATATCCTATACTGTACTAGCTTACTATGATATTACTATACTATACATTACTACCTTACTAGGATACTACTATACTATACATTATTTGCATTACTATACTATACTATACTGTACTTTACTAGCTTACTATGATGCTACTATGCTATACTGTACTAGCTTACTATTATTCTGCTATAGTATACTGTACTAGCTTCCGATTATTCTGCTATAGTATACTGTACTAGCTTACTATGATACTATATTGCTATACTGTACTAGCTTACTATGATACTACTATACTTTTCTCTACTATATTACTCTTATACTACCATACTGTACTATACTGTACTAGCTTGCTATAATACTATACCGTACTTTACTAGCTTACTATTATACTTTTATACTATACTGTACTAGCTTACTATGATACTACAATACTGTACTATACTGTAATAGCTTGCTATAATACTATACCCTACTTTACAAGCTTACTATGATACTACTATACTATTCTGTACTATCTAGCTTACTATGATACTACTATACTATACTATATTATACTTTACTAGCTTACTATGATACTACAATACTATACTGAACTATACTGTAATAGCTTGCTATAATACTATACCATACTTTACTAGCGTATCATACTACTAATATACTATACTGACTGTACTAGCTTACTATTTTACAACTATATTATTCTGTACTAGCTTACTAAGATACTACTATATCTTAGTAAGCTAGTACAAACGCCTCCCAGTAGATAGGTAGCCCCAGCACATGCCGCCCAGTAGATAGGTAGCCACAGCACATACTCCCAGTAGATAGGTAGCCTCAGCACATACCCTCCAGTAGATAGGTAGCCCCAGCACATGCCTCCCAGAAGATAGGTAGTCCCAGCACATACTTCCAGTAGATAGGTACTCACAGCAATGCCCTCCAGTAGACAGGTAGCCCCATCACATGCCCCCCAGTAGATAGGTAGTCCCAGCCCATGCCTCCCAGTAAATGGGTAGCCACAGAGCATGCTTCCCAGAAGAAAGGTAGTCACAGCAAAAAAAAAAAGAATATTCACTTACCTGCGCTCCCTGCAGCCAGCTCCTCATCAATCCCACGCTCTTCTTTTTGACCCAGGCTTAGACGATGGCTGCGATGGGGCCTGAGTCGCATAAAAGACGCAGGCAGTGGTAACATCAGCAGCCATCACTATTTATTAAAGATCTGTCTGAGAGCCAGATGCAGCCAACAAAAGAGCCACATCTGGCTCCCGAGCCATAGGTTCCCTACCCCTGGCCTAGATGATGATGATGATCCTTCCCTGTCTGTAGTATTTTGATAGATATACAGCACAGCTCACCCTTGTACTTTCTCGTCACCACAAGTCTCAAAGTCTCACTGTGTTCACTGCTAAAATGTCCCAAATTTTGCAAAGCCTAATGTTCCAATACATCACAATGTGGTAATGTCTCACACAGCGAGGGTCTCCCCTTTACTTTATTTAGCCCAGGTGTTAAATCATCCGGTGCCTGCACATAAGCAATTCTATCCTATTCAGAGGAAATTACTGGTTTCATGTTAACTCAGTAAGAAAATTGTACAGTTGAGGCTCCATTGCTGAGAATTCAGCTGTGACAGTCACAAGCGGCAGAATACAGTCTGCAGAATTTCTGAAGACCATTGTAAACCCATACATCTCCCCTTTGTTTATAAGGACGCTTATGTAATGCAGTACATAGATTTTGTGGCTCCATCTTTTGCTCCTTTGAAATTGGTGTTGGAAGATGTTAAAGGAAATCTACCATTAAAATCCATCATGATAAATCAGTGACACTTACTCGAGATACAGGCACAGTGACTGTGGTAATATTCTTATGCTTGTTATCCATGGCCTCCTTCCTTCCAAAATCAGCTTTAAAAATAATGTTAATGCTGCAGCTTCACAGGTTGTTACACTGTACAGGAGCACTACAGTGTGCTGAAACTTCCTCTGCGGATGAGAAATTTAATTAGGCAGGGGGAAGGGGGAGTGCTGAGGGGAGGGGGAGACAGTCTAACAGCCTGTGAAGCTTCAGCACAGAAGTTCTCTGGTAACGCCCTCCGGAACCTTTCTGGCTCATTAGCATACTTTTAAAAGTTATATTTAGAAGGAAGGAACCAATGGGTGACAAATAAAAGAGGACTACCACAGTGATGGTGCCTGGATCTATGAGTAAGTGTCTCTGGTTTATCATGATTGATCATGACTGTACATCCTGTCACTCCTTTCAATATTATGGGCGTCAGAATTGTCAGAGCACAGCACTTGGCCATCACCAGCACTCTCATTGACTGTGAATAGGAGTGCTGAAGATAGCTGAGCAAAGCAATTTCTGATACTCCCATAGTATTGCAGGAAGTGGCATGAAGAACAGCCGTTCCATCAGTAAGCGAGAGATAGACCCCCATTTTGTTTTCCATGCTCGACCTTCTTGTGATCCGTCCCAACAGTCAGACCCTCACCATTCAGATTGTTATCCCCTATCCTGTGGAAAGTGGATAAAAAACCTGTCACCCTCAAAAACAGCTTTAAAACACCTAAGGAGCTGCTTACTAAAGTAAGAAGCTTAGGTGCTAAAACAGACTCAGCAGTGTTACACTGCTAGTGCTATAGGAAACCTCCGATAACGCTAACAAACACTGCTGCGCTGTAAACTAGAAACGCCGGACCGTGCTGGAAGCGCCGCGGCGTATTCATGAGGGGGCAGCAGTCACCGCTGGCCTATGGAGTGGGCGGGGCGGTCCGGGCAAGAGGCCGGCATTTCTAGTTTACAGCATAGCAGTGTTTGTTAACAATGCTGCGTTTGTTTTAGCACTTGGAGCAGCTCCTAGTGCCATTTTTAAGGTCATCTTTAATAATAAAAAAAACAAATAAAAAAATAAGACACCAAAAAAACTGAGAAACAGAACAGCGGTGCTACAGAAAAAAATAAGTTTAAAGCCCATAAAATACTTCTAAAAAGACCAAGTCCATAAAATTATTTAACTGCTTCAACGCTCTTCTGTAAATTTTAAGGTAATACAATAGAAAATAGTACCTCAAGGCTTCCTTAGATTTCGAAGTAGAGATATTGGGGCACATTTACTTACCCGGTCCTATGTAGTTCACAGAAAGTGCATTGTCCGACGATCATGCATTGTGCCGCGATTCACTAAGATAATGCGCCCGATTTCCTGCATGTGTCGCTTCCGCTCTCAGGTCCGCCGGAGTTCACCTTTTTTCTTTCTGGTGTAGTGCATTGTCTTGCGATACAATTTAAAAGTTAAATACCGCGCTCAGGGTGATGGCACGCCCCCCAATTTCTGTTGCATGGAAGCCAATGCA
Organism: Engystomops pustulosus; assembly: GCA_019512145.1. Lineage (NCBI taxonomy): Eukaryota > Metazoa > Chordata > Amphibia > Anura > Leptodactylidae > Engystomops > Engystomops pustulosus. The sequence goes on from CM033644.1 coordinate 199,146,180, forward strand.
GCTGCACCAAAATCCAATCGCGTGCGACACAATCCCAGCGCAGACACATGTTAAATACCTGTCAAAGCCGTGCAAATACCGAAAAAGACAAACAGTCCGAAGAAAGTGCGATCCGCGATCAGTGGAACACTGAACAACCTGTGGTGCCTTCTTTTCTCCGGTACGTGTGGTCCTCGTGCATTGGTGCTCTGACCAGAAACACCCAATGCAGTTACTCAAGTTCCATCCTATCCTATTCATACGGTTCACCAAACAGCCTCCGTTAAAGGGAATGCCTTTGCAACTATGTATAATATCTCTACTCTGGGAGCCCTGGGAGCCTTGAAGTACTAGGATTTTAGGATCTTAGGATTTACAGAAGAGTGTTGAAGCAGTTAAATTATTTTGTTGAACAACCCGTTTAATAACTGCTTTTATCGATAGGTTAGTCTGGAGGTTACTTTACCCAACCTTTACATTTTAGGGTACTTTTAAAGAAAACCTTCCATTTGTTTTTATGCATTATGAACCAAACCTTGAGAATGCTGTAGCTACTCTGATCCAGAAGCATATCTTGTTTAATCCCTGTGCTGAGTAGTTTTGCTAAAAAACTATGATAAAATTATGATAATGTAGCTCTGTCCTTCTTTGCCTGGCTTTGGCGCTTCTCCTTTCAAATTAGCAATGCACTGCACCAGAGAATGATGTAATTACTGTGAGAGGCAAAAGTAATCAATCGCTGCGCCATCCCCAGCTCCTGTATATGAGTGATCTAGCTCAGGTTGATTAGTCCTGTCTGGACATTGCAGAGAGCGCCATGTAATGTGTTTATGTACTGCAAGAAAAATGTAATCCAGCTTTCCCTAGGTCCTGAATGTTATAATTGTTTTTTGAGCAAAACCACCCAGTTCAGGGATTAAACAAGATATGTTTCTACATCAGCAAAGCTACAGCATTCTCAAGGTATCTTTGGCTCATAATGCATGAAATCAAATGGTAGATTTCATTTAACCCAACAGCGCAAGTGTATTTTTTAATACATTTATTCTTATGCAGAAAAATTCTCATTGTAATTGGTCTATTATTTCCACTACATTTACTCTTCAATGTCCGATCCATGTGGATACATCCGGAGATCACTCTGCCATTATCCGTCTTCGGCCTTCCTCTATGATTCAGGTATTCCACGTTGTCGGTGACACATTCAGTTTTGCCCAACAATAGCAATAATAATATTATATCTAATGGGATTTGATAGCACTTTCTTTGCTGATATATGTGGCGAGCTGTCCTACCTCTGGATATTTTGGGGCTGGTTTATGTTGATAGGACTGAGTGCATTTGGAAGTAGATAAGTATTTTAAGCTGAATAAATAGTCAGGCACATAGCAGCCAAGTATGAAAGAGAGAGAGGTGAAAAAACCCAATTTTGTGAGATTCTATTTTGCTGAAATATTTATGTGGAGTAGGCAGCAGAAAGAAATTTACAATCTTTCCAGTGAAAATGAGTAAGAATGTAACAGAATCATCTCCTCCTGTATCAGTCTGGCACATACAGGAAGAATGAGGGGAAGAGCACCTGCAGAGGAGCAGGAAACCTTGACTATATAATGCGGAACGCTTGGGTCAAGATTTCTCAAGGGTTTATAAAGTATAACACTCCTTATCTCTCCTTACTGGTAATGGAAGTTAAGGATACCAAAATGTTACTCTTTGATAATTCTGCTCCATGCTGTGTTCTCACTTGCAGACCATGATGATTTGTACACCACTAGAATTGTGCTGAAAGTGCTTGATCCGCCGGCATCTGATCTATAATTGAACGTTTTCGGAACGGGCAGAGGATGCACAGACTTATAGAACTATATTGTCAAGATGTTTCTCCTTTGTTTACTTATTAATCTGACCGCCTATTGATGTGTTTAGCCAGAACTTCTTTTAGTCGTAGAATTAAGCAAGAAGGTGCAATAATATAGATTGACACAAAAAAACGACTCAAAGTCCTAAAAACATTTAACATATTGACTTTTAGTGGGCAAGAACTTCAGTTGTCAAAAATGCTTGTTTATATGATTTTACATAACTTTTTGCAGCAAATAAGTGGCTTACGAACCTGAGCTTAAATGTTATCTTATAGTTTAGGTCCCCGGAAAACATTTCTACAAGGAATATGCAGTCCTTTAACTGCTTAAAGGAAACCTACCAGCACGGATCGGGTGGTAGGTGCATTTATTGGACGTGAGGATTAGCCCTTTTCTTTCCAAAACTTCAAGAGATAGCCTCAATAGTAAATTACAATAGTCAATTGTAAAGGCCATCGATTACGTGATCCAAAGACCCTGGCATGGTCACCACTGTGTAGTCTACCTTATGTAGCCTATTATGTGTCCAAAAGTGTCAGTTTGGGAGGCAAAATCATTAGATAAATGTTGTCCACAAGTGCCTCAGAAAATTACTCCACTATCTAATTTGTATGAAAGTATCTCAAGTTTCCCTAAATGCCATGTGGAGGACAGAGGATTCAGTTTCTTTACATGTGCAGTACTTTGGTACCCCCACTAGAAGTTGGTTTCCTCTTCTCAATAAGAATCCATTCATGGTCACCCTTGGCAATCCAATAGCTAAAGTGTAAGACTAGCTTTCATGGTGATGAGGTGCTCTAGATTCATAATACGCAATGCCTCATTTAATTGGCACAAGGTACATGAAGACTCCTCGCAAACCATGCCAGAGATATGCCCTATTAATGTGTTTAGAACTAAGTGCTGTAATCATATACAATATATCAGCGATGGCGAACCTTTTAGAGACCGAGTGCCCAAACTACAACCAAGACCCAATTATTTATCGCAAAGTGCCAATGCAGAAATGTAATTCATGATTTATACTCCCTGCTCTGTCACAGCTTTCATTCATATCAGCACCCTGAGGACACTAATAAAGCAGAAAATAGGAGAAATTTGGATGATCATTGTAGCTTCCCTCCAGGGTCACATAAACAGGAAGAATTGTCAGGCCGGAGCTACAATGATAATCCAGATCTGTCCACACCTTCCCACTTCTCCAGTAGTCCCAGGTAGCGCTGCCACTTTAATATAGCTCTGTGCACAGCAAGTCCTGGGCTGTCTGGGACTGTAGGAAGATACCTGGAGTCATCTCTGGTGATGGCCTGGGTGCCCACAGAAAGGGCTCCGAGTGCCACCTCTGGCACCAGTGCCATAGGTTCGCCACCACTGCAATATATAATGGTGGTGACTTCTATACTAACTCATTTCTTCAAGAAACATGCTTTATAGTTCATTTTCTCCCAAATTTAGATCTCAGCGACTTGGAGCCTCCCTTAAGTATCACTTTGGCGTTCACTTTCAAAGACATGTACGGGAAGTGCACAATAATGAAGGAACAAACATATTTTGAAATAAATTTGTAAGAAATGGTTTCCAGTGATAAGAAAATGAGAACGGGAGCTTGGTGGGAAGAATCCATATGTTCCTTTCATATGTTCTTTTTGCCTTAAGCCTCAGATTTTTCAAAGCTCTTAGGGTGCAAATAATGATCATAAATTCATAACAAATGCATGGCTCTGTGAAATATATCCAAATTGAAAAATTCTTGTGAAATCTTACACATGTTGACTACAATTATAGGGACCTTGGTTTGCTGATAAAGACATATGATAGATATATGAAGAAGCAAATAAGGCCAGTGCTTCATGTATTTTCCTTTGTATGAGATTGATATAAAACTGATTTAAGTTGATTTCAAAAATTGGATATATCATTTTCCAAATGTCTTTTCATATCAGTTAATCATATTATATAGAAATGTCTATGTGGATATTTCATCTATGAAATTTTGGGTTAAAGAATATCTGACATCAGTTTCACTGATGGTAGATGTGTAGAACTTACGGGTACATTCTTTTTTGCAGTTAGTGGACATTAGGGTAAATTCACATGGCCGTATGCGGGGGCGTATATGCGGCCGCAAATTTGTGGCCGCATGTACGACCCCATCGATGGCAATAGCGTCGCGGCGGGGATACGGTGCCGCACACCGCAAAGGGATAGAGCTTGCTCTACCTTTCAGCGTTTGTGCGGCTGTGCGCCGCTGTTTTCTATGAAGGGAGGAGGGGTCACCTCCTCCTCTCCAGCACACGGCGGGCATACTGCATGTGAATGAACCCTTAGTTAGTAAGTGCAGGAATGGCACGATTTAGCAGAAAAACTGTTTTTAAAAATATGCAGATTACAGGGTGGTGTTTATGCTGACATCACCCAAGCGCCTCTTGGCATTGCAGTCCATCTGACACCACAAACTGAGATAAGAGAGGTTAAGATATACTCTGTTAGTGGATGGTGGAAAGACAAGAAGTTCAGTCTTAGAAAGATTAAGTTTCGAGAAGAGAGAGGACATGATGGTAGAGACAGCAGAGGGACAATCACTAGTGTTCTGGATTAGGCCAGGGTTATTGTTACGTGCAGAAGCATATACTGTAGTTGGGTATCATCAGCATAAAGATGATATTGAAAAGCAAATTTGCTGATGGTTTGTCCAATGGGGACAGCATAGAGGGAAAAGAGAAGAGGACCTAGGACTGAGCCCTGAGGAACCCCGACAGAGAGAGGAACAGAAGAAGAGAGAGATCCAGAAAAGGAGACACTGAAAGTCAGAAAGATAAAAGCTACAAGGTCATTCCTAACAATGCATTCAAGATCTTACTTAGTCACACACTCCATTCCAGGTTTTGTGGTGGTCCATTTGAAAACAGTATGGCTTCTGTGGCCAAGTAAGAGGGCATTCAGCTAGGTGTCTACTGAATGAATGCTCCTGAATGAATCAATTCAATGAAATCAGTTCTCTGACGCAATGTGCAAAGATGGACGTCCAGGCCAGGTTATAACTTCAGGACTTCAAATAAGTATATTGCGACCTGGTATTGCCGACCATTATGGAGGTTATGTTCACCCATGCTGCCCAGCTATGGCCCACAGCAGTAGGTCCTGATACCCAATCCTAGAATTCTGAACTATCAGGGACCCCGCCTTTTCCCATTGTATGGAGGGTTTGTACCTAGTGTCATGGAACTATTGCCAGGCCATGTGCTCCAGCATTCCGAGTGTTGTCATGTCACTTTGTCGGGTGACCTATGACTGCTACATATGATTTTTCAGGGCAATGAATGCACTTTTGCTGCAGACATATTTATTTCATACCAAAAAAAACAATACAAAATGGTAACACAATCTAAATACAGCTGTAAAGCACAACGCTATGCTTCGCCTTTGTAGGTCTGTATCTAATTTGGATACCAGCTTTTATAATTAAAGGAAGAGCTTTGGAACCATAGGAAAGGTAATATAGTCCATTAAGCAGTGTGAGATATATAACTTGCCACCGTTAAAGGGTATATTTGTCTTGTAGTATACCAAGAAGTAATTGTCTCTCGCTTCCCACAGACTACAATTGTCATATGGATTCAAACTGAATGGGCTATAACTCCCTAAGCTTCGGAATGTCTTTTTTGTTTTGTCTGAATGATACTACAAAAAAAGTTTAAAGTTTTTCTTACATGGCACCATAAAAATATGACTAAGGCCGCATTCACACGACGAGCTTGTTGCCGTATATATGTCCCCCATATATGGCAATGGGCACATGGTCCGATATGGTGCAACACATGGCCGATCTGTCCCCCATGTGCAAGGCCTATACGCCTTGTATTTCTATGGAGAGGGGTCACCCCACCTCCTTTCCATTGGGCTGGATGTTTTCCCGGCGGGGATATGTTTGTGTGAATCTAGCCTAAGAGCTTGGAGTGTAAAGATAAAATCAAAGTTTACTTGTTGCATTAATAAACCTAAAGAGATAAATATCTTTTTAATCCATTACATTGGTGAAGCATGTTGATGTGACTGTCAACAAGCAAGTGGCCTGTGTCCAATAGTAATCATGAGATCAGGAAGAAGCAGAAAAACTAATAGCAAGCTGATAAGTGGACTCTTTACTACACAAAATCTAAAGGACTCTCCTGCATGAGTCAACATATTGGTTGCTATCTGTTCCCCCCATAGTGCCGCCATACTGGTTTTTAGCCTGTGGGTTCATCCGAGACTGTAGAGTGGACTGGTCTTAAATTTTGATAGAGCTCTGTCTGGAGATGCCTATGGTGGTCTTCAAAGAATGAATGCAGCATGGGAAGAAGAAAATTTCCAAAGTAGATTTTTACTTCTATATAATTACAGAGGGCTGGAAAAACTGTATGTCACAAGGCTCGGAGCTGTTCTATATTATACTGTAGTACTTCCATATTGTGCATCTGATGGAGCATGGTCTGGTTTTTTCATGTTGGAATGGTATGTACAGAAAAATGTAGAAATGCAGAAATGTCCCAACACATCTGACTTGAAAGGGGACCTTTCATCATCTCTTCCAAATCCAACTCTTTCCATACTTTAGTAAGTTCTGCTTCACTGATTCTGGTACAATTTTTCTTTTGTAATCTCCATCATTGCCAACATCAGGACATCCAATATGCTTACTAGGCTCTCTATTCAGGTGATGATTGTCTTATTGGCTGATCGAGCCACAGATGACCGAATGACAAAATAGTGTCTAACTAGCATATGATTATTCAGACACAGTGGATGTTAGAAGAAGTATACCTGTCTAAAAGTTGAAGCAATCTTTAAAGACCATTATATCCCAAAACCTAATCATCTTGCATTCTTCAAATCTAATTTATTTACCGCATATACTCGAGTATAAGCCGACCCGAGTATAAGCTGAGACCCCTAATTTCAACACAAAAAACTGGGAAAACCTATTGACTCAAGTATAAGCTGAGGGTGGGAAATGCAGTCTTCGGATTCTTCCGCTCCTCTTCGGGTCTTCGCGCTCGGCCGGCACACAGAATTAAGTCAGCTGCTTGCCAACGTCATTATTTGTGAGCTGCCGGGATCGTGAGGGGACCCAAAAAGGAACGGAAAAGCCCGAAGAGGATCCGAAGGACCTGCGGCGGGACCAGAGCATCGAAACAAGCATATGGGTGACGTCGGAAAGGTGAAGTTTTATTTCTTGACTCAAGTATAAGCCGAGTTAGGGTTTTTGAGAACAAATTTTGTGCTGAAAAACTAGGCTTATACTCGAGTATATATGGTACTTGATTATTACTTAACCTAGAATTCAATTTGACTTCACACTCTAAACCTGACCCAAGAATACAGATGATTTAAACATCACCTCGTGTTTCTTGGCTTATATTTTATGAGTTTAGGAGGACAAAAATATATATTGGATAGAGATGATGGGTGGCCTTTTGTATTCTGCCTTATAAAAGACAATTTTGGGAAAAATCCCGTAGTGTAAATAAAACCTCCACAGTTGGAGACCCCTTGGACTGCACAAATAAGGAAATTGCTTGATAAGATGCTGTTCAGTATTCTTTTCAACCTTTATTAAATTGCTTTTGCAGGATACAGTACAAAAACAAGTTGAGAATTGAATGTTCCAAACATCAGTTCCACTTTGAAGATTTAAAAGACAATATTTTTTACCCAAATGTAAAAGTTTAGGGAGACAAAAAACTTAAATAAAACCTCCAGTGATTTACGAGATAAGAATGGCTGCACGGATATATGTAAGGATATCGCTGTTCCAATCGCTCTGCTCGCTCGCTACGCTATTTGTTTTATTGACGTTTTTCTGATGTTTCAGGAGCAAGCGTACACCCAACAGCGTGTTTTCCAGATTGTGCTAATCCTTGGTGGATACAATATAACTATAAATTGGAAATCAGAGGTGAAATAAGGACATCTTCTATTGTTCCCACTGTATTATACAGGGTAGTAGAATTTCCTTCTACACACTCAAAAATAGTATAGTAATTATCAACCACTATGGCTCCAGTTAAAGACCCATTGCAGATTTCTATTACCTTCTCAAACTCTGTGGAAAATAATAAAGAATACTCAGATATAAGAAATAACATAAACAGAGTACAGGCAGTTACGTACAAGATAGGGTCCGAAGGTTTGTTCTTAAGTTGAATTTGTATGTAAGTCGAAACTGTATATTTTATAATTGTAGATCCAGAAAAAAAAAAATTTGGCCCCAGTGACAATTGGAGTTTAAACATTTTTTGTTGTAATGGGACCAAGGATTATCAATAAAGTTACAGACTCCTTACAGCTGATTATTGCAATCTGGGACTATAGTAAAGCATCCAGAGAGCTTTAACAGAGGTCAGAGGGGTCTGTCTGTAACTATGGGTTGTCTGTAAGTCGGGTGTCCTTAAAGAGAACCGTCATGCAAAATAACCCCCCTAAACTAAATATATTTTCATAAACTGCCATTAGAGAGCATTGCCTCTATCCCTTCATTGTCCCTGTACATGCCTGTAAACCTAAGCAATGAGGTCCTAAAGCTGTATGCAAATGACCTGTGAAATGTCCAATGAAGCATTAGCATATTCAAGCTGTCCACTCTATTCATGAGTGGGAGGCACAGCCACACCCCCAGTGCATGACTGACAGCCTGTATAATGGTGTGAGGCTGTATAATGATGTGCTTCCTGGTGCTGGTGCCCCCTGCAGCCTGTGTGTGTATAGGAGAGATACAGCAGCTCCATGCAGCCATGTTATAGCAGAACATATCAGGTACATGTGTAGCTGATGTCTGTGTCTCTCACCTGTATATTAGGGGGATGCAGCATGTCAGCAGATGCAGCACACACACGCTAGCCATGCTTTACTATACATTACACACAGACATGAGCAGGGGGAGGAGAGGGGAGGGGTAACAGGGGTGACATCACTGCCTCTGACCATGTGACCAGCCTCATTTACATAATAAAGAATAAATGATTTTACAATGATTAATGTATGAAATAACTAGATAAAGGCTGGGATGGGATCCTTGTGAGCTGCTCCAACAGGTAGAGGTGACAGGACAAGTGACACAGACCTGATGACAGGTGTCCTTTAAGTAGGGGACCACCTGTATATCAAAGCTACTGAGTGAAGGGAGGGGTCAGAGATCAGGAAAGAGCATCTGGTGGAGAAGGGAGTACAGAGGTCTCTTCCTTCCTCTTACGGTGGTGAAAATCTGGTGGGCAAGACTTCGCATTAGTAGTAGTAGGTGATGAGGGAAAGATCACTGGAGGATGATCTGGTTGAATAGTAGGCTAGTCTAACACCTCCAAATGCTAATGATTTAGATAGATAATTCAGGAAAAGCAGCAGCACTCCGTTGGTGTTTCAAAGCAGGGTGATCTTTATTTCAATGATGCGACGTTTCAGTGATTGTCCCCCTTTTTCAAGCAAAAGGTGGACACTCAACGAAATGTTGCATCCTTAAAATAAAGATCACCCTGCTTTGAAACACCAATGGAGTGATAGATAGATAGATAGATAGATAGATAGATATAGCCAAGATAACCTACCTTTAGTCAACCTCCCTTTATTTTTAAGCCATGCCCATTGTGCTGCCCCTTGCCTCACCAACAAACAGTGTAATATTAACCTTAATGGCCCCCAAATGCCCCATTCCTGTAGCCAACCACCCATGGACCTAAATAACAACCCCTAATGAAATTCAGCAACATATGTTGACTCCTAATTTTATCTTCCCTTTACTTTTGTTCCAGCACTTTTTCTTATCTTCCTTACTAATACTTAGAATGCCATAACTTTTTCTCCTTCCCCTCTCCTCCATTTCCTTCATATTGTAGCCTCCTGTCTTCTATCCTCCTTTATATTGTAGCCCCTTGTCCTCCCCTGTTCTTTGATATTAAACAAAGAAAATTGTTACTTACCTTTCCCTCATTTTCCCCGCAGTCCTGCATTTCTTTTGTCAAGCTCTGAGATGGATCAGAAAAGGGAAGATCTACCTCCACACATTTCTGCTACAAAGCAGAAACAGAGATGTGTGGATGCTTAAGAGCTGATCCTGCCTCCTGCTCTTGGCTCTAGTGTGTTGGGTCGAGGACCAGGAGGCAGGACATAGCTGCACACCATTCTCCAAACTGTCCAGCAACAGGACAGCAACGAAACAGCAGGACTGTCTGACCGAAATCGAGATGATAGGGAGCTATGCAATATACTATGCAGTGTAGCTAATAATGTAACTAGTCAACTCTATGGTTATACTTGACATTTTCAGAAGATTAGTATAAAAATGCTGGATTCTGGTGATCCTCAAGAACACTTTTGGCTCATAAGCATAATTTTAAAGGTTGATTTTAGAAGAAAGGAGGCCGTAGACAACAAATATAAGAGATGTAAAATATATGGAGAGAGTGTCAACCCTTTGATTGTCGTCGGCAGCAGTCAAAAGCCGGTGTCACATTGCAGCAGATCTCGATTATGAACAAGTTATTAGCATCACAAGATGACGAAACAAAGAAATTTTATTCTGTACAAAAATTTATAAAAACCACAATGAAACCTATATAAATTTGGCATCGCTGTGATAGTATCAAACCAAAGAATAAAGGAGACAAGTCATTTGAAGCGTACAGTGAAACATAAAAACAAGCCCTCGCAGCTTTGTACATGAAAAAGTAAAAAAGTTATAGGTTTTTGAAGGTGGGGAGAGAAAATGGAAGCACAAAAGCAAAAAAGGTCCAAGTCGTTAAGGGGTTAAGGCTGGTGACCACCCTCCAAAAATGAGTTTTTATAGGAAGCTAGCTGTCAATAATTAGAACCAACCAGTTTACTCTGCAAGCTCAAATTAAGAAGAAATTTTGATGTTTACGATTCTTTTTTAACAAAGGTACATATCAATCTCAGCTCTTCGATAACAATGATAGGACATGACAGCTTCTATCATATATGTATATATATATATATATATATATACACAGGCGGTCCCCTACTTAAGAACACCCGACTTATAGACGACTCCTAGTTACAAATGGCCCTCTGGATCTTGGTAATTTACTGTACAGCTATAACAGTTATCACAGGTGTTTTTTAAATCCAATTGTCACAGAGACCAAAAAAATTCTGGCTGGGGTTACAATTATAAATTATATAGTTCCGACTTACATACAAACTCACTTAGAACAATATATCTATATATAATATATATATTACTATTATATAGTTACGAGCATATAACCAACCAAAGTTATACATAGCTGCTTGGATATATAAGGAATCTTGGCAGATGCGCTTTAAAGGGTTAAAGCTTCTGCCATGCACTTTTATCACAGCACATTATACTGGGGACATCACAGGAGATCATTCTCACCTGCAGTTCATCGGGGCAGCATTTTACAAACACATGACTGCAGATGTTAATATACACCCTCTTTTATCGGCTTAAACCTCTTAAACAGATCCATTTATGTCTGGCAATCCTGGTAAGCAGGAGAAACGTTAGCACAGCATATTTCTCCAGTACATGGGCAGAATCAAAAAGCAGTTCAAAAATAGGATATTTTATCCAAGGTATTTTTTATTTTGCCATTATTGAAAATGATACTTTAACATAAATGAGAAATAATTTTTCTAGCTTTGTAGTTCTTATCCAACGTCTTTTACAGGGTTGGCTCCAGGTATCAGTAGGCCCCTGGGCAACAGAGCCTCAGTGGGCCCTATTGCAGTAAACTCACGTGGCAGCATTAAAAATTCAGAAACTAATAAAATATTTCCTAATTTATCATCCCAAACAGCCCCCTTATGGTTATTTTATATAAAGCCCCCCTCACTCCCTATGGAATCCTTATGTACAGCCTTATGTGGGCCCCCCAGCGGCTCTGGGCCCTGGCACTTGCCCAGGTATGCCCAGTGCTGGCGCCAACCTTGGTCTTATAGAAGTCAACAGTTTTACCCGGCTATGGATTGATCATTCCCATAATATCAATGAAAAGACTAAACTATAACTGAACTTCCTTGTTGTTCTTGTAATTCATCATGTATTCGGCCATAATAGAAGTGTTTTATCAAATACCCTATTAGGTTGGTTTTATTGAGTTTTATACTTTTTTGAACACATACAATTACTTAACATTTTTGATCATTTTCATTGGTGCAGAAAATACAGCACATCCATTACATGGATGAAAAGTGTAATATTCTAATATACTCAATCAATTTTGCCACTAATATAGTTAAAGACATTGAAAGGGCATATATATCAGACATTCTTCACAGGGTAGTTAAATGAAACAGTGGTGCCCCAAAACTACAGAAAAACTAAAGGTATCCAAAAATAGAAGTAGAAAGAGTACCAGTGAACCATGAATCTTCAACCACATGGCATATTTTATGCGCATGATGTAGTCAGAGAGGGTGGGCAGGAGTCCTACTAGAGGCCATTTTGCACTTGGAGTCTTCTTTTGGGCTCTACTGACCGGCCTTTATCTAAAAGACCTGGCATCCCGATGCATTAAATGGATAGCTCATATCATCACATAGTTTACACAGTTGAAAAAAGATACTTGTCCATCAAGTTCAACAAAGGAAGGGAAGGGATTGGACGAGGAAGGGATTTAGGGGAAACAATTCTATATAACATAACCTTCAATGTTATTTAGGTGTAAAAAGGCATCTAGACCCTTCTTGAAGCTCTCTGATCTCCCTGCTGTGACCAGCGCCTAAGGCAGGCTATTCCACAGATTGACAGTTCTCATAGTAAATAGCCCTGTCAGCTCTGGTGATTAAACCTTGTTTCCTCCAGGCGGAGACAGTGCCCCTCATTTTTTTATTTTATTTAATCTGGAACAACTTTTCACCATATGTTTTGTATGGACCATTCATATATTTATATAAATTAATCATGTTGTCTCTTTTCCAGGCTAAATAAATCTAGTTATTTTAATCTTTCCTCATAACTGAGACCCTCCATACCCATCGAGTTCAACCAATTTTTGTGGCTCTTCAAAGTATCACATGTTACATTATTTTCCTTGTGAGGGGCCATTGACTTTCCAGGCTCCTCTACAAACTACAACTACTTTTTGGGCCTCTACAGTGAGATAACCAATAACCTGTCTAGAGATCCAGGTGGAGCAAGTTGGCACTGCTCTATCTGGACTGCAACACAAGAACCCATGGGTAGGGAAGGGTCAATTATGTAGCATAGTATAGTGGTATTATCCATTATCTATTCTAAGAGCAAGCTCAAACTGACGCATAATGTTGTTTTCCACTTCACAATTGACTTTGGGGGAAGTAAATTAATCTGCCAAAATCCACTGATTCACAGACCAAAATCTTGTAGAGTAAATGCAAAAATCCATCAAGTTTAAATGACTTTGATTGAGTTCAATATCAAATCAATTTGGGAGTCGGATCTAAGAAATGAATAATTCTCAGGCTTTTATGGAGTATAGTGTAGTCAGTTCTGGGCTTATTTTTAATTTCTGATGCCTGAATTTTGGGGTCACATTTAGTTTTCATGTCTGGTCTGGTGGCTTGGGGTCCAGTGTTCTAATTTATACTGTAGGTCTTTTTTTGTGTGTTTTTGTTACGCAATACATGCAGTCCCCGGGTTACTGACAAGATAGGGTCCATAGGTTTGTTCTTAAGTTGAATTTGTATGTAAGTCAAAACTGTATATTTTATCATTGTAGATCCAGACAAAAACATTTTTTGCCCCAGTGACAATCAGTGTTTCAACATTTTTTGCTGTAATGGGACCATTTTGCTAAAACTTCATTATAGACACCTTACAGCTAGAGATGAGCGAACATACTCGTCCGAGCTTGATGCTCGTTCGAGCATTAGCGTACTAGAAACTGCTCGTTGCTCGGACGAGTATTTCGCCAGCTCGAGAAAATGGCATCTCCCGCCGTTTTGCTTTTTGGCGGCCAGAAACAGAGCCAATCACAAGCCAGGAGACTCTGCAATCCACCCAGCATGACGTGGTACCCTTACACGTCGATAGCAGTGGTTGGCTGGCCAGATCAGCTGACCCTGGAATAGACTAGCCCCTGCCTGCGCTGCTAGCGTCATTCTCTGTCTGGATGCCGCTAGGGAGAGAGCTGCTGCTGGTCAGGGAAAGCGTTAGGCTGTTCTATTAGAATAGTGTTAGGCAGGAGTGATTCTACAAGAACCCAACAGTCCTTCTTAGGGCTACAATAACGTTTTATTTTCCTTTTTTTTGGTTTGCTTGTGGCTGGGCTTGCTGGCATTAGTAGTGCAGCTAGTACCATATTGTGAGGAATTTGCAGGGAGACTTGTGTTTAGCTCTTAGTGACACACATATCCACCTCACAAACCGAAGTGGGACAATTTATTAGGGGTTTGATTTGAATTACGCCGAGTCTGCTGATTTATTTTTTTTTGACGAGCACTCGAGCATCGGGAAAAGTTCGTCTCGAATAACGAGTACACGAGCATTTTAGTGCTCGCTCATCTCTACTTATAATCTATCTCCTGGGTTAAAAATGATCTTTACTGTGTAAACATCACTAGGGGTTTGAAAACTTTCTTTCATGGGCAAACCCGTTTAATGGATATCAAAAAGGAAAAACACTGCATGTACATATACAATTTAGCAGTTTAGCAGTAGATTAAAGTTGGAAATAATGTAGGAATTGATGGTTATTTTTCAACCTTAAAGCCTTGAAGTATTAATTAGACTAGCCCATAGACTTAGACTTAAAGGAGTTGTCCAATTTCAGAAAATATCTGATATTGTTTATGTAATGAAAAGTTACCCAATTTTCCAATAAACTGTATCAATTCCTCGCAGTTTTCTAGATCTCTGCTTGCTTTGCTTCTATAGAAAGATTCTATGTTTACTCCAGTGAATAGAAATCTGTCCATGGAAATGTGATGGAGGTGCACCTGCGTGTCCATCACATCACGTACAAACATAAGCGCTTTCTAAGGAAGGACAGCAAGCAGAGATCTAGAAAACCGTGAAGAATTGATACAGAAAGTATATTGGCAACAGTGGCGTAACTAGGAGAGACCCCTTCCCACTTAAAAAAATGTACATATTAGTATACTCACACATATAAATACCCTCATTTGCATACACACACACATACAGTGCCATATGCAACATACTCACATACAGGGGCAGATTTACTTACCCGGTCCATTCGCGATCCAATGGCGCGTTCTCTGCGGTGGATTTGGGTCCGGCCGGGATTCACTAAGGTAGTTCCTCCGACGTCCATCAGGTGTCGCTGCTGCACTGAAGTCCGCCGAGGCCCGCCGGAATGCACTAAAGTTCACTGGCCTATTCCTGGTGAAGGTAAGCGCAAGTCCAGTGACACTTTTTTTTTAAAATGCAGCGGTTTTTCCGAATCCGTCCGGTTTTCGTTCGGCCACGCCCCCCGATTTCCGTCGCGTGCATGCAAGCGCTGATGCACCACAATCCAATTGTGTGCGCCAAAATCCCGGGGCAATACAGGGAAAATCGGCGCAAAACGGAAATATTCAGGTAACACATCGGGAAACTGCGAATCGGGGCCCTTAGTAAATGACCCCCACAGTGTATACAGACACCATATACACATCACAGATACTGCATATATACATCACAGTATATGTGCAGTACAATATAGATATAATGGTGCATATCCTCCATTCTTTATTGTGTCAGGTCGGATGATGGGGCCCCCTGACATTGCGGGCCCCATAGCGGCTGCTATGGCTGCTACCGCTGTAGTTACGCCCCTGATTGGCAAATTGGATAACTTTTCCTCATACAAACAATATAATTTATTTGCTGAAAGTGGACAACCCCCTTAGGTATACTCCTTTTCCAGGCAAGAATGGACTCCGGTCATACCAGTTAGGTCTGCATACTGTTTGCATACTGTATTCTATAAGATGCTTCACCTTGTATTAGTAGCGTGAGAAGGAATCAATAAAAGAGATGTAACTCCTTAACTTCTCTTTGCTATCAGTCCACTTTGGTCATGGAGAGATTACAAATTAATCAATATGTTTCTTCAAGGATTCTATATACGCAGTGTCAGCACATAATGAGAAAATATTACATCTAGGCGGATCACATTGTCTTTACTCTATAAAAATGCCACGCGAAAAAAAAAGTCCTGGAAATAAAGGAAAAGAAATGCAATTTGAATTTTTTTTTTCTTCTTGCTGTTTCTCTATCGATCTGCCATGGACCATCCCTTTACCTCTCAATACCAGACATGTTTAACATCCACTTTTTATAGACCCAAACCCTTCAGTCTCTTGTTTTCCCCCATTCAATTTCTCCACAAGCTGCTTGTCAGCCTCCCCTGCCTGCATTTTCTAATCAATGTTCTTTAATCATTTGTATCTTTCTCCAATATCCATTCTCTTTATTGCACTTTGCCCTGCGTGATTCTTGTATCTCGCCACCTCACCTCGAAATCCTGGAAAAAGTGCAGGCGAACGCATAATCTTTGGAAAGTAAAGAAAAAAAAAAGCTTTTCATTTCACAAGATGCTTTTAGAATTTCCTCCCGGCACACACAATCACAGGCTCTTCAGTTTACGAGGTGGAACTTGTAAAAGATCTGAGCTCCATAACATACGTGATCGATGATGAAGTAATTAAAACTAGTGCTTGTGGCTTAGGGACTTCCTTCTGATGTGCTAAGAAAACTGTCACATGCCATGACAGGGCTGAGACAAGAGAGATTCGTCATGCAAATAAAAAATGAAATCAATAAACAATTTAAAAAATATTAAGTGGCTTCCCCTTTATTTTCTATACGCAACTTAAAGGAAATCTACCATTTGATTTCATGCTGTATGAAGCAAACATACCCTGAGAATGCTGTAGCTACACTGATGCAGGATCATATCTTGGTTAATCCCTGAGCTGAGTGGTTTTGCTGAAAAAACAATTATACCATTCAGGACCTTGGGAATGCTGGGACAGACTGGCTTACACATTACACCAGAGCTTGGAATTGCAAATGGCTCCTATGTAAAGAATGACTGAGCATGACTAGTCAAGCACTAATCAACCTAAGCTGAATGACTCATACATAGCAGCTGGGGGATGGTGCAGCAATTGATTATTCTTTCTGGCAGGAAGAGAAGTGTAGGAGATGATGGTGCAATCAGAGAGAAACTCTCCCGCTATGAGAAGCGGCAAAGCAAACACCAGAGCAGAGATAGAAGTCTGTGGCTTCTATCTCTGCTCTGATTGGGGGAAGGGTCTCACTGATGGCAACCCCATAAATCACGAGAATAGGGGTCCGCTGTACCCCCTATGCTCCCCAAAAGAATGGAGTGGCTGGTCGCACATGTGACCTCATATCCATAAGGCCACGGCTTGCCGGTTGAATATTGGCCCTGCAAGAATCAGATATGGGGCAGATACAGCAGGATACTAATGCAGGGTTTATTGCAGCAGCTGATGGTGTTGCTTTAATGCTATACAATTAACATTGTATAATTAACATTGCCGCCTTAAGAGCCCCTCCCCCCATTTCCACTTCTCACGGGAAGTCGGGACACAGGAGATAGGAGAGGGGGATCGCAGAGAAGCTGCTGTTTCCACTGTAAATTCTGCAACAAGTTGGTTCATTTGAAAGAGAAATGTTTATTTAATATGTGTAACGTACAAATGTTTGTACAGTTCTACGTGTGATATATACTTTCTGATGTATACTATGTTATGTACACTCACCGGCCACTTTATTAGGTACACCATGCTAGTAACGGGTTGGACCCCCTTTTGCCTTCAGAACTGCCTCAATTCTTTCTCCTTCTTGGCATAGATTCAACAAGGATGCCTGGATACATTCCTCGAATTTTGGTGCATATTGACCATATGGCAATCACAACATTGCCGCAGATTTGTCTTCTGGCACACCATGATGCGCAATCTCTCCCCGTTCCACCACATCCAAAGATGCTCTACTTGGATTGAGATCTGGTGACTGGGGAGCCTTTGAGTACAGTGAACTCCATTGTTTCATCAAGAAAACCATCGAGATGATTCCACCTATATTAGACATGATGCGCATTAATCCTGCTGAAGAGGCCATCAGTGCGTACATTGTGTCATAAATGGTTGGTACAATGTCATCACAATCCAGGTACGGCTGTAGGGGCGTTGCAAACAATGCTCATGGTACCAAGGGCCCAAAAGTGCCAAGAAAATATTCCCCACCACATGACAACCCACCCCCACCAGCCTGACCGTTGATACGGCAGGAGGTACATGCTTTTCATGTTGTTGACGCCAAATTCCGTGACCCTACCATCCCGAATGTGCAGCAAAATCTGAGACTCATCAACCAGCAGTACGTTTTTCCAATCTTCATACTGTCCAATTTCGCATGAGCTTTGGCAAATGTAGCCCTTAGTTTTTTCCCTGTTCTTAGCTGAAAGAGGAGTGGTCACCGCTGGGGGTCTCTTCTGCGTTGTAGGCCCATCTGCCCAAAGTTCGAACGTACTGTTTCTTCAGAGATGTCTCTTCTTGCATACCTTGGTTGAACGGTGGCGATTTGAGTCACTGTTGCCTTCTAGGATCACTCGAACCAGTCTGCCCCATTCCCTCTGACCTCTGGCAATCAACAATGCATGTTCCGCCCACAGCACTGACCTCACTGAATTTTTTTCTTTTCGGCGACCATTCTCTGTAACACCCTAGGATGGTTGTGCGGAAAATCCCAGAGATCAGCATTTCTGAAATACTCAACCAGCCCTTCTGGCACCAACAACCATGCCACGTTGCAAAAGAGCACTCAATCACCTTGGCTTCCCCATACTGATGCTCGGTTTGAACTGCCAGGAGATTTCCCTGACCATGTCTACATGCCTAAATGCACTGACTTTGCCGCCATGTGATTGGCTGATTAGAAATTAAGTGTTAACGAGCAGTTGGACAGGTGTACCTAATAAATTGGCCGGTGAGTGTATGTGGTGTGGAGTATACAGTGGGATGTGTGTGGTGTATATAGTGTGATGTGTGTGGTGTAAATAGTCTGATGTGTGTGGTGTATACCGTGTGGCAAATGCAGAGAAAATATGACCAAGTCAAATTCTTTGGGTCATGGCTACTACAATCTAGACAAATATACTAGAATTATTTTAAAATAAATTACCGTATATACTCGAGTATAAGCCGACCCATGTATAAGCCGAGGCACCTAATTTTACCACAAAAACCTGGTAAAACCTATTTTTTTACTCGAGTATAAGCCGAGTTTGGGTTTTCAGCACATTTTTTTGTGCTGAAAAACTAGGCTTATACTTGAGTATAATTGGTAACACTCAGGAAACCGCAAACTACCGGAACTATGCAAATACAGGACAAAAAGATTTGTGGGTTGACTAGATAAATATTTTTTTCTGCATATGTGTAAAATTACTAACCTGAAGTTAAGACACATTTACTGACTATATGAATGTAATTAGTGATACACTTCCGAAATAACTCTCATGGATGTCATCAGGGAGATGGTACATTGCAGCAATAAATTTCTAATTTAAGGTTAAGAATTGTGATTTACTGCCATTGAAAGGATAGATAATGCTTCAACGCAATGTGCTGCTTAGTTATGGACTTGGGAACTGTAGATACTTAAATGGAGATGACAAAGCCATATCTGATAACTATAGTCACCTTGGTTGTGGGGGTCACGTCATTCTTCCCACAAAGTGTTCTAATGTACAGTGTGAATGAACTTAATAACGGGATAGAT
Organism: Engystomops pustulosus; assembly: GCA_019512145.1. Classification (NCBI taxonomy): domain Eukaryota; kingdom Metazoa; phylum Chordata; class Amphibia; order Anura; family Leptodactylidae; genus Engystomops; species Engystomops pustulosus. The sequence goes on from CM033644.1 coordinate 199,165,779, forward strand.
GAATAATACGATACGGCTCTGTAAGGGAGTTAGAGCCATTTCCTTTTAGAAAGCCTAGAATATATGAAACCTTCCCATCCCACCTGCCGCATAAACCTGTCTATGCAGCTGTGCCTTGTTCTGTCCTCTTTCTTACTGCAACACTTAAACAATTTACTCCCCTGTGAACATTACAGCTTAACAATTCTTGTTTCCTTTCCTCGGCTCCTCTAAAAGGCTTCATTCTTCTCAACCAAAGGCTGATCTATGAGCCCTATCCAAAATAGACACACCATAAATTAGACATTATATGACAGGGTAAATTCCCCCCCTGTTCCTCCTCCTCCTCTACCTACAAACAGAGAATTTTTTGTTTTTTCCCCTCCTAATATATAATTTACAGCCTCTTCCTCTGCATCCTATAAGAGACTAGGAATAAGTTTCGAGCACACAATACTTGCCATGAATCAGTTACTTAAACATGACACCGAGAGAAAAATGTGTCTGTGTAGGAGGGGGGCGAGAGCAGAAGGAGATGCAAGCAAATATAAAAAATATAAACTATTCTGAAAAAGGAATATATTATATAGAGAACAAGATCTGGGTTCAAGAAAGTAAGGGGATTGAGTTGAGGAAGGGAAACATATCCATACATTATTATGAATCTAGATATACATTTTATTAAAGTTATATGAGCCAATATTTAAAATATAAGTTAAGGGTATGTATGCATCCTCCCTTACCACAAATTTTAGCAATATTATAACAAAATTCTTGACATAGTACAATTCACATCAAGAAGTCCTTTTAATGTGTGACAAGCAGCGGGTTTGTGAACCAACTGTGTTACCCAACTGGTTTGACTTTGGGCCACACACTAAGGGCGTTGTCACTGGACCTCTCCAGTATTCACCCTTTTACCCCTATACAGGGATATGGACTTTGCTTGCAGGGAGATCGCAAGGCTAGTACCTCTTGTGGTGGTCCTAATTTGGATAGCATCCACCAAGCGGGCACAGAGACACCGGTATGTGGTACCAAGGGGTCAGGCAGGATGGGTAGTCAGAGTCAGTCCAAGGCAGGCGGTGTACGAGCGGAAAAGTAAACAAGCCGAGGGTCGTGGCAGGCAGCACATGATCAAAATCCAAGCCGGGGTCAGATACCAGGGAGCACGGAGCAATAACAGAGTCAGAAAACAGACCGGTCACACACGGGAAGACAAGCAGATTCAGATACCATACAGCAACCTTGCTCAGGCACAGAGAACAGGGCACTCTGGGCTATATGGTTGGCGGTGCATGCTGATGGGACAGCCTAACTGGGAAATGACCTGATCCTTTAAGGAGAGAGGCGCTGGCTCACAGCCTAAGGGACTGCAGATAGCTGAGATACCTGCGCGGGGAATTCGACAAAGGGCCGAGCCCATCGCCAGCATTACAATGTGGCTACATATAGACCCATAGCATCAACAACTCCCGACACAGTGTCCCAAAGATCTGTATTCGCAGCTCATCTTTTTACGTCAAACTTCATGGGATATGATAAACCAAGAGAGGCCCGGCACCTCTTTGATCACCTTATACAACTTATAAAATCTACAGTTCATTTGTTGTCATTGAAAACTGGGAACAAACCTGTCAGAAACACTTTGTATATAGCTGAGGTAGGCAATTTTCATTTGTGGTAGATTTGTGGAAGACATTTTGGTAGCTGCCTTATCATCTGATTAGGAACTGCTGGAAGCTGTGTGGTTCCAACGAAATAACTAGATTTAGATAAAGTAAACTGACTTTCAGAATCTTCTGCAATAAATCTGTTGCATGCGAATGAAATTCCTGGAATCACTGTAGGTATGCCAGAGTTTAAACTTAGAAATGTGAAAGTCATAGATGACAGATCACATTGGCAGAGAAATAGAAAAGGACTAGCGGGCACTCAAATCTCTTCTCAAAATCTTCATTTTAAATACTCACATATACATAAGAAAAACATTAGAAAGGGAGTTCAAAACGCTGGTAACCAATTAAGTTGACTTCCGTTCAGTGCTTCAGTCACGCTTCATCCAGCCACTATAGATGACGGATCCCTTTGCACTTAGGGTTTTAGTCCCACCAAGTGATATGTTAACATACATAATTGTATCTATGTGCTGCAACTGTGCAGTTGGTGTGGGGTTGAAAATGGCTGCTTTTCTAGGCTCAGGGGTGCACCAGCCATGATATGAGTTGAGCCTGTTGCCTCAGGCAGCACCACCTGCAGCAGAATAGGGAGCAGTATCAGGGGTGTGTCACAAAGCAGGACTTGTCTCTTTAAAATAGTGTTTCTTAACACTCTCTGGCAAAATGCTAATGTTGGGTGCATAGGTGTGGGGATCCACAGGTGTGCACCAATATTGCCAGAAGGAGAGAGAGACAAAAATGGAGAAATTCAAGTGTATTCGACGGGGATGAGATAGTGTAAAAGAGTGACTCCACCTTATCCAGTAGGAAATGAAGCATATCATAGGTCAATAGAAAGAGGATGCTGCCGACGGGACTCCTGGTCCGAGCATCTAGCAATGACGGACTTGGCAGTGCAGTGAAGATCCACGAGGTACTCGAGGTACTGTCCCGCTCCTGTGGATGCTGCTGTACTCAGTGAGTAGATGGACTTGTAATCTTAAAATATTTTTTAATAATAGGAAACACTGTTTCCGATTATTAAAAAATATTTTAAGATTACAAGTCCATCTACTCACTGAGTACAGCAGTGCCCACAGGAGCGGGACAGTACCTCGAGTACCTCGTGGATCTTCACTCTTAACACTCTCTGCATGGGTGTGAGACAATACATGGAGAATACACTTACTTTACTTACTTTAAAAATTACCTAATATATTACCAGTGGATGGGGCAGAGGGTATGCTGTTCTATAGCTTGCCTCAAGCAACAGATAGTTTAGGTCACCCCTGTCAAGGCTTATCATGTTATCATGTCAGTATGTTCCCCTCCCTCTGCCTACTGTACTCCCACACAATGGGAAAAGCTCATGCACAGTGTAATGGTGCGTAGTTGCAGCATACAGGGGCTCTGATAAAGCACCCCAGAGTTCTTCTGTATTATTATCACCATTTTGAAGTACGTGTGGATATATACTTAGATATTCATAGAAGTTCTGCAGAAACTTCCTGAAAAGTAAAAAGGCCTAAATATGGGTCAGTCATTTAAATACAAAGAATACAACAAACAGTCTTCAAATGAGATTTTCAGCTCTATAGAAGAGCCAATTGTTACAAAAGATGATGTTAGACATCAATGGTGAATATTTATCAGGGCTTGTGTGCCAGTTCTCTGGATCAATGCCAATTCCTGTATCGTTGCAATTATTTCCCCCTTTATGCCACCTCCATGCCAAGTGGGCATAGAGAGGCATAAAGGGGGGCATGCCCAGTGATGGAGTGGGCTGGTGAGAGGTATTCATGCTCCCACACCTGCGTACTAGTTATAGCCCTCACCCATTCAGGCCTGGGCACAGGTTAAAGTGCAATTCTACACTAGGTAGGGCCTGTTGTAGAATAGGCAACGGGCGCAGCCACCCACCAAATACATCAGGATCCCAGAGCCAGATACATCAACAGGTGAGGTCGGAGGAACATCATATAATGGTTCACCATGCGCCAGTATATGATAAATAGCCCCCAATGAGTATAGAGACCGGCACTATGGAATCCATAAGTCCTTCAAACCAAGTGGGCAAGAGGGCAAATAAGTGTTTCTATGGAGCAAACTCTTTAAACGGCAATGACAATTTTAATATTTTGTGATATTTATCATATTTTCCATTGTCCCATTATTTCCCTGACCTTTTCAATGCTTTCTAACCTGCTTAGAGCCCCTACATACCTAAGCAGAGCCCATCAGGTTGGATTTTATCTAATAACGGTGACACATGTACCATAGAGAACAATAGCAAGCGTAAGCCTCTATTCAGCTATTTGTAGAAACCAAATTTACATACAGTACAATAGTGAATAATAAAAAAATACTTTAAAAGAATCTTGTTTTACAAAAAAAAAAAAAAAAATCCAAGGGGGAACACAAAGAAGGATCGCTAAGCACAAAAGAATAGACCACACAGCAATTAAATAGCTATCATAAAAAAGACAAAAGGAAATTGTATTCCGCTTCACACCTTGCAGCCATGCAGGCTCCCAAAGGCAACGTGATCAACTGAGGCCTTTCCTCGTAGGAATTTTTCGGAGTGAGCCTGTAGCGTTACTAGATCAAGCTATTAAGGGATTCTAAAGGGACAAAGGTCTCTTTAATCTGAAAAGGAAGACAGCGAGAAGGAAAAAGTCTTGACTGTGTTCACATTTCTAGGTACAACGGGCATAAAACAGGCTCGGATAATGAAAGTCAGCCGCGTCTCTCAGGCCGTTTCATGTGTTGAGGTGTCAATGATGACAAATCCTCATGTATTACACACTCTAATTCCTGCCCTAATCTAAATGTGATGCATATCAGTGAGATATCACATGCCACCGTGGGCTGGAAAGCTGTCAGTCTTATTAATGTCTTGTTGAGTGTGCTGTGACTAAACGCAAGGTTGGATTGGGTTAATTTATATATTTTTACTGGGATATATTTTTCATAAAAAATGAAATGAGGGCAAAATGAATGAGATCCGTAAGTGTAGCAGTGCAGAATGCAATGCATTTTTACTTCATACTCTCCTTATTTAAAGGGAACCTGTCATCAGATATTGGCCTAATAAATCCCTAGCAATATGTTGTCAAGCAGCTGAGCAGCTTCTAGGTTATGTTTGTTTCATGGTCTGGTGTGGTGGCATCATCCAGAAAATCACCTGTATAGTGAGATAGTGTAACTTGATTTTATGGAGCCAAGGAGGCGGAGAGTTTAACGCTGAATTCAATCTTTCCTTTCCTTAAATCGTTCCTTTCACTGTAAATGATGGTCGTGCATCTGGGGATAGCATTGATGACATCTCCTGAAGTCCAGTGAATGATGTCAATCACATGCAAGGAGGTGGTCAGAGGCACGTGGTCAGAGGTAGGGAGAACTTGACTTCAGTGTTAAACTCTCCACCTCCTTGACTTTATACATCTTACTTCAAAGTTGATTTTCTTAAAGGAGCTACTAAGCTGGGCCATGAAAGAAACATCATCTAGAAGGTGTTCAACTGCTTTACAACATACTGGTAGTGGTTTATTAGGTCAGTTTCTTTAAAGAACATATAGCATTGGGTTTACTGATGGTAGATGCCCTCAAAAAAAAGCTTGTTACCTTGTCCAGGGGATGATCTTATTTTACTTTAATAACTGCAGTCCTTTATTAAGCTAAAAAAACTACTTTATAAAATATGTAAATAAGCCATATATGCTGGCCCGACGTCACTGGAATGTCTCTTGGCTCAGTCGCATTATAATATATGCATGACTCCACTCCCACTGTTCTTCATCGTCCACCACGGTTGTCTGCAAGTTTTGTGATCCAGCACAGCCTGCTGGATAGTATGACCGTGAGACTTGCATACAGCCGGTGACGTCACCGTCTGTCTGCGGGCAGATGATGAAGAACAGTGGGAGCCGGGTTATTCATATATTGTATATTTGGACTTTTCAAAGGCATTTGACACCGTGCCACATAAAAGGTTGGTATATAAAATGAGACTGCTGGGAATAGGAGAAAATCTGTGTATTTGGGTAAGTAATTGGCTTAGTGATAGAAAACAGAGGGTGGTCATTAATGGCACATTCTCAGATTGGGTTGATGTTACCAGTGGAGTGCCACAGGGGTCAGTATTGGGGCCACTTCTTTTTAATATTTTTATTAATGACCTTGTAGTGGGTTTACACAGTCAAGTTTCAATATTTGCAGATGATACTAAGCTGTATAAAGTAATAAATACTGAGGTCGATAGTTTAGCATTACAGAGGGACTTGTGGAAGCTTGAGGGATGGGCAGAGAAATGGTTGATGAGGTTTAATGTAGATAAATGTAAAGTTATGCATTTGGGCCATGGAAACAAAAAGTATAATTATGTTCAAAACGGTCAATTACTTAGTAAAACTGAAGCTGAAAAGGACTTGGGGGTATTGGTGGATGGTAAACTTAATTTTAGTGACCAGAGCCAGGCGGCTGCTGCTAAAGCAAATAAAATAATGGGATTTATCAAGAGAGGAATAGATTCTCATGATAAAGAAATAGTTTTGCCCTTATACAAATCCCTGGTCAGACCACACATGGAATATTGTGTACAGTTTTGTGCACCAGTGTATAAAAAGGATATAGTAGAGCTGGAACGGGTGCAGAGGAGAGCAACCAGGATTATTAGGGGAATGGGGGAACTAGAATACACTGACAGATTTAAACATTTGGGGTTATTCAGTTTAGAAAAAAGACGGCTGAGGGGAGACCTCATTACAATGTACAAATACCTGAACGGACAGTACAAGGATCTCTCCAAAGATCTTTTTATACCTCGGCCTGTGACCAGGACAAGGGGGCATCCTCTACGCCTAGAGGAGAGGCGATTTTACCATCACCATAGACAAAGGTTCTTTACTGTAAGAGCAGTGAGACTGTGGAACTCTCTGCCGCAGGAGGTTGTAATGGCGGACTCTATGTACATGTTCAAGAGAGGCCTGGATGCCTTTCTGGAGAGAAAAAATATCACGGGTTATGGGGATAAAACATTTATTTAATTCTTAAAGGTTGGACTTGATGGACTTGCGTCTCCTTCCAGCCTTATATACTATGATACTATGATATTATATGGTGGAGCCAAGAGGTGACATCGGCCATAGTGCCTATTTACTTATTTTATGAAGTTGTCTTTTACCTTAATAAAGCACCGCAAGGATTAAAGAAAAATGCAATCAGCCCCCGGACAGCATAACAAGCATTTTGTGATGGCTTCTACCATCAGTAAATCTGATGGCAAATGTCCCCTAAAGCGATCCTGTCACCAGGAATGTCATTTTTAGCTGGTGACCGGTTCCATAGGCTCATATTCTGATTTTAATAATGCCTTTCTCAGCATTCTAAATACTGCCACAACTTTTTAAAACTGTGCCTGGCTCCCGACCAGCAGCATATGGTGAGCCCCGGGGGGTAGCTGTAGCAGTCTTTGTGCCTGCTAAATGCACATAGCATGTAGTGGGTAGGGGTGAGTATACACAGGGAGCTGAGTAATGGTGGAGGAGAGGAATAATTCAAGATGGCTTTGTCAGAATGCTGACAAAAGCATTTTTAAAATCAGCACAACATAGGCTATTGGAACCTGTCAGCAGCTAAAAATGACATTCCTATTGACTGGTTCATTTTATCAGTGGGCTGCAGTCCTCAGTTGAAACTGGAGCACATGAAATGTTCTGCTAATGGATCCATACATCCCCACAAACATTTGAACTATATATTTTCGATGTGCACCTAGCTAGAAATATCAGGAATAAATGGCCTCCTTCCTCCTAAAATCAACTTTTAAAAATTCTGCTAATGAATCTGAAGGGCTCTGGGACTTTTTCTACTAAAGCCCCTCCATGCTGCAGATTCACTGGCAGTTACACTGTCTCTGCTTCCTCAGCACTTCACCCTTTTTGTGCTGTCATCTCACACAGTGGTAGGTGCTGCTGCAAAGTGTAACAGTGTGTGCAGCTGCAACAGGAAGTGTCTCTGCTAATGCATCCCAGTGCCCATCTGGCTTATTAGCATAATATTGACTCCACAGTGACAGTGCTGGGATCTAGGAGTAAGTGTCCCTGGTGTATCATGCTTAATTATCTATTTAATAGTCAACTCTAAAAACCCAACAGAGGCATGGACTCTACGCTCTTTTGGTGCATGTCAGAACTCACTGATTTCTCTTGCAGTTACATGAACGGGGTCAGATTTCAGGCATCTGTGCTTGTAGCCACATCTATATACATCCACATGCACATATCCACATACATCTGGGAGCATCTAGAGTCTGTTCTGCTACTCTTTTCTTCCATCCTCTGCTACATTTATTTGACCATTCTTTTGCCATTTGATTCTATGCCTCATTGTCTTCTTGGATTTTACCCAGTTCTTTCTGACTTTGCCTGTCTGTCTATTAACTGTTGTTTGTCCCTCTGTGTTTTGTCTCCCTTTGGGCAACCTACTTTCTCTGACTCAGACTTGTGTTTAGTTTTTGCCTTTCTGTATTTCTATGTCCTGATGTGAACACTGGTCTGTTTATTTGTTTATGTTGCCTGCCCTCTCCAAAATCCATCATCTGCTAGACAGGGTGGATTTTCCATCTCACAGGGTCTCTCAGGGTTTGTTAGCTGTAATTGTCACACAATTGTGTTAAATGGTAAATACATATGATAGCACCAAAGGCACTATTTTATATGCAAACCAGAACAAAAATTTGGTGCGGATGTATATATCTTCCCCATTGTATCATTTTTTTTTACATTCAATACTCAATAGCATATCAATAAAGGATAGGATATTTAAGTGTGTCTTCCCCAAATTTCTAAATATCCCCCAGATTAATGGGTGGAGTAGCAAGATGAACATGTGACCTTCCTCTCCACCAATTAGTAAGAAACGGACACCCATTCTCCGAATTGCTTGGTGTCCCATTCCCATTTCACACATTTACTTAAACGGGTTGTCCCAACATTCCCAGTTATCGCATATCCTGTGGGTCCCACTGATGGAACCCTCTCTGATCACAAAAACGGGACCCTTAGTAATCTTGGGAATTTGTTTTCATTGCAATGTCCAATAAATTATACATGTATTTTATGGGAATGTATAATATGGTAGTGTGCAGAGTCTTGAGGCTGATTGACATGTCTGGAGGTCTGGGGAATTGGGGTCTTGTTTTCATAGCAAAGTCTAATGTCCAAAATATTATACATGTGTTTTATAGGAATGTATAATATGTCAGTGTGGCAGAATCTTGGGGCTGATTGACATGTCTGGGGTTAAAAATGGCATATCTCTATTGAGCATTGTCACTTCTAGAGTTACAAATAAAGAACAATAAGAATAAACAATAATAATTACAAATATACAGTATTGTTAATATCATATTGTACTGTCTACAGAACAGTAGAGGTTTATAATATAGGCAGTTTGGGCAATATCCCGGGGCCTATGACTACCAGAACTACCCACCAAAATTTTTAAGGGCCTTCAACCACGAAATTCCCATATATCTGCTCCTGCTCTCACTACACATTTGCACAAGAGCCATTTCAGAATCTTTGAATGTCCTATAAAGCTCCTGAAACCGCAGATTGAGAGCAGGCAGAAGGGACACATCCTCCATTGCCCAAGAAGCTTGATTTTAGTACCATATGTAGGAGTTTTGGACTTGTTGAGGGTTATAATATTCATACAACCCAAGACCCATAGCCAGGCCCGGTGCCAGCACCCGGCTAACCCGGGCAAGTGCCGGGGCCCCGGGGTACTGGAGGGGCCCACTCGGGCCCCCAGATTAATTGTGGCAGTGTCGGGCGTCTCTCATAGCGATCTGTGTCTTCCCGACACAGATCGCTATGAGAACATGTGCAGTCACTCACTGCTTTCCCCGGCAGGAGCTGCTGCATCGGAGGCTGAAGGACCTGCGATGACGTAATGGTCACATGACCTGCCGGGGAGAGCAGTGACCACACAGAGAGAGCTGCATCAGTGAGGTGAGGGGGGAGACATGGGGGGCAGTGTGTATACAGAGGGAGAGGGTAGCAGTGTGTATACAGAGGGAGAGGGTAGCAGTGTGTATACAGAGGGAGAGGGTAGCAGTGTGTATACAGGAGGGGGGAGGATGTGTCCACGCGCGGGAGGGGGGCAGTGTGACTACTGAAGGGGGGGCCCATAAAGGGGCCCACTAGGGCTCTGTCGTCCAGGGGCCCACTAAAACCTGGAGCCGTCCCTGCCCATAGCCGTCTAAATCCACCCCTGATACAGAATTAACGACCTTCCAATAGAAACAAATCCCCTATTAGAATTGATGGTGCCAACTTTTACTTAATAAAATACAGTGCAATCTTGAAAAGTATACTCCTGAAATCCCAGAGGACCTCAGCTGAAGAGCCAAGTCCTACACTCTGCAACAGGATACTAATGAAGGGCCTGCGGGATATACCCAGGCAGTCCATCTCTCATGATTAGAGAGCTATCTAATTCCTTACGTAGAAGAAATCTAACAATAGAAATGCCATTGTCATCTACTATATACCTCAAGTTAAGGCCTGAAGAATTATATTCATTATTATTACTATGACAACACAGCCTCGAAGACTGGAGTAACCAATAGATAACTTAAACCCAAGAGGTTGCTTGATGTAAGACCTCAAAGCCTGGGATTTTGTTGGGAACGAATGATCGTAAAGCTGGCCCAAGACAATCCATAAAAATGTCCAGTTACTTGATTATGACAATATTCACTCCATATTTTCCTTATATTGCTAATCTTAAGCGGCTTAAAAGAAAGGAACGTAATTCAGTCAGTGCGTTTTTCTTTAATAAGCTGTCTTATTTCATGCATTCGTCAATCTAAGTGTCATTTGTGTCGCTTTTGTCAAGAAAATGGCTGCAATACGCTTTCTAAATCAATACAATGCATAAGCAGCGGATGCCTTCAAAAACAATTTGTATCGCAGTAGTAATAAGATAGGCTTTCTGAAGGGAATGATAATTGTACAGAGAAAAGGGGAAGGAGGAAGCAAGTGCTGGAACAGAAACCCAGTATGACTGATCACAGGAGCTTTTACGTAGAGGTTTATTGTCTCTGAGTGCTGTAAAATGAAGGCTACATCATGGATGCCTTAAAGGGGCTGTCTCATAAAAGTAACTTATCTCTTATCTATGGGATAGCAGATTAGTAACAGTAAAGTTTTTTTAAAGAATAACTTTAAAGGTATTTTCCCCCTACAAATCAATAGCTCTTGGGATATAAAACAACTTTGCCTATTATCTTTGTTACCTATATCCATCATTTTACACCAGATTACACCAGTGTTGCCAAGGCTGCATCCTCTGCATGTGCTGACAAGCCCTGGAGTCCATATTATGAACAATCTACAAACTCTGTGGACTCCTGGGAAAGGAGGAGCTGTGCCCTGCTTACAGAGGAGGAGGTCATGTGACAGAGCTCTTTCTGTGTATGTAGCAGAGCTAAGTGTGTTCAAGACTGTAAATACAGATGTCTCCTGCACAGAATAGTGAGGTACTGTTCCCTATTAATCCCTCCATCCCAGTCTCTGATTCTACAGAACTTTCTCTGTCTCTCTTTGCATCTCCTGCTGCTACCCCACCTCGTAATCTGCAGTATCAACTCTGTGCAAATAAGCTATTAACCCTTAGTGCTCACACAGCACAGACTATATACTTCCTGTAACTGGTGTACTTGGATTTCTACCACTTATTACATGTTCCCTGCTCCTCCATGTGATTGAAGCTGCCAGGCTGTCACCATATACATCATGTGTACTGTGCAGTGTTCAGTAGATTTACTTATGGTACTAAATGGATTTAATGCTAAATTACTTTGAGAGAAAACACAAGTCATCATGGGATCTGTGGTTAAGCTAACTGGCCTCAGCTTGAGGGCATAGACTGACAGACATTAGTCTCCACCCACTTCACCTCTGGTGAGAAAGATTTTTGTCCAACACTTTCATGACAGGAAATGCCATAACTTTGGAAATAAAAGGGGCGAGCAGCATAAAGTAGGCATTGTTCATAGGAACCTGTCAGCAGAGATTGACCTAATAAACCACTACTAGAATGTCATCAAGCAGCTGAACACCTTCTAGATTCTGTCTATTTCATGGGACAGCATGATGGCATTGTCCAAAAATGAATTTTGAAGTGAGATGTAATTTGGTTGTATAAAGTCAAGGAGGCGGAGAGTTTAACACTGAAGTCAAGCTTTCCTCGCTTCAGAATGCCCTCTTTATTGTCATTGGTGGTCCTGCATCCAGAAACATTACTAATCAAATATCTGTCATTCTGAGGTGATGAGAGCTTGACTTAAATAATGAGATCTCGATGACTTTATAAAACCAATTTGCATCTCACTTCAAAGTTAATTTTCTGGATGATGCCACCACACTGCCACAGAAACATTATCTAGAAGGTGCTAATCTTCTTCACAATAAACTGTGGTTAATTAGGATTAGGTCAATTTCTGATGACAGGTCACCTTTAAAGATTTACCTATGAAAGAACCACTTGTGTGCATGTGTGAAAAGACTGTGTTCTTGCGTAGCCCAGTAGAGTTGTAGGATTCAGCAACCACCAACTTTTCATACAGTTCCATAGAAATTTTACACTAGCAGGAGAAAAAAAAGATTAAAAAAAACCTTAAAATCTGCTCTATCCCTTAAAAAGTCAAAATGGATCAACATAATAGCTTAAAGGGGATGACCACTTCTCAATAAAACTTCCATTAGACATATCTCGGCATGAATATGTACCTTTGAGAGCTTCCCTGTTCTTACCATGCTTCCTGCTGCATGCATACATAACTTCCTGTTTCTCACTCCTTCAGTGTTACAAGTCTACTGAAAAACTTCTTTAAAGAGGATTTGTCACCTCAATTTTCGGCACCAGGAGCTGCTTACTAAAGTAAGCAGCTCCTAGTGCTTGAACAAACACTGCAGTGTTACCGGAAACCTCCAGTAACGCTATCAAACACTGCGGCGGAGTACAATGTAATCATCGGACAGCTCGCAAAGCTATCCGATGTATGCATGAGGGGGCGGTCCGAGGCACTGCCTCTTCCCCGGAAGTGACTGGGTGAGAGGTCCTCTTTAAGGCTGGGAATGTAAACAGTTAGAACAAAAGTAGCCCATTTTGGTTACCTGGTTTCTTTATGTCACCTTTTGTGGTCATAGAATCACTGAAGCCAATGAATGGTGGTAGCAGTCCTAGAATCCATGCTATTTCCGCTGAACCAGAAGTTACAAACTTAGGCTGAATTCAAACAAACTTATGGGGGTTTATGTACGGCATATCTTTCCCAGTGTGCACGGCCCATATGCATTTCTATGGAGAGGGGAGGGGTCAATGCCTCCTCCTCTCGATTGAGGCGGACATATGCCCGCTCGGCTGTATACGTTCTTCTAAATGAAATCTAAGTGACAGTGAATTACCAGTTTATGAAAAAATATCTTAATTTTTTTATTTGTCATGTCTACAGAATCCATGCCGTACAAGTAACCGTACCTCTTGGAGCTGAATCTCCCTGCTACTATGAAACCCATTCTTCCAAGAGTATTAATGTGGGATGAGTGCTTTTGTCTGATATGTTCTTTTCTCTTTGTTAACAAAGTGTGAAGCAATGGATGGAAGTTTAATTTGCGCAGGGATTTCTCACTTACACTATAATTAGACTCGATCTCACATAATGATGACAGTGGTTAGTCACCTTCCATCATTAGAGCACAGCGCACAAAACAATGAGTTGTACACTTGGATCTGAGGTTCAGCTTTTAAGAGCACAAAGTACTTTACATATCAATGGATACAAATATGTGTTATAAGAAGATCGGACCAAAGGACATCTCCCTTTAACACAGAGTATGTGGTCACCATTAGGGATAAGTTGATCCGAGTCCATGCCCAATATTGCACGTACACGGACTTAAACAAGAATACAAGTCCGTAGTTGACTTCAGCTGAAAGCTCATTGGTAACACCCGTGATCTGTGCTTGGTTTTCTCCCTTACATGCTGCTGGCAAGCAATGATCCCCCAAACATGGTGGCTCCCACACACTGCTCAGATGTAAATATAACCAGCGACTTTGTTGGCGTTTCAATAGTTACCACCTGCGATTGCTGCTAACGTGGGTATTGTCATGGGTATTACCAGTGGGAGTGCAGGCCCAGGTATTGTACATGAACTCTGACCCCTACAGATTCGGGACAAGTTCAATGCGATCTTTATCGGATCTTCTCATCAATACTCCTAAGCTACTTCTATTAGTGGTACTTCTTTTTAAACAAGAACTTTACCCCCTGATAACATACACCATCCTTATCCTCTGTTTAACTAGATGCATCTGTTATGCAGTCATTGTCATAGCAGTCAACTGTTTAGTAAGACCGGGGATTGCCATCAGGGTCAGCTCCAGGTTTCAGTAGGCCCCTGGGTGACAGAGCCTCAGTAGGCTCTTGTTCAGTTCACTAGTTCATCATACCAGAAAGCCCCCTCATGGATTTTTTATATACAGCCCCCTCACACCCTATGGATTAAATAGATACAGCCCCACCTCACCCCCATGGATTCCTTATGTACAGCCTTATGTGGGCCCTCTAAGCAGCTCTGGGCTCTGGCACTTGCCCGGGAATGCCCAGTGCTGGCACCGGCCCTGCTTGCCATCCCAGTTTTCCTATTACCCCCTGCCTATAGAATTACAGTAAAAGAATAAAATGTAGCAAAAACAGGTCGAAATTGTGTTAATGGTTTCTCACTAACAGTAAGAAAAGGAGAACAGGAAAGGGCTGGGTAGTGGGCGGATCCTACTAATGCCAATTATCTCACACACACAGGATTGGCTTATTTCCTGGGGCACACATTTATGAGAAATATGAGAAAAGTAGAATGTTTTTATTACTCTTTGCGATTTTGGTTCAGTGTTCTTTTAACATTTAATTCACAGGGATTCTGCAGAAAAAAAACACCCAGCTATTGAAATATATTTAGAAATTAATTAGACACAAATGTTCCAAGAAAATATGACATAATGTTAAAATGCGAACATTTACTTTACTGCCTAATTCTTGTTATTAAAATCCTCTTGTGTCATTCAGATTAAAACATGAATCTTTATGCACTTTACAACCTTTATTTTCTCTTCATCTTAAACATATGTCCCCAAAATTTGTACTTTGTGTACCTTCTGTATAGTTTCCATGGAGCCTATGTAAACCAGCTTCGACATCCTGTTTTGCAGGATTTATAACAGGAAGTACAGGCTGTCCCCTACTTAAGAACACCCGACTTACAGACAACCCCTAGTTACAAACAGACCTCTGGATGTTGGGAATTTAGCCTTAGGCTAAAATAAACAGTTATAATAGTTATCACAGGTGTCTGCAATGAACCTTTATTGTTAATCCTGTTAATCTTATGACATTCCAACATTTTAAAATCAAATTGTCACAGAGACCAAAAAGATTGACTGGGGTTACAATTATAAAATATACAGTTCTGACTAACATACAAATTCAACTTAAGATCAAATCTACAGAACCTATCTTGTATGTAACCCCGGGACTGCCTTATTGGCGAGAGGGGGTACAGCCATATTGGTGAGCGGGGGTAGTTTCAATAACTAAAGCTCTAAATAGAGTAAATAACAGTATATCATATGATATATACATGGTCAGCTTCAGGTGTTATTTGTGTGTTTCCCTCATTATTGTCCAGTTCGATAAATGCCTCTCCCATTTATTTCAAGTGTCTTCCTCTGGAGACATGAGTGGGAAGTTTGAATAAAGGAAAAGAAAATAATCTAAGATCACTGGCAAATCGAAGAGCACGGGTAGGGCGATAGATTACGATAAGAGAGGAGAGGTAGGGAGGTGCCAAACTGTGCAGAGCTTTGTGGATGAGGGTGATTAATTTTTACTGTATTCGGAAGGAGATGGGCAACCAGTGTGGTGACTGACTTGAGGCATCTGTGTAGCGTTTGGTCTGAAAAACAAGCCTGGCTGTTTCATTAAGAATGGATTGTAGAGGGAAGGTTTAGTTAGTGGAAGACCAATTAGTAGGGTGTTTAAGTAGTCTAGACAAGAGTGAATCAGAGCAACAATTAGTGTTTTAGAGGTGTCCATTGTAGGAAATAGCTGGATTTTAGAAATGTCTAATTGGGGCCCATAATAAACAGAATGGGCCAATGCATTGTGCCAAAATTCACTAAGATCGTGCGCCCAAAATCATGAATGTGTTGCTTCCCTGCTCAGGTCCAACAGAGTTCACCATCTTGTAAGTATTGCATGTAAGTGCTTGGGTTTGCGACCCAATTTGAAAGTTAAATTTGCGTTCAGTCCCAATCAGATGGATTATCCGACGGCACACCCGTAGAATTGCGTCGCACGTAAGCCAGCGCAGCTGCGCCAAAAAAAAAGGGTTGTGTGCGACAAAATCGCAACGCACCTTCTACTTTAATGTCTGAGCAAGCATTTTTTCCATTGAAAAAGGGTGCACAGTCTGGAAAAAGTGCGTTGCAAAGTGGCGCAAAGCCGTATGTAGTATGTCCCAATGTCATGTTATTTAGCTCTCTGGGATATCTCGCCTATGGGACAATGATGCAGGAGGTATGACCATATCACTGCACACCTGTTTCATTGACAAGTGCAAGTAAGGTCACGCCCACTTTACACAAACAACACCCGTTTCCTGCTAAGCCACAGACCTTTTCCATATTGTACAAGTGTTTTGAAAGTGCTGTGGACCTGTTACCCATAAGCGGGTATGTGTGTGGGACTTATCAGAGCGAACCTAGAACTATGGAATTAAAATGTTGAGTTCATTTAAGCAGATGTCATTTCGGTCTGGAAAATCCTGCTCTTGCAAGGAACAGGTTGGCGGCTTAGTTTTTCTTGAGGGCAACAGGTGCAAAACACATAAAACATATGCAAGGCATTTTAGATAATTTTTTTACATTTAATTCTTATGTATTTGCCTTTGTCAACCCCCTACTCCCCCAATACTTTTTATTGAATCAAAAATTCTAAAATATAACTATACTTTATAACATCAATAAGCTTTTCATAAACGATTTTATAAGATTGCATTTTGCTTCTGGTGGCTTTTTTTTATCTGACAAAATGGCTGCAGAAGCGCTTAAATCTCGGTATTATAAAAGCAACAATGTTTTTCTCTAAATCTCACAGTTCTTTCGGTATCTTCCCATCTTGGCTACCACAATTTGTTTTATTCTTGGCAACTTCCAATATGTCTTTATCTCCACGTACTTTGCCAGAGATTATCTTTCCTTCCTCTTCATTGTGTGAAAAGATTTCAATCCTCTGTCATTTGAACATTTGTATTGCTCACTGATAACTGTTACATATTACGGAGACGGCTGTACTGTTAGAGTGTGTTATGTTCATAACTGATAATACAGCGCTTAATATTTGCTGCCATAGATTGCCCAGAATGCAGCGCGGTGTTCTTGTTTGCCCTGAGAGAATCATGTTTTGCTGTATTTTTGTTGGGAAGCATAAATGATACAAAGCAAACAATTATACAGCACAATGATCAAACGGAAAAGAAGCCAAATCAGCTACACTGAAGCTAAACTGGTCTTCGGATTTCTGATAAAAATAGAATAGTCCTTTTTATGAGAACTTAGGATATTTTTTTAGAAAAAGATACAAAAAAATGTTAACAGTAAAAAAAGTAAATAAAATAGTTTCAACTGAATTCTAGAATCCAAGAAAGAAGAATAGTTTGACCTCCTTCATGTGTATGTGTAACTGGGTGTGTATAACCATACTGTCTTGACATTAACTTAAACCACCACATAAACCCCAAACTCTTCCTCCACTGAAACCACTTACACTGGGAGATTCACCTCAACCTCCTCCTACTTAATTCACTGGAATGCTCTGAAACATGTTTCAAAATTATTATTTTATTATCTTGTATAAATTAATTTTAATTTACCCTTATATACTTGAGTCTAAGCTGACTCAGGTCAGCGAGACCCCTAATTTTAACTGGAAAAACCTAATGACTTGAGTATAAGCTGAGGGTGGGGAATGCAATGATCACAGCCCCCCCCCCCCCCCCCATTATGATAGTCCTGGCCCGCCTCTGGGAGTATAGTCTGATCCTGCTATGCCATCCCCTCTGTATACTACCCACCGCCCCTGTAGTAAAGATACCCAGGCAAAGCCCCTCGCGTAAATGATAGCCTGCCATCCCCGTAATTATATTGGCCGGCCAGTCCCTGTAAGTATATAGTTTGCCATTCCCGGTGTAGAGATAGCCTGCCAGCCACCCTCAGTTGATATGCCTGCCAGCACCCTGTAGTATATAGCCTGCCAGCACCCTGTAGCATATAGCCTGCCAGCCCCTTTGAGCTTTGTGGAGGGAGCAAGCAAAAGGAGGGTCTAGTGAACGTAGTGGAGATTCTTAGAGGGAGATGAGGAGTTACAATGGGACCAGAGGGTAGGGAACAACAAAACTTGGTAACTGGTCCCCGAATAGTATTTCCTATCCATACTAAACCCATAAATACATTAGGTTGTCTTAGGTCATTCTAAAGATTCCAGTATCATGTAAAGTTCAGAGAAGAGCGGAGTAAGGCAAAGGAAGAAGAGGGTAGTCTCCACTTTATTCAGCCCACCATTGCTAGACCAATTTTTAGTCCACACATGGTCTACTTACCATGTGTGGACAGCCATTGTCAGGGAAGTTTATAATTATATTATAAGTTATCCAGGGAGCCCTTAGCTTGGAATGTCTCTTTACCAGCTGGCTAGTGAATGTAGTCTACCTTATCCATCTATTCTGCAATCATGGGTGGATCCTTTTGCAGCCATCTCATGGGAATTAACATTTTAGCTGCCTGTACCAAAAGCGTGCTGATATCACTTTTATAGGACTTCCAAGATTTATGTGGCAGCAAGAGCAGAACTGTAGCTGGGTAAAGTTGAGATGCTTTTTTGGTGATAGTAGAGGTTATTCATTCTACTTGCTGTCAAGACTGTGTAATTTTACCTTGGAGAAGAGTCTAATTGGCACCCAGAGTCTGCCGCAAAGCGCGTTGGACTTGCTGTGGCATAGTACCACCAGGTCGCTCCACAGGCTCACCTTTGTCCGTGGTGGTGGTCAAGGTGAGGTACAGAGTCGTAAGGCAGAATCGTGGTCAGGGACAGGCAGAACAGAATCGAGGTTAAAGGCAGTGCAGAAGGTCAGGGCAGGCAGCAGAGAAGCGTAAACAGGAACTGAGCCGGGGTCATAACGGGAATTCCTCAACATTCGCAAAGCATATGGAACAAGCTTTTCACTAGGGCACAAGGGGCTATTTAAGTGATGAGGCTGGCTATTTATTAAGCTACTTGGTGGCCAGCGCCAATTAGCGGTACACTGGCCCTTAAAATCTCACAGAGCCGGTACGCATGCGCACTAGAATGTGGGGGTATGCCAGCCGGACCGCATGAGCCGCCAATGAATCATGGGGAGGTGAGTAACACCGTTAGTGTGGAGGGGCACACAGAGGAGCACAGGTGTGCCAGTGAACCCAGACATGGGTTGCAGGGGCACCCATGACACTCAATATATATATGCCCTAACGTGCCCCCTCCCTCGTTACATCTCTAGCATTAATCATTGGGTACTAAGCTCCTACTTCTTAAATCCGATGGGGTACTACCTGGTTTTAATTAAATATATTTCTTTTTGAAATCATTAAAAAAAAAAGGAAAGAAAAGAAATACCGTTTGGGAGATATACTTAAATGTGTAGATCATATCATATTGACATATCTAGTCATATCTACATAGTCCAATTGTGATATATGCAAGGCTTTTGTTTATAGCAAATTGTATTTGATTGAGCCTAAAGCTGCAGGTGATACAGATAATTAGGAAGACCTTTCGCCACCTCTCCCAACTGCAACTCTTCACATCCTGTTCTTGGTACAGTGCCACTGATTTCAAACCGGTTGAATGTTTTTTATCTAGTCCCCACCATTCCCAAGAAATTAGGTTTATTAGTTTTAGTGACAAATTTTCTAATCAGGTTCTCTGCTGTCAGTT
This sequence comes from Engystomops pustulosus, assembly GCA_019512145.1. Taxonomy (NCBI): domain Eukaryota; kingdom Metazoa; phylum Chordata; class Amphibia; order Anura; family Leptodactylidae; genus Engystomops; species Engystomops pustulosus. Next base: position 199,185,516 of record CM033644.1, read on the forward strand.
GGGAGGTCCCAGCTGACAACAGTAATAATCATAATATCAAAATATAATAACAGTTAACACTGTAACGGAAAATGGCACCCAATGTAAAAAATGGCACTTTTTTGTCATTTTGAAAAATATAAAAATTGCAAATAAAACTGATCAAAAGGCTGTACAGTCCTAGAACTGGTTGCATTGAAAACATAATCAAAAGTAAAAAAAAAAAAAAACACACAGCTCCGTACACCAAAGTATGAAAAAGTTATTAGCGCCAGAAGATGGCAAAATATTTTTTTTTGTATAGGAGGTTTGAATTTTCATTAATGTATGAAAACATTATAGAATCTATATGAATGTGTTATCCCCATGATCCGCTGACCCAAAGAATGAAGTAGACATGTCATTTGGATGCATACAGTTAACAGTGGTAAAATCCAAGCCCACAAGAATACAGCACAATTGCATTTTTTCACCATTTTTACTGCATTTGGATTTTTTTCCCGCTTACCAGTGCATGGCATGAAATATTAAATGCCATTACTATGCAAGTAATTAGTAGTAAGTCCAATTTGTAACGCAGAAAACAAGCCCTTATACAGCTCTTCATATGCAAAAATCAAAAAGTTCTGGATTTTTGAAGGTGAAGAGTAAAAAATGGAAATGCAAAAATAAAAAAGGTCCTTGCCGTTAAGGGGTTAAAGATAAGCCCCACCATCCATCAATACAAGGTATTCAGATATGTAATTTTCACTTTCATTTCTGTAATAGTCCCAGGGTAGACTTGGACGCTATAGTAGGCTACACAGCGGGCTTTTGGAGGCATTTTTGAATGTTTCCTAATGAGTTCTTTCAAGGGATATTGTAGCCCTCCACAGATCAGGGATGCCTCCAAATTAGGGTAGCAATACCTATGTGTCAGATCTTTACCAGTGCAACCGCTTCTCAGATTTTTGATGAGTCCAGGACAAGTCTAATGTAAGATAGGTGATAAGATTAAAGAAGACATGTATGAAACTTCTCTAATGGGCCAAAGTAATACAGTTTGACCTTATATGTAATTGTGCTGCCTCACCATATGTAAAATTGTAGAATATTGAGGGTATTTTTCCCTTAAATGCTCTTTTATAGAGATGGATCAAAGGCAACCCCCAATGTAAGGGGGGGGGGAGCTAAGACTAAAGAAGACATGTATGAAACTGTTCTATTGGGCCTAAGTAATGCAATTTGACCTTGCATGTAAATTCGCTGCCTCACCATACATTACATTTAAGAATATTTCCATCTTTTTTCTCTTAAATGCTCTTTTATTGAGATGGGTTAAGGGAAAGCCCTAATGTGAGAGAGGGGCTAAAATTAAAGGAAAGCTACCACTGCTCGCATGATACCACTGCTCATGCGAGCAGATCACCCGATGCCAGCACATAGTTTAGTTAGGCATGGCGATCTTTAGTTTAGCTAAAAAAAATGATTATCTTACATATGTAAATTAGCCCTCCGGTGCTACCCCTACATCATCTTCGGAATGTCAATGGCTTCCGATCTTTAAATATTCCCACATCCTTCATTGTACCCGTCCTCCTTCAGGTGTCGAGAGCCGTGATGTCACCAAGCTCTCGGCACCTATCTTGCATGTGTAGATACTAACTCTTGCACAGCCAGCCAGCGATAGGTGCCGAGAGCTTGGTGACATCTTCATGGGGCCCATGTAACACAGTTTGACCTTGTATGTAAATACCCTGCCTCGCCATATGTTAAATTATAGAATATTAACGCCATTTGTCTCTGAAATGCTCTTTTATTGAGATGGTATTTAGGTATATCACTGCTTTTGTAGGGGTCATATATCTGTGGACTGCTCAAATCCATGTGTAAAAAATTTGCACCATGCATATATGTTGTTTGGGATAAGAAAAATCCCATATTCAATAATATAGACTTTATGTACATCCTCCTAATCGTTTGAATTTACCCAAAATTGTCAAATCCCAGGATGACACAGCTGGCAACTGTTTTTAGTTATATAAAATGAGCTCATAAGTTTCTTGATCATAGGGAAAGAGTAGAAAGAATTTTAACACCTCTGTGATCATTAAAAAAGTGAGTAATTTGATGAAGAGTTAGTCAGCGGTGAGTAGACTGACTAACATTTACATTCTGTTAAAATGTCAGCAATTTAAAGAAAGTCAAGGGGATTAAACTAAATAATTGAATTTCACATTTCTTTAACATTTTTGCTTAGACAGGTAATATTTTTGAGTTTTTTTCATTTGATCTGCCATAGCTGTAGTTGGAATATTCTACTTCTGAGAAAATGACCACAGTCTTGTTCCCTGTCACATCTATCAGACTCTGTTCTTAAAGGGATATTCCAATCTTGGCCAAGCATATCATTGATGAAAATATGCACATCTGGAGCATATTAGAGTGAACTGAAATTTGCCTGAAACATTGGATGTCGTAGAACCAGAAAGACATAAACAGTGAATAGTGGTTCTCATTGTTCTCTACCTCCCGACCACAGATGTTGTGGCAGAGATATCCCCATCTAAAGCAAAGGCTCAAACACAAGGCAATGAGCGTTTCCAAAAAACATCGGGGCAAACTTACTTACCCAGTCCTGTCGCGATCCCCGATTTGGATGGTCCGATGAGGATAAAGTCCGGCGCAATTCATGAAGATCGTGCGCCCGAGTTCCTGCATACGTCACTTCCCCACCGAGGTCCGCCAGAGTTCACCTTCTTCTTCCGGTGCTTGTAAGTGCGTGTCTTATGACACAATTCTAAATGTTAAATCTTGCGCACTGTCCTAATCCGTCGGGTTGTCCGACGTCCACACCCCCGATTTCTGTTATGTGCAAGCTGGCGCCGATGTGCCAAAATCCGTTCGCGTGCGCCAAAAAGGAAATCATCGGGAAACCCGACGAAAATGCACTCTGCGGACCCTTAGTAAGTGTGCCTCATTGTGGTCTATCTAGATAGTGAATGTTCTGGATTACAGTGTATGAAATTTGGAGAATCCCCATGGGGTAATGTTGACGTGAGTAAAAACAAGTGTGAAGTAAAAACTCAGGTTTGGAAGTAAGAGTTCTCCTTATGGAGACTGCCAATTAAGGCCACCATGTAGGCGTGTGGATTCTTATAGCCATGGATGCTCCACTAGGGGTATTCTGGGAAAATATGCTAAGAAAAAGAAAACCACGCCTCTTTTAGCTACCTTGCAAGGCAGCTCCCTTGACCTGCAGGAGGCCTTATGACGTGATGACGGATTAAAACCAAACCAGTATAGCTATTTCAGAAGGAACAGACTCCCAACTGTAGACCCTGATTGGGTCTCCTCAGTACACTAGGGTGTGACTTGGGTCGTGAAACTCAGGACGTGGAATTTGTAGTCACTCTTTGAACTCCGATATCTCGTATATCTAATGGAGCTGGTAGTGGGGTAAAAGCTGCTGATGGGTTCCCTTTAATATTATGACATGGTGATTTAGAAGACACAGAATAGATACACACTTGTAGTTTGTGCGGGGGCAAATTGTACAGCAGAGACGCTGGCACTACATTTTCTTCATATTGATCTTCATAGAAAAAAATGTGTCTGTTGATATCTGCTCCTTTTGCTCTTTTTGAAGCATGAAAGCTTTAACAACACAAAACAGAAAACTGAAAGAACTATTGAATTTCTGTGATGCTATCAACAAGAAACAGAGGCTTGCCCTTAAAATGCCCTGAAGGTTGACAATTGTTAAATGCTACTTGTGTATTATGAAGATGACCTTTCAACTCTTGATCCTGCATTAATAAATACTGGTATTTCAGAAGAAATAAGAAATATGGAGCACATTTTTCAAAATGAGCATTTCAAATGTATTTTTAAGGGGGTGTGTGTATACTGAAAGCACTGCTTGGACAGTCCTCACACTGTGGTGTTTCTTTAATTTCTGCATTCAAACTGCTCCTAAGCCCCTCCCCTCTGCCATAACATCTAACAGAAGCCTTCTCTTACCCAGAGCAAAGTTTTTTAAATAAATTTGACTGTGTAATGTAATGTAATCATGCCTGATAAGGCTTCTGGTATGGAACCGAAACACGGTTCAATAAAAAGTTTAGTTTATACTGATCTAGTCAAGTTTTTTCTGACAAGCGTCGTGATTCACTCCAATACATTGTTTGGGTTTGCTGCATAAAGTACTGTATGTACTAAAGTATATGCCAAGTTTTTCAGCAAAAAATGTCTTGGTTTATACTCCATAGCTATATACTGGGAGCAGGAGGCTGGCTAGCTCCATACAAATGCATTTCCCACCCTAGGCTTATACACGAGTCAATATGTTTTCCCAGCTTTTTTGATAAATTAGGTACCTTAGGCTTATATTCAGGTCGGCTTTTACTCAAATAAATTCGGTAAGTAGCAGGAATGCAGAATCACTTGATGAAAATTCCAGATTTTTTTTTTTAACCAGAAAACGTTTATTTGCACACAGAATCATAGAACAATTTCAATGACAAATGCGTCATATATACAGTATAACTATACAAGTTGACATTTTCCCCCAAAATGAACCCCACCTCCCCCCAACCCTCCCCTAGGTCTTAACTTCTTTCCTGATTGACTAATCTCCTGCAGCACATACACCCCTATTACTCTATTTGTGCTCCTAGTAACCTTACAGATTGCCAACTCCGTAGCAACTGTGGTGAGGCCAGTCCCGGACATTCAATTCACTTACTCCATTGCTTTTTAAACTTTTTGGCCACCCTCTTCATGCTATACACATTCATTTCAAGTTTAATTGCACCATTTAGCATATACTTTACCTCTCTTATAGCCAGCGGTTTCTGATCCAACCAGAGTTTAGCAATTGATTTCCTTACATGATAATGGATTTTAGCCACTACTTGCTGTTCTGGCATGGTTATATCCCCTACACATCCCAACACAAATACTTTTGGATTGACAGGTATGTTAACCAAATTTTCCAGAAAACATCCCTATTAGAGATGAGCGAGCACTAAAATGCTCGGGTGCTCGTTATTCGATACAAGCTTTTCCCGATGCTCGGGTGCTCGTGTCGAATAACGAACCCCATTAAAGTCAATGGGAGACCCGAGCATTTTTTTAGTAAAAGAGAACATTAAAAGAACAGTGCATAATAAAATATCCCAGATGTTTACTGATGTTTTGCTTGTAAGAACACATTGAAGTAACACTATTCTTCACTTTGCAGGTGTTCGCGCGTGTCTCCCGCTAAGTTAGGAGATGTTCAGAACATCTGGAATGTGAAGAATAGTGTTCTTTCAATGTGTTCTGCACTTAAATGGTCCTGTATTCACAGTTTTTAATGTTTTAATTCTATTCTTCACTTTGCAGATGTTAGCGCGTGTCTTCCGATAATGTCGGAGATGTGCGCGCACATCAGCAATGTGAAGAATAGTGTTATTTAAATGTGTTCTGCACTTAAATGTTCGTGTTTTCACTGTTTTTAATGTTTTAATTTCATTCTCACATTGCAGGTTGTGAGGCGTGGCTCCGGAGAGGTCGGAGATACGCGCGCACATCAGCAAAGTGAAGAATAGTGTTATTTAAATGTGTTCTGCCCTTAAATGTTCGTGTTTTCACTGTTTTTAATGTTTTAATTCTATTCTTCACTTTGCAGCTGTGCGCGCGTATCTCCGAACCTATCGGGAGACACGCGCGCACACCTGCAATGTGAAGAATAGAATTAAAACATTAAAAACAGTGAACACAGGAGCATTTAAGTGCAGAACACATTGAAAGAACACTATTCTTCACATTCCAGATATTCGTGCACATCTCCTAACTTAGCGGGAGACACGCGCGAACACCTGCAAAGTGAAGAATAGTGTTATTTCAATGTGTTCTTACAAGCAAAACATCAGTAAACATCTGGAATATTTTATTATGTAATAAAAATACTGTTCTTCACTTAATTTAATGCTCGATCTCGAGCCGGCGAGATACTCGTCCGAGTAACGAGCCGGTCCGAGTATGCTAATACTTGACCGAGCAGTATACTCGGACGAGTATACTCGCTCATCTCTAATCCCTATCACTTGTACCACTTCTACCATATGTCTCTGTTATGTCTAATAGACATAAATATGTTTTTGTTTAGCTAGGGCTAAGATAAATGGTAGTTTGATAGTCCAGAAGCAAAAATGCCTGGCCAATGCAGAATAGTTGGTTGGCAGTTCCCCCGGGCAGCCGGCACCTGAAGCCGGTGCATCGCCAGACCTCTGCCTTGAACTGTTCTATTGCATGGATGAAAAGATACAAAGAGTAAATTGCTAGCGTAATAATGTAGAACGTGGGAGATCGCTAAAGACAGGGGACACGCCATCATTTACGGAACACAATCTCAGACATTGCAGTTGTTTTTGGAACTTAAAATTTTCAAGGATCCCAGACATTTCTGCTGGTAAAATCTCTAGCTAATGCTAATTAAATGAAAACAAAGATGACAGGCAATTCATCAGCCGATGAATACATATTTGCTCTTGACATATTTCATGCTGGAAAATTTCAACTCAGAATTGGAGATTCAGTGTTACAAATGCTTATTGAGTCAGGGGGCACCTGTAATATAATTGCTGAACATCCTTGACAGTGTTTGAAAGACTAAAATAAAACATATTCAGCCGTCATACATCCCAGATGTAGCATTAGAGGAGAAGAGGGAAGATGAAATGTATATTTAAATGCTATGTTTTCAGTTGTTTTTGAGAACTGAATTTCGTCTGTTAACTGCTAAATTGTATTGAGGGAGCCAACAGTTATCTGGCTATCTGCAATTTTGGTTCGTTATTGGGCTTTGTGATGGACTAAGCTCTAAAGTATGAGCATCTACTGCCTCAGTAGGTGTTCTCTTACCCAAAATTTCAGCAGTAGGAGCTGCTTACTAAAGTAAGCAGCTCCTAGTGCTTGAACAAACGCCGCAGTGTTAGAGTGATAGCGTTACCAGAAACCTCCAGCAACGCTATCTAACACTTGCAAAGCGGTCCGATGTATTCATGAAGGGGGCATTCCGAGGCGCTGCCTCTTCCCCGGACCACCCCGCTCGCTCCATAGGCCGGCAGTGACTGCCGCACGTCATGCCGCAGTCACCGCCCCTAACCAGGCCCCAACCCCGCCCTCTCATGAATACGTCGGAATACGTACACTGTACCCCGCCGCAGTGTTAGATAGCGTTACCGGAGGTTTACGGTAACGCTATCACTCTGACACTGCGGCGCTTGTTCAAGCACTAGGAGCTGCTTACTTAAGTAGTAGTGCTGACATTTTGGGTGACAGGTCCTCTTTAATATAGGAATAGATTTTGGGCTAAATCATCGTGCCCAAATGAGTAAATTACCCAAAGTTAGGGCTCTTTCACACTGGCATTGTTTTTCACGGCCATCATTCCGTGACTGTTTACGGATCCATTGAAAAATGGTGAAACCGCTCCTATTTTTTATGGATGTGGATAGAATAGGCAATAGAAGTCTATGGATATGAAACAGGTCCATTTTTTCATTGAGGAGGCTGGGAAACCAGGTGTTGTCTAAGCAATGTTTTTGCAGAGACAACACCCAATGAACCACAAAACTTCCCCAATGTGGATATATACTATAAGAGTTTTACTCAGAGTGGCTTGAACCTCATTGTAATAAAGTCAATCTCATGACAAGTTTACAGTGAGATTTTCCACCACAAATGTCACTGCAAACCAAAGTTTATATTTTAAAACAAAATTTGCATATTTTACGTGCAAACTGTGCTGTGGTTTGATTTGTGAATGAAATTTAGATTTTACTCCGTAACACCTGTAGGACACAGCAACATGATGAGAAATAATGGGGGTCATTTACTAAGGGCCCGATTCCCGTTTTCCTGACGTGTTACCCGAATATTTCTGATTTGCGATGATTTTCCCTGAATTGCCCCAGGAGTCTGGCGCACGCGATCGGATTGTGGCTCATTGGCGCTGGCATGCACACGGCGGAAATCGGGGGGCGTGGCCGAACGAAAACCCGACGGATTTGGAAAAACCACCGCATTTAAAACAAAAGTGTCGCGGGCCTCGCGCTTACCTTCACCAGGAATAGGCCGATGAACTTCAGGGCATTCCGGCGGGCCTCGGCGGACTTCAGCGCAGCAGCGCCACCTGGTGAACGTCGGAGGAACTACCTTAGTGAATCGCCGGAAGACCCGAATCCACCGCAGAGAACGCGCTGCTGGATTGCGAAAGAGCCGGGTAAGTAAATCTGCCCCAATGTCTCATCCACATAAAGTGGCACATTTACTTACCCGTCCCGTTGTGATCCCCAAGGTGCGTTGTCCGACGAGGATTCGGAGCTGCCACGATTCACTAAGATCGTGCGTCCAATTTCCTGCATGTGTCGCTTCCCCGCTGAGGTCCGCCGGAGTTCACCATCTTCTTCCCAATGTATGTGAGTGCATGTCTTGCGACACAATTAAAATGTTAAATTCCGCTGTTTGTCCGAATCAGTTGGGTCGTCCGACGGCCACGCCTCCCCGATTTTTGACGCATGAAAGCCGGCGCTGATGCACCAAAATCCGAGCGCCAAAAACCCCGGTGCAATTCAGGGCGAATTGGAAATATTCGGGAAACCCAACAGAAATGCGTCCGAATGAGCCTAAGTTAATGTACAATAGGAGATATTTTTATTGTATTTTTATTGTAGTCTTATTACTTTATTTTATGAATTGTTTGTGTTGACCAACTCGGATGTGACATCTTCTTTTCCTCTTTTCGAGAACAATAAATTTACTTTATTATTATTATTATTATTATTTATCATGGCTTCTGCGCTACATGTGCTCTGAAATAACCGCAAATGCTAGCTGATTGCTGGCACTTGTAATTATTATTTTTCTCTTTCCGCCACCTCCACACTAGGGGGACCTGAAGAAGGAGGGGGGGGGGGGGTGCAGCCTGAAATACGCTTGCCCCCACCGGATACATCAAGAGGTCAGAGCCTCTTGATGTATTCAGGTGCACCAGTGGAGCTATAATATGCACCAGTGTATGATAAATAACGTAAATTAAATTTTGGTGTTCATTCCCTTAGTAGATGAGCATCTTCCAGATATCATTTAACTATATTTAGTAATATAGGGCTGATTTGATGAGTGAAACGCCAAGTAAAATTGTGGCTTCTGAGTTGCCAATGTGGCTACTTTAAAGAGAACCCGTCATGCAAAATAACCTCCCTAATCTAAATGGATTTTCATAAACTGCTATTAGAGAGCATTGCCTCTATCCCTTCATTGTACCTCTACATGCCTGTAAACCTAAGCAATGAGGTCCTAAAGCTGTATGCAAATGACCTGTGAAATGTCCAATGAGTTATTAGCATATTCAAGCTGTCCAGCTTATTCATGAGTGGGAGGTACAGCCACACCCCCAGTGCATGATTGACAGCCTGTATAATGGTGTGAGGCTGTATAATGATGTGCTTCCTAGTGCTGGCGCCCCCTGCAGCCTGTGTGTGTATAGGAGAGATACAAGAGATCCAGGCAGTCATGTTACTGCAGAACATGTCAGGTACATGTGTAGCTGATGTCTGTGTCTCTGTGTATTAGGAGGATGGAGCATGTCAGCAGATACAGCACATACACTAGCAATGCTTTACTATACATTACACACAGACATGAGCAGGGGGAGGAGAGGGGAGGGGGAACAGGGGTGACATCACTGCCTCTGACCATGTGACCAGCCTCATTTACATAATAAAGAATAGATGATTTTATAATGATTAATATATGAATTGACTAGATAAAGGCTGGGATGGGATCCCTGTCAACTGCTCCAACAGGTAGAGGTGACAGAAATAGTGACAGAGACCTGATAGCAGGTGTACTTTAACGCAATGGAGGGGTTGTTTATCATTGTACACAAGCATACGCGCTTCCTCGGTGCCTCCTGATATTTCCACTTGTGGCTGCGCTTTTGGCAATTATATGCCTGGTGTAGAATTGCGCTTTATGCTGTGCCTGTTCAGGCCTTAATGGGTGAAGGCTATAGCTAGTGTGCAGGAGGAGGGGCAGGAACCTTTTTCTAGCCCTCTTCACCGCAAGGTGTGCCCCCTTTCACACTTCTCCAGATCTGTTTGAAGAGAAGGTGGTGTAACGTGGTAAGTAATTGCAAGTCCTGACACAATATTTGATGGCTTGCATGCCAGAAGAATGGTCGGCTCCAAGGTCATATATAAACTAAATGTATGACCTTGACGGTGAAGTGCTCTACATCATTATTGGAACACTATGGCTGTGGGTGGTAGAACTGCACCATTTCTTCACTAATCTTTAAAGGGGTCTAGAGTACAGCCTTAGTGAGAAGTTCTGTGTGCTAAATCTAGACATAATATGACTTGCATTGTTCAAAGAGCTCCATTGTCATACTTTTTACCAACTGTTTCGAAATTTCATTGTAATATGCTGGGAGTTTTGATCACTTGAAATTTAGATGTTGCTATGACTAGAAGGGCACATACATTAGAGAGCTGAACTTCATCTTTCACAGCCATTACTTACCTCTCTAGGGAAAGGCAGTACCTGCGTAGACTTTTGTGGGACTTCTGTGCTTGACTCTTCCATAGGCATACATCACCTAAGAAGCGCCAGCAGGATGCTAAGATTGTTCGATGGCATTTCTTTGTAGAAACGGGTGAGGATCTCAGTAACTTAACCTCCAGTTTTCTTCTTATTCTGAGCACATTTATTCTGATTTTTGCTAAGACTAGAAAGGTTTGAATTTCTTTGGATGTTCTTGTCGCATATTTCATAACTTCCTGGATGAGTTGTCACTGTCCCCTTTTGTAACTTTGTCATCGGATGATTCACTATTGTTCTAAGCCTTTAGTTTTTACATATGACCTGTGGTTTGATGGAGTCCAAGAACCTCAGAAATGACTTTATAATAAGACTCATAGATTTTAGCAGCTTCTTTTCACATCTCTTTTGTTGTTTCCTTTGATGTATTCCTATAGAACCTTTGCAGTGATTACTTCACTGTTGGGCTGGGTTCACACCACGTTTTATGTATATGCTAAGCGTATACGTTGGGAGAGCACCTGACGTATACACTTAAATTGTTGCCTCCATCTGGCTACTATACCTCCCGTACACCAAAAAAAAGCAGGATAGTAAGACATGGCAAGCTACATATTTCTATCCTGCAACCTCCAGCTCAGCGGCCTATGCGACAAGTGGAGGCAGTGGACGGCTATGAGTAACAACCCGTTCATCGGCAGCAGCCGGCGAGTGGCTGTACATTCCTCCCCCCCACATGCTGGGGGGAGTGGGAGTCCCATGGTGATGTATCCCACTTTATAGGTGTACAGTGGGATACGTCTGTGCCGTACATTGTAAGGACACATTGGAATTCCCCTAACGTGTCCTTACAACATATGGCAAATAACAAGGTGTGATTCAACGTCAATTTGAAATGATTAAAAGCATTTGGTTGCATATCTTTGTAAATCTCCATCAGGACTTGAGTGTTTTAGATCCCCCAATGATGATGCTTTCATTATATGAGGGACACAGATGGATTCAGATGGACCCCATTAAGTAAAGTTTGATCCCTCAAGTTTTGATTGGTGTCCTGAATTTTGAGATTTTCCACAGTATAACAAAGGCTCTTAATTGAATGTCGAATGCAGAAGACTAGAAAAGGGCTTTGATGTCATATTACTAAAACATGCTGTCACTTTCCTATAGATGTTCCAGGATCCAAGCAATCTAAGCAAATAAGGGACTACTAGAGCATTATACCCTCTTCACAGTGGTACATTCAGCCACCAAATGAGGTCTTTAGTCTGTTAATTTTGGGAGAGGTAGTTATACCACAATCAGTCAGAAAGTTACAAATATCAACAGTTTTTTGTCTTCTTCTGGATCAACGCAATATAATGTATAGGTTGGACTTGATAGACTAATGTCTTTTTCTAACCTTTTTTTACAACTATACCATGAATTTCTGGGTAGCTTTTTATTCTATATTGAGTTTAGTATTAAGTACTAGTATTACTATTACTAGTACTATTTAGTACTATACCGATACATTTTGGTTCTTTAGAACAGGGGCATAACTTCTGACTTTGCATGCTGTTAAAAAAATATATTCGTATTTGTACACACACATATTTATACAGTCACACACATTTATATAACCACACATCAAGTTCTATACACTCTAAACACGCTGATAGCAGGTTATTTATCATTGGTTTTCTTGGGCATTTTTTGGTGTAAAAAAGTCTCAAAGTAGTTTTTTTGAGACTTTTCACTGCTAAAGTCTCACAGGACTATATACTTCCCAAACATACTATTGCCAGGACAACACCATGCAAAGCCAAATTCATGATTTTTACAAAAAGTCTCATAAAAAGTCTCAAAGTCTCTCCAGTCCCCTGCTGGTCTATGTGCTGGGACTTTTTATGCATTTTGAGACTTTTTTAGGACTTTTTAAAAAAAAATCCCAGACAAAAATAAACCATAAGATCATTTATTAAAAGGCCAAAGTTACTTTAACGATTCTGATGGGCACCAGAGCTCCAAAAATAGACGTAGAACTGTCCCAAGGAGCTGATCTCATGATAAATAACTCCCAAAAAATATATACATATTATATAAACACAAATATAGTATATATACAGCATATACATAGGCATACAGTAAATACCCATCATATAAACACAGTATGAATACATCATATACACACATACTGCATATACATATAGCATTGACACACATGCATACAGTATACAGAACCGTACACACATAGATGATTGGAAGGCTTGGTTGTTTACTGTGGATTATGTGCACTGTTATATATTATACGCATATAGTGGTGCATGTGCTCTAATATTTAGTGTGGCAGGTTGGATTGGCGGGCCCCTGACACTGCAAGCCCCATAGCAGCTGCATTGGCTGCTACCCCTCTAGTTACAGCCCTGTTTTAGAACACACTGTGGACAGGAACCCATATATCTAACTTTTGTGTAAAGGAAGTCTACTTACTGGAACTCACAGCAGCAAAGGGATCTATACTGCTTTCAGTTAAAGGGGTTATCCGAGTTTTAAAATTTACTTAGTGCCAGGCTGGGGTGGGCTAGTTAAACATAATAAAGATGTACTTACCTCCTCCAGCGATGTCCCGCGCCGCAGTCCCTTCGATCTGTGCCCCTGTTTGTTTACAGGGGCACAGAAGCCGCACACAGGGAGCTTCCGGTCTGCGATGTGGCCGGCTCCTCCCATCCGTCCCTGTCTCTCAGCGTTGTAAGCGATGGTGTCGGATAGAAGCTTCCGGCGGGGCAGAAGCTCCCTGTGTGCCCCTGTATACAAACTGACGCACAGAGGAGACGGACCGCGGCGCGGGACATCAGCAGCGCCGGACGAGGTAAGCAGATGCTTATTATGTTTAACTAGACCAGTGATGGGCAACCTTTTGAGCTAGGTGTGTCAAAATTTGCCAAAAAAACGAGCACCCTCCCTTTACTACTAAATTACCCCTAGCGGCCTCCCTTTACTACTAAAGTACCCCTAGCGCCCTCCCTTTAAATATAATATAATAATAAACTTACATACTTACCCAGTGATGTCTTCTTCCCTGTAGCTTTACTGCAGGCGGCTCGGCTCCTCCAGATTTCACCGCGCGCCTCGGGTCACGTGACTGACGTGACCTGACGTCAGGTCGCCTCAGTCACGTGACGAGCAGCGCGCATTGCAGCCTGGAGGAGCCAGAGGAGTTGCAGAAGGTGGGCGGACCAATGCGGCGCCGGACAGGTAAGCAGGGGGCAGAAACAGAGGGACGGGGCGGGACATTACCACAGGGGCAGCACATTACACAGGGACAGAAACACAAGGACGGGGGCGGGACATTAACATAGGGGTAGCACATTACACTGGGGCAGCACATTACACAGGGAGGGGGGACAGCGGGCGCTGGGCGGCCGCATGTCAGCAAAAATGACTAAGCGTGTCAGTGCTGACACGCGTGTCATAGGTTCGCCACCACTGAACTAGACCACCCCAGCCTGGCCCTCAGTAAATTTTAAAACCCGGATAACCCCTTTAAAGCCTTTATTACCATTCAATAAACTTTGTCTAGTACATGTACATCATGAGGAGGAACAGTGATCTGGTAAATATGTAATTTCATAGATCTTTCTATGTAATCTGCCAACTAAGAGAGATGTTGTCTTGTTATTAGCATATACCCAACCAAAGAAATCCAAGACAGCACACAAGACAGTAAAAGCATATGTTTATTAGATAACAAGTATAAAACCACATAAAAAAGAGGAAAAACATGTGTTTCAATACATTTTCAAAAATGAATACAATCGGGCAGATTTACTTACCCGATCCTGTCGCGATCCCGCGGTGTGTTGTCCGACGAGTATTCGGGTCTACCACGATTCACTAAGATTGTGTGCCCGAGTTCCTGCATCCGTCGTTTCTGCACTGAGCTCCGCCAGAGTTCATCTGCTTCTTCCTGGTGCATGTGAGTGCCACTGGCACATTGTAATGAATCTGCAGATGCCATGCAGCTTCGGGTCTTACCAAGACCTGAGGCTGTCATGGTAACTGATTGCTGCTTCAGATGACATCAAGGGGAGCGACAATCTCAACAAAGATGTTTAATACTCGCTATGCTAGAACCGATCACGGGTAGACATGGGTGTTTGCTGAAATATTCTAGCAACCATCGTGAGTGTTAGTGGTGGGTGCTTGCTGCAATATGCAGCAAACCTCATGCCTACATGAACAGGGTCAGCTCCAGGTTTCACTGGGCCCCTAGGCGACAGAGTCTCAGTAGGCTCTCGTGGCGGCATTAAAAATTCAAAAACTAAAACAGTCTCCTGTTCCTTAAAATATTCCCTAGTTTATCATACCCCTCATGGGTATTTTATATAGAGTCCCCTCATGGATTATTTTATAAAAATCCCCCCCCCCAACCATCTGTACAGCCCCCCTCAACCTCATGAATTCCTTATGTACAGCCTTATGCCCTCCCCCCCAGCAGCTCTGGGCCCTGGCACTTGGCCGAGTATGCTCATTGCTGGTGCTGGCCCTGTGTATCAAGAGGTCTTAGTCTGTGTCTTAGTCTCAGTCTCTGCCTATTTTCTTAACACTCCGAGACTTATATATACATCATAGATCATTAAAATATTTTACACAGTTTCTTGTAGTTACTTTTACTATTGATTTAGTAATAAATGTTATTCCAGTAGCAGTGGCTATGTCAAAGACGCATACGTCATTTTTTTTTTTGGTCTTTTTCCTTTTTTATTAGTTTTTTCTCTAAACATAAACATCCAGACAGAAAACTTAAAAGTCTGTTCACCTTATGTGTATTGTTATTTATAGAACACATCACATTACCATAGCAAATGAATCCAGAGGACATAAAAAAGAAGTCTGTTTTAAGTAACTGAATGATGTGTTTTCTGGGCTGTTAAAACTGTTTTGCAGAAATAAATTACTAATGCAACTGATGAACCCCGCAGCTGTTTAACACAAAATCAAGTGAAGACGATTCGCTTTGCTGCTGAGTTGCATTATTTTAATTAGCTAAGCAGCAATTTATTTATGCCAAGATGTGTTCGTAGTCCTTTGCCAAAAATTCCCTGGTTAGGTGATTGTGGATTGTCGCCCAGAAAGGCTGCCTGGCCGATGTACGCAGAGGAACAGAGAGAATGTAGTCATGAAACAGTCTGAGCAAGCAAACGCTGATAGGAAGGATGCATTAGCTGTCTTTGACACTATTTGGTAAGGAAACAGGTTTATTTTTTGTTCCAATCAAAATAGAATTTGTTTTTTTAAATTAGCATTTTTATTTTTACAACTGCTTATTTTAATAGTAAAACTTTTTGCAAAGAGATTTAACTGGTTCAGAACTGGGATATTGTTGGATTTCAGAACCGGAAGTGTAATGTGAAATTCAGGCTCCAGGGGTAGTGGACTCACAGGACCACCACGGACGATGACGTAAGCCGACACCTGGGACCGGAGTCTAAGTGGTACCCGGTTTTTACCAGAGCCCGCCGCAAAGCGGGTTGGACTTGCTGGGGCATGGTTCCACCAGGTCGTTCCACAGGTGCGCGGTGGCTGTCAAGTTGAGGTACAGAAACGGAAAACATATTTGAGGTCGGGGACAGGCAGGAGGTCAAAACAGGGGGCAAAGGTTCAGAGGTGGAGCAGAAGGTCAGGGCTGGCAACAGAGGAGCGTAAACAGGAAAAGGTCACAACTGGAAATACCACTAATCACAAAGGTCATGGGGAAACAAGCTTTTTTTTAAGGCTTTGAGGCACAAAGATCCGGCAGGGAGTGCAGGAAGAGGCCAGTTTTAATAGCATTGTGGGAAATTGCCAGCACTAATTAATGGCGTGCTAGGCCTTTAAATCTGCTGAAGCTGGCGCGCACGCCCAAGGAGCCAGGAACACATGCACATGGCCGATGGACCGGAAGCGGGAACAAGGAAAGGTGAGACACACAGTATGGGTCGCGGCAGCACCCGTGACAGTGAAGAGTACAGAGGTTATGGTTTCACCTGGTCCCTAAACCTTTAGGGGGCCCATACGATTTTTTTCCCTATACTTGGAGTACTAGAAATAACGCATGATAGCTTTAGATTTAGAAGTGGGACCTGCAACTTCAAGTTAGGCCCCATTCCCAGGCTGGTGATACTGTATCACAGACACTATAGAGGTGTATGCCACGGTGTGTTGAGCAGCCAGTGTCTTACTGCACCATGACCTGTTGGGCGCAGCTACTTGGCATTTGAAGGGTTTAGCCCATGAAAGACAATTCTCAAATTTCAATACCCTAGTGAGTGTTATTGCTGTTTTTGCTCCTATCACTCCCTAGGCTGGTCAGTGTAAAATTCCAGAGTGTAGGCAGGGACTCTCTAACCAGACACTTCATGATTCCTCTAGCTCTTTGAGTTGACAATGTGGTTACATTATCAGAATGCAGGATTATATACACTATTATTTTGCTGCACTAGTATCTGAGACTTGGAAAGAGAGATGAGACAGATCAGAGAAGAGAGATGATGAGATCCACGAGAGTTATATAACACATAATTACATGCTTAGCTCTACTATCACAGCCATTACATACTGTCAGCTCTACTATATACCTCCTTCCCTCTCCCCTTGATAAAGATCTTATCTGCCTGTAGCTTGTAGTTTCCACTTCACAAGCTGGCAGGAAGTCAGTGTCTGAGTGAGCTCATCCTGTAATGCAAGGTTGGGGGCTAGATGAAGAGAACAGCTCAGTGCAGTATCAGACAGAAGAACAATATGTCTGACAACCCTTAACAGTTAATAACAGTGAATTAGAGAATGTTTTATTTTGTTATCCTGAGTAAATATAAGAAACCTGTCTTGTTGGGAATATCCCTTTAATAGAGAGAGGAAGGATGTGGAGTGCTCTGTCTTGCTGCACTGGAGTATTGCCCGGGTGATCATATAGTTGTCAGCATCGTCCTTACACCCCTGTTTAGAGCCAAACATCATTA
The DNA here is from genome assembly GCA_019512145.1 of Engystomops pustulosus. Classification (NCBI taxonomy): domain Eukaryota; kingdom Metazoa; phylum Chordata; class Amphibia; order Anura; family Leptodactylidae; genus Engystomops; species Engystomops pustulosus. The sequence continues at coordinate 199,203,047 of CM033644.1, forward strand.
TTCATGAGTTAGTATAACTTTATTTGTGGGGCTATTTACATGAATTGTACTGTGTTCTTTTCTTTACCATATCTTAGCACATACTTTTTTTTCTTTTTAGCCTCATACGGTTGTTCAATATAGTAACACATAAAAATGTAATTAGTGTTTCACATTATTTTACATTGATTTTGACGATCAGATTTTGCAATGTTTAACTTGACTGTTACAAGTGCTCCCAAACCTGTTAAAAAATGATTTGGTGGTAAAGAAGCCATAAAAAAAGCATCAAGTGTAGTATAGGTTGGAATAAAAAGGAGCTGAACTAAGATGTTGTATGAGAACTACATAGTGATACATTGGGCCTGCGTTCAGGGCACCGCAAGTTCCAGGGCCACAAGGAAAACTTGCGGCACCTGGCACCATAGCAGGCCGTAGACCGCTGCCAGTAAAAGAAATAGAATATCACTTGATGCAGCAGAAATTGGCCGCTTGGTTGCAATTCCTAAAGCCAAAACAGTTAATAGAATCTATATAAAAAAAAAAGACAAAAAAGAAGCGACACTCACCCAAATAGGAGATTCTTCATTTTATTTTCAAAAACGGTGCATGGGGCAGGGAGGTGCTACACGCTGCGAATCCGGCAACGGACCGTTTCGCGCACTCTTGCGCTTCGTTCTGGACCGTAGGCATACGGATCACAGAGGTAGCACCTCCCTGCCCATGCACCGTTTTTTGCAATATACAAAATGAAGAATCTCCTATTTGGGTGAGTGCCGCTTCTTTTTTTGTCTTTTTTTGTTTTATATGGATACTCCTTCGTTGGTTGAGCACCACCCGTGTATTAGGAGTGCACCCTACCTGAACGCCATATTACAAGGCTGTCCGTGAATTTCCAATGTGAGTCTGGTAGTGCCGACGTTTTCTTTAGATGGTATTCACACCATCTTTTGGACTTTTTTGTTATTTCAGTTAATAGAATCTGCGTCTTTAAAATGCAGATGCTATTAACATAGAGTGCGGCTGAGGACTTCACCTGAAGCAGCATACTCTGAACATGAAATGCGTAGTAGAGTCACGATATAATTGCACTGCCATGTTTCCCCGCACATCTATCCCAACATCTCACATCAGCAGAGAGAAGGCAGGAGCATATGTGTCACATGTGTGTCAGCTTTTTCCACGATCCGCGCTAGTAGGTTGAGGAGACATTGACTTTGTCATTCATTTTTCCGGCAATCTCACACCATAGGCTGCTGCTCAAATTTCTGGATGGCTCTATTCACGCTTCCTCTGATTGTTATTTCTGCTTATCTTCTGGTAGTCGACTACTGAATTGAACCTTTTCTTTGGATCTCGATTTTGTTCTTGCTTGTTTGCAGTTGCCGACCCGGTTTGTCCACTCCACCTTATTGTGTTTTTTGTTTGTTTGTCTTGTTCCGTGTTTGTATAGAGACCTAAGGGGGAATTATAGTTGTCCTGGGTCATTAGGACTCGCTGAGGAAATAGGCAGGTGTCAGTTTAAGGGGACTTAGCTAAGGGCTCCCTGTCTTGTTTATCTTTCTGAAGCTCAGTCCTAAATGCTCAATCCCTCTTATATGTGAGTTTAAAAAAAAAAAAAATTAGCTTCAACTCTATACTGTATTGGGGAAATGTTGTTATGGGCTACAGAAAGGCCTTGTAACTATTAGCTACCGTGGGAACAGTGGCGACAGGCTACAGTGCAGGTTCAATGACTACAGGCTACAGTTGCGGCCCAGTCACTACAGGCTACAGTGGCGGCCCAGTGACCACAGGCTTAAAGAAGACCTGTCACCAAGAATTTACCACCTTGATTAACAATGACTGCTGATAAAGGGTCCTCCCGATATCACCTAAAATTGGCTTTCCTGATGTCTCTTGGCTTTGACTCTCTCGAAGCATGGCAGTGAACCACACCCCATTATTCTGACTGACAACTCTGTGTCTCTTCAAATCACTTCCCTGCCCCTTTAGGGACTATCTGCTAATATTCAGCTATAGACATATAAAGCTCTATCTACTTATAGGAAATACTTTGTCATATGGTGCCTTGTGTTAAATTCATGTCATATACCCAGAGTGACATCATCACAGGCCCTTTAGCCTTCTAACAATAGCAAACTGTACCATATATGTGATCACATAAAATCACAGCAGCCTCCATGGAGGATGGAGAGGAGTGGAAGTCCATGGAAGTTGCTGTGACTTCATGTGGTCAGATACATGCATTGGGTACAGTTTTCTATTGTTGAGCGGCTAAGAGGACCTGAGATTATGTCATCCTGGTCACATGACATGAACTGCTGAATAGTAAGGAGGCATACGGCATATGGAGGAGTAGACGGGAGGGGCCAGCGGAGCAGGGCACCTCCTTTCTGATGCCAGATAATATAACAGGCTGACACTTTAATCCCAACAGTACATGGGCAGCTGCATTTTAGGGAGGATTGTGGCTCCCTGTGACATCTACAAAATAGTGTCAGTTTGGGGATGATCACTCAAACCTGAACCCAAACTTCTGACTGAATTTCGGGTCTGGGTTTGGGGACCCGAACACAAAAAGTTCTACATGGTCCCAAACTCGTAGTTTGGGTCCACTCAACACTATATGAGAGCAAAAGGTCTTTAAAGCAGGATCGGTCCTTATGAGAATATTGCATATTCCCAGAATTCATTGTAACTCTAAAAGTAGCAGATGTGAAATATATTAGTGTTAATGCAAACTGATTTAATAGATACCTGTGTATGTGGACTTCCAACACTTGTAAACACTGTTGCTAATTTAACTGGAGATTTCAACACTTGCCAAATACAAAAAGGGACTAACAGAGCAATTAAGAAGATCTGAATGCATGGCAAGTATCACAAGGACAGGTGCTACATAGCAAAATACCTGTCAGAAGGATCTCCCAATATACAAGCTGTTAATTACTCTGATAATAGGATTTGTTTCATTTCACAAATGTCATAAATTCACATCGCAGTGTAAATTAATATAACCAGCTATATCATACTTATTGTGCTACACGGGAAGTATATGTGTACAAAACAGGGACCCAGGAGCGCACTGGGTGGCGGCCAAATGAGAAGAAGATTGAAAGTATTTCCTACTTTAATAATCAGAGGAACATTCTGGATGTATATTGTCGTCTTCTTCAGGCCATACAATGATATAATGATAATAAAATTACCAATAATAAGATATAAAGTACAATCAAATTAAAAAAGAGAGATAATTAAATATGAATTGTGATCAAAACATTAATATCAATTTAAGTAAATTTGGATATACCATATATACTCGAGGATAAGCCGACCCGAGTATAAGCCGAGACCCCTAATTTTACCACCAAAAACTGGGAAAACCAGTATGACTCGAGTATAAACCGAGGGTGGCAAATGCATTGGTCACAGACCCCCCCAGTATATAGCCAGCCTGCCCCCTGTAGTATACAGCCTGCCCAGCCTGCCCAAGTAGTATACAGCCAGCCCAGCTTGCCCCCAGTAGTATACAGCCTGCCGCCAGTAGTAAACAGCCTGTCCCCAGTAGTATACAGCCACCCCAGTAGTATACAGCTTGCCCCCAGTAGTATACAGCCAGCCCAGCCTGCCCCCAGTAGTATATAGCCTGCCCCCAGTAGTATACAGCCTGCCCCCAGTAGTATACAGCCTGCCCAGCTTGCCCCAGTAGTATACAGCCTGCCCAGCTTGCCCCCAGTAGTATGCAGCATGCCCCCAGTAGTATACAGCCTGCCCCCAGTTTACAGCCACCCCATCCTGCCCCCAGTAGTATACAGCCAGCCCAGAATTTTAAGAAACCAAAAAACTTATACACTCACCCTCCGGTGGCCCTGATGTGCAGCGCTGCTCCCCCGATGTCCGCGCGGGTCCTCTTCTGGCTTCCTGGCTTCTCTTCTTGCTTCCGCACCCGTCTTCGGTCTTCTATAACATCGTGCATAGCATAGCATGACGCGCCGCTGCTGACGTCATACTAGGCGCCCCCGGGAGAAAAACATGGTGGCGCCCAGCACGAAATATAAAATTATTTCCCGCCTCTAATCAGCCTCACCCATTTTTTGAACATAGTTTTTATGACCATCTATTTGTACTTTGGGCCCTTAATGATGGAGTCATTTTGTAGCTTAAACCTCAGCCCTATTTTTTTGTAGCGTTGCTTTATTTCCCATATGTTTACTATACAGTTTAATTTTTTAAATGTCCGGATAATTTATTTTGACGTCACGCGGCTTACAAATCGAATATTGTTTCCTGTATTTTCAGAATTGACTATTTTGGGGATAATTACTGTTTTTATTGAAATTTTAAATAGATAACATTAAAAAAAAACCTATAGATGAACCCATTTTCAAATCTGCAGCTTTTAGGAAGATTGTTTACCCCTTGTGATCTTCATACTAATTAAATCAAAATGGAGGTTAAATTTTGAGCAAATTTTACCGGTTATACATTCATTAAGCCCTAAAATTTACACATTTCCAAAAGATAAAAAGAGAAAACCCATCTTAAAATTTGTACAGAGACCCCCGACATGTGGCTGTTACTAGTTTTATGGGCGCACAACAAGGATTTTAGTTTCCTCATTGGCCCCTTTTGTAGGCTATAAAATTTGCTATGTGATGGCATTTTTTTGCGACATTTTCCAATGTTACCATTTTGGGGTTGGTATCCCCTATTGTTGAAAATACATTAACTTTTTTTGATGGCATGAGTAGAAAAGCATCAATCATGTACTGGATTTTTACTTTATTTTACTAGATTTTTTACTTCCGGTGTTCACCGTATTGCCTAATAATCATGTTATCATTATTCTATGGGTCAATACAATTACCTGTCAGAGCCCTACGGAGGGCAGCAAAGGGGTGAATCACTATACTTTACCACTCCATTACAATTGCTGCTTACTAATAGAGAATGCAGGCACTAATAGTAAGCGGGCACAAGCAATGCCCCCAGCAGGGCAGATCATCAACACTTTCTGCCGGCTGTGGTAAAAAGTACAAACATGTGTGCCCCCTCTGAGCCCCTTCCCAGTGAATGCCAGCATACTCTTCCATCCTCCCGTACTCCTTCTTTTCTGCCTGCTCTCTCGTGTTGTTTCCCCACAGTCCCATGTTGTCTGCCCGCACTACTGCTTGTAGCGCTCATCCATCTGTCTGTCCATCTGGGGCTGGGAGTGCACCTGTCTGTCTTCTGGTCCTCCTACTGGCATTTCACTTGCCTGAGTTCTGCCTGTATATACAGTCTCTGGGGGTGGGTCCCTGCTTATATATATTGTCTCTGGGGGTGGGTCCCTGCCTGTATATAACATCTGGGGGTGGGTCTCTTCCTGTATATACTGTCTTTGGGAGTGGATCCCTGCCTGTATATATTATCCCTTGAGGTGGGCCTCTGCATGTAAATGCTATTTATGGTGGTCTAGCTGTATAGAATATTTATATATTAATTAGGGTGGGTTCGTTACATACAATAAATAGTGGGTGCTGTATACACTTTAATATATTGTGCGCTCTGTATGTAGGATGTTTTATTTGTCGGCTGTGTTGCCAGAATTATAAATAATTTAGGAGCAGTGTTATCCAGGTTATATTATACTGTGAATGTATACTGTACGTGTGATAGTTTAGGTGCACAGAAGAAGTCATAATGAACTCCTGTAAGGTACTAGATGCCACTAATAGCAACTGACTTTTAGTAGTGTGTGAGACAGCCTTAGCCTATGTAGTGTCAGTCACAGGGTGTCAGTGATCAGGCGGTGCTAGGTGGGAATGTTCTCTATGGTGAGTTATGTTGTCACCTTTGTACTGGGCGATGGCCTGGGTGCCCAAAGAGAGGGCTCCGAGTGCCACCTCTGGCACATGTGCCATAGGTTCGCCACCACTGCTTTACAGATTTGAATGTCTCCAATTTAGCATCAGTATCATCATGTGATAGTATCTGATCCCAGCCTATATCCTTTAGTGCAGCTTTAAATTTTGGGAAATTGGTCTTTTCTTGTTTTTACAGTTTAGTAGAAAAATAATTATGTAATGATCACTGTCCCCGAGGGTTTCCTGGAAATTGGCAATTTGGACAAGTTCCACATTGTTAAAAATAACAAGATTCAACAAATCATCACATCTTGTGGGATCTTCTACCAACTGTCTCATAAATCATCCTGCAAATAGTTGATAAAATATCTCCCCTACCCGATAGTGAAGAAGAGACTTTTTTTAACGTTCAAGACATTTTTTATGTCCAAGATTTGTGGGTATAAACTGTCAAAGGAAATCATAAACAATAATATCTTTATTGATATGCAAATTAGTCAGCAAATGCACACGAGGGTGACCCGATTTGGCAGAGTTTTTTAGGCAGTATTGGGTGGCAGTTACAAAGTGGAACCGGAACACTATCACCTGTATGAGGACTAATTGGGCTTTCAAGTAAAAAAAGGCTGAACAAATCTATGTTTAACATAGAAAGTATCCAGGGTTTGAATACAAAATTAGACAAGAATGTCTCTGAATATATACTAGAACTTTCCCTCTTTTAGTATCACAAAGAAAGATTGAGGTAGGTTCCCTTTAATGCACATTTCTGCTAAACTGATTTCAGCGAGATGCATTACTTTTTATGTTAAATTGGAGTTTGGAAGCATTTTGAGATGTAATTCCCTGAAAAATCTGATTTGAAATTACAGTTATTTTACGCATATTTGAAGGCTGACATGTATGAGACGTGCCCAGACTAATGAGTGCGAGGACTGCTGCTAATGGCAAAGACTGAAAATGAGCCTTTTCAAAGTGCAACTCTGGAATTATAATGATTTTCACCAAATTGTTATATTTAATTCCACCTCTCAAAATAAACAGAATGATGGCAATATTGTGTTGGTCACCCTTTTCTTTGCATGGTTATGGCATTTTTTTGTTCTAAAGCTACTTGTCAGAAATCTTACTCAGCAGTAATGAAGATAATGGATACTAACCTCTTTAGTCTTTGCCATGAACCATGATATCTGGTGTACCGTATTTTCCGGACTATAAGGCGCACATAAAAGCCTTGGATTTCCTTGGAAATCCAAAGTGCGCCTTATAGTCCAGTGCGCCCTATGTATGGCACAGGGCAGCGGACCATACTTACATAGGTCCCCGCTACCGGAGACAGCAGATCTCCAGCGGGAACTGCAGACCACGATCGGGCGACGAAAACTCTGCCGCGTCGGTCTGCAGTTCCCGCTGGAGATCTGCTGTCTCCGGTAGCGGGGACCTATGTAAGTATGGTCCGCTGCCCTCCTCCACCTCCCCCTCACCTTCCCCGCTCACCTTCCCCGCGTCGCCGCGTCTCGTCGGGTCTCGTCTTCGGGTCGCGTCGCGTCTCTTCTCGTCGGGTCTCCGCTCCGCCCCCGGACCTCCGCCACGCCCCCGGACCCTGCGCCTTATAGTCCGATGCGCCTTATATATGGAATTATTACATATATAATGCTCATCGGACTGATGCGCCTTATATTCCGGTGCGCCTAATGGCCCGGAAAATACGGTAATCATATGAAGGAGAACATCCAATGAGATTCCATAAAGTTTCAATGTAGTAAATCTATCAAGCTCAGTATACTCTCTACATACAGGATTTATGTAGTGAATAACCTGGAAGCTTTCATTACATGGAGAATAAGGGGTAATAATACCTACCATCAGTAAAATAGTTACATGAATTGTATAATTTGTATTGTGTTAGCACAAAAAAATGTCCATGCTGTGAAGATAGTGTTGGTAGAGCAGGATCTGGGAGAAGAATGAAGATTCTATGATAAATCTTGTGCAGCAGAATCACTGAAAGGGATGGAGGGATTGATAGGGAACCGGGAATCCCTAATTCACTATATTTAGCAGGAGACTCCTTTATCCATAGATCTGCATAGGCAATGCTCTCCTACTAGCTACGCAGAGCATCCTCCCTTCTGGAGTAAGGAGGTAGTAGCACCTCCCTCCAGCACTTAAAATTCTCTGGATTCTCCTAAGAATTCTAAGGCAGCAGGAATTGAAGTAGACCAATACTTATCAGACACTCTGTCTCGTCTGTCACACATGCTCAGTATGAACCTGCTTTCATTTGTGAAGGGCTCAGGGTGCCAGTGGTCAATTTGCTAATCCTAATGTTCTCTGGCAAATGCGAAGCATTCAGCACAGTGTTAGGCTGTGAGTACAACCACCATATGTGGACTTCGGGCCCTCATACCATCCTCATGATGTTGGTTTCTAACTGTTTGTGCAGACACAAGCACTTTTGTGGCATCTGGAGGTTATTTTGCAGGGCTTGGGTAGTGCTCCTCTTGTTCCTCCTTGCACAAAGGCGGAGGTAGCGGTCTGGCCGCTGGGTTGTTGCCCTCCTATGGCCCCCTCCACATCTCCTGGTGTACTGGCCTGTCTCTGGTCTCCTTGTAATGCCTCTGGACACAGCTGACAGACACAGCAAACCTTCTGGCAACAGCACACATTGATGTACCCTCCTGGATGAGCTGCACTATCTGAACAACTTGTGTGTGTTGGTGAGGCATTATAGAGAGGTCCTACAGGCAGATGGAGGCCACACGATACTGAGCCACATTTTGTCGTTTTTTTCGGACATTACATCAAAGTTGGAGCAGGATCAGCCTGCAGTGTGTTTTTAAACTTTAATTTTGTGGGTGGCTCTAAATCCAGGCCTCTAATGGTTAAAACATTTGATTTCCATTGATGAATTTTTGGAGATTATGTTGTCAGAAGAAAGTATTCAGTGAGAATATTTCATTCACTCAGCTATAGGATGTGTCATTTCAGTATATATAAATACAGTATATTATATCTGATATATGTTATAGCTGATATCTAATGATATCATAATGTTTATATTAAAATCCCATTTTCTCCTCCATTATTCCATTATCTTGAATGTTCGTGGGTCATGTTACTTATAAAGCTAAAATCTAATGGCGACTTCTGAGTGACTTTCCAGATCACATCTATAACATGATGATGCAATTAAGGAAACCCATTCATAAAGTCTTTGTTGGCAGAACACAAATGCTAGCGGAGGCATTAGAAATTAATGTTTTGATTTTTGATCTTTGTGCTACATAGGAAACATATTCTCCAGTGAATCAAAAAACCATGTATACTCATTAAATTGTAGCATTTAACAATGCCTTCTAATGGTCAATCACTTAAATTGCCATTAGTGATTGCTAATGGTTGCTTTACTATATAGAATGGGCTTCTGTATTGTCCACATGTTTACAATATATAAAGTAACCAGATATTGTGATCCAGTCTAATAGAACAGTATCAGCTGCTCCACAATCCTGTTCCTTTTAGACTAGAAAGCTCTCAGGGACAGTTTTGATCTGACTGATCCAAATAGTGTCCCGGCAAGACTGTGACATGAGAAATATTAGCAGTGGTTATGAATTGTGGTATCATTTGAGGTTATTAAGCCTTAACGCCAAATCTGTTTTATGGACATAGAAGACGAGATCAATTCAGAAATTTTTGGGAGATTCATGTCAGCAGTGGATTATAATACGGGTGGTTTGGGCAGTAGCTCGGGGTCAAAGCCTTCTAGGGGGCCCATGGCCACCCAAACCACCCACTTTATATTAAGAAGGATCGTTACCCATAAAATCCTCCTGCTCTCAATACACATATACACAAGAGCCATTTCAGGAGGTCGATGTTCTTGAAATCCCTTGTTTTAACTACTATGTTCATGATCTTGTCTGCCATCAGGGCTGATCTAGTGTTCTTCTTCCATTGTTTTTTTTCAGTCTTTGTGAACATACTTCACCGGTCCTAACCTCTGCTTTCCTTATTTTGTTTTCCGGTTTCTGATTATATACTATACTTGTTTGAGTATCGTTTGGCACATTGGCTATTCTAAATAAACCATGGCAAAAATGTATTTACTTTTTCTTGCAGGGGATATGGGGTAAATTACCCTTTCAAGGGCATCACAATGAACATTTTTTTATGATTTCCTCATGCTTCCATATTAGAATTATTCTTTTCTTTTGCACCATGGACATTTTTTATCTGTAAACATGGTTACATCTGTCACAATAAAATCAAATTGTATAATCAAACAAAAAAAAATTGTAATTTCACCACATGGAGAACAAGTCAAATCTTGGCTGTAGAGATAATTGCATTTTCCAATAAATCCAATGATGTTTAAAAATCTCTTCTATATGTGGCAGATGATTTGCGTCTTCATGTCAGGACTTGAGTGACGGGAATTAATGTAATATACTGTGCAAGGTTTAAATAGATTTTAATTAGGAAGGGAAGAAAAAAAAATCTCAATTTGACAAATATCTGGAGGCAAGATCTGTTTTACTTTTCTTTGGCTAAATGTTTACAAGACTTCCCTTATACTGTAATGTTTTCTTGTTTCACACTTACAAAAATCTGTTATTTAGATTTTAAGTGTTAAAGTGAGGGATGTGTAAAGGATTCCAAAAATATATGTACATTTTACACCAATCAGAAAAGTGAATTTCAGGTGGATACAGATAAGCTTTTAGAAATAACACCCTAACACCCTCACTACTCTACATAGAAATTTACAAACGGTAACTAAACTGTCATCACTGTTACATTCTATGAAGTGGAAAGTTCTGTACATAAATTTCTAGTTATTTTTTTTGCTATATCCGTACAATGACCCCAATACAATACAGCTAGTGTCCAACTGGGGCTCCTTGAGCCCACCAAACAAGAATTGGGGACCAACCTTCTATCAACTGACAGACAAAATTCACGTGATGTTTCGCTCAATATCTGACCTTCATCAGATGCAGTTTGCCAAATTAGTATACATGTGTGATAGCTGCTGTGCAGGTGTTAGCGCTATTGGTAATGGCGGGAGCACCCGATCTTCCTAGGCAAAGCGCTTTCACTAGGACGAGCGGGTGCTCTAAACCAATAGCGCTAACGCCTGCACAGCAGCCATTGCGCTTGTATCCAAATTTGGTAAAGTGGTCTGATGAAGGTAAAATATTGACCGAAACGTCATCCAAATTTTATGTGCCACTTTTTAAATAAAAAACATTTACTGAGAATAATATATAAATGGATTATATTGAAACAAAATTGAACGTGATTGGGACCCTATCCATAACACTTGACCTTCCGGTGTGTGACAGAATTCCACTCAGAAGAAATAGACTTGGTCTGGCCCCAAAGTAAAGATACAAAGAAAAAATTTGGTAGCAGCCGACACATGATAAAAATACATGATAAAATACATAGTTAAAAAAGTGATCACATAGCAGACTGGTAACACATTTCAGACCATAGCACCAAGGCCATGGTCCTTATTCATACCTGACAAATATACAACTGTACCACATTAAATATAAAGGAAATTCTCCTCCAGTATCTTCAATTTCCATCCTGTTTAATATGGTGCATTTGTGTGTCAGGTATGAATAAGGACCTTGTGCTATGGTTCGAAATTTCGTAATTACTCTAACTAGGTCTTAATGGATTTTATCCTATTTTTGCTACCAATTTTCGGTAGCAAATTTATGTTTATTCCATGTTTATTGAAAAGAGATCGTAACACAGAAACAAAGAGAACAAGCTTGTTGAAGACCAAGTCTGAAAACGCTGCAAATATTTCTGATGAATAAAGAGAAGATTTGATTTACTGGGTTGCTGCTTCTTACTCTTCTATTGTATCTTTGCGGATCCAAGCAACTGGCATCCTTGTGCTGCAGGCACCCACCATTATGTAAGCAAACCCAGATTGGGAACATTTGGATGTTGTTTCGTAATCATACAATCAAGTAAGGTCACGGCAATGCAGTAAGCAGCCATATTCAGCCAACATGGTCAGCTTTCAAGGTCTCTTGCTTTTGGACTATGCATAGAAAAGCTGTGTAGTAAAAGAATTATATGAAGTTAAAGATTGTAGAGAACAAACAGAGTAAGATACATACAAGACCTACTGAAGCGAAGAAAGAGGGGTGAAGAAGGATAAGAGGGGGGCAGGAAAGCATCTCCCAGACTATACAAGAATGTACAGTCCTACACTTTGGTGCACCCTGAAAAGTAAATAGTTTCCTGAGCTGTGCAGAGTATAAGTGATCCACCAAAAGTACTGGTGGATCCTCTGGTGGGCCACCAAAATTGATAATTTTTTTATTTCCAGCTCTACAATCTTCATGTCAGCTGGTTTTTGATATTGTGTGTGTGTATGAGGGGGGGGGGTGTTAATATACTTCATTGAGAATTTTTTCTTAGTTTATAATGAAACAGTCTGGAATGTGCCCCTAAGTTATTTACGGCCTCAGACAGCAACAACGGCTGCTGCTTCAGGGGAGCCGGGAAAGGTGATTAAATGTTTGTTTGTTTACTACCACAGTGGACCACATACATACATTGAGGAGGGACTGCTGGCAGGGGTACTCTGGTTGTTGGGGGGGGGTACTGTAGCTGCTGGGGGTTGGCACTGTGACTGCTGGCAAGGGCACTGTGGTTGTTAGGGGGCACTGTAACTGCTCGGGGTGGACACTGTGGCAACTGGAAGGGCACTGTGGTTGTTGGGGGGCACTGTAGCTGCTGGGGGTGGGCACTGTGGCTGCTAGTGAGGATACTCTGGTTGTTGGGGGGCCCTGTAGCTGCTGGGGGTGGGCACTGTGGCTGCTGGTGAGGATACTCTGGTTTTTGGGGGGCACTGTAGCTGCTGGGGATGGGTACTGAGGTTGTTGGGGGGCACTGTAGCTGCTGTGGGTGGGCACTGTGGCTACTGGTGAGGGCACTGTGAATGTTGGCGAGGGCACTGTGGTTGTTGGGGGGCACTATAGCTGCAGGGGGTGGGCACTGTGGCTGCTGAAGAGTGCACTGTGGTTGTTGGGGGCACTGTGGCTGCTGTGGGGGCTCTGTGGCTGCTGGGTAGGACACTCTGACTATTGGTTGCTGTGAGAGAACATACTGGCCATACCGATCTAATTGTAATGATGTATAAATGCAGGGCTCTCTAACATGTCTTTATATAGTATTAAATTTAACTACTACACAATTCGAGTAGATAGAGGAGGCTGATGTGACCCTGGGGGAAAATTAGTTTGACACGCCTGTGATAAATCATATTTTCATACATCTAATGTAAACCTTGCTTTGGGTTTTTTGGATAAGTAACATTCTTAATTAATCAGAACTAAGTTGATGGCTGAGTAAAATATTTCTGATTTTTCTACTTTGTCTGAAGGTTTGAGTGTAGTCAGAGGCTCCGCACTGAAGAGGACTAGGTGGAACAGATCCTGTAATATTCTGGAGCGATTGAACTTGTTGTACAAGAAGCCATTCTACCATCTGGATATCTTTTTTAATGTCATTCTGTCATCTCGGTTTTATTACATCTTGACAAATATCGAAATCCGTAAGTAAACACATTTCATTTCTGCTAAAAATTAGTTTGTAAAGCCAGACAAGTATTTTTATCAGTTCCTTTGCCTTCTTTACAAACATCATTTGCATCTGTTTAAGATTGGCATCAAATGTTTCCTAAATGCATTTAACAAGTCATTATATAGTATTTCTGATCCAACTCCATTATGGGATGAAAAGTGAGACTCACAATATTGCTTTTTATAAAGTTATTTTTGGAAGCATGGAAAGTGAGTCACTTCTTATAGGACTAACCGTGAGTTGGTCAAAATGGATCAGTTATAGCTAGCATTTATTCTCGATAAAAGGAAGCCATTACATCGGTGAGAACAGGGTATTACATGTTTAAAAAAAAATTAGGACAAGTCATCATTTTGTTACCCTCATTAAAGTTATTTAACACTCAACATTTTTTTCGCATTATACACAGTTTTTGATGCACATTGGTCGTTTCCTTATCAACGTACGTAAGAGTTGAGAAGATAGGACTCTTGGCACATGCGCAATGCAAGCAAGCTACAGCTATAACACGGAGGGGTTCTGTTAACGCCCCCTGGAGGCCTACTGGCGCCTTAACATAATTTTAAAAGTTGACTTTTAGAAAGGAAGGAGATTATGGAAAACAAATATAAGAAGATTACCAAAGTCACAGTGCCTGGATCTATGAGTAATTGTCCCTGGTTTATCATGTTGGTTTCTTATATGTACTCAGCATAACAAAAAAACCACATTCACTAATTCATTGTTATTAACAAAAATGCAGCATTTCATAGTTATAAGTCCAACCTGTTTCTATCAGTCCTGCTGTACATAATTCAGTTTCCCCTAGACACGACCCAATAACTTCTGACTTAGGGTTGGACGCCAACTTGAATTTTTTTGTGAGATCGTGCAGATGAGATTTCTGTCTGTAGCCACACCCCCTGCGCAGAGTTCAGAGACACTGACTGATGACATCCTGTCAGCACATGGTGAGCAGAGAGAGAGGATGCAAACTACAATCTGCAAGGAGATAAGTGATCCAGGGGAAGGGGGAGGCAGGCGCATGTCTGTGAGATGTAGCAGAGCTCACAGTGTAACAGTGTAATGGTCTATCAGCCTCTGTGTAATCTCATCGAATGCATCTATGATCTGTCTCATCTCTCTCCTTCTATGTGTCAGTGTGATAGTACAATGTCAGAAGCCAGATGAAAGTGTAAATACACTTGTACCCTAACAATGTAACCACATTGTCACCCCACAGAACTAGATGGATTACAATGTGTCTGCTAAGTGAGGCCCTGCCCACACACTGGGATTTTACACTGAGCAGCATAGAGAGTGATATGAACTAAAATAACAATAAAACTGAGCATTGTAAAGTAAGGGCCAAAAATGACCTTTATTGTGTTAACATCACTAGGGGATTGAGATGTGAGAATTTTCTTTCGTGGGAAAACCCCTTTAAAAGGCAGTAAGTCAGTAAAACCAGAGTGGTGCATGGCAAAGCTTATATGTATATAAATTCTAGGTAGTTTTTCTGGATGAGTGGGCACTGGTTATTCGTAGAAGGATGCTAAATGTCAGCTAAAGGGTCTGTGTAACATAGTGGCTTAAGCCTGATTTGCTTGGGAAGATGGTAACTGCTTATAAGACCTATAGTTGAAATTACCTGGAAGATATCACATTGGTAAAAATATTTTTAATAAAATATAATTACATGGACATAAAAAGAATGAATTTGTATATTCAAATTACAACAAAACCCTTACGTGCAAACTTGAAAACTGTAGGGCAGATTTAACAAAAGTGTCTCATGCTGGATGATAAATCTGGCGTAGGTTAAGACTAAGGATGAGCGGACCCTTTTGGGTTCGGGTACCTTTCACATTCTATGGTAACACCCACGATCAGTGCTGGCATTGGGAGCACGATCTTCGGGAAAGTGGTGATGGCATTTAGAGAGTAAACACCCGTGATCAGTGCCAGAACCGTTTACAGGTGTTATCGCAATGAGGGGAGGAAGGGGTGCCGATCCCTTTGCCGGAACTTCTGGTTACATCTGGGATTCAGGTTCGGGGACCCGAAAATGCAATGTTTGACCTAGGCATTGCGTGTTGCGACTTTTTGCCTTCTATTACTTGACTATTATGGAAGGCAAATGCGTCAAAATGTTGGAATTTTATCTGCTTAGTAAAAAGCCTGCAAACATCCAGTGTTCTTTCACAAGTTTATTGGAAACCCTGAAATGTCTACAATCCAGCTGAATTGTTTAAGTATCATTAATTATGCATGTCTTTAACCTTGCAGGGTCAGGTATAAAGTAGAAAAGACGCTTTGGAAGTTTGATCTGAGCAACCTGTCAGGATTTCTTCATTACAAAATAATAAACCTCTTTTCACAAAAAAATTTGCATGTGCTTAGGCACTCAGTAAAATAACAATGCTAAAAATATCCACAAAACTGTAGGAAACCTATAATATGGTTTTACAGAGATTTGAATGAAAACTGTTCATGTTTCGTGGTTGCAAACTGTGATAATAACCTTGTATATAAACTGTTTTGTTCATGTAGTTACTTTATATATTTGCTTGACAACTATATTGAGGTCATTGATAGCCAGGTATGGTAAGCAAACTTGCAGGTTTGTATGTTGTAATTCTTTGATTTAAGAAAGAAGGGGTAGAAAGAGAATCAGAAGTCACCTTCCTGGGTGATGACCCCCAAATAGGAGACATTCCCTACCAGACTAATGTGAGAAAGAAATAGAGAAGAGAAAGCAAAAGTCAAGGTCAGAAATCCAAGTCAATACATGTGAGGATGTATGAGACAAAATGGAAAACAAAACAGTAGTCAGAGGTACAAATACAAGTCACATCCAGATGACAATGAAGTACAAAATCAGGAGGCAAGGGTGGTCAGAAAATAAAATATACAAAACTTAAATCCAGGTCGGGCAGGACAAACACACTGGTGGGTACATCAATTTTCAGGATCTGGATGTGAGTTTGAGTTCAGTTTGAGTGCAGTTTGAGTGCAGTTTGAGTGCAGCTGTGGCTTGAGTGATGGATGGCAAAACCAGTCAGCTACTAGGGGCAACGTCCATTATTCACTTTATATTTTACCCAGTTCCATCATAGGATGCCCGTTAATTCTCAGTCTTCTGACACTTGTTTATTTGCTATTACTACTGCTAGTTGCTTTGCTTTTTCTTCCTACCAAAAATGGAGGAGTTACACAGTTCTTTCATAAAAATGTATAACATCCATCTAACTTTATGTCATAAATTAAAAAACATAAACAGACAGTTGATGCAATCTAGAAGCAACCAATGTATAGAGACCAGTAAAGCTATATCCTATCACTAATACAGTGCAAGTGGTCCCCTACTTAAGGAAACCCGACTTACAGATGACCCCTAGTTAAAGACGGACCCCTCTACCCATTGTGACCTCTGGTGAAGGTCTCTGAATGCTTTACTATAGTCCCAGGCTGCAATGATTAGCTGTAAGGTGTCTGTAATGAAGTTATTGATAATCCCAATTATTATTATTATTATTATTATTATTATTATTATTTTTATCAATAATAACTCAAACAGACACTGCCTCACACATTCTGCAACTTGACATGGTTTGTAAATTTTAGGCCACATATACATGAACTTGTGCTGTTTGTGAACTGCAAACAAAGCAACATGTGTTTGTGGGCCGTCTGTAGTCTGCTCATGTGCCGATGAAATAGGCTGCCATGCCAGTAGCCTCATACACATGGCCATAGAAAGAAATGGGGACATGTGCTGGCCACTGAACAAACAGATAGTGTTTTGCTCCATAATCGCAAGTAGATTGGGTGTAAAGGGGAGCGGCAGCCAGTGGAGGGGACACCCCATCCCTCTGTTTTTTTAAAAACCAGGGAACTTTTGTTCAGTGATTTTTACCCAAAACTACACCATGTTGGTCCGGACGTAATTTTGGCCGATGGCCGTGCTTCCCCCAAGATACATCAATCGGCCTAAGTTTCTTGATGTATCTGGTGACACAAGGGGTAGCATGGCCGCATGGCCGTGAACATATGCCAGAATATATCTCCGCCTATAATCATATAAAAATCCAAGCGCTTTTTTTGAGAGTAACAACATGTACTGCGAAACATGTGTTGGATTATGTACTATTTTCTGCCCCACCGCTCCCCCCCCCCCCCGGTCGGTATTTTACTTATATTTTGGTATTTTACATGTATGGTTGTTTATTTTATTATTCCTATCTGACTAACTTACTGCCCCTTAGTGGACTTGGAGTATATATTACTTTATAGGGGGCTAGTAGAATTTTTTTTTACTTTGATAAAATACATATTATGTTATGTAATGTTCATTTTTTGTGCTCTGTTCTCTTAACAGTGGTAAAATAGTTCAGAACTTACCCCCAAAAGGGTATCCTGCTTTAAAACCACTGGAAGTTGTATGCTCCAACAAGCTCTTGTTGCTTTCTAGAGGAGAAATGTGTGCTAGAATTCTTGTGTTACTATCCTAATTATCCAACATGCTTTGTGTCACATTTTAAAAAAAGGTACGTTTTTGGAATATTTTATGACTAGGACAGAGGGGGGTTCCTTGTGATATTGTGGTCTTATTAAAAATGGGCAAGTTCTGCGTTGCATCACCAGTTGCATTTTCTAGTGGTCAACTAAGCCAACTAAAATAATGCGCAATGTTAGGCTGGACAGACTTAGGGTACATTCAGATGAACGTGTGCTCGTCCGGCCTGAGAACATGTCAGCCATAGAGAAGCACAGGGCCTGCGGTAAATATAGGACATGTGCTTACCGCACCATGTCCGGGCGACATAGACGTCATTGGGCGACATAGGTGTCATTGGGCGACATAGGCGTCAATGTGGACTATTGGTTCCCATTACGGACGTGTGAACGAGCCCTTTAACACCCATGGCATGAGACACTTTAAAAATCTGGTGTAGTATACTGTAAAACTGTCTAATCTAACCTAACTTTGCCTTAAAGCAGTTTAGTTTATCCCCTGTATTGTGTAAAATGTTGCTTATGATAACAAATGAAGATTTCAATGAGTAGCAATGTATTGAAAAAGTTGTAGAATTTAAAGAACATCGTCATAAAATAAGTCACTTTAGGCAATTGACTACTCTGCGGCACATCACTCAAAGACTTTCAAACTGCTGTAAGTTAAGGGAACTTTAACATAAAATCTATGCATTATAATTATACACTTACATGCTTGGCAATGGCTTCAGCCTCTTAATTCTGTACTATAATTTCATCTGTTTCTTCTTCCCGTAGGGTATTTTTTTATTCATTTTGTTTACTGTTTTGCCCTTATGTTAGCTCGAAAACTTTTGCATTCTTCACTCGTTTTTCTATAATTAAACTATGTTTTCCCACTTTTAACACAAAAAATGAAGCCGAGGCCCTTGTTTCAGCCTTAAAAGAACAAACACATCAGTCTTCTGACTGTGTTCAGCAGGCAGGCAGTGTATGTTGACTAACGTACTCAAGAAAGGCTTGAAGAGAAGGTGGTAGACTTCACCATCAGGGGACATATTTTAAGCACAGGCCTTGGGCTAATGATGTTGCTAAAGCTATCACCGATTTACTGAGTGAATTGCTTTCTTTAACATCACAATCAAGCAAAATATTAGCTGAGCTTTGCTGAAGTCTCTCTGACTTATAACTAAGGAAAAATCCATTCTCATTCTACTTTTTCTAAGAATTTCACTTAACATAAGCATTCCTGTCTTCGGTAACCTGCTGACAATTTTGGCACATGTTAAACTTTTTTGGTACCAGTTTTTTTCTTATCACAAGGCTGCCCAAATAAGTTTAATAATATGGTTATTAAACTGCCCAAATAAGTTTAATCAGATGTTCTTTTTGTTATAGAAGTGCAAAGTGCATGGGGCTCACAATCTAAACAACCTAATTGTATGTTTTGGTGTGTGGGAGGAAACCGGAGGACCCCGAAAACATACAAACTCTTTGCAGATGTTGACCTGGGTGGGATTCGAACACAGGACCCCAGCGCTGCAAGGCAGTAGTGCTACCCACTCAGCCACCGTGCCGCCCTTAATACACCTGTGCCTGTTATTGACTTTGTCTTTCTGTCTCTTTGTGATATAAAACTCTTCTAAGATCTTCCTGTGATTCTGACCTTTTGCCTGATTAGTCTTCTGTCGTAAAATTTTGTATCTCACGGCCATCTTTGTTTTTGATCTGGTTTCTTTAATTTTGCTTTGTTGCCTGTCTTGTATCTGTCTGTTTGTATTGTTTGTCTTTCTGTACTGTGCACTGATTTAGGGTAGGGACCACTGTTCAGTTGATATCTCTGGTTTAGCTCAGGGCCAGCAAGACGGCAGAGACAAAAGTTGTGGGAAGCTCAGGGCTCACTGTTATTCCCTGTTGGTAAGGTTTGTGATAGCCGTGGCATTTTTCTTTTTTTCTCCACTTTATTTAAACTTTTTGGAACTGATTTCTCGAGATTGCAGTACATTTGCAGTATATTTAGATGCTATACAATGGCCCAGATATATTAAACTGGCTGTGCCAGATTTTTGCATGACAATGCACTAAAAAATAAAGTCTTTGGAGCTTCCACGTGTATTTACAATGAGTCTAAGTCAGTTTTGTGTCACGGCTGCACTGTGTCCAAAATATTCACCTAAGGGGGTGTGGTAGTGCTTAGTCAGAGTTTTTGAAACATTTATTAAAGCGGTTCAAAAGAATTATGTAGCACGCTGTATGCTGCACATTTGTGAGGCAAACTGTGGCAGTTTGCCTTACTTTTGATATATCTAGACCATTGTGAATTTACCATACTTTACAAATTAAGGCATTTTAAATAAAACTTCTGCAAAGTAAAAACAATTTCAATAAATAGAAATAGAAGTGTTAGAATAGCCAATGGGGTTGACACTGTAACTGTACTATTTTGTATATGTGTAACATCTGTGCCGTAGAGTGTGGCGTAGGTGCCGTTCATTTTCTTCTGTGTTTTGTGTGTGTGAACTGTGGCTAAGGTTCTGCTGTATTGGGATTCATTGAACCACACCTGATTCCTCTGCAGCTTTTTTCATCTGCCCAGTTCAACTACACCCTGTTGGTTCTACTAGTTTCCTCATACCTTATCCGATTTTTGCTTGTTATTACTTTGCTATTCTGTGTATCCATCCTCCGCTATGTTTACTCAACCTCTTTATATTAATTCAATTCTGTGCTTTGCCACCATCTTGGATTTGACACAGTTCTTTCCAACTTCACTTGTTTGTCTGTATCTATTGTTTGTCCCTCTATGTCCTTGTCTGTCTCTACCATCCAGTAGCTGCCAGACAAAGTAAGTTTTCCCTCTCACCTTGCAGGGCCACTCAGAGACTGTTAGCCCTTATAAGGGCACTTTAGTTTCTCACTGCTTACAGTGAAAGTTTGTAGTGACGAATTGCTATTGTTTTCCTACTTTCACATCCTTCTCAGATCCCTGAATTTTAGAAATCAAAGAGCATATGGATTCCCCTTTTCCTTTATTAGTTAACCTCTTACAACCAGCATCCATTGAGCTGTCCAAGTAGCATTGGGTTATAACTAAGTAAAGCCAAAAGTTTTCTGTTTAAATATTATTCACTCTGTAAGAAAAATAATTTGTAGGTCATAGCAAAAAAATTGACTTTCAAGTTAACACCACATCAGCATACATAGGTAATGGGAGGTATTGTAGCCTGTATTGAGTCGAAGAAGGTCTGCACCTCCTGTAAAATACTGTTTAAGAGAGATAAAAGGGAAAGAAGTTCAAAACTGGCATTCTGAGGCTCATTTTACTTTCATGGGATTCTACTTTCTAAAACTGCAAAGCGGCAAATCTTCTGAGATTTATTACAGTGACCTCCATGAAAAAACACAGACAGTTATTCCAGGGCTGGACACATGTAAGAGCAGAGAATTTAAGTAAATGAAGAGTATGTGATGTCAGCTCCTTGTATCAGCAATACAGTTTAGCAATGGAAGCTTTTGAAATGTTCCATTTTATGAGAATACGCTGGAACAGGTGCTGTATTCTTAAACTCAAAAAGACTTTTGGCTCTATTAAATATGATGAGGACATGTTAAATAAAACACCAGACGTCATATGTTTTATTTTAATTTGGTTGTATATTCCAGGCATATGAACGTCTGCTACAAAAACTCATAGTGTAATAAATAAATTAATACAATAAAACTCAATGGGGCACATCTATCAAACTGTTGGCTTGCCTTTTTTTTTAATTTTTGAGACCTTTCATGGTGCTTGTGCTTATTCAGGGACTTTTTTTGCGCCTTAAGCAGTCTCCTTTCAAAGTTCGCCATTGTCTAACTTTCTGCAGTGTTCACCTGAATCCACATGTGAAAGTTGCCTCTTTTTAAAAAAAGTCTCAAAAAAATCAAACATATTGGGGGTCATTTACTAAGGGCCCAAATCGTTTTTTGTCATCGGGTTTCCTGAATTTTTTCAGATTTGCGCTGAATTGCCCCAGGTTTTTGGTGCAAGCAATCGGATTGTGGCGCTCCGGGAAATCGGGGGCGTGGCAGTCGGAAAACCCGACGGATTTGGAAAAATCGCAGTATTTAAAAAAAAAAGTGTTGCTTGACACGCACTTACCTGCACCAACAAATGGAAGGTGAACTCCAGCGGACCTCAGCGCAGCAGCGACACCTAGTGGATATAGGTGCAGGGACCTTAGTGAATCCCAGCTGGACCCGAATCAGCGTCGGAGAACCCGCCTCTGGATCGCGACTGGACCGGGTAAGTAGATCTGCCCCATTGACATCAGTGGCTGTTTGCAGCTTAAGCAGGAGGGTCGGGTGGGAAAGGGGGGGTAGTGAGAGACCAGGGGAGTGAATAAATTACCGCTCAGCATAGCCTAGAGTCTCTAAGATGATGTCAACAGAAGCAGTTTAGGCTCATTAGCATATTTATATAAAGTTTATTTGGGATTTTTACAGATGTCCCAAAAATATTTAAAAAACGGTGTCTTCCCCTGGACAAGATAATAAGCAGTTAGGTGAAAGTGTACCTTTCACTAAATCTTATGGTAGATGTCCTTTAACTTCTTACCAACGTGGGATGTAGTACTACTTCACTTGTGGCAGGGACTTGCTGCATCATGACGTAGTACTACGTCCCGCTTCTGGGTTCCGCTTCCCATCACGGGTGTTAACCACTTACATGTCGTGGTCACGCATGAAAACGCACGTGAAAAACGCAAGTGTGAAAGGGGCCTTATAGGAATAAGAGCTTGAACAAGTGATCAGAGCATCATTTGTTCAAGCCAATCTGTAAAAGTAAAAAAAGGTTTAAAACACTTTATTAAACCATTTTTTCATAAAAAGAATTGATTAAATAAAGTGAAAGTCTTCTAAACACCAACATTCCCTCTACATACCTTATTAAGTACAAAAAAACACAAAATCATGAAAAAACCCACATATTTGGTATTGTCGTGTCCGTAACAATCTCGTCACAAAAATGTTCCAATAAGTGATCAAAAGTTACCACTGAAAAGGACAGCTCAACACAAAAAAATAAGCCATTGCCCAGCTCTGTCAACCAAAAAATATAAAAGCTATGTCTGGTAATTTACTGTACTTTGGCCTTTGGCTACAATAAACAGCTGTAACAATTATCCCGAGTGTCTGTAATATAATTTATTGTTAATCTTGGTTCTTATGACAACCCAGCTTTTTAAAATCCAATAGTGATAGAAACCAACATTTTTTTTTACTGGGGCTACAATTATAAAGTATTCCGTTCCGACTTACATACAAATTCAACTTAAGAACAAACCTGCATAATCTTTCTTGTATGTAACCTGGGGACCGTCTATGTTAGTTTTTCTTCAGTAAAATTGTAAAAATATATAAAAAAAAATATAAATGAGCTATCACCGTAATCGTAGTGATCTATAGAATAAAGATAATATAGTATTTTTACAGCCACCAAAAAATACAAAAAGAAAGGATACCAAAATTGACGATTTTCTTTTCCTCCATACTTTCAAGAGTTAATAAAATCTCATCAATAAGCTAATGGCCTACGAAAATAAAGTATTTGTAAAGTGCATCTCTTGTCGAATAACAAGCCCTAATATGTCCAAATTGCCCAAAAAAAAAAATATTGTATAGCTGTCAAAAAGTTACAATGCATAATCGTCTCTGAATGGCGCAGCTTCCCTTCAATGCCCGGGCATTTGCCCACCAGCAGTTTACCACCACATATGGGGTGTTGTTATACTTGGGAGAGATTAGGTTTCAATTTTGTGGAGCATTTTGGTATTTTATCCACTGAGAATGTGTACATTTTTGGAAAAACACCTTCATTTAGCCAAAAAAATTGAAATATCAAAATTGGACACTATTTTGTTTTAACCCCTGTAAAACAATTAAAGGGTTAACAATCTTCATAAAAATTGTTTTACTTACGTTGAGGGGTGTAGTTTATATAATGGGGTAATTTATGGGGTTAATGACTTAAAACCTGGGCAGGTCCCTCAATAGCGTGATTTTACATTTTTAATGAAAATGGGAAAACCATATCCATATAAATTAGACATTCGGTGAATGTTAGTTAACAAGTATTTTTGCTGTTATGACTTTGTGTTGAAATAGTAGAACATTTTGAATTTTGAAAATCGAGAATTTTTTCAAATTTAAACTAAATATCAGTTTTTTTCATAAATAAACACAAAATATACCAGCAACATTTTTCAAATAACATTAAGTGCAAAGTGTCATGACAAAACAATTTCAAAATCACTTTGATATATTGATGCGTTCCCAAGTTATAACCCCTTTTAGTGACACAGGGCGGATTTGAAAAATTGGGCCGTATCAGGAAGGTGAAAAGTGTCTTCGGTGGTAAGGGGTTAACAGGTTCCCAGAAGTCATTGTGCCAATAGGCGCCCCTCAGTGATGTCACGGGCGGGGCTGACCAGCATTTAAAGATGGTAACGCCCACGAGCAGACATTTCTGTATGGAGATGGCATGGTTGGCATATATTTGCGATGGACCCTCGTAAAAGGCTCAAACCAAAGCAGAATCACAACCTCACTTATCAGTTGTACATTCAGAGCTACTGTATCTTTAAGTAGCATGTTGTAGGAGAGGAAGAATTCAGCAAATTAAAGTTGTTTCAAAAATTTTTTGGTGTCATTTGTGGGTAGTCCTGATCAGTTCTGCTCAGACACATGGCTGTCTATCACTTAACAGGTCCACCCATTAGATTTCAAAGCCACAATGAATGAGGAATTAAAAAGTTTCTCAACGCTATTCATAACATTTCCAAAGAATAGGTTCACAATATCAGATTGGCGGGGAACCAACACACATAGAACCCCCCCCCCCCTCCCATGAGCTGTCCTACCCAGCTGATAAACTCGGAATGGAACAAGACGCAAATGAAATCAAATTAAATATGAGCTCAGCTGCAGTGACTCAGTTCAGCCACTATATTCGAATGGCACTGTATTCTTCATGCACCATACTTGCCTGCTGTTAGGCTCCAGGGGTGGTGGACGCACTGGACCACCGCGGACAATTACATAAGCCGACACCTGGGACCAGAGTCTAAGTGGCACCCGGCTTTCACCAGAGCCCGCCGCAAAGTGGATTGGACATGCTGAAGTGGGGTACCACCAGGTCGTTCCACAGGTGCAACTTGTCCATGGTGGCTGCCAAAGCGAGGTACAGAAATGGAAGGCTGCTTCGTGGTCGGCGACAGGCAGGAGATCAAGACAGGCGGCAAAGGTTCAGGGTCAGAGGCAGAGCAGAAGGGCAGGGCTGGCAAAGAAGGAGCGTAAACGGGAACAGGTCCGGGTCACAATGGGAAATCACACTAATCGCAAAGGTCATGGGAAACAAGCTTTTTCTAAGGCTGTTAGACACAAAGATCCGACAGGGTGTGCAGGAAAAGGTTGGGTTAAATAGAATTCTGGGTAAGGCCAGCACCAATTAACGGCGCACTGGCCCTTTAAATCTTGTGAAGCCGGCGTGTGCGCTCACCCTAGGACCTGGAAGCAGGAGCGAGGACAGGTAAGCTATTGTGAAACGGGGGCACACGGAGATGCTTGAGTGTGCCCGCGACCCGAAACATGAGTCACGAGACCGCCCATGACACCTGCCTACTTCTGCAAACAGTTGATCTGCTTGGAGTTGGTCCCCCATCAATCTTATTTTTCTTACGTATTATATGTATATATTATAAATATTTTACCCCAGTAATAACATGAATTTAGAGCTTGCTGTGCATATTCTGGTGACTTATTTTGATTACAGCATAAAAAGAATCTACCGGATGACAAAAATGTTTAAAAAAAAATAAGGTTTGTTGACACAAACAATGGACTTGCCCATTATACTCTTTATGTCAAGGCATAAGCTTAGACATAACAACAACCTTTAAAAATATTTTCTATCCCCCTAACAAATGATCTTCTCATATGTTTATTTCTTCTCTCCATCTGTTCGCTCCTCGTATCCCCTTTCCCATCCTATCATTTTCACACATTTGCTATGTTACAATCTCATTGTTCTATTTCACTAAATAACAAAAAAAAAATCCCTCTCTGCAGGTAATGATCATGAAAGTGACCCCTTACTTGTCTCATTAAAATACTCACCCCATCGACTCGTATGCAAAAGGGTTTAATTATAAGGATTTCAACTGGTAGTTACACAGAACGGGGGTAGAACAAGAAAAAAAAAACTACACAATGAATAAAACATACCATCTGTTCAAAGCCAGATTCATTAATTAGGTGCTTCACACTTTGGGTTTAAAAATATACATATATTTATAAGCCTCCGAGAATTAGAGAACAAGTCAAACTGAATGTACCAGGAAAACTGGAAAGAAAACGTCAGTGTTTATAAGATCGCATTTACAAGTGGAGAAATTATTGGTACACCATGTAAGTCTCTGCTGATGCCATGTCCAGTTTGTCTACATACAAGAGATGACATCTCGCTTATCATTGCGTTGTTAAATGGGTTTTCCCACCAAGCAAGTTAGGCATTATCAATAGAATACGGCCTAACTTGCTGATCGGTGGGGTCTGATGCACTCGGGAATCTCAGTCAGCTCCATAGAGATGAATGGAGAAGAATGGACATGCGCGGCCATTTGCTCCTGTCATCTCGGGGAGCAATAAGAGCACCTTGGACCCTGTCAGACCCCCCCCCCAGCAATTCAGGCCATATCCTATAGATAGGGCGTACCTTATATACTCGAGTATAAGCCTAGTTTTTCAGCACAAAAAATGTGCTGAAAAACCCAAACTCGGCTTATACTCGAGTCAAAAAAATAAATATATCTAAACTCACCTTTCCGGTGACCCCTGTATATCTTCTGTGCGATCTGTCCGGCAGCGGCGGCAGGCTTATTATACATGGGGCAGGGTTTGGCAGGATAATACACTGGGGCAGGGTCTGGCAGGTAGGCTATATAACACTGGGGCAGGGTTGGCAGGCATATACACTGGGGCAGGGTCTGGCTGGCTATATTACACTGGGGCAGGGTCTGGGGCATATACACTGGGGAGAGCCTGGCTGGATATTACTTGGGGAGGCTGTGACCAATGCTTTCCCACCCTAGGCTTATACTCGAGTCAATAGGTTTTCCCAGTATTTTGTGGTTAAAATTAGTGGCTCGGCTTATACTCGGGTCGGCTTATACCAGTATATCGTATATACGGACTTGTTTCGTGGAAAAAAACCCTTTAAGAATATAAGTGATTCAGTCTTATTATAAACCTGTGCTTTCAAGTTAGGTTCCAGTATAAGATGTAAATGTATATAATGATGATTCTCTTTTTGACCACTATTTTGACTAGTTCAGCTGCTGACAAGGACAAATGATCCCCCAGGGCCGGATAAGGTTGGTGGGGGGCTCCTGGGTGCATAATTGGTGGGGCTCCATTGAATGTAGTCCGGCCAGGTAGAGTATAGTAATCACTATATACAGCTCCCCAGCAATAACAATATACAGCTCCCTCAGTAATCACTATATACAGCCCCCCAGTAATCACTATATACAGCTTCCCTAGCAACCACTATATACAGCTCCCTCAGTAATCACTATATACAGTCACCAGCAATTACTGTATACAGCTCCCCTAGCAATCACTAAATACAGCCCCCAGCAATCACTATATACAGCTCCCCCAGCAATCACTGTATACAATCCCCCAGCAATCACTGTATACAACACCCCAGCAATAACTATATACACCTCCCCCAGCAACCACTATGTACAGCTCCCCAGCAACCACTATATATAGCTCCCCAGCAACCACTATATATAGCTCCCCAGAAACCACTTTATACAGCTCCCCAGCTATCACTATATACAGCCCCCCAGCAATCACTATATACAGTTCATTAAGCAACCACTATATACAGCTCCCCAGCAACCACTATATACAGCCCCCCAGTAATCACTATATACAGCTCCCCCAGCAATCATTGTATACAGCTCCCCCAGTTTTTTTGTTTTTTTCTTTTTTTTTGCGGTTACGGAAGTGGGAAGAGCCATGAACACCAATGCATGAGCCACTATTAAAAATCTGGTGTAGTATAACTGTAAAACTGTCCTAATCGTAACAACTTTGCTTTAAAGCAGTTTAGTTTATCCCCTTATTGTGTAAAATGTTGCTTTATGATAACAAAGTGAAGATTTCAATGAGTAGGCAATGTATTGAAAAAGTTGTAGAATTAAAGAACATCGTCATAAAATAAGTCACTTGGCAATTGAACTACTCTGCGGCACATCACTCAAAGCTCTTTCAAAATGCTGTAAGTTAAGGAACTTTAACATAAAATCTATGCATTATAATTATACACTTACATGCTGGCAATGGCTTCAGCCTCTTAATTGTACTAATTTTCATCTGTTTCTTCTTCCCGTAGGGTATTTTTTTTATTCATTTTGTTACTGTTTGCCCTTATGTTAGCTCGAAAACTTTTGCATTCTTCACTCGTTTTCTATAATTAAACTATGTTTTCCCACTTTTAACACAAAAAAATGAAGCCGAGGGCCCTTGTTTCAGCCTTAAAGAACAAAACACATCAGTCTTCTGACGTGTTCAGCAGGCAGGCAGTGTATGTTGACTAACGTACTCAAGAAAGGCTTGAAAGAGAGGTGTGGTAGACTTACCATCAGGGGACAATTTTAAGCACGTGCCTTGGGCTAATGTGTTGCTAAGCTATCACCGATTTACTGAGTGAATTGCTTTCTTAACATCACATCAAGCAAATATTAGCGCAGCTTTGCTGAAGTCTCTCTGACTTATAACTAAGGAAAAATCCATTCTCATTCTACTTTTCTAAGATTTCACTTAACATAAGCATTCCTGTCTTCGGTAACCTGCTGTCAATTTTGGCACATGTTAACTTTTTTGGTACCAGGTGTTTTCTATCACAAGGCTGCCCAATAATAAGTTTAATATATGGTATTAACTGCCCAAATAAGTTTACTCCAGTGTTCTTTTGTTATGAAGTGCAAAGGTGCATGGGGCTCACACATCTAAACAAACCTTAATTGTGGTTGTTGGGTGTGGGGAGGAAACCGGGGAGGACCCCGAAAACATACAAACCTTTGCAGATGTTGACCTGGGTGGGATTCGAACACAGGACCCCAGCGCTGCAAGGCAGTAGTGCTACCCACTCAGCCACCGTGCCGCCCTAATACACCTGTGCCTGTTATTGACTTTGTCTTTCTGTCTCTTTGTGATATAAAACCTTCTAAGATCTTCCTGTGATTCTGACCTTTGCCTGATTAGTCTTCGTCGTAAATTTGTATCTCACGGCCATCTTTGTTTTGATCTGGTTTCTTTAATTTTTGCTTTGTTGCCTGTCTTGTATCTGTCTGTTGTTATTGTGTCTTTCTGTAGCTGTGCACTGATTTAGGGTAGGACCACTGTTCAGTTGATAGTCTCTGGTTTAGCTCAGGGCCAGCAAGACGGCAGAGACAAAAGTTGTGGGAAGCTCAGGGCTCACTGTTATTCCTGTTGGTAAGGTTTGTGATAGCCGTGGCATTTTTTTTTTCTCCCTTTATTTAAACTTTTTGGAATGATTCTCGAGATTGCAGTACATTTGCAGATATATTAGATGCTATACAATGGCCCAGATATATTATTAACTGGCTGTGCCAGATTTTTGCATGACAATGCACTAAAAAAATAAAGTCTTGGAGCTTCCACGTGTATTACAATGAGTACTAAGTCAAGTTTTGTGTCACGGCTGCACTGTGTCCAAAATATTCACCTAAGGGGGTGTGGTAGTGCTTAGTCAGAGTTTTTGAAACATTTATTAAAGGGTTCAAAAGAATTATGTAGCACGCTGTATGCTGCACATTTGTGAGGCAAACTGTGGCCAGTTTGCCTTAATTGATATATCTAGACATTGTGAATTTACCATACTTTCAAATTAAGGCATTTTAAATAAAACTTCTGCAAAGTAAAAACAATTTCAATAAAGAAATAGAAGTGTTAGAATAGCCAATGGGGTTGACACTGTAACTGTACTATTTTGTATATGTGTAACATCTGTGCCGTAGAGTGTGGCGTAGGTGCCGTTCTTGTATTCTGTGTTTGTGTGTGTGAACTGTGGCTAAGGTTCTGCTGTATTGGGTTCATGAACCACACCTGATCCTCTGCAGCTTTTTTATCTGCCCAGTTCAACTATCACCCTGGTGGTTATCTAGTTTCCTCATACTTATCGATTTTTGCTTGTATTACTTGCTATTCTGTGTATCCATCCTCCGCTATGTTTTACCAACCTCTTTTATTAATCAATTCTGTGCTTTGCCACCATCTTGGATTTGACACAGTTCTTTCCAACTTCACTTGTTTGTCTGTATCTATTGTTTGTCCCTCTATGTCCTTGTCGTCTCTACCATCCAGTAGCTGCAGACAAAGTAAGTTTCCCTCTCACCTTGCAGGGCCACTCAGAGACTGTTAGCCCTTATAAGGGCACTTTAGTTTCTCATGCTTACAGTGAAAGTTTGTAGGTGACGAATTGCTTTGTTTTCCTACTTTCACATCCTTCTCAGATCCTGAATTTAGAAATCAAGAGCATATGGATTCCCCTTTTCTTTATTAGTTAACTTTACAACAGCATCCATTGAGCGTTCCAAGTAGCATTGGTTTAACTAAGTTAAAGCCAAAAGTTTTCTGTTTAAATATATTCACTCTAAGAAAAAATTTGTAGGTCATAGCAAAAAAAATTGACTTTCAAGTTAACACCACATCGTACATAGGTAATGGGAGGTATTGTAGCCTGTATTGAGTCGAAGAAGGTCTGCACCTCCGTGAAAATACTGTTAAGAGAGATAAAGGGAAGAAGAAGTTCAAAACTGGCATTCTGAGGCTCATTTTACTTCATGGGATTCTACTTTCTAAAACTGCAAAGCGGCAAATCTTCTGAGTTTATTACAGTGACCTCCATGAAAAAACAAAGACAGTTATTCCAGGGCTGGACACATGTAAGAGCAGAGAATTAAGTAAATGAAGAGTATGTGATGTCAGCTCCTTGTATCAGCAATAAAGTTAGCAATGGAAGCTTTTGAAATGTTCCATTTTATGAGAATACGCTGGAACAGGTGTGCTGTATCTTAAACTCAAAAAGAATTTTGGCTCTATTAAATATGATGAGGGACAGTTAAATAAAAACCAGACGTCTATGTTTTATTTTAATTTGGTTGTATATTACGGCATGAACGTCTGCTACAAAAACTCATAGTGTTAATAAATAAATTAATACACTAAAAACTCAATGGGCCACATCTATCAAACTGTTGGCTTGCTTTTTTTTTAATTTTTGAGACTTTCATGGTGCTTGTGCTTATTCAGGACTTTTTTTGGCCTTAAGCAGTCTCCTTTCAAAGTTCGCCATTGTCTAACTTTCTGCAGTGTTCACCTGAATCCACATGTGAAAGTTGCCTCTTTTTAAAAAAAGTCTCAAAAAAATCAAAACATATTGGGGGTCATTTACTAAGGGCCCAAATCGTTTTTGGTCATCGGGTTTCCTGAATTTTTTCAGATTTGCGCTGAATTGGCCCCAGGTTTTGGTGCAAGCATCGCAGGATTGTGGGCGCTCCGGGAAATCGGGGGCGTGGCAGTCGAAAACCCGACGGATTTGGAAAATCGCAGTATTTAAAAAAAAAGTGTTGCTTGACAGACTTACCTGCACAACAAATGGAAGGTGAACTCCAGCGGACCTCAGCGCAGCAGCGACACCTAGTGTGATATAGGTGCAGGGACCTTAGTGAATCCCAGCTGGACCCGAATCAGCGTCGGAGACCCGCCTCTGGATCGCGACTGGAACCGGGTTAAGTAGATCTGCCCCATGACATCAGTGGGGTTTGCAGCTTAAGCAGGAGGTCGGGTGGGAAAGGGGGGGGTAGTGAGAGACCAGGGGGTGATAAATTACCGTCAGCAGAGCCTAGAGTCTCTAAGATGATGTCAAAAGAGAGTTTAGGCTCATTAGCATATTTATAAAGTTTATTTGGGATTTTTACAGATGTCCAAAAAATATTAAAAAAACGGTGTCTTCCCCTGGACAAGATAATAAGCAGTTAGGTGAAAGTGTACCTTTCACTAAATCTATGGTAGATGTCCTTTAACTTCTTACCAACGTGGGATGTTATACTAATTCACTTGTGGCAGGGACTTGCTGCATCATGACGTAGTACTACGTCCCGCTTCTGGGTTCCGCTTCCCCTACGGGTGTTAACCACTTACATGTCGTGGTCACGCATGTGAAAACGCACGTGAAAAACGCAAGTGTGAAAGGGGCCTTATAGGAAAAGAGCTTGAACAGTGATAGAGCATCATTTGTTCAAGCCAATCTGTAAAAGTAAAAAAAGGTTTAAACACTTTATTAAACCATTTTTCATAAA
Source organism: Engystomops pustulosus (assembly GCA_019512145.1). Classification (NCBI taxonomy): domain Eukaryota; kingdom Metazoa; phylum Chordata; class Amphibia; order Anura; family Leptodactylidae; genus Engystomops; species Engystomops pustulosus. The sequence continues at coordinate 199,235,406 of CM033644.1, forward strand.
AGAATTGATTAAATAAAGTGAAAGTCTTCTAAACCACACACATTCCCTCTACATACCTTATTAAGTACAAAAAAAACACAAATCATGAAAAAACCCACATATTTGGTATTGTCGTGTCCGTAACATCTCGTCACAAAAATGTTCCAATAAGTGATCAAAAGTACCACTGAAAAGGACAGCTCAACACAAAAAAATAAGCCATGCCAGCTCTGTCAACCAAAAAAATAAAAGCTATGTGGTAATTTACTGTACTTTGGCCTTTGGCTAAATAAACAGCTGTAAACAATTATCCGAGTGTCTGTAATATAATTTATTGTTAATTTGGTTCTTATGACACAGCTTTTAAAATCCAATAGTGATAGAAACCAACATTTTTTTTTACTGGGGCTACAATTATAAAGTATTCCGTTCCGACTTACATACAAATTCAACTTAAGAACAAACTGCATATCTTTCTTGTATGTAACCTGGGGACCGTCATGTTAGTTTTTCTTCAGTAAAATTGTAAAAATATATAAAAAAAAATATAAATGAGCTATCACCGTAATGTAGTGATCTATGAATAAAGATAATATAGTATTTTTACAGCCACCAAAAAAATAAAAAAAAGAAGGATACCAAATTGACGATTTTCTTTTCCTCCATACTTTCAAGAGTTATAAAATCTCATCAATAAGCTAATGGCCTACGAAAATAAAGTATTTGTAAAGTGCATCTCTTGTCGAATAAACAAGCCCTAATATGTCCAAATTGCCCAAAAAAAAAATATGTATAGCTGTCAAAAAGTACAATGCATAATCGTCTCTGAATGGCGCAGCTTCCCTTCAATGCCCGGGCATTTGCCCACCAGCAGTTTACCACCACATATGGGTGTTGTTATACTTGGGAGAGATTAGGTTCAATTTTGTGGAGCATTTTGGTATTTATCCACTGGAGATGTGTACATTTTTGGAAAACACCTTCATTTAGCCAAAAAATTGAAATATCAAAAATGGACACTATTTTGTTTTAACCCCTGTAAAACAATTAAAGGTTAACAATCTTCATAAAAATTGTTTTACTTACGTTGAGTGGTGTTGTAGTAGTTTATATAATTGGGGTAATTTATGGGGTTAATGACTTAAAACTGGGCAGGTCCCTCAATAGCGTGATTTTACATTTTTAATGAAAATGGGAAAACCATATCCATATAAATTAGACATTCGGTGAATGTTAGTTAACAGTATTTTTGCTGTTATGACTTGTGTTGAATTGAAATAGTAGAACATTTGAATTTGAAAATCGAGAATTTTTCAAATTTAAACTAAATATCAGTTTTTTTCATAAATAAACACAAAATATACCAGCAACATTTTCAAATAACATTAAGTGGCAAAGTGTCATGACAAAACAATTTCAAAATCACTTTGATATATGATGCGTTCCCAAGTTATAAACCCTTTTAGTGACACAGGCGGATTTGAAAAAAATGGGCCGTATCAGGAAGGTGAAAGTGTCTTCGGTGGTAAGGGGTGTAACAGGTTCCCAGAAGTCATTGTGCCAATAGGCGCCCCTCAGTGATGTCGGGCGGGCTGACCAGCATTTAAAGATGGTAACGCGCCACGAGCAGACATTTCTGTAGGAGATGGCATGGTTGGCATATATTTGCGATGGACCCTCGTAAAAGGCTCAACCAAAGCAGAATCACAACTCAATTATCAGTTGTAATTCAGAGCTACTGTATCTTTAAGTAGCTGGCATGTTGTAGGAGAGGAGAAATTCAGCAAATTAAAGTTTGTTCAAAAATTTTTTGTGTGCATTTGTGGGTAGTCCTGATCGTTCTGCTCAGACAATGGCTGTCTATCACTTAACAGGTCCACCCATTAGATTTCAAAGCCACAATGAATGAGGAATTAAAAGGTTCTCAACGCTATTCATAACATTTCCAAAGAATAGGTTCACAATATCAGATTGGCGGGGAACCAACACACATAAACCCCCCCCCCCCTCCCATGAGCTGTCCTACCAGTGATAAATCGGAATGGAACAAGACGCAAATGAAATCAAATTAATATGACTCAGCTGCAGTGACTCAGTTCAGCCACTATATTCGAATGGCACTGTATCTTCATGCACCATACTTGCCTGCTGTTAGGCTCCAGGGTGGTGGACGCAATGGAACCACGCGGAGACAATTACATAAGCCGACACCTGGGACCAGAGTCTAAGTGGCCCCGGCTTTACCAGAGCCCGCCGCAAAGTGGATTGGACATGCTGAAGTGGGGTACCACCAGGTCGTTCCACAGGTGCAACTTGTCCATGGTGGCTGCCAAAGCGAGGTTACAGAAATGGAAGGCTGCTTCGTGGTCGGCGACAGGCAGGAGATCAGGACAGGCGGCAAAGGTTCAGGGTCAGAGGCAGAGCAGAAGGGCAGGGCTGGCAAAAGAAGGAGCGTAAACGGGAACAGGTCCGGGTCACAATGGAAATCACACTAATCGCAAAGGTCATGGGAAACAAGCTTTTCTAAGGCTGTTAGACACAAAGATCCGACAGGGTGTGCAGGAAAAGGTTGGGTTAAATAGAATTCTGGGTAAGGCCAGCACAATTAACGGCGCACTGGCCCTTTAATATTGTGACGCGGCGTGTGCGCTCACCCTAGGACCTGAAGCAGGAGCGAGGACAGGTAAGCTATTGTGAAACGGGGGCACACGGAGATGCTTGAGTGTGCCCGCGACCCGAAAATGAGTCACGGAGACCGCCCATGACACCTGCTACTTCTGCAAACAGTTGATCTGCTTGGAGTTGGTCCCCCATCAATCTATTTTCTACGTATTATATGTATTATTATAAATATTTTTTACCCCAGTAATAACATGAATTTAGAGCTTGCTGTGCATATTCTGGGACTTATTTGATACAGCATAAAAAGAATCTACCGGATGACAAAAATGTTTAAAAAAATAAGGTTTGTTGACACAAACAATGGACTTGCCCATTATACTCTTTATGTCAAGGCAAAGCTTAGACATAACAACAACCTTTAAAAAATATTTCTATACCCTAACAAATGATCTTCTCATTGTTTATTTCTTCCTCTCATCTGTTCGCTCCTCGTATCCCCTTTCCCATCCTTCATTTTCACACATTTGTAGTTACAATCTCATGTTCTATTTCACAAATAACAAAAAAAACCCTCTCTGCAGGTTGATCATGAAAGTGACCCCTTACTTGTCTCATAAAATACTCACCCATCGACTCGTATGCAAAAGGGTTTAATTATAAGGATTCAACTGGTAGAGTACAAAGAACGGGGGTAGAACAAGAAAAAAAAAACTACACAATGAATAAAACATACCATCTGTTCAAGAAGATTCATTAATTGTGGCTTCACACTTGGGTTAAAAATATTCATATATTATAAGCCCGAGGATTAGAGAACAAGTCAAACTGAATGTACCAGGAAAACTGGAAAGAAAACGTCAGTGTTTATAAGATCGCATTTACAAGTGGAGAAATTATTGGTACACCAGTAAGCTCTCCTGCTGATGCCATGTCCGTTTGTTCTTACATAACAGAGATGACATCTCGCTTATCATTGCGTTGTTAAATGGGTTCCCACCAAGCAAGTTAGGCATTATCAATAGATACGGCCTAACTTGCTGATCGGTGGGGTCTGATGAACTCGGGAATCTCAGTCAGCTCATAGAGATGAAGGAGAAGATGGACATGCGCGGCCATTTGCTCCTGTCATCTCGGGGAGCAATAAGAGCACCTTGGACCCTGTCAGACCCCCCCCCCCCCCGTTTCATCACATAAGAGGCCCACGATCAGCAAGTTAGGCCCTATTCTATAGATAGGGCGTACCTTATATACTCGAGTATAAGCCTAGTTTTTCAGCACAAAAAATGTGCTGAAAAACCCAAACTCGGCTTATACTCGAGTCAAAAAAATAAAATATCAAACTCACCTTTCCGGTGACCCCTGTATATCTTCTGTCGATCTGTCGGCAGCGGCGGCAGGCTAATACCCTGGGGCAGGGTCTGGCAGGTATATACACTGGGGCAGGGTCTGCAGGCTATATACACTGGGGCATGGGTATGGCAGGCTATATACACTGGGGGCAGGGGGTCTGGCGGCTATATACACTGGGCAGGGTCTGGCTGGCTATATACACTGGGGCAGAGCCTGGCTGGATATACTGGGGAGGCTGGACCAATGCATTCCCACCCTAGGCTGTATCTCGAGTCAATAGGTTTCTCCAGTATTGTGGTGTGTAAAAATAGTGGCTCGGCTTATACTCGGGTCGGCTTATACTCGAGTATATACGGTAACTTGTTTCTGGAAAAAACCCTTTTAGACTATAAGTGATTCAGTCTTTATTAAACCTGTGCTTTCAAGTTAGGTTCCAGTATAAGATGTAAATGTATATAATGATGATTCTCTTTTGACCACTATTTTGACTAGTTCAGCTGCCTGACAAGGACATGAATCCCCCAGGGCCGGATTAAGGTTGGTGGGGGCTCCTGGGTGCATCTGGTGGGGCTCCATTGAATGTAGTCCGGCCAGGGTATAGTAATTCACTATATACAGCTCCCCAGCAATAACAATATACAGCTCCCTCAGTAATCACTTATACAGCCCCCCAGTAATCACTATATACAGCTTCTAGCAAACCACTATATACAGCTCCTCGAGTAATCATATATACAGTCACAGCAATATGTATACAGCTCACTAGCAATCACTAATACAGGCCCCCCAGCAATCACTATATACAGATCCCAAGCATCACTGTATACAATCCCACAGCAATACCACTGTATACAACACCCCAGCAATAACTAATACACCTCCCCCCAGCAACCACTATGTTACACCCCAGCACCCACAATATAGCTCCCCAGCAACCACTATATATAGCTCCCCAGAGAAACCACTTTATACAGCTCCCCAGCTACTCACTATATCAGCCCCCAGCAATCACTATATACAGCATAAGCAACCACTATACGCTCCCAGCAACCACTATATCCAGCCCCCAGTAATCACTATATCAGCTCCCCCAGCAATCACTGTATACAGCTCCCCCAGAAATCCATCTATACAGCTCCCCCAGCAATCACTATATACTGCTCCCCCAGCAATCACTTATACAGACTACACCCCAGCAATCACTGTATAAGCTTCCCCCGCAATACACTGTATAAATACAGCTCCCCCAGCAATCATTGTATACAGCTCCCCCAGAAATCCAGATATACAGCTCCCCCAGCAATCACTATATACTGCTCCCCCAGCAACCACTGTATACAGCTCCCCCAGTAATCATTATATAGTCCCAGTTACTTCATGTACTTCATCAAGCTGCATCTTTTTCCAGCGTTATCTTCTATTATTTGTCCATCAGCTTGTGAAAGGAGACTAGCCGTCAAAATGTCTCCCATAAGGTGCACGTGAAGACAGACCTTATACCCTTTCTAGCTGAATCACAATCAACATGGATGACATAAAGAAGTAACAAACAGCCATTACATGAATACAACATTAGCATGTGGACGTATCTTCTGGTTTTTGAGACCAATGTAAAAAAGAAGTCACATTATAAATGTTTGTTGTTGTTTTTCCTTCCCCCTCATTATAGACTATTATAGGCTACTATAACATGACCATATGGAAGATGAATGTGTTTCTCGTCTACTAAAGCAAATTAAACAGAGAATTAACAGGGTGTCAGGGATTACAGTACACACCTGCTACTACCTAAGGCTACATGCACACTACCATAGCAGCGTACATGTTGCCTTGAGCTGCAAGGATGATCGGGCCTCCCCTCTCCACAGGAAGCCGAGAAGCCATGCCTCCAAAGAAGGGCAAGAGTAGATCCTGATTTTTTGGGGTGCAACAGCTGGCCTAGAACACAGTGTGGTGAGACATGATATGTTCTTTACACAGCGTTTGGAATTTGTTGACTACAATGGAGCCTGTGATCTGCATGCAAATCGCGCTGCCAGATCACAGCACACGGCAGTGTAAATGTAGCCTAAGGCCTCCATGTATTTCCATAGAAATACATGGAACTGTGAGAGTGCCACCTGAGAAAACAATGGCCCAACTTTAGGGCCATGCGACAGTTTTCTGTGGGACTTTGCACGTTATTTTCAGTGCAAACTGCTAGTACAGGTGATTGAGAAGTGCCTGCACTACATTCGTGTCGTACGCCCCCGTTTTGTGGCACGGCTGCACTATGCTTCATCCAACACAAATTTCGGCACTAAAGGGGGCATTTCGGTACTCAGTCGGACCGTGCGCTAGATTTAACATGCAAAGTCTGATAGAAATGTTTTGCATGGTCCATTTTGACCCTTTCCCAACGCGCTCCGTAATGGTATGACGCGCGTCGGGTGCATGGAAAGGGCTCACAGGCTGAGCCTTCTCCAGCTGGTAACTCAGAAAGAACTGCTATTCAATCTGATGAGAAAATAATCTCTGATCTATTTTTTGAATTGGAGAAAACTCTCAAGTTCGAGACTCAACACCATTTGGATAAACTTTTTCTAGACATATATATCAAAGAAGGTATCATACCGAGAGGCCTGAGATTACATCCAGATCCGGCCTTTAGGAATGATCCTTCATTTGTTGAAGAATGGGACTCATTATTACATAATTGCTCATTAACTCTGTTGCAATGTTTATGTACAAAAAGACTTTCATTGTCTGTAAGTTGTTCTTAGAAAATTGATGATATAATGGATAGATTAACAACATTTGAGCGACATAGTAGCTATGGTAGACAAAATAAAAAGCTTACTGTAGCAATTGATGTATTTGAAAAAGAGATTTTGGAGAAAAAATCCAAAAAACTGGATAGAGATAGAACAGATTATAGAACTGGGAACATCAATTATTGGCTTAAAAACAGAAGCAGAGCTACTGCGAATACGTCAGGGGGCTCTACTCCTAGGACCTACCCCATCACACAACAAATAAAGAATAGTAGAGATAAAATTTCCAAGCACTTGAAATATAAGAACAGGGACCCCAAGATGGGGTACAGAGAGACCGACAAGAGGGATGGGGCTAACAAAACATGGAGAAGCACTATTAGACATACAAACCACCCGAATACGAAAGTACCATCAGCAGGTAATACACCACTTCACCAAAGGTTAACGTGAGTGCCCCACAGACTAATAAAAATACTGCCAACCCACATTCTGGTGTCCCTAGGCTGAATCCCCCCTCACTAGCTTTAACTAATCTGGATAACATTGAGAATATTTCAAAACCTACCTTACCGTCAGGGAGGTATATACCCATGGAACCCTCCCATGATGATACTATATTTACTACACATAGTGTTAGTTGTGATGATGATAGTCATGCTGAAGAATCCCATCAGTTATTCTATACACCTTCAGCAGGTGCACGTACAGGGACTATACCCCTTGACTCATCCAACACACAGGATCTACCCTCACCAGATGAGACAGTATCTTTTTTAGGATTACCAGGGGCACTACTGAAGAAAAGGATAGTACAACAGTACATTCTAGACCCTTTTGTGAAGGAAGTAAGCCATCCAGCCTCCCCTTTGGGGACAAAACCGAAAAACCTCGCAGACGAGGCAAAAAAGGCGGCAAGAAATGACCTAGAGACGTCCATATCAGAGGAGGACTCCATAATAGAAACCCCCAAGTGCAAGAGAACCAGGTAACCGTAATACAGACGAAACCAGCAACCTATAAGGATATTCAGGATACTAATCTGGTTAAAATCTTTAATCTTTCATCCCACGTACTATCAGACTTTGAAACTAGAGTCCTTGAGAAGGGTTTGTCATACTGTCCTTCTTCAAGGTCAAATAAGTTTGAATTATTTCTGGACCTCAATAGATTTGTCCGAGGCCTTACCTTAAAAAGATATTTTAATATTATTGATAGTACTAAAGTTACCACTGTCTCCGAGGAGCCAGTATTACAAGATATTATAGTCCCCGTCCATACTGGTCTTAGACCCAGGTCCCTTTTTTATCCCTCCCACCACATGGACACATTTTACACTCTAGTGTTGACAGATTTCCGGAAACTCCACTCAAGCACCAAGAATTTGAGAAATCTCTCTGGCAGGAAAGAAAACCTAACATTCAAAGAAAAGAAAAGTTCAAAAGATCTAGCCTCTGATGAGGATCTGGTTATTAAATCTGCCAACAAAGGGGGGGGGGGTAGTCATCTTAGATAGGACCGACTATGTTACAGAGGCAATGCGGTTGCTATCCGACTCAGAGTTCTATTCCAGAATGGACCATAACCCTACTAATGAGTACAAAAAAGAATTGTATAACTTTCTAGATGAGGGTCTCCAGAAAGGTATTCTCGATAAAAAAGAATATCAATACCTTAGGATAGAAGAGCCGGCTACGGCCCTCTTCTACTATTTGCCTAAAGTTCACAAGAATGACACCAAGCCCCCGGGGAGACAAATAATATCAGGTATAAACTCCCTGACTTCCAACCTCTCCCACTATACTGATATTTTTCTGCAAAAATATGTTAGAGACCTCAAATCCTTTTTATTGGATACTTCAGATCTAGTAAGATATGTTAGAAAGGAGCTATGGGCGGACAACTATCTATTCATTACCATGGATATTTCTTCTCTTTATACCAAAATTCCCCATGATTTAGGCATCCACGCCGTCTCTCATTTTTTGCGGAATGATACATCCATTCCTGCAGTGCAATCAAATTTCTTATTGAGAGCAATTTCTTTTATTTTAAAACATAACTATTTTTCTTTTCTCAACAAAATCTTTTTACAGAAAAGGGGTACCGCGATGGGTAGCAAATTTGCTCCTCTTCGAGGAGGAGTTCATTTATCCACACAATGCTTTTGGTAAATGCCTTCTCTATAAGAGATTCATTGATGACATTTTTATAATCTGGAAAGGTAGTAAGGTGGAAGCACTTGAGTTCGTAAGAGATATTAATGAAAACGAGTGGGGTCTCGAATTCACATGTGAAATTACATCCAATAATGCTGAATTCTTGGACGTTATTGTCTTCCATACACCTGATGGTCAGATTAAGACCAAGACCTTCTTAAAGAAGGTAGATAGCAATAGCTATCTTGATTTCTCTAGCAGTCATTTCAAAAAATGGCTAACCAACATCCCGTATGGACAGTATAAAAGAATAAGGCGTAACTGTACTGAGGATGGAGACTTTGTATCTCATAGCGAGGTTCTAACAAATCGGTTTAGGGCTAAGGGCTATCCCCCTAACCTTCTAGCTACAGCACAAGCAAGAGCAGGTTCTTTGAGCCAAGAAGCCTGCATTGAACCAAGGATAGAAACAACTACAGATGACATGGAGATAAGAGGGGTTAACTTCATCTCAACTTATTCCTCTGACAGCTCAGAAATTTGGAGTATTATTAACCCCTTCACGCTCCGTGGCGGATATATCCGCCACGGAGCGCAGTGACTTAGCGCTCAGTGGCGGATATATCCGCCACGGCGCTTATGCCGGCTCGGCTCTGGATCAGAGCCGAACCGGCATCGGGAGACACGGGGTGCCGGCTGTAACTAATAGCCGGCACCCCAGTGTAACACCCGCGATCGGAGTTGTCTCCGATCGCGGGTGCTTAACCCGTTAAATGCCGCGGTCAGCGCGACCGCGCGACCCAGAGCATCTAACATGCATCTGGGGGATCTTTCCCCCACGATCGCCCCCCCCCCGAACCGTTTTCGGGGGGCGCCGACCGTTGCTATAGTAACTCTGGGGTCCGATCTGCAAGAACTGCCAGTAAGATGGCGTCTGTGATGTCATCTTACTGGCACAGTGCCAGCCTATGCAAGTGTATAGGCTGACACTGATAATACTCTGCAATACATGAGTATTGCAGAATATTATCATGAAGAAGCAATCAGATGATTGCTTCTTCATGTCCCATGGTATAAAAGTGAAAAAGTTAAAAAAAAAAAGTTATTCAATAAAAAAATAAAGTCATAAATCACTAAAAATGCCCCAAACCCCCAAAACATATAGAGAGACATATAACTCAAAAAAAAGTCTAAATCATAACACAAACCCCACATATATAGTATCACCGCGTCCGTAACAACCCGTAGAATAAAAGTAAATCATTATTGAACCCCCACGATAAACGCCGTAAAAAAAAACTGCTATAAACCTTCCAAAAATTATGATTTTTACCTTTTCAATCCCACAAAAAATGCTATAAAATGCGATCAAAAAACAATATGTACTCAGACATGATACTGGTGCAAAGTACAACATGTCCCACAAAAAACAAGCCATCAACCAGCTCCGTAGCCAAAAATGTAACAATGTTATGCCACTTGGAAGACGGCAATACATAAATGATAGATTTTTCCCCACATTAGGGTTTTGTTTGACAAATTTAGTAAAACGTAAGAAAATATATTCATGTCTGGTATCCCCGTAATCGTATCAACCCATAGAATAAAGATAACATGATTATTAGTCTATACGGTGAACACCAAAAAAAAAAAAAGGAAAAAATCTAGTACAGAATTGATGCTTTTCTACTCCTGCCCTCAAAAAAAGTTTCTAAATTTTCAACAATAGGTGATACCAACCCCAAAATGGTAACAATGGAAAAAGCATCTCGTCCCGCAAAAAAAATGCCATCACATGGCCCCAATAACAAAAAAACGAAAATTTTATAGCCTTCAAAAGGGGCCAATGAGGAAACTAAAATCCTGGCAGCTGCAGCGCCCTCCTTCCCTTCTGCACCTCGCTGTGCCCCCATAACACAAGTCACAGCCACATGTGGGGGGTCTTTGTACTCAGGAGAAATTGCAGAACAAATTGTATGGTGGGTTTTCTCTTTTTATATTTTGGAAATGTGTAAATTTTAGTGCTAAATGAACGTATAAGGGAACAATATGACCATTCTAAATTTCACCTCCATTTTGATTCAATTACCATGAAGATCTCAAGGGGTTAACAATTTTCGTAAAAGCTGTTTCTGATAGTTTGAGGGGTGCAGATTTGAAAATGGGTAGATTATATAGGGGGTTTTGATGCTAAATATGTAAAATTTCATTCAAAACTGTATTTATCCCCAAAATAGTCAATTCTGAAAATCCGGAAAAGCGATATTCTATTTGTAAGCCGCGTGACATCAAAATAAATTATCCAGACATTTCAAAAATTATGAAAATGTAAAGTAGACAAATGGGAAATGTTTTTCAGCAACTTATTTAGGTGGTAAATCTATCTGCCTGAAAACGCAATGATTTAGAATTTCGAAAATGGCAAATTTTTCAAAAAATTTATCATATTTTCTTTTTTTTTGTAAATAAATGCAAAACTTATCTGCCAAAATTTACCACTAAAATGAAGTACAACATGTGGGGAAAAAACAGTCTCAGAATCGCTTTGATAAGTAACAGTGTTCAAAAGTTATAACCATATAAAGAGACGCAAGTCAGAATCCAAAAAATCGGGCTGAGCCTTAAGCTACAAAATGGCTGCGTCCTTAAGGGGTTAATAAACATTGGGGGATTTTACTACATGACCCGTTTTTGAAGGAAATCATCCCCAAAAGACCTAGACTGACATTTAGGAGATCACGTACCATTAAGAACATTTTGGCTCCTAGTCGTCTCCGCCCTGAATCTGGCAAAATACACCCGAGCTTCTTTCCCAAAGTATTAGGCAGCTATAGGTGCGGCCATTACAGGTGTAAATGTTGTATTAGGATCAAACACAGACAACTTAACTTCACATCCAATGCTACAGGAGAATCCTTTGAGATTAAGAGTTTTATGAATTGTAGCTCAAGTTATGTGATCTATCTCATAGAGTGTACATGTAGACTTCAGTACATTGGTTGGACCATTCAACCCCTAAGGGAACGCTTCAACAAGCATAGGTCTAATATAGAGAACGGTTTTGCTTTACATAGCGTATCCCGACATGCTGCTACTCACCACAATAAAAGTTTTAAGGATTTTAGTCTAACCCCGGTAGAATTTATAGATGCATCTACCCCACAGAGATTTAACCATCTCAAAAGGAGGGAGATGTTTTGGATTTTTAAGCTCCAATGCCTTACTCCCATTGGCTTAAATGAGAGCCTAGAGGGTGTATGCGCAAGTTATTCTATTGGATATTCTCTCTTGATGAAATCCCCGTGGTTAAGTCCACTCTGCGCATGCGCAGGTTCGCACGCATGCTCAGTGATGGACTAAAACCTTGCGCGTGCGCACTGGGACGAGTGACGTCACTTCCATGAGTCACTTCCAGTTTTGCGCCTATGACACCGCCGGTCACTTCCGGTTCTACGCTACTGATGCCGCCTCTAACAACCAATCTGATTTTACAGGTATGCCTCTCTAAATGTATTTATTTTGTTGTTCTAATAACTACAATATTGCATTACTGTCCGTATTTTTGATAAAGGGTCATAGTACCTGAAACGCGTTAAATGGACATTTTATACTGATTTTATGTTTGGCATTTTATTGCATTTTGATGCCTTAGCAATTTATTCTTAAGTAAGCATAAAATACTATTTTTTGGACACATAATCTGCTCCTGGATTACTTTTTAGCGCCCCACTAGTGCTCAGAGAATTTTTACTTTTAATTTCCTATCGTTCACGGTTATCACCTTCTGATAACCGGTATTCCGAGCCCTGGGAGCTGCTTCCTGTATCCTGGAAACTAGTGTCTGTAAAACTCACTTAACCTTTGGACTGCTCAAGCTGGACCCCGGGTTGGGCCTTACATGCGCTATTTGAAGAATTCACAAGGTGAGCACCCCTTAGGCATTCCTACTTCTAACTCCACTCAAACGATATCACCCGAGGTGCCACCTCCTGTGCCTTTTTTCCATTTTGTGTATTCTCCATAACCGGTAAGACTTTGCTGCGTATTGCAGCTAAGATTTACTGGTAACAGCCGGAATCGGTGCTAGCACAAATTGTGCGTGCTATCCCGTCAATCGACGCTTCGCCTGTGGCTTCAAAAAGATGGCGGTGCATAGAATTTTTTTTCCCACTTCCCAGTACACGGCATGGAATATTAAATACCGCCACTATGACGTACATTTTGTTACGCAGAAAACAAGCCATCATAGAACTCTTTGCGTGTAAAAATAAAAAAAAGTTATAGATTTTTGTAGGTGGGGAGTGAAAAATTAAAAAACAAAAAAGGGTGAGGTCATTATGGGTTTAAAGGTTCACAAAAAAAGATGGTGCACTCTGTAAGAGTAGTGCAAGCGGCGCCAGATTCATGAAGAATTGGTGCCAGAAATCCACAATATGATGCTCTCTGCACCCTACACAGGCAAACTGCACATGGTACTGACTGCACAGTTCTTAGTAAATGTGCCCCAATGTTCATGTGCATGAAGCCTAATACAGCGCTGTCACTGCTGAACATTAAATGGAAGAGCCATGATGGACCAGACATAAAAACGGGACCAACTGAGAAAAAATTAAATCTCGGTGTTCAGAATAGAGCTGCTTTGGTGTCAAATGAGGATTACAACACAATTAGGCACCTCAATGAACTTTAACCCCTTAAGGACGCCGGGTTTTTTCGCTCATTTCTCGCTCTCCACCTTCAAAAATCCATAACTGTTTCATTTTTACGTGTACAGACCTGTGTGAGGGCTTATTTTGTGCGTAACAAATTTAACTTTCCCGTAATGTTATTTATTTTAACATGCCATGTACTGCGAAGCTGAAAAAAAATTCCAAATGTGGAAAAATTTGAGCCCACGTTCTTGTGGGCTCAGTTTTTACGACTTTGACTGTGCACTCAAAATAACACCTCAGCTTTATTCTTTGGTTCAGTGCGATCGCGGTGATACCAAATTTATATAGGTTTTATTGTGTTTTAATACATTTTCAAAAATTAAACAAATGTGCACAAAAAAGAAAAAAAAAATTGCCATTTTCTGAAGCTAATAACTTTTTCATACTTTGGCGCACGGGGATGTGTGAGGTGTAATTTTTTGTGAAATGAGCCGATGTTTTCATTGCTACCATTTTGAGGTCTGTGCGACATATTAATCATTTTTAATTCCATTTTTTATGTGATGTAAAAAGGTGTAAAAGTCGCATTTCGGACATTTGGGCGCCATTTCCCGTCTCGGAGGTCACCGCCGTCCGTAACCGTTTTTATATTTTGATAGATCAGGCATTTTGGGATGCGGCGATACCTAATATGTTTGTGATTTTTACTGTTATTATTTTTTATATCAGTTCTAGGGAAAGGGGGGGTGTTGAATTTTAATATTTTTTTAATTTTTTTATTTTGTAAGCTTTTTTTTTTTCTTTTTTTTCACTATTTTTTAGACCATCTAGGGTACATTAACCCTAGATGGTCAGATCGCTGCTACCATATACTGCAATACTTCTGTATTGCAATATATGGCATTTTTGCAGCACAGTCAAACGAAGACCCGAGGCTACCATGGCAACCGATCGCCGCCCCCCGATGACGTTCGGGGGCGTTGCGATTGCAACAAAGATGGTGGCGCCCGCGTGCCGCCGTCTTTTAAATGCCGCCGTTGACTTTGCCGGCGGCAACGGACGGGTTAATAGCCGCGATCGGTGCAAGCACCAACCGCTGTTATTAGCGGTGGGGGTTTTCTGCAATATGCAAAAACCCCCACCTTTGTATGAAGAGGACTCAGCCCGTGAGCCCTCTTCATACACTCCTTATACCTCTGTGCCGTAGAGCTACGGCGCAGAGCGTTAAGGGGTTAAGGATGAGTAAAGAGTTGTATTTGTACAATTAATATATAAAAACATATTTTTGAATTCAAACAACCTTCACTCTTCACTCAATGAAGATGCTCTGGTCAGATGAAACCAAAATCATACTTTTTGGCCACAATACAACACAGCTCATCCACCTGAACACACCATCCCCACTGGGGATGGGACGGGAAGGTGAGGGGAGGGGATGGGAAGATAGATGGAGCCAAATACACGACCATTGTGGAAGAAAACCTGTTGGAGTCTTCAAAAGACCTGAGACTGGAACAGAGATTTATCTTCCAACAAGACAATGATCCCAAACATAAATCAAAATCTACAATGAAGAGTGCAACCACACTTTACATTTTTCAGATGCATTTTTTGTTGCCCAAACCAGGAGTGGAGAGAAAATAGAGAAGGAGCAGCTTCTCTCAATTATATGTTCTCACCCATTATGATCCACACCTGCTTTTGGCTTCTAAAAACTGCATCTGAAAAACTGAACCTGTGGCTGCACCCAAATGGTTCATAAATAAACATATCCAGGTATTACAATGGCCAAGTCAAAGTCCAGACCTGAATCCAATCGAGAATCTGTGGAAAGGGCTGAAAACTGCTGTTCTTAAAAAATCTCTCCATCCAACCTCCTTGAGCTCAAGCTGTTTCCCAGGGAAGATTGGGTAAGAAATTTCAGTCTCTCGATGTGCAAAACCGATAGAGACCTGATACCCCAATCGACTTGTAGCTGTAATCACAGACAAGGTGGCGCTACAAAGTATTAAAGGTGGACGATAAATATTGCATGCCTCACTTTTCAGTTTCTTATTTTTCACAAAGTTTAAAATTTCTATTATAATTGGTTCACAATTGGGTCCCACTTGTTGCTGAATCTTCAAAAAAAATGACAATTTCATATATTTATGTTTGAAGCCTGAAATGTGCTAAACGGTAGAAAAGTTCAAAGGGGTCAAATACTTTCACACTTTCACTGTACATATACACTCAGAGATACATCTAATGGAAAAGATTTATTGAAACCTCTTTAATCCCCTATAGTGGAGTAAACTGGACAGGATAACAATGAATCCAATAGTAATGGATAAATCCTGCTTTATTCTATTATTATATTATATGTATGTAGAACTAATTGCGAAAGAAATTGTAAAATTCCTTTGGAGAAATCAGAAGTTGTTATAACTGAAAATGTTTTATTTTTTACCATATGGGAATAGAAATGATGTACGCTGTATGGGCATTATGTGGGAATATCCACATAATGGGGCTCATTTACTAAGGGTCCGCGGACCGCACTATCATTGGAATATCCAATGATTTCCGATGTGCACTGCACTTAGAAGGGCTTTTTGTCGCTGGCTTTCACACAACACAAAACGGGGGGCGGGCCGTCGGACGATCCGACGGATTCGGATAATGTGTGGGATTTAACATTCAAAATTATGTCACAAGCCATGCACTTACATGCACCAGGAAGAAGAAGGGGAAGCGGCACATGCAGGAAATTGGATGCACGATCTTAGTGAATCGCGGCAGCTCCGAATCTTCGCCGGACAACGTACCTCAGGTATCGCGACGGGAGGGGTAAGTAAATGTGCCCCACTGTATATTAAGTTAAACAATGTATAATTTTCAGACAATTACAACAGGAAAATCTAAAAAAGTGGATGCATTTCCTCTACAGCTCAAGGCATAAAACATGAGTAGATACGACAATGATCAGCATGTTTCACCATGCTTTGACAGATGTCTGAGTTTCCAATTAGTAACTATGTCTTCCAACTAAGAGTAACATGGCTAATATGTTCTCTTGTGTTTTTAGTTTTCATTATGTAATCAGAATCCGGTCCCGACGGCTTTGACCTTCTCTGTCAGGTCATGAAATAAAAAGAGCTCTCCGACTTTCCCAACATTCCAGCTAATCAGAAAGAAGCATCGGCTTCGTCTTAGCATTTCCTGCTAGACTTTTGGAAAAAAAAAAGGTAGAGAATTAGCATTTTCTGAGTTTATGGAGACAGGATAACAACATTCTGCTATTAACTACTTCACAGCCAGCCATTTTTCCCTTGGGCTCAGATGAATCCGATACTTGAAAACACAGAAAAATATGCAGGGAAATTTCAAAAGTATTAATGAAGCGACCAAGGAGTGGAATGATAAGGGGTTCTTGAGTCCTATTGCTAGACTGTAGATCAACTTTGCATGTTATGCTGCCTGAAGTCTCATCAGAAGTGATTTTCTTCAACATCCTATTAAAATGTCCTTTGTTGACCTTGCTGTTTATAAAGCCTCAGACATTGAAGATCAGAAAATTTACTTTCATTAGTTTTTCACCCAGTTGCGTGGAAAGCTTTGGTTTACTAGGATCATTTGTTAATAGTTTAAATGTGCTTTTGAACTGTCAGATTTGAAAATGTGATTTAGAATGCTCTTTGTAGGAACGAAAAGTCTGGAAAATGCTTAGAAAGTCACAAAAAGTTGAGATGGACGAACATGGCAAATATGTTTAGAAGTGGGTATTAAAGGGAACCTGTCACCAGGAGACCCATTTTTAGCACTCCCCCAGTCCCCACAGAGCATAGTACATACACTGCCAAAGTGTTTTTGTATTAAAAATAGGTTTTACAGAAAAAAATATATGTTATATTGTACCTTTCATTAGCATGTGCTGTGTGACTAGGCAGTTGCCAAATGGGAGGGTCTGGAAAGGAGCAGTTTCCCCCCCACCCTTGGGGAACAGCTACTACATGTGACCTTTTCAAATATATGAAAACACCCATCACTTGACTTAGCGACACCCCCTGCTCCTCTACAGGCAATCCTGAGTGTGGGGAGTTCTTCATATATTTGAAATGGTCACATGTTTCCCAAGGGTGGGGGGGAACTGCTCCTTTCCAGTCCCTCCTTTGTGGCAACTGCCTAGTCACACAGCACATGCTAATGAAAGGTATACAAAAACACTTTGGCAGTGTATGTACTATGCTCTGTGGGGACTGTGGGAGTGCTAAAAATGGGTCTCCTGGTAACAGGTTCCCTTTAAGTTTGGAGAAGCCACATGACAAAGTGTACCCTAGAATATAGCACTGCAAGCAGTGTAACTGGGGCCCTGGGGCACAATTCCTAACGGGGACCCCCCCACCAAGTTCTGTCGAAACCGTTCTAGATCATTTTCTGGCATGAAGCTCGCTACAAATGACTCCAGTACCCCTGCCCCTACTGAAGGCCCTATTTCTTAAGGCCCTACTTAAGGCCCTATTTCTACAGGCGTATTCATTCAGTGGCAAGAATGTTTCTAGACCAGATTTTACTCTCATAAATTAGGCACACAACCTAATTAGGTTAGCCTAATTTATGAGAGTATAATCTGGTCTAGAAACATTCTTGCCACTGAATGAATACGCCTGTAGAAATAGGGCCTTAAGTCGGTTGATCCTACGGGCTTTTCACCATGAAGACTGGAGTCCTTACATTATACATATGTATACTGCCTGGAACACCCTGTCTGCCCCCCCCCCCCCCCCCCGAAGCCGGCCTTTGAGCGAGATTCAACTTCACAGTTGCCCGTGGCTCTCACAGTTCAGTATATAGAGCATCTTCTTCCTGCAAACAACTCACAGGACAGATGCTCTTGTATTGAACAGTGACAGCCCCTCTCCCTGCGGGGCTGGTCGTGGTTGCAAAAGTGGTAATGTTTTGACATTTGCAAAAATAGGACTTGTATCTGACCTGTGACTGTTCGGCTCTCAGAAACCAACTGGGAAAACATAGGTTTGTCCTCCTGTGTAAGATTTCCAGGGGAGGTCTTGTAGTGCTTATCGGAATTCTCCCCCTTGCAATGTTGCACCTACCAGTACATGGCAGAGATTCATCAGAGGTGCCTACAGAGAATATTATCCTGCTTCATGCCATAACTCATTGATGGAAGATATTTGTTCATTGCTGACTATTCTCATTCCGCTACATTCCCTGAGTTACACATTCCTAGTAAGTGTTGGATGCCTGAAAAGAGGAGTATATTACATACACTTCTTTTCTGATGAAAAAGGCCCCCTTTAAGAAGGCACAGACGCTGAAGCATGCGTTGGGGCAGTGACGGCTTGTGCAATACATTATGCAGAAGGGTTATGCAGACTCTTGAAGGTAGAGACCTGCAGGCCTTAGTTTTAGGCCATCACAGCGGTGATCAGTCTCTCAGAAGCACATTATATCTATTAGGAGCATTACTTCTAACACAGTGGGGGTGATTTACTAAGGGCCCGATTCGCTTTTTCCCGACGTGTTACCCGAATATTTCCGAATATTTCTGCCCTGTATTGCCCCGGGATTTTGGTGAACGCGATCGGATTGTGGCACATCGGGGACGTGGCCGAACGAAAACCTGCCGCATTTTTTTTTAAAAAAGTGTCGCGGGACTCGCGCTTACCTTCACCAGGAATAGGCCGGTGAACTTCAGTGCATTCCGGCGGGCCTCGGCGGACTTAAGCGCCGCAGTGCCACCTGGTGGATGTCGGAGGAGCTACCTTAGTCCACCGTAGAGAACGCACCACTGGATCGCGAATGGACCGGGTAAGTAAATCTGCCCCAGTGAGTTGGCAGGGGTGTTACACGTCTTTAGACATTTGTAATTCTTACATCTAGTTAAGAAAGGTAACTTTGCCTATGATTCTTTTTCGCCCATAGCCTTATGCTGACAAGTCAAATAGCTTGTCTTTGTTTAAGTATTTACCCGGTTCCTAGATCCACAATTATCTCTCCTTTGTTTAGTTCACATTAAAACAATGGGGCACATTTACTTACCCATCCGGAGGAGTTCCCGACTGTGTCGCGATTCACTAACATTGTGCGCATTATATCCGACACATAATAAATGTGGCTCATCCAACGCAGAAACTAGAAAGGATACTGGGATCAGAAAAGACATGTATGACACATAGTAAATGCCCACAAATTGGTTTTAGAGCACTAGAGGGGGTTAAATATTACGATCCAAGACAATTAGTCAGGACCTATAAGATACAGACCCAAACTGAATCTTTTGAAATATGTTTTACGAATCTTCTAAGAATCAAATCTTGGTTGATTTGCTCATGTCTAGTTTGGAGCTACATTTGTTGGCGCTCCATCCAACAAGGGTTACAATTTTTTCAGAAGGGCATAATTCATAAAAAACATTACTCGAAGCAAAAAATTCAGCTAAACAAGACACAAGATATGACAATCCTGCAAAATTAAAGTTCTCTCTTTTAGTTTCAAGCACTTTTTAGCTGAACATATTGCGATGACGGCAGAACAGTTTGTTATGTCCAGTTATTAACCTTTCTTCTTCTTTATAGACTCTTTTCTCATTTTTAGCTGAAAGTTACTGTTTGTTGACCTTGTTGCTCTGGAAAGGACAAGAACATTTCAAGCTTACAGGTCTATCTGCATTTTGTGCCAGATGCTAATGTATCTATGTAAGGCATGCTGTCAGTAAAAAAGGAGTAATACACAATGACTGTGATATGCATTTCCATAGACTATATAGATGGCTTGTCCTAGTTTCAACTACAAGTTAGATTGGCTGCTTGTTCCTTTTCCTACTGTACTTTTCTGAGTCGTGCCTTGAAATAGAACTTGCAAGAAAAGATTAAAAGAAGACTTGTTAAAAATGAAAAATGCGTCTCAGAGTGCATTTCCGTTCTGTGTCTTTGCTTTGCAGATGTGTTGCGTTACTTTATTCTCTGTTACAATATTTCAGTAAACACTAGGTCTACATTATAATTTCTTATGGAAGGACTTCTTATTTGAGGAGTCTTGTTATATTCAGATTTGGAAAAGAAGTTTTTTTTCCTGGTACGTGAAACATATCAAGATGTAAACCCAAAATTCTCATTCGTAGGATATGGGGATCTTTCAGATATTGGGGCACATTTACTTACCCGTTCCGTTGACACCACCGATCCGGAATGTCCAACGAGGATTCTGGTCTGCCGTGATTCACCCAGACCTTGCGTCCAATTTCCTGCACGTGTCACTTTCCCCGCTGAGGTCCGCCGGAGTTCACCTTCTTCTTCCCGGTGCATGTAAGTGCTGATCTTGCAACACAATTTGGTTTTTAAATTCCGTGGTTTGTCCGAATCAGTAGGGTTGTCCGATGTCCACGCACCCCAATTGGACAATTCAGGGCAAATCGGAAAAAAAAACACGAAACCCGACAAAAATGCGGCGTTCGGACCCTTAGTAAATGTGCCCCATTGTTCTTGGTTGTCACATATCTGGTATCTGCGAGTCACACCAGGGACCTGGGTACATTTTATCCATTTATTAAATGCCTTGCACCGTGAGAATTATAGAGTTAAAGGTGTTGCCCACATTATTGTGTGTTTAAGTACTAGGGATGATCAGACCCTATATAAATCCTCTCCGGGTCCAGGTACCGGACCTGAAGCCCAAACAGTAACACCCATGATCGTTGCTGGCATGGCAGTATTGACCCAAACTTTGCACTTCAGATCTGATCAACACAAGAATGGCCCAATCTCTCTTAACACTTAAAGGATTCCGCCCTTTTTCATTTTTACGTTTCTGTTTTCTACTCCCCTCATTCCAAAAGAGATCAATTTTTTAATTTTACATTTACAGAGATGTATGAGGGCTTGTTATCTGCGGAACAAATTGTACTTTTTAGTGGCACCAATTAATATTCCATGCAATGTACTGGAAGCTGGGTTGGCTCCAGGTTTAAGTAGACCCCTCAGCGACAGAGCCTTAGTGAGTCCCTTAGCAGTGAACTCATATGGCGGCATTAAAAGTTCAGAAGCTATAACAGTCTCCTGTTCTTATGGTTATTTTATATACAGCCCCCTCATCGTTATTTTAAATACAGCCCTCCTCACCCCCCCTTAAGTACAGCCTTAAGTGGGCCCCCAGCAGCTCTGGGCCCCATGTATGTCCACTGCTGGTGCCGATCCCTGACTAGAAAGCTGAGAAAAAAATTGTTGAGTGTGGTGCGATGAAATTGACAATGAACACATTTGTGGGCTCTGTTTTTACAGATTTCATTCTGTGCTCCAAATGATCCTCCTCTTTACTCTTTGGGTCGATACAATCACATGGATATCAAATTTATTTCGATTTTATTAGCTTTTTGCAGATTTAAAAAAAATGTAAATCCTTTGTACAAAAAAAAAAATATTTGGCATTTTGCCAAATTCTGAGGTCAACAACCTTTAAACACTTTGGTGTACGGACCTATGCGAGGTGTCATTTTTTAGGGTACATACTGGTGCCAGCACTGGGCAAACCTGGGCAAGTAGCTGCTTGGGGGCCCACATAAGGAATCCATGGGGCAAAATGGGCTGTGGCTAATGAATGGGTGTGAGGGAGGCTTATATAAAATAACCACGAGGAGGCTGTTTGATATTATTAACTAGGGACTGTTATACTTTCTGAAGTTTTAATACCACTATGTTAGTTCACTGCAAAGGGGCCTAATGAGAGTCTGTCACCAGGGGCCTACTGAAACCTGGAGCCGATCCTGCGTGCTAGCTTTTTAATTTATAACAATTTGGGACCTATATGACAAATAATTTTTTATTAAAATATTCAAGTATGGAAAAATAGTGATTCGGACATTTGGGTGCTATTTTATGTTATGGTATTCACAGACGGGAATTATCTTTTTAATATTTTGATAAAATGGGCATTTTGGGATATGGTGATACCTAACATGTTTATGATTTTCGCTGTTTACTTATTTTTATTTGTAAAGAGAAGAGGGGGGGTGAGTTAAACTTTTATTTTTTATATTTTTTAATTATTTTTGTTACTATTACTTCAGACCTTCTGCAGGGTCTGATACTCTCTACTACAATACTACTGTATTGCAGTTTATAGCAAATCTATTGATGATCTCTAATAGTCATTTGTAGGCTTTTGAAGATCAATATACATGGCAAGCTTACAAGTCTCTATGAGACTGCAGGCTGCCATTGCAACCGATCGCCACCCTCCAATGACGTCATGGGGGGCTAGCAATTAGCCATCCAAGATGGCAGCACCCCTTGGGAGCGATATTAGGTGCTGTGGTTGGGTTTGAACAAGGCATTAACAGGCGGGTGTAAGCTGTATTATACAGCCGACTACTGCTGTTTATGGTAAGAGCTCTCTATACACTCCCCACAGCACCAGAATGTAATAGCCCATCCAGGTGCACAAAGGGGTTAAAAGACCATATGATATGATTCATGAAAACTAGTTTAAGGTCCTTGATGGTCATGGACAGTTAGAAATCACATGGCCTTCTATCTTCAGCCATTTTATTGACTGGATCGGCAGCTGATAAAGTAAGACATATCTGAACCAGGGGCTTTATTATGCAAGAAAGCAGGGCACAACTATTATATAGCTTTATGATTTGTATTTGTAAATTGCTGCATATCTTGCCCCTCCCACACACATATAAGCAATGTACAGATGGGGAGTGGACTTTATGATTAATTTCTTCAAGATGGCTCTGGAATTACTAACAATTCTGAATTCAGAAGTTGGAAAAGTCTTCTGAATGCCTCTAAGAAGAGATGTCACGTATATCGATGGTTTTCAACCTTTTTTTGCTCATGGACTGGCTGTAAACATACATTTTCTCCAGGGACAGGTGGATGGGGGGATGGAGTCTGGTGTCATAGTTTCATAGCCAAAACTGGATGTTTGCATGTGTGCCTAGCTTATATTGTCCCATTTACTGAAGAAGAAGAAGAAGCAACCCCCCACTTATGTTGTCCCCTTTCATGCAGAATCCCCCTCCCATGTCTCCTTTCTTGCATCATGCCTTTCTCCCATGTCCCCTTTCCTTTAGCTGCCCCTACCCTCTGCTTTTAATGCCCCTTTCCCAGTGCCTTCCTCATTCCCTTGCATCAGTCTTCTTTTCCGCATTAAGTCATCACACTCTCCATCAATAGAGCAGTGTATTAATATGCAAATTAAGAAAAGGAAGAGGAAACTTCTGCAGGGGGACAGGGAAGGTGAGTATTGTTTTCTTTTTTTTAAAGAGATCAGCCTCGGACCAGAACCAAGTGTACCACAGCCCAGTCTTGGGCCATGGATCGGTGGTTGGGGAATACTGATGTATGTATAATGTTATATACTGTTTTCAAAGTTACAAATCCCTTGATTATTTATTATTTATTGAGTTTTATCCACCTATTTTTGCATAAATATTTCTTCTATGGTTCACCTGAAATGATTTGTTATTGAGTGGTTTACAGATAGTGTCCTTCACATTGGCTTTCAAAAAGTAAAATGCCAACTAGTCTTCCCGTTTAGAAGATCAGGTGTTACAGTGCCACATACAAAACAAGAATTTCCATCTACCTCCATATAACAAAATGTTCTTTGTGACAAATACAGATTCATCAGGAACAAAGGAAGGTTATATTTTATATTTTTTGCATTCCACAGAAATGAATGTGGTTGCTGTCAAAATCGATGTGTGGTTTGAACAGCGTAAATTGTTCTATTACAGTAGTAATCATCATGGCTATGAAAATTCAAATAAAAACTTATTTGGCTTCCTTTAAAGGGATATCACAGCGTAGACCAACCAAATTATCATAAAGTAGAATAACAAAATGTATAATCAATTGATATTTAACATATGGCATCAGAGAGGAAATGGAGATCCACAAGATCAGGCACCATAAATGGTCACAGTAACCTCTGTCTCCAGTTGACTTTCAGTTGTCTCCAACGCTCAGAAGTAGGACTTATGTAGAATACATGTAGAGTCCCTATATCTGTATTCTTGGACCTAAGAACCAGAAGTTCAACCCCCTAAAAATAGCATTTTATTGTTGCAAGTCAGAAACAAGTCAGAGAAAAATATGTTCAAAGATCTTCTCTTCACACTGGACTAGTTACCTATTAACCTCCGGTATTTGTAAAGTTCTTACTTCAAGTAAAAGGCATATACTAGATTTACAGAGGGGAAGTTTTGAAGCGTCAGTGAACCGACTTGATCAGTAACAAAGAATAAATTGTTTCCTTTCTATCAGTTAATACAAGTGGAAAACTTGTTATCCTGTTTCTTTACACCTTGAACGGCCTCTCAGGAACAGAGGTTAACACTATCTAATGACTTGTTTTCTGCAACAAGAACAAAAGAAGATGCAGGTACAGTGCTGTCCACATGGTCACTCTGCTTAATAGCTCAACGTTAAATCAAACTTCTTAAAAGATATAGGGGTTCATTTACTAAGGGCTCCGCGGCCGCTCTTTCATCTGTTCGCCTGAATATTTCCGTTTTGCGCTGAATTCCGCCGGGATTTTGGTGCACGCAATCGGATTTCGGTGCAATCGAGCCGACAGAAATCAGTGGGCATGGCCGTCATAAAACCCAATGGATTTGGAAAAACCATGGAATTTAAAAAACGAATTGTGTCGCAAAATCAATCACTCACATGCACCAGAAATAGGTTGGTGAACTCCGGCGGACCTTGGTGCAGCAGCAACACCTGTGTTTCACTGTGAATGTATTGACCCACAAGTAATGTACTTGTACTTAGTTTACAATAAAATCCACATTAAAAAAAAGTCACAATTCTACCACATCCAGTATTTCGTTTCAGCTTCCCAGTATTATACATGGAATCACAAAAGGTGCCAACACAAAAATTTAATTATCATTTGTCCCACAAAAAACAAGCCCTCATATGACTTGTTATAGTGACTATTAAGAAAAATAGTAAACGCACAAATCTTAAACCAAAATGAGCTGTGTCCTTAAGTGGTTAAAAATCTCGAAAATAATTAGTCGGTCTATCACCCCTTTGACACAACGGGAAAATTGATGTCAATGTATCATAGCTGACTTATGTTTGACAACATTTAATACATCATATAAATGTAGTGATATAGCAGTTATTAGACATGGTGTCTTGTATGTGTTTCTCACAGGTTTATAGATATCCCAGCGATCCATCTGTTGTGTAACAACACTTCATGGCCTGAAGGATCCTAACTTTTCTTACTATGGAGTATAATATGTATGATTTTATATTTAACTCACTTGGTAAAGCCATGTGCAGAGCAGAATACTATTATCTCTATGTCAGATAAGTGGGAACCAAACAACCAGCATTGTCCAGGGGCACTTCCATTTTTTCCATCAGATATTAATTTCTTAAAATAACATTTAACATTACATTTTTATACATTATACACATCCAACTCCACACATTTCATCCACTGGTGCTGACACCCAAACCCCTTTGCAAAGGTAAAGTGAAAGAAGACTTAAAGCCCACAAGGGAGGGTGGCCAAGAACATCACCATAAGCAAGTGAACCTGACACCGGGAATATTAATGCCTTTGCCAGCATTCTGAATTATTTCAGGACTTTCGAAAACCTTATTTCGCATTACTTGGCTCCTTACCAGCAGTATGAGGTGAGTCCGCAGGGGTGGGGGCAGTTGCAGCAACTGTGAGTCTGTGTCTCAGTTTCCACTACTCGACACTCGTCCACTTCCTGTCCAGTGTATTGAGTAGGTTGTGGAGGAGAGGAAGAATGCATGAAGATACTGAGAAACAAGGACACACAGGCTTCTGCAGCTGCCCCCTCCCCTGGGACTCGCCACATGCGGCTAACAGGAAGCCATGAAATGTAAACTACATTTTTATATAGCACTGAAGTGATTCAGAATGCTGATAAAGGCATTTTTTATGACAGGTTCACTTTGAGGTATAAAACATCAGGCATACACATGAGTCACACATCAGTAGACAAATCGTTTGTCTCAAGCACTCAAGAAGGTTGTCCCTCGAAGACAACCAATGACGACCTCATCAATGAACTGAGTTGTCTTTCAATTCCTCCCAAAGCCCTGCCCAACTGTAAGATAGGAGAGGGCAATTCTGGCATATCTAGCTAAGGGCCCCACAGCCCTTTAAAAATTTTAAGTAAGGTATTTTCAGTTTTACGTACATTTTTTTTTCACAAAATTCCCCGCATTTGAAGGCTTTGATCAATTGAATAGGGAAACTCATGAAATTTTTTTTCACACATTCATGCAGTGATTTATTTTGACGCGCCAAAAGGTGAGATTGAATAGCACTAATGATATCTCGGCAATGTCATCTGTCATCTCTGGGATATATTAAAAACCGAGTTAGCAGTCAATTCTTGACATGGATATGTTAGAAGCAGAGAAAAGAGCAGGGAGAAGGACCATATCGCTATAACATTTCCAAAACAGAAGGACTTGTGGGATGTTCCTGGTTTGCAGTAAATATAGTGTAATGTAAACCCGAAAATGGTCTTTGCACTGTAGGTACAAGTGGTGACACGGATGACGTGGACTGAGAGGTTGGAAGAGAAACATTGCCTTGGACACATCTATCTTGGGTTCTATAGCACCTAGCACCAATTTCGGTGTCATTTTATGGACAATCATAAAACAAAATGAACCCAATGGTGGAGATTTATCAAGATGTTTGCTCCAGAAATGTCAGATCAAAAAAAAGTCTGAAATGCCTAGTTCCACAGTTATTAAGGTTTTAAGACAATTTTTAGTCCCTTTTACAACTTGTATGAAAGCATGGTCTAGGTCCTTGGGAAAAGGGTGGCATGATTTGGCAGAAAAAAATAATTTTCTAGGCTAAGAAAGTAAGTTGGTGCACCAAAAAATATTCTTATGGCCAAGCAAGCTAGACCAACTAATAGATGGTGCAAATTATGACTCAACAGTCTTATCTACTTCAGATTTATCCTCCAGCATCGGACACAGTGAGAAATCAGATGCAGGATGACTGGTCTTGTCTAAATAATCAATAAAGCTCCCCAAATGTATTATTCCTTCTGCATCAGTTTTGAGATCCAGCCTTCAACATGGTGTAAATGAAATCTTACCTAACTAGAGAAAATAATGACTATGGTATCTAAGACTTCTATTGAGATGCATCTGGTGACTGGAATGCCCCTCCCAGACATGCGGACAATAATGTGCGCACTTCCCAGATAACGAAGTACATTTTATTCATAATTTTATGCATTAAGAAGAAGGTGGAGGAATGAGAAGAAGAGGAAGCAGGAAGAAGAAGTAGAGGAAGATGAAGTAGGAAGAAGAAGGAAGAAGAAGAAGAAGAAGAAGGAAGAGGAAGGAGGAAGAAGAAAAGAAGAAGGAGGAGAAAGAAGCAGGAAGAAGAAGAGGATGATGCAGGAAGAAGAAGAAGAGGATGAAGCAGGAAGAAGAAGAGGATGAAGCAGGAAGAAGAAGGAGGAGGAGAAAGAAGAAGAAGGAGGAGGAAGAAGAAAAAGAAGGAGGAAGAAGAAGGAAGAAAAAGAAGAAGGAGGAGGAAGCAGGAAGAAGAAGAAGAGAAAGATTAAGAAGAAGGAGTAGAAAGAAGGAGGAGGAAGAAGAAAAAGAAGGAGGAAGAAGAAGAAGGAGGAAGAAGAAGGAGGAAGAAGAAGAAGGAGGAGGAAGAAGAACAAGACCAATGAGGAAGAAGTAGAAGGAGGTGGAAAAAGTAGTTTTATTATTTTTAAGCATTTTTATTATTATCATAATTTATTATTATTGTTATTTGTATTCTTTTTATTTTATTATAATTACTATGTTTTATTAAATTCGTATTATTATTATTATTATTACCTTGCATTATATTGAAAATATGTAAAAACTGTACACCCCACATAAAAAGGGAATGCTTTCTGTGTCCCATAGAACAGTAATTATCATCCAATGTTTTGTATTTGTATTACATAATAAAATTAAACCAGTTCCAAAAAATGTACTGCAATTTTTGAATTATCCATAAATCCAACAATATTCAAAAAAAATCAGCTCTAAAACCTCTTTCCAAAAGAGCTGAATGTATACAGATGACACTATTCACAACTGCTCTGAAATAGAATCAATCTTCTGCAGGGAAACCAGAGCGGATCGCGGTCTATGTGATGTTTTGTTTGTTTATTCCGCTTCTTTTTGTAGCCCCTGTGTTGTGTACACACATAATAAGCGGATGCGGGCAGCGATACTCTCCCTCTACGCTTTATGTGCCAACAATAATGTACAATGATAATGTAAATCAAATTTCCGTTAATGCTTAGAGCCATAGAAACCATTTACAGACATAACCTTGATACATTGTTTTAATAGACATTGTGGTGTGAGGTTGCGCCAAGCTCAGCTGTATTTCGCCGCTGTTAGAGCTTATTGTATAATAATAATAATGGTAGAGAATATATTTGACATGTTTCCTCTATTTTTCGACATTATGGCTGGATGCATTGTTCTTTTTCACAATTGCTACACATTTTTGGGGATTATATCATTGGAATACAGTGTATATATCTATAAAGCCATTGCTGTATACTGTATATATCATTGTAGGGTATAACTTTCAAGTCAAATATTCATCTAGGATTAATTATAAGGTAAAATGTTACAGTATGATTCACATATCTTTTAAAGTAGCAGCAACACATCAGGGTCAAATTTAAGGAAACTTGTCATTATTAACATTCTGTATAAACTGCAAGTAGGATTTACAGAGCAGAAGGAGCTGGAGGTCTCCTATCTACAGGCAGCATGTTATAGAACAGATTGTACATGGTGTCCTATCTGCAGGCAGCACATACTAGAGCAGGAGGAGCTGAACAGATTGTACATAGTGTCCTATCTGCAGGCAGCATGTTAGAGAAAAGGAGGAGCAGGGAGCATGTTATAGAACAGATTGTACATAGTGTCTTATCTGCAGGCAGCATGTTATAGAGCAGGAGGAGCTCAGCAGATTGTTCATAGTGTCCTATATGCAGGCAGCATGTTATAGAACAGATTGTACACAGTGGGGCAGGTTTACTTAGCCGGTCCATTCGCGATCCAGCGACGGGTTCTCCGGCGCTGATTCGGGTCTTCCGGTGATTCACTAAGGTAGTGCGCCCGATGTCCACCAGGTGTCACTGCTGCGCTCAAGTCTGTCGGAGTTCCCTGGAGTTCACCAAGCTAGCCTGGGTGCAGGTAAGTGCGCGTCGAGCAACACATTTTTTTTAAAATACAGCATGTTATTGAACAGATTGTAGATGGTGTCCTATCTGCAGGACACATTCACCACTCAAAAGAAGGTGAACTCTGTTGGACCTGAGCGGGGAAGCGACACATGCAGGATATTAGGCGCACAATCTTTGTGAATTGCGGCAGAGCGCATTATCGGCGGACAATGCACTTTCGGGGAACTTGGCGGACAGGTAAGTTAATGTGCCCCATAGTGTCCTATCTGTCTGCGGCATGTTACAGAGCAAAGCAGATTGTACATAGTGTCCTATCTCTGGGCAGCATGTTATAGAGCAATATATTTTTATGAATAGCAGCCTAAGAAGGAGGTAGAGTGTTGACCCATAAGGCATTATTGTTGAAGCTGCCGTAAAGATGACCCCAGTCTAGTAGCATATATGGACATTAAGCAGGGGTGAACTACAGAAAGAAACCACCACTGTGCAATAGTTAAAAAGTATATAACTATTTTATGTAACTGTGCATGTTATTTTTATTTTTTTTTTTATGTTTTTTTTATAGCCAGGGGTGCCTGGCTATTTCACAAATGCTTGTTCCGTCAGATTTTTATGATGAATCTTTTTAAAGTATGGTGATCAATAAACTTATTGTTGTTCTGTTTTGGTGGTGACTCCCCACAATTTCGTTTTTTGCTCACTTTATATCACTGTGTGAGTTCTAACTAATGGAACCATGAACCAGAATCAGTATATGGTTTTCTTTATTCCCCATCACAGAAGTGGAGAATGGAAACTATTATTAGAAGTTGCAAATGCTTGGACTGACAAATTCACTCCATGGGGGCATTTATCATAACTTGTATTCTAGTTTTCTGGCGTACAAGTCATGAAAATGTCCCAATTCCTGGCTTTTCGCCCTTTGTCACCTCCATGCTAAGTGGGTGTAGAGGGGCAAATAGTGGTCGAGGGATGCAGTACAACAGGCCTAAAGAAGGTAGGTTGTCACAGCTCTGTGCTAACAAGCAATGGATGGGTCATTAATCGCTGACTTTTGTTATCTACAATGTGACATGCTGCAATGGTAAGACACCATAGCTGCCCCCACATATTACCCTACTCATTCACTCAGCCTATAGGAGTTTCTGTTGTGTCCAGCACAGATATCCTATGTACTCACACTGACATTATCCATCTACTGCTCCATATATTTGCCTCCCTTTGATAGCTGGTGCAAAATCACCCTGGGTATGAGAAGGGGAAAGCCACAGAGGATGCCCTGCATACAGTGTAAAGTGAGGATGTGCACCCTCCTGCATGTACCCCAGCTTCTTGTCTTTCCCCAGGCCAACCAGAGTGCAGCCACAGATAGTTCTTACTAAGCTGCTACATTAGCCCCTCTTCCTAAAAAGATCCTTCAGTGGTCACCGTCAGTGTCTGTCCCACCTCCTACTGTAGTCCAACTCCAAGGCAGCGATCAGGCTGCCTTCAGTATGAGTTCACACGTTGCCACCCCATCTCATGCAGCAGGGGCGCCGCCCAAGGCGATTGTCTCAGAATTGCTTCTGAATTTTAGGTGGGGAATTGCTCTATTTTGAAACCTCTTTTATGAGTCAGATTCTAATCAACTCATAGCAGATGATAAAATACAGGGGTAGCCATAAATCTAATCTGCCTCTACATAAAATGATTTAATACTTTATGTCCTATGACACTGGCTCTCACTAGTAAAATAAGCTGTTGGCAGTTTGTTAAGTTGGTATTTGTTTATTGATTTAATTTTTTTTTCTTTTTGTAACTTTTGCCAGCATTTATTTTCCATTTAGGTGAGATAACAATGAAATTATTTTTTACAATTTTTCGCAGTAAATATCTTATGTGAAAATTGAAAAGCACTTACTAGAAATATGTGTTTAATTTAAGTTTAACCCACCTCAACAAGCAAAAACATTTAAGAAAAATCTTGAAAGTCATTTCCAATATTTTTTTCTCGCTTAGCTTTAACCACTGTTATTGCTTTTCACTGCAAAAAAAAAAAAAAAAAACCAAAACATTATGGTAAGAACTTTATGACTTTTGAGTCTTTGCAGTCTTCATAGTGATGGTGGCATTTTCCTGTTCATCATAATAATATCATGACTAATATTGTGTGCTGCTCTCAGGCTGGGAAGCAGGGACACTAATATATCACTATGATTCTTACTATACTGTGCCCTGGGTTGGGCTGTGAAACATGGTGGTTCATGGACCCACCACAGCCATCTAAAACTACCTTTAGATTGAGTACCACGAGAGCTATAGTGGTTCTCCCATTTCTAATGTGCCATCTGCTTAGCCATTATTGGTTATCACTAGAGATGAGCAGACCACAATGTTTCTGTTTGGGATTCAAGTTTGGCCCATGCGCGACCAGACATATTTCAAATTAACGCAACCAGCCATGACCATGATGTGCAGGGACGCCATGGCATCAATTTGCTGGATTGGCTGTTTGGCTGCCAATTGAGCAATATGTCTGGGTCACACGAGCCAAGCCTGAACCATCGGCTTCCGCTCATCTCTAATTATAACCAAGTTTGTTATCAAAGACTGTAAAGTGTTGCTCACGAGGAGTTCACTAAGAGTTAAGAGCGCAGGTTTTCGGTTATCCAAAATACAATAATGAACTAGGAAAATACTAACTCTCAGTAATCAGTGGACAAGGCAAATCGGATAAACATTATTGTGGAATGAAACTCACATGGCACAATATTACAATAATAGCTAAAATAGCTTTATTAATAAAAAAAAAGTTCTAGAGTATGCAACATCCTCCCTCTGGGGCCTGACCTTTTGGTGTGGGGGCATCTGGATTCCCCTGGTACCTGAATGGTTGGTGTAGAGCACAGCTTAGTGCTAGTCATGCCACAGTTAGCTTTGACCAGGTGAAGGGGATGCAAAAAGAAAGGGAGGTCACAATGTTATAAAAGGTTCCCCCTGGGGTACTCCCAGTGTAGCACATGGTTCAGGGACCCTTGGGAAGATGGTAAAGGGGAGCACTGTGATGTTAGCGGCAGCCAGGGACCACACTTGGAGACAGTGGTATGAAGATAAAACTCACATTGTCTTCATCCCAAGAATCCAACACAGCAATGAAAAAAGGCTGAGGTAGTAGGTTAATACTGCCAGGTTCGAGGTAGCTGGTGGTTGGATGAAGTCTGGTAGTAGCTCACAGCTAGAAACAGCTGTTTACCATGGACCCCTTGCCACTGCTTGGAGGCTATAGACAGTCTAATGACCACAGTTATGTAATATGTCAGACACTGGCAGACTTTCTTAACGACAACCCCTGATGAAGGTGGCTGTTGAAATACCACTCTAGAAATGCGTTGGGATGCTGCTTTAAGAGAACAATAGTGTAAGACCAGCTTCCTTTTAGGGTGAGATCTCGATCTGACCATGTCAGGATTGTAGTTATTGGGGCATTTTAGGGTTTAGCTCATCAGTACTGTAGGGCATAATAGGGTGCGTTATCCCTGACCATACCACCTACTGACCTTTCTGATACTGGATGACACAGCTCCTGCATAGACCTTCTCTTTCCTATCTTTCGATCAAGCAATTGGGTAATTTTTTAAGTTGGTTACCCTTTAAGTGGATAGTTAATAGTTTGATCATGATTTTTATTGCAGTGGTCCCTTGTCATCTTTACCTTACTAATATTTTACTGTATAACTGATAAAAGTTATGTTTCTAATTGTTTATTGGTTGGTGATTCCATTCTTGTGTCCTTTAAGGCATAGTTAGGACCTTGAATAGGGCCTAACTTTTGTTCGTGGGAAAACCCCATTAATCCTTTGCAAAGTTTAAGGCAAAAGCTTTCCGATCCTATAAATTGTATGCAATATTTCTGTGCTTCACTAAAGGTCTATAATAAAGAGGCCAGCCCATGGTGGAGACAGAAACCAGCAGTACTGTCTTAGGCTATATTCACACGACCATATAAGGGATGTATATAGGTCCGATGTATATACGCCATATACATTTCCGCCATAGACGGAAATGGGTGCATGGTGCCACATGGGAGCAGTACGCTGCAGCACACGTGCGGCACAGTACCATTCTATAGCTGGCAGAAAGATAGGACATGTCGCCGTGTGCCATACATCACTGTGGACAGGGGTGCTCGCCTCCTCCTCCTCTACCCGGCACCGACGTGTGCAAGGCGTGCTATGGTAAGGCAGACACACATTGGGGCACATTTACTTACCCGGTCCTGTCACGATCCAGCGCCGCGTTCTCAGTCGAGGATTTGGGTCTTCCGGCGATTCACTAAGGTAGTGCGCCCGATGTCCACCAGGTGTCACTGCTGCACTGATGTCCGCTGGAGTTCAACGGAGTTCACTATCCTATCCTGGGTGCAGGTAATGACACATTTTTTTTTAAAAATACAGCGGTTTTTCCGAATCCGTTGTGTTCTCTGATGGCCACGCCCCCCAATTTCTGTTGCATGCATGCCGGCGCCGATGCGCCACAATCCGATCGTGTGCGCCAAAAAACCCGGGGCAATTTAGGGAAAGACGGAGCAAATCGGAAATATTCGGGAAACCCGACGAAAAAGAGCGATTTGGGCTCTTAGTAAATGACCCCCAATGTGTGAATGTAGCCTTAGGGTGTGGTCACACGTTGCAGATACAACTGCATCAGCTTTGAGGTGGTTTTAGGGGCAGTTTTGGTAATTTAACAGGTGAACGACATGAACTGAATGGGTGAGTTTGAGTTTGAAGGGGAAACCTGTTACATAAATGTCTTTCACCTGTTAAATTAACAAAACTGCCCCTAAAACCACCTCAAAGCTGATTACAATGCAGTTTTAACTGCAAGGTGTGACCGCACCCTTAAGATAATGTGCACTCACTACTCAAAATGAAAAACACATGACAAGAAAAATAACCTGCACTAGCACACACTTGTGTGTCAATAGTGGATTTTTATATATATATAGTAGGTGGTTTGGGTGGTAGCCCGGGACCCAAACCTTATAGAGGGGGCCCATGGCCACCCAAACTACCCTCCAGATTTTATACTGAGAAGGACCTTCACCCATAAAATCTTCATACATCTGTTCCTGCTCTTAATACATATGTGCACAATAGTCATTACAGGATCTTTGAAGGTCCTCCAAAGGTCCTGCACCACCACATTGAAAGTAGGCAGAAGGGACACATCCACCAAACCCCTAGAAGATTAATTCTACCTTATGTAGGAAGTGATTTCAGACTTGTAGGGGCTGTAATATTCATACAGCCCAGGGCCCATGGCAGTCCTAATCCACTCCTGATTGTGGCAAAAGAGTCCCTACAAAACTCTACCAGGACATTAGCAAACACTGCTATAGGTCACCTTATGATTCCAAGCATGCATCTAATATCCCAAGTAGTAACGCTGATCTGAGTGAGACAAGTGGATGTTACCAAACAAAGAGGAAATTTAGCTATGGGAAGCCCAATCAGCCAACTTCTAGAACAACCAGTGCCTTACTTTCTCCTTCAGCGATTGTTCGGGATTCACTAAGGTAGTTCCTCCGACGTCCACCAGGTGGCGTTGCTGCGCTGAAGTTCCCCGAGGCCCACCGAAATGCACTCAAGTTCACCGGCCTATACCTGATGAAGGGAAGCGTGAGTCTCGCAACACTTTTTTTTAAAATGCGGCGGTTTTTCCGAATCCGTCGGGTTTTCATTTGGCCACGCCCCCCGATTTACGTCGCGTGCATGCCAGCGCTGATGCGCCACAATCTGATCGTATGTGCCAAAATCCCTGGGCAATTCAGGGGAAATCGGCGCAAATTGGAAATATTCGGGTAATACGTTGGGAAACCGCGAATTGGGCCCTTAGTAAATGACCCCCATTATGCTGTTTAATGTGCAGCATAATATGCATAAAATGGTGCAAATACTCCATTCTTTAGTGTGTCGTTCCCCCCTCACACTGCGGGCCTCAGAGCAGCTGCTATGGCTGTTACCGCTGTAGTTACGCCCCTGACCAACCGAGAAATCCCGCCTTCTGTGAGCTGGAGATATTAGACGCATGCTTGGAACTATTAGGTGACCGATAGCAGTGTTTTCAATCCAGTGATTTTTTTAGTCATGTGCAATTCTATAAATTGTCCTATAAATTCTTAATTAAAAAAAAAACACATTATTTGGTGCAATGTTTGCCGCTATGTGGACATAATCTTTCAGTAAATGAAACAGATTTCTAAACTTAAACTTTCGGTAATTTTATTCAATATCCATATATTTTTTTCTAAGTGTCTTCATTTTCTCTGCCCTGTGGTTATTCCATGACTAGTATAAACCGTCTACTGATTATTTTAGTAATCTGCTTATCTGCAAAAAAAAAAAGGTGCCTTTGTTTAAGTTCTCTATACATATGGTAAAATGCAGACTCCCGGGAGACTTTACCTGATGTTTTATACAGCTTGCTTGGAGAATCCCGGGACAAACAAAAAATGTACAAATTCAGTGACCCTGCTCAAAGCCAGCTGTTCAATCCTGATGGACTCATCAGCTTCCCTTAAAGTGCTGAGGCTGCACTCCCGTACAGGAAAGTGTGTGGTAAGGGTAAGCAGATATGGCTTCTAATGGGGAAAAATGACAATAAAAAGACAAAATACACTCTATGTGAAATATATGAAAAAAGGAATAACTGACCTTCATTTGCATTGAAAATGTACAAGATTTGAAAAAAAATCTATAAATACGGATGTAGCAAAACTTAACTTGACAATTAACTAGTTACGGAAACTGCTGCGACAAACTTTATCTGGATTTTCCCATTTGTTGTATGAATGTCACTTATTATAAAGCCAGCGCATTATAGCCCGGTAGGATTGTATACCGTATGGAGTATGGGGGTATCAATAGATGATAATGCAGAGAGAACCATATAATGCACCCCAACCATGTGTCCCCCCAACCATGTGTCCCCCCAACCATGTGTCCCCCCAACCATGTGTCCCCCCAACCATGTTTCACCCCAATCATGGCCACATTTATTATAGTGTTTGCACCAGTTTTCTGTCTGACTCTAAAGAAAGTGTAAACTGCTTGCACATGTAATTATAAAGTGTCTGCGCCAGTTTTATGACGCGGATGCACTGTGTCCTACCAGAAAAAATGTGCATCAAAAGGGTCATGTTACTGCTTAATCGGAGTTTGCACCACAATACTATCTGCGCCATGACTCTGCAGCATGAACAAAGTGCATCAAAAAATGGTGTCCCCTTCCCGAGCAGTGAAGACCGTGTCCCAGTTTTGATTAATCTAAAACAAAAATCGAACCAATTTGTTTGGTAGGGTCTCAGTAAAAAAATTTACAAAAAGCTAGTATATTGATACCCATACCCGGAAAAGGGAATGTTTAAGAAGTAACTTTTAATAAAAATAGAATAAAAGTAGAAGTGTAGCCCCTGTACTCTCCACAGGCAAATTACACATTGGGGAGGATTTATAAACACAGTTGCTCCACAATTGTGGTGGATTTGTGCCAAAAACACTGTCTAAAAAAACTTGCACCACAGTGATCCGATTAAGGGGATGTGGCCTCCAGGAGATGGGCATGACCCCACGAGAAAGGGGCATGGCTTACGGGAAATTGTCCATGCTCCCAAAATTCTGGCGCATAGTTTAGACCTATTAAAAGTAAGTTTAAAGTAGGAACCAACAGTCTTATACTGCACCAGCATTCATCATCAACGTGATAAATCTGATGCAGTAAAAGACTAGTGTTTTCCAGCTAGAGACTGGAGGAACCCGAGACACAATGTTAAATCCAACTCCCACCCCCCCCCATTGTGCAGTTTGCACTAGTTTTAATAAGTGTGGGCCCATATGTCAATAACTCTGCTGCTTGAATCACATTTGATTTATTTAAATATCTGAGGATTAGAGTTGAATGAACCCAATCATTAGAAGGCAGGCTCAACCCCCCCACCCCACCCCATGCCATTAACACCTTTGATTAAACTCTTTAAATGTCACTGCCATTTTGGGGAGGATCATTGGTTCTCAATGACGTCATGTTAGTGAAATTAGGAGTTTTGGTGCAGGAACCTGGTTACAGGATTACATCTTACATGGCTGTTAAACCTGAAAATTGGGAAAAAAGGGGAATATGAAAACCAGCAAGAGATCTGAGACTTGAACTAGGAACAAAAGTGCCGTAGGACAGAAAGAACAGAATTCAGGAATCACACTATTCCCTGACACTCGGGTAATGTATCGACTGAATGGGTGTAAATATCCAGGTTGCAGCCAGAGGAGTTGCTGTAGTCAAAAGAGCATCTTCTTTGGCATCCACTCTTTTATAAATCCACCAGTGAAGCTAGTGTGAAAGTGTGCGAGTGAGCATTTGTCTGAAGCATGGAGTGAAGTGGGACTTCAGATAAAGTAACTCCACATGTGCCGATGCTATGCAATGTATATACCGTGCCATGTATTCTTTCAGCAACCGTTCGAGGGGGGATACTGCTGAGTGTGATGTCTGAAAATTGTTCTTCTGGAAGCTCAGATTCTGGATCTAAATAAAAAAATTTCAAGACCATGCACCATTGACAACATGGAGATTGCTGCTCATCGAACAGAAACTTGCTGGAAAATGGGTGTGGATGGAATAGTGGAAGCTCAGAATAATGTTGGCATATAGTTTGGTAAGATATAGAAGGCAGGAGAGAAGGAATAACTGGGCAGCTTAGTGGCTCAGTGGTTAGGACTACAGCCTTACAGTGCTGGGGTCCTAGGTTCAAGTCGCATCCAGGTCAACAATTGCAAAGAGTTTGTATGTTATCTCAGTGTTTCCTCCATGTCCTCCGGTTTTGTACCACACTCCAAAACATACTGGTTGTAGGTTGATTAGAAGGTGAGCCCCATGGGGGCAGGGACTGATTTTGCATGCTCTATGTGCTCCATATAAATAAAGGAATTATTATTATTATTATTATTATTAAAGGAAGAGTCATGTTCTGTTGCACCCCAATAAGTTTGCCAAGATAGGAGATGAGGGGGATGCCAGCACAGGGGTAGCTGCAGTAAGACATGGCCTCTAGCAAGAAGGGAAATGGCAGCAAAGCCAAGTTCAGAAAGCTGCTGGTAGTTGGAGATTCCATTATTAGGGGAACAGAAACCACAATCTGTCACAAAGACTATGTTTACTGAACAGGGTGTTGTTTTCCAGGTGCTCAGAATGTTGTGGATTGAGTTGTGCGCAAATGTATGTATGACCAGGCATCGGCAGAGTAAGCTTTAGATGCAGCGGCTTAAACACCAAGAAAGTCTAAAAAAAACTACTTCAGTTGGCCCAACCTGTTCCACCTCCTCCCAGGTGGCAAGGCCTTCTGTCTTCTCACAAAGGGAGGATGTGACAGTGCCACCAAGCTCGTCTACGCCAAACGTTCAGCTCTATATCCTCCAAATCATGGAGTGAAAGCAAAAGTTGGCTCATCGCACACAGACGCTCAGATTCTAAATTGGAGCATTTCCATATCACTGGTACTTGAAATGCTTCCGATCCGGCTGGTGGAGAAGGATAGTTTTAAATATCTGATGGTTCTCAGGTGCTACTACTTTTCCCCGCAAGTGGCCCCCACCCAACACCAACAGGTTGTAGAAAAAATCTGATCAAAATCTGCTCAATGCTATTAGTCCCAAGGTGCACCTCACAACTGACTTACCAGTGAACCAGTAAGCCTGGGCAGGGGCGTTACATCTCCTGATCTGCCCACTGGAGGTGCTCTGGCTCACATTCTGATTATGGGATGTTAGGGCTCCACACTTTTCATATGCAACATCCCTGCCAATGAAGTGTTGCAAAATTAAAAACTCCATGCATTTAAAAGGAATCTCTAGGCCTGATCAACCTAGGGAGACCGCCAGTGTCTATAATGAAGCTGTTGAGTAACTGCCTGAGAAAGAATATATATAATTCTTGTAACCGATAAGATGCCTTGTTATAATTGCATTGTGCAGAGAGTGCTGGTTGGATGAGGAGCTGCCACCTCCCAAGCGGAGTTAATAAAACACCTTTTTTTCTGGAAATTTCTGTCTTTCCCCTGAGGACTCTCTAGGGAGAGCCCGGAGAGTGCAGAGGCACAGCACTCCTCAGTACATGGCTTTCAGCCACCAGGCCCCAGCATACCTCCACCTTCAGGGGTTTGCATCGTCCTGCTGCTGATGCAGCCATCCATCCCGCATCAGGCTGATACTTTCAAGAGCGCCCCATATACCATCACCATCCCTACATCTACATCAGGTTTGCCCCAGGGAGAAACATTCTACATCTTCCGCACCTCCCTCCTTTCTTGTGCTTCCACCCGTTGGAGACCTGCCAGGCTTTGGAAGAAGCATTGTCCCCTGCTACCCAGAACCATGATCGCAGATGAGGGCTAGGCCACACTCCACTCCACCAGTGACTCAGGTACCTAGGGATCTGGCTGCCCCAATCCAGAAAAAGGTTAGGCGCCGGTGGGGGGGTGTTGCACATTCAGCCCAGGGCCCTTGGAACCCTCAATCTGCTCTGGCTCCCAAGGCTATCAGGTAGGGGCAACTGTGAAGTGGGTTTAGCATCAGTAGTGGATTATAATACAGGTGATTTGGGCTGTAGCCTAGGGCCCAAGCATTCTAGGGGAACCCATGGTTAACCAGAACAACCCACCAAATTTTATGCTTAACCCATGAAATCCAAGTACATCTGTTCATGCTCTCAATACATATGTAGACCGGAGCCATTTCAGGTCATTTGAAGCTTCTCTAAAGGTCCTGAAACCACAGATTTAAGGAAGGAAGGACACATCCTCCATTCCCCAAGAAGTTGATTCTAGTGTAGGAAATGATTCCAGACTTGTAGGGGCTATATTATTCATAGAGCCCAGGGCCCATAGCCGCCTTGATCCACCCCTGTTTAGCATTAGGGCCCACTTTCTTTGTCATCACATAATCCATGGCAATTATCATGATGCCCTTGGAGTGGGGAATAACGACAATAGCAATGTATGTAACAGGTATGATGTTTTTACGTAATTGACAATGAACGGAAAAAACTTTTCTAATGACCTTCTAAAGCCAACATCACTGTTCAGGACAAGGCATTATGAATATACTTTTAATGTCCCCTGTTGTTACTGAATGAGATAATCACCGCCCTGAAACTCTTTTTCCTTGCATGTGATATAACGCGCGATGCTTTCATAATTACTTTGCAAAAAGAACATTTGGAGTCAAGGTCAGAAATCATGTAATAGATTAGGAGAAATAATGAAAACAAAAACTCCAAACATTCCATCACCATGGCAACATTCAAAAGTTTACAAAATGGTTTCAAACAATCTTAATTGATTTGTTCTTATAAACCTTTCGACACTTATTTCAAATTGATACAAAAAAAATAAAGAGATTCATTTATTCCGACGTGTATGTATAATGTAATAATAACGGCCATACAGAGGATTTATTATACCAGGGACGAGACAAGATGGAACAAAAGAGATTTGTGAGCAAGGGGTCAGCTGAAAGGAAATTAACTTACTGTGGATGAATCTTTTGTACAAACCATGGTTTAACCTGTTATTGTCTGCACCATTCTACATCATTCTGTTTACTTTTACACTGGGGTGAAGCGATCATTAAAGGGTTGGGTACTTTCAAAAAACTTTACTCGGGTACAAGTAGTACAAATTGGGTGACCTAATTGGGTCACCCATATAATACTTATCCTGGTAAAGTTTCCAATAAAAAAAAAGCCAAAGGGACCACAATGACAACCGTGTCCTTTTGCATTACGGTGGATGGAGTGCGACATCTACATGGCCTCCAGGCACTGCTATGGGAATGGTTATGACAGAAGGGGCATTCAGGTATATTACATGGGTGATTTGCTGGCACCATAACAAAAACTTTATCATGTAGGCTGTGTACTATCAGGGTGACCCTACAAGGGACTGACCGGTAATGAAGAAGCTCCATGAGGTCCTTCTATTCCTTAGAATAGTATTAGATGGAATGGAAGAATATTTTGTTCCTCAACTTTTTAATTGGTTGACCAACTTAAAAAAAAAGTGATATGGGCTACTTTACTGTCTGAGGTCAAGTTTTTCATTCATGGTTGGCACCATTTATCAGATTTTTCCAGAACCAAACTTTGAGTAAGGTTCTATCATAATGCTGTTTGGTTCAGTCTAATCATCGATCTCTATGTCATATTTTTGTAACAAACATTACGGCACATTTACTAAGAATGCTGGAAACTGCACTAAAAGTCCTCTGCCTGTGTATAATGCTCGATTCGCCAGATTCATTAAGAACCTGCACCAGACTTTGCATGTTAAATCTGGTGCACGGTCCGACTGAGCACCGGAATGCCAACTAGTGGTGGCGCATGGTGTCTACTGCAGCTGCACTACAAAACGGTCACGTGCGACACATTTGTGGTCTATGTGTATCTGTGACCGTAAATTCAAAACCCTCTTGTTTAGTATTGCCTACAACACACGATACATCTACAATCTTATTTAGATTGTCAGCTATATTTAGGTTTTACAGTCAAGTTTTGTATATTTTGTACTTTCTTCTGCCTGTCTTTATGCTATGTGTGTGAACCTCTTCGTAAAATGTATAACACCAGGGAATTAATTGTACTTCATTTAACAAGGAAAAACATATTTAAAAACATAACAAAATATGTGATAATTGGGAGAATTCCAACATACTATTATAAAGTAGCACAGCAACAAAACAACACAACTATTCCTTATCCATACGTGGCCATTCTTTGGGTGGAAGGGGTGAATAGGAATTTTAGACTTTCAAACTTATTATATTATGTTGAAAATGTAATTTCTTAACAAGACTGGAGATCAGTTCTCTGTGGATGTATCTATATATAATCATTTCTGAAAATCATATATACGGTGCATAATCATTTTTCAGTATTTTCAAAACATGAAATATTGGCTGTAAATATTGTAATTATCATTTTGTCCCATTGTTTTTGGCAGAATAATTTTAGTTGCAACTGAGACAGAAATATTGCAATTAAATCCTCCGGGGTTTAGAGATTAGTGATGAGTGGGAAAAAAAATACACGTCACTCAATTATTGCCTTGGGTGTAAAGTGCACTTAAAGGGAACCTGTCACAAGGAGACCCATTTTTTGCACTCCCCCAGTCCCCACAGAGCATAGCACATACACTGCCAAAGTGTTTTTGTATTAAAAATAGGTTTTACAGAAAAAAAGATATGTTATATTGTACCTTTCATTTGCATGTGCTGTGTGACTACGCAGTTGCCAACTGGGAGGGGCTGGAAAGGAGCAGTTCCCCACCCCCACCCTTGGGGAACAGCTTCTCCATGTGACCTTTTCAAATATATGAATAACTCCCATCACTTTGCTTAGTGACACCCCCTGCTCCTCTACAGCCAATCCCGAGTGAGGGGAGTTATTCATATATTTGAAAAGGTCACATGTTTCCCAAGGGTGGGGGGGAACTGCTCCTTTCCAGCCACTCCCAGTGGGCAACTGCCTAGTCACACAGCAGATGCTAATGAAAGGTACAATATAACATATATTTTTTTCTGTAAAACCTATTTGTCATACAAAAACACTTTGGCAGTGTATCTACTATGCTCTGTGGGGACTGGGGGAGTGCTAAAAATGGGTGTCCTTCAATGGCAACTAGAATTAGTGAGGGACATATCAGAAAGGTACTGGCAAACGGCGTAATACTAACCTTGTAAGGCCTTCCTTTGTGTGAACCTGATAAAGTTCCTTCATTGACTAGCTGTTATTTAACTCTGAAAAACCCAGCCAAGATCGACCTGGCCTAGTCTACTTTCAGGCAAGAAGGTTAACTTTTACATATTTTTATGGGTTGCTATACTCTAACTATAGTTGTCGGGGGAGTTGTGCCCCAAGATGGAACGTTGGAAGGTTTTACTTTCTCTTCCATTCGGAACCTGGATAGCTGAACAATGTATATTTGAATGACTGTTCAGGACCGGAGGCTCTTCTAATATCTTGCACTCACTCTGGAATACCCACAACTGTGTGCCTAGATTGCCCTTAGTCACCTCTAAACCTCTTTTCATGGAAATCCTTATGCCCTGGATACAACTAATCTGGGACAACCTCAAATATCAATGACTTTTACTTCAGTTGTACTTCTGCTCTTTTTTCCTCATCTACCCTCTATCCTCTCACCCATATTCTTGACTTTTAAGCCTTAGCCTCTTGTTGAAGGTTAAAAAATAGGACCACCTACTAGATCACCTAGACATATACCCTTCTTTTATGTCCTAGAAGATTTGGCTACGTTTTAATTATGTCATGGTCTCTTTTAAAGGATTTTTTTATAAAAGGGAAAATCCATTTGAGTGATGATTATTAACAACCAAATTTTTTAATTATACATTTTCATCACGTCAGGTGGTCATAAAAGGCTAACTTCAATATCTCACATTTCCATTATACCATTATTTCTCGATTTACATGCTGCTGCAATGTACGTAAATCCTGTTGTCTAGAGTCAAACACTTGAGCGCTGAGCCTTACCCAATACGTGGCAGTCACTGTGAGGATATATTACCAAGCACAATAACGAACACTTAATTGGCTTCTTCTTTTGTCATAACACTTCAGAAGCCCGTAGGATATTATGACAGAT
The DNA here is from genome assembly GCA_019512145.1 of Engystomops pustulosus. NCBI lineage: Eukaryota > Metazoa > Chordata > Amphibia > Anura > Leptodactylidae > Engystomops > Engystomops pustulosus. Next base: position 199,279,841 of record CM033644.1, read on the forward strand.
CATTAAGTTGCAAAGCGTTTAGGTTTTGTGTACAGTGCTATCTGCGGTACACAAAAATGGTGGCCCTTTGTTTTAATGAGCGAGTGGAAAACATGGCAGCTTGGTGATCAGGAAAGAGAAGCATGCTAATGATTTTGGCTCCATTCTGCTGAAACAAAAATCGGCTTATTGTTAGATGTTCTCTGCCAGAGTCATAGAAATTGTGTAAAAAGTATAATTCCTTGATATTTTCAGTACATCTTGAAAATAATTGAGCCTTATTATCATAAGGTTCAGGGTGGTCATGTTACCACTATCATTAAGAGGGAAGGAGACAATGGAGGTAGCTACCTGCATGAATATTTATAAAAGGAAGGACTCAAAGACATAAAAAAATCTAATGTAATGAAACCACAGAAATGAAAGTAGCTTTGCGGAAATCTCGAATAAATTATCCCCACCATCATCTAGTTTAGTCATTATCAGAATGGAGCACGAGTGTGAGATCACCATCAAAACTGGATATTTGGTCCCGTACTCTCATCCCCAGGCATTGGAGATCCAGTAGAGTTACATCTGTCTCTGACTTTTTTAGTGAAATAGTCAATATTCAATAGTCAAAAGATAGGGGAACTCACAGCAGATGTTTACCATATGACTGATGACTTCCTGGCAACTTGGGGTCCCTAGATGACCTTCAGGCCCAACCCTACTTTCTCCACTTTGGACTAGATTGTGCCTGCCCCCCCTCCTTTCCTTGGGTGGTGACCCTCTCCACTCCTTATTGACTGTCGCCTTACATATTCTTGCCTCTAATCCTTCCTTTCATTTATGGCTGTTATTGACTCTCCTTACATATGGTTGCCTATATATCTTCCAGATAAGTTTCTTATAGGCTTTTGCCTTACAGTACATAGGCTGCCTCAATCCCTTGCATATAAGACTCTTATTAGCTGTCGCCTTGCTTGACTCTATCCCTTCAATCCCTTATGTCTCTTTTTGCATGTTGCCTTGCATATGGTTGCCTCTACCCCTTCTATATAAGGCTGTTATTGGCTGTCGCCTTACATATGCTCAGTGTTGATTTGCATGACTTATTGTAATGCATCACCCCAAGTGAGCTTATTGATTGCATTGTTGTACATTTATTATGTGCAATCCTTTGTATCATTGAAGGTCATTTATTACATGAGGGCGCTCGTGTTAGCCCCGCTGTGCATCCATTGAAATCGATACATCAAGAAGCTCTGGTCTCTTTATGTATCCCGTGGGATGCCACATAGCCTCTGCTCCCAATGCTACACACTGGTGGGAGCAGAGTAGGCCCCATTGTTGGTGGGGTGACCACATTACATTGTACAAATACGTGAATGGCCAGTACAGAGATCTTTATTTTTATACCTATGCCTGTAGGATAGGTGGTTGTTCTACAATCATATAGACAGACAGGGGCATTCTCTACACCTATAGGTGAGGTGATTTTACAATCACCATAGACAGGGGGCATCCTCTGAACCTAGAGGAGAGGTGGTTCTACCATCACCATAGACAGGGGGCATCCTCTACACTTAGAAGAGAGATGATTCTACCATCACCATAGACTGGAGGCATCCTCTACACCTAGAGGAGAGGCGGTTCTACCATCGCCATAGACAGGAGGCATCCTCTACACCTAGAGGAGAGGCGGTTCTACCATCACCATAGACAGGGGACATCCTCTACACCTAGAGGAGAGGCGGTTCTACCATCACCATAGACAGGGGGCATCCTCTACAACTAAAGGAGAGGTGGTTCTACCATCACCATAGACAGGGGGCATCCTCTACACCTAGAGGAGAGGAGGTTCTACCATCACCATAGACAGGGGGCATCCTCTACACCTAAAGGAGAGGCGGTTCTACCATCAACATAGACAGGGGGCATCCTCTACACCTAGAGGAGAGACTGTTCTACCATCACCATAGACAGGGGCCATCCTCTACACCTAGAGGAGAGACTGTTCTACCATTACCATAGACAGGGGGCATCCTCTACATCTAGAGGAGAGGAGGTTCTACCATCGCCATAGACAGGAGGCATCCTCTACACCTAGAGGAGAGAGGGTTCTACTATCACCATAGACAGGGGGCATCCTCTACACCTAGAGGAGAGGGGGTTATACCATCACCATAGACAGGGGGCATCCTCTACACCTAGAGGAGAGGTTTTTTTTGTTTTTTTCTTTTTTTTTGCGGTTACGGAAGTGGGAAGAGCCATGAACACCAATGGCTGAGCAACTAGTTAAAAATCTGGTGTAGTATACTGTAAACTGTCCTAATCAACAACTTGTGCTTTAAAGCAGTTTAGTTTATCCCCTTATTGTGTAAAATGTTGCTTATGATAACAAAGTGAAGATTTCAATGAGTAGGCAATGTATTGAAAAAGTTGTAGAATTAAAGAACATCGTCATAAAATAAGTCACTTTGGCAATTGAACTACTCTGCGGCACATCACTCAAAGCTACTTTCAAAGCTGTAAGTTAAGGAACTTTAACATAAAATCTATGCATTATAATTATACACTTACATGCTGGCAATGGCTTCAGCCTCTTAATCTGTACTAATTTTCATCTGTTTCTTTTCCCGTAGGGTATTTTTTTTATTCATTTTGTTACTGTTTGCCCTTATGTTAGCTCGAAAACTTTTGCATTCTTCACTCGTTTTTCTATAATTAAACTATGTTTTCCCACTTTTAACACAAAAAAATGAAGCCGAGGGCCCTTGTTTCAGCCTTAAAGAACAAAAACAATCAGTCTTCTGACGTGTTCAGCAGGCAGGGCAGTGTATGTGACTAACGTACTCAAGAAAGGCTTGAAAGAGAGGTGTGGTAGACTTACCATCAGGGGAACATATTTTAAGCACAGGCCTTGGGCTAATGTGTTGCTAAAGTATCACCGATTACTGAGTGAATTGCTTTCTTAACATTCACATCAGCAAATATTAGCTGCAGCTTTGCTGAAGTCTCTCTGACTTATAACTAAGGAAAAATCCATTCTCATTCTACTTTTCTAAGAATTTCACTTAAATAAGCATTCGTCTTCGGTAACCTGCTGACAATTTTGGCACATGTTAACTTTTTGGTACCAGGTGTTTTTCTTCACAAGGCTGCCCAATAATAATTTAATATATGGTGTATTAACTGCCCAAATAAGTTTATCGAGTTCTTTTGTTATAGAGAGTGCAAAGTGCATGGGGCTCACACATCTAAAAACCTTAATTGAGGTTTTGGGTGTGGGGAGGAAACCGGGAGGACCGAAAACATACAAACCTTTGCAGATGTTGACCTGGGTGGGATTCGAACACAGGACCCCAGCGCTGCAAGGCAGTGTGCTACCCACTCAGCCACCGTGCCGCCCTAATACACCTGTGCCTGTTATTGACTTTGTCTTTCTGTCTCTTTGTGATATAAAACTCTTCTAAGATCTTCCTGTGATTCTGACCTTTGCCTGATTAGTCTTCTGTCGTAAATTTGGTATCTCACGGCCATCTTTGTTTTGATCTGGTTTCTTTAATTTTGCTTGTTGCCTGTCTTGTATCTGTCTTGTTTTATTGTGTCTTTCTGTAGCTGTGCACTGATTTAGGGGTAGGACCACTGTTCAGTTGATACTCTGGTTAGCTCAGGGCCAGCAAGACAGCAGAGACAAAAGTTGTGGGAAGCTCAGGGCTCACTGTTATTTCCCTGTTGGTAAGGTTTGTGATAGCCGTGCATTTTTTTTTTCTCCCTTTATTTAAAACTTTTTGGAAATGATTCTCGAGATTGCAGTACATTTGCAGATATATTAGATGCTATACAATGGCCCAGATATATATTAACTGGCTGTGCCAGATTTTTGCATGACAATGCACTAAAAAAATAAAGTCTTGGAGCTTCCACGTGTATTACAATGAGTACTAAGTCAATGTTTGTGTCACGGCTGCACTGTGGTCCAAAATATTCACCTAGGGGGTGTGGTAGTGCTTAGTCAGAGTTTTTGAAACATTTATTAAAGCGGTTCAAAAGAATTATGTAGGCACGCTGTATGCTGCACATTTGTGAGGCAAACTGTGGCCAGTTTGCCTTAATTGATATATCTAGACATTGTGAATTTACCATACTTTCAAATTAAGGCATTTTAAATAAAACTTCTGCAAAGTAAAAACAATTTCAATAAAGAAATAGAAGTGTTAGAATAGCCAATGGGGTTGACACTGTAACTGTACTATTTTGTATATGTGTAACATCTGTGCCGTAGAGTGTGGCGTAGGTGCCGTTCTTGTATTCTGTGTTTGTGTGTGTGAACTGTGGCTAAGGTTCTGCTGTATTGGGTTCATGAACCACACCTGATCCTCTGCAGCTTTTTTATCTGCCCAGTTCAACTATCACCCTGGTGGTTATCTAGTTTCCTCATACTTATCGATTTTTGCTTGTATTACTTGCTATTCTGTGTATCCATCCTCCGCTATGTTTTACCAACCTCTTTTATTAATCAATTCTGTGCTTTGCCACCATCTTGGATTTGACACAGTTCTTTCCAACTTCACTTGTTTGTCTGTATCTATTGTTTGTCCCTCTATGTCCTTGTCGTCTCTACCATCCAGTAGCTGCAGACAAAGTAAGTTTCCCTCTCACCTTGCAGGGCCACTCAGAGACTGTTAGCCCTTATAAGGGCACTTTAGTTTCTCACTGCTTACAGTGAAAGTTTGTAGGTGACGAATTGCTTTGTTTTCCTACTTTCACATCCTTCTCAGATCCTGAATTTAGAAATCAAGAGCATATGGATTCCCCTTTTCTTTATTAGTTAACTTTACAACAGCATCCATTGAGCGTTCCAAGTAGCATTGGTTATAACTAAGTTAAAGCCAAAAGTTTTCTGTTTAAATATATTCACTCTAAGAAAAAATTTGTAGGTCATAGCAAAAAAAATTGACTTTCAAGTTAACACCACATCAGTACATAGGTAATGGGAGGTATTGTAGCCTGTATTGAGTCGAAGAAGGTCTGCACCTCCGTGAAAATACTGTTAAGAGAGATAAAGGGAAGAAGAAGTTCAAAACTGGCATTCTGAGGCTCATTTTACTTCATGGGATTCTACTTTCTAAAACTGCAAAGCGGCAAATCTTCTGAGTTTATTACAGTGACCTCCATGAAAAAACAAAGACAGTTATTCCAGGGCTGGACACATGTAAGAGCAGAGAATTAAGTAAATGAAGAGTATGTGATGTCAGCTCCTTGTATCAGCAATAAAGTTAGCAATGGAAGCTTTTGAAATGTTCCATTTTATGAGAATACGCTGGAACAGGTGTGCTGTATCTTAAACTCAAAAAGAATTTTGGCTCTATTAAATATGATGAGGGACAGTTAAATAAAAACACAGACGTCTATGTTTTATTTTAATTTGGTTGTATATTACGGCATGAACGTCTGCTACAAAAACTCATAGTGTTAATAAATAAATTAATACACTAAAAACTCAATGGGCCACATCTATCAAACTGTTGGCTTGCTTTTTTTTTAATTTTTGAGACTTTCATGGTGCTTGTGCTTATTCAGGACTTTTTTTGGCCTTAAGCAGTCTCCTTTCAAAGTTCGCCATTGTCTAACTTTCTGCAGTGTTCACCTGAATCCACATGTGAAAGTTGCCTCTTTTTAAAAAAAGTCTCAAAAAAATCAAAACATATTGGGGGTCATTTACTAAGGGCCCAAATCGTTTTTGGTCATCGGGTTTCCTGAATTTTTTCAGATTTGCGCTGAATTGGCCCCAGGTTTTGGTGCAAGCATCGCAGGATTGTGGGCGCTCCGGGAAATCGGGGGCGTGGCAGTCGAAAACCCGACGGATTTGGAAAATCGCAGTATTTAAAAAAAAAGTGTTGCTTGACAGACTTACCTGCACAACAAATGGAAGGTGAACTCCAGCGGACCTCAGCGCAGCAGCGACACCTAGTGTGATATAGGTGCAGGGACCTTAGTGAATCCCAGCTGGACCCGAATCAGCGTCGGAGACCCGCCTCTGGATCGCGACTGGAACCGGGTTAAGTAGATCTGCCCCATGACATCAGTGGGGTTTGCAGCTTAAGCAGGAGGTCGGGTGGGAAAGGGGGGGGTAGTGAGAGACCAGGGGGTGATAAATTACCGTCAGCAGAGCCTAGAGTCTCTAAGATGATGTCAAAAGAGAGTTTAGGCTCATTAGCATATTTATAAAGTTTATTTGGGATTTTTACAGATGTCCAAAAAATATTAAAAAAACGGTGTCTTCCCCTGGACAAGATAATAAGCAGTTAGGTGAAAGTGTACCTTTCACTAAATCTATGGTAGATGTCCTTTAACTTCTTACCAACGTGGGATGTTATACTAATTCACTTGTGGCAGGGACTTGCTGCATCATGACGTAGTACTACGTCCCGCTTCTGGGTTCCGCTTCCCCTACGGGTGTTAACCACTTACATGTCGTGGTCACGCATGTGAAAACGCACGTGAAAAACGCAAGTGTGAAAGGGGCCTTATAGGAAAAGAGCTTGAACAGTGATAGAGCATCATTTGTTCAAGCCAATCTGTAAAAGTAAAAAAAGGTTTAAACACTTTATTAAACCATTTTTCATAAAAGAATTGATTAAATAAAGTGAAAGTCTTCTAAACCACACACATTCCCTCTACATACCTTATTAAGTACAAAAAAAACACAAATCATGAAAAAACCCACATATTTGGTATTGTCGTGTCCGTAACATCTCGTCACAAAAATGTTCCAATAAGTGATCAAAAGTACCACTGAAAAGGACAGCTCAACACAAAAAAATAAGCCATGCCAGCTCTGTCAACCAAAAAAATAAAAGCTATGTGGTAATTTACTGTACTTTGGCCTTTGGCTAAATAAACAGCTGTAAACAATTATCCGAGTGTCTGTAATATAATTTATTGTTAATTTGGTTCTTATGACACAGCTTTTAAAATCCAATAGTGATAGAAACCAACATTTTTTTTTACTGGGGCTACAATTATAAAGTATTCCGTTCCGACTTACATACAAATTCAACTTAAGAACAAACTGCATATCTTTCTTGTATGTAACCTGGGGACCGTCATGTTAGTTTTTCTTCAGTAAAATTGTAAAAATATATAAAAAAAAATATAAATGAGCTATCACCGTAATGTAGTGATCTATGAATAAAGATAATATAGTATTTTTACAGCCACCAAAAAAATAAAAAAAAGAAGGATACCAAATTGACGATTTTCTTTTCCTCCATACTTTCAAGAGTTATAAAATCTCATCAATAAGCTAATGGCCTACGAAAATAAAGTATTTGTAAAGTGCATCTCTTGTCGAATAAACAAGCCCTAATATGTCCAAATTGCCCAAAAAAAAAATATGTATAGCTGTCAAAAAGTACAATGCATAATCGTCTCTGAATGGCGCAGCTTCCCTTCAATGCCCGGGCATTTGCCCACCAGCAGTTTACCACCACATATGGGGTGTTGTTATACTTGGGAGAGATTAGGTTAATTTTGTGGAGCATTTTGGTATTTATCCACTGGAATGTGTACATTTTTGGAAAACACCTTCATTTAGCCAAAAAATTGAAATATCAAAAATGGACACTATTTTGTTTTAACCCCTGTAAAACAATTAAAGGTTAACAATCTTCATAAAAATTGTTTTACTACGTTGAGGGGTTGTTGTAGTAGTTTATATAATTGGGGTTAATTTATGGGGGTTAATGACTTAAAACTGGGCAGGTCCTCAATAGCGTGATTTTACATTTTAATGAAAATGGGAAACCATATCCATATAAATTAGACATTCGGTGAATGTTAGTTAACAGTATTTTTGCTGTTATGACTTGTGTTGAATTGAAATAGTAGAACTTTGAATTTGAAAATCGAGAATTTTTCAAATTTAAACTAAATATCAGTTTTTTTCATAAATAAACACAAAATATACCAGCAACATTTTCAAATAACATTAAGTGGCAAAGTGTCATGACAAAACAATTTCAAAATCACTTTGATATATTGATGCGTTCCCAAGTTATAAACCCCTTTTAGTGACACAGGCGGATTTGAAAAAAATGGGCCGTATCAGGAAGGTGAAAGTGTCTTCGGTGGTAAGGGGTGGTAACAGGTTCCCAGAAGTCATTGTGCCAATAGGCGCCCCTCAGTGAGTCAAGGGCGGGCTGACCAGCATTTAAAGATGGTAAGCGCCACGAGCAGACATTTCTGTATGGAGATGGCATGGTTGGCATATATTTGCGATGGACCCTCGTAAAAGGCTCAACCAAAGCAGAATCACAATCAATTATCAGTTGTAATTCAGAGCTACTGTATCTTTAAGTAGCATGCATGTTGTAGGAGAGGAGAAATTCAGCAAATTAAAGTTTGTTCAAAAATTTTTTGTGTGCATTTGTGGGTAGTCCTGATCGTTCTGCTCAGACAATGGCTGTCTATCACTTAACAGGTCCACCCACTAGATTTCAAAGCCACAATGAATGAGGAATTAAAAGGTTCTCAACGCTATTCATAACATTTCCAAAGAATAGGTTCACAATATCAGATTGGCGGGGAACCAACACACATAAACCCCCCCCCCCCTCCCATGAGCTGTCCTACCAGTGATAAACTCGGAATGGAACAAGACGCAAATGAAATCAAATTAATATGATCAGCTGCAGTGACTCAGTTCAGCCACTATATTCGAATGGCACTGTATCTTCATGCACCATACTTGCCTGCTGTTAGGCTCCAGGGTGGTGGACGCAATGGAACCACGCGGAGACAATTACATAAGCCGACACCTGGGACCAGAGTCTAAGTGGCCCCGGCTTTACCAGAGCCCGCCGCAAAGTGGATTGGACATGCTGAAGTGGGGTACCACCAGGTCGTTCCACAGGTGCAACTTGTCCATGGTGGCTGCCAAAGCGAGGTTACAGAAATGGAAGGCTGCTTCGTGGTCGGCGACAGGTCAGGAGATCAGACAGGCGGCAAAGGTTCAGGGTCAGAGGCAGAGCAGAAGGGCAGGGCTGGCAAAAGAAGGAGCGTAAACGGGAACAGGTCCGGGTCACAATGGAAATCACACTAATCGCAAAGGTCATGGGAAACAAGCTTTTCTAAGGCTGTTAGACACAAAGATCCGACAGGGTGTGCAGGAAAAGGTTGGGTTAAATAGAATTCTGGGTAAGGCCAGCACAATTAACGGCGCACTGGCCCTTTAATATTGTGACGCGGCGTGTGCGCTCACCCTAGGACCTGAAGCAGGAGCGAGGACAGGTAAGCTATTGTGAAACGGGGGCACACGGAGATGCTTGAGTGTGCCCGCGACCCGAAAATGAGTCACGGAGACCGCCCATGACACCTGCTACTTCTGCAAACAGTTGATCTGCTTGGAGTTGGTCCCCCATCAATCTATTTTCTACGTATTATATGTATTATTATAAATATTTTTTACCCCAGAATAACATGAATTTAGAGCTTGCTGTGCATATTCTGGGACTTATTTGATACAGCATAAAAAGAATCTACCGGATGACAAAAATGTTTAAAAAAATAAGGTTTGTTGACACAAACAATGGACTTGCCCATTATACTCTTTATGTCAAGCAAAGCTTAGACATAACAACAACCTTTAAAAAATATTTCTATACCCTAACAAATGATCTTCTCATTGTTTATTTCTTCCTCTCATCTGTTCGCTCCTCGTATCCCCTTTCCCATCCTTCATTTTCACACATTTGTAGTTACAATCTCATGTTCTATTTCACAAATAACAAAAAAAACCCTCTCTGCAGGTTGATCATGAAAGTGACCCCTTACTTGTCTCATTAAAATACTCACCCATCGACTCGTATGCAAAAGGGTTTAATTATAAGGATTCAACTGGTAGAGTACAACAGAACGGGGGTAGAACAAGAAAAAAAAAACTACACAATGAATAAAACATACCATCTGTTCAAGAAGATTCATTAATTGTGGCTTCACACTTGGGTTAAAAATATTCATATATTATAAGCCCGAGGATTAGAGAACAAGTCAAACTGAATGTACCAGGAAAACTGGAAAGAAAACGTCAGTGTTTATAAGATCGCATTTACAAGTGGAGAAATTATTGGTACACCAGTAAGCTCTCCTGCTGATGCCATGTCCGTTTGTTCTTACATAACAGAGATGACATCTCGCTTATCATTGCGTTGTTAAATGGGTTTCCCACCAAGCAAGTTAGGCATTATCAATAGATACGGCCTAACTTGCTGATCGGTGGGGTCTGATGAACTCGGGAATCTCAGTCAGCTCATAGAGATGAAGGAGAAGATGGACATGCGCGGCCATTTGCTCCTGTCATCTCGGGGAGCAATAAGAGCACCTTGGACCCTGTCAGACCCCCCCCCCCCCCGTTTCATCACATAAGAGGCCCACGATCAGCAAGTTAGGCCCTATTCTATAGAAGGCGTACCCTTATATACTCGAGTATAAGCCTAGTTTTTCAGCACAAAAAATGTGCGTGAAAAACCCAAACTCGGCTTATACTCGAGTCAAAAAAATAAAATATCAAACTCACCTTTCCGGTGACCCCTGTATATCTTCTGTCGATCTGTCGGCAGCGGCGGCAGGCTAATACACCTGGGGCAGGGTCTGGCAGGTATATACACTGGGGCAGGGTCTGGCTAGGCTATATACACTGGGGCATGGGTATGGCAGGCTATATACACTGGGGGCAGGGGGTCTGGCGGCTATATACACTGGGCAGGGTCTGGCTGGCTATATACACTGGGGCAGAGCCTGGCTGGATATACTGGGGAGGCTGGACCAATGCATTCCCACCCTAGGCTGTATCTCGAGTCAATAGGTTTCTCCAGTATTGTGGTGTGTAAAAATAGTGGCTCGGCTTATACTCGGGTCGGCTTATACTCGAGTATATACGGTAACTTGTTTCTGGAAAAAACCCTTTTAGACTATAAGTGATTCAGTCTTTATTAAACCTGTGCTTTCAAGTTAGGTTCCAGTATAAGATGTAAATGTATATAATGATGATTCTCTTTTGACCACTATTTTGACTAGTTCAGCTGCCTGACAAGGACAATGAATCCCCCAGGGCCGGATTAAGGTTGGTGGGGGGCTCCTGGGTGCATCTGGTGGGGCTCCATTGAATGTAGTCCGGCCAGGGTATAGTAATTCACTATATACAGCTCCCCAGCAATAACAATATACAGCTCCCTCAGTAATCACTTATACAGCCCCCCAGTAATCACTATATACAGCTTCTAGCAACCACTATATACAGCTCCTCAGTAATCACTATATACAGTCACCAGCAATACTGTATACAGCTCCCTAGCAATCACTAATAAGCCCCCAGCATCACTATATACAGATCCCAAGCATCACTGTATACAATCCCCAGCAATACCACTGTATACAACACCCCAGCAATAACTAATACACCTCCCCCAGCAACCACTAGTACAGCTCCCGCAACCCACATATATAGCTCCCAGCAACCACTATATATAGCTCCCCAGAGAAACCACTTTATACAGCTCCCCAGCTACTCACTATATACAGCCCCCCAGCATCACTATATACAGTCAGTAAGCAACCACTATCTACAGCTCCCAGCACACCACTATATCAGCCCCCAGTAATCACTTATCCAGCTGATACAGCTCCCCCAGCAATCATTGTATACAGCTCCCCCAGAAATCCATATATACAGCTCCCCCAGCAATCACTATATACTGCTCCCCCAGCAATCACTATATACAGCTCCCCCAGCAATCACTGTATACAACTTTGCCAGTCACATGTGTGCGGGGTGTGAAAAAAGGAAAGTTCAGCAACGCGGTACGTTTCAGGCTGAAAGAGAGTTAAACACGGAGAGATTCATTGATTGATTATAATTGAAATACACACTGCAGATCATAAATAATATCCATCATATCATATTCAATATCCAGCACAGTAAAGACTTTACGTATTGAACCTGCAGAACCAACAGTTTCGTAAGTGCGAGGTTTCTGGATCTTTATAATTGGAAACAGCAAAATATCCACTTGGTAACACTGTGTTTTGGAGCATTATTTAAATATGATTTCCTCTCTAAATCCCTTTAAAAAAATCCACCGCTGTTACTGTCTAATGGTTATTGCTTTCAAAACTAGGTTCTCTTGTTGGAAAAAAGGACAAGTTTGAGAAGAAATTACAGACATGAGAGTAAGAGGCAACTTGTAGTTTTTTATGTGAGATAACACAATCTAAATTCTCTAAAAGAACGTCTTAGGATGTATGGCACCATGGAGTTATTCCTCTCTTCAAGCAAACAATCTACAAAACCCTCAATAGTTAATCTTTGAAGTAGTTGTCTTGCAGTTTGTTTAAGGAATGATAACCGGATTTATAAATTTGCTACATTATCATCCCAATATTCAGGTTTCACAAGTCTCTATTTCCTGGACTCATCAATACCTAACAATAGACCATTCAGCCAATCATTGGCCACAGCAGGGACCTGCCTCAAACAGTGATTGGCTGAGCTTATGCGTCTCACAGCCGCACTGTGACTAACACCTGAAATGTCTATATTTTGCCATAATACAGCTCAGCCACAGTCTTTCTATAGAGAGGGCAGAGTACTCAGAACTCTCTTTTTCCTCTCTCCTGCACCCGGCTGGCTGAATGCTTGGGCTATGGCCCATCCGTGTTGTGCATAAGACTTACTTTTATTAATATACATGTATGTGAGGCATAGTTGGATTTTTTTCGATGTAGATGAAAAGAATCCCATGTCAATGATCACCCACCAAGCTTATGCTTCAACCCATGAAATCCATGCACATCTGTTCCTACTGTCAATACACATGTTCACAAAACCCATTGTGAAGCTCCTCTAAGGTCCTGAAACCACAGTTTGAAAACAGGCGGAAGGGATGCAGCCTCCATTCCCCAAAAGCTGATCCTAGTACCATATGTAGGAATTGAATCTAGCCTTGTATGGGTTATACTATTCATACTCCCAGGGTCATGACCTGAAAGTGGCATAACTCTTATGCAGTTGTTAGGTAGCAAGGACTGTCCGACAGCCTCATCACAGCCATTTATCTGGTTGCAACAGTGCCAAATCCAAATGGAAATGTATATTACATGGTAAAGAAGTGAACATGAATTAGCCCCAATGAACACTGTTGGGGACTTACTTATCCGGTCCGGAGGAGATCCTAAAAGTTCATTGTCCGACGACAATGTACTGTGCTGCGATTCAGAAGATTGTGCGCCCTACTTGCTGAATGTGTCACTTCCCTGATAAATTCAGGCCGGAGTTATTATTTATTTCCCCGATGCATGTAGGCTTGGCTTGCGACAAAAATTTTGAAGTTAGCATCCGAATCCGTCACGATCGTCCGACGGCCTGTCCCTGATTAGTGTCGCATGAAAGACGGCGCGGTTGTGCAAAAATCTGATCACGTGCGCCAACACCCACCTTTTAAATCCCCTTCCCAGTGGCACAAAGCAGAAATTGTCGGGATGTCCGACGAAGGTGCGGTCGCGGGGCCCTAGTAATTAGCCCCGTATCTCCAAGAGTTATATTTGACCTTGGTGTCATGTGTAATGAGAGATATTGGTAACAAATGGTGACAGGAAGGTCGGAACAGGTAGAAGAAATTCAGAGGTTGTTATGTCCTGGCTTGGTTGATAACAGATTCAAAACTGTAAATGTGCCAAGAATCAGTAAGCAAAGGGACCTTATTGTGTCGGAAATTGTTTTGGAGGTTGTGAAACCTTTTACATTGGCTTGGGCTAGGAATAATTCAAATACACCGAACCTTTAATATACAGTGACCATAAAAAGAGTATGATGAAGAGAGAGAACGAGCAACAGGCAAGAGAGAGGAGTTGTTGGACAACAATAGGTAAGCTAGTGCATACTGGTCTTCAGCCAACACGAAAGCCAACCGGTACTGTAAATAACAGAGACAATTATTTTTGGAAGTAGCTTTTATTTAATTTTCAAATTTTTTTTTTCTAAATCTGGGAAATATTAATTAAATATGTTCATTAGATGAATTGTAAAAGAATGGCAAAAAAACAGAGGGATGTCGTGTTTTGATGCACGGCACAGCATGACCCAATCTGCATTTCCAATTAATATAATTCTCAAATCATAATAATAATTCGATTGAATGCATAGAAATATGTGCTTTAATGAGCAAGCTATAATATTGTTTTAAAAGTCTTATTGAATTTGCCACGCTTCTTCCATTAAAGAGGCAGCGTACTAATTATGCAAAAATCTAATCCAGGCCATATCTCCTATTACTAAAACAAAGAGGGAGAGGTCTTGGATACAACAATCGAGTTTAAAATGGGTATAATGTAGAAAAAACACATACTAAAGAGACAGGATAATTATTTTAATAAGGTGCAGTAAATGGAAGAAAAACAATTTTAGAACATATAAAAGTGTTCTGTAAATGAATGTGTTCCCATGAGCCCTTTATCCAAAGAGAAACCCTGTTCATTCCTTTTGAAAATTAGCATTTTATACTGTATACGTAAAATCAGAGAGATTAACCAAGACAATATACTAAAATTATGGCTTGATTTGCAAAAACTAGCATATTTGCATCTCTCTGGTTCCTGATAGCTTGAAAGTGTCAGAATAGGAGCTTGGCCCTTGTTTATCAAATTGAGTGCAGTCTGTACTATGTGCAGTTGCCTGTGGAGAGTCCAGGGGTTGTCAGATTCATCAGAACTGGCACCTGGCTTCATAAATCTGGCACCGCATGCACTGTTTTGGAAGTGTGCACAAATCTTTTTTGTTCATGCTGCCGATTTTGTGGCGCAGACAGAATTGCACTGGTTGCCCGTCTCCTTCTGAATGCAGTTAATATAAATAATCACCTCATCCAAAAGCTCTTCACAATGTTGCACCTCTCTACCTCTCAATCTCAGTTTATCGCCCAAGCCGTGCTATCGATTGCCAGTGATCTTAGATATTCCTCTCCTTAATTAGAACCTCCCACAAAGGTCTCCAGGACTTCTCCTAAGATGCACAATTTTGGAATGCCCTTCCCCAGATTATCAGACTAATACCCAATCTCTAAAGCTTCAAATGTGCTCTTAAACCCATTTATTTAGGCAGGCCTATCACACTCTCAACTGTATGCAACTTAAGCTCTTTATTAACCAATTCTGGGTGTACTCCCCTGTCTGTTATCCGTAAACTGCTTTTCTCCAGTGCCCCCGACTTTGGACTTTTAATTGTGGCGCACAACACTAATAAATGTGGCACCAACTCCAACTCAGCACTAACAGGTCCCTTTAAGAGGACTTTTTCCCCATGATACCCTTAGAGTTAATAACGGAGGGCAGGCTGACGCGTTTCATCTTATTACATCTTGTTGGGTTTCATAAAAATATTTTTTTTAGTGGATTGTATACTGGCAGTCCGGTTACTTACAAGATAGGTGTCCGTAGGTTTTGTTCTGAAGTTGAATTTGTGTAAGTCAGAACTGTATATTTGATAATCATACACCCCAGTCAGAATTTTATTGGTCTCTGTGACAATTGGATTTAAAATGTTGGATTGTCATAAGAACCAGGATTAACAATAAGCTTCATTACAGACACCTGTGATAACTGTTATAGCTGTTTATTGTAGTCTAGGACTACAGTACAGTAAATTACCACATCCGCAGGTCCGTTTCTAACTAGAAGTCATCTGTAAGTCGAGTGTTCGAAGTAGGGGACCGCCTGTGCTTACTAAGCATGGAACCTTCCAAATCTTTGATGTTGGTAATTCCATGAAATTCTGACTCGTTTTCAGCGTCCACTGATGGTTGTACTGTTTAGCGAAGAATTAAAATGAATAGTTTTTTGTTCTAAATGAAATGTGCATCTGTAAACAGCGGTCCCCTACTTAAGGACACCCGACTTAACAGACAACCCATAGTTACAGACGGACCCCTCTGCCCACTGTGACCTGGTGAAGCTCTGTGAATGCTTTACTATAGTCCCAGACTGCAATGATCAGCTGTAAGATGTCTGTAATGAAGCTTTATTGATAATTCTTGGTCCAATTACACCAACAATTTTGAAACTCCAATTGTCACTGGGGCAAAAGAAAAAAAATTGTCTAGAACTTCCATTATAAAATATTACATTTCGACTTACATACAAATTCAACTTAAGAACAACCTCCAGACCCTATCTTGTGGTAAACCCGGGGACTGCCTGTATTTCTACTATGATTGCAGGTCTAGGGGAATGGAGTAACATTGAAAATGCACAACAACATTGAAATTTAAAGAAATATATCTAGTTATTTCATATCTAACTATCCATCCATCCATATATCTTTTGTCTGTCTATCTATCTATCTATCTATCTATCTATCTATCTATCTATCTATCTGTACTGTGTATCATCGTATCAATCTATTATCCATCTATATATCACCTCTCTTTTCTTATTTATCTATCACCTATCTTGTATCTATTTCTATCTATCTATCTATCTACTATCATCTATCTATCTATCTATCTATCTATCTATCTATCAAAAAAAGTCCAAGCAGCACAATCCTGGTTTGAATGAAGTGGGTGCAGGCGTCCTAGGACTGGGCCTAAGTCCTCTGTTAGAGTATGAAGAAAGCGGGCAGCACTCCAAAATAGGTAAAATTGTAAGGTGTCTTTTATTCCATAGTGAGAACAGTAACAGCAACGTTTCGGCTCTGTAAGAGCCTTTTTCAAGCCATTTAAACAGTGAAATGGTGGATTATATACAGCAAGTGGTCACATGACATGTTAATCCACGCCCACCGTTTTTACATAATTGTGATAAAATACAAAATTCATACAATGAACAATGAACATAGTGCACATTAATGGTACATGTGATATACATATGTAAAGTGTTCAAATATTCCACGTGGGACATTCCCCATGATTAGGATATGAGTAGGATTCCCAACACTGACCTTAACTGTGGAAGAAAGTGCTTACAGTGCATATGTGGTAAAGAGACATAGGGGCAAATTACTTACCGGCCCATTCGCGATCCAGCGGCGCGTCTCTGCGCTGGATTCGGGTCCGGCGGGATTCATGAAGGTAGTTCCTCCGCCGTCCACCAGGTGGCGCTGCTGCGCTGAAATAACATCTCCACGCGACGGAATGCACCACCTCGGACCAGGTGAAGTAAGCGGTCACCAAGCGACACTTTTTTCGGGTTTAAATGCGGCGGTTTTTTTCCGAATACTCAGGTTTTCGTTCGGCCACGCCCCCCGATTTCCGTCGCGCGCATGCCGGCGCGATGCGCCACAATCCGATCGCGTGCGACACAATCCCGGGGCAATTCAGGTACAATCGGCGCAAATCGGAAATATTCGGGTAACACGTCGGGAAAACGCGATTCGGGCCCTAGTAAATGACCCCCATAGTCTCTAATTGCGCTTCCCAGAAGTCCGATACGAGACAAAGCGACAAAAAATGTAATTGGAACGCAGGTGGAACACACGTTTACAGCGTCATATGCGCATGCGCAGTAATGCCGGCAAACGCGTCCGGTGGCCATGGTAACATGAAATCACCTTGAAGAAAATGTAAGCAGCACACATTGCCAATAGGTGATGGGGGGTGCAGGCACAATGGGATCAGGCCTGGGTCCTTTGCAAATAGAGTAGACGGAGAAAGCAGCCCACACAAACAAAGTCAGTATCAGGTGTAAAAGTGGGTTCCGTTTTATTCCATGTTTCAAATACAGCTAAATGCTGGATACGGACTTTGTTTGGTGTGCTGCCTTCTCCGCTACTCTATCTATCTATCTATCTATCTCTCATCTATCTATCTATCTATCTATCTATCTCTCATCTATCTATCTATCTATCTATCTATCATTATCTATATTTTATCTATCTCTCGTCCCTCTAACCAATTATACCTTCTTATATGAAATACATAGAACATATCCCCACTGTGCAGACCTGGTCAGCTTAACTCTGGGATGAATTAATTGATTAACTTGCGAACATTATGCCATCTTCAAATGTCAGCTTACTATCAGAATGCAGGAAAATGTCAAAGATTGATAACTGCTGTAATCTAAAATTGTCACCACTGCTAAAATATTCCAAATGATTAACAGGCCGCTTTCAGTATTAGGATCGTCAACGGAAAACGAACGCAGTGTAAAAGGATTTGCTGAAGCAATTAAAATTTTAATTAACCCTAACTTTTTATAGGGTATTTAATCTGTTTTTGTTTAAGCTTTAAGATCTGTCACACGAAGATTTATGGAAACTCAGTGTATGTTAGTTGGTCAGCAGATCACTTCATAATAAAGTCTTAATAGGTTCCATTCTTTTTGCTTGTTAAAGTCCTGATCCTTGGGCCCATTCAACAAAGATCAGGAGTCACCAGTAGATGTGAAGACAATGGGGCACATTTACTTACCCAGTCCAGTCGCGATCCCGCGGCACGTTGGATTCGGGTCTGCCGGGATTCACTAAGGTCGTGCGCCCGATATCGCAGGTGGTTGCTGCTGCGCCGAGGTCCGACGAGTTCACCTTCTTCTACCCAGGTTCCTTGAGAGTGCTAGATTTTGCAACACAAATCGTTTTTTTTAAATTCTGCGGTTTTTCGCATCCGCCAGGTTGTCTGACGGCCACGCCTCCTGATTTCTGTCGCGTGAAAGCGGCACCGATGTGCCGCAATCCGATCACATGCGCCAAAATCCCGGGGCAATTCGGCGCAAAATATATAATATTGGGTAACCCGATGAAAGTGTGGTGTTCGGACCCTTAGTAAATGAGCCCCAATGTCATGTTAAGGTTTTAAAGGGGATGTTAAGGATAGGTCTCTGTATCAATAAAGATCAATAAGTAAAACATGCAGCCATCCGCTTGAACTGAGCCACTGCATCTTAGTTCTCATTCAAATGCATCGAAACTACACAGGAAGAGCGCTGAAAAAAGTTGCTGGGTGTTGGACTGCACCAATCTAATATAAATGACCTATGGAGGAAACCATTTTCAAGTCTCTCCAGAGACGCTCAATTTGGTTTAAGTCAGGGCTCTAGCTGGATCAGTCAGGAATGGTCACAGAGTCGTTCTGAAGCCATTCCTTGTTATTTTAGCTGTATGCTTAGTAATTGTCTTGGAAGGTGCCTGGGGCCCACCAGAGAAATTGATTCTGGGGGCCCACCATACCGCTGCCTAGAATATTCGTATTTTCACAGGAGTTCACGGCGGTTGCAGTTTGCTTAGCACTAACTTACCATAAAAATAACTAACTGTAACCCTTCAACTCCTTTGTATGTTTTCTGCAGCACATAGAAGACAAGGCACTTATAATATAGGAATAGTCTAGATAGTTAGTCAGTAATTACAGTTATCAGACTCAAAGTGGGATTCAGCATCTCAAGAGAGGACGACTTCTCCCTTTTTTTTCTTATCACTTGAGATTTCCACCAGATTTCTCACACTGTGCAACTAAAGATTTCACCGTCACTACACCATGATGTCACCTGGATAACAAGTCCCACTCTGTGCTCCTAAATAATATTTACCACTCACAACACGACTGACCGCACTGTGCCCCCCTCCACCAATACCAAATATATCCCCAACAAAAAACATACTGTGCCCTTTCCATAAATGAAATATTACATTGAGCTCCGCTTATCAAATATTTTATATAAGTCCTAATAAATACTCTATTCAGGTATCTATTGGCACAGCACAGTACTACTACTCTATTCAGGTATTTATTGGCACAGCACCGTACTACTACTTCTATCTGTATATATAGGGGCAGCACAGTACTACTATCTTATCCTGTATATATAGACACACACAGTACTACTACTCCTATCCTGTATAATGGGTACAGGACAGTACTACTACTTCTATCCTGTATTATGGGGAAGACAGTACTACTACTCCTATCATGTATATATGGACACAGCACAGTACTACTACTCCTATCCTGTATATATAGGACACAGCCGTTATAAACTCCTATCCTGTATACATGGGCACAGCACAGTACTACTACTCCTATCCTGTATATATGGAAAAGCACAGTACTATAATCATACTTGATAATGGCAACGTTACAGTACTACTACTCCATCCTTATAATGGGACAGCACAGTGTACTACTCCTATCCTGTATAATGTGCACAGACAGTACTACTACTCCTATCCTGTATATATGGACACAGCACAGTACTACTACTCTATCCTGTATAATGGACACCGCACAGTACTACTACTCCTATCCTGTATATATGGGCACAGCACCGTACTACTATCCTATTCTGTATATATGTCTCGTACCGTACTACTATCCTATCTGTATTATTATCACAGTTACTACCACTCCTATCCTGTTTATATGGACACAGCACAGTACTACTACTCCTATCCTGTATATATGGGCCCAGTAATCTACTCCACCTGTATATATGGACAAAGCACAGTACTACTACTCCTATCCTGTATAGTTATCACAGTACTACCACTCCTATCCTGTTTATATGGACACAGCACAGTACTACTACTCCTATCCTGTATATATGGGCCCAGTACTACTAATCCTACCCTGTATATATGGACACAGCACAGTACTACTATCATATCCTGTAATAGGGCCCAGAATAGCACTCCTACCCTGAATTATGGACACAGCACAGTACTACTACTCCTATCCTGTATATATAGCACATCCCAGTACTACTATCCTATCCTGTTTATATTAGCACAGTACTACCACTCATATCCTGTATATATTAGCACAGTAACTACTACTCTATCCTCAGGGCCAGATTAAAGGAGGGGCTCCTGGGGCTCAAGCCCCGGGGCCCCACCACTTTCAATTAAAGGGGCCCCCACCAGTTTCCGAAATCAGTGACTTAGCTCAGCGGTGGCTATAATAATGGGCTGGCAGGCTGTATACACCACTAGGTGGCTGGTGGCTGTATCTACAGGGGGCTGGTGGCGTTTACAGGGGGTGGCTGTATTTTACAGGGGGCTGGTGGCTGTATCTACAGGGGGTGGTGGCTGTATTCTACAGGGGACTGGTGGCTATATACTACTGGGGATGGGGGGCTATATTCTACAGCTGGCTGGCAGGCTATATACTACAGGGGGCTGGCAGACTATATGCTACTGGGGGGCTGGCAGCTATATACTACTGGGGGCTGGCAGGATATACACTACACGGGCTGGCAGCTTTAACTAAAGGGGGCTGGCAGGCTATATACTACAGAGTGACAGGCTTATACTACAGGGGCTGGCAGGCTATACACTACAGAGACTGGCAGGCTATATACTACAGAAGTGGCTATAT
Source organism: Engystomops pustulosus (assembly GCA_019512145.1). Classification (NCBI taxonomy): domain Eukaryota; kingdom Metazoa; phylum Chordata; class Amphibia; order Anura; family Leptodactylidae; genus Engystomops; species Engystomops pustulosus. The sequence goes on from CM033644.1 coordinate 199,301,167, forward strand.
ACTTCCAAAAACATTGTGGGAGGGCCTCCACAAGTTTGCGCCCAGGGGCCCCCACGGCCCGGCCTATCCTGTTATATGGGCACATCACAGTACTACTACTCATCTCATACCTTCTATATATTAGCAAGTACTACCACTCCTATCCTGTATATTAGCACAGTACTACTACTCCTACCCTGTATGTATGTGCCCCCTGTGCCCCCTATATAAATATAGTCTGCTAGTTAAAATAATAAAATTCACTCACCTTTAGCAGCGCTCCCGCGTCCTCGCGTCTCTTCTCCTGGACTCTGCGCCAGTGGAACTGTCAAGAAGAAGCAGCGCGGCAGCGTGAGTGCATCATCACGCTGCTGTGAATCAGGGGACAAGTGCGAGCATGCCGGCAAAAACTGGGCGCGTCGCACGCACTATTATAGATATAGTACTCGATGTGGGCGCTACGGCCGCATCGAGTACCTCTGCTGTCACTCACTGATCGGATGGAGGCCCCCGCCGTAGCGGAGGTACGGAGGCCCACTGTGGGCCAGTGCGAACTGGTGGCAGGGCTCCAGTTGAGGATGGAGGGCCCTGCCATAGCAGAGGTATCGGGGGCCCACCGGAGGATTCACCGTGCTCCGGCGGGCCAGTCCGAGGCTGAAGTGTTACTTCAGGCAAGTCTGAGGTTAAGAGCACTTGAAAGAGGTTTCCATCCAGAATATCTCTGTAATTGTGGTTTTTCTTTACCTCCATCACCAAGGCTCTTCTCCAAAATCGCATAGTTCGGCTGGATGGCCAGGTTGAGGAAGTGATGTTGTCATCTTAAACTTCTCCATTTAAATATTATGGATGCCATTGTGCCTTTTGTAACCTTGGCAGATCTTTGCCTTGCCACAATTCTATCTCTGAGATCATTGGGCAGGTCCTTAGACCTGATGATTCTCATGTGCTCTGACATGCACTGTGAGGTCTTATATAGACAGATTTGTGCCTTTCCTAATCAAGTGTAATCAGTTACTTAAAAAACAGCTGGACTCCAATAAAGAGTAGAACCATCTCAAGGGGATCGAGAAAGAAATGGGAAGCATGTGAGTTAAATATAAGTGTCAGGCCTTCACACTTGCCTATGGAAGTTGCAACTCCCTCTTGACCACTTTTTTACATACCTGACTTGCATGCATGCAGAGGTAGTCTGCTTATGACCGATACTATAGCCACGTGGAAGGCCTGCAGGAAACTGATGTGTCACATTTCTTAGCAATTAAACACTTGCCCCGTGGGATCATTTGGAATTCTCTCAAGGTAGGGACAATGCTGATTTAAGACAATGGAAGGCCAGAGGGATAAATGTTCTGAATTTTTACAACCATGAGACTTTCACACTGTTAACCTTTTAGGATCTGACGTTTAAATCGTACTGACCTCAGGACACTTCCAGAAACGAGCAGCTTAAGATTTTCTTACTCAAAGGTTAGGGATTGACAAAAAACTCAGCCAAATCTGAATGACTTCGCAAGTCCCCAGGGCAGTTTATTCCATTTCCTCCATATCCTAAAATAGTAATGGCCCGGTAGACAGCAGGATAAGGCAGACTTTTGAAATAGGAATTAGTCCTTGAGTCAAGGATCTCTCTCCCCGGATCTGGAGGGATGGTATAGGGTCAGAAAAGCCGTTATCCAGAAAGTGAAGGGATAGTCATTTCAGATTTATAAATAGGGTAATATTTGGTTTTTAATGTCCCTCCCCCCATCCTGGAGCCCTTCAAAAAACATAAACATAAAAAGATGGAAAAAAATAGGCACCGTGACTGTGGCAATATTCTTATTTGTTATCCATGGCCTCCTTCCTTAAAGAAAACCTGTCACCAGGGACCTCATTTTCACTATAATAGGTTGCAGATGCCCATCTCACCTGCATTGCACATATGGCTTCGCCTTTTCTAAGCATTGCTTACAAATAGTTGTGTGTTAAACTTACCTTGCATCTGACATGCATCCTGGATGCATTTCAAAAATAACATTGGCTGTCTGTGCTGCAGACTGCTCAGCTCTCAGCCCCCACCTTGTGCTCCTGCACAGCTCCTGCTTGCCCAATGATGTCATCTCACCAGGCTGTGAGCTCTGAAGAAGAGGAAGGAGGAGCTGGACAGGAGCAAAAGGTGGGGGCTGAGAGCTGAACATTGTGGAGCATAGAGAAGTCCCATGTTTTTTGAAATGCTCCAAACTAAAGCCCAACCTCTTTGACTACACAGAGGATTTTGTCAGGATGCAAGGTAAGTTATAACACACAATTATATGAACAAAAATGCTTAGAAAAGGTAGAGAGGCAGATTGCATTGCATGTGTGATGGGCCTCTGCAAACTTGTCTTCGTGAAAATGAGGTCCCTGCTGACAGGTTCCATTTTTAACATAAAAATTTAGTTAATGTCTTATGTACTTATGTGGTATCACATTCTGCTTAATCTTATCTATCTAAATTTACATTCTCTTCCATAATTTAGCTGTAACATATTATGAAATACTGTTGTGTAGATTGACTGCCCACATCAAGTATACAACACATCCGTATTCTATAGATTAGCTTTACAGATATTTCTGTTACTATTGTTCTCTTACACATGTGACTGCACATCGATAGACACTATCAACTATCCTTAGTAAATGAGCCCATTATGTAAGGGTCCATCCATTATGTAAGGGTCGACACACTTTCGGTCGGGTTTCCCGAATATTTCCGTTTTGGCGCCGAATTGCCCCAGGATTTTGGCGCACTGATTGGATTGTGGTGCATCGGTGCCGGCTTGCACGTGACAGAAATCGGGCGGGGTGGCTGTCGCACAACCGACGGATTCGGACAAACCACGGAATTTAAAAAAGGTTTTGTGTTGCAAGATCAAGCACTCACATGCACCAGAAGCAGGTAAACTCCGGCGGACCTCAGCGAACAGCGACACAGGAGGAACTCAGACGCACGATCTTAGTGAATCGCGCCGGACCCGAATCCATGTCCTCACAACGCTCGCGGGTAAGTAAATCTGCCGCAATGTTATCTATTGCTTCCACCATATATGGATGCCCCGCATAGACCCTGACAAATGACATCTCATATATCCTTAAAAAGCTATAAGTGCTGGGAAATAAACAAGGAATAAAGGCGGCCATTGTTCTGTGGTGATCCTCCCATCTCTAGCTCTGCTCTGTATATAGATATATCCAGGTTATCACTGCATTACATAAACACAGCCTGAGCCCTATCTTCCTGGATCCTACAGAAATCAATAGACTTAAATAACTACCTGTTAAGGAAACTGACAAAACCCCTAGAAACAAAATCGCTACTCGGTATTCTTCTGCATGTACTGAGTCATTCCCGGAAAGCCATTGCGAGAACATAATTAAACCCTTCACTATAAAGGGGGAGGGATATTGTGCCAATGTGCTGGAACCTAATACTATGAGTGGGTTAAAGCCTTCCAAAATCAAGACAAACTGCCCACTTAGTACATTGCGACTGACTAATACGTGCGAAAAAAGAAAGTGTTTAATTATCAGGTTCTTAGCCATGTAATGAAGAGGTGCGGGAGAAGGATATAGGCTAAAGACAAGAATTATATTTTTGACATAGTAAGCAAAGGTAAAAGGTGGTCTGTAAGTCAACTCTGACAGGTGTTAACCAAACGCATGGTGCCTGGCAACATCTATAATAGGGAGATAACAAAGATTGAGAACAAGTCAAAGCGGTAAATAATCATGAATAATATTATTAGCCTTCTGTGCATTTTTATGGTGTGAGGTTTTTATCCACTTTCAGAAAATGCTGTTTTTCTTGCTTCTTGTCATTAGTCTGCATGCTGAAAAGTCATAGGACACATTACTAAAATAGTGCAAACTGCAAAAAGTATAGTGTGCGGAGGGCGCCAGATATGATTTGTGACCCTTTCTTCATGAATTTGGTCCCCCTCTACAGCCCCGACAGAGTGCACCAACTTTTTTTAGTGATCTTTAACATTGGGCGTGCAACACAATTATGTCAGCTATGCATGATAAATCTGGCACGCAGTTCGATGTGCACGGTACTGCCCATTTTAGTTATTGAAGACTAGTGAAGCGTAGCAGAAAAGGGTCATGTGTGACAAATACGGGGCAGGGACACTTCTTAAATGTGTAAGCAGTTTGCCGTAAAGGATCATGCAAAGACCGGCTCATAGATCTTAGAAAATGTGGCCCATAGTATCATAGTAAATAAGGTTGGGAAAAGATGCATGTCCAATCTATAAGATTAAAGAAATGTTTTCTTTCCACAGCAGATGAAAGAAAGTTATCCAGGCTCCCGTTTCACAGGTCACTATGCTCACAATAAAGTATCCTGTCTATGGTAATGGTAGAACCCCCTCTTCTCTAGTTGTAGAGAATGTCTCTTGCCTATGGAGATGGTAGAGAAGCCTCTCCTCTAAGCGTAGAGGATGCCCCTGTCTATGGTGATGGTAGAGACGCCTCTCCTAGGTGTAGAGATGGCCCTGTCTATGGTGATGGTAGAGCAGTCTCTCCTCTGGTGTGAGGATGTCCCCTGTTATGGTGATGGTAGAACCACCTCTCCTTTAGGTGTAGAGGATGCCCCCTGTCTATGGTGATGGTAGAACCACCTCTCCTCTGGTGGTAGAGGATGCCCCCTGTCTATGGTGAGGTAGAACCTCTCTCCTCTAGGTGTAGAGGATGCCCCCTGTCTATGGTGATGGTAGAACACACTCTCCTTTAGGTGTAGAGGATGCCCCCTGTCTATGGTGATTGTAGAACCACCTCTCCTCTAGGTGTAGAGGATGCCCCCTGTCTATGGTGATGGTAGAACCTCCTCTCCTCTAGGTGTAGAGGATGCCCCTGTCTATGGTGATGGGGGGCATCCTCTACACCTAGAGGAGAGGAGGTTCTACCATCACCATAGACAGGGGGAATGCTCTACACCTAGAGGAGAGGAGGTTCTACCATCACCATAGACAGGAGGCATCCTCTGCACCTAGAGGAGAGGTGGTTCTACCATCGCCATAGACAGGGGGCATCCTCTACACCTAGAGGAGAGGTGGTTCTACCATCACCATAGACAGGGGGCATCCTCTACACCTAGAGGAGAGGAGGTTCTACCATCACCATAGACAGGGGGCATCCTCTACACCTAGAGGAGAGGAGGTTCTACCATCACCATAGACAGTGAACCCCTCTCCTCTAGGTGTAGAGGATGCCTCCTGTCTATGGTGATGGTAGAACCTCCTCTCCTCTAGGTGTAGAGGATGCCCCCTGTCTATGGTAATGGTAGAACATCTCTCCTCTGTGTAGAGGATGGCCCCTGTCTATGGTGATGGTAGAACAGTCTCTCCTCTAGGTGTAGAGGATGCCCCCTGTCTATGTTGATGGAGAACCGCCTCTCCTTTAGTTGTAGAGGATGCCCCCTGTCTATGGTGATGGTAGAACCTCCTCTCCTCTAGGTGTAGAGGATGCCCCCTGTCTATGGTGATGGTAGAACCACCTCTCCTTTAGTTGTAGAGGATGCCCCTGTCTATGGTGTATGGTAGAACCGCCTCTCCTCTAGGTGTAGAGGATGTCCCCTGTCTATGGGATGGTAGAACCGCCTCTCCTCTAGGTGTGAGGATGCCTCCTGTCTATGGCGATGGTAGAACCGCCTCTCCTCTAGTGTAGAGGATGCCTCCAGTCTATGGTGATGGTAAATCATCTCTCTTCTAAGTGTAGAGATCCCCCTGTCTATGTGATGGTAGAACCACCTCTCCTCTAGGTTCAGAGGATGCCCCCTGTCTATGGTGATTGTAAAAATCACCTCACCTATAGGTGTGAGAGAATGCCCTGTCTGTCTATATGATTGTAGAACAACCCACCTATCCTACAGGCATAGGTATAAAAATAAAGATCTCTGTACTGGCCATTCACGTATTTGTACAATGTAATGTGGTCACCCCACCAACAATGGGGCCTACTCTTCTCCCACCAGTGTTAGCATTGGGAGCAGGCTATGTGGCATCCACACGGGATACATAAAAGACCAGAGCTTCTTGATGTATCGATTTCAATGGATGCCACGCGGGGCTAACACGAGCGCCTCTCATGTAATAAATGACCTTCAATGATACAAAGGATTGCACATAATAAGTACACATGCAATCAATAAGCCACTTGGGGGGATGCATTACAATAAGTCATGCAATCAACACTGAGCATATGTAAGGCGACAGCCAATAACAGCCTTATATAGAAGGGGTAGAGGCACCATATGCAAGGCAACATGCAAAAAGAGACAGAGGATTGAAGGGATAGAGTCAAGCAAGGCGACAGCTAATAAGAGTCTTATATGCAGGGATTGAGGCAGCCTATGTACTGTAAGGCAAAAGCCTATAAGAAACTTATCTGGAAGATATAAGGCAACCTATGTAGGAGAGTCAATACAGCCATAAATGAAAGGAAGGATTAGAGGCAAGAATATGTAAGGCGACTCAATAAGGAGTGGAGAGGGTCACCACCCAAGAAAGGAGGGGGGCAGGCACAATCTAGTCCAAAGTGAGAAAAGTAGGGTGGGCCTGAAGGTCATCTAGGGACCCCAAGTGCCAGTAAGGCACTCATTCTACATCACCATATACGGGACATCTCGACACCATAGGAGAGACTGCTCTACCATCACCATAGACAGTGGCCATCTCTACACCTAAAGGAGAGGCGTCTCTACCATCCTACCATAGACAGGGGCCTCCTGCTACAGCGCTTCAGAGGAGAGGCTTCTCTACCATCTCCATAGGCAAGAGACATTCTCTACAACTAGAGAAGAGGGGGTTCTACCATTACCATAGACAGGATACTTTATTGTGAGCATAGTGACCTGTGAACGTGGAGCCTGGATAACTTTCTTTCATCTGCTGTGGAAAGAAAACATTTCTTTTAATCTTATAGATTGGACATGCATCTTTTCCCAACCTTATTACATGATACTATGGGCCACTTTTCCTAAGATCTATGAGCCGGTCTTTGCATGATCCTTTACGGCAAACTGCTTACACATTTAAGAAGTGTCCTGCCCCGTATTTGTCACACATACCCTTTTCTGCTACGCTTCACTATCCTTTCAATTAACTAAAATGGCAGTACCGTGCACATCGAACTGCGTGCCAGATTTATCATGCATATCTGACATAATTGTGTTGCACGCCCAATGTTTAAAGATCACTAAAAAAAGTTGGTGCACTCTGTCGGGGCTGTAGAGGGGGAGCCAAATTCATGAAGAAAGGTCACAAATCATGAATCTGGCGCCCTCCGCCACTATACTTTGTTGCAGTTTGCACTATTTTTAGTAATGTGTCCCTATGACTTTTCAGCATGCAGACTAATGACAAGAAGCAAGAAAACAGCATTTTCTGAAAGTGGATAAAAACCTCACACCATAAAAATGCACAGAAGGCTAATAATATTATTCATGATTATTTACCGCTTTGACTTGTTCTCAATCTTTGTTATCTCCCCTATATATAGGTTGCCGAGGCACCATGCGTTTGGTTAACACCTGTCGAGTTGACTTACAGACCACCTTTTACCTTTGCTTACTATGTCAAAAATATAATTCTTGTCTTTAGCCTATATCCTTCTCCCGCACCTCTTCATTACACTGCTAAGACCGATATTAAACACTTTCCTTTTTTCGCACGTATTAGTCAGTCGCAATGTACTAAGTGGGCAGTTTGTCTTGATTTTGGAAGGCTTTAACCCACTCATTAGTATTAGGTTCGCACACATTGGCACAATATCCCTCCCCCTTTATAGTGAGGGTTTAATTATGTTCTCGCAATGGCTTTCCGGAATGACTCAGTACATGCAGAAGAATACCGAGTAGCGATTTTGTTTCTAGGGTTGTTGTCTGAGTTCCTTAACAGGTAGTTATTTAAGTCTATTGATTCTGTAGGATCAGGAAGATAGGGCTCAGGCTGTGTTTATGTAATGCAGTGATAAGCCTGGATATATCTATATACAGAGCATGAGCTAGAGAGGGAGATCACCACAGAACAATGGCCGCCTTTATTCCTGTGTTTATTTCCCAGCACTTTAGCTTTTTAGGATATATGAGATGTCATTTGTCAGGGTCATGGCGGGGCATCCATATATGGTGGAAGCAATAGATAACATGCGGCAGATTTCTTACCCGCGAGCGTTGTGATGACATGGATTCGGGTCCGGCGCGATTCACTAAGATCGTGCGTCTGAGTTCCTTCCTGTGTCGCTGTGTGCTAGGTCCGCCGGAGTTTACCTGCTTCTGGTGCATGTGAGTGCTTGATCTTGCAACACAAAACCTTTTTTAATTCCGTGGTTTGTCCGAATCCGTCGGTTGTGCGACAGCCACCCCGCCCGATTTCTGTCACGTGCAAGCCGGCACCGATGCACCACAATCCAATCATGGCGCCAAAATCCTGGGGCAATTCGGCGCCAAAACGGAAATATTCGGGAAACCCGACGAAAGTGTGTCGGACCCTTACATAATGGATGGACCCTTACATAATGGGCTCATTTACTAAGGATAGTTGATAGTGTTCTAATCGATGTGCAGTCACATGTAAGAGAACAATAGTAACAGAAAATCCTGTAAAGCTAATCTATAAATACGGATGTGTTGTATCTTGTGTTGGGCAGTCATCTACACAACAGTATTTCATAATATGTTACAGCTAAATTATGGAAGAGAATGTAAATTTAGATAGATGAAGATTAAGCAGAATGTGATACCACATAAGTACATAGACCATTAACTAAATTTTTATGTAAATGGAACCTGTCGCAGGGACCCTCCATTTTCACGGAAGACAAGTTTGCAGAGGCCCATCACACTGCAATGCACATCTGCCTCTCTACCTTTTCTAAGCATTTTTGTTCATATAATTGGTGTGTTTATAACTTACCTTGCATCCTGACAAATCCTCTGTGTAGTCAAGAGGTTGGGCTTTAGTTTGGATGCATTTTCAAAAAACAATGGACTTCTCTATGCTCCACAATGTTCAGCCTCAGCCCCCACCTTTGGTCTCCTGTCGCAGCTCCTCCTTCCTCTTCTTCAGAGCTCACAGCCTGGTGAGATGACATCATTGGGCAAGCAGGAGCTGTCAGGAGCACAAAGGTGGGGGCTGAGAGCTGAGCAGTCTGCAGCACAGACCAGCCAATTTATTTTTAAATGCTCCAGGATGCATGTCAGAAATGCAAGGTAAGTTCTAACACACAACTATATTGTAATGCATGCTTAGAAAAGGCGAAGCCATATGTGCAATGCATGTGAGATGGCATCTGCACCTATTATAGTGAAATGAGGTCCCTGGTGACAGGTTTTCTTTAAGGAAGGAGGCCATGGATAACAAATAAAAATGCCACAGTCACGGTGCCTATTTTTTTCCATCTTTTTATGTTTATGTTTTTGAAGGGCTCCAGGAATGGGGGGAGGGACATTAAAACCAAATATTACCCTATTTATAATCTGAATGACTATCCCTTCACTTTCTGGATAACGGCTTTTTCTGACCCTATACCATCCCTCCAGGATCGGGGAGAAGAAATCCTTGACTCAGAACTAAATTCCTATTTCAAAGTCCTGCCTTATCCTGCTGTCCTACCGGGCCATTACTGTATTTATAGATATAGGTGGAAATGGAATAATCTGCCCTGGGGACTTATGCGAAGTCATTCAATTTGGCTGAGTTTTTTGTCAATCCCTAATCCTTGTTGAGTAGAAAATCTTAAGCCTGCTGTTTTGTGAAGTGTCCTGAGGTCATACGATTTAAACGTCAGATCCTAAAAGGTACAGTGTTGAAGTCCATGGTTGTAAAAATCAGAACATTTATCCCTCTGGCCTTCATTGTCTTAAATCAGCATTGGTCCCTCCTTGGAGAATTTCCAAATGATCCCACGGGGCAAAGTGTTTAAATTGCTAAGAAATGTAGACACATCAGTTTCCTGCAGGCCTTCCACTGCTATAGTATCGGTCATAGCAGACTACCTCTGCATGCATGCAACAGTGTATGTAAAAAAGGGGGGTCAAGAGGGATTGCAACTTCCATAGGGCAAGGTGAAGGCCTGACACTTATATTTAACTCACATGCTTCCCATTTTCCTTCTGATCCTCCTTGAGATGGTTCTACTCCTTTATTGGAAGTCCAGCTTTTTTTAAGTAACTGATTACACTTGATTAGGAAGGCACAAATCTGTCTATATAAGACCTCACAGTGCATGTCAGAGCACATGAGAATCATCAGGTCTAAGGCACTGCCAATGACTCAGAATAGAATTGTGGCAAGGCAAAGATCTGCCCAAGGTTCAAAAGGCACAATGGCATCCATAATATTTAAATGGAGAAGTTTTAAGATGACATACATCACTTCCTCAACCTGGCCATCCAGTCCGAACGTATGCGATTTTGGAGAAGAGCCTTGGTGTGGAGGTAAAGAAAAACCACAATTACAGAGATATTCTGGATGGAAACCTCTTTTCAAGTGCTCTTAACCTCAGACTTGCCTGAAAGTACACCTTCAGCCTCGGACTGGCCCGCCGGAGCACCGGTGAATCCTCCGGTGGGCCCCCGATACCTCTGCTTAGGCAGGGCCCTCCATCCTCAACTGGAGCCCTGCCAGCCAGTTCGCACTGGCCCACAGTGGGCCTCCGTACCCCCTCCGCTACGGCGGGGGCCTCCATCCGATCAGTGAGTGACAGCAGAGGTACTCGATGCGCCGTAGCGGCCACATCTGAGTACATATCTACTAATAGGCGTGCGACGCGCCCAGTTTTTTGTCCGTCATGCGTCGCACTTGTTCCCCTGATTCACAGCAGCGTGATGATGCACTCACGCTGCCGCGCTGCTTCTCTTGACAGTTCCACTGGCGCAGAGTCAGGAGAAGAGACCGAGGACGCGGGAGCGCTGCTAAGTGAGTGAATTTTATTATTTTAACTAGCAGACTATTTATATAGGGGGGCACAGGGGGCACATACATACAGGGTAGGAGTAGTAGTACTGTGCTAATTATACAGGATAGGAGTGGTAGTACTTGTCTCAATATATACAGGATATGAGTATAGTAAGTACTGTGATGTGCCCATATAACAGGATAGGCCGGGCCGTGGGGCCCCTGGGCGCAAACTTGTGAGGCCCTCTCCAACAATGTTTTTGGAAGTATCTAGCCATCTTCTGTAGTATATAGCCTGCAGTCTCTGTAGTGTATAGCCTGCCAGCCCCTGTAGTATAAGCCTGTCCTTCCTGTAGTATATAGCCTCCGCCCCCTTTATTAAAATAGCTTGCCAGCCCTGTAGTGTATATCCGCCACCCCCAGTGTATATAGCCTGCCAGCCCCCCAGTAGCATATATTTCCTGTCCAGCCCCCTGTAGTAATATAGCCTGCCAGCCAGCTTAGAATATAGCCCCCCATCCCCAGTAGTATATAGCCACCAGTCCCCTGTAGAATACAGCCACCACCCCCTGTAGAATACAGCCACGCAGCCCCCTGTAAAATACAGCCACCGCCCCTGTAAATTCGCCACCAGCCACCTGTAGTTACAGCCCCATCCCCAGTTTATACAGCCAGCCAGCCATTTTATACGCCACCCGCTGAGCAAGTCACTGATTGTCGGAAACTGGTGGGGGCCCCTTTAATTGAAGTGGTGTGTGGCCCCGGGCTTGAGCCCCAGAGCCCCTCCTTTAATCTGGCCCTGAGGATAGGAGTAGTATACTGTGCTATATATACAGGATATAGTGGTAGTACTGTGCTAATATAAACAGGATAGGTAGTAGTATTACTGGGATGTGCCTATATATACAGGATAGGAGTGTAGTGCTGTGCTGTGTCCATAATTCAGGTAGGAGTGCTAGTACTGGGCCCTATATACGATCGATGATCTAGTATTACTGTGCTGTGTCCATATATACAGGGTAGGATTAGTAGTACTGGCCCATATATACAGGATGGAGTAGTAGTACTGTGCTGTGTCCATATAAACAGGATAGGATGGTAGTTACTGTGATAACTATTACAGGATAGGAGTAGTAGTACTGTGCTTTGTCCATATATACAGGGTAGTAGATAGTACTGGGCCCATATATACAGGATAGAGTAGTAGTACTGTGCTGTGTCCATATAAACAGGATAGGAGTGGTAGTAACTGTGATAATATATAGCAGATAGGATAGTAGTACGTACGAGACCATATATACACAATAGGTAGTAGTACGGTGCTGTGCCCATATATACGGATAGGAGTAGTATACTGTGCGGTGTCCATGTATACAGGATAGAGTAGTAGTACTGTGCTGTGTCCAATATACAGGATAGGGTATAAGTACTGTTCTGTGCACATTATACAGGATAGGAGTAGTATCACTGTGCTGTCCCATGTTAACGGATGGATAGTAGTACTGAACGTGTCCATTATCAGTATGATTATATTACTGTGCTTTTCCCATATATACAGGATGGAGTAGTAGTACTGTGCTGTGCCCATAGTATACAGAAGGAGTTATAACGGCTGTGTCCCTATATATACAGATAGGAGTAGTAGTCTGTGCTGTGTCCATATATACATGATAGGAGTAGTAGTACTGTCTTCCCCGATAATACAGGATAGAGATAGTAGTACTGTCCGGTCACATTATACAGGATAGAGTAGTAGTACTGTGTGTCTATATATACAGATAAGATTATAGTACTGTCTGCCCCTATATATCTGATAGAAGTAGTAGTACGGTGCTGTGCCAATAAATACCTGATAGAGAGTAGTAGTACTGTGCTGTGCCAATAGATACCTGAATAGAGTATTATTAGTGACTTATATAAAATATTGATAAGCGGAGCTCAATGTAATATTTCATTTATGGAAGGGCACAGTATGTTTTTTGTTGGGGATATATTTGGTATTGGTGGAGGGGGGCACAGTGCGGTCGATCGTGTTGTGAGTGGTAAATATTATTTAGAGCACAGAGTGGGACATTTATCCAGGTGACAACATGGTGTAGTGACGGTGAAATCTTAGTTGCACAGTGTGGAGATCTGGTGGAATCTCAGTGATGAAAAAAAAGGGAGAAGTCGTCCTGCGTCTTGAATGCTGATCCCATTCTTTTGAGTCTGATAACTGTAATTACTGTACTAACTATCTAGACTATTCCTATATTATAATGCCTTGTCTTCTATGTGCTGCAGAAACATACAAAGGAGTTGAAGGGTTACAGTTAGTTATTTTTATGGTAAGTTAGTGCTAAGCAAACTGCAACCCGCCGTGAACTCCTGTGAAAATACCGAATTTCTCAGGCAGCGGTAGGTGGGCCCCCAGTAATCAATTTCTCTGGTGGGCCCCAGGCACCTTCCAGACAATTACTAAGCATACAGCTAAAATAACAAGTGAATGGCTTCAGAACGACTCTTGACCATTCCTGAACTGATCCAGCTAAGGCCCTGACTTAAACCAAATTGAGCGTCTCTGGAGACTTGAAAGGTTTCCTCCATAGTTATTTATATTAATTGGGTGCAGTCCAACACCCAGCAACTTTTTTCAGCGCTCTTCTCTGTGTAGTTTTCGATGCATTTGAATGAAACTAAAGATGCGTGGCTCAGTCAAGCGGTTGGCTGCATGTTTTTACTTTATTGATCTTTTTGATACAGAGGACCTATCCTTAACATCCCCTTTAAAACCTTAACATGACTTGGGGCTCATTTACTAAGGGTCCTAACACCACACTTTCATCGGGTTACCCTAATTTATATATTTTGCGCCGAATTGGCCCCGGGATTTTGGCGCATGTGATCGGATTGCGGCACATCGGTGCCGTCTTTCACGCGACAGAAATCAGAAGAGCGTTTGGCCGTCAGACAACCTGGCGGATGCGAAAAACCGCAGATTTAAAAAAAACGATTGTGTTGCAAAATCTAGCACTTCTCAAGGAACCGGGTAAAGAAGGTGAACTCCGTCGGACCCTCGGCGCAGCAGCAACCACCTTGCTGATTCGGGCGCACGACCTTAGTGAATCCCGGCAGACCCGAATCCAACGTGCCGCGGGATCGCGACTGGCTGGGTAAGTAAATGTGCCCCATTGTCTTCACATCTACTGGTTGACTCCTGATCTTTGTTGAATGGGCCCAAGGATCAGGACTTTTAACAAGCAAAAAGAATGGAACCTATTAAGCTTTATTATGAATGATCTGCTGACCACTAACATATCACTGAGTTTTCCATAAATCTTCGTGTGAACAGATCTTAAACTTAAAAAAACAGATTGAAATACCCTATAAAAAGTTAGGGTTATATTAAAATTTTAATTGCTTCAGCAAATCCTTTTACACTGCGTTCCGTTTTCCGTTGACGATCCTAATACTGAAAGCGGCCTGTTAATCATTTGGAATATTTTACAGGGGTACATTTTAGATTACAGCATTATCAATCTTTGACATTTTCCTGCATGCTGAAGAAGCTGACATTTGAACGATGGCTAATGTTCGCAGTTAATCAATTATTTCATGCCCAGAGTTAAGCTACCCGTCTGCACAGTGTGGATAGTTTTTTTTCTAGTATTCTCATATAAGAAGGTATATTGGTCTGGTAGAGGGACGAGAGATTAGATAAAAAATATAGATTATGATCGATAGATAGAGAGATGATAGATGGAGATAGATAGATGCTAGATTTAATAGATGGAGATAGATATATGATAGATATAGTAGCGGAGAACGGCAGCACACCAAACAAAGTCCGTATCCACATTTAGCTGTATTTGAAACATGGAATAAAACGAACCCACTTTTTACACCTGATACTTGACTTGTTTTGTGGGGCTGCCTTTCTCCTCTACTCTATTTGCAAAGGACCAAGGCCTGATCCCTTGTGCCTCGCCCCCCCATACCTATTGGCAATGGTGCTGCTTTACATTTTCTTCAAGGTGATTTCATGTTACCATGGCCACCTGGACGCGTTTGCCGGCATTTTACCTGCGGCATGCGGCATCTTGAAGCTGTAAACGTGTGTTCCACCTGCGTTCCAATTACATTTTTTGTCGCTTTGTTCGTCATCGGACCTTCTGGGAAGCGCAATTAGAGACTATGGGGGTCATTTACTAGGGCTCCCGAATCGCTTTTTCCCCGACGTGTTAACCCGAATATTTCCGATTTGCGCGATTGTACCTGAATTCCCCGGGATTGGTGTCGGCACGCGATCGGATTGTGGCCGCCTCGTCGCCGGCCTGCGCGCGACGAAATCGGGGGGCGTGGCCAACGAAAACCTGACGTATTCGGGAAAAACCGCCGCATTTAAAACCGAAAAAGTGATCGCTTGGTTCCCGCTTACCTTCAGCTTGGTCCGAGGTGTTGCATCCGTCGCTTGGAGATTTATTTCCGCGCAGGCAGCGCCACCTGGTGGACGGCGGAGGAACTACCTTCATGAATCCCGCCGGACCCGAATCCGAGCAGAGACCGCGCCGCTGGATCGCGAATGGGCCTGGTAAGTATTTGCCCCTAGTCTCTTTCCACATCTGCACGTAAGCACTTTCTTTCCCAGGTTACGGTCATTGGTTGGGCATCCACTCATATCCTAATAATTTGGAATGTCCCCACGGGAAATTTTGAACACTTTCCATATGTATATCACATGTCCCATTAATGTGCACTATGTTCATTGTTCTTGTATGAATTTTTGTATTTTATCACCATTATGTAAAAACGGTGGGCGTGGATAACATGTCATGTGACGCACTTGCTGTATATTATCCACCATTTCACTGTTAATGGCTTGAAAAAGGCCTCTTACAGAGCCGAAACTTTGCTCGTTACGTTCTCACTATGGAATAAAAGACACCTTACAATTTTTAACCTATTTTTGGAGTGCTGCCCGCTTTCTTCATACTCCAGAGGTTTGGCCCAGTCCTAGGAGCCTGCACCCACTTCTTCAAACCATTGTGCTGCTTGGACTTTCTTTTGATAGATAGATAGATAGAAGATGATGATTAGCTCGATAGCTAGAGATGATCGATAGATAGATAGAAATAGATACAGATAGGTGACTGATATACGAAAGAGAGGTGACTATCTAGATGGATATAGATTGATAGATTATACACAGTACAGATAGATAGATAATAGATAGATAGATAATAGATAGATAGTGACAGACAAAAGATATATGGATGGATGGATTTTAGATATGACATACTAGATATATTTCCTTTAATTTCAATGTTGTTGTGCATTTTCAATGTTACTACCATTCCCCTAGACCTGCATCATAGTAGAAATACAGGCAGTCCCCGGGTTTACCGACAAGATGGGTCTGGAGGGTTGTTCTTAAGTTGAATTTGTAATGTACATCGACTGTAATATTTTATAATGAAGTTCTAGACATTTTTTTCTTTTGCCCTGTCAGTGACAATTGGAAGTTTCAAAATTGTTTGTGTAATTGGACCAGAATTACATAAAGCCTCATTACAGACATCTTACAGCTGATCATTGGCATCTGGGACTATAGTAAATGCATCCAGAGAGCTCACCAGCGTCACAGTGGGCAAGGGTCCGTCTGTAACTATGGGTTGTCTTTAAGTCGGTGTCCTTAGTAGGGACCGCCTGTACAGATGCACTTTCATAGAACAAAACTATTCATTTTAATTCTTCGCTAAACAGTACAACCATCAGTGGACGCTGAAACGAGTCAGAATTTCATGGAATTACAACACTCAAAGATTTGGAAGGTTTCCAATGCTTAGTAAGACAACAGCGTCCCTACTTCGACACTCGACTTACAGATGACTTCTAGTTGAACGGACCGCGGATGTTGGTAATTCTGTACTGTAGTCTAGACTCAAATAAACAGCTATAACAGTTATCAACAGTGTCTGTAATGAAGCTTTATTGTTAATCCTGGTTCTTAATGACGAATCAACATTTTAACACTCCAATTGGTCACAGAGACCAATAAAATTCTGACTGGGGTTATGAATTATCAATATACAGTTCTGACTTACACAAATTCCACTTCAAACAAAACCTACGGCACCTATCTTGTAGTACCCGGACGTCCAGTAATAACAATCCACCTAAAAAAAATATTTTTATGAAACCCAAAGATGTATAAGATGAAACGCGTCACCTGCCCTCCGTTATTAACTCTAAGGGTATCATGTGGAAAAGTCCTCTTAAAGGGACTGTTAGTGCTGATTTGGATTTGGTGCCACATTTATTAGTGTTGTGCGCCACAATTGAAAAAGTCCAAAGTCGGGGGCCGGCAGAAATCAGTTTACGGATAAAGACAGTGGGAGTACACCCAATGGTTAATAAAGAGCTTAGTTGCATACAGTTGGAGAGTGTGATAGGCCTGCCTAAATAAATGGGTTTTAAGAGCACAGTTGAAGCTTTAGGATTGGTATTAGTCTGATATCTGGGAAGGCATTCCTAAAATTGTGCATCTTAGGAGAAGTCCTGGAGACCTTTGTGGGAGGTTCAATTAAGGGAGGAATACTCTAAGATCACTGGCAATCGATAGCACGGCTTGGGCGATAACTTAGATTGAGAGGTAGAGAGGTGCAGACATTGTGAAGATCTTTTTGGATGATGGTGATTATTTTATGTAACTGCATTCAGAAGGAGACGGGCAACCATGCATTCTGTCTGCGCCATCACATCGGCAGCTGAACAAAAAAAGATTTGTTCACACTCCAAAACATTGCTGCGGTGCCAGATTTTGAAGCCAGGTGCCAGTTTCTGTGAATCTGACAACCCTGACGCTCCACAGGCAACTGCACATAGTACAGACTGCACTCAATTTGATAACCCGGGCCGCTCCGCTATCTGACACTTTCAAGCTATCGGAACCAGAGAGATGCAATCTGCTAGTTTTTTGCAAATCAACCATAATTTTAGTATATTTGTCTTGGTTAATCTCTCTGATTTTTACGTTAGCAGTATAAAATGCTAATTTTCAAAGGAATGAACAGGGTTTCTCTTTGGATAAAGGGCTCATGGGACACATTCCATTTACAGAACACTTTCACTGTTCTAAAATTGTTTTCTCTTCCATTTACTGCACCCTTTATTAAAGTAATTATCCTTTCTTTAGTATTGTTTTTTCTACATTATACCCATTTTAAACTCGATTGTTGTATCCAAGACCTCTCCCTCTTTGGTTTTAGTAATAGGAATATGCCTGGATTAGATTTTTGCATAATTAGTACGCTGCCTCTTTAATTGAAGAAGCGTGCAAATTCACTAAGACTTTTAAAACAATATTATAGCTTGCCGATAAAGCACATATTTCTCCATGCCATTCAATCGAATTATTATTATGATTGAGAATTATATTAATTTGAATGCATATTGGGTCATCTGTGCCGGCATCAAAACCGACATCCTCTGTTTTTTTGCCATCTCCTTTTACAATTCCTCTAAGAACACTATTTAATTAATATTTCCCCAGATTTAGCAAAAGAAAAACTTTGAAAATTTAAATAAAAGCTACGTCCAAAATAATTAGTCTCTGTTATTTACAGTACCCGGTATGGCGTTCGTGTTGGCTGACGACCATATGCACTAGCTACCTATTGTTTCCA
Organism: Engystomops pustulosus; assembly: GCA_019512145.1. Lineage (NCBI taxonomy): Eukaryota > Metazoa > Chordata > Amphibia > Anura > Leptodactylidae > Engystomops > Engystomops pustulosus. Next base: position 199,319,726 of record CM033644.1, read on the forward strand.
ACACTCCTCTCTCTTGCCGTTGCTCTTCTCTCTCTTTCATCATACTCTTTTTATGGTCCCTGTTATATTAAAGGTTCGGTGGTATTTAATTATTCCTAGCCCAAGCCTAATGTAACAAGGTTTCACACACCTCCAAAACAATTTTCGGCGACACATTAAGGTCCCTTTGCTTACTGATTCTTGCCATTTTTTTTTGTTTACAGTTTTGAAGATCTGTATCAACCAAGCCAGACATAACCACCTCTGATTTCTTCACTTTCCGACCTGCCTGTCCACCATTTTTTACCATCTCTCATTACCACATGAACCAAGGTCAATATAACTCTTGGAGATACGGGGCTAATTTACTAGGGCCCCGCGACCGCACCTTTCGTCGGACTCCCACAATTTCTGCTTTGTCCACTGGGAAGGGGATTTAAAATGGGTGTTGGCGCACGTTATCAGATTTTTGCACAACGCGCCGTCTTTCAGGCGACACTAATTCAGGGAACAGGCCGTCGGACGATCGTGACGGATTCGGATCCTAACTTCAAAATTTTTGTCGCAAGCAGCCTTACATGCATCGGGTAAATAAATTACTCCGCCTGAATTTATCAGGAGCGACACATTCATCAAGTAGGGCGCACAATCTTCTTGAATCGCAGCCAGTACATTGTCGTCGGACAATGAAACTTTTAGGATCTCCTCCGGACCGGATCAGTAAGGTTCCCCAACAGTGTTCATTGGGGCTAATTCATTTCACTTCTTTACCAGTAATATACTTTCCTTTCGGATTTGGCACTGTTCAACCAGCTAAATTGGCTCGTGATGAGCTGTCGGACAGTCCTTGCTCCCTAACAACTGCATAAGAGTTATGCCACTTTCATCATTGACCCTGGGAGTAATGCATAGTATAACCCATAAGGCTAGATTCAATTCCTACATAGTATAGATCAGCTTTTTGGGGAATGGAGCTGCACCCGTCCTCCTGTTTTCCAAACTGTGGTTTCAGGACCTTTATAGGAGCTTCCAATGGGTTTTTGTGACATGTGTATTGACCTAGGAACAGATGTCTGCATGGATTTCATGGGTGAAGCATCACGCTTGGTGGGTGATCATTGACATGGGAATTCTTTCATCTACTCGAAAAAAATCCAACTAGACCTCACATACATGTATTTATATAAGTACGTCCTTGATGCACACACGATGGGCCTAGCCCAAGCATGCAGCCAGCGCGGTGCAGGAGAAGAAAAAGATGAGTTTCTGAGTACTCTGCCCTCTCTATAGAAAACTGTGGCTGATGCTTGTTGATGGCAAAATATATGACATTTTCAGTGTTTTAGTCACAGTGGCTGTGAGCCCGCATAGCTCAGCCAATCACTGTTTGAGGCAGGTCCCTGCTGTGCCAATGAATTGGCTGACTGGTCTATTGTTAGGTATTGATGAAGTCCGGAATATAGACTTGTGAACCTGGAATATTGGATGAGAATGTAGCAGTTATAAAGTCCGTTATCATTCCTGTAAACAGACTGCAAACACACTTCAAAGATTTAACTATTGAGGGTTTTGTAGATGTTTGCTTGAAGAGAGGAATAACTCCATGGTGCCATACATCCTAAGACGTTCTTTTTGAGAAGCTTTAGATGTTTATCTCACATAAAAAACTCCAGTTGGCCTCTTCTCTCATTGTCTGTAATTTCCTTCTCAACTTGTCCTTTTTTCGCAACAAGAGACCTATTTTTGAAAGCATAACCATTAGACAGTAACAGCGTGGATTTTTTTAAGGGAATTTAGAGAGGAAATCCATATTTAAATATGCCCTCCAAACACAGTGTTTAACCAAGTGGATATTTTGCTGTTTCCAATGATAAAGATCCAGAAACCCGCACTTACGAAACGTTGGCCTTCTGCAGGGTTCCCAATAGTAAAGTCTTTACTGTGCTGGATATTGAATATGAATAGATGGTATCTTATTTATGATCTGCAGTTGTGTATTTCAACTTATAATCATCAAGTGAACTCTCCGTGTTTAACTCTCTTTCAGCCTGTAACGTCCGCGCTCTGCTGACCGTTTCCTTTTTTCACACCCCGCACACATGTGACTGGCAAAGTCTACCATCACCATAGACAGGGGGCATCCTCTACACCTAGAGGAGAGGTAGTTCTACCATCACCATAGACAGGGGGCATCCTCTACACCTAGAGGAGAGGAGGTTCTACCATCACCATAGACAGGGGGCATCCTCTACACCTAGAGGAGAGGTAGTTCTACCATCACCATAGACAGGGGGCATCCTCTACACCTAGAGGAGAGGTGGTTCTACCATCACCATAGACAGGGGCATCCTCTACACCTAGAGGAGAGGATGCCCCCTGTCTATGGTGATGGTAGAACCTCCTCTCCTCTAGGTGTAGAGGATGCCCCCTGTCTATGGTGATGGTACCCTCTCTCCTCTAGGTGTAGAGGATGCCCCCTGTCTATGGTGATGGTAGAACCACCTCTCCTTTAGGTGTAGAGGATGCCCCCTGTCTATGGTGATGGTAGAACCACCTCTCCTCTAGGTGTAGAGGATGCCCCCTGCCTATGGTGATGGTAGAACCTCCTCTCCTCTAGGTGTAGAGGATGGCCCCTGTCTATGGTGATGGTAGAACCACCTCTCCTCTAGGTGTAGAGGATGCCCCCTGTCTATGGTGATGGTATAACCCCCTCTCCTCTAGGTGTAGGATGATCCCCCTGTCTATGGTGATAGTAGAACCCCTCTCCTCTAGGTGTAGAGGATGCCTCCTGTCTATGGCTGGTAGAACCTCCCTCCTCTAATGTAGAGGATGCCCCCTGTCTATGGTAATGGTAGAACAGTCTCTCCTCTGTGTAGAGGATGGCCCCTGTCTATGGTGATGGTAGAACAGTCTCTCCTCTAGGTGTAGAGGATGCCCCCTGTCTATGTTGATGGAGAACCGCCTCTCCTTTAGGTTGTAGAGGATGCCCCCTGTCTATGGTGATGGTAGAACCTCCTCTCCTCTAGGTGTAGAGGATGCCCCCTGTCTATGGTGATGGTAGAACCACCTCTCCTTTAGTTGTAGAGGATGCCCCTGTCTATGGTGTGATGGTAGAACCGCCTCTCCTCTAGGTGTAGAGGATGTCCCCTGTCTATGTGGATGGTAGAACCGCCTCTCCTCTAGGTGTGAGGATGCCTCCTGTCTATGGCGATGGTAGAACCGCCTCTCCTCTAGGTGTAGAGGATGCCTCCAGTCTATGGTGATGGTAAATCATCTCTCTTCTAAGTGTAGAGATCCCCCCTGTCTATGTGATGGTAGAACCACCTCTCCTCTAGGTTCAGAGGATGCCCCCTGTCTATGGTGATTGTAAAATCACCTCACCTATAGGTGTAGAGAATGCCCTGTCTGTCTATATGATTGTAGAACAACCCACCTATCCTACAGGCATAGGTATAAAAATAAAGATCTCTGTACTGGCCATTCACGTATTTGTACAATGTAATGTGGTCACCCCACCAACAATGGGGCCTACTCTTGCTCCCACCAGTGTAGCATTGGGAGCAGAGCTATGTGGCATCCACACGGGATACATAAAAGACCAGAGCTTCTTGATGTATCGATTTCAATGGATGCCACGCGGGGCTAACACGAGCGCCTCTCATGTAATAAATGACTTCAATGATACAAAGGATTGCACATAATAAGGTACACATGCAATCAATAAGCCACTTGGGGGGATGCATTACAATAAGTCATGCAATCAACACTGACATATGTAAGGCGACAGCCAATAACAGCCTTATATAGAAGGGTAGAGGCACACCATATGCAAGGCAACATGCAAAAGAGACAGAGGATTGAAGGGATAGAGTCAAGCAAGGCGACAGCTAATAAGAGTCTTATATGCAGGGATTGAGGCAGCCTATGTACTGTAAGGCAAAAGCCTATAAGAAACTTATCTGGAAGATATATAGGCAACCTATGTAGGAGAGTCAATACACCATAAATGAAAGGAAGGATTAGGGCAAGAATATGTAAGGCGACCTCAATAAGGAGTGGAGAGGGTCACCACCCAAGGAAAGGAGGGGGCAGGCACAATCTAGTCCAAAGTGAGAAAAGTAGGGTGGGCCTGAAGTCATCTAGGGACCCCCAAGTGCCAGTAAGGCACTCATCACCTGCGAAAATAGTTCCAAATGATTAACAGGCCGCTTTCAGTATTAGGATCGTCAACGGAAAACTGAACGCAGTGTAAAAGGATTTGCTGAAGCAATTTAAAATTTTAATATAACCCTAACTTTTTATAGGGTATTTCAATCTGTTTGTCTTTAAGCTTAAGATCTGTTCACAGAAGATTTATGGAAAATCGGTGATATGTTAGTTGGTCAGAGATCACTTCATAATAAAGTCTAATAGGTTCCATTCTTTTCTGCTTGTTAAAGTCCTGATCCTTGGGCCCATTCAACAAAGATCAGGAGTCAACCAGTAGATGTGAAGACATGGGGCACATTTACTTACCCAGTCCAGTCGCGATCCCGCGGCACGTTGGATTCGGGTCTGCGGGATTCACTAAGGTCGTGCGCCCGATATCCAGCAGGTGGTTGCTGCTGCGCCGAGGTCCGACGGAGTTCACCTTCTTTACCCGGTTCCTTGAGAGTGCTAGATTTTGCAACACAAATCGTGTTTTTTAAATTCTGCGGTTTTTTCGCATCGCCAGGTTGTCTGACGGCCACGCCTCCTGATTTCTGTCGCGTGAAAGCCGGCACCGATGTGCCGCAATCCGATCACATGCGCCAAAATCCCGGGGCAATTCGGCGCAAAATATAATATTCGGGTAACCCGATGAAAGTGTGGTGTTCGGACCCTTAGTAAATTAGCCCCAATGTCATGTTAAGGTTTTAAAGGGGATGTTAGGATAGGTCCTCTATCAATAAAGTATCAATAAAGTAAAAACATGCAGCACCTCCGCTTGACTGAGCCACTGCATCTAGTTCTCATTCAAATGCATCGAAACTACACAGAGAAGAGCGCTGAAAAAAGTTGCTGGGTGTTGGACTGCACCAATCTAATATAAATGACCTATGGAGGAAACCATTTTCAAGTCTCTCCAGAGACGCTCAATTTGGTTTAAGTCAGGGCTCTAGCTGGATCAGTCAGGAATGGTACAGAGTCGTTCTGAAGCCACTTCTTGTTATTTTAGCTGTTGCTTAGTAATTGTCTTGGAAGGTGCCTGGGGCCCACCAGAGAAATTGATTCTGGGGGCCCACCATACCGCTGCCTAGAAATATTCGTTATTTCACAGGAGTTCACGGCGGTTGCAGTTTGCTTAGCACTAACTTACCAAAAAATAACTAACTGTAACCCTTCAATCCTTTGTATGTTTTCTGCAGCACATAGAAGACAAGGCACTTATAATATAGGAATAGTCTAGATAGTTAGTCAGTAATTACAGTTATCAGACTCAAAAGTGGGATTCGCATCTCAAGACGCAGGACGACTTCTCCTTTTTTTTCTTCACTTGAGATTTCCACCAGATATCTCCACACTGTGCAACTAAAGATTTCACCGTCACTACACCATGATGTCACCTGGATAACATGTCCACTCTGTGCTTCTAAATAATATTTACCACTCACAACACGACTGACCGCACTGTGCCCCCCTCACCATACCAAATATATCCCAAACAAAAAAACATACTGTGCCCTTTCCATAAATGAAATATTACATTGAGCTCCGCTTATCAAATATTTTATATAGTTATAATAAATACTCTATCAGGTATCTATTGGCACAGCACAGTACTACTACTCCTTTCAGGTATTTATTGGCACAGCACCGTACTACTACTTCACTGTATATATAGGGGCAGCACAGTACTACTACTCTTATCCTGTATATATAGACCACCCACAGTACACTATCCTATCCTGTATAAAGGGTACAGGACAGTACTACTACTTCTATCCTGTATATATAGGGAGACACAGTACATTACTAGATCTGTATTATGGACACACAGTACTACTACTCCTATCCTGTATATATAGACATGGCACAGTATATACTCTATCTTATACATGGGCACAGCACAGTACTACTACTCCTATCCGTATATATGGGAAAAGCACAGTACTACTACTACTATATCTTGAATACATGGGCACGTACAGTACTACTACTCCTATCCTGTATAAATGGGCACAGCACAGTGCTACTATCCTATCCTGTATATTGGCACAGCACGTACTACTACTCCTATCCTGTATATATGGCACAGCACAGTACTACTACTTATCCTGTATATATGGACACAGCACAGTACTACTACTCCTATCCTGGATAATATGGGCACAGCACCGTACTATACTCCTATTCTGATATATTGGTATAGTACAGTACTACTTCCTATCCTGTATATATTATCACAGTACTACCACTCCTATCCTGTTTATATGGACACAGCACAGTACTACTACTCCTATCCTGTATATATGGGCCCAGTACTACTACTCCTACCCTGTATATATGGACAAAGCACAGTACTACTACTCCTATCCTGTATAGTTATCACAGTACTACCACTCCTATCCTGTTATATGGACACAGCACAGTACTACTACTCCTACTGTATATATGGGCCAGTACCTACTATCCTACCCTGTATATATGGCACAGCACAGTATACTACTAATCCTGATTATTGGGCCCAGTACTAGCACTCCTACCCTGAATATATGGACACAGCACAGTACTACTACTCCTATTCCTGTATATATAGGACATCCCAGTATACTACTCCTACTGTTTATATTGCACAGTACTACCCTCATATCCTGTATATTAGCACAGTTACTATACTCCTATCCTCCGGGCCAGATTAAAGGAGGGGCTCCTGGGGCTCAAGCCCCGGGGCCCCCACCACTTTCATTTTAAAGGGGCCCCCACCAGTTTCCGACAATCAGTGACTTAGCAGCTGGTGGCTATATAATACTGGGGGTGGCAGGCTGTATACTACAGGTGGCTGGTGGCTGTATCTACAGGGGGCTGGTGGCTGTATTTTACAGGGGCTGGTGGCGTATTCTACAGGGGGCTGGTGGCTGTATTCTACAGGGGGCTGGTGGCGGTTTTCTACAGGGGACTGGTGGCTATACTACTGGGGGATGGGGCTATATTCTACAGCTGGCTGGCAGGCTATATACTACAGGGGGCTGGAGACTATATGCTACTGGGGGGCTGGCAGCTATATACTACTGGGGGTGGGGATATACACTACACGGGCTGGCAAGCTATTTAACTAAAGGGGGCTGGAGGCTATATACTACAGGACTGGACAGGCTCTTATACTACAGGGGCTGGCAGGCTATACACTACAGAGACTGGCAGGCTATATACTACGAAGCTGGCTAATACTTCCAAAAACATTGTTGGAGGGCCTCCACAAGTTGCGCCCAGGGGCCCCCACGGCCCGGCCTATTCCTGTATATATGGGCACATCACAGTACTACTATCATATCCTGTATATATTAGCACAGTACTACCACTCCTATCCTGTTATATAGCACAGTACTACTACTCCTACCCTGTATGTATGTGCCCCCCTGTGCCCCCTATAATAAATAGTCTGAGTAAAAAAATAAAAATTCACTCACCTTTAGCAGCGCTCCCGCGTCTCCGCGTCTCTTCTCCTGGACTCTGCGCCAGTGGAACTGTCAGAGAAGCAGCGCGGCAGCGTGAGTGCATCATCACGCTGCTGTGAATCAGGGGACAAGTGCGACGATGCCGGCAAAAAACTGGGCGCGTCGCACGCCATATTATAGATATGTACTCGATGTGGCCGCTTACGGCCGCATCGAGTACCTCTGCTGTCACTCACTGATGGGATGGAGGCCCCCGCCGTAGCGGAGGTAGGAGGCCCACTGTGGGCCCGTGCGAACGGCTGGCAGGGCTCCAGTTGAGGATGGAGGGCCCTGCCATAGCAGAGGTACGGGGGCCCCGGAGGATTCACCGGTGCTCCGGGGCCAGTCGAGGCTGAAGGTGTACTTTCAGGCAAGCTGAGGTTAAGAGCAATTTGAAAGAGGTTTCCATCCAGAATATCTCTGTAATTGTGGTTTTCTTTACCTCCATCACCAAGGCTCTTCTCCCAAAATCGAAGTTCGGGTGGATGGCCGGTGGAGGAAGTGATGTGTCATCTAAACTTCTCCATTTAAATATTATGGATGCCATTGTGCCTTTTGAACCTTGGCCAGATCTTTGCCTTGCCACAATTCTATCTCTGAGCTCATTGGGCAGTCCTTAGACCTGATGATTCTCATGTGCTCTGACATGCACTGTGAGGTCTTATATAGACAGATGTGTGCCTTTCCTAATCAGTGTAATCAGTTTACTTAAAAACAGCTGGACTCCAATAAAGGAGTAGAACCATCTCAAGGAGGATCAGAAGGAAATGGGAAGCATGTGAGTTAAATAAGTGTCAGGCCTTCACCTTGCCCTATGGAAGTTGCACCTCCCTCTTTGACCACTTTTTTACATACAGACTTTGCATGCATGCAGGGTAGTCTGCTTAGACCGATACTATAGCCAGTGGAAGGCCTGCAGGAAACTGATGTGTCTACTTTCTTAGCAATTAAACACTTGCCCCGTGGGATCATTTGGAATTCTCTCAGGTAGGGACAATGTGATTTAGACAATGGAAGGCCAGAGGGATAAATGTTCTGACTTTTTACAACATGAGACTTTCACACTGTTAACCTTTTAGGATCTGACGTTTAAAACGTACTGACCTCAGGACACTTCCAGCAAACGAGCAGCTTAAGATTTTCTTACTCAACAGGTTAGGGATTGACAAAAAACTCAGCCAAATCTGAATGACTTCGCTAAGTCCCCAAGGCAGATTTATTCCATTCCTCCCTATATCCTAAAATAAGATGGCCCGGTAGACAGCAGGATAAGGCAGACTTTGAAATAGGAATTAGTCCTTGATGTCAAGGATCTCTCTCCCCGGATCCTGGAGGGATGGTATAGGGTCAGAAAAGCCGTTATCCAGAAAGATGAAGGGATAGTCATTTCAGTTATAAATAGGGAATATTTGGTTTTAATGTCCCTCCCCCATTCTGCAGCCTTCAAAAACATAAAATAAAAAGATGGAAAAAAAATAGGCACCGTGACTGTGGCAACTTCTTATTTGTTATCCATGGCCTCCTTCCTTTAAAGAAAACCTGTCACCGGGACCTCATTTTCACTATAATAGGTTGCAGATGCCCATCTCACCTGCATTGCACATATGGCTTCTGCCTTTTCTAAGCATTTGCATTACAATATAGTGTGTGTAAACTTACCTTGCATCCTGACATGCATCCTGGATGCATTTCAAAATAACATTTGGCTTGTCTGTGCTGCAGACTGCTCAGCTCTCAGCCCCCACCTTTGTGCTCCTGCACAGCTCCTGCTTGCCCATGATGTCATCTCACCAGGCTGTGAGCTCTGAAGAAGCAGGAAGGGGAGCTGGACAGGAGCACAAAGGTGGGGGCTGAGAGCTGAACATTGTGGAGCATAGAGAAGTCCCATGTTTTTTGAAATGCATCCAAACTAAAGCCCAACCTCTTTGACTACACAGAGGATTTTGTCAGGATGCAAGGTAAGTTATAACACACAATATATTGTAAAAAATGCTTAGAAAAGGTAGAGAGGCAGATTTGCATTGCATGTGTGATGGGCCTCTGCAAACTGTTTCAGTGAAAATGAGGTCCCTGCTGACAGGTTCCATTTAACATAAAAATTTAGTTAATGTCTTATGTACTATGTGGTATCACATTCTGCTAATCATTCATCTATCTAAATTTACATTCTCTTCCATAATTTAGCTGTAACATATTATGAAATACTGTTGCTGTAGATTGACTGCCCACATCAAGTATACAACAACATCCGTATTCTATAGATTAGCTTCACAGTATATTTTCTGTTACTATTGTTCTCTTTACATGTGACTGCACATCGATTAGACCTATCAACTATCCTTAGTAAATGAGCCCCATTATGTAAGGGTCCATCCATTATGTAAGGGTCCGACACACTTTCGTCGGGTTTCCCGAATATTTCCGTTTTGCGCCGAATTGCCCCAGGATTTTGGCGCACATGATTGGATTGTGGTGCATCGGTGCCGGCTTGCATGTGACAGAAATCGGGGGGGTGGCTGTCGCCAACCCGACGGATTCGGACAAACCACGGAATTTAAAAAGGTTTTGTGTTGCAAGATCAAGCATCACATGCACCAGAAGCAGGTAAACTCCGGCGGACTCGCGCGAAGCAGCGACACAGGAAGGAACTCAGCGCACGTCTTGTGAATCGCGCCGGACCCGAATCCATGTCTCACAACGCTCCGCGGGTAAGAAATCTGCCGCAATGTTATCTATTGCTTCCACCATATATGGATGCCCCGCATGACCCTGACAAATGACATCTCATATATCCTTAAAAGCTAAAGTGCTGGGAAATAAACACGGAATAAGGCGGCCATTCTGTGGTGATCCTCCCATCTCTAGCTCTGCTCTGTATATAGATATATCCAGGTTCTATCATGCATTACATAACACAGCTGAGCCCTATCTCCTGTATCCTACAGAAATCAATAGACTTAAATAACTACCTGTTAAGGAAACTCGAACAAACCCTAGAACAAAAATCGCTACCGGTATTCTTCTGCATGTACTGAGTCATTCCCGGAAAGCCATTGCTAGGAACATAATTAAAACCTCATTTAAAGGGGGAGGGATATTGTGCCAATGTGCTGAGAACCTAATACTACTGAGTGGTTAAAGCCTTCCAAAATCAAGACAAACTGCCCACTTAGTACATGGCGACTGACTATACGTGCGAAAAAAGAAAGTGTTTAATTATCAGGTTCTTAGCCATGGAATGAGAAGGTGCGGGAAGAAGGTATAGGCTAAAGACAAGATATATATTTTTTGCATAGTAAGCAAAGGTAAAAGGTGGTCTGTAAGTCAACTCTGCAGGGGTTAACCAAACAGCATGGTGCCTGGCAACATCTATATAGGGAGATAACAAAGATTGAGAACAAGTAAAGCGGTAAATATAATGAATAATATTATTAGCCTTCTGTGCATTTTTATTGGTGTGAGGTTTTTATCCACTTTCAGAAAATGCTTGTTTTCTTGCTTCTTGTCATTAGTCTGCATGCTGAAAAGTCATAGGGACACATTTACTAAATAGTGCAAACTGCACAACGTATGTGTGCGGAGGGCGCCAGATTCATGATTTGTGACCCTTTCTCATGAATTTGGCTCCCCCTCTACAGCCCCGACAGAGTGCACCAACTTTTTTAGTGCATCTTTAACATTGGGCGTGCAACACAATTATGTCAGATATGCATGATAAATCTGGCACGCAGTTCGACTGTGCACGGTACTGCCATTTTAGTTACTTGAAGACTAGTGAAGCTGTAGCAGAAAAGGGTCATGTGTGACAAATACGTGGCAGGGACACTTCTTAAATGGTGTAAGCAGTTTGCCGTAAAGGATCATGCAAAGACCGGCTCATAGATCTTAGAAAATGTGGCCCATAGTACATGTAATAAGGTTGGGAAAAGATGCTGTCCAATCTATAGATTAAAGAAATGTTTTCTTTCCACAGCCAGATGAAAGAAAGTTATCCAGGCCTCCCAGTTCACAGTTTCACTATGCTCACAATAAAGGATCTCTACACCTAAAGGAGAGGTGGTTCTACCATCACCATAGACAGGGGACATCCTCTACACCTAGAGGAGAGACTGCTCTACCATCACCATAGACAGGGGCCATCCTCTACACCTAGAGGAGAGGCGTCTCTACCATCACCATAGACAGGGGGCATCCTCTACGCTTAGAGGAGAGGCTTCTCTACCATCTCCATAGGCAAGAGACATTCTCTACAACTAGAGAAGAGGGGGTTCTACCATTACCATAGACAGGATACTTTATTGTGAGCATAGTGAAACTGTGAAACTGGGAGGCCTGGATAACTTTCTTTCATCTGCTGTGGAAAGAAAACATTTCTTTAATCTTATAGATTGGACATGCATCTTTTCCCAACCTTATTTACTATGATACTATGGGCCACATTTTCTAAGATCTATGAGCCGGTCTTTGCATGATCCTTTACGGCAAACTGCTTACACATTTAAGAAGTGTCCCTGCCACGTATTTGTCACACATGACCCTTTTCTGCTACAGCTTCACTAGTCTTCAAGTAACTAAAATGGGCAGTACCGTGCACAGTCGAACTGCGTGCCAGATTTATCATGCATAGTCTGACATAATTGTGTTGCACGCCCAATGTTAAAGATGCACTAAAAAAAGTTGGTGCACTCTGTCGGGGCTGTAGAGGGGGAGCCAAATTCATGAAGAAAGGGTCACAAATCATGAATCTGGCGCCCTCCGCACACTATACGTTGTGCAGTTTGCACTATTTTAGTAAATGTGTCCCTATGACTTTTCAGCATGCAGACTAATGACAAGAAGCAAGAAAAACAGCATTTTCTGAAAGTGGATAAAAACCTCACACCAATAAAAATGCACAGAAGGCTAATAATATTATTCATGATTATTTACCGCTTTGACTTGTTCTCAATCTTTGTTATCTCCCTATATATAGATGTTGCCAGGCACCATGCTGTTTGGTTAACACCTGTCAGAGTTGACTTACAGACCACCTTTTACCTTTGCTTACTATGTCAAAAAATATATATTCTTGTCTTTAGCCTATATCCTTCTTCCCGCACCTTCTCATTACATGGCTAAGAACCTGATAATTAAACACTTTCTTTTTTCGCACGTATTAGTCAGTCGCCATGTACTAAGTGGGCAGTTTGTCTTGATTTTTGGAAGGCTTTAACCCACTCAGTAGTATTAGGTTCTCAGCACATTGGCACAATATCCCTCCCCCTTTATAGTGAAGGGTTTAATTATGTTCCTAGCAATGGCTTTCCGGGAATGACTCAGTACAATGCAGAAGAATACCGAGTAGCGATTTTTGTTTCTAGGGGTTTTGTCGAGTTTCCTTAACAGGTAGTTATTTAAGTCTATTGATTTCTGTAGGATACAGGAAGATAGGGCTCAGGCTGTGTTTATGTAATGCAGTGATAGAACCTGGATATATCTATATACAGAGCAGAGCTAGAGATGGGAGGATCACCACAGAACAATGGCCGCCTTTATTCCGTGTTTATTTCCCAGCACTTTAGCTTTTTAAGGATATATGAGATGTCATTTGTCAGGGTCTATGCGGGGCATCCATATATGGTGGAAGCAATAGATAACATTGCGGCAGATTTACTTACCCGCGGAGCGTTGTGAGACATGGATTCGGGTCCGGCGCGATTCACTAAGATCGTGCGTCTGAGTTCCTTCCTGTGTCGCTGCTTCGCTGAGGTCCGCCGGAGTTTACCTGCTTCTGGTGCATGTGAGTGCTTGATCTTGCAACACAAAACCTTTTTTAAATTCCGTGGTTTGTCCGAATCCGTCGGGTTGTGCGACAGCCACCCCGCCCGATTTCTGTCACGTGCAAGCCGGCACCGATGCACCACAATCCAATCATGTGCGCCAAAATCCTGGGGCAATTCGGCGCAAAACGGAAATATTCGGGAAACCCGACGAAAGTGTGTCGGGACCCTTACATAATGGATGGACCCTTACATAATGGGGCTCATTTACTAAGGATAGTTGATAGTGTCTAATCGATGTGCAGTCACATGTAAAGAGAACAATAGTAACAGAAAATATCTGTAAAGCTAATCTATAGAATACGGATGTGTTGTATACTTGATGTGGGCAGTCAATCTACAGCAACAGTATTTCATAATATGTTACAGCTAAATTATGGAAGAGAATGTAAATTTAGATAGATGAATGATTAAGCAGAATGTGATACCACATAAGTACATAAGACATTAACTAAATTTTTATGTTAAATGGAACCTGTCAGCAGGGACCTCATTTTCACTGAAGACAAGTTTGCAGAGGCCCATCACACATGCAATGCAAATCTGCCTCTCTACCTTTTCTAAGCATTTTTGTTACAATATAATTGTGTGTTATAACTTACCTTGCATCCTGACAAAATCCTCTGTGTAGTCAAAGAGGTTGGGCTTTAGTTTGGATGCATTTCAAAAAACATGGGACTTCTCTATGCTCCACAATGTTCAGCTCTCAGCCCCCACCTTTGTGCTCCTGTCCAGCTCCTCCTTCCTGCTTCTTCAGAGCTCACAGCCTGGTGAGATGACATCATTGGGCAAGCAGGAGCTGTGCAGGAGCACAAAGGTGGGGGCTGAGAGCTGAGCAGTCTGCAGCACAGACAAGCCAAATGTTATTTTTGAAATGCATCCAGGATGCATGTCAGGATGCAAGGTAAGTTATAACACACAACTATATTGTAATGCAAATGCTTAGAAAAGGCAGAAGCCATATGTGCAATGCAGGTGAGATGGGCATCTGCAACCTATTTATAGTGAAAATGAGGTCCCTGGTGACAGGTTTTCTTTAAGGAAGGAGGCCATGGATAACAAATAAGAAGATTGCCACAGTCACGGTGCCTATTTTTTTTCCATCTTTTTATGTTTATGTTTTTTGAAGGGCTGCAGGATGGGGGGAGGGACATTAAAACCAAATATTACCCTATTTATAAATCTGAAATGACTATCCCTTCATCTTTCTGGGATAACGGCTTTTCTGACCCTATACCATCCCTCCAGGATCCGGGGAGAGAGATCCTTGACATCAAGGACTAATTCCTATTTCAAAAGTCATGCCTTATCCTGCTGTCTACCGGGCCATTACTTATTTTAGGATATAGGGAGGAAATGGAATAAACTGCCCTTGGGGACTTAGCGAAGTCATTCAGATTTGGCTGAGTTTTTTGTCAATCCCTAAGCCTGTTGAGTAAGAAAATCTTAAGCTGCTCGTTTGCTGGAAGTGTCCTGAGGTCAGTACGTATTTAAACGTCAGATCCTAAAAGGTTAACAGTGTGAAAGTCTCATGGTGTAAAAAGTCAGAACATTTATCCCTCTGGCCTTCCATTGTCTTAAATCAGCATTGTCCCTACCTTGAGAGAATTCCAAATGATCCCACGGGGCAAGTGTTTAATTGCTAAGAAATGTAGACACATCAGTTTCCTGCAGGCCTTCCACGTGGCTATAGTATCGGTCATAAGCAGACTACCTCTGCATGCATGCAAGTCAGGTATGTAAAAAAGTGGTCAAAGAGGGAGTTGCAACTTCCATAGGGCAAGGTGAAGGCCTGACACTTATATTTAACTCACATGCTTCCCATTTCCTTCTGATCCTCCTTGAGATGGTTCTACTCCTTTATTGGAGTCCAGCTGTTTTTAAGTAAACTGATTACACTTGATTAGGAAAGGCACACATCTGTCTATATAAGACCTCACAGTGCATGTCAGAGCACATGAGAATCATCAGGTCTAAGGACTGCCCAATGAGCTCAGAGATAGAATTGTGGCAAGGCAAAGATCTGGCCAAGGTTACAAAAGGCACAATGGCATCCATAATATTTAAATGGAGAAGTTTAAGATGACAACATCACTTCCTCAACCTGGCCATCCAGCCGAACTATGCGATTTTGGGAGAAGAGCCTTGGTGATGGAGGTAAAGAAAAACCACAATTACAGAGATATTCTGGATGGAAACCTCTTTCAAAGTGCTCTTAACCTCAGACTTGCCTGAAAGTACACCTTCAGCCTCGGACTGGCCCGCCGGAGCACCGGTGAATCCTCCGGTGGGCCCCCGATACCTCTGCTATGGCAGGGCCCTCCATCCTCAACTGGAGCCCTGCCAGCCAGTTCGCACTGGCCCACAGTGGGCCTCCGGTACCTCCGCTACGGCGGGGGCCTCCATCCCGATCAGTGAGTGACAGCAGAGGTACTCGATGCGGCCGTAAGCGGCCACATCGAGTACTATATCTAATAATAGTGCGTGCGACGCGCCCAGTTTTTTGCCGGCATGCGTCGCACTGTGTCCCCTGATTCACAGCAGCGTGATGATGCACTCACGCTGCCGCGCTGCTTCTTCTTGACAGTTCCACTGGCGCAGAGTCCAGGAGAAGAGACGCGGAGGACGCGGGAGCGCTGCTAAAGGTGAGTGAATTTTATTATTTTTAACTAGCAGACTATATTTATTATAGGGGGGCACAGGGGGGCACATACATACAGGGTAGGAGTAGTAGTACTGTGCTAATATATACAGGATAGGAGTGGTAGTACTGTGCTAATATATACAGGATATGAGTAGTAGTACTGTGATGTGCCCATATATACAGGATAGGCCGGGCCGGTGGGGGCCCCTGGGCGCAAACTTGTGGAGGCCCTTCCAACAATGTTTTTGGAAGTATATAGCCAGCTTCTGTAGTATATAGCCTGCCAGTCTCTGTAGTGTATAGCCTGCCAGCCCCTGTAGTATATAGCCTGTCAGCTCCTGTAGTATATAGCCTGCCAGCCCCCTTTAGTAAATAGCTTGCCAGCCCGTGTAGTGTATATCCTGCCAGCCCCCAGTAGTATATAGCTGCCAGCCCCCCAGTAGCATATAGTCTGCCAGCCCCCTGTAGTATATAGCCTGCCAGCCAGCTGTAGAATATAGCCCCCCATCCCCCAGTAGTATATAGCCACCAGTCCCCTGTAGAATACAGCCACCAGCCCCCTGTAGAATACAGCCACCAGCCCCCTGTAGAATACAGCCACCAGCCCCCTGTAAAATACAGCCACCAGCCCCCTGTAGAATACAGCCACCAGCCACCTGTAGTATACAGCCTGCCAGCCCCAGTATTATATAGCCACCAGCTGAGCTAAGTCACTGATTGTCGGAAACTGGTGGGGGCCCCTTTAAAATTGAAAGTGGTGGGGGCCCCGGGGCTTGAGCCCCAGGAGCCCCTCCTTTAATCTGGCCCTGAGGATAGGAGTAGTAGTACTGTGCTAATATATACAGGATATGAGTGGTAGTACTGTGCTAATATAAACAGGATAGGAGTAGTAGTACTGGGATGTGCCTATATATACAGGATAGGAGTAGTAGTACTGTGCTGTGTCCATATATTCAGGGTAGGAGTGCTAGTACTGGGCCCATATATACAGGATATGAGTAGTAGTACTGTGCTGTGTCCATATATACAGGGTAGGAGTAGTAGTACTGGGCCCATATATACAGGATAGGAGTAGTAGTACTGTGCTGTGTCCATATAAACAGGATAGGAGTGGTAGTACTGTGATAACATATACAGGATAGGAGTAGTAGTACTGTGCTTTGTCCATATATACAGGGTAGGAGTAGTAGTACTGGGCCCATATATACAGGATAGGAGTAGTAGTACTGTGCTGTGTCCATATAAACAGGATAGGAGTGGTAGTACTGTGATAATATATACAGGATAGGAATAGTAGTACTGTACTATACCAATATATACAGAATAGGAGTAGTAGTACGGTGCTGTGCCCATATATACAGGATAGGAGTAGTAGTACTGTGCTGTGTCCATATATACAGGATAGAAGTAGTAGTACTGTGCTGTGTCCATATATACAGGATAGGAGTAGTAGTACTGTGCTGTGCACATATATACAGGATAGGAGTAGTAGCACTGTGCTGTGCCCATTTATACAGGATAGGAGTAGTAGTACTGTACTGTGCCCATGTATTCAAGATATGAGTAGTAGTACTGTGCTTTTCCCATATATACAGGATAGGAGTAGTAGTACTGTGCTGTGCCCATGTATACAGGATAGGAGTAGTAGTACTGTGCTGTGTCTATATATACAGGATAGGAGTAGTAGTACTGTGCTGTGTCCATATATACATGATAGGAGTAGTAGTACTGTGCTTCCCCTATATATACAGGATAGAAGTAGTAGTACTGTCCTGTACCCATTTATACAGGATAGGAGTAGTAGTACTGTGGTGTGTCTATATATACAGGATAAGAGTAGTAGTACTGTGCTGCCCCTATATATACAGGATAGAAGTAGTAGTACGGTGCTGTGCCAATAAATACCTGAATAGGAGTAGTAGTACTGTGCTGTGCCAATAGATACCTGAATAGGAGTATTTATTAGGACTTATATAAAATATTTGATAAGCGGAGCTCAATGTAATATTTCATTTATGGAAAGGGCACAGTATGTTTTTTGTTTGGGGATATATTTGGTATTGGTGGAGGGGGGCACAGTGCGGTCAGTCGTGTTGTGAGTGGTAAATATTATTTAGGAGCACAGAGTGGGACATTGTTATCCAGGTGACATCATGGTGTAGTGACGGTGAAATCTTTAGTTGCACAGTGTGGAGATATCTGGTGGAAATTCTCAAGTGATAAGAAAAAAAAGGGAGAAGTCGTCCTGCGTCTTGAGATGCTGAATCCCACTTTTGAGTCTGATAACTGTAATTACTGACTAACTATCTAGACTATTCCTATATTATAAGTGCCTTGTCTTCTTATGTGCTGCAGAAAACATACAAAGGAGTTGAAGGGTTACAGTTAGTTATTTTTATTGGTAAGTTAGTGCTAAGCAAACTGCAACCGCCGTGAACTCCTGTGAAATAACGAATATTTCTAGGCAGCGGTATGGTGGGCCCCCAGAATCAATTTCTCTGGTGGGCCCCAGGCACCTTCCAAGACAATTACTAAGCATACAGCTAAAATAACAAGGAAGTGGCTTCAGAACGACTCTGTGACCATTCCTGACTGATCCAGCTAGAGCCCTGACTTAAACCAAATTGAGCGTCTCTGGAGAGACTTGAAAATGGTTTCCTCCATAGGTCATTTATATTAGATTGGTGCAGTCCAACACCCAGCAACTTTTTTCAGCGCTCTTCTCTGTGTAGTTTCGATGCATTTGAATGAGAACTAAGATGCAGTGGCTCAGTTCAAAGCGTGAGGTGCTGCATGTTTTACTTTATTGATACTTTATTGATACAGAGGACCTATCCTTAACATCCCCTTTAAAACCTTAACATGACATTGGGGCTCATTTACTAAGGGTCCGAACACCACACTTTCATCGGGTTACCCGAATATTTATATTTTGCGCCGAATTGCCCCGGGATTTTGGCGCATGTGATCGGATTGCGGCACATCGGTGCCGGCTTTCACGCGACAGAAATCAGGAGGCGTGGCCGTCAGACAACCTGGCGGATGCGAAAAAACCGCAGAATTTAAAAAACGATTTGTGTTGCAAAATCTAGCACTCTCAAGGAACCGGGTAGAAGAAGGTGAACTCCGTCGGACCTCGGCGCAGCAGCAACACCTGCTGGATATCGGGCGCACGACCTTAGTGAATCCCGGCAGACCCGAATCCAACGTGCCGCGGGATCGCGACTGGACTGGGTAAGTAAATGTGCCCCATTGTCTTCACATCTACTGGTTGACTCCTGATCTTTGTTGAATGGGCCCAAGGATCAGGACTTTAACAAGCAGAAAAGAATGGAACCTATTAAGACTTTATTATGAAGTGATCTGCTGACCAACTAACATATCACTGAGTTTCCATAAATCTTCTGTGAACAGATCTTAAAGCTTAAAGCAAACAGATCTGAAATACCCTATAAAAAGTTAGGGTTAATATTAAAATTTATAAATTGCTTCAGCAAATCCTTTTACACTGCGTTCAGTTTTCCGTTGACGATCCTAATACTGAAAGCGGCCTGTTAATCATTTGGAATATTTTAGCAGTGGTGACAATTTTAGATTACAGCAGTTATCAATCTTTGACATTTTCCTGCATTCTGATAGTAAGCTGACATTTGAAGATGGCATAATGTTCTGCAAGTTAATCAATTATATTCATCCCAGAGTTAAGCTGACCAGGTCTGCACAGTGGGGATATGTCTATGTATTTCATATAAGAAGGTATAATTGGTAGGTAGAGGGACGAGAGATAGATAAAATATAGATAATGATAGATAGATAGATAGATAGATAGATGAGAGATAGATAGATAGATAGATAGAGTAGCGGAGAAAGGCAGCACACCAAACAAAGTCCAGTATCCAGCATTTAGCTGTATTTTGAAACATGGAATAAAACGGAACCCACTTTTTACACCTGATACTGGACTTTGTTTGGTGTGCTGCCTTTCTCCGCTACTCTATTTGCAAAGGACCCGAGGCCTGATCCCATTGTGCCTGCACCCACCATCACCTATTGCAATGTGTGCTGCTTACATTTTCTTCAAGGTGATTTCATGTTACCATGGCACCGGACGCGTTTGCCGGCATTTACTGCGCATGCGCATATTGACGCTGTAAACGTGTGTTCCACCTTGCGTTCCAATTACATTTTTGTCGCTTTGTCTGTATCGGACTTCTGGGAAGCGCAATTAGAGACTATGGGGGTCATTTACTAAGGGCCCGAATCGCGTTTTCCCGACGTGTTACCCGAATATTTCCGATTTGCGCCGATTGTACCTGAATTGCCCCGGGATTGTGTCGCACGCGATCGGATTGTGGCGCATCGGCGCCGGCATGCGCGCGACGGAAATCGGGGGGCGTGGCCGAACGAAAACCTGACGTATTCGGAAAAACCGCCGCATTTAAAACCCGAAAAAGTGTCGCTTGGTGACCGCTTACCTTCACCTGGTCCGAGGTGGTGCATTCCGTCGCGTGGAGATGATTTTCAGCGCAGCAGCGCCACCTGGTGGACGGCGGAGGAACTACCTTCATGAATCCCGGCCGGACCCGAATCCAGAGCAGAGAACGCGCCGCTGGATCGCGAATGGGCCGGGTAAGTAAATTTGCCCCTATGTCTCTTTACACATATGCACTTAAGCACTTTCTTCACAGTTAAGGTCAGTGTTGGGAATCCTACTCATATCACTAATCATGGGGAATGTCCCACGTGGAATATTTGAACACTTTACATATGTATATCACATGTACCATTAATGTGCACTATGTTCATTGTTCATTGTATGAATTTTTGTATTTTATCACAATTATGTAAAAACGGTGGGCGTGGATTAACATGTCATGTGACCACTTGCTGTATATATATCCACCATGTTCACTGTTTAAATGGCTTGAAAAAGGCTCTTACAGAGCCGAAACGTTGCTGTTACTGTTACTCACTATGGAATAAAAGACACCTTACAATTTTACCTATTTTTGGAGTGCTGCCCGCTTTCTTCATACTCTAACTAGAGGACTTATGGCCCAGTCCTAGGACGCCTGCACCCACTTCATTCAAACCAGGATTGTGCTGCTTGGACTTTCTTTTGAGTAGATAGATAGATAGATAGATAGATAGATAGATAGATAGATAGATAGATAGATAGATAGATAGATGAGAAATAGATACAAGATAGGTGATAGATAAATAAGAAAAGATAGGTGATATATAGATGGATAATAGATTGATAAGATTGATACACAGTACAGATAGATAGATAGATAGATAGATAGATAGATAGATAGATAGATAGACAGACAAAAGATATATGGATGGATGGATAGTTAGATATGAAATAACTAGATATATTTCTTTAAATTTCAATGTTTTGTGCATTTTCAATGTTACTCCATTTCCCCTAGACCTGCAATCATAGTAGAAATACAGGCAGTCCCCGGGTTACATACAAGATAGGGTCTGGAGGTTTGTTCTTAAGTTGAATTTGTATGTAAGTCGAAACTGTATATTTTATAATGGAAGTTCTAGACAATTTTTTTTCTTTTGCCCCAGTGACAATTGGAGTTTCAAAATTGTTGGTGTAATTGGACCAAGAATTATCAATAAAGCTTCATTACAGACATCTTACAGCTGATCATTGCAGTCTGGGACTATAGTAAAGCATCCAGAGAGCTTCACCAGAGGTCACAGTGGGCAGAGGGGTCCGTCTGTAACTATGGGTTGTCTGTAAGTCGGGTGTCCTTAAGTAGGGGACCGCCTGTACAGATGCACATTTCATTTAGAACAAAAACTATTCATTTTAATTCTTCGCTAAACAGTACAACCATCAGTGGACGCTGAAACGAGTCAGAATTTCATGGAATTACCAACACGTCAAAGATTTGGAAGGTTCCCATGCTTTAGTAAGCACAGGCGGTCCCCTACTTACGAACACTCGACTTACAGATGACTTCTAGTTAGAAACGGACCTCTGGATGTTGGTAATTTACTGTACTGTAGTCCTAGACTACAATAAACAGCTATAACAGTTATCACAGGTGTCTGTAATGAAGCTTTATTGTTAATCCTGGTTCTTATGACAATCCAACATTTTAAAAATCCAATTGTCACAGAGACCAATAAAATTCTGACTGGGGTTATGATTATCAAATATACAGTTCTGACTTACATACAAATTCAACTTCAGAACAAACCTACGGAACCTATCTTGTAAGTAATCCGGGGACTGCCAGTATACAATCCACTAAGAAAAAAATATTTTTATGAAACCCAACAAGATGTAATAAGATGAAACGCGTCAGCCTGCCCTCCGTTATTAACTCTAAGGGTATCATGGGGAAAATGTCCTCTTAAAGGGACCTGTTAGTGCTGAGTTGGAGTTGGTGCCACATTTATTAGTGTTGTGCGCCACAATTAAAAGTCCAAAGTCGGGGGCACTGCAGAAAAGCAGTTTACGGATAACAGACAGGGGGAGTACCCAGAATTGGTTAATAAAGAGCTTAAGTTGCATACAGTTTGAGAGTGTGATAGGCCTGCCTAAATAAATGGGTTTTAAGAGCACATTTGAAGCTTTAGAGATTGGGTATTAGTCTGATAATCTGGGGAAGGGCATTCCAGAAAATTGGTGCATCTTAGGAGAAGTCCTGGAGACCTTTGTGGGAGGTTCTAATTAAGGAAGGGAATAATCTAAGATCACTGGCAGATCGAATAGCACGGCTTGGGCGATAAACTGAGATAATGAGAGGTAGAGAGGTGCAACATTGTGAAGAGCTTTGTGGATGAGGGTGATTATTTTAATTTAACTGCATTCAGAAGGAGACGGGCAACCAGTGCAATTCTGTCTGCGCCACAAATCGGCAGCATGAACAAAAAAAGATTTGTGCACACTTCCAAAACAGTGCATGCGGTGCCAGATTTATGAAGGCCAGGTGCCAGTTCTGATGAATCTGACAACCCCTGGACTCTCCACAGGCAACTGCACATAGTACAGACTGCACTCAATTTGATAAACAAGGGCCAATGCCTCCTATTCTAGACACTTTCAAAGCTATCATGAACCAGAGAGATGCAAATATGCTAGTTTTTGCAAATCAAGCCATAATTTTAGTATATTTGTCTTGGTTAATCTCTCTGATTTTACGTATACAGTATAAAATGCTAATTTTCAAAAGGAATGAACAGGGTTTCTCTTTGGATAAAGGGCTCATGGGAACACATGTCATTTACAGAACACTTTAAAATGTTCTAAAATTGTTTCTTCTTCCATTTACTGCACCTTATTAAAATAATTATCCTGTCTCTTAGTATGTGTTTGTTTCTTACATTATACCCATTTTAAACTCGATTGTTGTATCCAAGACCTTCTCCCTCTTTGTTTTAGTAATAGGAGATATGGCCTGGATTAGATTTTTGCATAATTAGTACGCTTGCTCTTTAATGGAAGAAGCGTGCAAATTCAATAAGACTTTTAAAACAATAATTATAGCTTGCCTATAAAGCACATATTTCTCATGCAATTCAATCGAATATATTATTATGATTTGAGAATTATATTAATTTGAAATGCAGATTGGAGTGTCATGCTGTGCCGTGCATCAAAACAGACATCCCTCTGTTTTTGTGCCATCTCTTTTACAATGTCATCTAATGAACAATATTTAATTAATATTTCCCAGATTTTAGAAAAAAAAAAATTTGAAAATTAAATAAAAGCTACTTCCAAAATAATTAGGTCTCTGTTTATTTTACAGTACCGGTTGGTCTTTCGTGTTGGCTGAAGACCAGATGCACTAGCTTACCTCTATTGTTGTCCAACAATCCTCTTCTTGCCTGTTGCTCTTCTCTAGCTTTTCATCATACTCTTTTTATGGTCACTGTATATTAAAGGTTCGGTGTATTTGAATTATTCCTAGCCCAAGCCAATGTAAAAGGTTTCAAAACACCGGTCCAAAACAATTTTCCGACACAATAAGGTCCCTTTGCTTACTGATTCTTGTGCCACTTACAGTTTTGATATCTGGTATCAACCAAGCCAGACATAACCACCTCTGAATTTCTTCTACCTGTTCCGACCTTCCTGTCCACCATTTGTTACCAATATCTCAGTACCATGACCCAAGGTCAAATATAACTCTTTGGAGATACGGGGCTAATTTACTAAGGGCCCCGCGGACCGCACCTTCGTCGGACATCCCGACAATTTCTGCTTTGTGCCACTGGGAAGGGGATTTAAAAGGGGGTGTTGGCGCACGTGATCAGATTTTTGCACAACCGCGCCGTCTTTCATGCGACACTAATCAAGGGACAGGCCGTCGGACGATCTGACGGATTCGGATATAACTTCAAAATTTTGTCGCAAGCCAAGCACTTACATGCATCGGGAATAAATTAACTCCGCCTGAATTTATCAGGGAAGTGACACATTCAGCAAGTAGGGCGCACAATCTTCTTGAATCGCAGCACAGTACATTGTCGTCGGACAATGAACTTTTAGGATCTCCTCCGGACCGGATAAGTAAATGTCCCCAACAGTGTTCATTGGGGCTAATTCATTGTCACTTCTTTACCATGTAATATACATTTCCATTTCTGGATTTGGCACTGTTGCAACCAGATAAATGGCTCGTGATGAGGCTGTCGGACCAGTCCATTGCTACCTAACAACTGCATATAGAGTTATGCCTACTTTCAGGCATGGACCCTGGGATGTATGAATAGTATAACCCATACAAGGCTAGAATTCAATTCCTACATATGGTACTAGGATCAGCTTTTTGGGGAATGGAGGCTGCATCCCTTCCGCCTGTTTTCAAACTGTGGTTTCAGGACCTTTAGAGGAGCTTCAAATGGGTTTTGTGAACATGTGTATTGACAGTAGGAACAGATGTGCATGGATTTCATGGGTGAAGCATAAAGCTTGGTGGGTGATCATGGACATGGAAGAATTCTTTCATCTACATCGAAAAAAATCCAACTTATGCTCTCACATACATTGTATGTAGTATAAAAGTAAGTCCTTATGCACACGATCGGATGGGCCATAGCCCAAGCATTCATCCAGCCGGGTGCAGGAGAGAGGAAAAGAGGAGTTCTGAGTACTCTGCCCTCTCTATAGAAAGACTAGTGGCTGATGCTGTATTATGGCAAAATATAGGACATTTTCAGTGTTTAGTCACAGTGCGGTGAGACAGCATAAGCTCAGCCAATCACTGTTTGAGGCAGGTCCCTGCTGTGGCCAATGATTGGCTGAATGGTCTATTGTTATGTATTGATGAAGTCCAGGAAATAGAGACTTGTGAAACCTGGAATATTGGGATGATAATGGTAGCAAATTTATAAATCCGGTATCATTCCTTTAAACAAACTGCAAGACAACTACTTCAAAGATTTAACTATTGAGGGTTTTGTAGATGTTTTTTGCTTGAAGAGAGGAATAACTCCATGGTGCCATACATCCTAAAGACGTTCTTTTAGAGAGCTTTAGATGTGTTATCTCACATAAAAACTACAAGTTGCCTCTTACTCATCATTGTCTGTAATTTACTTCTCAAACTTGTCCTTTTTTCCAACAAGAGAACTAGTTTTGAAAGCAATAACCATTATACAGTAACAGCGGTGGATTTTTTTAAAGGGATTTTAGAGAGGAAATCAATATTTAAATAATGCATCCAAAACACTAGTTTACCAAGTGGATATTTTGCTGTTTCCAATTACTAAAGATCAGCATAAACCTCGGCACTTACGAAACTGTTGGCTTTCTGCAGGGTTCAATACTAAAGTCTATTAACTGTGCTGGATATTGAATATGATATGATGGATATTATTTATGATCTGCAGTTGTGTATTTCAATTAGTAATCAATCAATTGAATCTCTCCGTGTTTAACTCTCTTTCAGCCTGGAACGTACTCGCTCTTGCTGACCTGTTTCCTTTATTTCACACCCCAGCACACAAATGTGACTGGCAAAGTCCCGAGCGTAAGCCATTTCCCTGCACATTTACAGGTTATCCTTTCCTCTAATTACATTTTGCTACCGATGTCGGCCATCTCTGATTTCTTCTAGCTAATCATTAACTTTGTTTACTATACTAATAGGTCATAGAGAGTTCAACATCATTAATGCAAATTGCTTAGCATATACTTGCTTATAGATAGGGTTTCTTACAGTCACATTGATCCAGATGTGCCAATTATTAACACAAGGTTCCAGTATGACTTGAAGCAAAAATAATTTAAAAAAAACAACCTTTGTTAGAGGGGCCTTCCCTTTGTTTATCAAGCGCAAGCCAAGAGTAAAGTTCTTCCTTAAAGGGAACATGTCATGCCTTCTGGCTCCCCCATGTCTCTATGGAGATTAGTATACCAACTGGCAAAAAGTTTTTATAGTAAAACTATAATTTTGGAAAAAAAAGATAAGTTGGATCAAAGTTTACCTTTCTGTATGCAGAGCTGTGTTCCTGGTCTCATGGGAGTGGCCAGTGAGAAGTCCCCCCCCCTCGGGAAACCGTTCCATCATGTATCGTTTTCAAATTTAAAAACTCAAATGTCCCCCATATCTCCTCTTCCCCATCGCTTCTCCCCATTAGGACATCATACATGTCTGCCCTACTCGTCACTGGACATTCCAATGGGACACAACTCTGCATACAAAACTGTAAACTTTGATCCAATTTGTCGGGGGCAGTTTTACCATAAAAACACTTTGGAAATGTGTACACTGTTCTCTATAGGGACGTGAGGGAGACAGAAAAAGGGCTCCTGATAACAGGTTCCCCTTAATATTTTGCACATGTTGTATGTGCAATATGAACACATTCTACATTGTTTTTATCTTTATTTTTTATGTATAAAAATGTATAATTTATTTTACGGGTTGTTATAAAACTGTCCAATGTGTGAGCTTTTTTTTTGCAGATGTGCTTTCTGTCCTTTAAGGGCTCTATTTTATGACTTAGTGAAGGGCAGGATTTATTAAGACTGGCATTGTAAACACGTCGATGTACAGGGGCAGTTTTACTAAGAGGTTCTTTTAGTAAATCTGTAAGCATGCTTCAGCATCGGACAGAATCTCTGTGAGGCTTGACAAATTCAGACCATGTCAAACCAAGTTGAGGGTTCAGATGTAGCTTCCACCAGTTTCTGGCAAAAGAAAATACAAATATTTGTGCCCCCACCCACGTCTTCCCACCAAAGTGGCATGCGTTTGTGGAAATTCTGGGTTTCAGACACCTTTTCTGCCAAAAAACTGTGGGCCAGGCATGGAAAATGCCCTTCGGTGTGTGCTGTCTTCTTAAAGAGAACCTGTCATCACATTTTTTACAAAATACAGCTAGTGGCAGGTTCCCATAGAGCCCCATAACTAACTGACACCCTTCTTTTAGCTAAAAAATTGTTAACCCCCAGAACCTCATATGATCAACTTCATAAATTTACCTGGTATCTAGGGATATCTACAGTGAGTTGAGGGGGTATAGCTTCCTAGGGATGAATGTAATGTCAAGTGATCATGGTGACATCATTACAGGTCCTTTAGCATCCTAACATTAGCAAACTGTACACCAAGCATATATCTAATCACATGAAATCACAGCATGCTCTCCATGCTGGCATGCTGTGATTTTGTGTCATCAGATTCGTCCTGGATTCATTGTGCATAAACCTGACCTACAGCGATGAGCAGTGAAGATGGATGGACTATGACAGCTTTACTGAATCGCTGTGCAGACTCTGAGAGCTCTAGACTGAGGAAAGTGTATATATCATTTTTTTAATCTTCTGGCTGCTTAAAAATACATGGCGATTTGGGACACTAAACCTCTGCTCTATAAGGACCTGTGGGTGGTTTGATGTCACAGATCTCCCTGACTTCCCTTATAGAAGCATTCTTCTGTAATACATTTCTTTTTTTTTGCATGCAGACTGCAGTTCATGGTTTTCATTTCACCTTTCGTTTTGTTTGTGTTTGCCGAATAGGCTCTGTATTGGCAAATATGAGCATAACCATGAAACTAATGTAACGAATTGAACATTCTATAGAATAAGGAATATAAATTATGCAGAACATAAATATGAACTAATACCCACTACACTGTGAAGCAGCCTTCAGTGCTTAAATACAGAAAACTTTAAAGCAGGCGTATTTGGTGTGGGACCTTTTAAACACCACTTGATGCCATTTGTTCCAAGCCCGGCATTTGTATGTAAATCGGTGCAATTTGTTTTAGGAAAGAGTAATCCCACTGAGACAATTGGTAATTGTGTGGGATGGGCAATTTGACGCGGCCCTTTCTTATAAGGGATTACTGTTGCGTGGTATTCAACACATCTTACCTAAATATTACATTTTTCTTCCTAAGAGTTTTTGAAAAGAAAGGGCTTTAGTCAGTCGCAATCCCGGCTCATTCTCTGCAGTTTCCAAAACCCAAATAAAAATGTCTTTGATTAACAATGGTTTGGTTAGGCGGTAGGCAGCGCATTGAAGCTCAGATGTGGTGGGCGGGTTGAGAGAGGAAGGCTACAGTGAACTGGCAAGCTCTCTGCAGTTCCCGTGGTTTCTCCGAATTAATTTTTGATTAACAATAATGTCTTGCAAGCTCTACAGATAACCGTGCAGAAATGAAGGGTAGAACTGAAGGATTAGGACGATAATATAAAAATACAGTTTATTTTGACAAAAATTCTTGAAATATATGCTTTAACTTACATACTTAAGACTTGAATTTCTTTGAAATCTAAAAGCATAGGATAAGATTGTTATTATAATTTATTAACAACAATAATATTAGTATTAACAATACATTGTATTGTTACTTTTATTATATTATTATTATTTCTATTATTTATTATTGTAATTATAAGATTATTATTATTAAGGTTGTTATTATAATTTATTTACAATATTAATAATGTATTTCTATTATTATTATTATTATTATTATTATTATTATCATCATAATTATTATCATCATGATTATTATCTTTATTACTAAGATAATGATGATGATGATGATTAGCCATATTGCTGTTATGATGATGATGATGATAATGATGATTATTATTATTACCATATATACTCGAGTATAAGCCTAGTTTTTCAGCACAAAAAAAATGTGCTGAAAACCCAAACTCGGCTTATACTGGAGTAAAAAAAAATAGGTTTTACCAGGTTTTTATGGTAAAATTAGGGGCCTCGGCTTATACTTGGGTCGGCTTATACTCAAGTATATATGGTAGTTGCAAAATCATAATAATTTACATTATTATATTTATTATTATAATCAAAAGCAAAACCCACACTAATATTGTTTTTTAAGTCATGGTTTCTTTTAATTTTGGATTACTTTGCTTTTTGTTTAATGCTACCAAATGCCTGATATAAAATGTTACATGCATTGACAAATGTTAGTGTGGATTTTTATTTTAATTATAAAAATCATTTTATAAATTATGATGATTTAAAAGTAATATTAATATGAATAATAATCATAATTTTAAAATTACAACAAAATTGTAATAACAATGTGAATCAAACTGAGAGTCATACCTTAGTTGAGGTAGTCAGTTGCATGGAAAGTTTTAACATGGACAGTTCTACAGTTAATACATAGGCTACTAGTAAAGAGTGTCCCATCAAGAACCCAGAAATTTGGCAGGATTTGACACATTTGCATAAGTATTGATCACAAGCACTAATCATGATGATGATTTAATTTCTCTTGAAAGATCAAACAAAGTTGCAGGATAGTTTCATCTTTGCCCCCCCCCCCACCTATATCTTGGAGAATCCCCAGAAAGTAACGATGCGGCTATCCGTAGTCTTTCTGTCATGATGGCTTTTGACCCTCCAGGTGAAATAGAGCTGGCCATTGTTATCATATGCCGGCTGTTTATTCTTATTAGGAACATTGTATAGTCACAAATTAAGATTCTGCATGTGTTTGGAGACTTACAGTCATTGAAGCTCTGCTAGGGGATTCTGGGATGCATTTTCCTGGATGGGACAAGGAAAACAATGCCTCTTTTTGCTACCTTGATAGACAGCCTCCTAAACATCAAGCATAACTTTCAAGAAGCCTAATGACATGATGTGTTATATACATTTATTGCCTATTTCTCCTTCTGTCTATGGAGATTACATTGGGGCACATTTACTTAGGCTCCGCAACACAGTTTTTTTGGACTGTGCGCATTCTTCAATGGGAAATGGGCTTGCACAGGTATATAAATAGTGGGTGCATTGCTATTGTGCCCTTTTTTGGCACAGCTGCGCTGGCTTCCATGCGCCACAAGGGGACGTGCCGTTGGACGATCCGACAGATTCGGACTGAGTGCGGGATTTAACTTTCAAATTGTGTCACAAGCTCAAGCACTTACATGCACCACTAAAAAGATATTGAACTCTGTCGGACCTGAGCAGGGAAGCGACACATGCAGGATATCGGGCGCACGATCATAGTGAATTTCGGCAGAGTGCATTCGAGTCATAAAATGCACTTTCTGTGAACTCCGGCGATGGGGTAAGTAAATGTGCCCCATTGTTTCTAGTCAAACCGTGTTGCACATTCCAGCACTCACTGTTTCTGATACTATCTAAATTAATATTGAGGGACTTTGATCAAACAGCCCTACCAACAAGCAGAGAAGATAGTGGGGGGATCTATTAACATTCCC
This sequence comes from Engystomops pustulosus, assembly GCA_019512145.1. Lineage (NCBI taxonomy): Eukaryota > Metazoa > Chordata > Amphibia > Anura > Leptodactylidae > Engystomops > Engystomops pustulosus. Next base: position 199,350,545 of record CM033644.1, read on the forward strand.
CCCTCACTGATGCATGTTGTGATGGATATGCTAAGCGATTCTAGACTCATAGCATATCCAGACACGACCAGGTCAGACCTTTTTAGATCAGTTCTGACTTGGCAGGGATTTCAGCTATAGTTTCCACCCCTTTTCTGCCAGATCCTAAAGTAGATACAGAGGGTTGTCCTCTGGTGGAAAGGGCATTGTAAATCTTCTCCATTTGACTCTACCTGTAATGCTTGATATCACGCATTTGTTAGAATTATAAACAAAATAAAGACTGATATTCAATTAAGTGTGGTTTATATTCCTTTTCCAAGGTTTACGGAACCTCTTTTACCTCTTTGACCTTTACGCCTCCTCCCTAAAAGACAATCATTTTTTGCCACTATAAACTTAGACGGATACTATGTTAGCCATAGAGACTGAAATTTCACAGTGTTTCACAGCAATCATCAAAAAGATCTTGAAAAAAACATTTCGACAAGTGATATATAAAGAGATTGCCAGTAACAAGCAGTCCCATTAAATTTGGGGATTAAATTCAAAAATGTACTTGTGAATGTGGGTGTTAACTGTTAAACTGCTTCTTTGGGAAGAGTAGTTACTCCCGACCATGTCATCGGCTACTGACGATCCCACCCAATGTGTTGGTGCACAACGCAGTTTAGTGCCGGAACACTGCTGCAGACATCTATACGCCACTGGTTAACAACTGCAATCCATGCCGGCATTTAGGCAGGGAGAGCTTGACTTCAGCTCAGAATTCTCCCCCTCCATGATTTACTGCAACTGATTTATAATCCACTTTTCAATTAATTTGCGGTATGATGCCACCGCTTTGGGTCAAAGGAAAAAAAAACTTGTTTTGGAAGGTATATATCTGGTTGATAAAGCAATGATATTATTAATAATAATTCCTTTATTTATAAAGCACCAAGAGATTCTACAGTCCCGCACTGAGCTTGTCAAATTGGTCCCTGTCCCCATGGGGCTCACAATCTAATCAACCTACCTGTATGTTTTTGGAGTGTGGGAGGAAATCGGAGGACCTTGAGGAAACCCAGGCAAACACGGAGAGAACATACAAACTCTGGATGGGACTTGAACCCAGGACTCCAGTGCTACAAGGCTATTGGTTTATGAGGTACAGTTCTGCTAAAAGGTTTCTTCTAATACATATTTCTCCAATGCCTGAGAACTTGTGACTTATGGATCTATGATTTCAGACAAGGATTATTAATGCCAATTTCTGTACGTCCTTGTGGTAACTATCTCTGTATTCTATACAAGCCTTCGTTTTTTGTTGTTACAGAGATTTTTGCATCGTAGCAAAGAAAAAATAATAACAGTCTAATAATGGGGGGGGGGGTCAACCAATAGGAGCTTGATCATGAGGATCAGAGAAGGGAGTCCCATGATGGTTGCCCATACTTTGTGTTTCTCCATTTAATCTTCATGGGACTGAGAAAGAAGCTGTGGCAGCACTCATGGACGACTATCCCAATTCTCATGACCAATGTGTTACCAGTGGTGGATCATTCATTGATACTGTTCACCTATGATGTAGATAGGTACAATATTATGTAGGATATTATGTGATATTACCAGATATATTTGTTATTTTTCACATACTAAAACTTTGTCTCCAATACTTGGCGGAATGCCAAATAAACTTTAATGTGCTATATCCCCTACGTAGTGTATTCACACTGTGACAAGGACATATATAACAATTACTGACCTTTATAAGAAAAATGTCTAAACGGCATAAATAGTCCTATTTTCTATTGAAACAAATTCCACTTTGAGCTTTCAAAATTCATTTTTTTGTCAGTCACTTCTCCCACTTCTACCAATCCCCACAATTAAGCCTCAATAAATGGCCTTGATACAAAGTGCACAGGAAATGTTACATTTCTGTCTCCGTCAATTACATGAAACAAAATAAAACAATATTTTCTGGATGAATTTCCCCCTAAAAGCTGCTTATTTACATTTCTCGATCTGTTGTGTGAAGTAACATGTACGACAATATCGGTGTCGCTCAATGACAAAATGCGAATTCTTTCACATCTCAAAGGACAGATGTAATAAAGTTAATGTTCTCCTCTATGTTACGCACTTGTACTAAAACTTTTTATGGTTTATTAGAAGGATATTATGATTATTTTATTGCTTTTATTTTAATAACTGTTTATTTATTTTAATTGTACAGCCGGTCCCCTACTCAAGGACACCCTACTTAAAGACGATCCCTAGTTTAACACGGACCTCTCTGCCCACTGCAACCTTTGGTGGAGCTCTCTGGATGCTTTACTATAGTTCTTGACTGCAATGATCAGCTGTGAGATGTCTGTAATGAAGCTTTATTTATAATCCTTGGTCCCATTACAGCAAAAAAATTTGAAACTACAGTTGTCACTGGAGCAAAATTTTTTTTCTCTTGATCTATAATTATAAAATATATACAGTTTCGACTTACATACAAATTCAACTTAAGAACAAACCTAGGGAACCTATCTTCTATGTAACCTGGGGACTGCCTGTAGTTGAACTTCTAACATAAGAATCGGGTGTGAAGCAGGACAGTGCATGGGCACCTTGGTTTCTAACTACATCACAAGGGCTTTAGAGTGGCATTAAAGGGGTGTACCATAATTTTTCCAAATTATACTTGCTAGTGATGGCAATTTTTTTTAGCATTCAACAAATGTATGGATGAAAAGTTTAAGAAATGGAACATTCACTGTACATACCTAGACAATAGAATACTTTGTTGGGCACAATGTTTGAAAAAAGGGGTTCATATTCAGAGGAGCCGGTAACAAGTTTTATGAATTATGAAAGTAAGACCTGTTGTAGTAGGCTGAGTCCTGAAAGCTCTAGGTATAAAATACCTCCATATGCAGGTCAGGAAGGGGGGGGGTTCCAACGGAGCCAGGAGGTGCTCGGGTAGCCAAATGATGGTAGATGTTCTTTAAGGGCAGCTCGCAGACGGAGTTGACATATATGGAAAGATAAACGGCTAAATCCCATCAAAGTCAATATCCCCAGCGTTTCTCACATGTTGCATTATGTTCTCCTTCAGTGTATAATAATGAATGTAGCAAAAGACACCCCAGAGTCTGTTAGGGTCTGTGTACCCTACCTCTATGTACCCCCTTGATCTCAATGTGTGCCTCGGGAAGGCAACTGTAACTGTTGGTAGAAGATTCAAGGCATGAGTCAACTCCGGGAGACCCTTTATGCATATATTACTTTGACTAATCTGGTTTCCGAGATCAAAATATGTCCTTGGGGGAGTAAATCTGGGAGAGTTCCTTGCTGATATGGACCTGGGGGTACTAGTAGATCATAAATTGAATAACAGCATGCAATGTCAATCAGCTGCCTCTAAAGCCAGTAGGATCTTGTCATGCATCAAAAGGGGTGTGGACTCTTGGGATAGGGATGTAATATTACCACTGTAGCATTGGTTCGGTCTCACCTGGAACTTACTGTCCAGTTCTGAGCTCCGGTCCATAAAAAGGATTCCCTGGAGCTGGAGAGGGTTCAACGTAGAGCCACAAAAATGATTAGGGGTATGGATGATCTCAGATATGAGGAAAGATTAAAACAACTAGATTTATTTAGTCTGGAAAAGAGACCACTATGAGAGGACATTATTAATTTATATAAATATATGAATTTTCCATACAAAAAATATGGTGGTAAGTTGTTCCAGATTAAATCAAATCAAAAGACGAGGGGGCACCGTCTCTATCTGAAGGAAGCAAGGTTTAATAACCAGAGGGGACAGGGATTTTTTACTATGAGAACTGTCAATCTGTGGAATAGTCTTCCTCAGGCTCTGGTCACAGCAGGGACAGCAGAGAGCTTCAAGAAGGGTCTAGATGCCTTTTTACAGCTAAATAACATTGAAGGTTATGTTATATAGAATTGTTTCCCCTAAATCCCTTCCTCATCCAATCCCTTCCATCCTTGGTTGAACTTGATAGACATGTGTCTTTCTTTTAACCATATAAACTATGATCTAACTGACTCAAAAGGGTATATTGCTCAGAGAATGTTTAGGCTGAAATAATAGATTCAGTGACAGAGGTTTGAAATGATTCCAGATCATAGACTTTCTGTTGCAACACGGATATGAGAGGTCCTGTCTCCATGTCTCTGTACTGTCTCTTTTAAGATCAGTAGTCCACTCTAGTATTGTATTTTCCAACATAACTGTCTGTCTGCTGTGGGTAACAAGGTTTGCCAGGAAATTCTTCTTTGCTTTCTATAGAAATATTCTGGTATTCTATTTGACTTCTGTTTTCTGGTATCTATTACCCTTTGTCTGTTTTTCTGACTATCCATTTGGATAGCAATTTTGTACTGCATTGCCCTCCTGATTCTGATTCATATCTTATTTACTTCTCTTTGATGTTTATTCTGTCTTTGTCTCTGTGTTTTTACTTTGGTGTATAAACCGAATATTGACCAGTTGTCAAGAAATAATTAGGCTAGGACTGCTCGGAAGGAGCTATAGTCTTACAGCTAACTGTCCTTGTTCAGAACAGACATGAAATTATTTTTTGAAAATGACCCCTTTAAGATCTCTAGTACTATTTAATTACTGGAAAAGATACTCCCTACTCAACTTCATGGCTAACAATTGGCTGCATGACAAATTTCTAAAAGGCACACAATATTATGGCAGTGATATGTTAACTGTGTCTATGTGTGGGTGGTAGGAAGTAAATTGCCAACTTTTGAGGCTCTTGTAATAATACGCTGAATTCTTTGGATTCCACAAGAAATTGCATTAGTTATCCGAACCTGCGATCAGCTGTGTGGACACATCTGTATAACTCAAGGAACCCTGATTGTTGATGTCGCAGTTTGTAACATCTGTTTTGGATTATACACAAAATAATCACAAGAAATAAAACTGACTACCAACCAGCGTTCCCATAACACATTACGCAAGATCTGATCGGAGCAATTACATGCAAATTCACATATGGATTACATTTTGTCGACAACAGATTAAAAAAAAAACACTAAATCAGGAGATCATTCGGCAGACATCTGTTCCATCTGGGTGAGCGCTTGAATTGATGTTTGATTACTGATTCCACATTGTCAACCTTTTCTTCCACTGAAACAGATGCGGGGAGGTCTTGACGTAGAGTTATACACAAACACAAGGGAAATGGCCACTATTTACTGTGTAGAGATAGCTTTCATTATCTTAGAGACCATGAACTTCACTGTTGGAGTTCAGTCTTGGATTATCCACTCTATAGCTGCTGTCACCTCTACTGACATGAATGCTTAATAAAGAGTTTTTTTTTTATTTTTTTTTTTATAAAACAATAATTTTGGAGCACCCTTTCTCATGATTTTGTATTGTGCAGTCTCTTTGCAGTGTCTGATTACAATGAGAACTGGGGGTTAATAGTCTCTTACTCAAACAACTTTCTGCTGCTACTATATTATCTCTTCTTATAATTTATGGCAGCACACAGTCCCAATTGGTAACACTGATTATCAATTTATTTATAAAATTCACATGACACACTACAAATAGTCACCTTCAGATTCCATTATTGAACTATTGAACTGCCATACCAATGCAAAATTATGTGATAAGACTTTCTAACTATATACTCAAAGAGGGGGATTTATCAAAACTTTTACTGGTGTACTGGCACAAGGAATTTGCTAAATTTTATGCACCCTTAGGCCATGTCCACGCCAAGTTGGTGGGGGGATGTTGAATGGATGCACTAGACCAGTGCACTACCTATAACATGCACCCATTCCAAGTACTTATTCCAAATGGAAACTGATATAGAATTGTTTAAGTTGGGCGCCAGATATACTAAAAGGCCAGAGCCTATTGGTACACTTGAAGGGATCAAAAGGGTGGGGAAAACATCAAGCACTAATTCTTGAATTTATAGTTAACATTCTACTACTCAATGTATGACTAATGGAAGTAAAGTGTCCTACCATTGCAATGTTTGGACATCAATTTCTTAGAAAAATAACTGTTGAGTCTAATATTATTGAACAGGTTGTCATTCAGAAAAAGGGAAAGTTACAACCTGGATTATCTAGTCCTGATATCGAGGTAAGATTAAACTTCAATCATAAATAATTTGCAGTGGTCACATGACCTCCTCTTTGAAGTGACCATGCTCTGTTCACCATAAACTGATATTCAGTTCCGTCATATATTATTAAATTGTATTGGAAAAACCACCCTCTAGAAGAACTCTCGAAACTATTTTGGGTAGTCAATTCTATGAGGTTTTAGAATTTGTAGAAAGATTCTGCATACTTGCCAACTTTCTTAAAATGTTCAGGAGCTTTAAGAAAAAAGGATAGACTTCCTGGTATCCAAGAAGAAGGAAGAATATCCCTACATTCCAATTTGTCATTTACTATGGCATATTGAGATTTTGTGGGGATGTATCATACACTGGCACATCATGCCCCAGTGTAAGATCCAATCACCACTTCAGGCATTATCCGATTATCCTAAGCCGCCCTAGGTACCCCGCCTCTATTCTCCTGTTTAATATACGGCAGTGTTGGCGCAAATACCGGGCTCACAATGTGTTCAGCGCAGTTCTATGCCAGGGCCATTGCAGAAATTTGCTTAGCCTGCGTCCAAAGTTGGTTCAGGCTATAGTTAGTACACCATAACAAAAAAATATCATGTACACCGATATTCAGGAGTACAAGCCATTCTAAATCCTCCCCTTTGTGGAGCTGTTATGTAATGAAAAGGTGTAACCAGACTGCTGTAACCACAGTAAATGAATACATTACAAAAAGGAGATGAATTGAGCATGTCAAATGAAAACAGGTGTGCAGGAAAATGTTATGGAACTGAACTTCTGGACTGCAAGAGAGAAAGATAGATTATAGCAAGAAAGATAAATGTCAAATACTATAGATGGTGTATATGGTAGATGACTTATATTACAAAAAATGGACCAATTGTCACGGCAGGGAGTTTATTAACTGAAAAGCACAAAACTGCCTTTGGCAGAAGAAATACCCATATCCGGACAGAAAAAAGTAATGTCTAATTGTAAAACGTCACTTTTATTAAATGTCAATTAAAAGAGAAAATTGTGTGTGGAGACATTACTACAAGGTGCTTTAGAAAGTTGTGATTAAAAGCACAGTAGGGTAGGCTCAGTATGTCAATGAGGAGTGGTTCACTCGCTGTTAGTGTATCACACTGACATCAAGCATGCATTATAAGGTCACATAGAAGTGGTTGTGGCATAAGCTTTCTCAGTGGCTTGAAGTTCAAAGATCTGGCGGGGGTTGCTGAGAGAAGCCGGCTTTTCAAGAATCCCGGAAGTGGACAGCGGTAATCAGCGACGCGCTGGCCCTTTAATTCTGGGAGTGCCGGTGTGCGCGCACCCTAGGGATCGGGGGCGCCAATGCTGGCCAGCCAAAACTTGGAGAGGTGAGTGAGCTCGGAACGGGGCGCTGCCACAGAGAGGGGCATGGGTGTGCCTGCGATCCAAGACATAGATCGCAGGGGCACCCGTGGCAATGCATCAGACGTCAGGAGATCTGGATAGTGATATCTCTGGATGCAGGACCATCAATTACAGTGAAGGAGGGGTTCTGAGGAAGAGAGAGCTTGACTTCAGTGTTAAATTATCCGCCTCTTTGACTTTACATAACCAGTTTACACCTCACTCCAAAGTACATTTTCTGGATGATGTCACCACACTGGGCCATGAAAGAAACATGATCTGGAAGGGGTTAAGTTGCTTGACAACCTACTGGTAGTGGTTTATTAAGTACATTTCTACTGACAGGTTCCCTTTAAAGGAAATCAGAAGAATTGTTTATTGTGAGTTTTGGATGTGACTGGAACAGTAAGCATATCTTAAGGCAAAGTATGTGTGAAGTAGTTCTTTAATGTATCCGTAGTTTTACACTGTGGCTCCTGTCACATCACGTGGTGGTTGTAAATCTGGAGAAGATGGCAGCAATAAGGACAAGGAATATTAAGCTATTGTGGAAACTGTCACCATCGCCTGTGCAGGAAAAGTTGGATTTCACTCGGGTGTTATTTAATTTTACACCAACATGAGCGACTTCACACATTTCTTTAGTAGCACAACCTCGAACGGCCGCCCCGTGCTGGAACCCTCCACCTGCGGAGACATAACGCAACAATAATGATATTTTGTGTCTCCTAGGACCCTCTATCCAAAAAATTTATCATAAAGCAGAGCAAATGTGTAAGGAAGAAGGGGATAGGGAGTGTGCGGCAGTGGGAATTGTAGTGGGACCATGTGAGGTGCCTGAGGGAGCGGCAGTGGCCTAAGCTTAACTAGCGAGGAGCCATGGATGAGCAACAAGATGACCTGGGTGACCAGGTGTCTGAGTAGAAGTTGTGTGGGGAGTAGCTGACCTAAAGTAGCATGAACAGAGTTGAGAAGTGCTATATGATTATGAAAATACATTTGCCAGTATTCCGAATCATTTCACTACTTTATAAAACTTTATTTCACATTATTTGGCTCCCTTTGAGTCCCAAGTGGGGAGGGGGCAGTCTCCTCATGCATTCTTCCTCTACTCTACACCGTCCTAATCCCTCCTATGTCTACCAACTGCACATGCCAGGAAATGGGGAGGGGGGAATAAGAGCAGGAGGAGCGTAAAATAGCGCACACACATACGCACAGGCTGCAGCTGGCCCGCCCTAACAAACCCCCCACCTCTTCACCCCAATCCCAGGAATCTCCACACAGTGCTGGCACAGAGCCAGGTTATGTGAAATAAAGTTTTATAAAGTACTGAAATGATTCAGAATGCTGACAAATACTTTTTTATCATTTGCGTAGCATAGGGTATTGGAACTTCTCACCAGCCAAAAATTAAATCTCTAGTGATAGGTTCACTTTAAGTCATAAACACTTGAATTTTCTAACTTTCACGTTCCATGCTAGCAGTTTATGCAATGCGCCCCACTACTTTTAGAGCCACTATGGACCAGTGGAACAGCGTTAATACCATGTGGGACCTTCATTCCTGGAAATGTGCAAGTTACCTGGACAATGTGGGAGATCAGCTGAAAAGTAGCCCAAGTGTAATCCATGTAGTACTGAAGACTAGTGGATTTGTGATTAGGCTGAGAAAAGAGAAAGGGGATGACACAGCTACAGCAGAGGGGACATGGAATCTATGATGGGCTGAGAGTGGAGGAGACTTACTCACTCGCTGTCTCCTTGCTTTGTGGCCACCTCTCGAGGAACCAAGAACAACTCGGAGTGTCATGCGCAAAACCCATGAGTATCACCTATGTGGAACACACTATAGGTAAGGAAAGCCACTCAGATGACTTACTAGCATTGAGGATGGAGGAAAGTTGGAAAAAAACTTTTGGTGGACTAGTGGAGATTTGGAGTATTTGGAAAATGTATTTAGTAATGTTTTGAGCACAGTTATAAGCGAATCCCCCTAATTAAAGTATTTGGTTAGAGAAAAATATGGGTCCCTGAGGCTCTTGGACCCAGATTGCCTCTAATCTGGTGATTGCCGCCAGTAGTAGAATTGTGCTTCCACCCAATAATGGGCAGAGCCTGGTTCCCCACCTGAAGGTGCCTAAGCATTAAAGGTTCCCTGCACAGGTGTTCTCATATGCTGCTGATTTACTCTACCTCTGTGCAACAATGTAACAAGCCCATGACCGGGCCCGCTAGGAGAGGAGGGCCCCTGTCTGTCATAGCTCATAGAAGAGTAGCTGCCCTGCTATGCAGATAAATGGCAGGGCAGAAGTTGAGCCCTTTGTCAGTGTGATACTCAGTGTCTGACGGCTTCTCTCGCAATCCCCTTCACCCGTCCCTGTGTCTGAGCATAATAATAATAATAATAATTCCTTTATTTATATAGCGCACACAGATTACGCAGCGCTGCACACAGCTTGCCATATCAGTCCCTGTCCCCATGGGGCTCACAGTCTCATCACCCTACCAGTATGTTTTTGGAGCAGGATGCTATTTCCTCCGCTATGTACTGAGGTCTCACACACCAGCCCGGGGCTTCTCTGGAGCTGCCTGCATGGGGCCTGTAAGTCCATACTGTCTCTGGCTGCAATGGAGAACATCATGGAGGAAGTGTTCCTGTTCACAGACACTGGGTCTGTAATATGACATGAGTTGCTTGGAGCCGGCTGTCAGGATGGTGATGAAGGCGGAAGGTCACTTAGAATAAGGACACTTATTCTACGGTGACCCTGGCTTCACCTGTCCTAAAATCCTTGCTTCCAGCCTTGAACTTTGGCTAGTATCTCAACTTTGTTGAGAACTCTACCTGCCTAGACCTTGGCTTGTCCCTGACCATTCTCCATTGACCACGTGGTCAATCTCTTCAGCTACCCAGGGTTGATGGATGAAAACCAACAACATTTCCTATGGAATCAAACTAGTAAATTTAGACAATTATAGACAATTATAGTTATTGGGCCACATTTATCACTTTTGTGCGCCTAAGTGTAGTAGCTGCGCATAAATTCTTGCGCACTGTTTTTCCAGAATTATCACCAACTGTGATAAGGTAATTTCCTGCCTCTTATTAATCACTTTACTTTAACAGTTTAGGCGCAATGTTAGATTCAGGCTCTTACATGTGATCCTGCTACAAGCTCCTCTCTGCTTCTCCCACAGCCCAGAATGAAGATAGCACTCACAGCAGCACCCAGGAGTGTGACACCCTGCACCCAGTGACCTCCTCAGCAGGGGCTTCTCCTGGAGGGGATCCCCCAGTGCTGGTCTCCTGCTGCACCCCTGTAATTCTGCACAGTATCCCCCTCAGACACACTGGTGATACTGTGCAGAATTACATGGGGGACACTTGTCTGTAGTATCTGCAACATTCTGCAAAGTTCTGAGCTCTTGCTCTGAGCTGAGGATTCTGCAGCATGTTTTGTAAATAGAAGGCGATGAACTGTAAATAGAGTCTGCAGCTCCTGTCTGTAATGTATCTAATGTATCTAGTATATGTTCCAGTGTCTGCAGTGTATGTAATGTCTGTATTATCTGTACTAGTGTCGGCAGTGTATGTAGTGTCTGTATTATCTGTACTAGTGTCTGCAGAGTATGTAATGTCTGTATTATCTGTACTAGTGTCTGCAGTGTATGTAATGTCTGTATTATCTGTACTAGTGTCTGCAGTATATGTAGTGTCTGTATTATCTGTACTAGTGTCTGCAGTGTATGTAGTGTCTGGTTGAGCTTTGCTGCTAGAAATGAGCTCTTCTGCAAAGGGGCTCAGTGCTTTCTTCTCAGATAACGCCACCTTCGGGCTGGAGTGTTTTTGCGCCCGTTTTTGCGCCTAAATGAAAACGTTGCAAGTGATGAATATCATTAGGCGCAGCAAAACATCTGGATTGGTAAGATAGATGAGAGAAAGCTGGTTATTTTTGCTGCGCGGCTAGTTTGGCGTTTAGTCACAAAAATGAGAAGCACAAAACTGCCTTCGGCAGAAGAAATACCCATATCCGGACAGAAATAAGTAATGTCTAGTTGTAAAACGTCACTTTTATTAAATGTCAATTAAAAGAAAAAATTGTGTGTGGAGACATTACTACAAGGTGCTTTAGAAAGTTGTGATTAAAAGCACAGTAGAGTAGGCTCAGTGTTGTCAATGAGGAGTGGTTCACTCGCTGTTAGTGTATCACATTGACATCAAGCATGCATTATAAGGTCACATAGAAGTGGTTGTGGCATAAGAGGCAATGTGATAGACTCCACTGAAACTATGATATTCGGGGTTTATTTGTGGGTAGTTTGGTCCCAGGTGTTATGACAGATGTTCGCCTGTCCACGGTCTAGACAAGGATTATACTGTATAAATTCCTTCAGATGTCTCACTGACATTCATGTCTAAAGGTAAAGAGACCAATTTCTACTAATCCCCTCCAAGTGTATGTGGGTTGGTCATATCGTATGACCAGAGCCCTACACAGCAGGAGTCTATAAGTAAATAGAATTCTATTAGCCACGCTAAACTGTAGCTGGAAATGCACGCTAAGTAATTATGTACTATAGATTTGTATCAGAGCCTAACTATACTGCTAGTTAAAATAAGGACACACAGAAGCCCCCCAACTCCCTGCCGTGACAATTGGTCCATTTTTTGTAATATAATCTAGTCACAAAAATGGCGCAAAAACGGTGCGCCTGAATGAAAAAGCGCAAAAACAACAGTAAAAACGAGTGATACATGTGGCCCATTGTTCAAAAACTCACCTGAAGCAGATATAAACCGAGAGATACAATTTGTCTCCCCCACGGAGCAATTCACAAAGACGTTACAATCGCAGGCTCGGGCATTGAAGGCAAAACAGGATTTACATCTTATTCCATTGGGTTTTACTTTCTCATCATTTTTATCTGTTGGAACTTGTAAGGAAGAAATAAAATATGAAAAAGAATCAAATTTAACCCTAAGAATAATAAATATCTGCACTTCTAATGTTGACCACTAGATGTCAGCAGAAAGCTTTCACTATTAGAGAAGACTTTTTCTCTACAGCCTGCAGTAAAACAGAACGTAATCTTACATTAATGATTGGTTTCAGTGACGTTCACAGCTTAGTCTGTCCACAATCGCAAATGTGTGGCTAGAAGTAAAGAGGGATAGTCCAAAAATGGAAAAAATATCTTAATCTTACGTCTATCCTGTTTTGGTGTTTTTCTCTCATCATTCTTTGTTTGTCACAAGAACTGCATGTTATGGCCACAAATTTACACATCATGGACAAACCCTCTAAACATATCTGTTTATTGATTTTGGATCAGATAAATCATAGATAGATATGAAAAATAGATAGATAGATAGGAGATGGATGGATAGATAGATAGATAGATAGATAGATAGATAGATAGATAGATAGATAGATAGATAGATATGAGATAGATAGATAGATAGATAGATAGATAGATATGAGATAGATAGATAGATAGATAGATAGATAGATAGATTGGAGATAGATAGATATGAGATAGATAGATATGAGATAGATAGATAGATATGAGATAGATAGATATGAGATAGATAGATAGACAGATAGATAGAAAGATAGATAGATAGATAGATAGATAGATAGATAGATAGATAGATAGATAGATAGATATGAGATAGATAGATAGATAGATATGAGATAGATAGATAGATAGATAGATAAGCCTAACTATACTGCTAGTTAAAACGAGGACACAAAAAAGCCCCCCGACATGTTTCGCCAGCAAGCTGGCTTCATCAGGGGTAGGGCTATAGTGTCAGCGGCGTGACAACGCCGGACATTTAAAGAAAGAAATCCTCCCACTTACCATTCCGAGGGCCTATAGGAGAGAGAGAAACAGAAAAGCCTCCCAGAGAGGGGTGGCGGATAGGTCCGATTGATGATGACGCCCTGAGGGGGTGTGGCATAGATGGACTATAATGCATGCTTGATGTCTGGCGGGAAACATGTCGGGGGCTTTTGTTGTGTCCTTGTTTTAACTAGCGTATAGTTAGCTCTGAGACAAATCTAATTATTTAGCGTGCATTATCTAGCTACAGCATAGCGTGGCTAATAGAATTCCATCTACTATTAGACTCCTGCTGTGTAGGGCTCTGGTCATACATATGACCAACCCATATACACTCGGGGGGTGAGTAAAATTGGTCTCTCTACCTTAGACATGAATGTCAGTGAGACACCTGAGGAATCTTATAGATTATCTCGTCTAGACCGTGGACAGGCGAACATCTGTCATAACACCTAGGACCAAACTACCTAACAAAAAACCCCGATATCATAGTTTCAGTGGAGTCTATCACATTGCCTTTTATGCCACACCCACTTCTATGTGACCTATATGCATGCTTGATGTCAATGTGATGACACTAATAGTGAGTGTACCACTCCTCATTGACATACTGAGCCTACCCTACTGTGCTTTTAATCACAACTTCTAAGAAGGCACCTTGTTAGTAATCTCCACACACAATTTTCTTTTAATGACATTTAATAAAAGTGACTTTTTATAACTAGACATTACTTTTTTCCTGTCCGGATATGGTATTTCTTCTGCTAAACGGCAGTTTTGTGCTTCTTTCTTAGACACCACAAACCACACAGAGCGCCTGATTACCATTTAGGGACGAGAGACTGGCCGGGCACCTCCGAGGGGAGTTGGGCGAGGGTAGCGAGCCCTAGTGATCAGGCTGCCTGACTTGCGTCAATTCCCGGGGAGGATGATGCCCACGGAAGTAGAGCGACCTACCTTCCATGGGTGAAGACACTTGGCTGTAGGTCAGCGAGAGGAATAATGCCCATGGAAGTGAGAGCTACTACTTCCAAAGGGGCACTTAAGCGGGAGCAGGCCGTTGGCCTATCCGGCCAAGAGTCACTGTTCCCCGGCCACACTTTGGGCAGTGGTCCCGGGGAGGAATATGCCCATGGGAAGAGTCGTAAGCTCCTACTTCAAAGGTGCAAGGTCCAGCGGGAGAAGCACTTGGCCATCCGGCCAAGGTCACTGTTTCCCCGGCTACACTTTGGCGTAGTCCGGGAGAATAATGCCCATGGAAGTAGGCGCTACTACCTTCAAAGGTGACAGACACTTGGCTCTCAAGTCCCCGAGAGTTAATAATGCCCATTGAAGTAAGAGCTACTACTGCCACGGGCAATTCAGCGGGAGAACACTTGGCCTATCCGGCCAAGGTCACTGGTTCCCCGGCCAACACGTGGCATTAGTCCCCGTGGAGGAATAATGCCCATGGAGTAGGACTACTACTTCCAAAGGGGCAATCAGCGGGAGAAGCCACTTGGCCTATCCGGCCAAGGGTCACTGTTCCCCGGCCACACTTGGCAGTATGTCCCGGGGAGGAATAATGCCCATGGAAGTAGGAGCCTCTACTTCCAAAGGGGCAGGTCAGCGGGAGAAGCCACATGGCCTATCCGGCCAAGGGTCACTGTTCCCCCGGCCACCTTGGCAGTAGGTCCCGGGAGATAAGGCCCATGGAAGTATGCTACTATTCCAAAGGGCAAGTCCGCGGAGAAGCCAGTTGGCCTTCCGTCAAGGGTCACTTGTTCCCAGGGCCACACTTGGCATAGGTCCGGGGGAGGATAATGCCCATGGAGTAGGAGCCTCCTACTTCCCCGGGGCAGGCAGCGGGAGAATCCACATGCCTATCCGGCCAAGGGTCACTGTTCCCCGGCTACACTTGCAGTAGTCCCCGGGGAGAATAATGCCCATGGACATGTAGGTGAAGCTAACTACTTTCACAAAGGCGTGGGCAAAGTGCAGCGGCCAGAAGCCACTTAGCCCTACTCCTGCCCACCCATGTTCACTGTGTCACCCCGGCCCTTGAGCTTTAGCGCACGCCAAGCTGGCTTCATCAGGGGTAGGGCTATAGTGTCAGCGGCGTGACAACGCCGGACATTTAAAGAAAGAAATCCTCCCACTTACCGTTCCGAGGGCCTATAGGAAAGAAAGAAACAGAAAAGCCTCCCAGAGAGGGGTGGCGGATAGGTCCGATTGATGATGACGCCCTGAGGGGGTGTGGCATAGATGGACTTAGAAATGACGTGCCGATAGTTGTGATAAGTCAGCTGATAAGCATGAATCAGCTGACTATGTCAGCTGACACAAGGTTATAGTTGTTACGGCGGCGCAATATGCGCATGCTCCTAGACTTAGAAAAGTAAGCCAGAATACGTGGTTGAAACAGCGCATGCATCGGGACTTGGTAAGAATATCAAAACAAAAAAAAATCATCATTATAAGTCCTACCCATGTATGTATATTGCTGTCGGAGAGTATATTAATGTGTATAATATGGTGTGAAGACAGCTGGGTAAAGCACTGCGAGGATAAATAGCAACGATGTATATTAAGTATGTGATTAAAAATAGAGCCAAATACCATGTTGCGCAATTTACATACATGGACTGAGATAGTAAATTACAGAGTCGGACCTAGGCGAAAAAAAGTAAACATGAAATTATTGGCCATAAATGGGCCGATTTGTATAGAATTAAGGGAGGAAGGTTAGAATGTTTTAGAGAACTCATAGGCAGAGGAATGGTGGGGGTAGGTTATCGTAAATAAAGCATTGTAGTAATGGCTAGTCGAAGATATAGAGGGATATATAGTTTATTTTACTTTAAAGAGTATAGAGAATTGAATTGATGCTAGAAAAACTGTTGTATACTCGAGTATGTTCCTTATAAGTATGCGGAGAAGGTAAAGCCTTCATTCAAGCCTTTTGGGCTTAAAGATCTCAATCTGTAAATCCATCTAGCTTCCATTTGTAGAAGCTTGCGATCGATATTGCCTTGACGCGGTCCAGTCTGGACCTGATCAACGGCCCAAAATTTTAAATTATCCAACTTGCCTCCATGATGTAATCTTATGTGTCTGGAAATGGGAGTGTCTTTACTGGTAGTAATGGAGCTGATGTGACTGGATATTCTCCTCCGCAGTTGTTGTATGGTTTTGCCCACGTATATGCGTGGGCAAGTGCATTGTGCTACATAAACAACTGCTGTGCTTCTACAATTCAGGAAACGCCTGATTATGATGGTATCACCGTTAGCCGGGTTCACAAATGATTTAGTTCTAGGCATAAAAGGGCAGAAAGCACAGGAGCCACAGGGAAATGAGCCAAGGGTTGTGTTCATGGGTCTTAGGGTTGGTATTGAGGTTTCGCTGAAATGACTGTGTACAAGGAAATTTTGGAGATTAGGACCTCGACGATAAGTTACTGTCGGTCTATCGTGTAGTCTGGTACTCAGGTCCGGATCAGCTGTCAGTATAGGCCAATATCTACCCATGATCTTTTTAATCGTTTCGGCATAGGCGTCATATGTGCCGATAACTCTAATAACTTGCTGTGTGGATTGTTGTTGTTTATCCTTGAAGAGTGTGTTTCTCTCCGCATGTTTGGCTTTGGCATATGCCTTATAAAGGCATTTTTTGGGGTATCCTCGGCTTCTAAATCTCTGATAGAGGGTGTCGCATTCCCTCTTAAAGGATGCTTCGTCAGAGCAGTTCCTACGTGCTCTTAGATACTGGCCGATGGGTATACCAGTTTTCAAAGATGGTGGATGCCAGCTATGCCATTGAAGTAAGTTATTTGTAGATGTAGGCTTGCGGTAGATGTCAGTCCTAAGATGTCCTTGTGGATCAATGTGGATGGTTAGATCCAGGAAATTGATCTGGGTATCGTTAATCTCTGATGTAAATTTCATGCCGATGTTATTGTTGTTGAGTACTGTAACGAATTCCTCAAAGAGATATTTTTCCCCCTCCCAGAAAATAAGCACATCATCAATGTACCTTCCCCAGTACACTATGTGTTGGGTGTATTTGGTACATGACTCCGAGAAAACGACGGTATCCTCCCACCATCCAAGAAAGAGGTTGGCATATGAGGGCGCGCAAGTCGCCCCCATTGCCGTCCCTCTCACCTGGTGGTAGAAGGAACCCTTGAACAGAAAATAATTGTGTGTGAGCACAAAGTTTAAAAGCTTCAACAAAAAGTGGTTGTGTTCTTTAAATTGTATCCCCTTCGTATTGAGGAAATAGGCAACAGCTTCGAGGCCTAGATGGTGGGCAATGTTGCTATACAGGGATTCCACATCCAGGCTGGCGATGAAAACCCCAGGCGTGAATGTTAGATCCTGTATCTTTTTGATGGTATCTTTCGTATCTTGCAGATACGAAGGGAGAGCGCACACAAAGGGCTGCAGCAGCTTGTCTATGTAGACGCTGCATGGTTGAGTTAGACAGTCACATCCGGAGACAATCGGCCTCCCTGGGATGGGTATTCGCCCTTTGTGCACTTTTGGTAGTGCATAAAACGTAGCCACTGTTGGTCGTTTGTTGAACAAAACCTTGTACTCATCATCACTCAGCAGGGAGTCATTTTTAGCCTCCATTAAAAGTTGTTCCAATTCACTAATATATCTGGATGTAGGATCAGTGCGGAGAATCTCGTAAGTGTGTTTATCAGAGAGTAACCTCTGAACCATATCCACATAGTCCTTAGTATCCATCACAACCGTGTTGCCCCCTTTGTCAGAGGGCTTCACTATTATATCAGGATCTGACTGTAACGCTTCCAATGCCTGGATTTCCTCGGCACTTAGATTCTTAAATTGTTGTTTACTGTCCATTTTAAGCTTCTCTATGTCATTAGAGACAAGTTGTACAAAGGTCTCTATGTTACGGTATTTGGAGAAGGGCGGAGTGTGTTTAGATCTGGGTCTCATATCTGTGAGGGGGACTTGGATTCTGGCAGGACCTGAGATGTTTTCCTCCTCTAATGTGAGGAGTGCCTCAAGTGCTTGAGTCTCTCTCTGTTTTAATTTTTTCTTATCAGTTTCTTCCTCTACATGCATCTTATGTAGTGCTAGCTTGCGGGCAAAAAGATTTATGTCCTTAATCCACAGAAATTTGTCACTGAGAGGTGTAGGGGTGAAGGATAGACCTCTTTGTAGAAGTGTAAGTGTTTGTGGAGAGAATGTCTTAGAAGACAAATTCATTACTAAGTTCTTTGGGGGATTTCGTGCTTCAAGTGGCTTCATTTCCCATTGTACCCCCATTTCTCCCTGTCCCTGAGCTGAACGCCCGGGATTTGTGCACCTAAAAAAGGAGACGGAAAAGATGTGGTCGTCAAGTGCGGTATGATAGACGTTTGAGTGTTGTGTAGCGGCAGTTGTGCCAGAGGTGAAGTTGTGCATGTGGACAAATTCTTGGATTGTGTTGTTACAATGCTCGCAAGACTGTGTTGACTGGTAGGTGGTACTGCAGAGGTAGAAGAGGAAGAATATGTGCCTAAGGCTGGAGAGGCACTCATTTCTGAGCATGATGACGCTACTGTAGTGCGAGTTGAATTGTTATGACTCCCTGTGGGTCTTTTGTATTGGGGTGACCTGCGATTTCTAAAGTTTTTACGTTTGGTGCCCCCTTGCGAGACAGATTTGGTTGACCCCGTGTCTTCCGTACTGGAGAAATCAGATTCAGATATGTCTGTATAAAGAGGTTTAGAATTGTAGTTTTTGTTACGTCTCTGAGTGTTTTTGCGGAGATAGACTTGACCTGTCTCAAAATCCCTCCTGTCCCTTAAGTATTTCTGATGTTTTTTATCCTTAATGTCTCTGGTTAAGGTATCAATGTGTTTTTGTAATTTGTTTTCAAGTAATGAGAATTCAGGATGCTGGTTAAACACCTGTATACCCTGAACTTCTTTTTGAAGTTTTTCTTGCAGTCTACGCAGATTGTTTTTTTCGTAGGTACAGAGATATTCAATCATGCGCAGAGAACTCTCAGTTAGTATAGTCTGCCAGCCTCGTGTGAACTCAAGGTCTTCTTGATGCGAGTTGGGGATTAGCTGTATTCTTAGTCCCCTATATACCAATTTCTGGCTCAAGTATGTTTCAAAACTGACTACTTCCCAGCTTGCTCTTATGAATTGTTTATAGGTTTTGCCAAGATCATTAAAGGCAAGATGGATGTTACTTTGATCAAGAGGTAAGTCTTCGGTAGAGAAGACCTGCGAGGCCTGTTGTGCTATACTCTCAAGGTTAATCACCTGTGATAGAAAGCCGGCCATGTCCGGCTATGTAGAGACCAATACGGAACACAGGAGTGGGGGATGGATTATTTACAGTGTAGGGATCAAAGAGTATGTGTAAATTATGGAATAAGAGCTCGAGTATACCCTATGCTCTCATGATTCTTTAAGAGCAAGGGGTCGGACAAGTAAGTCCTGAGGTCCTAATATGGAGAGATTAAACTCCCAAGAGGATAGATTATATTACAAAAAATGGACCAATTGTCACGGCAGGGAGTTTATTAACTGAGAAGCACAAAACTGCCTTTGGCAGAAGAAATACCCATATCCGGACAGAAAAGGGAAAAAAAAAAAAAAAAAAGCAATGTCTAATTGTTCAAAACGTCACCTTTATTAAATATAACTATAAAAGCCAAAAATTGTGTGTGGAGACATTACTAAAAGATGCTTTAGAAGGTTATGATTTTGAAAAGCACCGTAGGGTAGGTCAGTATGTCAATGAGGATAGTTCACTCGCTATTAGTGTATCACTTGACATCAAGCATGCATATAGTGGTCACATAGAAGTGGTTGTGGCATATAAGAGACAATGTAATAGGAATCCACTGAATCTATGGGTTCGGGGTTGTCTTGTAGGTAGTTGGTCCCAGGTATAAGACAGATGTTCGCCAGTCCACAGTCTTCACAGAGACTATACTATATAGATTCCTAGGCGTCTCACTGACATACATGTAAAGAGACAATTTCTACTGGCCCCTCCAAGTGTATGTGGGTTGGCTCATTGGTGTGACCAGAGAGCCCTACACCGCAGGAGTCTATAGATGAATGAAATTCTATTAGCCACGCTCTGCTGCAGCTAAGAAATGCAGCTGGTAATGTACTTTTTATAGATTTGTCTAAGAGCCTAACTATACTGACTAGTTAAAACGGGACACAAAAAAGCCCCCGACATGTTTCGCCAGCAAGCTGGCTTCATCAGGGGTAGGGCCATAGTGCAGCGCGTGACAACGCCGGCCATAAAGAAAGAAATTCCTCCCACTTACCGTTCCGAGGGCCTATAGGAAAGAAAGAAACAGAAAAGCCTCCCAGAGAGGGGTGGCGGATAGGTCCGATGATGATGACGCCCTGAGGGGGTGTGGCATAGATGGACTTAGAAATGCGTTGCCGATAGTTGTGATAAGTCAGCTGATAAGCATGAATCAGCTGACTATGTCAGCTGACACAAGTTATAGTTGTTAGGCGGCGCAATATGCGCAGCTCCTAGAGCTTAGAAAAGTAAGCCAGGGAATACGTGGGTGAAACAGCGCATGCACGGGACTTGGTAAGAATATCAACAAAAAAAAAAAAAAAAAATCTCATCATATAAGTCCTACCCATGTAATGTATATTGCTGTCGGAGAGTATATTAATGTGTTATAATATGGTGGTGTGAAGACAGCTGGGTAAGCACGCGAGGATAAATAGCAACGATTGATATAAGTATGTGATTAAAAATAGGCCAAATACCATGTTGCGGCCATTTACATCAGGACTCGGATTAGAATTACAGAGTGACCTAGGCGAAAAAGGAAACTAAATTTTGGCCATAAAGGGCCATTGTATCAGAATTAAGAGATGGAGAGTCTAGAAGTTTTTAGAGACTCTACGAGAATTGGGGGTAGTCATCGTAAACTAAAGCAGTAAAAGACAGTGAGAATAGTTAAATGGGATGGGACTTGAGATCTATTAGGAACGGTCGGAGAGAAGACCTGATACAATGGACGATTTATTTCTATATTAGAGTTAGTGATGGCTAGTCGAAGAATAGAGGGTATTATAGTTTATTTTACTTTAAAGAGTATAGAAGACGAATGTGAATTGATCTAAAGAAACTGTACTGTATCTGAGCTATGATTCCTTATAAGTATGCGCGGAGAAGGTAAACCTCACTTCAAGCCTTTTGGGCTTAAAGATCTCAATCTGTAAATCCATCTAGCTCTCCATTGTAGAAGCTTGCGATCGATATGCCTTGACGCGGTCCAGTCTGGACCTGATCAACGGCCAAAATTTTAATATCCAACTTGCCTCATGATGTAATCTTATGTGTCTGGAAATGGGAGTGTCTTTACTTCGGTAGTAATGAGTAGTGACTGGATTTCTCCTCCGAGTTGTTGTATGGTTTTGCCCACGTATATTCGTGGGCAAGTGCATGTGCTACAATAAACAATGCTGTGCTTCTACAATTCAGGAAACGCCTGATTGTGATGGTATCGCGTTAGCCGGGTTCACAAATGATTTAGTTTAGGCATAAAAGGGCAGAAAGCACAGGAACACAGGGGAAAGACCTAAGGTTGTGTTCATGGGTTTAGGGTTGGGATTGAGGTTTCGCTGAAATGACTGTGTACAAGGGAATTTTGGAGATTAGGACCTGACGATAAGTTACTGTCGGTATACGTGTAGTCTGGTACTCAGTCCGGATCAGCTGAGTATAGGCCAATATCTACCCATGATCTTTTTAATCGTTTCGGCATAGGCGTCATATGTGCCGATAACTCTAATAACTTGCTGTGTGGATTGTTGGTTTATCCTTGAAGAGTGTGTTTCTCTCCGCATGTTTGGCTTTGGCATATGCCTTATAAAGGCATTTTTGGGGTATCCTCGGCTTCTAAATCTCTGATAGAGGAGGTTCGCATTCCCTCTTAAAGGATGCTTCGTCAGAGCAGTTCTACGCTGCTCTTAGATACTGGCCGATGGGTATACCAGTTTTCAAAGATGGTGGATGCCAACTATGCCATTGAAGTAAGTTATTGTAGATGTAGGCTCATGTCGTATGGTCGTCCTAAGATGTCCTTGTGGATCAATGTGGATGGTTAGATCCAGGAAATTGATCTGGGTATCGTAATCTCTGATGTAAATTTCATGCCGATGTTTTGTTGTTAGTACTGTAACGAATTCCTCAAAGAGATATTTTTTCCCCTCCCCAGAAAATAGCACATCACAATACTCTTCCCCAGTACTATGTATTTGGGTGATTTGGTAATGACTCCGAGAAAACGACGGTATCCTCCCACCATCCAAGAAAGAGGTTGGCATATGAGGGCGCCCAAGTCGCCCCCATTGCCGTCCCTTCACCTGGTGGTAGAAGGAACCCTTGAACAGAAAATAATTGTGTGTGAGCACAAGTTTAAAAGCTTCAACAAAAATGGTTGTGTTCTTTAAATTGTATCCCTTCGTTATGAGGAAGTAGGCAACGCTTCGAGGCTAGATGGTGGGCAATGTTGCTATACAGGGATTCCAATCCAGGCTGGCGAGTAAACCCCAGGCGTGAATGTTAGATCCTGTATCTTTTTGATGGTATCTTTCGTATCTTGAGATACGAAGGGAGAGCGCACACAAAGGGTTGCAGCAGCTTGTCTATGTAGACGCTGCATGGTTGAGTTAGCAGTCACATCCGGAGACATCGGCTCCCTGGGATGGGTATTCGCCCTTTGTGCACTTGGTAGTGCATAAAACGTGGCCACTGTTGGTCGTTTGTTGAACAAAACATTGTACTCATCATCACTCAGCAGGAGTCTTTTTAGCCCCATTAGAAGTTGTTCCAATTCACTAATATATTGGATGTAGGATCAGTATGCGGGAATCTCGAAGTGTGTTTATCAGAGAGTAACCTCTGAACCATATCCACATAGTCCTTGTTCCATCACAACCGTGTTGCCCCCTTTGTCAGAGGGCTTCACTATTTATCAGGATCTGACTGTAACGCTCCAATGCCTGGATTTCATCGGCACTTAGATTCTTAAATTGTTGTGTACTGTCCATTTTAGCTTCTCTGTCATTAGAGACAAGTTGTACAAAGGTCTCTATGTTACGGGATGGTAGGGAAGGGCGAGTGTGTTGATCTGGGTTCATACTGTGAGGGGACTGGATTCTGGCAGGACCTGAGATGTTTTCCTCCTCAATGAGGAGTGCTCAGTGCTTGAGTCTCTCTTGTGTTTAATTTTTCTTATCAGTTTCTTCCCTACATGCATCTTAGTAGTGCTAGCTTGCGGGCAAAAAGATTTATGTCCTTAATCACAGAATTTGTCACGGAGGTGTAGGGGGTAAGATAGACTCTTTGTAGAAGTGTAAGTGTTGTGGAGAGAATGTCTTAGAAGACAAATTCATTACTAAGTCTTTGGGGGATTTCGTGCTTCAAGTGGCTCATTTCCCATTGTACCCCATTCTCCCTGTCCCTGAGCTGAACGCCCGGAGGATTTGTGCACCTAAAAAAAGGAGACGGAAAAGGTGGGTCGTCAAGTCGGCGGTATGATAGACGTTTGAGTGTTGTGATACGGCAGTGTGCCAAGGTGAAGTTGTGCATGTGGACAAATTCTGGGATGTGTTGTTACAATGCTCGCAAGACTGTGTGATGGTAGGTAGCGGTACTGCAGATGGTAGAAGAAGGAGAGAATATGGCTAAGGCTGGAGTGAGAGGACACTCATTCTGAGCATGATGACGGCTACTGTAGTGCGAGTTTATATGTTATGACTCCCTGGGGTTGTTCTGTATTGGGGTGACCTGCGATTTCTAAAGTTTTTACGTTTGGTGCCCCCTTGTGAGACAGATTTGGTTGACCCCGTGTCCGTAACGAGAAATCAGATTCAGATATGTCTGTATAAAGAGGTTTAGAATTGTAGTTTTTGTTACGTCTCTGAGTGTTTTTGCGGAGATAGACTTGACCTGTTTCCAAAATCCCTCTTGTCCCTTAAGTATTTCTGTGTTTTTTATCCTTAATGTCTCTTGGTTAAGGTATCAATGTGTTTTTGTAATTTGTTTTCAAGTAGTAGAGAATTCAGGATGCTGTTTAAACACCTGTATACCCGAACTTCTTTTGAAGTAGTTTTTCTTGCAGTTTACGCAGATTGTTTTTTTCGTAGGTACAGAGATATATTCAATCATGCGCAAAGAACTCTCAGTTAGTATAGTCTGCCAGCCTCGTGTGAACTCAAGGTCTTCTTGATGCGAGTTGGGGTTAGCTGTATTCTTAGTCCCTATATACCAATTTCTGGCTCAAGTATGTTTCAAAACTGACTACTTCCCAGCTTGTCTTATGAATTGTTTATAGGTTTTGCCAAGATCATTGAAGGCAAGATGGAGTTGTTTGATCAAGAGGTAAGTCTTCGGTAGAGAAGACCTGCGGGCCTGTGTGCTATACTTCAAGGTTAATCACCTGTGATAGAAAGCCGCGCCATTCCGGCTATTTATAGAGATCCAATACGGACAACAGGAGTGGGGGTGGATTATTACAGTTGGGATCAAAGAGTATGTTGAAATTATGAAAAGAGCTCGAGTATACCCTATGCTCTCATGTTCTTTAAGAGCAAGGGGTGGACAAGTAAGTCCTAGGTCCTAATATGGAGAAATTAAACTCCCAAGAGAGGATAGATTATATTACAAAAAATGGACCAATTGTCACGGCAGGGAGTTTTTAACTGAGAAGCACAAAAACTGCCTTTGCAGAAAGAAATACCCATATCCGGACAGAAAAAAGTAATGTCTAATTTAAAACGTCACTTTTATTAAATTCAAATAAAAGAAAAATGTTGTGGGAGACATTACTACAAGATGCCTTAGAAGGTTATGATTAAAAGCACAGTAGGGTAGGCTCAGTATGTCAATGAGGAGAGTTCACTCGCTATTAGTGTATCACATTGACATCAAGCATGCATTATAGGGTCACATAGAAGTGGTTGTGGCATAAAGGACAATGTATAGACTCCACTGGAACTATGGGTTCGGGTTTATTGTAGGTGTTTGGTCCAGTGTATTAGACAGATGTTCGCCGTCCACGCGTCTTCAAAGAGATATACTATATAGATTCCTTCAGGTGTCTCACTGACATACATGTAAAAGAGACCAATTTCTACTAACCCCCTCCAGTGTATGGGTGGTCATATGTGTGTGACCAGAGCCCTACACCAGCAGGAGTCTATAGGATGATGAAATTCTATTAGCCCAGCTATGCTGCAGCTGAAATGCACGCTAGTAATTATACTATAGATTTGCCTAGAGCCTAACTATAGTATTGTTAAAACAAGGACACACAAAAGCCCCCGACATGTTTCGCCAGCAAGCTGGCTTCATACGGGGTAGGGCTATAGTGTCAGCGGGTGACAACGCCGGACATTTAAAAAGAAAAGAAAATCCTCCCACTTACCGTTCGAGGGGGCCTATATAGGAAAGAAAGAACAGAAAAGCCGGCCCGTTTTAACTAAGCAGTATTCGTTAGGCTCTAGACCAAATCTATAGTACATAATACCTAGGTGATTTCTTAGCTGACAGCATAGCGTGGCTCAGGGCAGGCCATCCGAATTCGGGGCCCCATACAGAAAAAGTGTCTGGGCCCCAACACACCCCAAAAACGAACCAGCCTACAGGAAGTACAGGCGGGTATACAGGGGGAAAGGCAAACGTATACAGGGGGACAGGCGGGTATACCGGGGCACAGGCGGGGTTATTACAGGGTGGACAGGCGGGGTATTACAGGGGGACAGGCAGGTATACAGGGGCACAGGCGGGTATAGAGGGGGACAGGCGGGGGGGGGTATTGGGTTATTACAGGGGGACAGGCGGGGGTATTACAGGGGCACAGGCAGGGTATACAGTGGGGACAGGCCGAGGGGTATACAGGGGGACAAGCAGGACAGGGTCATAAGGGGATCATGCGCAGGTAGTATCATGGGGGACAGGCTATAGTAGTACAGTTAGGTCTGGAAGAGCTATAACATGATGTGGAGTTGTGTTGCGTTTGTGATTGAACTATTCCAGTATCAGGAAAGTCTGGAGGGTCCTGCAGGAGATGCTGTGCGTTCCTGTCACTTCCTGGCCTCTCATCTCAGCTATTGCACTTGTAGTGACATAAAGTGTCTGCCAGCCCTAGTGGTATACCAAGTCGCCGGTCTGTCCCCATGCCAGTTCACCCTTGACACTGCAGCCAATGTTGGCCAGGTAGGGAATAGAGACGTTGTAGTACAGTACACATCCCTGCATGCCTCCGCGCAACAGCTCAGCCACTTCACCCGCGCTGTCCTGCACCCTTGGGTGCGAGTTCTAGTCTGGACCTATGAACCATGGATCTTCTTTCCCTAGTTTGATGGACCTTCAGCCCCTGCAGCGCACTCAAAATCTCAGGCTACCAGTTCATGGATTCGAGTACTGGGCACAGAACACAGTGGGCGGCGTCCGACGTCATCAGCACGACTCGGGCACAGGCTGGCGGCTGACCACCACATATTGCAGCACGAATACCGCACAGTCTTGCGGCCCACCGTTGGCCGGGCCCCCGGTTGCCAGGGACCCCCAGGCCCACCCCCCCTCTCGACCCCCCCCTAGTTCCAAGTATTAAGTCCGGGCCCCCATAGCGGCACAGAGTACCTAGGCATTAGTATCGTGCCCTACGGCTGTGATAGGCTGAACTCTGCGCAAGCTGAGCTAATGATTCTTCATCGTAGAGACTACACTGCGTGTAGTAGGGGGGACTCTTGGGTCATGCGACCACCTACTGACCTAACGCCCACATACACTGAGAGCGTGGGGCCAGTCGAAGAAATTAGGTGTAACTTTAGATAGATAGATACAGTGCAGACGCAACTTGAAGAGAATCTTATAGTATAGTCGTGAAGACTGTTGGACTGGCGAACATCTGTTTAATTAACTGCGGACCAAACTACCTCAAAATAACCCCGAAACCCCAAGATTCAGTGGAGTCGATCATACAACTACAGTCTCTTATGCCGGCAAACCACTTCTATGTGCCCCTATAATGAAGCTTGAGTCAATGTGGTACACTTAAATATGCTTGATTGATGAATTTATGAACTCCTCATTAACATACTGAGCCTACCATGCTCAAGATGCTTTTAACTCAGGAACCATGTTTCTAGCATCTATGTAGTAATGTCTCCACACACCAATTTTTGACTTTAGTTGATGCTATTTAATAAAAGTGCGTTTTACAATAGCGACATTGCCATTTGTTTCTGTCGGATATGGGTGTATTTCTTCTGCCAATGAAGCGGACTTTCATCAGGTTTCTAGTGGCTTATGTCTCACGACATGTACCCATATACAGCGGCTCCCCAGCTTAAGTATATACTGTATCTCAATACAGCCCCCCAGCGTAGTAAGTAGACTTGATAACCCATATACAGCCCTCACCAGGCTTAGATAATATTGTACTTCCACAAAATAGCACCCCCACGTTCTTCAACTTAGAATATACTGTATCACATTATACTAGACCCTCTGCCCAGCTATTAATATACTGTATTCCATTTACAGCCTAGCAGACTTAGTATATACTGTATCAGCTATATACATTACCCACCAAGACATTAGTAATCATACTGATATCCCATATACAGCTTCCATCCCAGCTTAGATCAATTACTGTACTCCCATATGACAGCCCAGTCAGCCTGTATGTAACTATACTGTACCCATATACGCACCTCCCTAGCTTAGTAATACCTACTTAGTATCCCATATACTATGCCCCCAGCATAATGTGTAACGATACAAGTGTACCCCATATTATACATCCCACCAGCTTAGCAATATACTGTACCCCATATACTACTATGCCCCAGCTATGTAATATATACAGTCCTGAATCCACCATATACAGCCTCCAGCTACGTTTGAATATACTGTCCATATACATACCCACCAGTTTAGTACATATACTGTACCCCATCTACAGACCCCCCGCTTTAGTAAGTATACTGTATCGCCATATACAGCCCCCAGCTCTTAGTAAAAATTAGCTGTATTCTATACACTCCCTTCCAGCTTAGTAATATACTGTATCCCATATACATTCCCCCCAGCTTACAATACTGTACCCATATACCGCCCCCAAGCTTAGTAATAGAGCTTACCCCCATATAGACGCCTCCCAGCATGAATTAATACTATGATTCCAAGATCGCCTCCGATTAGTAATATATGTACCCGATATACATCCCCAGCTTAGATAATTAAGGTTTAACTGATCTGCCAATTATATTACATGCCCGCTTAGCTTAGAACAACTGCTATCCCATTACAGTCCAGCCAGCCTTAGTAATATAATGTACCCCATATACAGTCCCCTCCCAGCTTAGTAATATATGCTACCGCATATACAGCCCACCCCCCCGGCTGAGCTAATTTACTGTATCCCATATACAGCCCCCCCAGCGTAATGCATAAATAACTGTATACTCATATAGTGCCCTCCCAGCTTAGTAATATAGTACCCAATAAGCCTCCCAGATTACAGAATATACTGACATGTATACCATCATACTTTTTGGGGCCCCAGCTTAGTAATATACTGTTACCCGATATAACATCCCCCAGGGTCGTATAGTAAGATTACTGTACCATAGTATATTTGCCCTTGTAGGCTTAGTATATCATGATCCCCCGATTAGCAAGCCCCCCCAGCTATGTAATATACTGGTACCATATATAGCCTCCTATAGCCTTAGTAATATTACTGTATAGTCACTATACAGCCACTTACCCAGCGTTAGTTAATATTATCTGCACGTCCCATATACAGCCTCCCCAGCTTTAGTATCACTATATCGGTATATCTCAGATACAGCCCTCCCAGCTTAGTATACTATACTGTATCTCATATACGCCGCCCAGCTTAGTAATATAATGTATCCCATATATTAAGGGGGGGGGCCCCAGCTTATGATTACGTATATATGCCTATTCCCCATATATTCGTCTCCACCAGCTTAGTAATATACGTACTCGAGATTACCACCCCCCCATGCCCTATTAATATACTGTGCTACCATATTACGCCCAAGCTTAGAATAGTACTGTACCGTGCATATACAGCCATCCCAGATTCAGAATATATACTTGTATCCCTCATATAAGTTCTCAGCTTAGTACATAGTAATAATCGGTAGTCTCATCTACTTACAGCCGCCCCAGTACTTATGATAATATGTACGTAGTCTCCTATACAGCCCCAGCTTGTAATATACTGTATCTTCCATATATATAGCCACCCTACAGCATTTTAATATACCTGTATCCCAGTATACTAGTTCTCCTCTGCCAGCTATGGGTTGTAATAGCGGATCCCATAACAGCCATACCCAGACTTATGTAATATGACTAGTTCCCATATACAGCCCCCAGCTATCAGTGAGATTATACTGTATCCAATATCAGCCCTCCACGGTGAAGTAAATATCTGTACTCCCAATATCATGCGCCCCAGCTTAGTAATATACTGTACATACCATATACAGCCTCCAGCACCTATAGCACAATATACATGACATTCATATACAGAACTCCGTCCAGCTTAGAAGTATACTGTACTCGCATATAAAGAATGATCCAGCTTAGTAATTATTACTGTATCCATAGACAGCCTGCACCCAGTTAGTAATCATACTGTATCTCATAACAGCCCCAGCTTAGTTAATATTACTGTATCTGCATATCATCCCCCAAGCTCAGTTAATATACTGGACTCCGATATTATAACAGCTCCCCATCTTCGTAAATTACTTGTAGTCCATATACAGCCCTCCCAGCTTGTATATACTGCATCCCATATACAGCCATCCCAGTTTAGCTTAAGTAATATAGTATCCTATATACAGCCCGCACCTCACAACTTAGTAATAGTACTGTATGAATTATACTAAAGCCTCCCAGATTAGTTAGTAATATAATGTACCCCATAAATCCCCCAGCATTCGCTAATATAAAAAATGTATCCCATATATGACCCTACCAGCAGAGTTAATATACTGTATACCATATACAGCCCCCAGCGTAGTTAATATACGTATCCCATATACAGCCCTCTCGCTTAGTAAATCACGTATCCCATTTACAGCCCTACCAGCTGTAGTAATATATGTATCATATTATTAACAGCCCCCCAGATTGTAATATATGTATCCCATATTGACAGCCCCTCCCATGCGTTAGTAATATACTGTATCTCCCATATACATGCCACCCAGGTAGTAATATACTGGATCCCCATATACATCCCTACTACAGCTTAGTAAATACGTATCCACATATACAGCCATCCCAGCTTGAGTAATGTTATATCTGTACCCACTCTACAGGCCCCCCAGCTTCTTATAAGCTAGTAATATTACTGTATCACCTATACAGCCCCCCAGCTTAGTAAGATCTATGTATCCCCATATACATTGCCCCCAGCTTAGGCCTAAGTATACTGTATCCTATTAAAGCCTCCTCTCCATGCATTGTAATATACTGCTATCTCATATACAGACCCCCAGATTAGGTTAAATATACTATACCACAATACAGCCCCTCTCCCAGACATGAGTTTATTGAGGGATACCGTATAGTCCTTATATAAAGCCTCCCAGATAGTGGATATTACTGTACCCCACTATACTGCCTCAGACTAGGGTAATATACTGTATCCCATACTAAAGCACCCAGCCCCTTAGTAATTATACTGGACTCCCATTATTATACTGTCACCAGCTTATGTAATTCATCATACTGTATCCCATATATACAGCACACACGGCTTAGTAATATACTGATGCGCATTATACACGCCCCAGCTTAGTTATATTATGTACCCCATCATATAACAGGCCCCCAGCTTAGTAATATACTGTATCCAATATTACATCCCCCCAGCACTTTCGTTAGTAATATACTGTATCGCCAGGTATACCACCCCCCAGCTTAGGATATATTGACTGTACCCGGCCATATACAGCCCCCAGCTTAGTATATTATCTGATCCCTATATACGACATGCCCCCAGCTTATAGAATACTGTATCCCAATACATTCCAACCCCGAAGGTATGTAAGTATACGTACCCTATACTATCAGCCCCATGCTTAGTGGGAATATACTGTATCACAATATCATCCCTCAAACTTTCTTAGTAATATACATGTATTCATATACAGGCCCTCCCAGCTTAGTATATACGGTAGTCCCATATGTAAGCCTCCCCAGCATTAGTAATATACTGTTATCCCATATACAGGCCCCCCCGAGGATTGAGTAATATAACTGTATCCGCATACACATCCCCCCGAGCTTAGTCCAGACGTATCCCACTGATGACACCACCCAGCTCAGTAAATATAACTGTACCCATCATTTATAGCATCCCCCCAGATTAGTAATATAACGGTATCCAATACCAGCCCACCCAGCCTTAGTAATTATACATGCACCCATATACACCCCCCAGCTTCAGTACATATACTGTTATCCCACTATACGCCCCACCCAGCCTTAGTAATGTATCACTGTATCCCAATATACTGCCCTCCCAGCTTAGTAATAACTGTACCCCATATACCGCCCCCCTCAGCATCAGTTAGAACGTAATATACTGTATCCCATATACAGCCCAATTCAGATTAGTACCATATAGCTGTATCACCATTATATAACAGTCCCCGCCAGGCGTAGTAATATTACGACTCGCATATAGCATCCCACCGTTAGTAAGTAGTACGTATCCCATCCCATATAGCATCCACCGCCCCAGTGTATGTAATATACAGTATCCCATATACATCCCCCCCAGCTGTAGTAGAAACTGTACCCATAGTACAGCCCCAGCTTAGTAATATACTGTAGCCCAAATATAGCAGCGTCGCCCAGCTTATTTAATATACAGTACCCCATATACAGATCCCCAGCTTAGTAATATATTGACGGTATCTCATATACAGCCACCCAGCTTAGTAATATACTGTATGCCCCAGATACTGCCCCCACAGCGTAGTAACTAACGGATCCACCCCATATACAGCCCCTCCAGGTGCTAGTAATATATCTGATATCCCATATACGCCCCCAGTTGTAATCGGATACTGATCTCCACAATACAGCCCCCAGCTTAGTAATATACTGACCCCATATACAGCCCCCTCCCAGCTTAGTAATATAATTACTGATCCCATATACTGCACCCAAGCTTGTAATCTACTGTTAATCCCATATAACTCCCCCCAGCTGTAAATTACTGTATCCCATATACAGCCCCCAGCTTATACTTAGGTATATAGCTGTAGCCCACTATACATCCCCCCAGGTTAGTAAGATTACTGGATCCCATATAGTACATCCCACAGCTAGTTTTAATATACCTGTATACCATATACATTACATCCCCCCAAGCGTAGTTAAAATATTACCCATATAACAGCCCGCCCAGCTAGTATATAACTGATACCCAGATACTGCCCTACAAGCTTAAGTAATATACTGTTATCCCAATATAAGTCCCCCCCTCAGTCATGAGTAATATACTGATCCATATCTTGCCCTTCACGCTTCGGTAATGTTACTTACCCCATATTACTACCACCAGCTTAGTAATATACTGTACTCCATAGTGACAGCCTCCCAGCTTAGTAATATACTGTATACCCCATGATACTGCCCCTCAGACTTATCTAATAGTACTGAGTCCATATACAAGCCCCTCACAGACTCAGTAATATACTGTATCCCAATCAACACCCTCAGCATAGAATATTACTGTTATCCCATATACTGCCCTAGTTTGTTGTTTTAGCTTAGTAATATACTGTTACCCCATATACAGCCTCCAGGTGTCATATACTGATCGCCAATATTGTACATGCCTCACTTTTTATTTCATGAGTTTTTCCTTAGTTTTTTTGTTCTTATTGTATTTATGTTTATTTAGGATTGTTTATCCCTTTTGATTTGGTTTTTATTTTGTTTCATGTTTAGCCCTACTTTCCAGTTCTTTTCTTAGTATTTTTATTGTGTATATGTTTTTGTTTTTACTGTGTATCCTTGTGTGTTTTGTCAATAGTACAGCCCCCCCATTGCTTTTTTTAGTAAGTTTTGATAATGTATCCAATTATCAGCCCAAGCTTAGTAACTAATGTATCACATATACGCCACCCCTAGGGCTTAGTATAATATACTGAATGTATCCCATACACAGGCTGCCCCAGCTTAAAGTAATATACGTAACCCATATACAGCCCCCCCGGCCTAGCATAAGATATGTTACTGTACCCATATACTAGCCCCCACCCAGCATAGTAATGTACTGTATCCCCATATACAGCATCCCCAGCTTAGTTATAATTACCGTAGACAGTATACCGCCCCCAGGCTTAGTAAGATTACTGTATCCCATATACAGCCCCCGCCCTTATAATATACTGTATCCCATTATACAGACCCCCCAGCTTAGTAAGTATAGGACCCATATACAGATCCCCAGCTTAGTAATATTACTGTAGTCTCAGAATACTGCCCTTAGCTGTATATACGAATATGCATAACAGTCCCCGCCAGCATTAGTAATAACGTATCCCATATACAGCCCCCCAGTCTAAGTTTATAATAGTACTGTAGTCTCATATTATCACGCCCAGCTTAGACAAATACCTGTATCCATATACCTAGCCGCCGCCAGCTTAGAAGTATCTGATCCCATATACCAGTCCCCCCAGTTTATGTAATATACTTGTATCCCCTATACAGCGCCTCCAGCAGCTTGTAATATACTGGTATCCCATATACAGCTCCAACCAGCGTCGGTAGATCACCCCACCCCCTTGCACTAACCCCATACACCCCCCCCCACGCTTAGTAAATACTGTTATCCCACTATAACCTCCCCAGCTTAGTAATATACTCTGTATCCCCATATACAGTCACCCCAGCCCTGTAGTAATTAACACCGCTATCCCATATACATTCCCCCTAGATTAGTATAAACGATGATCCCACGTAAACATCCCCCACGGCTTTAGTAATATACTGTTATCCCAACTAGTTAAACCCAGTCCCCCTCCCAGGTTAGACGTACATATACTGTATCCCTCAGCAAGGGTACATCGCCCCCCAGCTTAGTACATAATACGTGTATCCATTATATAACACCAGCTTAGTGGAAATATACTGTATCCCATCTAAGCCCCCCCCCCCCATGTACTTAGTAATCTATACTCGACCATCCCTATGTACACGCCCACCCCAGCTTAGTAATATACTGTAATCCCCTATACGCCCCTCAGCTTTAGTAACATGATATCTGTATCCCATTATCCAGCCCCCTAGCTAGTAAGTATACTGTATCTCATTAACAGCCCCCCCCAGCTTGTAATATACTGATCCATAGTACAGCTCCCCATCAGCTGAGTAATACTACTGTAGTCCCACTGAACACGATCCCAGCTTAGTAACTGATACTAATGTATCCTCATCTAAAGATCCCCCCAGATTGTCTCCTCATACCCTGATATCTCATATACAGCCGCCCCAAGTTCCTTAGACTCACCATATACTGCTATCCCATATACAGATCCCCAGCGAGTTATTACGTACATAATAAGATCCCCAGCAGGTAGTAATATACTGTATTCATATAAGCCTCCCGGCTTAGTACATATCATGTGCCATATCACTATACTCCCCCGGCCTCTTAATATAGTGATCCCATCTGCCGGCCCCCAGACCTTACTTACCTTCAGGTGTCTCACTGACATTCATGTCTAAAGGTAGAGAGACCAATTTTTACTAACCCCCTCCGAGTGTATATGGGTTGGTCATATAGTATGACCAGAGCCCTACACAGCAGGAGTCTAATAGTAGATGAAATTCTATTAGCCACGCTATGCTGTAGCTAGATAATGCACGCTAAATAATTAGATTTGTCTCAGAGCCTAACTATACTGCTAGTTAAAACAAGGACACACAAAAGCCCCCCGACATGTTTCGCCAGCAAGCTGGCTTCATCAGGGGTAGGGCTATAGTGTCAGCGGCGTGACAACGCCGGACATTTAAAGAAAGAAAACCTCCCACTTACCATTCCGAGGGCCTATAGGAGAAAAAGAAGCAGAAAGGCCTCCCAGATAGGGGTGACGGATAGGTCCGATTAATGATGACGCCCTGAGGGGGTGTGGCTTAGAGATGACGTGCCGATAGTTGTAATAGGTCAGCTGATAAGCATGAATCAGCTGACTATGTCAGCTGACACAATATTATTATTGCTACGGCGGCGCAATATGCGCATGCTCCTAGACTTAGAATAGCAAGCCAGAATACATGGCTGAAACAGCGCATGCCTCGGCACTTGGTCTCTCTACCTTTAGACATGAATGTCAGTGAGACACCTGAAGGAACCTCTTTCTTGGATGGTGGGAGGATACCGTCGTTTTCTCGGAGTCTTATACCAAATACACCCAACACATAGTGTACTGGGGAAGGTACATTGATGATGTGCTTATCTTCTGGGAGGGGGAAAAACATCTCTTTGAGGAATTTGTTACAGTACTCAACAACAATAACATCGGCATGAAATTTACATCAGAGTTACAGTACTCAACAACAATAACATCGGCATGAAATTTACATCAGAGATTAACGATACCCAGATCAACTTCCTGGATCTAACCATCCACATTGATCCACAAGGACATCTTAGGACCGACATTTACCGGAAGCCTACATCTACAAATAACTTACTTCAATGGCATAGTTGGCATCCACCATCTTTGAAAACTGGTATACCCATCGGCCAGTATCTAAGAGCGCGTAGGAACTGCTCTGACGAAGCATCCTTTAAGAGGGAATGCGATACCCTCTATCAGAGATTTAGAAGCCGAGGATACCCCAAAAAATGCCTTTACAAGGCATATGCCAAAGCCAAACACGCGGAGAGAAACACACTCTTCAAGGATAAACAACAACAATCCACACAGCAAGTTATTAGAGTTATCGGCACATATGACGCCTATGCCGAAATGATTAAAAAGATCATGGGTAGATATTGGCCTATACTTACAGCTGATCCGGACCTGAGTACCAGATTAAACGATAGACCGACAGTTACTTATCGTCGAGGTCCTAATCTCCAAAATTTCCTTGTACACAGTCACTTCAGCGAAACCTCAATACCAACCCAAAGACCCATGAATACAACCCTTGGCTCTTTCCCTTGTGGCTCCTGTGCCTTCTGCCCGTTCATGCCTAGAACTAAATCATTTGTGAACCCGGCTAACGGTGATACTATCACAATCAGGCGTTTCCTGAATTGTAGAAGCACAGCAGTTGTTTATGTAGCACAATGCACTTGCCCACGCATATACGTGGGCAAAACCATACAACAACTACGGAGGAGAATATCCAGTCACATCAGCTCCATTACTACCAGTAAAGACACTCCCATTTCCAGACACATAAGATTACATCATGGAGGCAAGTTGGATAACTTAAAATTTTGGGCCGTTGATCAGGTCCAGACTGGACCACGTCAAGGCAATATCGATCGCAAGCTTCTACAAATGGAAGCTAGATGGATTTACAGATTGAGATCTTTAAGCCCAAAAGGCTTGAATGAAGGCTTTACCTTCTCCGCATACTTATAAGGAACATACTCGAGTATACAACAGCCCTTCTAGCATCAATTCAATTCTCTATACTCTTTAAAGTAGAATAAACTACATATCTCTGTATACCTTTGATTAGCTATTACTACAATGCTTTACTCACGACAACCTACCCTCACCCTTCCTCTGCCTATGACTTCTCTAATATATACTTACCTCCCTCCCTTAATTTTATACAAATCGGCCTATTTATGGCCAATAATTTCATGTTTACCCTTTTTTTCGCCTAGGTCCGACTTTGTAATTTACTTTAAACTAAGGCGATAATACCACATTTCTAATGACGCTTCATCATTCTTCATACTCCTGAGCGTTAGCCCGCTGCCATGCATGAATTACTACTTACCTGGATATTATATCTGCCCTTAGGACTCATAATGATTTTTCCGATATTCTTACCAAGTCCCGAGGCATGCGCTGTTTCAGCCACGTATTTTGATTTGCTATTCTAAGTCTAGGAGCATGCGCATATTGCGCCGCCGTAGCAATAATAATATTGTGTCAGCTGACATAGTCAGCTGATTCATGCTTATCAGCTGACCTATTACAACCATCGGCACGTCATCTCGATGCCACACCCCCTCAGGGCGTCATCACCAATCGGACCTATCCGTCATCCCTCTCTGGGAGGCCTTTCTGTTTCTTTCTCTCCTATAGGCCCTCGGAATGGTAAGTGGGAGGATTTCTTTCTTTAAATGTCCGGCGCTGTCACGCCGCTGACACTATAGCCCTACCCCTGATGAAGCCAGCTTGCTGGCGAAACATGTCGGGGGGCTTCTGTGTGTCCTTGTTTTAACTAGCAGTATAGTTAGGCTCTGAAACAAATCTATAGTACATAATTATTTAGCGTGCATTTCCCAGCTACAGCATAGCGTGGCTAATAGAATTCCATTTACTTATAGACTCCTGCTGTGTAGGGCTCTGGTCATACTATATGACCAACCCACATACACTTGGAGGGGGTCAGTAGAAATTGGTCTCTTTACCTTTAGACTTGAATGTCAGTGAGACACCTGAAGGAATCTATATGGTATAATCTTTTTCTAGACCGTGGACAGGCGAACATCTGTTATAACACCTGGGACCAAACTACCCACAAATAAACCCCGAACATCATAGATTCAGTGGAGTCTATTACATTGCCTCTTATGCCACAACCACTTCTATGTGACCTTATAATGCATGCTTGATGTCAGTGTGATACACTAACAGCGAGTGAACCACTCCTCATTGACATACTGAGCCTACCCTACTGTGCTTTTAATCACAACTTTCTAAAGCACCTTGTAGTAATGTCTCCACACACAATTTTCTCTTTTAATTGACATTTAATAAAAGTGACGTTTTACAATTAGACATTACTTTTTTCTGTCCGGATATGGGTATTTCTTCTGCCAAAGGCAGTTTTGTGCTTTATGGTAGATGACTGATACATGATAGACATGATAGATATAGAGATAGATGCTTAAAGGGGTTTTCCCACAAACAAAGGCTAGGCCCTATCCACGGGATAGGACCTAACTTGCTGATCAGTTGGGGTCTAAGTGCTGAGACCCCCATAGATCACGAAAAGGAGGAGTCCGATGGGTTCACACGTACTTCCGTCGGACCCCTCGTTGCTCCCTCAGACTAATGGAGCAGACGGCCACGCATGTGCGTTGTGCTCACCGATCTCCGTCAGCTCCATAGAGATTAATGCAGCAGAACGATCACACATTAGTCTCATGGAGCGATGAGGGGTCCGACGGACCCCTCCTTTTTCTGATCTGTGGAGGTCTCATCACTGAAAATCATAGCATCACAAAAAAAAATTATGGAAATGCGGGTGCACATCATTCATGGCCAGGCAACAAGTCTTCCAATGTCCTAGAAGAAGCAGAACTCCAGTCAGACTGAGATAATCTGGTCCTTTTATTCCATAGTAACAAGCAGCAAAGTTTGGGCTCCTATTGAGCCTTTCTCAAGCTTGGCTCAGTTGGAGCCAAAACGGCACTACGCAATAAAAAGGCTGGATTTTATCACCATTATCTCAGCATGACTAGAGTGCTGCTTCTTTTAGTAGATAGATAGATAGATAGATAGATGACAGATGGATAGATATGAAACAAACAGAAAGATTTCTTTAAATTTCAGTGTTTGGTATTGTTCCGTTTTTTTCTAAGGTAGAATAAAGCAAAAAAAAAATCCCTAGCTATTGGAAACCTGCGTCATATAAAGAATAATATCAAAAAGAAAATGTTTCCTGGAGGGGAAATGTTCTCATCAGAAAAATAATAACCCATATCCCAGTTTTGAAAATAAAGCTTTATGCGGTTGCTGATCATAAGACAGAGAGCCTTGTGTGGTTATTACATTTGTGCTAGAGAAGGTTTGTGTATCTTCCACCTGATTATTGGTCACGTACTACTTGCTACGTTTTACCAAGATGCCGCTCTTCATGTTTATCTGTCACATCGTATGTAATCATCCACCAACAAGACCTGAAAAATCCCAACACTATTTATTTTTTTAAAGATTTTTATTGTATATGTATTTTATAGGTGGAAATGATCCAACACTGATATCTGGAGACGTAGAAGTCATCCAATATTAAACTCATATCCCCACAAGAAGGTAATAATAAAAAAAACAATTAAAAAGGGAATATTATACATGTGGAATGACTAGAAAAACTACAATTTGCGGTGACCCCCTACTGCTTGGTAGGTAACTAAAATTATAGCATGTGGTCCTCCTTGGCCCAAGTCAATTAAGGCATAAGATACCTTTAATGAGCAGAACAAGTGATAATATGAAGGTGACACCTATGGGTATCCCAACCAGGCAGTATACAATTACCTGAGAGCCCAACGTGTATCGCTACATACACTACATACATCTTCTCTATAACTTCCAAGAGGCTCTCGAAAAAGTCTTGAAGGAGGGGCAGATCTTTACAGTCTAACAAATGAGTAAGTGTTCTTCAGATTTTTTGAATATTGAGAGGTCTCCAGGTTTTCTCAAAACCTTTTTAGAGGGAATTTTTTAAAAAGTCTGTTTCTTCAACTCCATAAGTGCTGAAGGAAGGCCTGAATAATTAGCAGCCAGAAGGATATTCTGTTATGTCCTTTTTCACAAAAAAAAAAAAAAAAAAACATTAAAGGAAATCTACCATGATAAATTCACCTATTAAGGTAGATCTGGTGGTAAGTTTCTACTAACAGCCTAAACACTAGTCTATCTTTACCTAATCCTATAAAGCTTTCTAAACTAAGCTAAACTTTATATCGCTTATATTTCAATTTTCCAGACTACTGGGGCGTGGAGTCTCTCCGGACAGTGCGAGCAAACGCTACTCCTCACCACAGTAGTGCGATTCCTCCTACCTGCACACTCCAAGTGCGCTACTCACACAGTAGTTTAATCTTCAGTGCCAACGAGAGCAATGATTTCTGCTTTTATAATTATTCTAATGAGTCTGAAGCGCTCTAGTGGATGTTTCAAGGAGCCCTCAGTGCTGTAACATCCCAGGCTACTACAATGAGCAGAGCAGGTCTTCCTTACACAGATAGAAGGATAAGGGAGAGAGCAGAGGGAGAAGGGTCAGAACTACATTGCTATGGGGCCTGCAGTGTCAGGGGACCTCAGCATCTGACAATAGAGAATGGAGAATGTGCATCATTATATTATGAGAGGGGAAAGGGAGGGGAGAGCAGAATGACAGGACTAGGGATCTCTTATATCTAAATCCTGCCATGTACCCATGTGGCCAGCATGGCCTCATGTACATTTGCGGACGGATATATGTCTCCCATAAATGGCTATTGCTCCCAGGCTTGGTACGGTAAGCATAACGGGTGCTCACTGTGCCGTGCCCGCATAAAACACAGAGCTTGCTCTATCTTTGTTTATAAGAACAGCACATGTGAACATGTGAATGTAGCCTAAGAGTGTATATATGTGTAAGTATACAAAGATGTATATTTACTGAGGTGGTAGGGGGGCCTTAAGCTGTGGTCTGCCAGTTGGACCTGCGTCTCCTAGTTACGTGACTGAGAGGGAGGATGAGATGTTCTGCTCATTGTAGCAACCTGTAAATCTGGAGCATTGAGGGGCTATGGTAACTCTCCCAAAGTCCTTCTGGCTCATTAGCATAATTTAAAAAATGACAAGTATAAGTAGTTTAACACATCCACAGTTCCTGGAATTACGAGTAAATGTCCGTGGATTAT
Source organism: Engystomops pustulosus (assembly GCA_019512145.1). NCBI lineage: Eukaryota > Metazoa > Chordata > Amphibia > Anura > Leptodactylidae > Engystomops > Engystomops pustulosus. The sequence goes on from CM033644.1 coordinate 199,391,782, forward strand.
CATGATTGATTGTGATGGTAGATTTCCTAAAGTGTGTAGGAGTTTGGATATTCTGATTGTACTGTATTCTTCTAAAGTAAATTATTTTAATATTAGAGTATTGAGAATGACTGTGGAAGCCTTGAAATGTGAACCTACATGAGAAGGACGGCACTACAACCTAGAAATCTGTGAACTCTAAGACTGCTGTATAAAAAGTGTAAATTTATTCTGAAAAGCTGCATAATCCAGTGGAAAATTAATTTCGGAATCACAAAATGACTTTTAATAATATGATTTACTGTATATCAACACAATAGATAAGCAACTACTCTGCATATAATGGGATACATATAAAGTAGAACTAAACTGCACAAATGGCTTAAAAGATTGCCGGCATCTTCATAACAAGGTGAATCATATTTACATGGGAATAAATTGCTGAAATAAACATATTTTAGGAGGTTCCTTTCCTACAAAGTCAGAAAGATGAGAATTCCTTTATACCGTAAGCATTAGTTCATATTTGTTAAAGGTTTTGGCCCAAAAAATTAAAAGGGTTACTTATCGGGCATGGCAACAACAAAGGAAGTCACCTGTGGTCTATGGGATCCATGGTTTCTGGACCTTATGGTTAGGTGCACCAATAAGGGTTTTCCCGAAGTCTGAAGAGCCCTTTCTAAGGGGGTTTTCCAGTTTGTACACTAAACTAACCACAATATGGGGGATAATCGCCCAACTACTGGGGGGCCGCCCAATTTGACTGCTAGTAATTTACTTTTATGTACTTCTAAGTGAGTATCCCTCTATTAGGCCTCAAATTTACGCAATCGGATTGTGGCGCATCGGCGCTGGCATGCACGCAACGGAAATCGGGGGGCGTGGCAAACCCGACGGATTCGGAAAAAATGCTGTATTTTTAAAAAGAAAAGTGTTGCTTGACACGCACTTACCTGCACCCACCAAAGCTTGGTGAACTCCGACGGACTTCAGCGCAGCAGCGACACCTGGTGGACATCGGGCGCACTACCTTAGTGAATCGCCGGAAGACCCGAATCCTCCACAGAGAACGCGCCGCTGGATCGCAACAGGACCGGCTAAGTAAATCTACCCCAATATATTGTGTTATTTTTGGAAAGCTGCTCTTCTTATGAGACCCACATCTGCATTTGTCCATTAAAGCAGGGTTGCACAACCCGTGGCCCTGCTTGTGACCCACATTATGATTCCTGTAAGGACCAATAGGCACTACCAACAGCTCATTGGTGCAAAAGACTGGGCCAGTCCACAGAGCACATAGGACAAGGCTCACCACTCCCGGTATCCCCTGCTTTGCCCTGGCTTCTGATGTTGACTGTATGTGCTGGTGTTAGGATCCAGGATAGTGTAGAATCCAGAGAAGGGAGCCAAGAAGTGAGGACAAAACAGCTGTTCTTTGCTCAATGCTCAGCTCCTTCCCTGCTTTGGAGCTCTGCACTTCCCTGGGTCCTAATGCTAGTACATAAATCCAGCGCCAAGGCAGGGCAGCATAATAATTAAGAAAAGTTGACTCTGGAACGGTGACAATTAGTTTTTAATTTTTTTGTCTGATCTGGGGGGGGGGGGGGTCTCCTGTATTACTGCCAGCTATGCAGGGTCTCCAGCATTTGTGTCTTCTGTGGAGGTTCTCCTTTACTATAGGTTTGCTGTGGGGGTCTACTTTATTGTAGGTCTGCTCTAGGGGGTCTCTTTTATTATAGATCTGCTCTTGGGTACTCCAGTATTCTTCATCTGCTGGGGCTACCCAATATTGCTCTTGGGGTCTCCACTATTACATATATGCTCTAGGGGTTTCCATTACTACTTTTTGGTTCTGGTGGTCTCCAGTATTATTACTGTTTGGTTTGTATTAGTTAAAGGAAAACTACTCAATAAAAGTGAAAAAAATCTACTTACCTGTCCTCTTCATCTTGACCACTGTGCTAGTTATCTTTAATCTTGACATTCTGGGATTATCTGAAAATAAAAAAAAAACTCCCTGCGATCACTTGAAAAAAAAATGTATAAAAAGCAGCCCGGAGCATGGGGACCCGATGACTGGTGCTTCGGGCTGCTATCTATTCATGCCTCTCGCCACCTCCCTCTCCCGTGTTGAAGATGGAGGTGTTGTCACGCAGGAGGCGTGGATAATTACCAGGCCAGACATTGCATCCTCATGCTCCGGGCTGCTTTTTATACATTTTTTTTTCAAGTGATCGCAGGGTGTTGATATTAGTTAGAGGAGGACAGGTGAGTTCTGCAGCTAGAAGTCGAGTGGTATGAGTATGCTGCCCTAAGACTGATAAAAGTTGTGCACCAACTACAGGATTACAATGATGTCCTTCTATAATCTGGAAGAAACACCATTATGCAGAAAATGAACTTCCAATAATAATCGTCCAAAGTAGTGCTGAATCACCCATTATACGGAAATATATCATTGTGTCACAGTCCTGGATAACAGGGTTATGGTGTTTTGTTGGGTCCAAATGTTCATGTATTACTAGGACAGCCAATAATTTAATTGTCTTCTGTATAAGACTGCCTTCTCTCACTGTGGTGATACCCGCAATTGCAGTATAAAATCACAATAAAACCATAGTGCGACAACCCAACTAATACCACTGTACATTTTCTCAGTAGTAGTGCCGGGTAAAATTGTGATGACTTTTGAATTGTGAGGCAGTTCCCAACTTAAGAACATATGTCATGCAGACAACCCCTAGTTATGCCAATGTGCCCTTTGTGACTTGTGGCGAATCTCTTCGGATTCCAGTAATTTACAGAATTTCAACTCTTGTTATCCATGTGCTGACATTTTTCTTTCACTATTAATTAACATTTAATGCACATTTTCCTGTAGGAGAGCTGGGGAATAAAGTTTGATTGTGAAAATCATTTATTTTTATACTTGAGTATAAGCCAACCCGAATATAAGCGAGGCACAATTTACCCAAAAACTGGGAAAGTTATGATAGTTGTAAACCTAGAATGGAAAATGCATTGGTCACAGCGTCCCCTCACTACTGAAATGCACAGCAGCCTCCCCTGATTAATGAAATGCCAGGGAGCTCTCCCATTAATGAAATGCCCAGAAGACTCTCCTCAATAAAGAAATGCCTAGAAGACTCTCCTAATAAAGAACCCATGCAGCAGTTCTTCCCTCAAACTCTTCCCTGACATATGCAGCAGCTTCTTCCATCATAATGAAAGGCATCAGCAAAGTCTTCCCCACTAATGAATGGCCCACGCAGTCTTCCCTCACTATTGAAATGCCCACAGCCGTCTTCCTCTTCAACTAATGAACTAGCCCAGCGTCTTCCTCACTATGAAATACCAGCAGTCTTCCTCATAATGAAATGCCGCATTTCCCTCATTAAAAATGCCAGCACCCTCCCTCTAATGAATATCAGAAGCCTCCTCAAATAAAAAAACTATAAGGCTCTTGCACACTAGCGTTGCGTTTCACGTCAGGGTGAATGCGTGAAAATGACGTTTTTGCTGCGTTTTGTTTTATTTTGTTCGCGTTTTTTTGCGTTGGTGCGTTTTTCACGCGCGTTTTTTAAGTCAATGGGACTTTTCAAAGGGACCAAGGTTCGGGGAATAAAATGTTTTATTTAATTGAAAAATAATGTCTTCTGATAAGTTGCACAACATCATGCGTCTATTCTTCACTGTTCCGCGCGCGTATATTATTCCCGACAAGTTAGCAGATGTGAAGAACGTGAAGATAGATACGCGCGGAGCGGTGCGAACAAAATAGCATGTGAAGACATATAATGTGTGTAAAGAACACATTGGAGATGTTTCCATACATCTGCAATGTCTTCTTAACACATATAATATTGGTTCTTCACATGCTATTTGTTCGCACCGCTCCGCGGCGTATCTCCCGACAAGTAAGCAGATGTGCCGAACATCTGTAATCTATTCTGCACTGTGTTCTGCACTGTGTTTTTATCTTAAATGATCCTGTGTTCACGTGTTCACTGTGTTCACTGTTTTACTTATTCTTCACTGTTCTTCATTGTGTTTTTATTAATGAATCGATTCGCAGCAGGGGAAATACTGTTATACTGCGTCACCTAGCAACCTTACGTTTAAAAACGCATGCAATCGCATTGCACTTGCAATGTTTGCGAGTGCAATGGTTTTTGATACGTCCCATAGACTGAATGGGCGTGAAAAAGCACGTGAATCGCAAAAATAGAGCATGCTGCGATTTTGACGCGCGTGCAAACGAACGCAAGCACGCGCGTGCAAAACAACGCAAATGAAGAAAGACCCATTGAATACAATGGGACAGAGTGCAATGCAAGTTCTGCGCGTCAAATGCACGCGCAGAACTCGCGCGTGAAAAACGCCAGTGGAGAAGGGGCCTCAGTCTCCCCTCGCTAATGAAATGCCCAGCCTCCCCACTCATGCACAGAAGCCTCCCCACCAATTAAACATCTATTGCCCTCCCCCAGTAATTGAATGCCCTACAGACTCCCCACTAATGAAATGCCCAGAAACCTCCCCCAATAATTAAATGCACAGGAGTCTTTCACGCTAATTAACCCATTAAGGATGCCGGGTATTTTTGCTCATTTTTCGCTCTCCACTTTCAAAAATCCATAACTTTCTAATTTTTCTGTGTACAGAGCTGTGTGAGAGCTTATTTTGTGCGTAACAAATTTTACTTTCCCGTGGTATGATTTATTATTCCATGCCGTGTAGTGGGAAGCAGGAAAAAAATTCCAAATGTGGAAAAATGGAAAAAAGCGCATGTGCGTCACATTCTTGTGGGCTCAGTTTTTACGACTTTCACTATTTGCTCCAAATAATACCTCTACTTTATTCTTTGGTTCAGTATGATCTCGGTTTTACCAAATTCATACAGGTTTTATTGTGTTTTAATACATTTTCAAAAATTAAACGAATGTGTACGAAAAAGGAAAAAAAAATTGCCATCTTCTGACTCTAATAACTTTTTCATACTTGATTTGATCTGGTTGTTATAATTTTGATGACAGATAGCGCTGTATTGCCAAAAATCTAAATGTGTGCAAAAACGTTGAAAAAGGGAATATTTTGATAGATACACATCAAAACCAAAATATGAGCAATAAGCAATGTTTTTCTAAAAGTTGCCAACGTTACCAAAATTGAGCACTTAATGTAGAGCGAAATTCCCCATCTTCAGGGGAGGAGACTTAAGTTAATCAAGCTCTCTGAACGGGGGCGGGGAGAGGCGGGGAATCACAATAAACCAGCCCCGTAAGAGAACATAAAACTACTACAGAACATGAATAGGTTACGCTGAATGTTGTTTCTACGTAAAAAATATTATTCCCCCCACCGCACCCTAGGGAAGCGATGGAGAAACCGAGTGCCAAAACTTTAATCAAAATCCACTTATTTATCAAAAAGTGCTAACATGGCAATTGAAGTGGTAACTTACTGCTCCGTCGTAGCTTTCTGTCAGCTTCCTTAAGACACTGATACAGTAGAAAGAATTAGGACAAATCCAGGGTCCCATTAAAACGAAGAATTGTTGAGCCTGGGGAAGGAGCTACAATGATAATCCAGGACTGTCCACACCTTCCCACTCCTCTTGTAGTCTCACATAGCACTGTTGCGTTATAATAGCACTAGGCTTCCTGGAGATACCTTGAGTACTCTCTGGTATTGGCCTGGTTACCCACAGAGAGGACTCTTTGGGGGTCATTTACTAAGGGCCCGATTCGCGTTTTCCCGACGTGTTACCCGAATATTTCCGATTTGCGCCGATTGTACCTGAATTGCCCCGGGATTTTGGCGCAAGCGATCGGATTCTGGCGCATCGGCTCTGGCATGCATGCGACGGAAATCGGGGGGCGTGGCCGAACGAAAACCCGACGGATTCGGAAAAACCGCCGCATTTTAAAAAAGAAATGTGTCGCTCGGGAAGCGCTTACCTTCACCTGGTCCAGCTCGGTGTATTCCGGTGCGTTCTGATGCTTTTCAGCGCAGCAGCGCCACCTGGTGGACGGCGGAGGAACTACCTTCATAAATCCCGTCCGGACCCGAATACTGTTCAGAGAATGCGCCGCTGGACCGCGAATGGGCCGGGTAAGTAAATCTGCCCCTTTGTGTCACCTCTGGCACCAGCACTATAGCTTCGCCACCACTGCCCTAGGGGATGACAATTCAGGGTCAAATTTAGTATCATAGGATAGATTTTTGAAAAATATTTGACATATATATTTTGTTTTTTCGATCCAATGTGTATTTCCCAAGATAATCCACCATCCCGACCTTTTTGTTACACCCTGTCTAGAAGTTCCAGAACGTAGATGAGAAAATGGGGAGGTAAGCCCGTGGGTCCAGGGTCCATTCAAACATGACAAGGAAGGTTACAGTAGTCGACTGCCTAATAAATCCCTGCAGTGAATAAGTCTAATTGGTTATGTAGGGAAGGCGAGAAGCATTCCATAGAGCGCATGTCATTAACACGTGGGAGAAGGTCAGAGGATACCACGGTTTTTCTTACTCTAGCTTCATCCATTTTTTAATAATTTGCAAGGTTGTAGGCAAAGGTACTTTTTTTCAATTTTTCTCTTAATAGTAAAAACCATTACTTCTCATATGGATATTACAACCCCGGAGGGAAACAATACCGCTCGCTGAGTTGAGATTATGTGGTAATGCAGCACATTTTGGATCTATATTAACACTTACAGTGCATTGCAGAAGGATTGCTCCAATCTACTATGCAGAAGGGTAATTACCAGTTCAAACAGACCCCAAAGACAGTCTTTTCCTAGAAAGGTGCAGTGTCCTTTCCTCCGGCCATTGGAAACACACAAATCTATGGTGCGAAATTAGGTTGGAAAGAGATGAAACACTTTAAAATACATCATTTTGTAATAAGATGGATTCAATAATCTTTCTTTCTGAGCACAAGCCCATTTCTTAAATGGCAGATAACATATTTTTTAATTGCATACTGTATTTTTTTTTACTGTAGACAACGATGGCTGACATTTAAATTGAGAAATTTACTAGATAGTTAACATCTTTCTCTGGAGCAGTGTAACAGATTTCTTAATAAATGAAGGTTTTAGATAATGTTTAAGGGGTTGGCCACTCTTTTACATAATTTACCAATGTGCCTTTATTGCAATAGACTCCCTGAATGTTCATCAAGTGATTCAGCGCTCCTGATACTTACTGTTTTGTTGTCTGCAGGCTCTAGTGATTCTTTGTTTACATGTCTGAGCTCTGATGAATAGGAGGAGCTGCAGCAGGAGATTAATACTCATCCTGCTCTCTCCCTCTCCCCTTTTCCTCTTTCTGTCAGTGAGACAGACGGTAAAACAAAGAGATACACTTGCAGATGCCATAAGGACGGGCTGGAGCAGTGAGAGACAGGAGGCAGAGGGCAACATGGTGAGAACAGGAAAAGACTAAGGTTCTCAAAGACATGGTTACATTTACATTTACAGATATGTGTAATGGAACAGATTTATTGAAAAGTGGCCAACATCTTTAACATATTATTGGTCCTGTATAGACTGGGGAAAATTCATTAGCTGCCTAGGTGCCTAGACTATGGAAGATATTTATGTTAGTTATGGTGCATTGTGTCCCAGCTTATGATGTCTCCTCCTACTAGCCCGCCTCTCCTGTTATATTAGGCCAGGGCTGCAACTGTCATGCAATTTTATGCCAGGCCATACCCTAAGCTTTAGCCTCCGCCTCATTGGGCGTGAATGATCACAGGGTATGCAGTAGCTAGTGTGCAGGTGCAGGGCAGAATGTTGGGCCGTCATGGTGGCATAAGGGGAGGAATAATCACAATTCCTGGTGTTGCACAAGGAATTGAATTTATTTCAGGGCTTGAAAACTGGCAGAAAAGCCCTGATAAATGACCCCCCTATAACTTGGTTGCAAGGGAACATCTATGCTACATTAAAACTGCTCTTTTAACTTCTTCTTTGTGCTATATGGACTCCTATTAATCAAACATTGAAGGCCTATACAAAAAAATGTTACTTTATTTCACCTCCAGCACCTTCACCTATCTACATTATATGTATAATACATGTTATGCAAAATTAAATAAGCCAAAGCTACATAACAGGATACAGTATAATAGCAATACTTCTCCCTCATTACCTTCCCTGTATGGGGCTGTACAGTTTTTTCATGTTTAAGTTAGTTGGTGTGAGCTGTGATCAAGGGTAAACCTAAACTGTTCTGCCTGAGGCGAGGTATAGAATGGTGTTTTTTGCCCTATCCAGTAGTAATATATTAGGTTATTTATTATTATTTTTTACTAGGAGGATTCTCCAACACTGAGACACCATTTTAAGAGTCAGGTCCTGCCCTGTAGCAAATAACTGCGCTCTTGATACTGCCCCCATCTTGCTGCACGTGGTGCTGCCTGAGGCAAGAGGCTCAACTGACCTCATGGCTGCAGAATCCCTGGTTGTAAGTAAAAAATTGGAGTTATGCCCCTCTTATACAGTGAATGGACCTTCTCCTTCTGTCCACATAGGATCTAGTACTTAAAAGTGTGGCAAGACCATCAACTATATGAGATACCATAGTGGGTGTTGGCTACTTGACATTTTTTTCATTGGGATCCAATGGCTATAATTGTGATTGTTGATCATTGTTCAAGTTTTCTTCCTAATAAGATAATCTAAGGGGGAAAGAACTTATAATATAAGAATGAGGTCATCTAAACTAAAAACAATCCCTAAAGCAAAACTACCATCAAAATCCAGCATGATAAACAAGGAACACTAATCATAGATCCAAGCACTGTGACTGTAGTAATCTTCTTATATTTTTTTATCCATCAATTTCTATAATTATGCTAATGAAAGAAGGTCTCTGTGGGTGTTACAAGGGCCTCTTTGCTCTTGCTTCATAGACTGTTACACTGTGAAGAAACATGTCTCACCCTCCCCACTGCTCCCTTGGTACTTCCCCTTCCCTCTGCCCACAGTGTAAGAGGATAAGTGCTCCTGCGCAGTGTAGCAGCCAGTGAAACTACAGCATGTAGGTGCTCTGGCTCATCATTTTATAAGTTGATTTTAAAAGGAAAGAGGCCATGGACAACACATATGTGAATATTACCACAGTCACACTGTCCCTGGTATATCAATGCTTGATTTTTATGGAAAATTAGCCCCCCAAAATTTGCAGTAAATGGAAGTTTTTGATGATAAAACATATTTTCTCTTCAGTAAGATACTGTACTCTATCATTTGTGAGTTTTTTCAATCATTTTTCTTTTTCCGGGACCTGATTCTGACCTTCAAATAATACTCTGTGAAAGACTCATTGATTTAGGTGTGAATATTTTGATTCTTATCTGAAAATGGGTATTTCGACACCAAAAAAAACAGGTTTTTGTTAAATAGTTCTCATTTCCTGGTATTCATCAGTTATCTGTGAAACAACATAATTTGTCACAATTTGTTCTGGCTCACTTAGCTGAGTATTCACATGTTGTTCAATATATCGAGTAATTATATTTTACATAGAGACGCTAGCCCAGAAACCTAATTTTACTCTTTCTCTGGCCAAATCTCTCTGAGCATTTTTATATCTAGGTAAATACTATATTGTTTAATAAGCAAAAACAGCCATATTTGTGATTTTTCAAGACCTTCTGTACAAAAACATCCACAAAAGCAGCAGATGTGACCGCAAATATTTACTCAGCTTTATTACTTCTAGAGCTGCGAGCATGATTTGCTACGTACTGTAACCTAGATGGGCAGTGTGATGATACATAGACATACAAATGATACATACCAATGTCTGCAATAATCATTTTTACAGTTTTAGGCTATATTCACACAAACCTATGGGGGACGTATATAAGGCATATATACTTCCCCAATACACGGTAATGGGTGCACCGTTCCGTAGCCTCGAGAAACATAGGACATGTCCTATCTTTCCCCGGGATACGGTGCCATGGCCTTTTATCGCTATGGAGAGGAGCAGGGTTGAGAAGCGCTCACCCCCTCCTCCTCTCCCCGACGCTGACGTGTGCCCACCTTACTACGGTAAGGCGGGCATACATTGTGTGAATGTAGCCTAAAAGGGATTTCACATCTTACTTTTTCTAGAATGGAGGATGAGTGATACTTTTCACCCCCACAACACACTGACTTCTAATATTTTGTGTATTATGTCTGATATGATCTGTGTTTTTGTTACAGCAGCAAATGTTGTCTGTTTCAGGGGTTAAGCAACAAAGCCAGACATTGTGTGGGATTTTAACATTCAAAATTGAGTCACAACTTCAAGCCATGCACTTACATACACCGGGAATAAGAAGGTGAACTCCGGCGGACCTCAGTGGGGAAGCGACACATGCAGGAAATTGGACGCACAATCTTAGTGAATTGCGGCAGCTCATAATCCTCGTCGGATAACGCACGTTGGGGATCGCGACAGGATGGTTAAGTAAATGTGCCCCATTGTGTGATTGCAACTAACATGTGTGAGTTTATAAAAATGCTATTTTTAAGGGGGAAGTTGGGGCCCATTCAGAAGTCTGGCAATATCTGTGGTTTTAGAAAGTGACACGAGTACTTTAGGATAGAGCTGCAGCCAGAATCTGGGGAGAGCATAAAGGAAATGCTGGATCATGTCGACAGGCTGCCGGCGTTATTATATTATTATCCATCTTCTGTGGAGCTAGACCAGAAGAGGCATTATATTCTTTCCTTGCACATCAATCAGATACTATGTTGGAAAGAGAATCATAATGAATGCTATAGCATAGCTGTATGAGGTGCAGATGATGCAATAATATGTAGGTTCTGAGAATATTGCATGAAATCCCCCTAAAACAGTATTGCGTTACTAGACACAACATAGGTCTGCTGCTGTTTTAGGGAAAAGAATCCATGTGTTTCTCATCTGGGTACAGCCAGGATATAACCAGGATTTAAATGGAACCAGCTACCTAGACTCACAGTTTTTGTTATGTGTGGCTATACCCACACATTCAACCTATGTCTTATTTTTTTACTTGTTCCTTCCACGCCAAAAGTTAACTTTAAAATATGCAAATGAGAGTGAAGTGCTTTGAGAGGCATTGCAGCGGTCCTCAGGGTTCCAGCATCACTGGAATAACAACACTGTGTGATACATGTTCACCATTCAGCTCCTTCTCTCATTCTTACCCTTCCAGGTAAAATGTAAATTCTGCCTCAGGCAGATCGCGGACCCCTGAGGGACGGGCGGCAGATCATAAGTTGTAAGGAATTGTTTACTGCTGGCTAGTCTTTACTACCATAAAATCAATTACATCAGTTTCTTAAAGACACGGATGCAATTGATAGGCATAGGGAGAGGATAGCCGTGTGTGTACACTGCTCTGCATGACACAGGCTGGTGTGATGTTTTAATGTGTGCTGGCCTGTTACCCTACATAGAAGATGCAGCTGTGATGGGAGATGATGTGAAGATGGAAGTTACCAGAAGAACTAGAGCTGGAGGTAAATATTACATTTATTGTTTTATTTTAACAATGGTCCGGCCTATATATACCATATTTATCAGACTATAAGACGCACAAAAATCCTTATGTATGAACCGTACTTACAGACAACAGCTGCCTTGAACTGTGCACAGGTCTGCCACCTGCTGGTCATTCATCCTTATAATCAGGTGCGCCTTATAATCCGATGCACCTTAAATATGAACCTAGACGTTTTAGCAGCCAATTATTGATGGTGCACCTTTTAATCCGGCGTGCCTTATAGTCCGAAAAAAGCTTTTTAAGGGAGAGGGCTGCCTGTATACAGTACCTATGGAGGTGGGACTCCTGTCTGTATATAGTACCTATGGTGGTGGGGGTAAGGTTCCTGCCTGTATATAGTACCTATGGCGGTGATGGGGGGTCTGCCTGTATATATAAGTAAATATTAATTAGGAAGACACTGCTATATATAAATGTGGGTGCTTTACATACTTTAATTTATTCTGGGGACTATATATAAGATTTATTTGGGTTGTGGTGCTAGGGATATATATTATTTAGGAGCACTGTTATCTGGGTGACATTATATGCTAAGTGACTGTGGTATTTTTACAGGCACAGTGAGGAGATGTGCTTGTGGGAGCTGAAGACAGCTGTTGGTTGATTCAGAAAGGATAAACATTGGCTGGGAGAAGTTGTAAAGAAGTTCTATTCCTCATGGAGCATATCATCTCCTGTAAGGTACTAGACGCCACTATAGTCTGTGTCCCTGACTGACTCCTAGTGTGTGAGACCGCATCAGCCTGTGTAGTGTCAGTCACGGGGTGTCAGTGATCCGGTGGCGCTGGGTGGTGTTGTTATCAATTATTAGTAGTATTGTTAGCATTTTCTGATCAGGTTGTAGATGCTTTGTAAAGATTTGCCTGCAATTTTGATGAGCCGTGTATAGCAGGGCATCAGGAGTATCTCAGTTTTTGGCACAGGAAGCAAAAAGGCCAGAATCGGCCAGGTACATAGCTCCTGGAGCCAGTGAGATGTGTACAGTCACTGGACTCATCAGGTGCTCTGCTAAAGCACTTCAGCCTCATTAGCGTATTTCTAATGTAAAGTTTTGGCATGCTGGACAAAAGCAACAAAAGTATGGGTGACATTTGTGCATAGTGAAAAAAATTCCAGCTGCAAACGGTGTCCACGTGCGGATAAAACACTGTTTTCTTTATTCAAAAAGTATAAAAGCAGAAATATGATGAGGGCAAACAGCCTATGTACATGGCAAAAACTGATACAGGGTAGTGAGGAGACGGATAATGGGCCTAAACGCGGGTTCAGCAGAACATCCTCCGTATCCATGTTTCTCTGAAACGCGTAGGCCATTATCCGTCTCCTCACTACCCTGTATCAGTTTTTGCCATGTACATAGGCTGTTTGCCCTCATCATATTTCTGCTTTTATACTTTTTGAATAAAGAAAACAGTGTTTTATCCGCACGTGGACACCGTTTGCAGCTGGAATTTTTTTCACTATTATCTTCCTTGTACTTGGAGCCACAGTGTCCGTGCTCACGGGACGTCACGTCTGCATATGCTTTCATCCATCCAGGTGAGCTGACTTATCTTCTCTTTGCCGTTTTTGTACATTTGTGCATAGCCCTATATGACATAGCACTTTGGGTAGGTAAGTTGTGGTGATGGATTCCCTTCAGTAACTTACCTCTAATATTTTAGTGGGGGGAGGTTTGTTTTGCTTTTTCTTCCATTTGTCTTAAAATATTTGACTTTATTATTGGCATTTATTTTATCTAAATCCTCCCTTCTAAGCATTGGGCATGTACCTGTGTGCATTTATGTAATTTTTTTCACTTTTATTTTTTGTTGGCTGGGATAATACTTTCGAAAATAACAGCAGGAAGACAAAATGGAAATACGGCTTTAGAGGAATGTAATAAAGGTAATTGTACAAGGTACTATCACAGTTAATCACTGTATTTAGATATCTTAAAAAGGTGCCCCCCAAACTTCCATAGCAACAAGATGGTGCGATTATGAGATGCATTGTGACAAAAGCTAAAAGGTTTCCAATTACCTGTCTGCAAACTGACAAGAAAGGGAAAGGCGGGAGGAGATCGTATTTTACTCTTGTCTGTGAGGGCTCCAAGAATATTCTCTAAAATACATTAATTGGATTTTAATTTTAGGATATGAAATATGCTGGAGTGTGAAAACTCTCTCTGGCTATTCTGCTTGTTGTGCAATCTCTTTCTTTGATACTGAATTTTACTTTATTTTGCTTTCAGACATACAGCCATGAGTAGGGATGAGTGGACCAATTCATGTTCAGGTTCGCCGAGTTCTGCAGAGTACAGCTCTGTTACCCCAACACGAATGCTCACCTCCACCATTAACTCCTGTGTTTGGTGCTGGCAGGTGTTAGCGAAAAATGTAACTGGCAAAGCAGCTAGCAGCATTTAAATGCCAAGACCATCCTGTTTTGTGGCGGGCTCTGGTGAAGACCGGGTGCCACTTAGATTCCGGTCCCAGGTGTCGGCTAGTGTCTACTCCCGCGGTGGTCCAGGGGGTTCACTGACCCCGATCCTTACACTCGGATTAAGCCTGGAATCATTCACCAAACCCAAACCTGAACTTCTCAGAGAACATTGCAGGTGCGAGTTCAGGTTTGCCATTTGGATTTCACCAGTGACTTTTTCCCTAGGATAGTCGTTACCCATGACAGCGATACTATGTTCTGCCGGTGGCATTTAACTGGTTAAGACCCACGATCAGTGCCAGAATCAATTGTGGTTGTTGATGGCACCGATCGTGGATCTTAACCCTTTAAATGCCACCTGTAAAGCTTAGGATCATTGTCATGGCTATCCTAGGGAAAAAGTCACCGGTGAACCCAAATGGCAAACCTAAACTCGCACCTGCAATGTTCAATGAGAAGTTCAGGTTTGGGTACGTTGAATGATTCCAAGCTTAATCCCAGTGTCAGGGCTCGGAGTCAGTGAACCCCTGGGACCCCCGAGGGAGATGACACTAGCCGGCACCTGGGACTGGAATCTAAGTGGTACCTGGTCTTCACCAGTGCCTACCGCAAACTAGGATGGTCTTTCTGCGACGTGGTGCCACCAGGTCATTCCATAGGTGCGACTAGCCCACGGTGGCAGCCAGGGTCGAAGTACGAATTCAGCGTGAAATCTTGGGGTCAAGAGCAGGCAGAAGTTCACGGCAGGCGGCAGTGGTGCAGAGTCAGGAACGGAGCAGAAGGTCAAGGCTGTCAGATCGGGAGCAACGTCAGGGTCAGATCCGGGGTCACAACAGGAGATCAACGCAGGAGAATAGGGAACACACATAGGAAGCTATCTCTAGGGCTAGTAGCTCAAAGATCCGGCGGGGGTTGATGGGAGCAGCAACGGATGCAGGAACTCGGGCACACGAGGTTCGTGAATCGCGACCGACTTCATCTTCACCAGACTGTCCGAATCGGGGATCGCGACAGGACCAGGTAAGTAAATTTGCCACATTGAGATTTGTGGGCAATGTTTTTTAGACAGACCAGAGTATTTTGAATTTTTTTTAATTCTGGACTGTGGCTGGGTTATTGCTTTATCAGCCATCTTGCTGTAGATTTTTGAGTGTGCTTGGCATTGTTCACCTCAATCTAAATGCCACTGTAACTGAGTAATGTTCCTAGATAGGCAAAATCTCAATTTCCTCTGGCTTGTTTCCCAGTAGTAACACTCCTTTGCAGCACTGTTCAGGAACTCGCGATGGGCAGTTCTTTACCTTTGTCCCACTGAACATGTCTTTCTACCTGCAGCCTACCGATGAAGGCCATTGTGCCAAGGCCGAAATGCATACACGAACTGAGTAGACTTCACTGCTACTAACTTTACTTTACTTTACATTACTAACACTTTTGGGCAGAGGCTATCATGCTTAGATTGTGTGGAAAAAAATAAGCCACTCAACATTTTAACCACCTGAGGACTACACTACTTACAGGACCCAACTATACCTATACTATATAAGTTTAGATTGTTGGCCTCATATTTACAGGAAAGAGGACTACAGTGTCTTTGATGAGAGTCACAAGAAGGTTATAAGAATGAGGGGCCTATTCTCACCCATTTATTTTTTTGCTCCCCTTGCTAATTTTTTTTAAACTTTTTCTGTTTACGGAGCTGTGCTTGTTTTCTGTGTAACAAATTGTGATTCCTAGCATTGGTATTTACAGTATGTACTTGAGTATAAATATAAATGTGCTGAAAAACTCAAATTCGGCTTATACTTAAGTCAAGAAAAAAATAAAATCAAAACTCCCCTTTCTATCACCCCACACAGGTTTTCTCTTCTTCCGTAGACAGTTGCAGGTCCATTCATGGG
The DNA here is from genome assembly GCA_019512145.1 of Engystomops pustulosus. Lineage (NCBI taxonomy): Eukaryota > Metazoa > Chordata > Amphibia > Anura > Leptodactylidae > Engystomops > Engystomops pustulosus. The sequence continues at coordinate 199,407,643 of CM033644.1, forward strand.
GGGGCCGGATATAGGAGTTTTGCTTTTATTTTTGTAGTGCTACCAGGAGCAATGGTGGCTATATACTGGGGGTTTGTTGGTTGAGGGAATGGCCTGGCTATATGCTGGAAGGCATGGGTTGACTATATACTATGGGGCACTGGCTGGCTATAGGGGGCACTGGCTGATTATATACGAAGGGGAAACTGGCTGACTATGTACTAGGACAACTGGCTGGCTATATACAAGGAGGCATTGACTGGCTGGCTATATACTGGGGGGGGCAGGAGGCTGGCTAGCTATAAGCTGGGGGTTGGATGGCTAGATACTTGGGGGCGTTTCCCACCCCAGGCTTATATTTGAGTCACTGGGGGTCATTAACTAAGGGCCCGATTCACGTTTTTGCGACGGTTTAACTGAATATTTCCATTTTGCGCCGATGTTCCCTGTTTTGCCCCCGGATTTCGGCGCACGAGATCGGATTTTGGCGCATCGGCGCCGGCATGCACGCGACGGAAATCAGGTTGGCGTGTCCGTAAAAAAAACCCGCCGCTGGATCGCAAATGGACCGGGTAAGTAAATCTGCCCCACTAGGTTTTCTCAGTTTTGTGTGGTAAATTTATGTTACTCGGGTCGGCTTATACTCGAGTATATACGGTAATGTTCCATACCACGTACTGGGAAGCAGGAAAAAAATAGTTTTACTCTTTTTTTTTAGTTCCCCAGGGAAACTGAAAAAAGCCATATACTACTGTGTATCAGAATATAGCAGTTTTGATATGCAACCCCTGGCACATCCATTAGCACATTGTAACAGATCTACATAAATGACAAGTCCTGGAGTCTTATATAGACTAATTGCTATTGTGGTTACAATGAGCCAGTATGGCTGTGTTCATGTGCCACAGGCTTTTGAATGGCTCTGGCAACATTGCCGAAGACATTTAATGGATTAATATCCTTGCTGTACGGAGAGTGTTCAGACTATGCAGCCTGTCCATACTCTCCTTGCCATCTGCCGGTCGCGGATCCGCTGGATGCCCACCATACTATTACAGCAGTTTATTTTCTTACCCACATAATATAATTTTTTTATATAAATATAAAATTTTTAATTAATATTTTTGCATTTCATGCTTTTACCCTCTCTATTTTCACTTTAAGATACCTGTCATAAGCCGTTTTACCATTTTTTATCGATGTAGTTTTGTAATGTAACATTTACATCACAATATAATCAGCTATTAGTTACTATGGTGATATTAGAATTTTGTATTTTTAAATCCCTCTCCCTCTTTCATCCTGGAGGTAAAGGCTGGGCCTATAGTAACTTGATTTCACCGTAGTGCCTTAACGGGAATATAAAAGATCCCAAATATCCCCACAAGAAAAAACTATATTGTGTAGGGAAATTTACTACATTTCCAGAAATTTCCTCCCACCCCCCTTTCTCAACAATTCAAGATTCAAAAAAATAAGTTTTTATCTTTAAGTAAATTAGCTTCTTGGTGCACCAGCACCCTGCACTGCCCTTTTATACAATGATGGACATCTGAATGTACCAGTTCTTGGAACTACGGTAAGTTGTATAATTTACTTTTTTTGTAAAATAACAGAAAATGGTTCCTTTGATTTCTTCTAATCGTGGTTGGCAGTGTCAAATTTACTATGGCAACCAATGTCTACCAATGAAGTTAGCACTGATAGTCTATTCAAGAAACATCGTTAAATTTTGCCTGTACATTACAGACCTACCATTGCCCGGATCTAATTTTTTAAATTCTGACTCCTGATTGACCCTACTTCTGGCCTTTGGCCTTGTTCTTAGTTACCTACCTGCCTTATCTATTGTTTACCTCTGTGCTCTGACCTTAGGCTATCTTTGGAGTACTCTTATCTTCTGGCATGACACAACTTGCTACAGTTTCATTAGTTCTACTGCCGTATATAAGGGGCCATTCAAATACAGCAGCTTGATTTTTTCTGGCATATGTTGCTTTGCTTGTTACTCTGACCTTGGGCTATCTTTTGACTACTTTTGTGACTTATCCGCTTGCATTTCAGATCCTACCTAAGCTACAGCTTCTTCAGTGCTATTGGCATAAAAGTGTGACTACAACCCAGGAATCTGACCGCTACAATATGTCCATACACCCTTGTGGGCATTAAAGGTGAAGAGCAGAGACTGTTCTTCCCGGTGAGGCCAGTGTTAAAATAAACTGTGGCTAGAATCCATATTTTCAGTGAGAAAGTGTTCTCTAAACTGGTTTGGTTCCCAATGCTGAGCCAGGGATCATTTAGTCTTGAACTGCATAAGACAGGAGCCCCTGACTTGTGCTGGTGTTGATGGTGTTGTCGGCAGTGAAAAGCTTGAGGAGCAGAAGCATGACCACTAGGCACCTCCACCACTCATTAAATTAGTGGATATTCTTGCTGAGCAATGGAGATATAAGGAGTAGAAGTAATACAGTCAGGCATCTACATTACTGACTCTCAAAACCTCCTTCCCCGGTTCTTGGGAAAATGAACCTAACCTCAACTATTGCAACTGCCTCAATTTTATTCTTTTTTATATGTTATCTCTTGATGTACTCTTCTACTCTATCTTTTGACTACTCTTGTGTCATATCCCCTTGCATTTCACAAGCTAATTAAGCTACAGCTTCATCAGTGCCACTTCCATACTAACTTGTACAATGAATTCATACATACTTGGGGGTTTAAGGGTGAAGATCAGAGATTATTCTTGCTAGTGAGACCAGTGCCAAGATCAACTGTAGCTGAAATCCACCTGTCCAGTGAGATGATGTTCCACAACCATTGTTCTAAATTTAACTACCAGGCCAGGGATCATCCACTGGAAGAAGATTAGGCAGGATTTTCTACTATCTGGTGTAGAAACGTGTACTGGTTTTGTGGGAAGTAATGAGTTTGAGGAGCAGAAGCATGGCCACCAAGCAAGTCAACCACACTTTAAATCAGTGGCCATGGCCAGGCGCCTCCATCAATCATCCAGTCAGCAGAGACTCCTACATATCCTCCTCTTGTAACACCACAAGAAACCTCAAAAAACTATTGCAACTGTCTCAATGTTGTTTTGCTCACTGCTCTGACTTTAGGCTATCTTCTGACTACTCTTTTGACTTACCCCTTGCATTTCACATCCTCACTAAGCTGCAGCTTCATCAATGTGGTTTTAAGGGTGAAGAACGGAGACTAGTGCCAGTGCTAAAATCACCTGTAGCTTGAATCTACATGTCCAGTGAGACAGTGGGGATCATTTACTTACCTGGGTTCTCCGGCGCTGATTTGGGTCTTCCGGCGATTCACTAAGGTAGTGCGCCCGATGTCCACCAGGTGTCACTGCTGCGCTGAAGTCCGTCGGAGTTCACTGAAGTTTACCGAGCCGTGCTGGGTGCAGGTAAGTGCGCGTCGAGCGATTTTTCCGAATCTGTTGGGTTTTCCGATGGCCATGCCCCCCCCATTTCCGTCACGTGCATGTCGGCGCCGATGCACTACAATCCGATCGCATGCGCCAAAACCGCGGGGCAATTTGGCGCAAATCGGAAGTTTTTGGGCAACCCAACGAAAAAACGTGATTCGGGCCCTTAGTAAATGACCTCCAGTGTTCTGCAACCCTTGGTTTATAGACAGGGCTATCCAGGTGAGACAAGCTCCCTATTGTATATATCAATTCAATGCAGGAAATAGGTTCCAATAAACTAAATTATACACATGTCCCATTTTTCCTGTTTACCTTTCCATGGAAAAGAAAGCTTGAAAACATTTTTCAGGTTCTGTAGCTAAATATTTATATTACAACAAACTACATGAAGCTATTAGTTACTATGGAGATATTAGACTTTTCAGTGGTAAATTGCACTTGTTGCTTATAAACACTTAGCAAATAGCCTATAATTAATACTGCCGCGCATTTAAGTAACGGCAAACGCTGACCGCTTACCGCAAAAGGGGAACAAAAACAAACAATTAAGTCCTTTGTTTTGCAAAAAGCAACTCATTTTTCTGATTAAACAAAGAAAAAGAGAGAAGGAAAAAATAAACTATACATTATCAACATTAGAAACATTAGAAACACATATTTATGTGCATCTGTTGAGTCGTTGTATTATTGGGATGGAAAACAATATTACCTTATGCAGGTCAACCATAACCGAGTGCGGAAATTCTAATTTGTTATTTTATTCAAATGTAACATTGGATGTTCTGTGGCAGCAAAGAGGAAAACATGGAAACTCAGGGACACATTTACTAAGAGTAGTGCAAACTGCACTAAATGCAGTTTGCCTATGTATACTGCAGGGTGCACCAGATTCAAGATTTCTAGCACATGTTCTGTATAATTCTGGAGCTCACCGCACTGCCTCGAAAGAGTGCACCGTCTTTTTTGCTGCACGTGCAACATCTGATACATCTGGTGCACGGTCCGACTGAGAACCGAAACGCCCCCTAATTTGTGTTGCATGAAAACTAGTGAAGCTGCTCCACAAAAGGGTTGCATGCAACAAAGTTGTGGTGCAGACACTTCTTAAATACCTGTACAAGCAGTTTGCACCTAAAAGAAAGTGCAAAGAAAACTGGAGCACAGCCCATAGTAAATGTGTTCCTCAGCCTTGCTTGCCATACGTCGTACGGACACGTCAGGAGGATTCCCTATACAGTGAGTTACGTCACCCGGGAATTCCCCCTCCCTTATTTCACTTTAAAGTTGATTTTATGGATGATGCCACTAAAGTGGACCATGACTTAGTCCCTTGATTTGAAAGGGACGAAGATTCTTCACAACAAATGGATAGTAGTTTATAAGGTCAATTTCTGCTGACAGGTTCCCTATAAATCTTTTCATTTTGAAATTACCAGTCAACCATTATACATGGTGGCTTTATCACTCTTTCAAAAAATGTCCGGAGGAAGAAATATTGGATATTTTCGATTCAGGACCACTTTCTGGTAGTATTCTTGCAGTAGAGGTCTGGTCACAGCACTAAGGAGTTTTGTCTGGTCCGCCCTGATATAAGTCCTGGAGTGCCTATGGTTGTCTTGCATTTAGAAGTGAACCGGAATGAGATGTGTATTTGGCCAATCGCAAATGTATTTAGAATAAAATGCATGCAATCGGTAACATTCAAAGTTCAAATGAAAAACAAACGGTGCTTGTTAAGAATCGCATGTCAGATGCAAGTCAACTGCAATATTGAAATGCAGCCTTAGATTTTGTTGTGGGCAAATTGCTAAAAATGGCCCGGTGAGAAGTGAGCAAAATAGGATGGCCAGGCTGGCTCCCCAATAATGCCTTGCAGACAGCTCTCAGGTAAGAGACTTAAAGGACATCTACCACCAGGATGAAGGACTGTATGCTACTGAGCCTGAGGGGCTCTAGGCTCCATTAACACCTATGGAGCCTGGAGCTCCAGGTTCACTTATTAACATACAGTCCTTCATCCTGGTGCTAGATGCTCTTTAAGATGTTATGTCATGAATGATTTCTAGACAGGATAAAACTGCTAATAGGGAAAATTAATAGCCTAGATCAGAAATACTTAGACAGAGAAGGGATCAGTGATATAGAAATGTTGGGAGAAGAAAAATTGCAAGAAAAAATGATAGAGAAATAGACAATGGGACAGATTTACTTACCAGTCCCTGCGCGATCCCCACGGTGCGTTCCCCGAGAATGCCGCTATTTACTACGAGCGTATGCCCGATATCCTGCATGTGTCACTTCCCCGCTCAGGTCTGCCCGAGTTCACCTTCTTCTTCCCGGTGAATGTAAGTCCTTGGGCTTGCAACACAATTTAAATTTTAAATCCTGCGGTTTGTCCCAATCCGTCACATAGTCTGCCGGCCCACCCCCCGATTTGTGTCGCATGAAAGCCATCTCTATTGCGACACAATACGATCATGTGCGTCACAATCCCTTTTTAAATCCCTGTCCCAGCGGCGCGATCCCCAAAAAGTCAGAAAACCAGACGGAAATGCGGCCACAGGACCCTTACTAAATAAGCCCCAATATCCCAAAATGTCAACCAATAACCTTGAAAGGCACATCAAAATCACTTGGTTGTTGTATATAGAAACAAAAAGGATATCACTATGTGATCCTTCCAAGTCAGGAGGGGGTAGATAACATACCCCTGCTGTCCCTGGCTACTAGACAACTGCCCACATAGGTGACATTCCCTAAACTGACTTATGTGAGTTTAACACACAGACAGGTCAACCAAATCACTGGCAGAGAAACCCAGCCACAAGGATAGCATTCCAGATAGCTATTGAGCTAGGCTGAGGGTCAGCTGTGAAAACCACCCAAGGTCTTAACCCTTGATTACCTTTCTGTATAGAAAACATGAAAAGCAATATTGTCTTGTAAAAATGTTCTCGAGAAACACATATGTGGAAGGTAAGTGCTCCTCATTCTGTACGTGTTTAGAGTCTGCTTTGTGTGCAGGCTTGCCATTGTAAAGGATGCTGCCTTTGTTCCTTCGGTTCTGTCTGTATATTGACTTATTTTTATGTAATATTTCTTAATTGAAAGTCATTTCACTGCCAGTAAGATAACAGCGTTTAAGTTTATGGTATATTATACCCCTTTATGATTAGCGTTACATATGCAAAATGTATATTTTATGGCAAAAATAAATAGCCCCTTTCCCAGAATGTAAAACTTAATAACCTGTTTAATGTGTAATCTTCACACCTAATCTGCCCAGAAAACACAAGCACATCAATCTCAGCAGATTTCAGGTGTCAGTCCTGTAGCTGCTCCGGGAAATGTTCAATCGCTGGACGTCACATCATCTTGTGTCCAATGCTCCAGGACAATACCCAGCCCCAAATAACTGGGAACGAGGATTTCCAAGCCAAACTATTATATCAGCACACTGACAGAATGATATTACAACAATTAAAGTGGATTATTATAATTACATTCACCACATGACCTCTTCCTTTCTGTGCTGGATTTGGCCTTTGCTTTGCATCCCAGTTGGGTAGGGATGTGCTTGAAGAACATATGTTCAATCCTATGGAGGGAGAGGATGATGGTGCTTAGATATATCTAAAAATGATGATAAAGGAACAAAATAAGAAGAATGTTGTATCAAAATACGGGATAATAAATGCATTGATGTCACAGTACAGGGATAATACACACAGTGATGTCACAGTACAGCCCTGCCCCAGTGTATATAGCCTGCCAGACCCTGCCCCAGTGTATATAGCCTGCCAGACCCTGCCCCAGTGTATATAGCCTGCCGCTGCTGCCGGACAGATCGCACAGAAGATATACAGGGGTCACCGGAAAGGTGAGTTTAGATATATTTATTTTTTTGACTCGAGTATAAGCCGAGTATGGGTTTTTCAGCACATTTTTTGTGCTGAAAAACTAGGCTTATACTCGAGTATATAAGGTAATTTTCGAATTTTTAGGGTTTCAATAAAACGATCATAACAGAAACCCAATAGACAGGACGCAAACGGACAATAACGGAAACCATCGATAGACAATAGATATTTAATCAATGGAAATTTTAATGCATTCGTTAGAATTCTAGAATTATCGTGTACACAGGATTCATCCAAAGAAAATCCAAAAATATTCGGAATCGATACGGTGCAAATACGGAAATGCAAATTGACTTTTTGTGCATTTTTTGATCATCACATACCAAAAAGTCCTGACTTTTATTTTCCATCCGTATAACAGTATAAGGGCTTGTTTTTTGTGGGACATATCCTTGCGTTAAATGGCACCACTTTAGAGATCTTATAACTAGGGATTAGCATACACCATAAAGTTCTGTTCAGGTTCTGGTCCGGGTACCGAATTCCAACACTCAACTAGTAACACCCCTGATCGGTAATGGCACCAATCGTGGGTCTTACCCTGTAAATTACGCCAGTGGCATTTAGAGTTAACACTCTAGAGCATACACAAAATCATAAGAACCAGAAGACAAACAGCCACTGAATGAGGTCACAGATTTTTTGGATACCATCCCAGCAGCTGATTGGTTTGGCTGTCCACCAAGCTAGGTTGTCAATCACAGCTTTAAGCAGAGGAGAGACCTAGGTGGGGTCACAAGCCCAGAAATACTTCTGACAGGGAATTTGAGAATTGATATATACCGGCATCAACAGGGGGCATGTCGTACGCTTCTATTATGGCATTGTCACAGTCTACGGGAATAGTCCCTTGGGACTAAAGTCTGTGGACACCCTGGACCACCGCGGGGGATAAAGATGCCAGCCGCAACCCGGGAGTGGAGTCTAAGTGGACTCCTGGACTTGCTCTTGCTGCGGGGCGAGCCACCAGGTCCCTCCACGGGTGCGACTAGGCCCGCGATGGCAAGGTAGGGACACAGGGCAGGCAGGACCACGGGAAGGCAGGACCAAGGGAAGGCAGGAAACGCTCAGGAATCACGGAGGCGTTTGGAAACGCTCAGGAGGCTTTCGCTTCAGCAGAATGCCTGAAGATCCGGCAGGGGATGCTGGGAGTCGCCAGGCTATATAGCAGAGCCGGGAATGCCAGAGCCAATAAGGAGGACGCTGGTCCTTTAAATTCTTAGAGAGTAGGCGCGCGCGCCCTAGCAGCGGGAACGCGCGGCCTATACAGGAGACAGATCTGCGGCCTGGACGGGACCGCGATGGGCCATCAGGAGCCGGGACAGGTAAGTACTGAGACCTGGTGGTAGCGGGGCAGCGACAGCAGCAGACAGCGGAGCACTGGTGCACCCGCAATCCGCAACATGGATCGCGGGGGCACCCTTGCCATGACTCCAGACCGGGGCCGGGCAGCGCAAGGGTGCACCCGCAATCCGAGACATGGATTGCGGGGTCACCCCTGACAGGCATATGACTTACAATAGGAGATTCAGCCAGTACACTTTAGTGTAGACAGACTAAACCCAGAGCTATGAAGAGGATGCCTATTCCCTTTGTAACCCCCTAGATGCCGTGGTCACTATGGATCGCTGTAGAATCCGAGGGCTAGAATGCCCAGGATCAAAAGTTCTATGTTCCATCTCTGAAAAGGGTGAAGGAAAATTGTTTCCTTGTAGATCCATCCAGTTGACCATAAAGAACCTACAGGGTGGGGAGTGCTACCTCTCGGTGCGTCCTACTAATATTCTATAGCAAAATGTGGAGTAATGTGACTCTCGGGTGACAACAAATCCTGGGGAACAGCTTCTAGTATGAAGTGTTGTGTCCTCCACCTACCATCGAGCCTCTGCTGCCGTGAGCCGGACATTAAAATTACACATCAAACAAGTTGGGAGATTTTTTATATTTTTTACAACCGATAGGAACCGTCTGGGAGGACCGGGAGCGGCCGGTTTCATCCGCTTTGTGTTCTTATGATTATTATCAGCCTCTTTGATGCAAATTTTTGTCTCTTCACCTCCTAAATATTTCCACCGTCCTCGGCTCCGAGCAACAAGTCGCTGCTCCTTCGACCAAGAAAAGCAGCTATTTTTGTGAGGCAGTAAAATAACTTTTTTCTTTTTTCCAAAATCAGCAACGAAAGATGAATTTTCCATCCTCTAACCTGCAGGAATTTGGGTGTGTAGAAGTCTCCCCTTCCTTGGAAAAGTTTCTGGCCGGACAATAAAGAGGGTTTAGTTCCTTTTCGGAAGTTGTTTAAGAGGTGGTTAAGTCTGGGCTAATAGCTGGAGAGTCTATGGCCTCCCATGGAGGACGTTCACACTCGGCAGAGGTAGTGGAGTTCATCGATGGGGAGGAAGGAGAACATTTTCCGTCTGAAATTTTTTTGGACTTCCTCGCCAAAGCAAAGAGTCTTAATAATGGTCTAGATGTCACTCACGTCTGCGGGATGTTCTCAGTATGAAAAGTATGTCGAAGCTTGTAACATGTCCCGGGCACGTGGCGGAGCGGGATGTTAGGAGCCACTACATAGACTTTAGACCTTCCAATGTAGATATTATAGGACGAGGTGTAACGGCTTAGAGGGTGCCGAAAATTCTGCATCCCAATGGTTCTCCAGCTACAAATATGAATCCGATATCAGGGGGCGTAACTGGGCCTATACACACATATGTACAGCCTATACACACATACATAACAGTACCATATATACCCATGCGTCATAAATACAGACACACAGAATATACACATCACATATACACACATACAGCAAATGTATACATACATACATACATTACCATACACAGATGTGCAGTAAATACACACCATACAGGTACAGCTGATACAAACCCAATAGCCTAGATGCCGGGGCCCCCTGGCACTGTGGGCCCTATAGCAGCTGCTATGGCTGCTACCACTGTAGATACGCCCCTGCCTGATATAATGGTGCTCACATACATTAGGAAAATATTATATATCCCTATATCCCCAGGAGGGGGATAAAGAGCCCCATGATTCTTCCTTACTGACCTTCCCCAATATCCCTACTATGAGTAGCAGTGAGTTCCCAGAGGGGTCATCCTTATAGAACACCCGGGAACACATACTGGGCCACATTTATCAAAACTAGCGCAGTCTGTACTACGTGCAGTGTCCTGTGTAGTCTGCAGGGGGCGCCAGATTCATCAAAACTGGGGGATATGGCGCCCCCTGCACTGCTCTGGCAGAATGCACCAGCTTTTTTGGTGGGCAACCTTTAGCATAGGGCGTGCAACACAGAATTCTGTCGAGTCACAGTAATAAATTTTGTGTAGTTTATAAAAGCATGTACAAGCAGTATGCACGTTCTGGTCAGTGCAAAGTCAGAAAGAAAACTGGTGCAAAAGCTTTAATAAATGTGGGATATTGATGTCACAGTACAGGGATAATACACACAGTGATGTCACAGTACAGGGATAATACACACAGTGATGTCACAGTACATGGATAATACACACAGTGATGTCACAGTATATATATAATACACACAGTGATGTCACAGTATATATATAATACACTGAGTAATGTCACAATATATATATATAATACACACAGTGATGTCACAGTATATATATAATTTACACAGTGATGTCACGGTACCAGTATGCCACATATATTCCATCACCTATAGCTATCACTCGCTGCACTGTAAAAGGTGATGGTCCTACTTGTGATTTGCACCCGGTAGGAAATGCGCTATGAAGAATAAGGCCCAGTTGTCCCATGCATGGCACAGAAGTGGTTAAAGATGAGAATAATCTTCCTTTAAGCAGCAGGAAAACTTGGGATGCAGAAGCTTAAAGTGTCTTCCTCACAGGATATCCAGCCTCGGCCCATCGCCAGACACCCCCGTTAGATATGACCTCTATTCCATATGAGGGAACAATGCACATCATCTCTGAGAGACTTAACACCTCCGGGGCCCACTCCTAGGATCTGCCATCTCAGGGGCTATGGCAATAACAGGTGTGCGGCGGAGACTCCCGGGAGCGGAAGGCAGAGGTGGATGGAGCTCCACCACACTGAGTGGGCTCCACCGATTGTCAAGTGGTATGATGCATCTAATCTGCGTCTGTCTGCTCGGAAAGAGTCTGTCTCCATCCCAGACACCATTTACAATGGATTTGGCCATGTAACGAAGATATTTTTCTGTTTTGGATGTTGTCTCGCTCAGTAGAGTCTGGACAGTAAGACCGATGTCTCGGCATTGAAAGCTTCACCACCACCTTCTGCCAAATAGTCTGAAGTACAGGAGATGTCAAACATTTCTACTGATTATATTTCCAGTCAGTCCATTGGTAATCTGGTGGTGGGGCAAGTAATTCCCTACGACAGGACAGAGGCCTAGAACCCACTACTTCAAATAAGTAAACTTTGTTGTGGCCAGTCAAGTCACCAGTAATCTTTCCTTCATTTATGGTCAAGAGGCAACTTCCATAGGTCAAGGATGCAGCTGAGGTCTAGAATCCAGAACTTCTTAACTCATGAGACTTGAGTGGTCATGTCCAGTGAAGTCCTTTACTTACATTAAAGTTTTGATGGCACTACTCTAAGACAAAGGTCAATGATACAGCTAAAATGTAGAACCCACAACTTCTTCAAATCAGTAGACTTGAGTGGTCATGTCCAGCCAAATCACTTGTATCCATGACCCTGGGTGAAGGATGCAGCTAAGGTCTAGAATCCAGAACTTCTTCAACTCAGGAGACTTGAGTGGTCATGTTCAGTGAAGTCGTTTACTTAGAAGTTGTGATGCCACTACTCCAAGACAAAGGTCAAGGACACAGCTAAGATCTAGAACCCACAACATCTTCAAATCAGTAGACTTGAGTGGTCATCTCCAGCCAAATCACTTATATTCATGACCCTGGGTCAAGGATGCAGCTAAGGTCTAAAATCCAGAACGTATTAACTCAGGAGACTTGAGTGGTCATGTTCAGTGAAGTCCTTTACTTAAGTTTTTGCCGCGGTTAACTGAATATTCCATTTTGCGGCCGATTGTTCCCTGTTTGCGCCCCGGATTTCGGCGCACGAGATCGATTTTGGCGATCGGAGCGCACATGCAGCGACGGAAATCAGGTTGGCGTGTCCGTAAAAAAAACCCGACCGCATGGATCGCAAATGGACGGGTAGTAAATCTGCCCCACCGAGGTTTCTCAGTTTGTTGTGGTAATTTATGTTACTCGGGTCGGCTATACTCGAGTATATAGGTAATGTTCCATACCACGTACTGGGAAGCAGGAAAAAAATAGTTTTACTCTTTTTTTTAGTTCCCCAGGAAACTGAAAAAGCAATAATACTGTGTATCAGAATATAGCAGTTTTGAATGCAACCCCTGGGCACATCCATTAGCACATTGTAACAGATCTACATAAATGACAAGTCCTGGAGTCTTATATAGACTATGCTATTGTGGTACAATGAGCAGTATGGCTGTGTTCATGTGCCACAGGCTTTTGAAGGCTCTGGCAAACATTGCCGAGACATTTAAGGATTAATAATCCTTGCTGTACGGAGAGTGTTCAGACTATGCAGCCTGTCCATACTCTCCTGCCATCTGCCGGTGCGGAACGCTGGCTGTCCCACCATACTATACAGCAGTTTATTTTCTTACCCACATAATATAATTTTTTTATATAAATATAAAATTTTTAATTAATATTTTTGCATTTCATGTTTTACCCTCTCTATTTTCACTTTAAGATACTGTGACTAAGCCGTTTACCATTTTTTATCGAGTGTAGTTTGTGAATGTAACATTTACCATCACAATAAATCAGCTATTAGTTACTATGGTGTATTAGAATTTGTGTATTTTAAATCCCTCTCCCTCTTTCATCCTGGAGGTAAAGGCTGGGCCTATAGTAATGATTCACCCGTAGTGCCTTAACGGGAATATAAAAGCTCCCAATATCCCAACAGAAAAAACTATTGTGTAGGGAAATTTACTTACATTTCAAGAAATTTCCTCCACCCCCCTTCTCAACAATCAAGATTCAAAAAAATAAGTTTTATCTTTAAGTAAATTAGCTTCTTGGTGCCCAGCACCCTGCACTGCCTTTTATACAATGATGGACATCTGAATGTACCAGTTCGTTGGAACTACGGTAAGTTGTATATTTACTTTTTGTAAAATAACAGAAAGGTTCCTTTGATTCTTCTAATCGTGGTTGGCAGTGTCAATTTACTATGGCAACCAATGTCTACCAATGAAGTTAAGCACTGATAGTCTATTCAAGAAAACTCGTTAAATTTTGCCTGTACATTACAGAACTACCATTGCCGGATCTAATTTTTAAATTCTGACTCCGATGACCCTACTTCTGGCCTGGCCTTTCTTAGTTACCTAGCTGCCTTATCTATTGTTTACCTCTGTGCGTCTGACCTTAGGCTATCTTGGAGTACTCTTATCTTCTGGCATGACACAACTTGTACAGTTTCATTAGTTCTACTGCCGTATATAAGGGGCATTCAAATACAGCAGCTTGATTTTTCTGGCCTATGTTGCTTTGCTTGTTTACTCTGACCTTGGGCTATCTTTTGACTACTTGTGACTTATCGCTTGCATTTCAGATCTCTACCTAAGCTACAGCTTCTTCAGTGCTATTGGCATAAAAGTGTGACTACAACCCACGATAATGACCGCTACAATATGTCCATACACCCTTTGTGGGCATTAAAGGTGAAGAGCAGAGACTGTTTTCCCGGGTGAGGCCAGTGTTAAAATAACTGTGGCTAGAATCCATATTTTCAGTGAGGAAAGTGTTCTCTAAACTGGTTTGGGTTCCCAATGCTGAGCCAGGGATCATTTAGTCTTGACTGCATAAGACAGGAGCCCCGACTTGTGTGGTGTTGATGGTGTTGTCGGCAGTGAAAAGCTGAGGAGCAGAAGCATGACACATAGGCACCATCCACCACTCATTAAATTAGTGGATATTCTTGCTGAAGCAATGAGAATAAGGAGTAGAAGTATACAGTCAGGCATCTACATTACGACTCTCAAAACCTCATTCCCGGTTCTTGGGAAAATGAACCTAACCTCAACTATGCAAACTGCCTCAATTTATTCTTTTTATATGTTATCTCTGATGTACTCTTCTACTCTATCTTGTTGGTACTACTCTTGTGTCATATCCCTTGCATTTCACAAGCTAATTAAGCTTACAGCTCATCAGTGCCACTTCCATACTAACTTGTACAATGAATTCATACATACTTGGGGGTTTAAGGTAAGATCAGAGTTATTCTTGCTAGTAAGACCAGTGCCAAGATCAACTGTAGCTGAAAATCCACCTGTCCATGAGATGATGTTCCACAACATATGTTCTAAATTTAACTACCAGGCCAGGATCATCCACTGGAGAAGAATTGGCAGGATTTTCTACTATCTGGTGTAGAAACGTGTACTGGTTTTGTGGGAAGTAATGGTTGAGGAGCAGAAGCGGCCACCAAGCAATCCACCACACTTTAAATCAGTGGCCATGCGCCAGGACGCCCCATTCATCATCCAGTCAGCAGAGCTCCTACATATCCTCTCTTGTAACACCACAAGAAACCTCAAAAAAACTATTGCAAACTGTCTCAATGTGTTTTGCTCATGCTGTGACTTAGGCTATTCTGACTACTTTTGACTTACCCCTTGCATTTCAATCCTCACTAGCTGCAGCTTCACAATGTGGTTTTAAGGGTGAAGAACGGAGACTAGTGCCAGTGCTAAAATCACCTGTAGCTGCATTACATGTCCAGTGAGACAGTGGGATCATTTACACCTGGGTTCTCCGGCCGCTGATTTGGGTCTTCCGGCGATCACTAAGTAGTGCGCCCGATGTCCACAGGTGTAGACTGCTGCGCTGAAGTCCGTCGGAGAGTTACTAAGTTACCGAGCCGTGCTGGGTGCAGGTAAAGTGCGCGTCGAGGCGATTTTTCGAATCTGGTGGGTTTTCCGATGGCCATGCCCCCACCCATTTCCGTCACGTGCATGTCGGCGCCAGGCACTACAATCCGATCGATGCGCCAAAAACCGCGGGCAATTGTGCGCAAATAGGAAGTTTTTGGGCAACCCACGAAAACAGTGATTCGGGCCCTTAGTAAATGACCGCCCGTGTTCTGCAACCCTTGGTTTATTAGAACAGGGCTATCCAGGTGAGAACAGCTCCCTATTGTATATATCAATCAATGCAGGAAATAGTTTCCAATAAACTACAATTATACACATGCCCATTTTTCCTGTTTACCTTTCCCTGGAAAAGAAAGTTGAAAACATTTTCGGTTCTGTAGCTAAATATTATATTACAACAAACTACATGAAGCTATTAGTTACTATGGAGATATAGACTTTTCAGTGGTAAATTGCACTTGTTGCTTATAAACACTTAGCAAATAGCCTATAATTAATCCTGCGCGCATATTTAAAGTAAACGGCAAACGCTGACCGCTTACCGCAAAAGGGGAACAAAAACAAACAATTAAGTCCTTTGTTTGCAAAAGAAACTCATTTTTTGATTAAACAAAGAAAAAGAGAGAAGGAAAAATAAAACTATACATTATCACATTAGAAACATTAGAAACACATATTTATGTGCCATCGTTGAGTCGTTGTATTATTGGATGGAAAACAATATTACCTTATGCAGGTCAACATAACGAGTGCGGAAAAATTCTAATTTGTTATTTTATTCAAATGTAACATTGGATGTTCTGTGGCAGCAAAGAGGAAAACAGGGAAACTCAGGGACACATTTACTAAGAGTAGTGCAAACTGCACTAAATGCAGTTGGCCTATGTATACTGCAGGGTGCACCAGATTCAAGATTTCTAGCACATGTTGTATTAATCTGGAGCTCACAGCCCACTGCCTCGAAAGAGTGCACCGTCTTTTTGCTGCAAGTGCAACATCTGAACATCTGGTGCACGGTGACTGAGAAACGAAAGCCCCCTAATTTGTGTGCCCGAAAAACTACGTGAAGTGCTCCACAAAAGGGTTGCATGCAACAAAGTTGTGGTGCAGACACTCTTAAATACCGTACAAGCAGTTGCACCTAAAGAAAGTGCAAAGAAAACTGGAGAACAGCCCATAGTAAATTGTGTCCTCAGCCTTGCTTGCCATACGTACGTACGGACACGTCAGGAGGATTCCCTATACAGTGAGTTACGTCACCGGGAATTCCCCCTCCCTTATTTCACTTTTAAAGTGATTTATGGATGATGCCACTAAATGGACCACGACTTAGTCCTTGATTTGAAAGGGACGAAGATTCTTCACAACAAAGGATAGTAGTTTTATAAGGTCAATTTCTGCTGACAGTGTCCCTATAAATCTTTTCATTTTGAAATACCAGTCAACCATATACATGGTGGCTTGATCACTCTTTCAAAAAAAAAGTCCGAGGACGGAAGGAAATATGGATTATTTCGATTCAGGACCACTTTCTGGTAGTATTCTTGCATAGAGGTCTGGGTCACAGCACTAAGGAGTTTTGTCTGGTCCCCCTGATATAAGTCCTGGACGTGCCTATGGTGTCTTGCATTTAGAAGTGAACGGAATTGAGATGTTATTTGCCAATCGCAAATGTATTTAGAATAAAATGCAGCAATCGGTAACATTCAAAGTTCAAATGAAAAAAAACGGTGCTTGTTAAGAATCGCATGTCAGATTGCAAGTCACTGCAATATTGAATGAAGCCTTAGATTTTGGTTGTGGGCAAATTGCTAAAAATGGGCCGGTGAGAAGTGAGCAAAAGAAGTGCCAGGCTGGCTCCCCAATAATGCCTTGCAGACAGCTCTCAGGTAAGAGACTTAAAGGACATCTCACCACCAGGAGAAGGACTGTATGCTACTGAGCCTGAGGGGCTCTAGGCTCATTAACACCTATGGAGCTGGAGCTCACAGGTTCACTTATTAACATACAGTCTTCATCCTGCGTGCTAGAGTCTCTTTAAAGATGTTATGTCAAGAATGCTTTCTAGACAGGATAAAACGCTATAGGGAAATTAATAGCCTAGATCAAAATACTTAGACAGAGAGGGATCAGGATATAGAATGTTGGGAGAAGAAAAATGCAAGAAAAAATGATAGAGAAATAGACAATGGGACAGATTTACTTACCAGTCCTGCGCGATCCCCAGGGTGCTGTCCCCGAGAATGCCGCTATTACTACGAGCGTATGCCCGATATCCGCATGTGTCACTTCCCCGCTCAGGTCTGCCCGAGTTACTTATTCTGTCCCGTGAATGTAAGTCCTTGGCGTGCAACACAATTAAATTTTAAATCCTGGCGGTTTGTCCCACTCGTCACTAGTCTGCCGGCCCACCCCCCAGATTTGTGTCGCATGAAAGCCATCTCTATTGAGCACAATACGACTCATGTGCGTCACAATCCCTTTTTAAATCCCTGTCCAGCGGCGCGATCCCCAAAAAGTCAGAAAACCAGACGGAAATGCGGCCAAGGACCCTTATAAATAAGCCAATATCCCAAAATGTCAACCAATAACCTTGAAAGGCACATCAAAATCACTGGTTGTTGGATATAGAACAAAAAGGATACACTAGTGTGATCCTTCCAAGTCAGGAGGGGTAGATAACATACCCCTGCTGTCCCTGGCTACTAGACAACTGCCCACATAGGTGACATTCCTAAACTGACTTATGTGAGTTTAACACACAGACAGGTCAACAAATCACTGGCAGAGAAACCCAGCCACAAGGATAGCATTCCAGATAGCTATTGAGCTAGGCTGAGGGTCAGCTGTGAAAACCACCCAAGGTCTTAACCCTTGATACCTTTCTGTATAGAAAACATGAAAAGCCTATTGTCTTGTAAAAATGTTCGAGAAACACATATTGGGGAAGGTAAGTGCTCCTCATTCTGACGTGTTTAGTGTGTAGAGCTGCTTTGTGTGCAGGCTGCCATTGTAAAGGATTGCTTTGTTCTCGGTTTCTGTTGCTATATTGATTATTTTATGTAAGATTTCTATTGAAGTCATTCACTGCCCAGATAAGATAAACAGCGTTTAAGTTATGGTATATTATACCCTTTTGATTAGCGTACATATGCAAAATGTATATTTTATGGCAAAAATAAAAGCCCCTTTCCAGAATGTAAAACTATAACCTGTTTAATGTGTAATCTTCACACCTAATCTGCCCAGAAACACAAGCACATCAATCTCAGCAGATTTCAGGTTGTCAGTCGTAGCTGCTCGGGAAATGTTAATCGCTGGCGTCACATCATCTTGTGTCCCATGCTCCAGGACAATACCCAGCCCCAAATAACTGGGAACGAGGATTTCCAAGCAAACTATTATATCAGTCACACTGACAGAATGATATTACAACAATTAAAGTGGATATTATAATTACATTCACCACATGACCTCTCCTTTCTGTGCTGATTGGCCTTTGCTTTGCATCCCAGTGGGTAGGGATGTGCTTGAAGACACATATGTTCATCCTATGGAGGGAGAGGATGAGGTGCTTAGATATATTAAAAATGATGATAAGAACCAAATAGAGAATGTTGTATAAAAATACGGGATAAAAATGCATGTGAGTCACAGTACAGGATAATACACACAGTGATGTCAAAGTACAGGGATAATACACACAGTGATTCACAGTACAGGATTATACACACAGGATGTCACAGTACAGGATAATACACAACAGTGACTGTCACAGTACAGTGATAATACACACATTGATATCACAGTACAGGGATAATTACCCGCAGTGATGTACATTACAGGGATAATATAACACGATTCACAGTACGGATAATACACACAGTGAGCACAGTATAGGGAGAATACACACAGTGATATCACATACAGGATATACCGCAGTGATACAACGGGATAATACCACAGCAATGTCACGAGTACAGGGAAATACACAACAGCGAGGTCACAGCAAGGAAATACACACAGTGGATGTCACGGTACAGGACATATACACACGATGTAACAGACAGGGATAATCACAGCGATGTCACAGTACAGGGATAAACACACACATGATGTCACAGTACAGGATACCCCCCCTGGGATAAACACACAGCGATGTACACAGTACAGGTAATACAACGATTCACATCAGAGATAATACACACATTGATTCACAGTACAGGGATTATACACGGATCACAGTACAGGGAATAATACACACAGTGAGTCACAGTACAGAATATACACACGTGATGTCACAGGCAGGGAACATACACACAGTAAGAGTGATGTCACAGTACAGCGGATAAGACACACAATGTGAGTAACAAGTACAGGAAATACACCCAGTGAGTCACAGTACAGAGATTATACACACAGTGAGTCACAGTGCAGGATAATACACACAGATGTCACAGTACGGTACGGATGTACATACAGAATACACACAGTGATGTCCACAGTACAGAGTATCTACACAGTGATGTCACATGCAGGATAATACACACAGTGAGTCAGACAGGGATTAATACACACAGTGATGTCACAGTACTGGGATAATAACACAGCGATGTCACAGTACAGGGATTAATACAAAAGCGATGTCACAGTACAGGGATAATTACACACAGTGATGTCACAGTACAGAGATAATACACACATGATATCACAGTACAGGGATAATACATACAGTTGATGTCACGTACAGGGTAATACACACAGTGATGTCACGTACAGAGATTATTCACAGTGATGTCACAGTGCAGGGATGATACCACAGTGATGTCACAGTACAGAGATATACACCAGGATGGTCACCGACAGGGATAATACACACAGTGATGTCACAGACAGGGCTTAATACACAAAGGAATGGACACAGTACAGAGATTATACACAGTGATTCACAGTGCAAGGGATATACACACAGTGATGACCACAGTACAGGGATAATACATAACAGTGATGTCACAGTACAGTGATAATACACACAGTGATGTCACAGTACAGGATTAATACACACAGTGATTGTCACGTCGGGATAATACAAACAGTGTGTCACAGTACAGAGATTAACACAGTGAGTCAAGTAGGAATAATACACCAGTGAGTAACAGTACAGTAATGACAACAGTGGTCACATACAGGGATAATACACACAGTGATTGCACACAGTACAGAGCTTATACCAGTGATTCACAGTGCGGGATAATAACACGCAGTGAGTCAGTACAGGATAATACACACATGATGCACAGTACAGGGATACACTGTGATGTCACAGACAGGGATAATATACACAGTGATGATCACAGTACAGAGATTATACACAGTGATGTCACAGTGCAGGGATAATACACACAGTGAGTCACAGTACAGGGATAATCACAAAGTGATGTTCACAGTACAGAGATTACACACAGTGATGTCACAGTACAGAGATATAACCAGGATGTACATGTCAGGGATAATTCACACAGGATGTCACGAGTAAGGGTAATACACACAGTGAGTCACAGTACAGAGATATACACAGTGATGTCACGTGCAGGGATATATACACGCAGTGATGTCACACAGTACAGGGAATAACACCGTGAGTGTCACAGTACAGGAAATAAATAACACAGTGATGTCACAGTACAGGGATAATATACACAGTGATGTCACAGTACAGAGATTATACACAGTGATGTCACAGTGCAGGGATAATACACACAGTGATGTCACAGTACAGGGATAATACACACAGTGATTTGTAAATTCCAAAGAATATGAAGCTTAAAGAAGAGCAGATCCTGCCAGAGGGGGCGCACACCAGTATGTCAGTGTGCTTGGTTTAAATCCTTCATCCTGGTAGAAAGGCTCAATCACATGTGAGCATTTGCCTCAGTTCTACAATATTTTGAATGTAACAAAACAATTGCTATGGCCCCAGTCAATAGAATTGAGTAAACCTTCCAAGATATGTCCCGGACCTGTGTTCTGTTTAGTTCCAAATAGTTTTCACTTTAATTGAAAAGACTCTGAGGAGAAGGTCAAACTGGCACCTAGCAGGATGTAATGCTAAGGCCAGCTACATATTGAGGATTTGCATAGGCTTGGTAGATAAGTAAATACATGGATCAACCAATCACGCCACAAGATTAGCTAATCTGTAATAAGGAATGTTTAGCATGTCGCCTAAATGACTGATTTGCAAATCCCTGTTGTGTTGAATACAATAAGAGAATTTATGTGCTTACAATTCTATTTTATTTGTTAAAAGTGAATATCAGGTCTTAAAAATCAATTCATAAATATTCTGGTTGCTGGGAAACAAAACTTTAGCAAATCTGAGAACTGGAAAAAAATTGGAAAATAACAATGTATTTTATTGGTATCATAGTTGTTCCAAAAATCTGTATGTACACATACGGTACAGTAAAATACACTTGACTTTTTATAGACATTTGGTTGTTTTGTAATTCAGGTTAAACCGGTAGCATCAATGAATCAATTGAAGAGTCTGGTCGGGTTTCAAAAACCCACAAGTAACACCGTAAAGGTGTTAACTCTTTAAATCACTGTAGCATGTGCACCACTTTGTTTGGATAGATCCTCCACAACGACGGCACCAAATGTCACCGGCATGTTCGGGAGCGTTACCTACAGGGGATAAACCGAACCCACGCCTAACCTTCTGCTGAAATTTGCGGTCAGATCTGGGTTGCCCAAAAGTGCAAAGTTTGGTGCAGACACAAACATCATGGTCCGGGTTAGCTCAGCACTGTTAATTAGATTTTATGGTGGAAATGGTTGAATACAATGGGGCACATTTGCTTACCCGTCCCGTTGAAGCCGCCGATCCGGAATGTCCAACGAAGATTTGGAACTGCCGCGGTTCACTAAGATCGTGCTTCCAATTTCCTGCATGTTTCTCTTCCCCGCTGAGGTCCGCCGGAGTGCACTCCGGAGTCCGCTGGAGTTCACTTTTCCGGTTTGTCCGAATCAGCTGGGTTCTCCGATGCCACAGCCCCCGATTTGTGTTGCATGAAAGCCGGCACCGATGTGCCATAATCCGATCATGTGCACCAAAAACATGGGGCAATTCAGCGCAAAACAGAAAAATTTGGGAAACCCGAAGGAAATGCATCCGACGGACCCTTAGTAAATGTGCCCTGATGTTGTGATTTAATGATCTACTTATCAACTGTGGAAAACATCTTTTTCTAATTTACTGTATGTAACTTGATCAAGAATTACTATATATAACTTTTCACTACTTAAAGGGATTGTCCAGAATTAGGAATACATTTTAGCAATGATGTTTGACAATATACACAAACATTTGTTCTGTACAACATCTTACATCATAATCTCAGAAGGGGGAATGAAAAGAATTAGAACTAGAGAGTGGGTCTCGTCCAGGGGTTAGACAAAATGAATTGACTTCTTTGAAATTTACTAATTAATTGTAAGAATTCGAAATGAACCCCCTAATGTCAGGACTTGTAATGGGGCCATCTAGTTGTTACTTTGTACAACTCTTTGATCACCGAACTTATGTCAGTGTTAGAACAGGACATTTGAACGCCCTTCCAACCTGTAATAGGGGTGCGGTTATCATGAAGGGGGTGTGTTTAGTAATGACTGCATGGCCTCCTCCATCCACCAGAAGGACAAAGGACAAAACTTTATCAGGGCAAGTATCATATTAGGGTCTTTTACTTACCCCAGTAAAGTTTTGTCTAAGTTGCCCTGGAAGCATATCTCAAGAGAGTTCACTTGTGCTGTCATTACATCATAACAGATTTTCTGAGCACCCCGTTAATAACGTAGACAAAGGTCCAGAGTAATGGCATTCTGCTAACCTTGCCTGCAGGGAAGAGGCAAGGAACGCATGAACCATTTGTAGAGGTAATGGTGCTAGTAACCGAGGAATAAAGGGGAAAATTCATCAAGTGTTTGTTAGACAGTGCAAAGTCAGACTCGACTGCCTAATGGTGTGTCAGATTTCTCTAAGTGTCTGATGCTAAATGATATAGGGAAGTCTGTCGAGTCTTAATTTGCATCACCTAATTCTTGTACAATGGTATAATTCAAGGTGCATGGCCCTTCCCTCGTGAAGACACACCCCTTTCCTTGTGGTGAGGCTGCTTTCCGTAATAAACAATCAAGAACTGTCAAAAATCCTTGTTGAATTTGATGATTTTAAAAATGCCTTTGTCAGCAAGAGTCCTTTCAATACTTTACATTTATTTCAAGTTCATTTCACATTTCAGACAGCAGTGTGTGGTGAGTCTACGGAATAAGGGCAGTCTCATCTCCTCCACACTCATTCAGCTCCACCCCCTTCCTCACTTCCTGTCATGTGCATTGAGCAGGTAGGGGAGGGTGAAGAGAAGAGGAAAAATGTATAAGGAGACACAGGCACTGACAGGCTGATGCTGCCCCCTCCTGGGACTCACCAATGGCTGCTGGCAGGGAGCCAGGTAATGTGAATTTAGGTTATATAAACTGCTGAAATGATCCAGAATGCTGACAAAGGCATTTTTCAATGGTTTGTTACCTTAAAAATGTTTGTGGTGATTTTTTTGTTAAAAATGAACAAATGCTAATTGCATTAATTAGAGTAACCAATAGTGAAAATGTTATTTTTTGTTTTTAGGTTTTCTGATCAACACAATATGAATATTAAAAAATTAAGTCCCAATTGTCGGATAGTCATTTTATGTATATCTGACTTTGTCTATGTCTCCCATGATGGAACTTTTTTTGATTCTATTTTTTTTTCTTATTGCAAGTACTCAGACCCTTTGCTGTGACTCTCATATTTAACTTACATGCTGTCCATTTCCTTTTGATCCTCCTTAAGCTGGTTCTACTACTTCAATGGATTTCAGCTTTGTTCAATTAAACTGATTGGATTTGATTAGGAAAGGCATGTCAGAGCACAAGAGAATCATGAGGTCTAAGGAACTGACTATGGAGCTCAGAGTCAGAATCTTTGCAAGGCACAGATCTGGCCAAGGTCACAAAAGAATTTAACAAAACAATTTATATCATTGTTTTGGATGGAAATTTGAACATAAAAAAATTAAAATATCCAAATAACATGGACAGAAACCATAATTAGGAGCACCCACTAACAGGATAGGGCCAGGCTTTTAGTCCCGCTATCTTGCAAATTTTTACTCATTATTTTTATTTTATTGTTTACTTTCAGGCTTTTTATATATGCATGCATGTCTTTCACCATTTTTTGGGCCATGTCACCTTTTAGGGACGAACCCTAGTATTGCTCAGAGATCCCGTCTGGAGAAAAGCAGCCTGTTGCTGTGCATAGTTTTGTACCTCCCTATGTGTTAGTCTTATAATTTATAAAAAAGCATCAGACTACATTGTTGAGTGCCGTGGATCTTTGTCTTTTGAATTTTGGGACTGTACCTCTCCAGGAACCTCATTAAATCACATAACAATGTCAATCCTAAGTATAAAGCCCTCATGTTTGGCATGTGGTGAGAGATAATAGGGTACCCAGAAGGCAATGATATTGTCATACCTCAAAAGTTATTCAGGTTTCATAAACAATGCATGCAAAAACTTAATTAATTGAGAGGATCAATCAGTTAAATTAGTATGCCAATAGCCCCTCTCAGTGACTTCACAAGTAAGGAGGTAGAAGCAAAAACTCACTGGCAGAACACAATCTTGTCATTCATTAGGGATCCACACCAGCTTGACAGGCTGCCCAAATTTCTTCTGCTGAACCCCACAGAATGTATATTTCTTTGTAGTTGTTTTCTATTTTTATCTGGCAATCATTTTTATTCGTTGCACTGTACATTCATGTATTAAATCTTTAAAACTTAATAAGTCTCTAATTGTAGTCTTAAACAACCAGTACTAAGGATATTATGTTACCAGTGTTAACTTAGAAAATAGCAATCTCATTAATGTTCATTTGGAGTAACTAGTGTTATAAATTAGTTGAAAGAAGGCCCTTATTGCCTAAATTACTTTTAAGTATAGGCATTAGCAGCATATTTTGTATAATTGCATATAATCATGAAGGTTCTAGGATGCTAGGGGAGTAAATTTACATCAAATACACCATCTGGGATAGGTTGGCGGGGTTTAAATTATAAATTGTGAGGCTCCCAAGTTTAGTTACATCCCATGATGTGACCAGGAGAGATTGGGTTTGTCAAAGGTAACTTAACAGATGCCTTTTGATCATATACAGTTACTGGAACACAACAATAAAAATTAGAAGCAGAAGTGTGAGTATCACCTCATATAATATTTAAAGTACTTTACCACTGCAGAGTCACTCCAACACATACCTTAACATTTAGTTTTCTGTGCATTCTATCTACAATGATGTTAACCTACCCGCTAAATGAAAGTTAATGGCTTTGTAAAATTATTCTAATTCATGTGCATATATATGAAGGCACTTCCTGTAACATTAATCAATAGCATTAGTCCATTAAACATCCACATTATCTCCTACCAGATGTCTTTCTAATGCTAATATGAGAACAATGGGGCACATTTATATAAATGGATGTAGAAATGGAGGGGAAAATGCCACGTTTTCATAGTATCGACAATGTTTGGGTTGGAGAATATCTATTGCAACTGCTACACATTAATGTAAATGTACTTATTCACTTTGTAGTCATTGCGCAGATGTGTCAATCTGCCCAATGCAGGGCTGCATCCTTATATGAGCCAGAAAGGAAATCTGTCACCACATTTTTCACAAATACAGCTAGTGGCAGGTTCCCATAGAGCCAAGTAACTAATTGACACCATTCTTTTAGCTAAAAATTTGTTCCCCATATATTCAACGTTATAATTTTACCTGGTATCCAACGGTGTCTAGAGCAAGCCAAAGTGGGTGTGGCCTCCTCAGTTTGAATCCAGCAGCTCTTCCCTATGCTTTTCCTGTATGCAGCAGTGATGTTATGTGACCAAGTAATAACCATAGTCACCATAGTGACCATAATTGCAAGTCCTATAGCCTTCTAATATTAACAAACTGTACACCAAGCAAATAGCTCATGAAATTGTAGCATATCATATCACATGAAAACACAGCAGGTTGTATGGAGAGGAGTAGAAGTCCATGAAGACATGCTATGATTTCATGTGGTCAGATATATACATGGTGTACAGTTTGCTAGTGTTAAGAGGTTAAAGTACCAGTGATTATGTCATCATGCTCACATGACATTAGGCCGCATTCCTCAATTTTCTCTATAGATCCCTAGATACCAGGGAAGTTAATAATAATTTACGTGGATTTGAGGGAAACAATCTTTAGCTAAAAGAAGGTTGACAGGGCTCTATAGGAGCCTGCCACTAGCTGTATGTGTGAAAAATGTGATGACACATTCCCTTTAAAGGCATTTATCAATAGTTTTAGACACTTTTAAGACCAATAACACCACAAAATGGGTTTTATCTAAAAGGTGGGACTATGTGGAGAAAGGGGCAAGTACCAAAGATGATGCAAGAGAGAGAGTCAGGCTTAAACTAAGCCGACAAATATAGGGAGCAAAGTTAAACAATCAATTTTTAACCATAGTCAGCGTTATCATTCACCTAACACTTTGATAAATCAAGAAAAGTTTAAAGGACATCTACCATCAGATTGCTGATGATAGACTGTCCTCAGCAGACTGCACGTCATCTGTGATATGCAGGCAGGAAAGAGAAGTCATCTGCGATAAGCAGGCAGGAAGGAGGGGTCATCTGCGATAAGCGGGCAGGAAGGAGGGGTCATCTGCAATAAGCAGGCAGGAAGGAGGGGTCATCTGCAATAAGCAGGCAGGAAGGAGGGGTCATCTGCGATAAGCAGGCAAGAAGGAGAGGTCATCTGCGATAAGCGGGCAGGAGGAGGGGTCTCTCACGCATAAGCAGAGCAGGAAGGGAGGGTCACTCTGCAATAAGCAGGCAGGAGAGGAGGGTCATCTGCGATAAGCAGCAGGAAGGAGAGGTCATCTGCGATAAGCGGGCAGGAAGGAGGGGTCATCTGCAATAAGCAGGCAGAAGAGAGGGGTCATCTGCAATAAGCAGGCAAGGAAGAGGGGGTCATCTGCAATAAGCGGGCAGGAAGGAGGGGTCATTGCAATAAGCGGGCAGAAAGGAGGGGTCATCTGCAATAAGGGCAGAACAGATGACGGAGGGGGTCATCTGCAATAAGCAGGCAGGAAGGAGGGGTCATCTGCAATAAGCGGGCAGGAAGGAGGGGTCATCTGCAATAAGCGGGCAGAAAGGAGGGGTCATCTGCAATAAGCAGGCAGGAAGGAGGGGTCATCTGCGATAAGCAGGCAGGAAGGAGGGGTCATCTGCGATAAGCAGGCAGGAAGGAGAGGTCATCTGCGATAAGCGGGCAGGAAGGAGGGGTCATCTGCAATAAGCAGGCAGGAAGGAGGGGTCATCTGCAATAAGCGGGCAGAAAGGAGGGGTCATCTGCAATAAGCGGGCAGAAAGGAGGGGTCATCTGCAATAAGCAGGCAGGAATGAGGGGACATCTGCGATAAGTGGGCGGACAGAGGGGTGAATGTAGATTAGGGGGCGTGATATTACAACACAGTGGAGCCAAGAGGTGACATTGGCCAGAGCACCTGAGGCTCATTAGTATATAGAAGTTCTTTTTTCATGCGTACGGCTGTTCCGGAGCTAAAGAAAATAATTTCCTGCAGCAGGAGCAGGTAACATGCAGTGTGCTGAGGACAGTTTACCATCATAGCTCTGGTGGTAGATGTCCTCCAAGCCTGTTTGTCCAACTTTTAGAAATTTTTGATAAACTGTTTCCAATATGTGGAATGTATCATTGTATGACATTAATCATTATTGTATATCATTCAAAAATATTGTTATGTGATTTTTTCCCTTGGCATCTACTTGTCATTTTATCTATAATCATAGTAATAACCAGCAGAAAAATATAGAATTCTTTTTTTTAATATACTTCATACGGCAGGTGATACGTACAGTGTATGAGTATAGTTTTAATTCAGCTTTCTTAAACTCTGTATATGTCTACATGCATGATTATTTGTAAACCAAGCCGCCTTCTTGAAAATGGCCATGATCTTAGCTACTACATAATTATCCAGTTCCCAGTGTTAACCTTAGGGCCGATGCACATGACTGGAAACATGATTACAGTACAGAGAAGTATTCCCACTGGGAGGCAATGACTCATAGATATCTATGATGACTATGATGATGTTAGTCCTGCTCCCTGCATAGTGTTCGGCCCAGGAAATAAAACTGAGATGCAAATTTTGATTCTCAGACCATAAAAACTCATGTGAAATGGTCCTCAAGGCATTCATGTCAAATGACCCTTAGTGCAGCGCGTGGACTAAAATGAGGGGGAGCATGGCTCAACTCATACTCTTGGCGAGGCATACTGTACTTAGTTGGGAGACTATGGCTCAACTCATACTCTTGGCGAGGCATACTGTACTTAGTTGGGAGACTATGGCTCACCTCATACTCTAGGCCAGGTATACTGTACTTAGAAAACATCGACAAAAAAAGAGAGAATAGTCGGGTCACTCACCAAAAAACGTGTAGATTTATTGAAGTCGGTTGAAGCAGGTAGAGAGTTACCGGGCACGCCACAAACGACGGACCGTTTCGTGCACAAGCGCTTTCTCAGGTCTGTGACCCTACTGTACTTAGAAGGGAGACAATGGCTCAGCTCATACTCTAGGCCAGGTATACTGTACTTGGATGGGGGAGAATGGCTCAGCTCATACTCTAGGCAAGGCATACTGTACTTAGATGGGGGAGCATGGCTCACCTCATAATCTAGCCCAGGTATACTATACTTAGGAGGGAGACCATGGCTCAGCTCATACTCTTGGCAAGGCATAATGTACTTAGATGGGGGAGCATGGCTCAGCTCATACTCTAGGACAGGTAAACTGTACTTAGGTGGGGGAGCATGGTTCAGCTCATACTCTAGGACAGGTAAACTGTACTTAGGTGGGGGAGCATGGTTCAGCTCATACTCTAGGACAGGTAAACTGTACTTAGGTGGGAGACCATGGCTCACCTCATACTCTAGGCCGGGCATACTGTACTTAGGAAGCGGAGCATGGCTAAGCTTATACTCTAGGCAAGGCATGCTGTACTTAGATGGGGGAGAATGGCTCAGCTCATACTCTTGGCCAGGCATACTGTACTTAGATGGGGGAGAATGGCTCAGCTCTTACTCTAGGACAGGTAAACTGTACTTAAATGGGAGACCATGGCTCAGATTCACTGTTTGTGGAGATATTGTGTTAAGAGATTAAAGCGTAACTTTTATTTCCTCTTATATAAAATACTTAGACAGAGCTATGTGTGCACATTAAAAGAAGGAATTACTTAATACTCCATTGTCATCCATGAGTGCCCGGGTATTTACCCACTGTTGCACCACATGCACCAGTGAGGAATGTAGATGTAGTATTGGTTACATCCTCACTAATAAGTTGGGCAGTGTACTTGCTGCAATTTGTAATCTTCTTGTTACAATATTGTAGCGGACAAGATGCTGCAGTAAAATACTTCAGCTGACACACCTTGCAAGTAGTTTGCTTCTGCTTGAGTAGAGTAATAGTATTTAAACTGCTGCTTATGATTAGTAGTGTGCTAGAGAACTGGGCTACCTATCGTCTGATCATTCCCATTAGACACCCTAAATTGTACCCTCAGTTTGTCTCCCACTGCTCTTTGGTGGATTGAGCTACACTCATTTAGTCTGTGCTGACTGTAGCTACACTTCTATTCCTGCCTCACTTTTTTAATGCCCCTAGGACCCATCGCATTTCATTCGTGCCATTAACTCATCAGGGGTCTTTGAAGTTTGGCATAATAAGCTAGGGTACAATCATAACATGATATGTGCGGTATGCATGCCCGGCATAGTCGTGGCCGTAGCGCGCAGCTGTGTGGCTCCGCCTATATACAAAACCATTGGCTCGTCATCGCTACCGAGCCTCTCTCCCGCATCCAGTTAGGTGTCAAAACGTAATTTATGACTTGTCATAAGGTGGGCGGTCAGGCACAAGCCTATTGCACACAGGGGGAGGTCCAAAGAAAATGGACTCCTCCCATAGCCAGACACATGTGGCTTAGGCATCAAGGGAATCAAAAACCATATCAAAAAGCCATATCCTTCTGAGGAATTGAGGAAGTCAGACCCTCGGCCAGAGGAGGAGACTGGGATAGGATCATTCTGAGGAAAGAAGCTCAATGGACCTTCAGGATGGATTCCGTAAAACCACACGGGATCATTGATTTTATATCTTACGCAAGCTTTATTGAATAAGCCCAAACATCCAGGGCATTAGCTCTTGGTCCCAAGTACATCATGTCTAATATCTATGCTAGGTCAGCCTTAGTGAACCTAGGTTTAATAGTGAGCTTTCGAGGTTTTAACCCTCTACCTCATATCCAATCCACTAACATCCTATATCTCCTTCCCTCTGAACAAGTGCCCAAAAATCCAAATATGGAATAGGAGCACATGATGTTACCCTAAGTTATGGTGCTGTAAGTCCTGTGAATTAATAATATCGGAAGTACCTCCAACAAGTCTAAACTATACCATTCATTGTCTTCGCTTATATGTCAAGAGACCTGCAAGAACAGCACTGGAAGCAGGGCTATTCCACCATTTAACTTTCATTACAAAATCAACTAAAACCCTCGAAAATCATCCTAATGGGATGTTATAGGAGCTGGGCATATCAGGCATATTACATATAACCATACGAGTCGGGCTAATTAGGCACTTTACATACAGTGGTAAGCACTGTAAGGGAGTTCTGGTGACAGTGCATCGGTCCCCTTGTATTGATACAGCGCAAACTGGAGAACGTAGGGGTGTCGGGGGCAATCGTCGGCGCGGCACAAATTGTCACGCGGATGGTGCCCCTGTCCCCCGCTCACCTCTAGGTGGGCTGTCCTAAGGGCCTACAGGCGTGACACTGTACTCCTTGACAACTGTATAGTAAACACGAGATCGCGTCACCAAAAAGGGGAGGAGTCCAGCATTCTGGGACCACCCCGTACCGTGCGATTGGCTGTGCCTCACCGCCCACTTATGACACGTGTCACACAAGTGTCACAAATAGACGATCGCATCACCGAAAGGGGAGGAATCCATTTTCTTTGGACCTCCCCCTGTGCACGCTTGTGCCTGACCGCCCACCTTATGACACGTCACAAATGACGTTTTGACACCTAATTGGATGCGGGAGAGAGGCTCAGTAGCGATGACGAGCCAATGGTTTTGTATATAGGCAGAGCCACACAGGCACGCGCTACGGCCATGACTATGCCGGGCGTGCACACCGCACGTATCATGTTATGATTGTAC
The DNA here is from genome assembly GCA_019512145.1 of Engystomops pustulosus. Taxonomy (NCBI): domain Eukaryota; kingdom Metazoa; phylum Chordata; class Amphibia; order Anura; family Leptodactylidae; genus Engystomops; species Engystomops pustulosus. The sequence continues at coordinate 199,439,382 of CM033644.1, forward strand.
CCTAGTTTACTATGCCAAACTTCAAAGACCCCTGATGAGTTAATGGCACGAATGAAACGCGATGGGTCCTAGGGGCATTAAATAAGTGAGGCAGGAATAGAAGTGTAGCTACAGTCAGCACAGACTAAATGAGTGTAGCTCAGTCCACCAAAGAGCAGTGGGAGACAAACTGAGGATACAATTTAGCGTGTCTAATGGGAATGATCAGACGATAGGTAGCCCAGTTCTCTAGCACAATACTAATCATAAGCAGCAGTTTAAATACTAGTAATCCACTCAAGCAGAAGCAAACTACTTGCAAGGTGTGTCAGCTGAAGTATTCTACTACAGCATCTTGTCCGCTACAATATTGTAACAAGAAGATTACAAATTGCAGCAAGTACACTGCCCCACTTATTAGTGAGGATGTAACCAATACTACATCTACATTCCTCACTGGTGCATGTGGTGCAACAGTGGGTAAATACCCGGGCACTCATGGATGACAATGGAGTATTAAGTAATTCCTTCTTTTAATGTGCACACATAGCTCTGTCTAAGTATTTTATATAAGAGGAAATATAAGTTACGCTTTAATCTCTTAACACAATGGGGCAGATTTACTTACCCGGTCCGTTCGCGATCCAGCGGCGCGTTCTCTGCGGTGGATTCGGGTCTTGCCGGGATTCATCAAGGTAGTTCCTCCGATGTCCACCAGGTGGCGCTGCTGCGCTGAAAAGCATCTGCACGCACTCGAGTTCACCGGGCCGGACCAAGTGAAGGTAAGCGCGTCCCAAACGACACTTTTATTGTTTTAAATGCGCCGGTTTTTCCGAATCCGTCGGGTTCTCGCTCGACCACGCCACCCGATTTCCAATGCGTGCATGCCGTCGCCGATGCGCCACAATCCGATCGCGTGCGCCAAAATCCCGGGGCAATACAGGGAAAATCGGCGCAAATCGGAAATATTCGGGTAACACGTCGGGAAAACGCGAATCGGGCCCTTAGTAAATGACCCCCAATATCTCCACAAACAGTGAATCCCCCTCCTCCTCTCTCCGCACGCTGCCGTGTGCTTGCCTTGCTACGGTACGGCGGGCACCGGTCATGTGAATCCAGCCTAAGGGTACATTCAAATGTAAGGATACAGTGTGATGTCTGTGCCATACGTTGTAAGGATGCATTAGAATCCCCCTGACATTTCCTTACAACATACAGCACAAAACAACATGTGAGCGCAGCCTGATACATTCTGGTGCTTGGCTGCACAAATATGGAGCTCTCCAGGGTTCTGAAGTAGTAACATAACTAATGCCAATAGAGAAATGTGGCCGTAGTTCTATGAACTATAATTAACATTTTCATTAAATGTTCATAATCAGACATCATCATGTATGTCCCAGCATGACCATGGAGTACTGTCCTATAGTTAAATATTGGAATCTATTGTGATTGATCTGAGATTGTATATATCTAATTTTTGGACCTTTCAGACTACAAAAATCACATGGTTTTTCCAACTTCATCTTGATGGTTGACATGTATTTCATTTAAAGGACATCTACCACCAGGATTGTAAACCAAGCACACTTACATGCAGGTGTGTGCCCCTTTGACAGGATCTGTTTTTTTTAAGAAAGGCTTTAATAATTATGCTAATAAGTATAAGAGTAAGAGACATAAGAGACACTAAGAGGCTCCAGGTTTCATTAACACCTGTGGAGCCCAGAGCCCCTCAGGCTTGTTTATGTCCTTTATTTCTAAATCCGAACAAGACAGAAAAAGATTGCCTAGTTGGCTAACTCACTTTTCAAGTAAAATACTTCCAAAAATCGGTAAGAAATCCAGCAGAATGTACTAGTACCATAAGTAAAACGTAACTTTTAATAATTACTGATAAAATAAGTTCACAGTGAACCACAATAATATGCACATCAACCATCTAGTCAGCAAAAACACATCAGAAAGGGAGCTCGTTCAGACCTCCAATAAGTCTCGTCTGACACGGTCCCCATTAATACCTCACCGTGCCTTAGTGCATTCCTGTATCCATGTCTTGGTGCATCATCTCAAAACCACGGACCAACATTAATCCGGACAGTAAGAAATAATAGGGTGGATCTCTCCAGTCTTCCATGGGCCGTCTTCTGGTCAAGCGGTACTAGTCTGGAGGTACAGGGCCTATTATTGTTTAGTATCCTCACCCCGCAATATTGCTCCCGCCATGACAAGGACGGTCCCAGTACTGTCCCTTACAGACCCTGTTAGTCCCTAATATATAACCCCTATGCGTTTCATACGTTGTTTGACACACTCATCAGAGGAATAAAGTAATGTAGTAGATTATGCAGCCTTGATACTAAGAATGGCTACAAAAGCTCCACATTGAGGGGTTAAAATGAATCAAAAACGAGCAGTGGCCCGTATAATACAAGTTATACTAGTATGGTGGCTAGATGTCTTGGCACAGGTCAATGTCCTTTAACATCCGACATCCCGCATACTACCAATATGTCCTGATCTATCCTCCCGAGTCTTAGATTCCCCTGTCTTAGATACAACTAACAATTACTCAAAAAACATTACCAAAGCTTCCTACCTCCTCACATAGCCTAGGACTTTGTTAGAAGTAGGTTTCTTATTGGACAAGACTTTGTTGTCATTGAGACAGGAAGTGATGTCATTTGAGTGCCAGATATAGACACAGTGACATCAGAAGAGGAATCACACAAGAAAACGACTACAATCATATAACATGTTGTATTTGTTACATACGTCACATACTATGTAGTATTACAGCTTCTTGACTTTGCCTAAATTGTATGTTAACAATTTTTTTTTTTAATGTATACGAATTTGATACAAATTCTTAGAAAAAAAAAGCCCTTAGTACTGAAATTAACCCCAGCTGCAGTTTACAGCACAGGACAATTTGTGTGAAGAAGCATTCATTGTGGGTATAGGGCGCGATAAGAACAATTAATACAAGACAATGTTCTTGTGTGGACAGGCTGTAATTTCCGTGCTAGTCACTGGCTTAGCCTACGGAGCTGAAGTGCCTGAAGGAGTATGAAGAAAGAATGGAGGAGGGGATTGAGCCTATTTTAAATAGCTAACATTGTTATATTTAAACACAAGATTAAGACATACAGTATCAAACATTATAATTACGGAAAAATAAAAAGCACCGGCTAGACGGTTCATAATAACAAGGAAAATGTTCTCAAAAGTTTCATCATTTTAAAGTTTCTGGCTACTAAACAAAATCTTTTTTTTGGATAATGGAAGATTAAAGGGATAGTCTGGTCAGAAACTTCTCAGTTGCAGAATATAGTGATAATTATGGCGGGTCAGGGCGTTCACGTGGAGAAAACAAGATGCGTTTAAGGGAACCTGTCACCAGGGACCTCATTTTCACTAAAGACAGGCTGCAGAAGCCCATCACACCTGCAGTGCAAAAATGCCTTTCTGCTTTCTCTAAGCATTTGCATTACAATTTAATTGTGTGTTATAAGTTATCTGGCACCCTGACCGAATCCTCAGTTTAGTCCCAGGTGTAAGGCTTTGGTATTGATGCTTTTCAAAAGCAACATGTGACTTGTCTGTGCTGTAGACTGTAGACTGTAGGGCTGTAGTGCTGTAGACGGCCCCCACCTTTGTGCTCCTGTACAGCTCCTCCCTTCTTCTCCTTCAAAGAGCTCACAGCCTGGTGAGCTGACATCAGTGGGTGAGGGAGGAGCTGTACAAGAGCACAAAGGTGGGGACTGAGAGCTGAGCAGTCTGCAGCACAGACAAGTCACATGTTGTTTTTTGAAATGCATCAAAAGCCCAACCCCTAGGACTACACAGAGGATTGGAGGCTTCCATTTTCACTGAGAAAATAAAATATTTTTTTATAAAAGCACATAGCATTTGTGTTTGACATGAGATAGACTATTAATTAGGGAAGTCACTTGGCATCAGTAGCAATTGTATTAAAACCTACACAACTGTTAGCCTTTATACATGGCCTTGGGAGTATTACAGTATTTCAGGTTATCAATCTACGTATATTTATAGGATTTAACCTTAGACCAGTCATCAGAAAAATATTGGCGCCATAAGGAAAAGTAGCAGGTGAGAGTATTCCCTGTGAGTTAAATATCTTATGTTTCACCCTGCAAGTGTGGAACAAGGATAGGGATCTCTATGAAGGCTCCTGTGTGCTGGGTAAACAAGGCATATGTCCCGCGTACCTACGATGCAAATCTTGTGATGGAATATCACTATAAGCCAAAAATAGACCTGTGATAGGAAGCCAATTTTCAATGTACCAAATGCTGCAGAGTGAGGGAGTGATCCGGATGGAGGGTGACGGCTCTATTAATAGCAGGGCTTTGTTTAACAAAATAAGCCTTCAGCTACATGATTGTATCAGTGGATTATTCTTTAAAGGAAATCTACCATCAAAATCAAGGATGATAAAAAGAGACATATACTAATAGATACGGGCACCATGAATGTGGTCTTCCTAAATTTGTTATCTGTGACCTTTTTTTGTATAAAATAAACGTTTAAAATTATACTAATGAGCTAGAAGGATTCTGGGGGGAAGTTAGTACCAGATCACCTCTGTGTCATAGCTTTACAGGCTGTTACACTATCTCACCCCTCCCTGATTCCTATTCACTACTCCCCTACCTCTTCCTGATGTAATCTCACACAGAGAGAGGAAAAGTGCTCCTGTATAGTGTAACACCCTGGGAAGCTTGCATAGGCTCTGGTTATGCCCACCAAGAGCCCTTCTGGCTCAAAAGCACTGTAACAGTCACACAGACAACAGAACTAAAAGTCTCTATGGGAAGAGTCCAGAGGGAGGAGTCTGTGGGCCAGTGGACCCTCTGGACCACCGCAGGAGATGGTGTGAGGCCCAAGGTACATTGGTAACGCTGGCACGGACTGGAGACACCGCTGGACTGGAACCCTGGGAGGCACAGCAGGAAGCACGGAGGCAGACTGAAGACTTGAGACAGGAGGAGGCACAGCAGGAAGCACGGAGGCAGACTGAAGACTTGAGACAGGATGGCAGGAGCACACGGAGGTACCCTGGTAACGCTGGAGACAGGAACACGGATGCGTCTGGAAACGCAGGAAGACAGAACACACCAGTGTATGGGAACACTGGAGACAGAAGCATCTGGGAACGCTGATGGCCGATCACTTCAACAGGAACCGCTGTGTAAAGCGAGGTGTAGAAACTTTGGAAATTCCATAGAATGCTGAAGATCTGGCCAGGAAGGAAGGGAGGTGCTGGATTATAAAGGGTGAGCCGGATTAGCGAACTCCAATAAAGAGGACGCTGGCACTTTAAGGCTGGGAGAAGTCCGTGCGTGCGTACCCCCTGCGCGACTGCAGGGAAGGCCTACACGCCGGGAGCCAGAGCACAGACAGGAGCCAGGAGAGGTAAGTGAGGGCAAGGGGACAGGGACCGGCAGGCAACGGAGCACGAGTGTACCTGCGATCCACGTCTCGGGAGCACCCGTGACAAGCACAATACTCCTGATTTTTATGCTTGATTTTTCTTTAAATATATTTACTTAATAAGTCCTCAGTTTTACCCTAAAATAAGATTAGCTGAGAAAAATGTATAAAGAAAAAAAACTAAGTAAATAAAGCATTAATGGTAAATGACATCAACTATGGAAATGAATAGAAATATTAGACGATCAATTTAGCTGGATTTGTGTCATCTGACTTTAAGAAATAGCATATAATTCAGACATCTGTATAGTGAGTACTGTTTTCTTATGAGGATTACTTATAAGTAATGGCCCACCAAAGATTTTCTCGGACTCTGGCTGGCAAGTGTCAATGTAGAGAAAAAGGTGCAGGCCCTGAGCTACCCACAAACCCTTGTGCCTGTCTAGTTGCCTGGACTCCACTAACACAGAGGGGGAAACTAGTCGACAGTCTCTTTTCTGACAGTTGAACACACAGATAACACACAAATAACAGATAAATAGAAAGACAGAAGAGTAGTGAGAATACTCAGGTCAAATCTGATATGGCGGCAAGGTACAGAATCGAGAGGGAAAACCATAGTTGAAGAATACAGTAATAGTCAAATACACAGCAATTTAGCAAAACAGAACGACAGTGACAGGAAGGGGGAGGAGCAAGTGTCTTGATGCCACCTAAGCAGCATACCGGTCCGGTCATCCATCACTCAACTTACAACTCTGCAATGCAAGCATTCAAGCGCAGCTTGAAATAGCCAGCCCCCTGTAATATATAGCCCGCCAGCCCCCTGTAATATGCAGCCAGCCCCCTTTAATATATAGCTAGGCCCCTGTAAAATATAGCCAGCCAACCCCATTTAGTATCTAGCCTGACAGGCACCTTTAGTATATAGCTACCCAACTCCCTTTAGTATATAGCCAGCTAACCCCATGTAGAATATAGCCTGCCAGACCCTGTTATGCATAAAAAAATAAACTAATCATTCTGATGTCCCGACAGCTCCTCTTCTTTCTTCACATGCACAAACTATGATGTCTGCAGTGGCTGAAGAAAGAAGAGCAGCTACCCGATGCGTTGGAATGGTATGTATTCAATACCCAAGTATAAGTCGAGCGGGAATGTTCAGAAAAAAAAATGTGAAAATTATAGGGGAGCCAAAAAGAAGAGGTGGGGGGAGAGAAAGAAAAAAAAAGAAAGAAAAGGTAAAAAAAAAAGATAAAAAGGGAAAAAAGTGGGAAAAAGGCAAAAAAAATTAAAAAGGTAAAAAAAAGGTAAAAGAAAGGGGGGAGTGGGTGGGAATCTCCTAACTCAGTCCTTACAAACAGAGGGCAATGCAGTCACAGATCCCCTTCTAATATTACTTCTATTAATTTATATCTCTATCATTGACTGCACATATATGTCCTTATTCTTAGTTTCATGTTACACAAGCTATGATGGCATTATATAAATAAAGTTTATTATTATATAAGAATAATACAGGTAACATTGCAAAGAAATAGCTTTTGTTTGGATTTTATCCATTATGTATTTCTAGTTAGCGTGGGGTCAGTATGGCTCTGTGGTTGGAGGTGCACCAGCTCCCGGAGCCCTTCTAATCACCAGCAGACTTTCTACATATATTAAAAATGAATGGAGGATTTGATACTTATAGTGTCAGACATGAAGGAGCACTCCTGTTGTCACAAATCTAACATGTGCTAAAGAGACTAATGAGTTTAATCCACACATAAAAACTCACTTTGCATCGATGTGGATTTCCCATATGCATAGAGGACATATAGGAGTCTTCCTTCCAAGATTAACTCTGCCCAATCTGTATGTTTGCATGCGTTTGTATCTGGAGTGCTTTCGTTTGAAGTATATGTGTCAGCTGTGCCTTGAAGATCCTTAGCTGTGATCCGCTTTCTGTTTGTTAAGACTAACCCTTTTCTGCCAGGGCTTTCATCATTTATTTTGCTCTTGGCATCTCAGAGGGAGTCTATAAGTTTTCTATGCTACTCCAGCAGCATTGTCTGTATGAGAAGATTATATTAAAATTCGTTTGAAACAAAGTCTTATGAACTGGTTGGAGAGAAAAATGTAGATCACAAGTTTGACACAATGAAAAGCATTTACATTTTTTGTAATATAGAAAGTTTTTTGGGGTGTGCTGAGCTGCCTAAGGAAGGAGATACCTGTCACTTTGTGGTTAAAAAAAGGTATAAGAAGCCTTACTTATTTCATTCTTCAGCTCTTGACAGCTTAGAGGGGAACTTTGCAGTAGTTGGTCATAAAAGGGTGGTGTGGGGTGGTAGCCCAGGGCCCAAGCCTTCTAGGGGACCCATGAGTACCCAAACCACCGATGAAATCCTCATAATCTAGCCATCAAGACACATTTCAGGACCTTTGAAGGTTGGTAATCCGGGGCCCAAACCTCCTAGGGGACCCTTGGCCACCCAAACCAAGAACCAAATTTTGAAACCTGCAATGGACACACTGAAAACCTGAGGGTGGTAACTCTTTAAATGCAGGTGTGTGCAGCAAACCTTGCTTGGCAGCACTTTGCTGTTGGCACTTATGCCTGCACCAATCGCAGATGTTACCTCTTGGGATGAGCATTTGGATTTGGGAACTGAACCCGAACCAAACCTTAATGCGTCCACTCATCCCTACTAATTATCCGTCAGAATGGGCTAATGGTACTTCCCCTAATCACTGTCATTGTCCGGTTTACCTGAATAAGACTGAGGTACAAGAAGACCAAGTTGCCAAATTTTTGACAACAGGTTCCCTGAAGGCTGTAGCATTTAGAGCTTGTTTTTTGTACATAAAAGCCCCCCCAAAGCTTTGTAATTTAAGAAGGTTGATGCCAACTATGAACCAAATATTATCCTACATCAATTAAATAATACCATCATAATAATACCAGGCCCAATAATAATACTAGGCCCAAGTAATACCACAACATCATGACCACTACTATTACCATAGGAGCATTGCACATGCATGTGCAGGTCATATGCCATTGGTACCACACCCTGGAGTGAGGTCTATAGCTGGAACCCCATCTAAGCCAATGCAGACCTTTGGGCCATTTGTCCCACATACTGTTCAAATCCGCAAAAAGATTTTGCCTATTGTCATTGTAAGCGTTGAGGAAAGGGACAGAATCTGAGAACAGGAGAGACCATGCTGGATCCCACCCCTGCATGACGTGACCGCCCTGTGAAGTAGAAGTTGACACCACTTCAAACTTCTGAAGGAGCTTGGTGTTTCTGAGAACCTATGAGAAGGATAGGTCATTCATTTTTATAACCAAGATTGTCCCTATAATATACAACTATAGGAAGATGGTTTACTACTCCCCTTCACCACAAATCTTCCAACTAATATATATATACAAGTAGAGCAGACTGCCATCTGTAAAAGTAACCCTTTTTGTTCTACTCCTATACCATACATAAAATCAGAAGCGTAACTTGTAGCCAACGGGCCCCTGTGCCAGCTCTCCCCCTATTATGTATAGTTTATAGGACTAGCCATCTTATATGGAAAAGTAACACCTTATGGGCCTCCTAAGCCTCCTGGGCCCAGATGCGACCACACCCTCTGCACCCCCTCAAGTTACGCCCCTGCATATAATCTAATATATATGGTCGGATCACTATAACCTTCCATTGTATACATCACGTCTGCTTCAAGCAGTGAGAAGGTTAACATTTTAGCTTGAAGAAAATAGGAAAAAAGTACATGTTGCAAGAACATACAATTAGAGGTCAGTTCTTGTTTTAAAGGTAATCTTTCTATGGCTAATGGGATAATCTATGGATAAACTCTAACTAATTGACCTGGAAAGCAGTTTGTTTAAGTGTTTTCCAATATCCTCTTTTGCTTTCTTAGGTGAGCACAGTGCTGAACGGATGACATATGGATGCTAGGCCTCATTACCAGACAAGCAAGCTGACAAATACAAGATGGACACAGTCTTTTGCACTTCCTATGGGGCCAAGAGAAATGGAAAGGTGCCTCGAGTGGGGTTTACTTAATCATGGCTAATGGCCTACAAGCATGCCCATTTAGTAACATCTCTAATGAGAAAGCAGATCTTTAAACGTATAGACAGATCAAAGACACCACGCAGGAGAGGCTCCTTAATGAAAGACGTATTGTTATCATTAATCTATAGGGTAAAATAATGCGGAAAGGAAACTAATGGATTATTGTGTTTCTTATGGCTCATTTACTAGGTAAGCTATGGGAAGCTGAGCAAAGTTTCTTGTTTTGCTTAAATCTATAACTAAAGAAATGTTTTGTAAATATTAGAATTAAATAAAATTATATATAAATTTATATACATTTTATACACATAAAATAACATAATCACAATAACATAATCTGAAAAAATATTATGGTAAATAAAAATTACACGATACTATTTTACCAATTCCTATAGATTATATATAATAATAATAATAATAATAATAATAATAATAATAATAATAATAATATAGAGTATATTACATTAACAATTAATATTTATTGTAAAGCCAATGTTACTGTAAATAAGGTTTAATGTCATGTAACTGCTTCTGCAACATTATGGGGAACATTTACTAAGAACAGTGCAGTGTGTACTATGCGCAGTTTGCCTGTGTAGTGCGCAGGGTGCGCCAGATTCAGGATTTCTGTTGCCCGTTCTTCATGAATCTGGCTCCACCTGCACTGCCCCAAGAGAGTGCACCAACATTTTTTTGGTGCACCGTTTAAAATGAAGCGTGCGACCTATTCTTGTTGGACTTTGCATGATAAATCTGGTGCACAGTCCGACTGAGCACCAGAACGCCCCCTAAATTGTGTCGCATGATAACTAGTGCAGCTGCGCCACAAAAGGGTCACGTCCAACAAAATTGTGGTGTAGACCCTTCTTAAATGTCTGTGTAGGCAGTTTGCACCTAAAAGAATGTGCAAAGTCCGAAGGGCCTTAGTAAATGTGCCCCAATATTCCGTGACATCCTCATTCACACTTTCCTCCGGCAAACTGTGTTTATGTTTATGAAAAATACTGCATAGATGGGAAGAAGAAAGAATATATATCTTTGGTAACCACTACTACTTCTACCACTAGAGGATGATTTGCCTTCCTCTATATTTACTCCAGAATAATTGGGGGATAATGGTTGAAAAATGTTAACTATATATATACATATATATATAATTTTTTTTTCTGTTCGGTTACATTTTTCTATAAAAATATTTTTGCTTATGATCTGTTATTGTACTGGATAGTGACATGTGTATCAAGACGCACTCTCTTTCCTATGGTGTGCTGCTGCTCACCAACTGCAGTATGATGGGAATCTACTGTAGAAGTTTACCATCAATTTTTGTTGCTTATTTAAAAGTGTCCGCACAATTCTGACTTATTTGAGGGTGTTGTGTGACTTTTTGTATAAGAGCTTTGACACACTTGACCAGCCATTTCTTCACACCATCTCGTGCAATATTTTCAGACATTTCTACATAGTCTTGTACAGTTGCCGACAACCTCAAAGCATCACAGTAGACAGAGAAAGTCTTGGATGTTCCTTATGCTATGGGTTAATTTATAATGTGGACCACAATTGACAAGAAATATCCAGAACTCTCCAAGGCTTTGCATCGATTTCACATCCATGCCAAAATGTTGTATGAGTGAAAAGAAATGACTCCCGAAGCACAACTATTGATATACCTTGTAATAAGTAGCCCCATATATCTTTAGGTAAATGACCAAACAATTTCCTCTGATGGTTGTTTATGGTCCTCATTGACACATTTGCTCTATCAGGATAGTGTTGCTCAAATGCTTTCTGTCCATCATTTGGCTCCATATCTAGGTCTGTAAGTAACACTGCAAACCTCATTGACATTTTACGTTTTGCCCAATGTGGACTTAAGTTGATATGTATATATTGAAGTTTTCATATTATTATGGTCTTTGCTGTAGTTTCTTTATGATAAAAATTGTTATTGATGTTTCTAAAAAACAAATATTTGTATTACTTTGATATTTAACATGTATACACAGACCACAACATGTCAGAAAACGTGCAATTTTGCACCAGAACTTTGGTAGAACAAAGTATATTAGGTTGTATATATGTGTTGTATATACATATATATATACCGTATTTTTTTCGGACTATACAAAATACTTTGATTTTCTCAGAAATCAAAGGTGCGCCTTATAGTCCAGTGCGCCTTATATATGAACCCTACTTACAAACAACAGCTGCCTTGAACTGTGCACAGGTCTGCCACCTGCTGGTCCTTCATTCTTATAATCAGGTGCACCTTATATATGAACCTAGACGGTTTAGCAGTCATTTTTTGATGGTGCGCCTTATACTCTGGGGCACCTTACAGTCCGAAAAATACTGTGTGTGTGTATATATATATATATTAGGTTCCGCAGATCCTCTACATCTCTACATCCTCTATAATATAGACCATAAAACAGAAAAATAAAAAAGGGACTGTTTATAGGTAAATAATACAACAAGGAAGTTACATTATGAAACACGTGGGATGCTGGTCTATTAGTAATGAAATGCTTGGGATGCTGTTCTCCTCACATTTAAGTAATCTCCAATCTCCACCTATATAGATTTGATCTTATGTACCATTGCTGCATGTATATTATCTTAGGGTATGGCATTGGTTCCCCCTAAGTAGATTCTATCTGACGTACTAATCTTTTATCTGTAACTCTATATATTTGTATTTTTTTATACCTGGATGTGGAGGTTATGACTTTACTCTTTACATAGTTGCTTAACAGAGAGGAAATGTCATTACATGGATGTGAGGTTTTGTTACACAGACTTGCATCATATTTCTCTTATTTTACTTTAAAATAGTTCGATTTACAGTATCTGGGCTCCCTGCCAGCAGTATGTGGTGAGTCCTTGGGGTGGGGAAGCTGCAGCCTGTGTGCCTGTGTCTCAGTCTCCTATCCTCCACACCACCCTCCTCCCTCACCTGCCTGCTCAATTCACTTGACAGGAAGTGGGGAGGAGTGAGGGAGCTACATTAGATTGGATGAGAGGAGACTGATACAGCCACACACAGGCTGCAATCCCCCCAGGACTAACCACACACTTCTGGCAGGGAACCAGGTCATGTGAATAAAATTATATAAACTACTGAAATTATTCAGAATGCTAACAAAGGCATTTTTTAAATGAGCATAGCAAAGGCTATAGGAACCTGTCACCAGCTAAAAATCACATTTCTGGTGCCAGGTTTGCATCAAACCCGCCACTTCAAAGATAAATCATTAGACCCCATTTACTTACAAACTAAGCATGTGGCCTTATAGGAGAAGTATCCTTGCAACAATAAGCATGAATCTCCTGAATTTGTTATTTATATGCAAATGAGTGTTCACTGGGCAAGAGAGGGTGCACTAAAGAACCCTTATGGTCCCTCAAATGCTCATTTGCAAAATTTTGAGAATATTTTGAGAATTTCCCCTACAAATAGAGAGAGATGATGGGTCCTTTATACTGGCAACAGTTCAACTGCCTAAGTATCTTACGCAACACTTTGTATAAGGGTTACATACAAGATAGGTTCTTTAGGTTTGTTCTCAAGTTGAATTTGTAAATTTGTATGTAAGTCAGAAATGTATATTTTATAATTGTATCTCTGGACAAAATTTTTTTGGTCTCTGTAACAATTGGATTTTAAAACTTTTGGGTTGTCATAAGAACCAGAATTAACAATAAAGCTTAATTGCAGACACCTTTGATAACTATTATAACTGTTTATTGTAGCCTGGGGCTAAAGTACAGTAAATTACCAATATTTAGAAGGTTGTGTGTAACAGAGGGGTCGTCTGTAAGTCAGGTGCCGTCTGTGTATGACAAACACTGTCTATAAGTTAGTATATACTACAGGGCCAGGCAGGATATATACTACAGGGGCTGGCAGGATATATATTACAGGGGGCTGGCAGGTTATATACTGGGGGCTGTGACAAATGGATTTCCAACCCTCGGCTTATACTTGATTTAATAGGTTTTTCCATTTTTTTGTGTTAAAATTAGGGGTTTCAGCTTATACTCGGGTCACTGTGTGCCTGCCATAAAAAAATGTTATAATAACCTAGAGGGGGGACATCAGACTCATCTCTAGTGCTCCTCATGCCTGCACAGCTATTGAATGAACTTGGAGCAATATGTACATCGTGGCTTCATTGCACAAGTCCGATACCAATGCCGCATGTGCAGGGAACCAATGGTGCAGTAGAGAGTAGTGTAGAGTGTAGGCGCAGGGAGCTCTGGAATGAGGTAAAAAGTTTTGTATTTTAACAGTGGACACAGAGGGACTTTCTAAAGGGCAATTCTGACACTAAAGCACATGTCCTGTGAGTTGTTCAGGATCCCAAATTACCCTGACAGGTGTCCTTTCAATATGAAATAGATGAAGATTCTTTATTAATGACTCATCATACAATGAAAGAGAACAGGGAAAGAGATAAAAATGCTACTATTACAAAATATTTTTTTTTCAAATTCCATAAAAGTAGACTATATCAGTCTTCAAGAGTAAATTGCTGATCAATGGGGAGCCCTGCCTGGAATTACTTTTGCATAGGGGCAATCACCAGGTCGCCTTTGCTCTTTGCACTGGTGATAGATACTCTTGCACTAAGACTCTACAATGTTTCTATATATGAGGGGATATCCATAGGAACCAGAAAAGATAGAGTGGGTCAATGAATAATTCTATATGCCTCTAGCTATTTCACATTGACAAGGCCCTACTCACATATTAGGTCTAAAGGTAGTCACTAGAGATGAGCGAGCACTAAAATGCTCGGGTGCTCGTTATTCGAGACGAACTTTTCCAGATGCTCGAGTGCTCGTCTCGAATAACGAGCCCCATTGAAGTCAATGGGAGACCCGAGCATTTTTTTAATAAAACTGAACAGTAAAAGAACAGTGCAAAAAAAAAATTCCAGATGTTTGCAGATGTTTTACTTGTAAGAACACATTGAAATAACACTATTCTTCACTTTGCAGGTGTTCGCGCGTGTCTCCCGCTAAGTTAGGAGATGTGCACGAACATCTGGAATGTGAAGAATAGTGTTCTTTCAATGTGTTCTGCACTTAAATGCTCCTGTGTTCACTGTTTTTAATGTTTTAATTCTATTCTTCACATTGCAGGTGTGCGCGCGTGTCTCCCGATAGGTTCGGAGATACGCGCGCACAGCTGCAAAGTGAAGAATAGTGTTATTTCAATGTGTTCTTTCAAGTAAAACATCTGCAAACATGTGTAATATTTTTTTTTTACAATAAAAATACTTTTATTTAATTTATTTTATTAATTTACTGCTCGATCTCGAGCCGGCGAGATACTCGTCCGAGTAACGAGCCGGTCCGAGTATACTAATACTCGACCGAGCAGTATACTCGGACGAGTATACTCGCTCATCTCTAGTAGTCACATCCTTTAAGCATTTAGGAATAATTATATCTAAGCCCCTCCAGCAATCCTTACAACAGATTACTGACCCACTACTGACATTCATCAGAACCAAGTTTAAAGCCTGAAAAGCTCTCCCACTTTTGATGGCCATCCGTAGAAATTTAACCAAAATGATAATCCTCTCTAAATGTCTCTATTTACTCCAACACTTTGTGATCCCTATCCCCAAAAAGTTCTTTAAAGAATTGCATTCCTGTACAGGTAAATTTATATGGGGAAACTCCAGATCGAAACTTAGTCTGGCTACCCTTCTGCGTCCCAAAACATGAGCTGGTATGGAACTCCCAGATTTTTATTTAAATTACTGTACATAGCAGGACAACTGAAATATTTATTTTATTGAGTGCAAGAGGGCCCCCCCAACTCTAAGCACCACCTATGTAACTACTCGTGGCTCCAGAATTTGTTGTGTATACCGGAGGGTTCCCCTTGCTTTCTGCGTCCTCTGCTACTGTTGCACCGAATGGCAATTCAGGTTTGGAAAGCGGCCAAATCCGTAGCTCATTTCTCTGCCACCATTGCCACCATGACCCTATGATGAAACACAGCATTGCCCCAATTTGAAAGGCTGGAGGGAGTGCACGGATGGGAAACTGCAGGAAGCTGTCCCTTGTGAGATGGGGTTTTGGTTTCTTTTACAGACTTGCAAGCTAAATATGGCATGGAAAGGCGCTGGTTCTATAGGTATCACCATATCCAAATATCCACTGATTGGTATATATAACACAGGGCCAGAGAGGTCTTGTCTCAATAGTTTACAAGCATCTAATATCCCAAAGAGTAGAACATTCCCCTAATATTCATCCCTAATCTTCAAGATGAGATGGATGAGGATATTGGGGAACATTTACTTACCTGTCTAATGAAGTTCCCCTTGTCCGACAAGAAAGCACTCTGTCGCGATTCACTAAAATCATGCGCCCGATATCCTGCATGTGTCACTTTCCCTGCCCACGTGCAACACACTGCCAGCGCTGGTACCTGTTAAATACCTGTCCAAGCCACACAATCCCCGAAACAGACAAACAGTCCGACGAAACTGCAATCCACGACCCTTAGTAAATAAGCCCCATATTCTCCTTCCATCTTCAGGTTTCCCCCTCAGTGAATAACAGAAATATGCAACTTTACATAGTGCATAAGGTACATCTTACCCCAATAAATTTATACAGAATGGGACATGCACTTAACACTACTTGTCCACATTGCCGACTTTTGGCACATGTACTGGGTGTGTCCCCCGATTTGCTCTCCTTACAAGTGCCATGTTACCCTGAAATATGCCCGATTGGGGTACTATCTGGCCCATTACCACAGGATTTTCTCAAAGGAATCACTTTTCATGGCCACAAAATGTGTTGCATTGAGATGGTATGATCCCAACACTCCCACACTAAGGATGTGGAAATCCAACATAAATCAGATGCTTCCATACGAATCTTTATTTTCAAACATATGAACTGTCCGTATTAATGAAATTGTATTTGAGGGACGTGGTGCGAATCTAATCGCCCCAACTATGCCCCTTGTAGATATCGGGATTCACTTTCTAGCCTAGTGCCACAGATGTAACCAATATACCTGGACATGCTAGGGTGTCCCTCCTTCCTTCCTCAGACTTGTACCTGAATTGGCTGGACACTTCTATTTGGGGAGTGGGAGTAGTATATGTACCATTCTGGGTTCCCTATATTTGACTGCAAATGATTGTACTTTCTGGAAAAAAAAGAAACTACGGAGTCTGGTTACGGATTGGTTTGTTAAGTTTGTTTATTTCATTACAGTATAAGCATATTTCTTATTCATTATATGATTTGAGGTGCGCGGGCTTAGCACCTGATGTTATACATACATGGTGGTATATTTCTGCTTAATACTTGATCATGGAGATATGCTCTGTTTTGCTTCACACCGTTATACGTATATCTTTGTACATTCCATTATTCGTTATGTGATTGTCATAATTTTTTCTATTTAGTACTATTTTCTAACTATAAGTGTTATTTTTCATACGCTTGCGCGCCGTCAAGACCTGACGTAGAAACTCAGTCTACAATTTTATGATAATTCGCTGGCGAGTGGACAGACGCAAGGACAGGAACGGTAGCGCTGCCTCACTCCCCATTGGCCTCACCCACCCTTCAGTCGGCTATGCCTCCCCTACATGCCCCTCCAAGCCCCCATGGAGTGGGAGGAATATTTGCGAGTGCTAGCAATGGCGCTGAAGATAAATACCCAGCTGTATGTAGAATTTCCTGTTTTGTTACTTGTTTGTAGTTGTTTAATGTAGTTAACGTTCATGAAGTATCTCAGTGAGGCCCCACATGCCCCGTAACTTTAAGAAATATGATTGTTTTTGTTTCACCAATATGAATATTATCAGCTGAAAAATTACAGATAATTAGAATATACCAGAAGAGTGCAGTCGCAGTGGGTTATATGATTGTATCTCCGCAGATTTTTTTTTCCTTGTGCTATCACCTTCTCTGTCTCTCTCAACGTGGCAAAGCAAACCAGTTAAGCGAAGAATTGGAAATTATTTTTAGATTGAGAAGACAAGTGTTGCTTTCTTAAGGATTGTATCCAGCCCTACATTTTACCTTTAATTATGTATCTGTAACCAATTTGGAAGGAAAGCCAATTTAAAAAGCATGTGATTAATGGCCCACGCGTTTTCACAGGCACCTAATTTAAATGTCTATATAATATATACGCTTAATTTGAATCTGCTTTACTTGTTTTCCTGCCTGTTTGCCCCAAGTGGAGGATAGGAGAGAAACTTTCAAGTAAGAAACGTTCAATAGAAAATTTTAATTATTATTTTTCGTTGACATATAATTTCCTAATTATCGTTATTACTGCTTTTTATTTGTATTTCGTTTCAAAGGACGGATACAAAAATTAATAATTGGAAATATTTCTTGTGATAGAAATATACATATTAACCTATTTTGTGGTATTGCAATCAATTGTTTCCATAAGCATGCGTCCCTCCTCAGAGGACTTGTCCAATATTTGTAACCGATTTATCAGGAAAGCCCATTGATAATTTGTCAAATCACACCCCTCTGTACGATCTACCGTTCTAACCGAACAAAAAACAGATCACTAAGCCCGAAGCTGATGTCAATAAGCTTTATTTATAGGCCAGAAAAGTTAGCTGTAAGCTCAACTCATACTGAAGTAAAAAGGAACTGTGTCTGCAGTTACGGCTTATGACCACTGCACAGAGCACAAAGCCAATTACTTTTGTCTCTGTGCCCTGTACACATCAGTCACTTATGACCTATCCTGTGATAAGCCAAAAATTAGGGTAGAGTGGACCCGAACTTTAATGTTCACTACAGGTTTTTGGCCCTGAACCTTAACTTCAGCTAGAAGTTTAGCTTCAGGTTCAACATTTGGGTACACCCCCACCAGTAACACCCAGGATTGGTGCTGTCACCAATCACAGGTGTTACCCATTTAAATACCATGCCACCATTTTCTCTAGGATCGTTGCTCCCCATGACATCATCAGCAAGAGACAATCCTAAGTTAAAGGAGGCACCCCACTGCCGTTTATATAAAGCCAGAACCGATCACAGGGGTTAATGGTGGGTGTTCCTATTTGGATGCCCAAAGTTTTGTTCAGGGTTTGGCTCAAAGGGGTATTCCCACAAAGGCAAGGTTATACTCAGGATAACAAAAGAACACATTCTGTAATTCACTGTTGGTCAGATGAGGGGGCAATCAAAATTGTATATGCAAACACTTACAGAGACAGGTTGGAATGATAATTGTGAAATGTTGCATTTTTGTTAATAACAGTGAACTAGAGAATGTGTTATTTTGTTATCCTGAGTACATATAAAAAACATGTTTTCGTGGGAATACCCCTTTAAAGGGAACTTGTCATCAGGGGCCTTTTTTCTGGCTCCCCATATCCCCATAGAGAATAGTGTACACATTGCCAAATAGTTTTTATAGTAAAACTGTCTTTTTCCAAAAAAGGATAAGTTAGATGAAGTTCACCTTTCTGTATGTAGACCTGTGTCCCTAGTCCCCTGGGAGTGGACTGTGATGAGTGGGGCAGACATGTATGATGTCCTGAGGGGGGAAGCAATGGAGGGGAGGAGATATGGCAGAGACTGGAATTTATTTTTAGTTTGAAATCGATGTATCAAGTGGCTTCCTGCTGGTTTCCTGAGTGAAGACCACTCCTCACTGGCCACTCCCAGAGCACCAGGGACACAGCTCTGCATACAGAAAGGTAAACTTTTATCCAACTTATCTTTTTTTTTCAGTTGAAAGCCTGTTTAATATAAAAACTATTTTGCAATGTGCACACTATTCTCTATGGCAACATCGGGTAACTATAAAAAGGCCTCCTGCTGACAGGTTCCCTTTAAGTGCAGTTTAATGTGCATTAGTTAGACAGTATTTCTTCTGCACTAGTTGGAAAATGTCTAGTTGGAAAGCCAGCAGTAGGAACTTCACTCATTTTTAAAATTGTCATAATTCTGTAAGTAATTCTAAATTGTATAAAACAAATTGGGGCACATTTACTTACCCGGTCCCTGCGCGATACCCTGATCCGGACTGTCCGATGAGGATGAACTAAATGTTAAATCCTGCGCATTTACCGTTGGTTCATCCGACGGCCGTCCCCTCCGATTTGTGTCGTGTGAAAGCCGGTGCGATTGTGATACAAAACGATCGCATGGGACACAATCCCCTACGCAATCCCCAAAAAGTTGGGAAAACCAACGAAAATGCGGCCGCGGGACCCTTAGTAAATAAGTCTCATTGTGACAGTGATTATCCTCAATTAACTTTTCATTAAAATCTGTAAAACCTCATTAGTTTGTTTTATATTTGGTTAGTGATCGACTGATGAATCACTATTAGTCCATATGATTATAAGGCCACAGACTTTGCAAAGGCACATGAAAGAAACTTCCGTCACAGACAACTAACTGGGACGGTTTAGCTAGTGTTTACCCTATAGGAACTCTCAACAGGGGGTCGGTCATTAGGATTTTAGCAATTCAGAGATAAATGAGTGAAAAAGTTTCATGTATTAAAAATAAATCAATCACAAAGAAAGTAAAAAAAGGGAAAAAGTATGCGTCACAGCAAGTTTCACAAGTTTTAATTTGACCCAAGAAGCAAAGTAAAAGTTGAAAGAGACTCTTTCCAAGTTTTGTTATGATTGAAACTTTAATATCAATTAAGATTTCATTATGGTCTCATATTCATGTTTCAAATATTTTAATGAATACAGGCGGAACTGTATACTTTATCATTGTAATCTCAGCCAAATTTTTTTGGGTCTTTGTGGCAATTGGATTTTAAAAATGTTGGATTGTCATTAGAACCAGGATTAACAATAAAGCTTCATTACAGACACCTGTGATAACTGTTATAACTGTTTATTGTAGCCTAGGACTAAAGTATATTAAATGACCAATATCCAGAGGTCCGTTTGTAACTAGGGGTCATATGTAAGTCAGGTGTTCTTAAGTAGGGGACCGCCTGTATTGAGAAAAAAATAAATAGTAGTACTAATTATTGTACTATATATAAACTCTAATAGTTTTACGTAGTGATGAGCAAACCCAACTGCTGGAACCGCCATTAACTGTAGGGTCACTTCCAGAAGACATCATGAGGAGCAATGTTTTTTTGGGAAAATATAAGTGCCATAGGCTTTTACAGGGTAAGACCCGTAAGTTAACGCCCACAGTGATCCTGAGGATTGGGTTCGGGTACCAAAAATGAAGGGATCCTCTCACCCCTAATTGTGAGTGATAACTCTGTTCCCCCCACATAGAAGTTTCCTGAAGTACAACAGTTAATTTACAGTAATTTACATGCAATCTGTGTGATACTATAAGGTATAGGATACTAAAATATACATTTTGAGATCTTTAAAAACTCATCACCATGATCACAGGACCTATGGATGTTCCCGAATGGGCTTATAACATATATTATGCAACAGCACCACTGAACCAAGTCTATATTAATAATCAATTGAAGCACAGAAATGGTAGGATCTGGAATGTTCTAATACAATGGATGGGTTTTAGTCACATAGAGATAGTCCAATCATAGTTCAGAGAGAGTCCAAAGAAGATGAGCTGTAGAAATTGCAAATGTATTCCTAGAGCACAGCTAAAAAAATGCAGAAATAGGTTCCGACAGGTGACCACATAAAACTAGTTTATCTTACAGATTCACAGAATCTGAAATTCCCCCAGAAGTGGGAGCTGACATTTGCACTACTCATCAATGAAGAACCTTGACCAAGTTCAATGAACACAAATGGTGGGTGAGCTTCAGGGCTAAAAGCTATATACCTGTAGGTCACATTTCTGCAGAAAGGTCAAAGAGGGTCAGAGCTGCGTGGGATAAGAAGTGGCCCCAGAGGTTATACTTCATAGGAGGAATTAATTTGGACATGCACACAGCCCCAGGTATATGTAAGTGTAAAAAATAAAATCACATGTGTAAGAACTTGGGTTTTTGCATAAAGAGATTGTGCCCATCTTTGATGAGGAAGATTCCAGATAGGAGGGGTAGTAGGTCTCTTTGTGCTGGTGTACAGAGTCTGAAAGGACACGTATGTTCAGCTGAGAAATCTAGAAATTAATTGAAAATTGAAAAGGAATTGAAAAGGAAAACCACGCCTCTATGGCTGCCTTTTCAAAGGTCGAAGCTTTGACACATGACTTGGGATATAAGCCAATGCAGGGAATCTCTTCTAAGAAGAAAATGCACCCCTCTGCAGGTTGCTGTTATGAATGCTTTTCATCATTGTAGAGCAGTCCAATGGTTTGGCTAGAGACTATGGATGTGGGTCAGCAGGGGTTATATTTCTGGTAATAGGTGGAAACTGCATTTTCAGGTAGACAAGAAGACATACAACTCTTTTTGAGCCATGTCTATGGCCACTTGTTTTGACCCTGTGGAGGTTGTAGATACCTGTTGTTGATCCAAAATTGACCACAGGGCTTCTCATCAACCTAATGTTTCGTGTTTTGCTTGCGGTGAACTGGTTTGACTAGAGATGATAGATGTGGATCAGAAAGTATCACATATATGGTATATATAGTATGTTAGTATGTGGAGACATTTGCATTTTGCATTTTCAGGTCCAAAATAAGACATACCATATTTTTCAGACTATAAGGCACACAAAAAATCCTTTGATTTTCTCATAAATCAAAGGTACGCCTTATAGTCCAGTGGACCTTATATATGAACCGTACTTACAGACAACAACTGCCTTGAACTGTGCACAGGTCTGCCACCTGCTGGTCACTCATCCTTATAACCAGGTGCGCCTTATACTCCGGTGCGCCTTATATATGAACCTAGACGTTTTAGCAGGCATTTATTAATGGTGCGCCTTATAGTCCGAAAAATACGGTGCAACCCTTCCTGACATATGCCTATGGTTGCATTCTGTAGTTGCTTCAAAAATGACCTCCGGGCTCTTCATCAGCCTTATGGCCTCATGCATACAGCCGTGTGGCCATTTCTTTTGGCCTGTTTCACATCAGTGGGTGAGTGCCACTCAAACCGTCAATGTTCATAGGCAGTGACTGCCCTACTGCAAAGACGGTCAAGAATAGGGCCTGCCCTATCTTTTGCACTACGGGGAATCAACATGTTCCTGGTGCCCCTCACCGAAATGAGAGCATACCCAGAAGAAGGCTATTTCACATCCCTAGAACGCGTATCATGAGCCTATCTCTCTGGAGAAGGTGGATGAGGAGAACAGACTATGTCATGACAGATGAGGGAGGGTGTTAAAGAGCTAGTATTTAGGATTTAACCTATAGGACCAGGTCTTTTATAGCTAATTATATATTCTATCCACATGAGACATTTGTCCTTCATTAACAAAAGGTAAACTGGTCATCATAAAACTTTAGGATTAATGGAATCATGAAATGTTAGGTGAAAAGACTTTTACATATAAGAACAAAGTGATCTCTTAAAAATGGTTGTGCCTAAATTTATTATTGCATTTCAAAAAGTCAAAAGTATGACTAAGATTTTCCAAAGGTTTAATGTTAAGTGAATGAAAATACATGTGGCGTAAAAATTTTTATTACAAATGTCAAATTCACAGATGGTATTTAGAGCCCTTCTCAATTTCATTTTCATTTTTATCACATATCCATTTAATATGTTTTTCTTGAGCCACAGTCGAATAGAAGCCAATGTAATTGTAGCAACGCGACTGTAAATTAAGGCGATTTCCTCTTCAACGTCTTGTCTTATATTGTCCATAGAAGCTAATAGAATAATTTACAGTCACATCTCCAATTCTTATCTGCCTGGATGTAGCATCTAAAAGTTTCATCACTAGGTTGGTAAGTAGTTGGGTATCCCTGTTTATGGCATATCCATAGCGACTAACATTTTCTTTAAAAAAATCAGGGAAGAAAAAATCCAAAGACTGTTCCAAAACTGGACACATTTGGAAAATGTTTGTATAATCCAGAAAATATGCAAATATTTTTTCCAGGATGAGACAAGGAAAACAATGCCTCTTTTTTTGAAAGGCAGCCACCTTAACACAAAGCATGACTTACTAGAAACCTAGTGGGGCTCATTCACTAAGGGCTCCACGGCCGCACTTTCGTCGGGTTTCCCAAATTTTTCCGTTTTGCGCGACAAATTGGATTTTGGCGCAATAGCACCGGCTTTCACGCGACAGAAATCGTGGGGCGTGGCCATCGAACAACCCAACGGATTCGGAAAAACCGTGGAATTTAAAAAACGAAATGTGTCGCAATATCAAGCACTTACATGCACCGAGAAGAAGCAGGTGAACTCCGGCAGACCTCGCCGCAGCACCGACACCTACTGGATATCGGGCGCACGACCTTAGTGAATCCCGGCAGAACCCTGAATCCACGTCAGACAACACACCGCAGGATCGCGACTGGACCGGGTAAGTAAATGAGCCCCAGTGGGTTTAAGCCAAAACAGTGTATGTATTCCAGAAGGAACATATTCCCAACTGTAGACGGGACTGTTTCTATCTGGTTGGGTCTTTTCAGTACAGTGTAGGGAATTGATTTGGCTGTGTGAGAGGCTATTGACTAGAATCAGAAAGTAAGAGTTCTCCCACATCATAACATTAGATTTTTTGTAGGTCATGCTTGCTTTTCAAGGAAGCAACAAGAGGCATTGTTTTCCTTTTTCAACCATGGAAAACATATTTGCATATTTCCAAGAATTCCCCAGTGGAGCTTCAACGGTTATATGTCTCCTCATACCCATAAGGCGGCCTTAATTGGCAAACTCTCCATTAGGAGAACTCTTACCTCCTGAGTCAAAAGCCTCTCACTCAGCCAAACCAGTTTCCTACACTGTACTGAAGAGACCCAACCAGGTGGAAACAGTGCTGTCTACAGTTGGGATTCTGTTCCTTCTGAAATAGATGTACTGGTTTGGCTTAATCCCTGTAATCCCTGTCATCATGCCATTAGGCCTCTTGTAAGTCTTGCTTAATGTCTTAGGGTCTGCCTTTCAAGGTAGCAAAAAAGAAACAATGTTTTCCTTATCCTACCCTGGAAAACATATTTGCATATTTTCCAGAATCCCCTAGTAGAGCATCAATGGCTATAATTCTCCACATACTTTCCATTAGGAGAACTCTTACTTTCTGGATAACTCAGACAAAGTTATTAGTGATTTCATTGAATGAGGAACTACAGGATCACTGAGATATAGCACCTCCACATCATATCACTTATTTTAGGGCATACTGGGGCAAATTTACTTACCTGGGCCTGTCGTGATCCCCGATTCGGACGGTCTGACGAGGATGAAGTCCGGCGCGATTCACTAAGATCGTGCGCCCGAGTTCCTGCATCCATCACTTCCGCGCCGAGGTCCGCCAGAGTTCACCTTCTTCTTCCCAGTGCTTGTAAGTGTGTGTCTTGCGACACAATTCTAAATGTTAAGTCTTGTGCGTTGTCCGAATCCGTTGAGTTGTCCGACGGACCTTCCACTGATTTCTGTCGCATGCAAGTCGGCGCCGACGCCAAAATCCGATCGCGTGCGACACAATCCCCCGCGCGATGCAGTGCAAAATGGAAATCGTCGGGAAACTCAACGAAAATGCGTTCCGTGGACCCTTAGTGAATGAGCCCCACTGTATCATTATTAGTGGCTTTCCTACAATAAGGCTGAGCAGACCTGTACTGTCCACCTAAAGTACAATCCTACCAATAGCTTTTGGCAGGCCAAAAACAGGACAAAAAAAACCAATGTGACATAGATGGCTCAAAGATGTCATCTCTCCATGTTGGTTGTGTTTTATTTTTATCCATGAGGGGAGAACCATGTAGCAGGGACGAGGTTGCTGTATGATGGGGAATTATAGAGGGGTGGTATGTATCTATAACATGCTGCCTGCAGATAGGACACTGGGGCAGATTTACTTACCCGGCCCATTCGCGATCCAGCGGCGCGTTCTCTGCACTGGATTCGGGTCCGGCCGGGATTTATGATGGTAGTTCCTCCGCCGTCCACCAGGTGGCGCTGCTGCGCTGAAAATCATCTTAACGCGCCGGAATGCACCGAGCTGGACCAGGTGAAGGTAAGCGCTTCCCAAGCGACACTTTTTCGGTTCTTAAATGCGGCGGTTTTTCCGAATACGTCAGGTTTTCGTTCGGCCATGCTGCCTGTAGAGAGGACACTATGTACACTCTGCTAAGGTCCTCCTGCTCAATAACATGCTGCCTGCAGATAGGACACTATGTACAACCTGCTCAGCTCCTCCTGCTGTTTAACATGCTGCCTGCAGATAGGACTCTATGTACAACCTGCTCAGCTCCTCCTGCTGTTTAACATGCTGCCTGCAGATAGGACTCTATGTACCATCTACTCAGCTCCTCCCACTCTATAACACGCTGCCTGCAGATCTGTTACATGTTGCCTGCAGATAGGACACCATGTAAAATCTGCTCAGCTCCTTCAACTGTATAATATTCTGAATGCATATAGGACACAATGTAAAATCTGCTCAGCTCCTCCTGCTCTGTAACATGCCTCCTGCAGATAAGACACTATGGGGAAGATTTACTTACCCGGTCCATTCGCGATCCAGCAGCGGGTTCTCCGACGTTGATTCGTGTCTTCCAGCGGTTCACTAAGGTAGTGCGCCCGATGTCCACCAGGTGTCGCTGCTGCGCTGAAGTCCGCCGAAGTCCGCCGGAGTTCACCAAGCTAAGTGCAGGTAAGTGCGTGTCAAGCGACACAATTTTTTTCCGAATCCATCGGGTTTTCTGATGGTCACGCCCACGATTTCCGTCGCGTGCATGCCGGCGCCGATGCGCCACAATCTGATCGCTTTCGCCAAAAACCCGGGGCAATTCAGGGAAAAACGGGCCCTTAGTAAATGGCCCCCTCTGTATAATCTGCCCAGCTCTTTCTACTCTATAACAAGATGCATGCGGATAGAGGACTACTTGTAATCTTCTTAGCTCCTCCTGCTGTATAACATGCTGCCTGCAGATAGGGTACTATTATAGTCTTCTTAGCTTCCACTGCTCTATAACATGTTACCTGCAGATAAGATACTGTCAGTGACATACCACAGGGAGAGGAGGGCCTGCATCTGTCACAGTTCTGTATCACAGCCTATGATTGCAGGAGTTAACTGTTTAAATGGGATTGGTAAAGTCGCCAGCAGCATTTATATCACCCCGGCACATGCTTACTTTTCCAGTGGTAGTGGTATTTAAAGAGTTAATGCCAACTATCTGTGCCAGCAGTGAGAGGAGGGGGGAGCAAAATGAATGATGGCTCCTTTGGGGAGTCAATATAACTAGTGACTACTGTGTGTGTGTGTGGGGGGGGGGGGGGGGCAATATGAATAATATCTACTGTGCGGGCATTGTGACTTGTCTACTGTGGGGGGCACTTTGAGTGTGCGCTGCTATGAGGGCACTGTTACTATATTGGCTACTGTGGGTACCCTGTGATTATATTGCTACTGTGGAAGCACTTTAACTACATTGCCCACTCTTGGGGTAGTGTAATTATATTAGCTACAGTGAGGCCCATATATTGGCTATTGTGGGGGCACTGTAAATATATTAGGGCACATTTACTTACCCTGTCCTGTCGCGACCCTTGCCGTGTGTTGTCCAACGATCATAGACTCCGTCGCGATTCACTAAGATCGTGCGCCCGATATCCTGCATGTGTCGCTTCCCCGCTCAGTTCCACTGGAGTTCACCTTCTTCTTCCGGGTGTATGTGAGTGCATTGTCTTGCGACACAATTTAAATGTTAAATCCCGCGCTCAGTCTGAATCTGTCAGATCATCCAACGGACCGCCCCCCCCCCCCCATTTCTGTTGCATGAAAGCGGTGCAGCCGCGCCAAAATCTGATCGCGTACAACACAATCCCCTTCTAAATCCCTTCCACGGTGGCACGATCCCCGAAAAGTCAGAAAACCCGAAGGAAATGTGGCCGCGGGACCTTTAATCAATAAGCCCCATTATCTATATTTGCAGAGACCTTTCATGGCTGGAACAAGCTGACATGGCAGTCAACTAGAAGGACAAAATCACTCATTAAAAACATCTGTCGCCAGATTTACAGTAAGTGCTGGTATAAACTCACAATTCTGCAGCATCTCCCCTGTTATCTTCTCCTCTGAGGGTGACCTACATGGAGACAATCTTATGCCGTGCCATATTAATAATCCATCATCAGTCACTGTGATACATCTGCTGCATTATAAGTCCGGTTTTATGTAGTAAGCTTCTTTCTAGTTCTGTATTTTTATTTATATAATAATATTGGTTCTAATAGGTATCTATATAGAAATCTTAGTTCTGGTTCTGCATCTATGTAATAATTTTGGTGCTGGTGCTGTATATATGTGGACATCTTGGTTCTTACAACATATTTATGTTGTAATATTGGTTCTGTTACTGTATCTGTGTGGTAAGGTTGTTTTGGGGCCATGTTGGTGCTGCGTATTGTTGAAAAAATAAAGATTGTATTGGGGCCATGTGCCAAGCTTTTTTTGTAGTGATTAGCACCCGGCCACATTACTTTCTTAGGGTGCATGCACATGGCCATGGATTCCACAGTCCTGAGCATGAGCCGACTGGCCGATTGATAATAGAGTAGGTCCTCGATCTCCAGTGAAAGATGCAAAAGAAGAATAACCTCCGACTTCTTTAAAGTTTAGCACAGGGGTCCCCAAACTACGGCCCGCGGGCCACATGCGGCCCTCCGGCAGTCGGGCAGGGGCTTCCGTCCGTCCGGACAGGAAGCTCCTGCCCGTCACAGTATAGTGCTCGATGCGGCTGGAAACGGCTGCTCGAGCACTATTATTGCAGGTGGAGCGATGTGGCCGGAAAACCACCCCGGCGCACATCGCTCTTTGAACCTGGGTGCGCGGCGTGATGACGTCATCACGCGGCCGCGCACCTTTTCCTGTCCGGCAGCCGCAAGAAGAAAGAAGACGCGGGAGCCAGAGGTAAGTATAGGATTTTTTTTTTAAGCAGCAGTAAAAACATTGTGCCAGTGGGGGGCCTTAATATATGAAATAATTCATTATGGGAGCATCATATAAAATAACGAATGGTGGGGGGGGGGACATATAAAATAACTAATGGTGGGGGGGGGGCATATTAAATAACTAATGGTGGGGGGGTGACTATATAAAATAACTAATGGTGGGGGGGGACCATATAAAATAACTAATGGTGGGGGGGGACATATAAAATAACTAATGGTGGGGGGGGGGAACATATAAAAACTAATAGTGGGGGGAGACATATAAAATAACTAAATGGTGGTGGGGGGACATATAAAATAACTAATGGTGGGGGGGACATATAAAATAACTAATGGTGGGGGGGGACACATATAAAATAAGTAATGGTGGAGGGGCAGCATAGGAAATAATTAATGGTGGAGGGAGGGCATAGGTAATAATTAATTATGAGGGACAGTCTAGTAATTAATAGGGGGGCAGCTTATTCAATAATTAATTGACCCAATTAATTAATTCATTAGTCCAGTATATAAAATAGTTCACAAGGGGGTACAGTATATTAAATAATTAATTGAGGGGGGGGGGGGGGGCAGTGTATTACAGTCACATGTACCGCTATTTATCCGGCCCTCCAACGGTCTGAGAGGGACAATGAACGGCCCTCTATGTAAAAAGTTTGGGGACCCCTGGTTTAGCACTATAAAACACTGAAATCGGGGGAGAGATGAAAAGGTTTTAATGCTTTTTAGGGATAATAAGAGAGGGCCGCAATAGGAATTTTGCCCTCGGGCCCAGAGGACTCTAGTTACCCCACTTGATACTGCATACAATCAGCTCAGCTCCTCCTGCTCTATAACATGCAGTCTGCAGAAAGGGCACTATCTACAATCTGCTCAGCTCCTCCTGCTCTATAACATGCAGCCTGCAGAAAGGACACTATTTAAAATTGATCAGCTCCTCCTGCTACATAACATTCTGCTTGCATTTAGGAAACTATGTACAATCTGCTCAGCTCCTCCTGCTCTATAATATGCTGCCTACAGATAGGACACTATATAAAATCTGCTCAGCTCCTTCTGCTCTATAACATGCTGCCTGTAGATATGACACTATATACAATCTACTCAGCTCCTCCTGCT
Organism: Engystomops pustulosus; assembly: GCA_019512145.1. Classification (NCBI taxonomy): domain Eukaryota; kingdom Metazoa; phylum Chordata; class Amphibia; order Anura; family Leptodactylidae; genus Engystomops; species Engystomops pustulosus. Next base: position 199,469,046 of record CM033644.1, read on the forward strand.
CCATAACATGCTGCCTGCAGATAGGACACTATGTAAAATCACTCAGCTCCTCCTGTTCTATAATTTGCTGCCTGCAGATAGGACACTATGTACACTCTTCTCAGCTCCTCTTGCTCTATAACATGCAGCCAGCAGAAAGGACACTGTGTAAAATCGCTCAGCTCTTCCTGCTACATAGCATTCTGCTTGCATATAGGAAACTATGTACAATCTGCTCAGCTCCTCCTGCTCTATAATATGCTGCCTACAGATAGAACACTATATAAAATCTGCTCAGCTCTTTCTGCTCTATAACATGCTGCCTGTAGATAGGACAAGATATACAATCTGGTAAGCTCCTTCTGCTCTGTAATATGTGACAGGTTCCCTTTTTGAGATATTTAAAAAAAAAAAACATTGCCAGAATAATGAAAAGGATAAAAAAATACAGTAAATTTTTTTTTTTTTTACTAACACTTATCCTTACATCAGTCTTCTGTCCGCTTCTTATCACCATCATGGCATTGTTTGACCCATTAAACTTATGACTTTCTTCGCTTAAGGAACTCCAGGCTGCGAGCAAATGCTTACAAAAAAAATGCAAAAAGTAATTTGAGTGATAAAACTGTGTCTTTTATTTTAAATGAAACTAAAAATTTTGAAATCTTAACTCATGGAACGTAAGTGTCATCTCCCCATGTGCATAAAATGGGGGCTTTATTGATGACTTTAATATTTAATATTTCCCTGAAAAGCTCCAGTCCCTTCCGGCTGCAGTCAGAGACTTTGTCAGTCCTACTGTACAATGCATGATGTATGAGTCCATGACACAGAGGAATAGTGTCATTTGATAACTAGCCTCCCTTTGTCTGGCCAGCCTTCCATCTCCCTCCTCTACCCCTGTGACTAATGGGGCTGATATATGCACGGAGAGGCGAGACGCAGAATCAGGTAATGGGAAGGTGGGGATTGTTGAGATATGAATGGTAAATCCATTAATCTTTCGAAATCCAATTCAAAGAACTGAGGACAGAGAAAAAACACAGGAAAAACAGCCGACACATCATTTGTTATCGGCCGGATTGTGCAAGTCAACTGTTTAATTATCTCACCAAATTCCACACCCCATTTATCAAGATGCCAACAGCCTGTTACAGCGATTGCCACCCACATAAAGACTGCAAAGAGGTAAAACTCTAACTGGACAGAGATAAAATCTCTGCTGGGATGAGTACAGCATGTCGTGTGCCAGGGATGAAGAGTGTGGGCACCAGACCAGGTTACTGAGGATCAAAGTATGTAGGAAGAACACGATTCCTATAATAATAATAATAATAATAATAATAATAATAATAATAATAATAATAACAACAATAATAATAGTAATAATAATAATAACAACAATAATAATAGTAATAATAATAATAATAATAACAATAATAATTACAATGCTAATTATTACAATAATAATAATAATAATAGTAATAATAACAACAATAATAATTACAATGATAATTATTACAATAATTAAAATAATAATAATATTAATAATAATAATAATTGCTGTTGCTATTACTGTTGTAATTGTTATTATTACTACTATTATTGTAGAAAATAGTATTGCAACTACTAGCACTATCCTTTACATTACAATAATTACTATTATCTCTACTATTATTATGAATATTATTGTTGCTACTTCTATTGATATTATTATTTACAGTGTTATTATTATTATTATTATTATTATAATTATTATTATCTTTACAATTATAAATATTGGTATTGCTACCACTACCATTATTATTGTTGCGATATGAATTATTATCTCTACTATTATTATAAATATTATTGTTGCTACTACTACTACAATTATTATTATTATTATTATTATTATTATTATTATTTATATGGTTGCTATTATTATGTATTTTCTTGTTATTATTTTTATTGCTACTAGAATATTTATTTTTATGACTATTATTATTTTTACTACAGTTATTATACTGTATTATTTTAGCATAAATCTGCTGTCGTAGACTTACTTCTAGGTTGTGCAGCTGATGAGATATTTGTTAAAGAGGTCCTGTCAGGCCAATTTGGGACACTAAACAACCCAAAATGGTATAGTGTCCCAAATCGCCCTTTACCAAGCTCTATGTGCTCGCTGCAAAAAAAAACCCTTATACAAATCTAGAGATGAGTTTGATGAGACGCACCTGCGCAGTCGTATAGTGTACACCCTGGCTTCATTGCGCAAGCACCTTAACTCTGGCGAATGTGCAGTTAAGCCGGGATGCAGTACGCTGGCTTTATAATGCGACTGTGCAGAGAGCACCAAACAGAGGTAAGTATTTTAAGTAACGTCACATGGGGATTTTCTGAAGTGCGATTTTGGACACTAAACAACCGGTCCATAAGGACTTGTGGGTGGTTTAGTGTCCCAAATCACCATGACAGGTCCTATTTAAAGAGATTTTGTATACTCTAGGTCAGTGATGGCGAACCTTTTAGAGACAGAGTGCCCAAAATGCAAACCCGACCCACTTATTTATTGCAAAGTGCCAACACAGCAATTCTAGCATTACATTATTAAAATCTTCTTGCTCCATGCTATACAGCTATATACAGATTTCAACGGTCCGGAGGACACCAATATCGTTGACAGAAGGTTGGAAAATTCAGATTGCTATTGGAACTTCCCTTGACAACCAACTGACCAGGAAGAATTGTGGGGCCAAGAGCAGGAGCTTCAGTGGCTCCAATGATAATCTGACCCTGTCCACACTTTCTCTTCCTGCAGTCTCAGATAGACCCAGGGTGGTTCACGTCCAGGGCTACCTGGGCCTGCAGGAGGATCCTTCAAGTCCTGTTTGGTGAATTCTAAGCTGGGGCAACAGCCTGAGTGCCCACTGAGAGGGCTCAGAGTGCCACCTCTGGCACCCGTGCCATAGGTTCGCCAACACTGCTCTAGGTCATTCTTGGGGTGCAGTGGTGCAAAACCAATACCAATCAGCAGATTTAAGCCATAAAGCCAAAAGAAGACAGCTCTGTCCCTTAGTATAGCATATTATATATAACGTGATTTACGGAGCTTTTGCCGAAAACAAAGAAAAAAGTAAATTTTTTTACACCATATTACGTGTTGAATTAGGTTCCTACTTCTGCACATAACATCACTCCTGTCTTGCTTCTGAACACCAGTAACTGTCTCTCTGCTGTCTCTAACATCATGTCCTCTCTCTTCTTGACAGTTAATCTTCCTAAGACTGAACTTCTGGTCTTTACATCAACTACTAACCAACCCAACCCCAAACTCTCTTGTTTGATCTTTAGGATCACAATAACTCCAAGGCAGCAGACTTGAGGTTGGGCTCTCCTATCGACCTCTCCTTTGCACTGTATATTTGCACGTGCTCGCTCTTGCTCCATGCATTTCAGAAACATCTCCACAATCTACCTTTATCTACATTTACAACCTCTAAAATGTTAATTGTTGCTCTGATTCGCTCCTGTCTAGACTACTGTAACTCCCTACTAATTGGTTTTCCACTCACAAAACTCTCTCCTCTCCAATCTTTTCCTAATGCAGCAGCCAGGCTTGTATTTAAGGCTAAACACTACACAGATGTCTCAAGTTTGTGACAATCACTGAATTGGCTGCCAGTCTCTTTCTGAATACAGCTTAAATAATAACCCTCATCCAAGAAACTCTGCATAATTCTGCACCTCTATTCTCTTATCTGAGACTATTGTCCAACCCGTGCTCTTCGATCTACCAGATTATTCTGCAGTTTAATTTGAACCTCTCATTCACGTCAGATTAATACACAACTTTCAAAGTTTCCGAGATGCTCTTAAAACCCATCCGCCACAGAGCTATGAAGGGTGTATGGGTTGAGCCCTCTTCATACAGAGATGGGCTTTTGCTGCATATTGCAGCAAAGACCGATTGCTATTACCTGCTTGCACTGATCGCGGGTGGCAACCTTTTCTCTGCCACTGGCAAAGTCGCGGGCAACACTTAAAACATGGTGCCGCCATGTTTCTTCCGACAGCCGCTCCCCGTAACAACATCGGGGCGGCGATCGGTTTCCATGACAGCCTTGGGTCTTCGGAAGACCCGAGGCTGCATGGTTTCTGCAGATTCGTTACAATGAGCCCGTGGCAATACAATAGTATTGAAGCATGTGGTAGGAGCGATCTGACCATCTAGGGTTAATGTACCCTAGAGGTTCTAAGAAATAGTGAAAAAAAAGAATAAAAAATGTATAAAATATTAAAAATTCAAATCACCCCCCTTTCCCTAGAACTGATATAAGATATAATAAACAGTAAAAATCACAAACACAATAGGTATTGCCGTGTCCCAAAATGCCCGATCTATCAAAATATAAAAACGGTTATTGAGGCCGGTGACCTCCAAAACTGGAAATTTTTTTAAAATTTTTCGTACACATTCGTCTAATTTTTGAAAATGTATTAAAACGCAATAAAACCTGTATAAATTTAGTATCACCGCGATTGTACCGAACCAAAAAATAAAGTTAGAGGTGTAATATGGAGCGCAGAATGAAAAAACTGAGCCCACAGGAACGTTACGCACATGCATTTTTTTTCAATTTTTCCACATTTGGAATTTTTTTTCCTGCTTCCCAGTATATGGCATGAAATAATAAATAACATCACAGGAAGTAAAATTTGTTACGCACAAAATAATCCCTCACACAGCTCTGTACATGGAAAAATGAAAAAGTTATGGATTTTTAAAGGTGGAGAGCGAGAAATGAGCCCTGCGCCCTTAAGGGGTTAACATTCAATGCTTGTCCACACTGTCTGCTCACATGTATGGAGCTGACAAGATGAACAGCACATTCTGGTATATTTCAGAGGCTCCTCCTTAGTATCCTACTTTCTCCTTCAATGAGAGCGACACCCACGTTGTATAAGGAGATCCTTACAACTATTGTCGAAGTTGTTAACTTCCTGCTCTGACTGTAGTATGGTAGTACTTCCTGCACTGTTCCACTTGTACTGCCACTGATCACCTATTAACCCCTAAATGACTGACGTATTGTGTTTTTACGGTGGATACCCCTTCTGACGCGTTGCCTTTCTACATTGGCGTGTCAGAAGAAGGTTGCAGACAAGCACCTTCTATAAGTGCCAGCGTGGAGCTGCTTCATCACAACCCAACGCATCCCGGTCTTGGGTATATGTGTATACCCCTGGATCAGACTACTGTAGCAGCCCTGGGGTCCTATGTGTGTCCTAAGGCTGTTGGATCCTCTGCACCCCTGGTTCTTCCTCCTTGCAGGACCTGGCTGTAACTAACTGAGCATGTGTCGTCACTTACATTATACACTGAAATACATGTGTATTGAACAAGTTGAAAAAGTTAAAAAAGTTTATTAAAAAGTAAAAATCAGGGGTGGACTGGCTGCCCCTGATCTGTATCTTTACTACCTGGCTTCCCAGCTAGTATATGCCCAGTGGTGGATAGATATAGACATGGGTAATGCGGCTACTGCACTGGCTGGGGCCCTGGTAGGTTCCTACAAAGCCCTTACAAATCTGCTGTACAGATACAAATCCCCATCTGATACCCCACTCCCCCTACTAGGGCATAAACCCTAGTAGAAGCGAGTAGCACTCCCCCTCTCTCTCCTAGGACTCCATTGTGGCTAAATCCGTGGCTCTCCCACTTCCTCTCCCTCCCAGGCTGGACAATGTGGGGGGCGGCTGGTGTGAAATTTGGCAGTCAGCTCTTATCCCCGGATGCAGAATTGCTCAGCTTTGACGAAATAAGGGAGAGGCATAATGTACACGATACGGCTAGCTTCCATTACACGCAACTGTGGCATACATTCAAAGTCCAATTCGGCTCCTTTAGCCTGACAGTGAAATTTTCCAAACTAGAGACTCTGATGACTTCCCCAGACCTCCCTAAGCCACACGCTCAGTGCTATGCTCTACTACAAGAACAAAAATCCAGACTATTTGGAGACAGGATATCCCTGACCTGTCGGATAATGACTGGAGGGAGGTCGAACTGTCCTACTTCACATCTGTAGTGAGTGCGAGGGACTTCCTGATCCAGTCTAAATTTTTACATCGAGTTTATTTCCCCCCTGCTAGACTATTCCGCATGGGAGTAATGTCCAATGATCTTTGCTTTCACTGTCAGGCTGAAGTCGGATCCTTCCTGCACTGTGTCTGGTCCTGCCCTAGGGTTCATATCTTCTTGTCTGAAGTGCTGGAGTTCCTAAATCTACACTTTGGATTCCCACGCTTACTATCTCCCTTTGTGTGTCTCCTCGGCATCATAAATGAAGTTGTGAATGGCCACTATGACAAAATTTTCTTTAGGTTTGTCTTATACTATGCAGGGAAAGTTGTGATGATGACTTGGAAGGACCAGGAGCCCCCTCCATTAAAAAGATGGATACTACCATCTGGTCCAGTTGGTGCGTGACTCCCCATACAACCTTATAATCACCTGTGGTATCTACTTCTCTCCATAATGAAGGAGACTGAGTGTGCCAGTATGTGTGTGTGTGTGTGACTGATTGTCTATGTGTCAATAGTTATTGTGTCGTAACAAGACGTCTGGCTACATTATTTGCTATCATCTATTGCGCAACATCCCTCAGTTAATTTTGGAACGCAGTAAGACCCTGATTGCATTGTGGGGAAGAAAGTATGTAACAGACAATCTTGTTCTTTGTTTTTTTTTTATTGTAATTGCAAACTGCAAAAATAAATAATCACCTAATCACCCCAGTTACATATAAAAACCAAAAACGTATATACAGTGTATTTCATCCTGTAAATAATGAGCCCTCATATGTTTGCATTACCGAAAAAAATAAAAATAAAAAAAAATAATAATAAAATATATATATATATGTAAAAAAGGCTCCAGGCTTTGGGAGCTGAAACGTTGCGTGGCACATGCTGGAATAAAATAGTACGTTTTTGACCACATTGAATCTCGGAGTGCTGCCATTTTTTCTTATTATATATATATCCTGTACAATGTGACAATGCAAATCTGCTTTCATTCAATGCCCTGGCGTGTGCCCATGCAGAAGGTTTCATAGTTTCATAGTTTCATGGTTTATACGGTTGAAAAAAGACACTTGTCCATCAAGTTCAACCAAGGACGGGAAGGGATTGGATGAGGAAGGGATTTAGGGGAAACAATTCTATATAACATAACCATCAATGTTATTTAGGTTTAAAAAAGCATCTAGACCCTTCTTGAAGCTCTCTGCTGTCCCTGCTGTGACCAGCGCCTGAGGCAGGCTATTCCACAGATTGACCGTTCTCATAGTAAAAAAGCCCTGTCGTCCCCGGTGATTAAACCTTGATTTCTCCAAACGGAGACAGTGCCCCCTCGTCTTTTCATTTGATTTAATCTGAAACAACTTACCACCATATTTTTTGTATGGACCATTTATATATTTAAATAAATTAATCATGTCCCCTCGTAGTCGTCTATTTTCCAGTCTAGTTGTTTTAATCTTTCCTCATAACTAAGACCCTCCATACCCCTTATCATTTTTGTGGCTCTACGTTGAACCCTCTCCAGCTCCAGGGCATCCTTTTTATGGACCTGTGCCCAGAACTGGACAGCATATTCCAGGTGAGGCCGAACCAATGCCTTGTATAGTGGTAACATTACATCCCTATCACGAGAGTCCATACCACTTTTGATACATGACAAGATCCTACTAGCTTTAGAGGCAGCTGCTTGACATTGCATGCTGTTACTCAATTTATGATCTACTAGTACCCCCAGGTCCTTCTCAACAAGGGACTCTCCCAGATTTACTCCCCCAAGTACATATTTTGCCTTTGGATTATTGGCCCCCAGGTGCATAACCTTACATTTATCCACATTAAACCTCATTTGCCAAGTGGATGACCAAACATTCAGTTTGTCCAAGTCACCCTGCAGCCTATGAACATCCTCCATAGACTGTATTACACTACACAGTTTGGTGTCATCTGCAAAAATAGACACAGTGCTATTAATTCCTACCTCTATATCATTAATAAATATATTAAATAGTAGTGGGCCAAGCACAGAACCCTGGGGTACACCAATCATAACTGGTGAACATTCCGAGTAGGAATCATTGACCACAACTCTCTGGATACGATCCTTTAGCCAGTTTGCAATCCAATTGCAAATGATTTCTGCCAAACCAATAGCCCTAATTTTACCCATCAGGCGTCTTTGAGGGACAGTGTCAAATGTCTTTGCAAAGTCCAAGAACACAATATCCACAGCTGCTCCTCCATCCAGGCACCTGCTCACCTCTTCTTAGAAGCAGATAAGGTTAGTTTGACAACTTCTATTCTTAGTAAACCCATGCTGGCTGTCACTTATTATACTATTTGATGTCACATACTCCAGTATATAGTCTTTTACTAACCCTTCCAGTATTTTCCCCACAATGGAAGTTAAGCTTACAGGCCTGTAATTGCCTGGTGAAGTTCTAGAGCCCTTTTTATATATTGGCACCACATTTGCCTTGCGCCAGTCACTTGGCACCACACCAGACATTACGGAATCCCTGAAGATGTTAGACAGCGGTACAGAAATAACAGAACTGAGTTCTTTAAGAACTCTGGGGTGTAACCCATCTGGTCCAGGAGCTTTGTACACATTGATTTTATTGAGCTTAGATTGGATCATGTCCACATTCAGCCAGTCTAGTATATCACAGGATCCATGACCCGCACTGGCACCACCCACGTCAGAAGTTCTTTCTTCTATCGTATAAACGGAGCTAAAAAACATATTAAGTATCTCCGCCTTCTCTTGGTCTCCAGTCACCGATGCCCCATTTTCAGAATAAAGGGGACCAACCTGTTCCGACCCATTTTTTTTTGCATTGATATACTTTGATTTCTTTTTTACAGATTTTGGTAAGTTTTTTGTAAGCATTGAAAGCCTCAGGTGACCCGTCAGATTTATATTTTTTAAATGCTCTCTTTTTCTCTTTTATTGCCCTTTTAACTGTAGCTGTAAGCCACGCAGGGTGTAATCTAGCCCGTCTATACTTGTTACCTATTGGAATAAATTTAGAAGTATAAAAACCCAGGATAGATTTGAATTTCTCCCATTTAACATTAGTATCACCATGTGACAGTATCTGATCCCAGTCTATATCCAGTAGTGCAGCCCTGAATTTCTGAAAATTAGCCCTCTTAAAATTCAAAGTTTTCGATTTTCCCACCTGTTTCTGTTTTTTAAAGTTTAAGAGGAACATAATTATATTATGATCGCTGTTCCCAAGGGGTTCCCGGACACTGACATTTTGGATAATCTCCTCATTGTTAGAAATCACAAGGTCCAACAATGCGTCACCTATTGTGGGATCTTCTACAAGCTGCAACATAAAATTATCCTGCAGAAAGTTGATAAAATGTCTCCCCTTCACAGATGAAGAAGAGCCCTGACCCCCGTGAATATTTGGAAAGTTAAAGTCTCCCATTATCACAACGGTCCCCCCCTGTGCAGCCCGCTCCATCTGTTTATATAGGTGACCCTCTATTTCCTCAGAGATGTTAGGGGGTCTATATATTACACCAAAAATAATGTTCTCAAAGCTCTCTTGGCTTTGAATTTCAACCCACAAAGTTTCAGCCTCCTCACACTCTTCTGAGACTTTACCTCCATCAGTACCAGAGTATAAGTACACTCAGGAGGAAATGGGTATCAAATAGAGATGAGCGAGTATACAATTAAAACAGTGAACACAGGATCATTTAAGTGAAGAACACAGTGAAGAACACATTGCAGATGTTCTGAACATCTGCTAACTTAGCCGAAGACACGAGCGCCAAACGGTGGAGGAGCGGAGCAGGGGCTGGAGTGAAACGGAGCGGGCATCACGGAGCGGAGGCTTGATCATGCATGCAGGAGCGGAGGCTGAAGTGGAGCTGAGCGGGGGCTGGATGGGGCATGGAGGAGCGGAGCGGGGCTGGAGTGGGCATGGAGGAGCGGAGCGGGCATCACGGAGCGGGCATGGAGGAGCGGAGCGGGCATCATGGAGCGGGGGCTGGAGCGAAACGGAGCAGGCATCACGGAGTGGTGGCTGAATCAGGCATGCAGGAGCAGAGGCTGAAGTGGAGCGGAGCGGGGGATGGAGCGGGCATGGAGGAGCAGAGCAGGGCTGGAGTGGGCATGGAGGAGCGAAGCGGGCATGGAGGAGCAGAGCGGGGGCTAGAGCAGGCATGGAGGAGCGGAGCGGGGCTGGAGTGGGCATGGAGGAGTGGAGCGGGCATCACGGAGCGGGCATGGAGGAGCGGAGCGGGGACGGGAGCGTGCATGGTGGAGCGGAGTGGGTCATCACGGTGCAGGCATGGAGGAGGACACTTCTTAAATCCCTGTGCAAGCAGTTTGCGCTAAATAAAATTGTGCAAAGTTCGACACAAAACTGGTGCACAGCCCTTAGTAAATATGCCCCAATGTGTCATGAGAAAAAAAAAATCACCAGGATATGTTAAAATGTTCCAAAGTTTTAAACAATTATCATGACACTAATTCTAAAAATTGAGTCAGAATGTAGCACTTGATGATGATTTATTATGAGAAATGTATTTCTGTGACCTGCGTGCCTATGCTATACCTGCAGATATGTAATTTTGTATCCAATCAGAACTCTTTAACTGCTTATAAAGGAATAAATTAAAGGACATCTACCACCAGTATGGAGCATTGTAAACCAAGCACACACACATACTGGGGCTTATTTACTAAGGGTCCGCGGATCACACTTTTGTTCGATTATTTAAATTTTGGTGATTTGCGCCGATGTGACAGGTAGTTAGCAGGGGATTGTGTCGCACACGATCGGATTTTGGGGTAGCTGCGTCGGCTTTCATGTGTGGCGGGCGTGCTATTGGATGATCTGACTGATTCGGACTGAGGGCGGGATTTAACATTCAAAATGTGTTGGAAGAACAAGCACTTACATGCACCGGGAAGAAGAAGTTGAACTCCGACGGACCTAGGCGGGGAAGCGACACATGCAGGATATCGGGCGCACAATGTTAGTGAATCGCAGCCATGGATGAGTAAATGTGCCCTACTGTGTGACCCCACTGGCAGGATCTTCTCTTCTTTTAGCTTCCTATTCCCTTATTTTTACAAAAAAAGGCTTCCTAAATTATACAAATGAGGATGAGAGGCTCCAGGCTCCATTAATATCTATGGAGCTTGGAGCCTCTCAGGCTCATTTGTATAATTTAGAAAGCCTTTTTTTTTCTAAAAAAATAAGGCATAAGAAGCTGAAAGAAGAGTAGATCTTGCCAAAGTATGTCAGTGTGCTTGGTTTACAATTCTTCATCCTGGTGGCAGATGTCCTTTACATTTTTCATTAATCTATTATTTCTGTTATTCTATCATTGTTTTTTTAAAAAATATTGTTAACTTTATTTTTATTGTTGTTATTATTAGTTTCTGTGCAGGAGATTGTCGGGATCGGATTAGCTTTGTATTATCTGTATTTGTATTGGCCACCCTCTATCACAATTAACCAAGATGTTGTGCAAAATGATATGAAACAATGTGGCAGTTCAATTTAATCAAAATGTTTCATATTTTGCATGGCCTCGGCAGCCATTTGCCATGGTCATTTGAGGTCTAAATTACGGAATATAATTGCTTATCTGTAGTATTTTACTGTTATGACCTACCAGTTCATTATGTTGATTACTGCAGAGATTTTGTACCTGTAGGTTAATATCATGGCTATCTTTCACAGAACTGTCACGGTTACATTTTAGGGACATTTCTTTCTGAATTAAAACAACAATCCTTTGCTAGAAAAAAATCATTCAGATAACAATTTATTACAGAGAAGAAAAGACTTAACTCGAAGGATTTAAGTTATATGGGATGTGGGCCTTGTAATGGCAAATAGAAGACGCAAATGTGCTTTTGGTACACAAAATTGTACCCGTATTATAAATGGAATATGAAAGGTAGGATACTTATTACAGTTTTTTTTTATTTGCTTAGGATATCCACTTCAAGGGGTTGGCCACAATGTAAAAAATTTACCAAGAAGTACAAGAGCCTAATAGGGTCATCCATATAGTTCTTTCCCTGGTAAAGTTTGTGTAAAGCCACCACGAACGGTGGGTCATGTGTTGTTCTCCTGCCATTAATTTCTGTCTCCACGACCCCTCCATCATAACCACTCCCTTAGCAGTACAGTGCAGATGTCCTTGGACACAGCAGGACACATGAGGTCACAGGAAGTCTTGAGTCCTGCTGCTGGGTCACCAAGATTTGCAAGTCCCTTCGTCTTTACAGAAACTGTAGCAGTGTAAAGTTTTTAAGAACTTCCTTTAAGAATCCAGCAGATTTCCTCAGCCACTTTTGGTTAAAATTAACCTTAATTCTAGTAACATAAGAATTTCCAGTTTTATCACAGTCTTGACCTTGTCTTTGACCTAGATACTATCACACACTCACACAAACACAGATCTGCTACATTCACTCACTCACACACAGCTATGCTTCATCTATTCATTCAAGCACAGCTATGCTACATCCATACACTCACATACAGCTTCCCTACATCCATTCACACAAGTTCTGGGGCCCAGAAATACTGTGGGGGGGGGGGGCACACAGTCACATATTAGTCCTTATTAGGCTGGCAGCACCTGGTGAGTGGTGAGGGGACTGTATATAATGAATCCATGGGGGGAGGAGCTGTATAAACTATGAGGGTGCTGTATATAAAATAACCTTGACAAATATGATTGGGAATGATAAACTAGAATATATTTTAATTAGTTTATGAATTTTTAATGCCGCCACTTGAGTTCGATTGAAAAAGGGCCCACACAGGTACTGTTGCCTAGAAGCCTACACATCAATCTGCTACATCTATTCACTCACAAAAATACAGCTGTGCTACATCTATTGTTATATGCCCCTTTACCATTTTTTTCTAAATGTAAAAGTGGCCCAATATGTTTGCTGGCATTCTAGTGGTCCCAAACTACCTTTCGTTTTTAGGCCTTTCTTCTTTTCTTAGCCACACGCCAGCAAAAGATAAAACGTATCTGTATAAAATTAATCCCTATGGGGCAGATTTACTTACCCATCGCGATCCCGCTGTGCATAGTCCAACAAGGATTCGGGTCCAAGGCGATTCACTAACATTGTGCGTCCGAGTTCCTGCATGTGTCGCTGCTGCGCCGAGGTCCGCCGGAGTTCACCTGCTTCTTCCCGGTCCATGTGAGTGCTTGATCTTGCGACACAAATCCTTTTTTAAATTCTGCGTTTTGTCCGAATCCGTCGGGTTGTCCGAAGGCCCGCCTCCCGATTTCTGTCGCGTGCAAGCTGGCGCTAATGCACCACAATCTGATCGTGTGCAAAAAAATCCCGGGTCAATTCAGAGCAAAACGGAAATATTCGGGAAACCCGACTAAATTGCGGTGTTCGGACCCTTAGTAAATGAGCTTCTATGTGTTCTATGTAGGATATGTATACGACTTTTTTTGCTGAAAGGATACAGAAAATTATGCAGTTTGCTAAACAGTGGAGATGACTATATTTCTTTTTTTCCTTTATCTTTCATTTCTAAGTTTAGTGTTCCTTTAAATCTGCCGACTATCAAGAAAATTCTGCTGATGGGCAAACCCACTTGGCTAGGCAGATCATTAAATAGAAGTAAATAGAATCTCATATTGTAATAGCTTTTTATAGTATAGATCGAAAATTATGAAATGTATTCTAATGAACATTGCGAGCCGCTGTCCAAGTGCTGAATTTTGTTGGCACGTCGGCTCATGGATTGCAGTCAGTTCTTCAGTCATATGACACTCAAGTAGATTGCTCTCCTAATTTTAGATTTTGTGACAGGCTACACAGTAAAATTCAGCAAGTTTATAAACTAAGTCATCCAGGAGTAGCATTCTCTGTGCCAGAAGTTAAACTTCAAAAGCATTAAAAATGTATTAAAGTGGCAAAACACCTCATCCTTTTCAGTTGAGCGCATTTCATGTATTAACTCTCTAATATAACAACTTTATTAATTTTTCTGACCAATAAACCTAAATTACAGTTAATAAATCATAACATACATTTAAAGCTGTCATCCCTTTAACCGACTGTTGACCATTTCAGTCTAGAAGAGTACTCCCTATAGTTCCTGAGGGTTACAGCGTTCTCCTAGAAAATGTCTATGTTGTAGAGACTCCCGAGTTTTAATGAGGGTTTAAATCCAATTCCACTTTACTGGAAGTAACTGGATCATAAGTATTTCACACAATGGATGACAGATATCGGAAAATGTCACTCAACTGAAATTGATTTTCTAAATGCTATCCAAACTATCCATAATTAACGTTTCAGCCTAAGTTGACCGTCATCAGATACTGATTGTAGGTGAATGAAGGTATAATATGGAATGGAACCTTGGAAATGGCCCATTCAGGTATATTGGTATATAGCTACTTCCAGGTAAGTCAGAGCAGTATCCAGGCGATTATGGTGACAAACCACCTCAGGAAAGAGTTAATGATGAATATCGCTATGGCAAACCCGTAACTTACCCTACTTATCTTGAAGAAGCCATACCTCACCACTATACCTAGAGAGATTGTTTCCAAGAAAGGTCCTTTCCATAGTATTGTAACATTCTCCTACAATATGACGATGGTCAACTTCTTTCAAAACATACATTTTGGATTGTTATGATAATAATGCATTTGGAAAATGAATTTTGTTGAGTGCTATATTCCTATTTAATGTTTAATATGGGGTACGTACCCTAAATTGGCAAAAGAGAAAATATATTTGTCTGTAGCTCACCCGATTGATGTGCCGATGCTGCACATCACGGACTCCGCATGGACCAAATGCGTAGAGATAAACTTGAGGCAAGAAATGAATTGAAATCTTCTGCTTCATTGTGAAAACATAATCCCAAAACTAAAATCACCGTCGCAGTCAAAACATGGTATATCACAGGATGCGGTAGTTAGTCCACTCTGGCCAATGCGTTTCTAGTGTCATCCAACACCCTTAGAAGTACGAGTGTTGGATGACACTAGAAATGTGTCCTGTGATATACCATGTTGTGACTAAGACGGTGATTTTAGTTTTGGGATAAAGCACAAGATTTCTTAATATTTCCGGATGTAACACACTGGACTTCATTTCTTGCCTCAACCCTATATTGGCACCAGTACATTCTGAACTAAGGAGTGCTGTGAGATTCCCACAGTGAAGTACATATCTAGCATTAAAACTGGCTACCAGTGCTGCATCAGTGCATCACAAGTGCCGTTGAAGGTACTGACAGGTTACAAGTGGTGGGCAGCGAGTCTTTAGCAACGCCCTTGTTTATTGGTCCCTTAATTCCCCCAATCCAAAAGCATGAACATAAAAAAAATAAATCAGCTCTCATAATGATGCATTCTGACAATCAAATCATCATCCCTCCCATTTCTTTGCATTTCTTTGAAAGTGATAACAGTATACCTCACCCTACATGAGGGCAAATAGATTTAGCAGGTCATGTAGCCTTTTGTCCATGTTATCCTTTGATAAACAGCAGCAACTCCTTCTCTGCCAGCTAAAAACTTTTTTCTTTGTATGACTGCATTGTCTGACTACTGTGCAGCGTCTGTTACCATGGATATTAAAAGACAATAGATGTAGATACATTTGTAACGACACTACTGAGCTATACAGGAGATTTTACTCTATTCCCACCACTGCATCAATGATCCTGGCTGGACCATTCTACATAATCAACCCTTCAATTAGATGAATGTTATATACAGTGGGTTTAGAAAGTATTCCGACCATTCATTGCAGCCAGTTGGAAAGATCCAAAAAGTTCTTTACATTTTTATGTACATTCCGCAACACAATGTAGATATTTTTGCTATTTTATTTATCAAGAAAAACTGAATTATCACATGGTCATAAGAATATTTGCTTCTGATCCACCTTGAGAAGACCCTTGGTAAGAAAGGTAAAGAAACTGAGATCCAGAGATGCCATAGGGTGAAAGAAGAAGTTCCACAAAGTCAACTACCACTGAAGACCTCCACCAGTCGAGGCTTTATGGTAGAGTGTGCCGACGGAAGCCTCTCCTCAGTGCAAGACATATAAAAGCCGCATAGAGTGTGCAAAAAAATACATAAAGGACTCCCAGACTATGAGAAATAAAATATCCTGGTCTGATGAGATGGAAATTGAATTTTTTTGGTGTTAATTCTAAGTGGTATGTGTGGAGAAAACCAGACACTACTCATTAACCTCTTAACGCTCAGCGTCCGATATATCGGACGCTGAGCGCAGTGACTTAGCGCTCAGCGTCCGATATATCGGACGCTGAGCTGATGCCGGTTCAGCTCAAGATCTGAGCCGAACCAGCATCGGGAAAGACGGGGTGCCGGCTGTGACTGATAGCCGGCACCCCAGTGTAACACCCGCGATCGGAGTTGTCTCCGATCGCGGGTGCTTAACCCGTTAAATGCCGCGGTCAGCGCGACCGCGGCATCTAACATGTATCTGGGGGATCTTTCCCCCACGATCGCCCCCCCCGAACCATTTTCGGGGTGCGCCGATCGTTGCTATAGTAACTCTGGGGTCCGATCTGGACCCCAGAGTTACCTGCAAGAATTGCCAGTAAGATGACGTCTGTGACGTCATCTTACTGGCACAGTGCCAGCCTATGCAAGTGTATAGGCTGACACTGATAATACTCTGCAATACATGAGTATTGCAGAATATTATCATGAACAAGCAATCAGATGATTGCTTCTTCATGTCCCATGGTATAAAAGTGAAAAAGTAAAAAAAAAAGTTATTCAATAAAAAAATAAAGTCATAAATCACTAAAAATGCCCCAAACCCCCAAAACATATAAAGAGACATATAACTCAAAAAAAAAGTCTAAATCATAAGACAAACCCCACATATATAGTATCACCGCGTCCGTAACAACCCGTAGAATAAAAGTAAATCATTATTGAACCCGCACGATAAACGCCGTAAAAAAAAACTGTTATAAACCCTCCAAAAATTATGATTTTTACCTTTTCAATCCCACAAAAAATGCTATAAAATGTGATCAAAAAACCATATGTACTGCGACATGATACTGGTGCAAAGTACAACATGTCCCGCAAAAAACAAGCCATCAACCAGCTCCGTAGCCAAAAAAGTAACAAAGTTATGCCACTTGGAAGACGGCAACACATAAATGATAGATTTTTCCCCACATTAGGGTTTTGTTTGACAAATTTAGTAAAACGTAAGAAAATATATTCATGTCTGGTATCCCCGTAATCGTATCAACCCATAGAATAAAGATAACATGATTATTAGTCTATACGGTGAACACCAAAAAAAAAGAAGTAAAAAATCCAGTACAGAATTGATGCTTTTCTACTCCTGTCCTCAAAAAAAGTTCCTAAATTTTCAACAATAGGTGATACAAACCCCAAAATGGTAACATTGGAAAAAGCATCTCATCCCGCAAAAAAAATGGCATCACATGGCCCCAATAACGAAAAAGCGAAAATTTTATAGCCTTCAAAAGGGGCCAATGAGGAAACTAAAATCCTGGCAGCTGCAGGGTGCTCCTTCCCTTCTGCACCTCGCTGTGCCCCCATAACGCAAGTCACAGCCACATGTGGGGGGTCTTTGTACTCAGGAGAAATTGCAGAACAAATTGTATGGTGGGTTTTCTCTTTTTATCTTTTGGAAATGTGTAAATTTTAGGGCTAAATGAACGTATAAGGGAACAATATGACCATTCTAAATTTCACCTCCATTTTGATTCAATTACTATGAAGATCTCAAGGGGTTAACAATCTTTGTAAATGCTGTTTCTGATAGTTTGAGGGGTGCAGATTTGAAAATGGGTTGGTTATATAGGGGGTTTTGATGCTAAATATGTAAAATTTCATTCCAAACTGTATTTATCCCCAAAATAGTAAATTCTGAAAATCCGGAAAATCGCTATTCTATTTGCAAGCCGCGTGACATCAAAATAAATTATCCAGACATTTCAGAAATTATGAAAATGTAAAGTAGACAAATGGGAAATGTTATTCAGCAACTTATTTAGGTGGTAAATCGATCTGCCTGAAAACGCAATGATTTTGAATTTCGAAAATGGCAAATTTTTCCAAAAATTTATCATATTTTCTTTTTTTTTGTAAATAAACGCAAAACTTATCTGCCAAAATTTACCACTAAAATGAAGTACAACATGTGAGGAAAAAACAATCTCAGAATCGCTTTGATAAGTAACAGTGTTCAAAAGTTATAACCGTATAAAGAGACGCAAGTCAGAATCCAAAAAATCGGGCTGAGCCTTAAGCTACAAAATGGCTGCGTCCTTAAGGGGTTAATTGCCAAAAACAATCCCAACAGGTAAACATAGTGGTGGCAGCATCATGCTATGGGGTGTTTTTCAACTACAGGGACAGAAAAACTGGTTGCAAGATAAATACAGTCAAGTACAGAGATATCCTGAATAAAAACTTCCTCCAGAGCTCTGTACCTCAGACTGGGCCAAAGGTTCACCTTCCAACAAGACAATGACCCTAAGCATACGGCAAAAAATAACAAAGCAGAGACTTCAGAGCATCGCTTGTGACCATTCTTGAGTGGCCCAACCACTTAGTAAAACTGAAGCTGAAAAGGACTTGGGCGTATTGGTGGATGGTAAACTTAATTTTAGTGACCAGAGCCAGGCGGCTGCTGCTAAAGCAAATAAAATAATGGGATTTATCAAGAGATGAATAGATTCTCATGATAAAGACATAGTTTTGCCCTTATACAAATCGCTGGTCAGACCACACATGGAATATTGTGTACAGTTTTGGGCACCAGTATATAAAAAGGATATAGTAGAGCTGGAACGGGTGCAGAGGAGAGCAACCAGGATTATTAGGGGAATGGGGGGACTAGAATACAATGACAGATTACAAAATTTGGGATTATTCAGTTTAGAAAAAAGACGATTGAGGGGAGACCTCATTACAATGTACAAATACCTGAACGGACAATACAAGGATCTCTCCAAAAATCTTTTTATACCTAGGCCTGTGACCAGAACAAGGGGGCATCCTCTACGCCTAGAGGAGAGGCGATTCTACCATCACCATAGACAAAGGTTCTTTACTGTAAGAGCAGTGAGACTGTGGAACTCTCTGCCGCAGGAGGTTGTTATGGCGGACTCTATGTACATGTTCAAGAGAGGCCTGGATGACTTTCTGGAGAGAAAAAATATCACAGGTTATGTGGATAAAACATTTATTTAATTCTTGAAGGTTGGACTTGATGGACTTGCGTCTCCTTCCAGCCTTATATACTATGAAACCAGACCTAAACCCAATTGAGCATCTCTGGTGAGACTAGAAAATTGATTCCACCAATGTTCACCATCCAACCTGAGGGAACTGGAGAGGACCTGCAAGGAAGAAAGGCAGAGGGTCCCCAGATCCAGGTGTGAGAAACTTGTTTTATCATTCCCAAGAAGACTCATGGCTGCACCAGCTCCAAAATTGCTTCTACTCAATACTAAGCGAAGGGGTTGAATACTTATCAGCATAAGATATTTCAGTTTTTCTTGTTTAATAAATTAGCAAGATCTATTCACCAAGATTGTGCATCCGATATCATGAATATGTCGCTTCCCCGCTCAGGTCCACCATATTTTTAATGGTGCATCTAAGTGCTTGGGTTAGTGACTAGAGATGAGCGAGTATACTCGTCCGAGCTTGATGCTCGTTCGAGTATTAAGGTACTCGAAACGGCTCGTTGCTCGGACGAGTATTTCCCCTGCTCGAGATCGAGCATTTAATTAAAAAAACACAGTGAAGAACAATGAAGAATAGAATAAAAACAGTGAACACAGTGAACACAGGATCATTTAAGTGAAAAACACAGTGAAGAATAGATTACAGATGTTCGGCACATCTGCTTACTTGCTGGAAGATACGCGCGGAACGGTGCGAACAAAATAGTATGTGAAGAACAATATATATGTGTGAAGAACACATTGAAGAACACGGTGAGCAGGACAGAGACAACGGGGAGCAGCATAGAGACACCGGGGAGCAGCACAGAGACACCGAGGAGCAGCACGGAGACATGGGGCAGCGGCAGCACGAAGACATGGGGCAGCGGCACGGAGACATCGGGCAGCGGCACGGAGACATCGGGCAGCGGCACGGAGACATCGGGGCACGGAGACATCGGGGAGCGGCACGGAGACATCAGGGAGCGGCATGGAGACATCGGGGCACGGAGACATCGGGGAGCGGCACGGAGACATCGGGCAGCGGCACCGAGCGGCACGGAGACATCGGGGCACGGCACGGAGACATCAGGGCACGGAGACATCGGGGAGCGGCACGGAGATATCGGGCAGCGGCACGGAGCGGCACGGAGACATCGGGGCACGGAGACATCGGGGCACGGAGACATCGGGGAGCGGCACGGAGACATCGGGGAGACTTCAGTGGAAGAAGAGCAGCGGATCCCGGGACAGCGTATCTCCCGACAAGTAAGCAGATGTGCCGAACATCTGTAATCTATTCTTCACTGTGTTTTTCACTTAAATGATCCTGTGTTCACTGTTTTTATTCTATTCTTCACTGTTCTTCACATCTGCTAACTTGTCGGGAGATAATATACGCGCGGAACAGTGAAGAATAGATTGCAGATGTTTGCATACATCTGCTAACTTATCAGAAGACATTCTTTTTCAATTAATTAACACATTTTATTCCCGAACCATGGTCCCTTTGAAAAATGCTCGAGTCTCCCATTGACTTCAATGGGGCTCGTTATTCGAGACGAGCACTCGAGCATCTGGAAAAGTTCGTCTCGAATAACGAGCACTCGAGCATTTTAGTGCTCGCTCATCTCTACTTGTGACACAATTTGAATGTTATATACAATGCCAAGTCCGAATCAGTCGGACAGTCCGATGGCACCCCCCCAAATTTGTGTCTTGTGTAGGCCAGTGCAGCTGGGACAAAAAAGGATTGCGAGCGCCAGAATCCCAGCGTGCACACTTGTTAAATACCTTTGCAAGTTGTGTAATCCCCGAAAAAGGCGCACAGTCGAAATTGCGCAGCGCGACCCTTAGTAAATGAGACCCATGGTGTCAGCACTTCCAAATTTTCCCCTAATGTTCTTTATGAAAGAAATCCTTTAACCTAATTATATATCTTTAATCTGCAAATAAATTTCTACATCTTGTTCATCTTTTTTACATCTTTTTAAATATTACATCATTTTATAAATCCTATTGAAAATTCGGACTGTAATATCCCTCAGCCGCAAGGATTTCTTTGACTAGAATTACAGAAGTGAGCGCTCGAATATGTTTTATGTTTGAAGGTTTGCCTGGTCAGTAAAGGATATTCTTCAAACCTATAAAAATTTCTTCTTTATTATCATAATTCCTATCCTGCAATGCAGTGCGTTTGTTTCAAGATATTATGTCGGTGATAAATGTCCTATGTGATTTAAATACAGTTTTAAAACGCCATATAACAATTTTATTCTCCTAAGAAAAGCAGATAGGTTCCTTACCGGCCAAGCGGTAATGCTTATCTTAAAGACTAGGAGATATGTTAATTTTAATGTATTATTTTTGATATTACTTCAACTTTAATTATCATTAGGCTTATTGGGCACATCTTCTCACAAGGTGCTGGCAAGCCGACTATAAAATGGACGTATGAGGTATCCCATTAACCTATACTTAAAATTAAAATAAAAAGTTGAAGTAAGGTGAATTTAGCAGTCCGTATCCCTATGGTTTGATTGCTCTAATAATTATGGAAGACATTGATATCTATTCATATTTTTTTCTAGTATCTAAACATTTATAAAGGAATGTCGGGGTTTGTAATTTTTTTTAAATTTACTATGGATCCCAAGTGGTGTGAAAATAATAAAGAACTTATACTTACCTTGGCCCACCCCCCTTTAGTGATGTCACATAAACAGCTCTCACCTGATACAATCTAACAGAGGATGATACCAGAGGTTGTAGCGTGAGCGTGCTATCGGAGAGATGTAACTGCTGAGTCTCTACACTAACAGAGGTTAACAGTGACGCGTATCTCCGAACCTATCGGAAGACACGAGCGCACATCTGCAAAGTGAAGAATAGAATTAAAACATTAAAAACAGTGAACACAGGACCATTTAAGTGCAGAACACATTGAAAGAACACTGTTCTTCACATTCCAGATGTTCGTGCACATCTCCGAACTTAGCGGGAGACACGCGCGAACACCTGCAAAGTGAAGAATAGTGTTATTTCAATGTGTTCTTACAAGTAAAACATCTGGAAACATGTGTAATATTTTTTTTTACAATAAAAATAATTTTATTCCATTTATTTTTATTAATTTACTGCTCGATCTCGAGCCGGCGAGATACTCCTTCGAGTAACGAGCCGGTCCGAGTATGCTAATACTCGACCGAGCAGTATACTCGGACGAGTATACTTGCACATCTCTAATCTTAATATATTTTTTCTATTACCTTATTATTTAGGGCACATCTACCATCATGTTCTAGCTTTTGCTCCCTACTTTCATCACTCAGCCTTGGATGGACACGGCACGGGTGGGGGACTCATTATTACAATTTGTCTTTGACTTGATAATCTATGTTCAATTCCATTTTAGTTTTCGGTTTTTTTTGCGTTTGTCTGCGCTGCTTCTCCCTCAGACCGCCCCTTCCACTCCATAGGCTGAAACTCGGCAGTCACCGCCTCCTAGTCCCACCCCCTCATGAATAGGCCCGACCGCTTGCAGCGCGGTCCGGCTTTTCTATTGTACAGCGTGACAGTGCCTCCTAGCGTCATTGGAGGGTTCTCATAAAGCTAGCAGTATAACACTGCTACACCTGTTGTAGCACCAGGAGCTGCTTACTTTAGTAATTTATTTTTTATGGGTGACAGGTCCTTTTTAAACATTTTGGGTTGACAAGGGAACATGGACAAACAATAAAGCTTCATTACAGAGACGTTAAAACTTAACATTGACCATTGCAGACTTGGACTAAAGTTCTATAAATTACCAGCATCCAGAGACTTTCATCAGAGGTGACAGTGACTAAAGTGTCTGTTTTTAACTAGGAGTCACCTTGCTGGTCTTAAAGGGAATCTACCACCTAGATGAACGACTGTATGCAAATGAGACCCTCAGGCTCATTTGCATACAGTCTTTAATTCTGGTGGTAGTTGCCCTTTAAGTTGGTGACTTACTGTTCTGTTTTTTGTTCAATGTACTATACTGATATGACCAGCTAATAGGATTGTGCAGTGCTGACCCTATTTTCTTGCATTTCCTTTATTTGTTCCTGCATGGAATTTAACGGTTAACTCACACAGAGGGTTAAAAATAAAGAAAAAAAATAACCACAGCCTACAATAGTACAGAATCAGTTTCAATTTCCTTTTACTTTTTTTTACTTTTAAAGACTCATTTTTACCTGTGTGGACTGAGCGAGACCTGGGCCACAAGGGTCTTACTTTCCATCACGAGTGTTAGAAAAGTATAAACACTTACTTAACTTCGGAGTTTTCTTCTGTATTATGCTCCAGTCAGTCAGCAGAGCTCTCTATCAAGACAAAGAGATCAAAAGTTAATTTCTGCCAATGACAAAAGAAAAATAGAGGAAATAAATGCTGTTTTCCCTCTATCACTCATCTGTGAGTGATTGCAGCAGCAGAAAGCAACAATCATACTGAGAGACTTGTGATTGCTTGTCTGGCTCATTTACAATGCGAGCTCTAAACACAGATATTTCAGTAACATAATGAAACAGAGTAGCAAAATGCAGTACAGCTCACAAATCAAATCTAGGTTTGGTAGTCATTGGGGACTTATTAACCTTTTTTTCCATTGTTTTTTATAGCTCGGTGGTCAGCAGCTTCAAATCACATTTTTTACGTTCAATACGCTGTTATACTCATTTGGTAATGAGTAAAGGTCAAGACAATAATTTGTTTGTAATATTGAAAAATAAAAAAAAACCCAGTGGCTTACCGTCTATAAGACACAATTACTATTGTATTGACATTTATGGACACATTAAAGAAAACCTATTAGGACTGTATGGGACAGTAAATCATCCATAGGTTCGTAGTGTCTCAGTCTAATATCTAATCAGTTTTTTTTTATCGAGGAATTAAATAAAAAAATACACTTTTTTTGGTTTGGAAGTAAAAGCACCTGCGCAGTCATTTGGTTAAACTGGTATATACCGGCTTCACTGCATATGCACTGTGAGTTTGGTCAAGGGTGTACTACGTTGGCTTCATTGCGGAAACTTTCCAGTACAGAGATGTGTCCTACGTGGCTCACCATACTCTTAAGTGATTTTTTTTTAAACGGGACAGAAATGATAGAGGGCGATTTCAGACACAAAACCACATATGGCCTTTGTAGGGTTTAGTATTCCCATTCACTTTGGCACATTCACTTCAATCCAAAATGTAATTTTTCTTGGGGAGTTTTAATCCGTAATTATAAAGTAATTATGAGTTACATCTTTGATCTAGAACATTGTTCTATAATTATTTTACACAAATGTTTATATAGTGGTTGTCTACTTTTTATAATCCCTTTTTGTGTTAAAAGAGCATCCAGAAAATAAACTGATAACAGGTTGTTCCGTTATTGGGATCCCAAGGGATTATTTGCCAAGGCACCAAGTATTCAGTTTCCCTGCAGTGCCTCCACAGGAGAAAGTACACATTACACAGTAAATATCCATTTGACTCCAGGAAAATGCTTTCATCTAAAATGTATTGATGGGTGTCGTGAATGGTTGGAAGACCACCAAATCTTAACTTTACTTAAGGGCATGGTCTATTGGATTTTTTGAAGTCGACAAGGCTTATTGGAAGATTTTATGTATATTTATGTCATGGCTCAATTCAAGACATAGTGGGGCTCATTTACTTACCCGTCCTGAGGAGTACACAGAAAGTGCATTGTCCAGCGATAATGTACTGTGCCATGATTCACTATGATCGTGCGCCCGATATCCTGCATGTGTCGCTTCCCTGCTCAGGTCCAACAAAGTTCACCTTTTGCTTCCTGGTGCACGTAAGTGCGTTGTCCTGCGACACAATTTGAATCTTTAATCCCGCGCTCAGTCTATCGCATCAAAGCCAGCGCAGCTGCACCACAATCCGATTGTGTGCGACACAATCCCAGCACAAACCCCTGTTAAATACTTGTCAAAGCTGTGCAAATCCCGAAACCGGCGAACAGCCCGACGAAAGTGCGATCCACGACCCTTAGTAAATAAGCCCCCTTATGGTTAACAATAGCAGTGCGCATACACGTGACGGAAATCGTGGGCTTCGGAAAACCCGATGGGTTCGGAAAAAACGCAGATTTTTTTTTTTAAAAGTGTCGCTTGACACGCGCTTACCTGCACCCATCAACGGATGGTGAACTCTGGTGAACTCCGACGGACTTCAGCACAGCAGGTGGACATCAGGCGCACTACCTTAGTGAATCGCTGGAAGACCCGAATCCTCGACGGAGAACGCGCCGCTGGATCGCGACAGGGCCGGGTAAGTAAATCTGCCCCAATGTATGGACAGGTGTGGAGCTATATTTAGAACAAAACAGCCATGTTTTAACCCTGAGTAAAACCCTTTAAGTCCATCTCAATTGCTCATGCACTTTCAAGGATCTTTCTACAAAGTTCAAAAGAAAGAAAAAAAAACTTCTTTAAACTCATTGGGGGGATGTGTCTTATGCCAGCGCACTGTGCAGCAGAATATGATGTAAACCCCGCCACCTGCAACTGGCAAATATACTAATTGCCCTGGACAAATCTATGCTAGGTACTGCCTGCTGCAGAAATGCACTATAGCATGTGCAAGTTTCTTGCGCAAGCTAAATATAGAGCGGGTAAAGTTGGCATTCCTGCCCATGCCCCAGGAACTGTGACTATTTCAGAGCTCGTACACCACAAATGGGTGTATGAGCACTGATAAATACCCCATTGAAATATTTTAGGGTTCTGAAATTGAATCTTCCGCAAAAATGTTTCTTTGTTTCGCAGACAGGACTTGACAAACAGTTAAAACTTGAGAATCCCAAAGGGACCTTTGTATTTTACTCACCTACATTGCATCCACACATCAGCTGTTGTTTCATTTATTACCATTGCCTTTACACCTCACAATCATCAAAATTCAGCTAGATAAATTATTTTTGTATTCATTGTAACACAAACTCGGGATTCTGAGGATTTTTTTTTCTATTGGAGCTACATTTCCTGTAATGAATAGCACCAAACATAGTTACCATTTGGAAGAAGGAGGTGCTGATCACACATGCTCATAAACAATCTGTCACTACGCTTTCATTTATTTTTTTTTGCTTTTTTTTTCTTGGATTTCATAATTTGTATTAAAAAAAAAAGAAAAGTGAGATTTTTGTTTCATATTATAATTTTAATTATACTAATTTTTTTTTAGCTTATTTTAGCTAATTGTTCATATAATGGAAAAATATTATGAAAGTCTAAAACTGACTGGAAATGAAGAATTTTCCTCAAAGAGTTTGCAGTGTTATATCTACTTTTGGCCCAATAGGAATAATGGAAGACCACTTTTCTCCTCAAAGGGCATCTACCACCAGGATGAAGGATTGTAAACCAAACACACGGACATACTGGCGTGTGCACCCTCTGGCAAGATCTGTGCTCCTTTAAGCTTCTTATGCCGTTAAAAGGCATTAAGAAATATGCAATTGAGCCAGAGGGGCTCCAGAGCCCCAAAGGCTCATTTGCATTATTTTAAAAGTCTTTTTTGTAAAAACTGGGACATAAGAAGCTAAAAGAAGAGTGGATCCTGTCAGAGAGGGCACACAGTTGTATGTCAGTGTGCTTAGTTTACAATCCTTTATCCTGGTGGTAGTTGTCCTTTAAGTTCCTCGTAAAGTAGGTCCAATTTGGACCATCTGTTACTACAAATCGGTCTAGTTTTTAGCCCCCTGGCCTCCTTTTAGTCTTGCCTCACCTTCTCTATTTAATACAAAAAGGTATGTAGGATGTCCTACCTACATCTCTGATCATGAAATACAACCTTTTATAGAAAACCAAAACCTTTTTATTTCTTCTTTGAGGACTTGTCTTCCATGAAAACTATGGACCAAAAAGTTACATTCTAGATCTATAATTTAGATCCTTCCTTCCCATCTGCTTTTAATGGAAACCCATGATCACAAACCCTTTTTCTGGCTTCCACATGCCCCCATAGAGAATAGTGTACACATTGCCAAAGAGTTTTAATAGTAAAAAATACTTTTTCTGTAAGTTAGATGGAAGTTTTTGTATGCAGAGCTGTGTCCCTCGTCCCATAGTAAGAAGTGGTCCTCCCCACCCTTGGGAAACCGCTCTGCCATGCATCGATTTCAAATTGATAAAAACCTCCCATGTCTTCCATAGCTCCGTCTTCCATCACTTCCCCCCTCAGGACATGTCTGTCCCACTCCTCACTGGCCACTCCCATGGGACAGCTCCGCATACAGAAAGGTAAACTTGTTCTACCTTACCTTTTTTTGGAAAAAGACAGTTTTCCTATGAAAAAAAACTCTTTAGCAACGTTCACATTATTCTCTATGGAGACATGGGGGAGCCAGAAAAAGGCCTCGTGATGACAGGTTCTCGTTAAAATAGGTGATGAAACCCTATATATCTACATAGTTAATAATGTTTAAAAACTCACATATATCATTAAAGGGGTTATTCACTTTACCTCATCTTTTTTGTAATGTGCGCAAGTGTGTGGGGCAGGGCATTAGGTGGTTTACCAATATACATCTATTAAATATTCTGCTCCTCTTTCTTGATATGTGAAGCCTCCTGTCTTTTACCTCATCAGCCAGAGATTCCTGACCTTAAAATGGCCGCAGATGGAGGGTCATGAGATCTCTGACTGGTGATTGTTCATGGGGGTCATTTACTAAGGGCCCGAATTGCGTTTTTCCGACGGGTTATCCGAATATTTCCGGTTTGCAACGATTTTTCCCAGGATTTTGGCGCACACGCGATCGGATTGAGGTGCGTCGGCGCCGGCATGCACATGACGGAAATCGGGGGGCGTGGCCATAAGAAGACCCGACGGATTCGGAAAAACCGCCGCATTTAAAAAAAAAAAAGTGTCACTTGAAAGGTGCTTACCTGCACCCAGCGTAGGACGGTGAACTTCAGTGCATTCCATGGAATTCAGCGCAGCAGCGACATCTGGTGGACATCGGGAGCACTACCTTAGTGAATCGCCAGAAGACCCGAATCCTCTGCACAGAATGCGCCGCTGGATCGCGAATGGACCGGGTAAGTAAATCTTCCCCATAGAGATCACATGAAACTCCATCTGGGGGCCATTTTATGGACAAGAATGTCTGGTTGATGAAGTGTAAGACAGCAGGTGTCACTTCACATATCAAGAAAGCATAGCAGAACTATTAATAGATGTATATTGATAAATTACCTAATATCCTGCCCCCCCTCCCTCCCCCCCCCCCCCCACACACTCACACACACATTACAAAAACATGAGGTAAAGTGGACAACCCCTTTAAGGGTTTACCGACAGTTGTAAGAGCCGTGCATACTCACATATATATTTATATATTGAACATTTGATCAAATTATGGTTCCAATTAACAGTTTAACTCATGCACATGAAGAATTGTAGGGGATTTTAGTGTTGTTAATAATCTTAATAATTTTAATTGTTGCTGTCATGGGCAATGTTTTTCCTTGCAGAGAAGCCAGCTGTCATACAGAGCCCTACAGGCGATGCTGTCTGGAAAAAGTAACATCCAAGAATTATCATACAGCACTCAAAGTCCTTCTTTCTAGAGGTGCATCAACTAGCCTGGAGATAATGGGGGTCATTTACTAAGGGCCCGATTCGCGTTTTCCCGACGTGTTACCCGAATATTTCCGTTTTGCGCCGATTGTACCTGAATTGCCCCGGGTTTTTGGCGCACGCGATCGGAATTTGGCGCATCGGCGCCGGCATGCGCGCGACGGAAATCGGGGGGCGTGGCCGAACGAAAACCCGACGTATTCGGAAAAACCGCCGCATTTAAAAAAAAAATTGTGTCGCGAAAATTTCACTCACCTTCATCCTGGGTAGGCCGGTGTATTTCGAGGCATTCCAGCGGACTTCAGCGCAGCAGCGCCACCTGGTGGACGGCGGAGGAACTGCATTGATGAATCCCGGCCGGACCCGAATCCAGCGCAGAGAACGCGCCGCTGGATCGCGAACGGACCAGGTAAGTAAATGTGCCCCAATCAGTCAAAACTTTCACAAAATGTGTCACAGATTACAAAATTGCCCTTGATATATTATCGCCCTATATATTAAACTGCTGAATTGATACATAAACAAACCTTACTTTATTCATGCTACACACAAGATTCTGTAAACTATTTAAAAGCTAGGTATATGATCATGTGACTCATGCCCAATGAGATGACTGAGAGGGAGTCTACTGCAACCCCTACTGCTTTGTGACCACTGAAACCCTGTGTAGTGAATTAGAACATCCCATCATTTGCAGAAATTGAACTGTTTTCCATAAAAATGTCTTATTTATAATGAACTAATTTATGTAAATGAGGCAGTTAGTGCACTCGAAGAATTGACTTTGCTCCAGGACCACCCCTCTGAGATACTCCTCCAAAAAGTTCTGGCTGGGATTACAATGATAAAATATACAGTTCTGACTTACATACAAATTCAACTTAAGAACAAACCTACAGACCCTATCTTGTATGTAACCCGGGGACTGCCTGTATAGTGATGAATGGAAAGAGGATTGCAGAGGTGACAGTCATGTGATGAGGTCCCTCTTACTATTTCACCCCTAGTCCTTTTACTATTTCCGTCTTAGTCCTTGATAACCCCTTTACGCCAATACCCAACCTATTAAAGAATTTGGCAACAAGACTACGGAAAACTAAATATTTCTCCAAATGGAAGAGACACATCGTTAGACAAAAGCAAAACAAAAGATTTGTTTGTTGGGTCTAGAGTAGCAGTTGAGTAGTGAAGGCCTAACATAGTTTGGTTGTGTGGACAATATTAGTAGGACTATTATTAATAGGTACAATATCACAGAGCGCCTTCATAGATGCCAAGATGTTTTTTTAAAAATACTCTGTTACCTCCTAATAGAACATTTTCTCCAAACAATGAAGAAATATTTTAGAAAACTAATTTAGAAAACCCCACACATAACATCACATCCTCCATTCTTCCACATCTGTTGTCCATTCCTATGAAGCATATTTTAATAACTTGACCGTATATGTGATGGAGCTTTCAGCATGGATTAGGTGTGGCCTTCTGCGGCTATGTGATTTGCAGCAATTATAACTACAGAACCCGCATTCATTTTCCTATTTAACAGATGTGAGATGCTATTAATTGGATACAACAAGTCACTGCCAGATCCGGGCCTTTCCAACTTCAGACTTTACATAATGAATTCTCCCAGCTCATTCATGGACAAAATCACGGATCTAAGAAAGAAAAATTCATGCATACTCATGTTCAGTGGATCAAAGCCTATCCTCTGTTGGACCATTCATTTAACCCCTTACTTTAGTAGGACAAGCTACAGTTGCTTCTTAAGCTATGTAAGATACCTCTTCTCCATATGCAAATACTGTACTTACACCTTCTCTATCAGTGAATACATCAATACGGTATAAGTGAGAACACTATTTTTACATCCACAGAAACATGTAAAAGATGCATTGCAAATGCAAAGACAACAAATGGAATCTATTAAAATTTTATGGAGAACATAAAAGTGAACATCAACTGCCTATGTGTTAAAGTAAATTTCACTTCACTGCATGTAAACCCACAGTTTCATATCTAAGTTTCAAATGTTTAGGGGAATATATCACCAATGTTATACTTTTACTCATTAGAACTAGACGGGAAAATCTTTCTTTAGGAAGGAGGAGGAGATAAGCTATGACATCATCTATTGTCAGTAGTGATGGAATGATGGGTCACTGTTATCTATATAAAGGTCATTGTACAGGGAGGGGGAGGAGATAAGCTGTGACATCATCTATTGTCAGTAGTGATGTAATGATGGGTCAGTGTTATCTATATAGAGGTCATTGTACAGGGGGAGGAGGAGATAGCGTGACATCATCTATTGTCAGTATGATGGAATGATGGGTCAGTGTTATCTTTAAGAGGTCATTGTACAGGAGGGGGAGGAGAAGCTGTGACATCATTATTGTCAGTAGTGATGTAATGATGGGTCAGTGTATTTATAAGGGTCATTGTACAGGGAGGGGGAGGGTACAGCTGTGACATATCATTGTCAGTAGTGATGGAATGATGGGTCATTGTTATTCTATAAGGTCATTGTACAGGGAGGGGGAGGAGAAGCGTGTGACATCATCTAGTCAGTAGTGATGGAATGATGGGTCAGTGTTATCATATAAAGGTCATTGTACCGGGAGGAGGAGGAGATAAGCTGTGACATATCTATTGTCAGTAGTGATGTAATGATGAGTCAGTGTTATCTTATAGGGTCATTGTACAGGAGGGGGAGGAGATAAGCTGTGACATCACTATTGTCAGTAGTGATGTAATGATGGGTCGTGTTATCTATATAGTGGTCATTGTACAGGAGGGGGGGTATAGCTGTGACATCATCTATGTCGTAGTGATGTAAAATGGGTCAGTGTTATCTATATAGAGGTCATTGTACAGAGGGGGAGGAGATAAGCTGTGACATCATCTATTGTCAGTAGGGAGTAATGATGGGTCAGTGTTATATATAGTGGTCATTGTACAGGGAGGGGGGGAGAGATAAGCTGGATACTATCTTTGTCAGTAGTGGTGTAATGATGGGTCCGTGTATCTCTATATAGAGGTCATTGTACAGGGAGAGGAGATAAGCGTGACATCATATATTGTCAGTAGTGATTTAATGATGGGTCAGTGTATCTATATAGAGGTCATTGTACAGGGAAGGAGGAGATAAGCTGTGACAACATCTATTGTCAGTGTGGATGTACTGATGGTTTAGTGTTATCTATATAGATGTCATTGTAGAGGGAGGGGAGGAGATAAGCTGTGACATCATCTATTGTCGTCTAGTGATGTAATGAGGGTCAGAGTTATCTATATCGGGACATTGTAAAGGGAGGGAGGAGATAAGCTGTGACATCATCTATTGTCAGTAGTGATGTAAGATGGGTCATGTTTCTATATAGAGGACATTGTACGGGAGGGGAGGAGATAAGCTGTGACTCATCTATTGTCAGTAGTTATGTAATGATGGGTCAGTGTATTCTATATAAAGGTCATTGTACCTGGGGAGGGAGGAGATAAGCTGTGACATATATTGTCAGTAGTGATGTAATGATGGGTCTAGTGTTATCTATATAGAGGTCATTGTACAGGGAGGGGAGGAGATAAGCTGTGACATCATTGTATGTGTCATTGATGTAATGTGGGTCAGTGTATCTATATGAGGTATTGTACAGGAGGAGGAGGAGGAGATAAGCTGTGACATTATCTATTGTCCGTAGTGATGTAATGACGGGTCTTGTATTATACGAGGTCATTGTACGGGAGGAGGGAGAGATAAGCTGGACATTATAATGTCCGTAGTGATGTAATGACGGTCAGTGTTATCTATATAGAGGTCATTGTACAGGAGGGGAGGAGATAAGCTGTGAATCATTATTGTCAGTTACTGATGTAATGATGGGTCAGTGTTATCTATATGGAGGTCATTGTACAGGGAGGAGGAGGAGATAAGCTGTGACATCTATTGTCAGTAGTGATGTAATGATGGGTCATGAAGAACGTGCGCCGTAATCCTGAATCTGGCACCCCCTGCACACTACACAAGCAAACTGCACATAATACAGACTGCAGTGTTTTTAGTAAATTTGCCCCAACATATACAACATATATGTGATGCATTTATGCTGTATATGTGTGTGTGTATCTTTGATGTATATATGCTGTATATGTGTGTTTATATTGTATGTTTCTATATATTCTGTACATCTTTACATGAGTGTATCTGTGTATGTGAGGTGTATACATATAACTTTATATGTGTGCAAATGGTCAATGTGTGTATGAGTGAAGAACTGTATTGTTAATGTATCTAGATGTGTGTATATATGAGTGTATATGGCAAGGGGACCCAATTCAGAAGTTTGCTCTTGGTTGGCCTTTCCTAGTTATGCCCCTACAGTTTAATGTTATGGCAGAGTTGGAAACAATCGACTTTCTGCTCGGTCATTCAGAATGGAGTTTTGTAGTAATTTGGGGGGGAAGACATCACTCAACTGTGCTTATAGTATTAAAATGTCAATGCGTCCTCAGTAATGTACGGAACTTTATCATATTTATATTCTATAACCACATGTTTGATAATCTCAAAAGACAGATTTTGCGTCTCAAGTGATATTTCAATTCATATAAATACTTTGCAAAATCTAACATGTAGGACTTCATCTCATGAAACATCATGCAACCATGTATGTAGAGCAGCTTCTGCTAATACCATGTACATGTATGCCTACACAATCACATGTACAGTCAGAAATGACAGCTATGACAGGTAGAGAAGAGCAATCTATGGGATCTGTCCTAATCCTTTTTACACTACATCAATTTGCCTAGTTCCTTAGAAAGCTCTAACAAGCTCTACCAGAAGACCCCTTGTTACAGAGAAGTTTCATTAACATCTCAAAGATAGGCTACGTCTGAGAGCGGCATTCTCTGGATATCAGTGGCCTGTCAGAAAAGAGATAATTAGGGAACAGTCACGGGTAAGACTAATCAATACTAGTTATGAAATGATAAGAACTGTTCAGCACTACATGACACAGGCAAATATTATGGCAAGTGCAAAGGTCAAAGAATACTGTGCAGGAAATGGAGAGAAAATGGATTGACGCCTGGAAGTAGAGATATAGAACAGATGTCTAATGAGCACAAAAAGATAGGAAACTGCTCAGGGGCAACTCTTTACGAGTGGAGAATAGACCTGAATAAACATGTATTGCAATACAAGTTTTCCCAGTGTTATGGTACTTGCCAAAAGTTTAATTTAACCTCTTACCTCTTATGTTTTTTTAATCATATGAGGACTTGTTTTCTTCTGAATAAATTGAACTTCCTAGTGGCACCATTCAATATTCTGAGCCATGTACCGAAAAGATGCAAAGAAATTCAGATTGTGACAAATAAAACCACACTGGACCATATTTTAAAAGTAGTGCAAACTTTCATCACTAATTTGCAGGGGGCGCCAGACTACTGAATACTGGTGCACTCCTGCCATGCTCAGGAAGCGTGCACAATTCTTTTTGGTGCACCTTTAACATAGAGCATGTGACACTGTGGAGTCGTAGTAATAAATGTGACCCATGGTCCCAATCCAAATTCCAAAAAGTCGCGCGGCCAGCGACCATAAATACCCTTTGGCCACCAGGGTTAGGTATTAAAACTCAACTTTTATGTGATTTGTATAAGATTTAGTGAAACAATGAAACACACTTAAAATGACAGACTGAAATGGGGATGGTAGAAATTAGGAAGGATGCTTCATTCAGGCTATGTATGATGTTTTCTTATGAGGAATTGATCAGTTCTCACTCGAAGGACATTGTATAACATTGTGATGAATTATGGATGTGGTGTAAAGCCTCCTAATTAGTTCCTATTATGTAAGGTCCTAAATGTACCTAGTTAACCCTCAATCGGCATGTATAGTATTTGTGGAAAAACCCCCTCCCCCCCATTATAGATAGTCAGTGCGGTCCGTTGCCCTGTTCATGAAATTCCTAATTGGTACTAGGAATCTCCTGTGGCGCCGGCAGTCCGGCAGCTACCAAATCAATGACATATGTCTCGAGTTCATTTATGTCTGTGGCGTTTCATTTCAGGTTTCGGTGTGGGTGGCTGATCTGCCCATATCTACCTTCCCGCTCTGTACTCTTTTGTCTCTTCCCCCCTTCGTTCCCGGGTGGGGGTGTTCCCATGGCACCTATGTGTAACAATGAACATTCTATCTGCGTTGTTAGGTGCACAGTTTTGGGCAACCCATGGGAAACAGTGCGGGTGCCATGTCCCAAAACTGGCGCAAACACTTCATAAATACATGTGAAATCGTTTGCACATGTTTTCAGTACAAAGACAGAAAACTGGCTTGGGAAAAAACTTTAATAAATGTGGGACCACTGTCTTCCACTCCGTGGACCTAGTGCCCAGTGGCGTAACTACCAGTATAGAAACCATAGCATCAGCTATGGGGCCCGGATTGTCAGGGGCCGCGCATCAACCAGACACACTGACAAATGTAACAGCACACACTCCGCAGACCATCGATGGTGCTAGGGACGAGTTATTTTAAGGATTCGTAGGTGGTGTAGTTTAGGGACTATTAGTCGCCCAGGATGATAGAATCACATGTTTCCACAGGTTCGTCTTTGAACAGTTTTCTCACCGCAGTCTGAACACTTCAGTCAGGCCATCAACGTCATAATAGCCAAGACAAGTTCTAGGGCATGGACTCCAGTACCTGATGTATGAGCTGTAGGGGTCTCTGTGTTCCAGTGTCCTCCCTCTGCACATGTCTCTGGATCCTCTGTAGCTTCTGCATACATATGTTCTTTCTCTCTGTCTCTGTAACCGAAATTCTTGTGCTTCCAGCTCTTTTAATGTGCATCTAACTGTGCATCTCTCCAGGTTTTACTGAGGTGCTTCTTGTGCAGATCCTTGCGTACACCCAGACAGGACCTGCTCTCACTACCATCACACTAGGCCTGGTTGCATGTCTCTGCAAAATGTAAACTGCCAACACCCGCGCAACTAAGCAAGGGCTGGAGGGAGTTGGTAAATGTCGACATACGTCCCACCTATGTAGTGGCAGCCTGTGTAGGTTCTGATTGCCTCACACATGTCACTACATACACACGATGACCTCTGCAGTGGTAGATTCGGTATTTGCTGCGGCGCCTTCGTTTTTAGAGTGGACTACTGGCCCTATATTTGGTGGCTTGTATGAGAAATGAGTGTTTTTTCATAGGTGTAGAGGATACCATAATTTGAGTGTGCCCCCCCCCCCCCCCCCCCTGTTCCGCCCCCCCCCCCCTCGATCCTTCCTCCTCCCCCCCTCCTTTCTTTCCCCCCCCCCCTTCTTCTTTCTCTTCCTTTCCCGTCCCCCCTTTGCTTTTTCCCTTTCCCCCCCCTCCCCCCCCCCTCCCTCCCCCTCCCTCTGGTTTTTTTCCCTTCCCCCCCTCTCCCCCCCTCCCCCTCCTCCTCCCTTCCCTTTTTTTTCGAACCCCTTTTTTGTTCTGCCCCTTTCCCCCCCCGTTCCTTCCTTGCCCCCCCCCCCCTTTCATTTCCCCCCAGTCCTCCACCTGTTTGCCCCCCCCCCCCCCCTCCCCTGTCTTCTTTCCCCCTTCTTTTTTTCGGTTCGCCTCTCTCTTTTTTTTTTCTCCCGCCCCCCCCCCCCCCTTCTTTTTTCCTCCCCCCTTTTTCCATCCTTTTTTTCGTTTCCCCCCTCCCCTCTTTCTTTTCATTTTTGTTCTTTCCCTCCCCCCCTTTCCCCTCTCCCTCCCCCCCCTCCCCATGATTTTCCCATGGCCCCCTCCTTCCCCCCGCTCGTCTCGGCCTTCTTTTCCTCTCGTTCCCCCCCCCCCCCCTCCCCTGCCCCCCCTCTCCCCCCCCGCGTTCTCCCCCCCCCTGTTCTGCTCCTTTCCGCCCTTTTGTCCCCTCCCCCCCCCCCCCCCCCCCCCTTTTCCCCCCTTTTGCTTTCGGTCTCCCGCTCTCCCCCCCCCGTCCCCCCTCCCTTTCCCTCCCCCCCAGTGTTTCGGTTCCTCTTTTTTTGCTCTTTTTTCTTTCCCTCTCCTTCGTTTTCTTTTTTTCCACCTCCTTTTTATCCTTCGCCTTTTTTTTACTGCCCTTTCTGTCTGCCCGCTTTTGCTCTGTTTCATCCCTTTCTTCTTTGCCTCCTTTCCCCCCCCCCAATTTCCCCCCCGTCCGCGCCCTTTCTTTGATTGTGACGTTCCACCCCGGCTTACCCCCCCCCCTTCTGGTACTCCCCTTGTCGCCTTATCGTTATCGTCGAGCCCGTTGTTTTCGTTCTTCTAGAGGCCTTTTTTATTTCGAAGGCCTTTTCCCGCTTCGCCTGTCGCAGGAGTTAATTGCTTTATGTGATGTTCATATTGTGTCAGCCAATCACAGGTGTTATACTTTGTTCTCTGGAGCTGAGCTGTGAGCTGAGATGTAATTGGAGGAGAGCCACCACCTGACCAGGGGAGTAACAAGATCCCTGGAAACTTCCAGAGAAGAAGTTAGTCCACTCTCAGAAGAGGTGCAGTGTGAGGAGAGAGTTCACTCTTTCAGATTAGAGGTCAGAGGAGTCTGTGCAGTCAGCACACAGCCAGAGCAGTGAGAGCTAGCCCTGCCTGAAGAGGAGCTAAGAGTTAGTGGAGTGAGAAAGGGGTAATCATCCTACCTTTAAGGGTGTACTGAGCTCCAGGAAAAGCTGAAGCTCCCTACTAGGAACAAGCTACTCCCAGCCTGCCTCTGCATCAGGCTGAGTGATCTCCTGTGGTCCTCCAACTGCATCTCAGTACCACCTCTTGTTAAGGCACGTTGCTGCGGTTCTGTGGTTCAATAAGAACGTAAGTTGTTTTGTTCAACCTTGCCTCGTCTGGTCCTGATACTACGGTGCATCATCACGGCACCCTGCCACAACAGAGACTCCTACTCTAGACACCAAGGGTTGCCCCAGGGAGATCCGCTATAGCAGCTCTCCCTATCATTTTTGCCAACACCACCTGTGGAGACTGCCAGGCTGTAGGACAGCCTCCGGTTCCCCATACAGCACCGTGACACAAGCGTGCTTAGGCCGCCACCGCAGCCACTCCGGTACGCGGGCCCCAGGTGTCTCCAGGCCCCAAGAAAAAGGCTAGGCCCCGGTGGGGGATGTTGCAAGTGGCGTCACGAACAGGATATATACTTCTGTGCCTTATCCTGGCACTAAAGACTGTACTTTATTAAGAAACTATTGTACTGCCTAACCCTGCTGCCATTCGGGTATAGGCCCAAGTGACTTTGTGTGTTTCACATTGAACTGTATTACTGCTGCCACGTGCTGTCGAGCTCCGCTCCAGCACTCAAGAGGTTAAACCCTGCAAAGAACTTTGTCAGCTCTGCTACATCCGGCGCTGCTGCGCCTGAAGCATTTTACCTCAGAGGCGTGTGGCGCAGCAAGTATTTCCATCCCGCCTAATCCTCGGAACTCCAGAGTCGTCACTAGGCTCCGCCCCCTGCGCGAGTGGCGCGAAGTACCGAGGAGGAGGAGTTGGAGCGTGTGCGGCCGGCAACGAAGAGGGTTAATCGGCCATCTTGGATTTCGGCGCAGGCCGCGCCTGAAGCCTGCCAGCAGCGTGCGCCTCATCCGGCGCGTGTCCTGCGACTGGAGGAGAACACCGCTGAGCATCACCGATCCCCTGCTGCCTGCCGGACATCGGGAACAGAGTCCTTCATGCACCGGAGCTGTCCTGTCACCGCGGCTGATCCTGAGTGAGTACCGCTGGGGAAGTTAAAGGGGGGTAGAGATTGTTTCCAACGCTAGGTTATTGGCTCACCTCCCAGGGAATAGTGACTGTGTCTTAAAGTGCCCACGTCCCATTCTAGCCATCGCCCATAGCAACGGACATTGTGTAACCCTACAGACTTCCCTCAGCTAGGCCAGTCATGTCCGCCCAGGACGAAGATACGGGACTGGAGCAAGTCCCGTCCCCTGGTCCCTCCTCAGGGTACCGGAGCATGTTAAGTCCTCCAGAGAGTCCCTTCAGCCCTGCTACGGCTAGTGTCCCTGGGACCCCCACCATGATGCCTCTGACTATGCCCTACTATCCGGGGGCCCCCTGGTTACCCCACTACGAGGGAGAATCACACAGTCTCCCTGAATTCAGAGACAAGTTGTTAGCCACCTTGGCCCTGTACCCGTTCACAGAGGAACAGAAAGTGGGCATCCTAACTGGGCAGTTGAAAGGACCCGCTCTCCGGGAAGTCAAGTCTTGGCCCCGAGAACAGTGTCAGAATGTGGTCCAAATTCTTGATAGGTTGCGCAACACCTTTGACAAGTGTACTGCCTCAGAGTTGAAGCAGCAATTCTTCGGGAAAAGACAGAAGCCCCAAGAGTCCCTCCGAGACTTTGCCCTCTCCCTACAGGAGACATGGAAGGCCATAACCCGTCTTGATCCCAAAGACGCTGAAACCTCTGACCAAACCCTGAGGGAACAATTCATTAATGGACTTGTTGATAGAAATCAAAGGTGTCAACTAAAGATCATCTCTTCTCAACATGCCCAGGCCTCCTTTCTTGAGTTTAAGGAAATTGCCATTGACATATTAGGGGACCGACTGCCTACTGGACCGCAGAAAGAGCCTGAATCCGTGGAAATGGAGGAATCTGCTCTAGCTTGCCATCCAACGCAGTCGACATCACCTACTCCTGCGGCTACGGAAGTTGCTGACTTAGCAGGACAGGTCTCTAATCTGGCGGACACCCTGCATAAAATACTCGATCGGTTGACCCAGTTGGAGGTGACTGTCTCCGCTAGGAGGAAGAAACCTCCAGAGAACTCTGTACGGTCAGCTACCCCTCGTGACTCCCCGGCCAAACAGGGCCCAAGAGAAGCGAAGTCGTTAAGCACCTGGAGTCAGAAGGAACCCCGCCAGCGGTGCAGCTACTGCCGTAAATATGGGCATGAAGAGGATGGATGTCGTCAGTTAAACGACAAACCCTTGGAGCTAAGGGACGACCTCCAAGGGAAGAACATGTAAGTCCCCGAGATGCCAACTGGATGCCCAGGTTCGTGGGGACTCGCCCCATGGTTCATGTAACCATCAACGGAGTTACCCTACCGGCCTTAATTGATACCGGCTCTCAAGTGACCACCCTCCGGAGTGCTGCCTTCGAGAAATGCCGAGGAGGAGCATCCTTAGTCCAGCCTCCCAAGGCTTACTTGAACATTATTGCTACGAACGGAAAACCCGTTCCCATCCGCGGCTACTGGGAGCCCACGCTAACCATTGGAGACACTGAGTTAACCAGACAGGGCGTAGTGGTAATGAGAGTGCCCGAAAACGGTAACTTCTCCCTGGTACTGGGTACCAATGTCCTCCGCAACTGCTACCCTGAAGTGCTGAAGGCTCTCCACGACTCCCTGCCAACAGTGCCCAACGGTTCCCGGAAGGTAATTCAGGAGACTATGCAGGTTCTAGCGGCGCAACAGAAGTTTTCTGGCCCTAATGGTGAAATCTGCAGAGCTCGGATCAAGGATCCCCAACCTGTTCGCCTTCAACCTGGGACTGAGGCGTTAGTATGGTGTCGAGCCTGCATGGGCGTCCAAGGTCAAGACTACCAGGCGATAGTAGAACCTCTACCAACTGATGAAGACCTGCCCATTCTAGCCGCCAGGAGCCTAGTCACGGTATCCCGAGGACAAGTACCCATTCGACTACTAAATGTGGGAGACTCCCCAGTGGATCTGAGAAAGTACCAAGCCGTAGCCACTCTCTTCACCGTCCATCCTGAAGACTTGGTGGAAACCTCTCTGTCTGCCTCCCAACAGTTGGAACTGAAGCAAAGTGCTGAAGGTGAGCCTGCCGAGCAATCCTGGTGGCTTGAGCTCAATATTGGAGACGACGATTTTACTCCTGCAGACCAAGTACAAGGTGTCCTGGATGTCGTTATGAAGCACCACCAGGCCTTCAGCAAACACCCACTGGATTTTGGGCAGACTACCCTGATCCAACATACCATCCCTACTGGCTCTCATCCCCCTATCAAGGAGCAATACCGGCCCATACCTCCAGCCCGCTAGCAAGAGGTGAAGAAGCTGGTACAAGAGATGAAGACAGCCAATGTTATCCGGGAAAGTCACAGCCCATGGGCTGCCCCGCTGGTCTTTGTGAAAAAGAAGGATGGAACCCTTCGATTCTGTGTTGACTACAGGAAGATCAACAATATCACCCACAAGGATGCCTATCCTCTGCCTCGAATCGAGGAATCCCTCGCAGCCCTAGGGTCAGCTGCCTACTTCTCTACCCTGGACCTGACCAGTGGCTACTGGCAAGTGGCCATGGCGCCGGAAGACAGAGAGAAGACGGCTTTCACCACCCCAATGGGCCTGTTCGAGTTCAACAACATGCCGTTCGGGCTATGCAACGCCCCAGGCACATTTCAACGGCTGATGGAGAGATGTTTGGGTCATCGCAACTTCGAGACCGTCCTGCTATATTTGGACGACATCATCATCTACTCCAAGACTTATGAAGACCACCTCCACCATCTGGCTGAAGTCTTCCAAATCCTGACCCAACATGGGTTGAAGGTCAAGCCATCCAAGTGCCACCTGCTACAACCTAGCGTCAAGTACCTGGGACATGTGGTGAGCGCTCATGGAATTGAGCCAGATCCAGAGAAGATTGCAGCTGTCCACGACTGGCCTACCCCATCAACCGTACGGGACATCAAAAGCTTCCTGGGATTTGCCAGTTATTACAGGCGTTTCATCCCGAAGTTTGCCCAGCTGGCGGCTCCCCTGCAAGAGCTTCTAAGGGGCCTGCCAAAAGAGAGCCAACGTTCCCGAGTATC
Source organism: Engystomops pustulosus (assembly GCA_019512145.1). Lineage (NCBI taxonomy): Eukaryota > Metazoa > Chordata > Amphibia > Anura > Leptodactylidae > Engystomops > Engystomops pustulosus. The sequence continues at coordinate 199,510,785 of CM033644.1, forward strand.
CATTGAGTGGACGGCCGAACGAGAAGCTGCCTTCCAGATGCTCAAGCAACGGTTGACTGAGCCTCCTGTGTTGGGATATCCAGACTACAGTCTGCCTTTCACCCTATACACTGATGCCAGCAAGCAAGGCCTAGGGGCTGTACTATCCCAGCTCCAAAACGGAACTGAAAGGGTCATAGCCTACGCCAGCCCTTCCCTCCGAGAACCAGAGCAAAACGACCAGAACTACAGTTCCTTCAAGTTGGAGTTTCTGGCTTTAGTCTGGGCTGTGACCGAAAAGTTCAAGGACTACCTGGCTGCATCATTCTTCACTGTCTTCACAGACAATAATCCCTTGGCGCATCTGAACCCCCTCTCGTCTTGGAGCACTGGAACAACGGTGGGCCTCCAGACTTGCCAACTTCAACTTTACCATCAAGTACCGGGCTGGTAAGACCAATGACAACGCCGACGCTCTGTCACGTCTCCCTGACCAGTGGGAGGGACCCTCCACGGATGCTCAGTGGGAAGATGTGGAGATGCCAGCGTTCTATGCCCGGTTTGTGCGTCAAGATGCCCAGAGAGTTTACTCCTTACCGTCAGAGGCAGCGCCAGCTACTCCTCAAGAAGAGTCAGAGCCCCCTGCGGAAAAGGACCTCTGGATAAGTCTTCAGGCTGATAGCCGCGCCATAGGAGAAGTAATGGACTATCTCTCTAGTGGGCGAGTGCCTGAAAGAATCCGCCGCAGAAGAGCTGATGGAGAACTGTCTCAATTGTGGCGCCAGAGAAAGACTCTGAACATGCATCAGGGTCTGCTAAAGAGAAGAACTCTGGACCCTATCACTTATGACCGGCTGTACCAGATTGTGATTCCCAGGAGGGACGCCAAGATAGTACTGGAAATGTACCATGACCAGTCCGGACACTTTGGCGCTCAGAAGACTGAAGCCACCCTCCGAAGACGGTTCTACTGGGTCAACATGAAGCCCGACATCGAAGCCTGGTGTCGGGAATGCCCAGCCTGCGCCATCGCTCGAGGAGAGCGACACAATCAAAGGGCCCCTCTACATCCCATTGTGAGCCAACGGCCCTTAGAGATCCTGGCATTGGATCATGTGAAGTTGGAGCCCAGCAGATCCGGTCACAGTTATGCTCTCACGATCATCGACCACTATACCAAATTTGTGGTTGCAGTACCTGTCAGAGATCTATCTGCAAGGACCACCGCAGCGGCCCTGTGGAAGAGCTTCATCCTCCCCTATGGCTGTCCGGACCAGATCCTTACAGACCAAGGAACAGCATTTGAGTCCCAAGTCTTCCAGGAGCTGTGCACTCTATATGGCTGCAAAAAGCTGAGGACCACAGCCTATCATCCCCAAGGCAACGGGCTTTGCAAAAAGATGAATCAGACTCTAATCAACATGCTGAGGACTCTGACCCCTGCAAAAAGGGCTGACTGGCCAAAACTGTTGCCCGAATTAGTGTACCTGTACAACAATACCACTCATTGCTCCACAGGATACACCCCGTATTATCTGATGTTCGGGAGACACGGCCATCTCCCTGCTGATATGACCTGGGACATGGAGTCCCCTGATTCCCAGTCTTTACTCCCCCAGACTGACTGGGTTCACGAACACCAGAGGCGCCTGGCGGATGCCAGAGAAGTTGTGGATCTGCGGTTGGAAGAGGCCCGAGAGAAACAAAAAAGGGACTTCGATCGTAATGCCTGTGCTGAGCCTCTTGCCCCAGGAGATCGAGTGTGGCTGCGCAACAACCCTCCCACCAGTAAGCTAGATGGGCGTTGGGAGCGTGAGCCATACCTAGTTAGGGACAGTCTCTCCCCTGAAGTCTACGAGATTTCAAGAGGAGACCGTCCACTACTCCGGGTACATAGGAACCGGCTGAAGAGATGTCTTCGTCCTTTTGCCCCTATGTCCACACCTCTCACCTCGACCCCCAACTTACAGACCTCCTTGTGTTCACCTACCCCCAGTTTCTTAGAACTTGTGACTGTGCCTCAACTCTGTTGTGTTTCCACTCCAGTAAGAGGTACCCCAGAGAGACCATCATCCCCACCGCAGTCTCCAATACTGCTGCCTGTGGAGGATGATCCGGCTCCAGTGTCTGCAACCCCTGAAGCATCAGAGGCAGCTGAGACTCCGACTCCAGCGCCTGACTCAGAGGAGGATGATGAGGAGGTTGTTATCTTCTCCAGGCCGGAACTTCGGAGGTCTCAAAGGGAGACAAAAGGTAAAGCTCCTGCGTACCTGCAGGAGTATCAACTGGTGTCACACAGAAGGAGGAGGCAGGTACGCTTTTCTGACACCGAAGTACTTACCACCGAAGAAGATACTGAGTAACCCCTGATGGGCTGTAGCCCACTTCAGGTACTGTGAATACTGTGTACATATGTAAATATTATTTCCGCTAGCCCTATAGAGCCAGAGACTTTCCTGAGACTCTCACCCTTATTTATCTCAGTCAAGAGACTCTCCTTGAACTGCCTACTGTCATGTGCTATGATAGCACCCCTTCCTCTGCCACAGCAGAGATTCCTACCAAAGGACTCTGTCCCTCTACACATAGAGGAGACCCTTTGCATCTTTATTGCACTTTTCCCCACATCAAGGGCTGTACCCAGAAGATGGACTTTGCTATTAAAGACCTTCTGTGAGACTTTTGCCAACTCCAAGGAAAAGTTGCTACTTTATTGACTTATTTGTATATTGCACTTAATGCCTTCCTTTTAGGTATGGACATTCTGCTTGCACTTTTATGCCTTTTCCTTTTCAGGTAAAGAGACATTTTATCTCGCTACCCTGAGTAGCCTACCTCCTGTAACGTTTGTAACGTTCAAGATGTGTACCCATTGAGCTCCTAAGCCAATGTGAATTTACCTACTGTTTGCACACTGTCAGAATATATGCCAGTAGTCTGCATTAACCCTTTCATAGGCTTTACAGGATGTAGTGTGGCTGTGTCGGACCGTCTCTATGTAGTATAATGTTTAATTGTGTCACATATGCCAATGTAATGCATATACACACTATATATTTGTCGCCAGGGAAGAAGTGTTTATATAACAAATATACAGGCCCTGGTGCAAGGAGTGGATTACAGGACATGACACCACACCTTTCCTACTGTACAGTTCGGTTTAATAGCGTTAGCGACCAACTGTCATACTTCACATTTACATGTCGTTGTTTTAGTCCGACACCAACCCAGGTGCCTGTCTCCAGGGCCATGGGCGGTTTGTCCCTACATATCCGATAGCCTGCACTTCCCAGAAGTGCCCTTATTTACCTCTGCGCCCCAATCCGTAGTCGAGCCGAGGGCGGCTCTTTCAATTGCCCCGGGGGTATGCAACACCCTCGCCACTGCAAGGCAGAGGAGTGGTTGCGAATACGTCCCACCATGTAGCTTGCAGCCTGTGTAGGGTCTGATTAGCCTCACAGCATGTCACTACATAACACAGATGAACTCTGCAGTGGTAGATCCTGCCTGGTAAGGCAGGAGTTAATTGCTTTATGTGATGTCATATGTGTCAGCCAATCACAGGTGTTATACTTTGTCTCTGGGAGCTGAGCTGTGAGCTGAGATGTAATTGGAGGAGTAGCCACCACCTGACCAGGGGAGTAACAAGATCCCTGGAAACTTCCAGAAGAAGAAGTTAGTCCACTCTCAGAAGAGAGTGCAGTGTGAGGAGAGAGTTCACTCTCTCAGATTAGAGACTCAGAGGAGTCTGTGCAGTCAGCACACCAGACCAAGAGCAGGAAGAGCCTAGCCCCTGCCTGAAGAGTGGAGCTAATAGCTAGTGAGTGAGGAAAGGGGTATCATCCTACCTTTAAGGGTGATACCTGAAGCAATCCAGGATAAAGCTGAAGCATCCTACAAGGACACAGCTACCTCCCAGCCTGCCCTCTGCATCCAGGCTGATGATCCCTCCTGTGGATCCCTCCAACTTGCATCTCAGTACTCCACCATCTTGTTAAAGGCACGTTGCTGCGGTTCCTGTCGGTTCCAATAAAGAACTGTAAGTTTTTGTCCAACCTCTGCCTCCGTCTGGTCCCTGCTACTCCGGCTGCCATCATCACGGGCACCCTGTCCACCACACAGAGACTCATACTCTAGACACCAAAGGGTTGCCCCAGGGAGATCCGCTATAGCAGCCTCTCCCTCATCATTTCTTGCCAACACCACCCTGCTGGAGAGCTGCCAGGCTGTAGGACAGCCCTCCGGTTCCCCATACCAAGCACCGTGACACAAGCGTGCTTAGGCCGCAACCGCCAGCCACTCCGGTACTGCGGGCCCAGGCTGTCTCCAGGCCCCAAGAAAAGGCTAGGCCCCGGTGGGGGATGTTGCATAACAATATTGTGTGATGTCACTACAGCAGCTTTGTTTTGTTAACTCTATAGTTGCTGTGTAGTAGTGTGATACACATGTGTATGTGCACAGTTTAGCTGTGTTTGTGAGGCAGGGATCTAGAGATGATGATACCCCTGTTTTCACTGGGCTACACAAAGAACTGACATATTCCACAGCACAAACAGCTGAGCCTGCAATGAGAAGGTGAGAACATGAGATATATGGTGTGTATGCTATATGTGTTTGTATAGATGCTGTTTATATATTTTATATGCTTATACATGATCTATGTATACTGTGTGTATGAGTATATATGATATGTACATACTGTATGTGCAATTTGTTACACAAAACTGCCTGTAGGCAGTCAAAAAGAGCCCATATCCGGACAGGTGAAAGAATAAAACATCACTTTTATTGGAAAATTAGATAAAATAATTCCACAATAATTAAAAGAAAATGTGGCAAAGACCACTGGGTGCAAAGGACTTTGGTGAGTTAAGAACACAGTGTGGTCTGAGTCACAGGCAGTTGCATGCACGAAAAAAGTTCAGAGCCTATATAATTGAACTGCTAGCCATGCACCATTGGCCAAGTGTAGTGCACTGTACTGAGCAGCGCTGTCAACATAGGGTAATGTGGCTTGTAATATGTTTTAAAGCCCTAGGCTAGAACCCTAGGCTGTGAAGGCTCGAGTATTGCCTCAGCTGCCCCAACAGGGCCCGCTATAGTGATAAGGCGTATGTTATAGTATGTGCTAAATGTAAGCATCAGACCCTACAGACAGCGATTTATAGGCTTAGAGATCTCATATAATTCCCTATGCATGTCCCTATCTCGGATAGTAACTTAGATAGACGTTGCTACTGCCTACTATGACTTGCCACACTGATATTTAAAATTTTTCAAACATTAGCCCCCCGACATGTTTCGCCAGTACAACTGGCTTCATCAGGGGTTTGGGCTCAGGGATTAAACAAGTTATGTTTCTGCATCAGTGTAGCTACAACATTACCAAGATTGATAGATTTCCTTTAAATTATAGATTTCCTTTAATAACCATAATTGTTGCCAGTGCAGATGTAACCAGTGGGTGTTGAGCCTGAAGGCAGATCTTTTCACATGAACAGTGGACTATAGCAAAAAAACTAATAAAAATAGAAGTGTGCCCATTGGTTTGAAATCATCCGTTTCTACCTCCGAAGGTTTAGAGGCACAGGTACTATACCTATGGGAAATTTTAAGTTTTGAGTTAAATTTATTTTATACTTAATCCCGCCCCCCCTCCAAGCTCAACAGATATCTGATGTGAAATCAGCACCAACAAAGTCATATGACAGCTTGAACAATATATGTTTAGCATAAGTCATAGTTACATACATGAAAAATGGTTTATCATGAATAGCATTAAATTATGATGTGAAGGTCATCCCACTTATTTGTATTCCTTATTAAAATTCCTGTTACATCCTCTCGCTACAACATGTAGGTTTTTAAATATTTATTCATCATCTGCGGAACAATCATTAGCACCCGCTTACATGACAAATGTATATAGTTCATTAACACTGCTCCAAAATATCTTCATTTTTCACTCTGAAATACTTTTCTAATTAAAGTTAAAAAAAAAAAATCAACATATTTATAGATACTTTATTTCCACTTTGTGTTTTTTTTAGTGCTATTTATATAATGGGACGGAATATTTTTAGATTGTAAACAGGATATAAAATGTAGATACAGATGCTCCTCTCACACAAGACTTGATAACGTGATAACTGAAAAACATTTTTGTGAATGTTATTTATACTTATTTTAATCAGGATTTATAGAGCTGTAACTACGATACTTTACACATAAGCTTTCCCTATTTTGTATTTGAAGGTGATGTTTTTTAAAGGGATAATTCCATCTTAACTGTTCATGAAATATCCTCAGGAGATGTCATAAATAGTTGATAGATGAAGGTCTCACTTCTGGGACCACCCCTTCTGGGACCCCGGAAGTCCCCTGACCTCCTTTCAGCATCTGGGCTGAATGGAGAAATTGGCGCTCCGTTCACCTCTAAGGGAGCTCTTTGCGTACAGTCATGGATCTTGTTGGAGTTCCGAGAGAGTTGAATAGAGAAAGGCAGCGCATGCGCAACACGCTCTCCATTCAGACCAGCTGCAGGAAGGAGGTGAACGTATCTCAATTAGTAAGATAGGTTTCCGCTCCCAAAAGTGAGACTTTCAACTTTTAACTATTTATGACATATCCTGTGGATATGTCACAAATCGTTAAGATGGGAATGCCCCTTTAATTTCTGATCTGGAGATTGCCTTTGCAGGTCACCTATACTGCCTTTGTAGGTCACATTAAAAACCATTCATGCTCTGCTACCTACTCTGGATGAGGAATATGCTAATTATTTTTTTTTAACGTGGGGAAAGGAAAATAATACTTCCAGTTCCATGTTAATTAAGGCAACTCTGTTATACAAAGTATAACAAAAAGGTGTGGGGAAAAGTTGGAATATCTAAAAAAAATTACACATCGGATAGAAAAACTAAAAAAATATGTGTCACATATTTTTCAAAAATATATCCAATGATAGCAAACTCCACCCTCTTACCACACCCACTGGGTGTGGGACAACGTTAAAATCTTAAATCAGGACCCCCATTTTTTATTGAAAAGTCAGTTTTCCCAGGAAAAATTGTATTCATTCCATCTTTGATTCAAGTCATTTTCATTGACAGATGGCGCTATAATCGCCGAAAATCATAATGGGTAAAAAAATGTTTTAAAATGGGGATACCTCGAGAAATACACATAAGATTGAAAAATAGAAAATATATGACATGCATTTCTTAAAAACCTACCCAATTATACTAAAGTTGACCCTGTATTTTCACTTCCTGAGGATGAGGTGGCGGGAATCTATTTTTTTTATAAAGAAACTACATTGAGCATAACCCAGGAACACGTGGACCTAGTAGTTTTCTATTTTCTACGGGGACTGGTGTAATGTGAGTCACCTCTCACACATGGGATAGCTGGATAAATTTAGGTCTCCTCTACTCTGAAGATGGGAGCTTTTCTTGTTACCTACAAAGTTTTCAAATATTGAATGCTCTATATTAAGTGCTCAAATTTGGTAATATTGGATATCTTTCAGAAAAATATTGCACACGTCTATTTTAAGATTTTGAATATCCCTCTTTTCAACATTTTTCCACATATTTAGATTTTTAGCAATTGCAGCACCATATGTCATCAATATGTCAAATCAATGTACTTTTTCCTGGGGGAAACAAATCTGCAATAAAATAAATGGGGGTTACCATTTAAGATTTTAAAGTTGCTCCCACCCACGGGAGTATTTTGCTTGATATTCCACCAAACAGACCTTTTGTTACAGCCTGTATATTCATTTCCAAATTTTAAGTGGTCCTGTGTTATGTCTTGTCTGGGATAATAGCCAAACCAGTAAGTCTCTTCCAAAAGGAAAAGATAGTCTACTGTAGACAGTGTTGTATCAGAGTCATCTATGGTCTCCTATGTTATTTATCATACCTCAATGCTCATGACGCTACCACAGCGCAGCCGGACACATCAAGAGATTCCGGCCTCTTAATATATCTGGGCCTCCGCAGTGTTTATTTCTACGCCGCGCACTACCTGACTTAGAAATAAGTGCAGAATAAAAATTTGCCTGTTTCAGCGAGTGTGTAGGCACAGGGTACGGGGCTGGTTCCGCCACCGGCTCACTCCCCACCGGGTGGTGGAGAGGGGGAAATAATTTCAAGTTCTATCAATAAGCTAGCTGATAAAGACACCCACAACCTGGTCACCAGTCCATAAGTAGCATGAAAATTGAAATAAGTATGGTAATTTGGTACCTGAAAGTACAGACCATGGGACTCATGGTGCTCTGTACATTAATAATAGCAATAACAATACTAATAATACTAATAATGATAATAATAATAATAATAATAATAATAATAATTGAATGTTTGTGAAAAATCCCCCTATTTTGATTTTCATTATCCTTTAGAAATAAAAAAATAAATCTTTGATAGTGCCTGAAATGATCAGCAAGCAGAACCGTTATTGAAAAGTTTGGTTTTGCCTAGAATATTATAATATATTATTGGCTAAGGATAGAGTTGCCCATGTAACGTGTATAGGGGTGTCCTGGCTTCCAAACAGAAGATACTGGGGCTCATTTACTAGGGGCTCCGCGGCCGCACTTTCGTCGGGTTTCCTGACTTTTTCCGTTTTGCATTGAATTTCGCCGGGATTTTAGCGCACACGATCGGAAATGGGGGGGGGGGCGTGGCCGTCGGAAACCCCGACGGATTCGGAAAAGGCTGCCTTAATTTAAAAAGCGATTTGTGTCGCAAAATCAAACACTTACATGCACTGGGGAGAAGATGGTGAACTCCGGGGGACCTCGGCGCAGCAGTGACACCTGCAGGAAGTTGGACGCATGACCTTCGTGAATCACCGGAAGACCCAAATCCTCGTCGGAGAACACGCCGCGGGATCGCGACAGGACCGGGTAAGTAAATGAGCCCCACTGTGACAAAGTACAGGTCATATTGAATTTACTTATGCATTATGCACTTTTCTTTGTTCTCACTGGAAATACTACAAACTTCCAAGGGAGACAACAACTCCCCCAACACTGTGCATGTATATGGGATGAGGTCAGATGGAAAATTGGGTACCACAATGATTAAAATGAAATCTTGGGCCAACCCTTTTAAGATCAATAACATTATTGCTGGATGAAGACACGATCAGTTTCCCAAGATACATAATGAGAACATACAAGATATTCTTACATATATAAAGTACTTAATTTTACACTCATTTAATGGAGCTTTATTGTTTTTTCTTCAATTCCGTCTTACTGGCCTTTTACCTTTTCTCTCCCTTTCACAATTTTACAATGTTCTTGTTAATAAAGCATTCCCAGATATAAAGGTAGAATTATACTTTCTTAAATCACGGTCATTAAAATGCCTGTAAATCTAGTAGAATTTGATGAGTATACGCCCATGTTAAACTCATCTAAAATAAATTAGGAATAATTAGAAATAATCTTACACCTACATCTTCTACTCCCATCACACAGAAAATATAATTAGTATTTTTGTTCATGCAAAAATAATACCCTCGGCTTTGCTTGTAATGGTCATTAGCCGGCCGCTTGTGCCCACACAAGGGGCTTCCTCAGGACTTACTTACTGCTCAATTAATGGTTAAATTCTCTTCATGTACGAAGTAAGAAAAAAAATACTTGGGATTCTGAAAGAATCATTTTGTTTCTCATCTATATAAATATGTGGAGGCAGAAATCCCTTTATAGTTTGTAGTATGAATAATAATTCCTACAGCTACATATATGTGATTAACATAATGATCAGCTTTTGGAAACAACTACATTTATTCAATTAAGTTAAGACAATAGTCTGTCACAAGTGGCCTGTACTGTATATTTGTATTGCTAAGGGGCTGTATGTATGTATTACTGGGGGCTGTATATATGTATTATTGGGGGCTGTATATATGTATTAATAGGCGGTGTATATGTGTAGTACTAGGGGATTGTATCTATGTATTACTAAGGGACTGTATCTATGTTGTATATTTTTAATTACTTGGGAGTTGTATCTATGTATTACTGGGCGGTTGTATATATGTATTACTAGGGGGCTGTATCTATATATTACTGGGGAGTTTGTATATATGTATTACTAGGGGGCTGTAACTATGTATTACTGGGGGTTGTATATATGTATTACTTGGGGCTACATATATATATATATATATATATATATATATATATATATATATATATATATTTATATTTGGGAGCTGTATATATATTTCTGGGAACTTTGTGTGCGTATTCTTGGAAGGCTGTATATATATTGTCACAGTGAAAAGTCGCAAAAACAACAAAATTAAACGAGAAAATTAAAGTAGCCGAAATAAAGATGCTTGTGGCCCATTGTGTTTTGTATCACTCTGATCACTCATCTCTCTCTTTCTATGTTTCAGATACTAGTACAGTGTTCAGAAGTTAAATAAAAGTGTAGATAAACCTGTACCCTGATAATATAAGCACATTGTCAGCACACAGCATCTCAAAGCATAGAATAATCATGAAGTGTCTGCTTGTGGAGTCCCCGCCTACACTCTGAATTCTTTCACTGACCATAACAGAGTGGTAGGAGCTAATACAGCAATAAATCTGTAAAAAAGTTAGGAGGTTAGAAATGATCTTTATTGTGTAAACATCACTAGGGGATTAAAATATAAGAGATTTCGTTCATTGGCAAACCCTTTTAAGACTCTTAAATCTCCACTTTCAGGTAAAATAGTTCAACTTTTGTTATGTTTTTTTTTTAAATATAGAGGCATATATTACATACATTAGATCATTTCTTGCTTTAATGCTTCTTTTTATGAAAACTTAATTTGTAAAACACTACAGTATGTCGCTCCTGTGCCACCCAAGCAGCTTGCATGAAATTTATCACAGCATGGCAGAGTTGATGTGACATTCTGAGGCCCAATTATTTAATGAATTCAGTCATAATATTTGATGTATTACTAAGCACATTCCTCTAGGGCTGCTCGGTGTAGGCAGTGCTCCTTGGTTATCAATACTCCCTATCTTGATTCGTAACAACAAGGATCACAAGCTGGAGCACCGCTGTGGGCTACACATCCAGATGGGTAGTCTGGCAGGGTCCTTGGGTCGTAATTGTAATGTAATAACACCATGGCCTAGTTTCCTCAGATATGTTTCTTTGTACGTTGATTTGATTACTAATGGAGAGGAGACGGCTTGAGGGCTTGCTGGGTCCATATATAATCTAGATGAATAATGTATACATAAGACATCAGGAGAAATGACACCATCTACTAAATGGCACCTTCCGAAGCCCTACAAGAAGCTTGTACAACAAACACAAAGCAATCTCACCCAGGTGAGGACCAAATGAAAAATATTCTCATTCTTCCCCCGTAAGCCCCAGGGTTTCAGCTCTTTGCCGGCTTGGCTTAAGTTTCCTTAACGAGGTTTGCCTTCTATTACTGTCACTGAACATTTTTCTTTGCTAAAGTTGCTTTTAGCGCGAAGCATTAAAAATGAGCTTCCATTTCCGTACCTGACAATCCCGCAGCTACCGTACGAAAAACATAAAGCGCCGGGATGTCGAGGAGCTACGTATCCATCTACATACATGTAATAGAGTGTTGTATCCTACAATTAGCCTTCCAAATAGAACAATTTACACCGGCAAGCATATGTTTCTACAGGCGGTATGAAAACTCATTACTTAAGCACCGAGCGTTGCAAGTAGGTAGCAGGTAGAGAGAAGTAGCTGTGATTTGCACAAGGGCTGATGGAAACAGCTAATGGTATGTGCCCACGGCTGAGTGCGTGAATCTGTAATTACTCACAAAAGAATTATTGTCTGAAAGGTGCCAAAGAGCAGGATTCGCCGTAATGACACAGAGTGCACGGCTCCGCTGCTAGGTGCACATATCCCCGGGGGCACATATTTTTTAGCTTTTACTTTAAAATGATAATTGTATCTTACGTGCCCCAGAAGGTAATATGTCTGTATAAAAAAAGTACTTATTTCCATTTTTTTGTGATAGTTTTTCACTTCATCTCCTTCTTTTTGCCATCAGCAAAAGTTTGAAATGTTCAAAATTGCTTGCCGAGTCTTTTTGGAACCCGATGCAAAATTTGTTTACCTTAAAGGGAATGACGACTATGTGGCTTAATGTGGAAAAATGTCTGTTTTTTTATCATTTATTTGCAGTCTTGATTTAGTCGCTGTTTACTCTATTTGCATAGTTTGTACATTTTGGTTGATGAAATAAATCTCTTCAAATTTCGAGGTAGCGGCACATCCATCTCCGAGGACAATTCCCATAAATATTCAGGGGTGGTAATTTGTAATAAATATAATATCGTATAAGCATTACTATTATCCATAAATGTGAGTTTATGCTTGAGTTTGCTTTATTTGAAGTCAAGGCATATTCATATACAGCAGAACTGGCCTTTTCTAACTTAATAAGAGTCTTAAAAACGCCCACCAGAAGCTCAGCATTCCCCAGATCAAATAAACAAGCAACCACTTTGCAGTTGTTGTCTTGTGACTGTGACTTTTTTGTTAATAATAATCTTTATTTATATAGCAGCGTCATATTCAATAAATACAAATAAATACTACAATACAGAGTACAAAAAGTCATATAGACCAATAGGACTGAGGGCCCTGCTCACAAGAGCTTACAGTCTATGAGGATGAGGGGGTGACACAAGAGCTTACAGTCTATGAGGATGAGGGGGTGACACAAGAGCTTACATTCTATGAGGATAAAGGGGGTGACACAAGAGCTTACATTCTATGAGGATAAAGGGGGTGACACAAGCTTACAGTCTATAAGGATGAGGGGGTGACACAAGAGATTACAGTGTATGAGGATAAAGGGGGTGACACAAGAGCTTACAGTCTATGAGGATGAGGGGGTGACACAAGAGCTTACAGTCTATGAGGATGAGGGGGTGACACAAGAGATTACAGTCTATGAGGATGAGGAGGTGACACAAGAGCTTACAGTCTATGAGGATGAGGAGGTGACACAAGAGATTACAGTCTGTGAGGATGAGGGGGTGACACAAGAGCTTACAGTCTATGAGGATGAGGGGGTGACACAAGAGCTTACATTCTATGAGGATAAAGGGGTGACACAAGAGCTTACAGTGTATGAGGATAAAGGGGGTGACACAAGAGCTCACAGTCTATGAGGATGAACGGGGTGATACAAGAGCTTACAGTCTATGAGGATGAGGGGGTGACACAAGAGCTTCCAGTCTATGAGGATGAGGGGGTGACACAAGAGCTTACATTCTATGAGGATGAGGTATAAGACCTTGCATAATGGTACAATCATTCTTTATAATGGAACAGGCTGCTTGAACCAGCCATCAGTAGCCACCTTATAGAGGATAGGTAGGGAGGCTCAACATTATGCAGAGCTTTGTGGATGAGGGAAATTTTTTCAAAGTTGCCATTAGTCATATGATGGTCACTATAAAAAGCATAACGCTTCACATTGGCTAACACTATTGTATTTAGTGTCTCTTTGCTTTGGTGTACAGGACCCTCTTTATGACATCTACATTGCGTAATGGTGAGACAGTAAGCTGTTGGGCGATATGGGTGAACAGGCTCAGGTCAGAGCAGGTAGAAAGGGTTTAGGATCATGTAATGCAAGCATAGGTCAAACATAGGTAATACAGACAAGCTGTGGCTTCTGTTAACTAAGGTGTGTTGTTATTACTATATGCATGGACCCAAAGCAAACATACTAGCCCTTTCAGCCTACAGCTCCCCCCCCCCTCCAAACCCCTCTCAATCAGCCTTACCAATCATGGATATGTTCTAAATGCTAGATTCATCTGATATCCTTCTATCTCCTCTTGAGCACAAAACTATAGGGAATGTTACATTTCAGCTGCCTATTCTGAGTTTAGAAGTACCTGTCATGATCCTCTGAATGGACTCACGTGTCAGCCTTGTGAACCCCACCCAGCTGTATCCCTGGTAAATCTGTGTGGTTCATAACTGATCTCAGGTCTATATCAGTTCAGGTCGATTGTTGCAGGGTCTAGCCAGTCAGCTACTGGGGGCGGCATCCTGGGGTTGTTTATTTGGCTTCTTTTCAGGCATCTTGGGGGGGGGATACTGTCTCTAAAATCAGCCTCTGCTTGGACTTTCATTGAGAACCTATGGGACTTTTTGAAAAAGAAATCTTATACAGATATTAGAGAAAAAGAACATTTATGAATTTTAAGGAATCTGATGGGTAATAGAGATCCAAAAACAGACATATAACTGCCCCTAGGAGTCTACGTTATAATAATAACCCCATGTGATATAATACAATAGACTGCTAGGTTAGGCAGTTGATAGACTCCACTTTCCAGATAAAATTTTTTGCCATTTCTCCCATTTGATTTATGTACTGTATGGCCATAGTTAAAAAGGGTTATGTTCTGACCTCCTTCAACTATGTAACTTTGTTGGAGTGGAAAAGGTTTTGTTCTGATTCACTTTTTCATTATTCTTGGGGAAAACTCATTTCAAGGTCTTTAATCAGATTATTTTGCCATTATTTTTTTTATCTTGCACAATGTCCAAAGAAAATGATTGTGTTAGTCCATTATCTATTATTACCCTAAAAGCATGTGGATGAGTTCTTTTACAAGATCTATGGTTATCATTGTCGGCATTCATCAATCACACACATCCAAGGAAAGACAAGATGTACAAGTGACAGGACAATTTTATTGCTTCCTTACAACATCAGTGGTGGTAAGAATACATCACTAAACATTGATTATACAACGTTAAAGGAGTTTTCCAGAGCTACTGGAAGCATGGGTCAAATGTCTACCAAAACTTCTTTCCTACCGGTAGCCTCAATAGTACAGTGGAGGTACAATGTACCTGTTACATTCATTCAAGATGTCCAGCAGTTTCTTTGCTATCTTTCCCAGTTTAGCCTATCCATGGAGTTGTTGTCTTGTTTACACAAGAAATTCTAAGGGCTAAATGCTAGTGCTCCCTGCTAACTCTGAACGGAGAGTGAGATCATGTGATGCTGCTCTGTGTAGCTTACAGGAGAGTCTTGTGTCTGTGCAGCTGTGTGATTAGGGCCTAACTTGTTGATCAGTGGGGGTCGCAGGGCTCGTTGCTCCGTCAGACTAATGGAAAAGACGGCCGTGCACGACTGTTGTGCTCCATTAATCTCTATGAGGCTGACGGAGATCTTGAGAGCGGCACTCGGCAATTTGCCTCAGCTCCGTAGAAATTAATGGAGCAGGATGGTCATGTGTGGCCATCTGCTCCATTAATCTGACGGAGCGATGAGGGGACCTAGGAATGGGGAATCATGTTTTGCACCTCTTATTAGTTGGTCTACTTTGCTGCAGCACAGTATTGAATTTTCTGGTGCACAGACTGAATTTGTCTGGCCACACCCCTGAGTTACTGAGGACTCACCCCTTTTTTAGACAAGCCAGAAAACTGCCTAAAAATAGTTCAAAAACTTCAATAAATGTGACGTGCAGCATTTCAGGAGCAAATTACTCCAGTTTTCTGGCATAGGCAAATTGATACATGTCCCCCATTGCCTTAATAAATTTACGATATAATCCACACTTGCTTACTCCAGTCCTAGGAGAACCTGGGCTCCACATTTTCTCCTTTGCTAGCAATTATACATGAGCTAAGAACGTTCGTAAGAGGATTCCTAACCACAAAAGATTTACATTTGATCTTTGACACTCTAAGGCAGTGATGGCGAACCTTTTAGAGGCCGAGTGCCCAAACTGCAACCCAAAACACCGCTTATTTATCACGAGGTGCCAACCAAAAATTAAAGCAGTAACTTATTGCTTCCTGTTCAACAACTTTCAATCATATTGGCCTCCTGAGGACAGCAACACAGTAGAAAGATTGAAAATTTTCATAATTTTAGCTTCTTTCTAGTTTCCTCCGGTACACAGAGAATCATGGGGCCAGCAGGAGGTCCTCCAAAGATAATTCGACCCTGTCTAATTCTGCCTCTTCCTACAGTCCCAAGTAGCAAAGTATCAGAATAATACTGAAAGCAGCATCTTTTAAGTTTCTTGGAACTGCAGGAAG
The DNA here is from genome assembly GCA_019512145.1 of Engystomops pustulosus. Taxonomy (NCBI): domain Eukaryota; kingdom Metazoa; phylum Chordata; class Amphibia; order Anura; family Leptodactylidae; genus Engystomops; species Engystomops pustulosus. Next base: position 199,526,870 of record CM033644.1, read on the forward strand.
GTTCTTTCAGTCTTGTCTGGTGTGCTGGGGCGATGTCCCAGGTGCCCACAGAATGGGCTCTGAGTGCCGCCTCTGGCACCCGTGCCATAGGTTCGCCACCACTGCTTTAAGGCATCTGTCTAAGTTTTTTCTGTATAGTATGTCTATTGTGCAGGTCCAATCACACAATGTATAATGTGCTTCTGAAAAGGTACAATGAACTAGAGCTCTAAATATTTCATATCTTTCTTGAAAAGTAGGAGGTGAAACTCAGAATTAGGATAGGCTGGAGGTGAATTCATGTTGACTATAATCTTATTTCACTTCTATGGGAGTTACTGGAGCTAATGGACTCAACTTTTTATGACTCCAACAAAAGTAAAAAGAGAGAGAGACATACACATGTTTAGTCACCTCTCTATTCAGATCTATAATAATAATAATTTTTTAATATAGCGCCTACAGATTATGCAGCGCTAAACAGATCATGCCAAATTGGTCTCTGTCCCCATGAGGCTCACAATCTAATCAACCTACCAGTATGTTTTGGAGTGTGGGAGGAAACCTATGGAAACACGGAGAGAGCATACAAACTGACCAGGGTGGGTCTTGAACCCTGGATCCCAGCGCTGCAAGGCTGTAGTACTACACACTCAGCCACTGTGCTGCCCTATGTGGTGGCCCTGAACTGACTTACGAGATAAAAAAAATATTAATAATAATAATAATAATCTTTAAAAAGGGCCATCATATTCTGCAAATGTGTAGCGTTGGGATTGACAGACAATTCTGGCTGCATCATGAAAAATTAATTGTAGAGGAAAAAGTTTAGTAAGTGGAAGACCAATTAGTAGGAGTTACAATAGTCAAGAGTGACAATTAGGGTTTTAGAGGTTTCCATGGTCAGGAAAGAATGGATTCTAGTAACATTTTTGAGGTGCAAGCAGCAGAAGCGTGCAAGTGATTGTATGTAAGGCTCAAATGAGAGGTTGGAGTCCAACACAACCCCAAGACAGCGGGTCTGCTGCCTTGGAGTTATGGCAACAACCCCCAATGGAAATGGAGATGTCAGGGTTAGGTTGATGAGTTAGACTGAGGATCAAGAGCTGTGGCAGAGGTGGAGCCTATATCACATATTCATGACATACATTGTCGCGATTATTTCCGTTTTGCACTGAATTGCCCCGTATTTTTGGGGCACAAGATCAGAATGTCTCGCATCGGCGCCGGCTTGCATGTGACACAAATCAGGTGGCATGGACGTCGGACAACCCGACTGATTCGGACAAACCGCAGAATTTAAAAAGCAAATAGTGTTGCAAGATCAGCACTCACATACACCGGGAAGAAGAAGGTGAACTCCGGCGGACCTCAGCGGGGGAAGCGACAGATGCAGGAAATTGGACGCGCGATCTTAGTGAATCACAGGAGACCCGAATCCTTGTCGGGACAACGCACGGCAGGGATCGCGTTGGGATGGGTAAGTAAATGTGCCCCATTATATATGATAAACAAGAACAAAAACCGTTTGGTGTAGAAAGCAATTTATATCTTTTATTTGTGGTTTTCTGAACATCAGTAAACCCTTTCTGCCCAAAATCAGTCCATTTGAACATCTACAGATCTATTTACAGCCATTAGTTTTGCTCCTTCTAGCCTTGAGAGCCGGATCATTTGTTGTGGTGTTAAGTAATCACTGGTAACATTAAGATTATATATTATTAAATAGAAAGAAATTGGAATCTGAAGCCTCTTCTGTACATGTTACCCTTTTACGGAGAAAGGACACAAATCTAATAAGCATTGCAGCATTTTATATATGAGCATTGCCCATATGGAAGTAATAAGTATGCTAATGGACCTCTCCAATATTGGTGGAAAATAGGTTTACTGATGCACGACAATGCTCATTAACCTTTGTGTTACTAATGAGCTCTTGTAAAAATGCAAAGGAAGCAAAAAGTTGCATGTTCAATGCAATCACTTTATTTAGCTGAAATTATGCCGATTTTTAGATGCCTTACATTTTTAGCCACAGATTGATTTTACTGTATCGGACAGTAACTCTAAGACTTAACATTGTATAGCATGAGAATAGCTAAGTTACCATGAGTTGAAAATTTCTTTGGAAATCTCTTTTGCCATAATTTTTTTTTTAATTTGCTTTATTGACACGATAAATTGTTGGATAGTGGTTACTTAAGAAACAATAAAAATAGCAAGATAATACCAACAGTGTCCAATAGCGAAAGTCCAACGTAAAGACAACAGTCCTGATTACCCTAACCCAACATAGAAAACAACCCAAATATGTAGGGCAGTCATAAATACGTACATGGAAGAGAGCACATTACCCACCACACTGAAAAACACATTCAAATTTCTAAAATATTAGGATTAAACACAGGATAGCAACTCTTCGAATTACGCAAAGGAGAATTGATCTTGAAGCACCTCCCTAAGACTATGCACATTAGATAGAATATCCAAGGAAGAACATCAGGAGCCCACCACTTTCTGAAATTTAACCGGACATCCTCTATGTTTCTTATGAAAAATGATACTTTTTTTTTTCAAAAAGAGATTTAAAGGAAATCAAGTATGATCATGGTAAAAATTACTATAGCGTCATGTAATAAATTTGTTGGGGATATTCAAATGTCATAATAATAATAATTCTTTATGTATATAGCGCACATAGATTACGCAGTGCTGCACAAAGCATGACAAATTGGCAACTGTCCCCGTGAGGCTCATAATCTAAACAACCTACCAGTATGTTTTGGAGTGTGGGAGGAAACCGGAGGACCTCGAGGAAACCCACGCAAACACGGAGAGAACATACAGACTCTTTGCAGATGTTGACCTGGGTGGGACTAGAACCCAGGACTCCGGCGCTGCAAGGCAGAAGTGCTACCCACTCAGCCACCATGCTGCCCTAGTCATAATAGCATGGTAGATGGGGTTGAATAAATACACAGGTCCATGAAGTCCCACTAAGATAATTTTTAAAAAAATGGTCCATTAAGTCCAATGTATATTACTACAGTGTGGATCTATTATGGGGAAAAATTATTTTTGATCAATGTCCAGTTACAAGAATTTGTAATTGGTTGTAATTTCAAAGAACCCATTAGGATTCCTATTAAACTAGTTCAGGTTACTAATAAACTTTCTTCTAGCTAATAATAGTGCTGTGCAGAAGACTTTTACAGGGACAGAAACAACCCACCATTGGGGGCACACATCAAGAAAGTACAGCAACACAGCCTGCAAATATTCAGGGGCTGGACCATTTTACCAGTTTTGGACTCAACTCTTCTTTGGAATTGCCAATGTCAATAATTTCCATATCCATAAAAAGATGATTATCTCTGAATTCCTTGCTGACTTATAAGTTGGGGCCCATTCTCTGGGGCCCTCACAAATCTCATGAATGGTGTCACCTCTCCCATTAGTGAATGTAGCGACCGGCTGAACATTTACTCTTCTATTCCATTTTCTATTGCCCTGCAGGAGAAAGCAAAGAAGTTTTTTTGGCTATCTTTTATAGTCCTATCGACAGTGAATAGAGTGGTAGGGCACATGTTTGACCTTTTACTCCCCAGGGTAGGGCCTAAATTTCTGATTGCTGGGGGTCTTAGTGATAAGACCCACACAGATCATAAAAACTAGGGGTCCGATGTACCTCTGTCAGACCACTCACCGCTCCCCGAGATGAGAGGAGCAGACTGCCCCACGTGTCTGTTCTGCTCCATTCATCTGTATGGAGCTGATGGAGATTTCCTTCTGCAAAAAGATGAATGGAGCAGATTGGACATGTTCAGCCTTCTGCTCCGCTCATGAAGAGAGAGCAATGAGGGGTCTTACGGAGGCACCTCAGACCCCATCAGACACCCCCCCTCCCCTTCTCATGATCTGTGGGGATCTCATCAATGAGAAAATCTCTTTAAGAGGTTAATGTTGTATTTTATATTAGTGACTGGATTAAACATCGTACACGTTAACTAATTAAAATGGGATCATCCTTCATCAACAGCAAATGTTTTAAGATTATTGGGGAACAGGGGCGTAACTACAGCAGTAGCAGCCGCTTTTGGTCCCAGAGTGTCAGGGCATCCGAACTGACACACAAAAGAATTGAAGATGTTCACCATTAAATACATATGCACATATTCCAAAGTACACCCCATGAATTGGCAGCACAGATAAGCAATGAGAGGGAGGGGACAGCTGAATGAGAGGACTGTAGATTTCTCATCTCTTATCCCTGCCATACACTTCCCTCCATGGGGTCAGCAGCTACTTGGACAGATCTGTGTAAGTGTATAAATGTATATATCAGTGTATAAATGTGTGTAAGAGTGTATGAGTTTGTATACAAATATATGTATTTTCTGTGGTGGTCTTCTTTTGGGCCCCTCCTTTTCTAGTTATGCCCCTATTGGGGAATGGAACCCCTGATTCAGTCTATTGCTCCCCCACTGATCAGCTGTAAATCAAGGTACAACCCCTTCAGAGCTAAGATTCGGTGGCCACATCCTAAATGATGAAAGAATCCGCCTGAAGCAACTTCAGATATTAAAGATTTAACCCCTTCACGCTCCGTGGCAGATATACCCGCCACGGAACTATGAAGGGTGTATGAAGAGGGCTCACGGGCTGAGCCCTCTTCATACAGAGATAGGCTTTGCTGCATATCGCAGCAAAGACCCATCGCTATCACCCGCGGTCGGCGCATGGGCACTGCCATCTTACCTCCGATCGGCGCTCCCCCGAACGTCAATGCGGGGCGGCGATCGGTTGACATGGTAGCCTTGGGTCTTCGTCTGACCCGAGGCTACATGGCTTCTGCCTATTCATTACAATGAGCCAGTGGCTCATTGTAATGAATCATGTTAAAAAAATGCCATGTATCGCGATACAGAAGTATTGCAATATATGGTAGGAACAATCGGACCATCTAGGGTTAATGTACCCTAGATGGTCTAAGAAATTGTGAAAAAAAAAGTTTAAAAAAAGTTTAAAAATGTAAAAAATTTATAAAATATTAAGTTAAACTCACCCCTCTTGCCCTAGAACTGATATAAAACATGATAAACAGTAAAAATCCCAGACACATTAGGTATCGCCGCATCCCAAAATGCCCGATGTATCGAAATATAAAAACGGTTATAACCGGCGGTGATCACCGGAACGACAAATGGCGCCCAAATGTCCGAAATGCGACTGTTACACCTTTTTACATGACATAAAAAAATGGAATAAAAAATGATCAAAATGTCGCACAGACCTCATATTGGTAGCAATGAAAACGACGGCTCATTTCGCAAAACATTATGTATCACACAGCTCCGTACACCAAAGTATAAAAAAGTTATTAGCATCAGAAAATGGCAAATTTTTTTTTCTTTTTTGTACACATTGGTTTAATTTTTGAAAATCTATTAAAATGCAATAAGACCTCATTTGGTATCACCACAATCACACTGAACCAAAGAATAAAGTAAAGGTGTTATTTGGAGCGCAGAGTGAAAGTTGTAAAAACTGAGCCTAGAAGAACGTGACGCACATGCGTTTTTTTTTTTTTCAATTCTTCCACATTTGGAATTCTTTTCCAGCTTCCCAATACATGGCATGGAATAATAAATAACATCACAGGAAAGTAAAATTTGTTACGCACAAAATAAGCACACAGCTCTGTACACGGAAAAATGAAAAAGTTATGGATTTTTGAAGATGGAGAGCAAGAAATGAGAAAAAAATACCCTGCGTCCTTAAGGGGTTTAAAGATAAGCCGTTCATTCAAATAGACAAAGATCAGTTTTAAAAACTGGGAGACAGGTTTATAGCATATACCATGGATGAGCATTGATGTTGGAAGTTGTCATATATCAGGATTAGAGATGAGCGAGTATACTCGTCCGAGCTTGATGCTCGTTCGAGTATTAAGGTACTCGAAACGGCTCGTTGCTCGGACGAGTATTTCTCCTGCTCGAGATCGAGCATTTAATTAAAAAAACACAGTGAAGAACAATGAAGAATAGAATAAAAACAGTGACCACAGGATCATTTAAGTGAAAAAGACAGTGAAGAACACAGTGAAGAATAGATTACAGATGTTCGGCACATCTGCTTACTTGTCGGAAGATACGCGCGGAACGGCAGCAGGGAGACATCAAGCAGCAGGGAGACATCAGGCAGCAGGGAGACATCGGGCAGCGGGGAGACATCAAGCAGCAGGGAGACATCGGGCAGCAGGGAGACATCAAGCAGCAGGGAGACATCGGGCAGCACGGGGGAGACAGACATCGGGCAGCACGGGGGAGACAGACATCGGGCAGCACGGGGGAGACAGACATCGGGCAGCACGGGGGAGACAGACATCGGGCAGCAAGGGGGAGACAGACATCGGGCAGCACGGGGGAGACAGACATCGGGCAGCACGGGGGAGACAGACATCGGGCAGCACGGGGGAGACAGACATCGGGCAGCACGGGGAGACTTCAGTGGAAGAAGAGGAGCGGATCCCGGGACAGCGTATCACCCCGACAAGTAAGCAGATGTGCAGAAGATCTATAATCTGTTCTTCACTGTGTTTTTCACTGCGTTTTTCACTTAAATCATCCTGTGTTCACTGTTTTTATTCTATTCTTCACTGTTCTTCACATCTGTTACCTTGTCGGGAGATAATATACGCACAGAACAGTGAAGAATAGATTGCAGATGTTTGCATACATCTGATCACTTATCAGAAGACATTCTTTTTCAATTAAATAACACATTTTATTCCTGAGCCATGGTCCCTTTGAAAAATGCTCGAGTCTCCCATTGACTTCAATGGGGCTCGTTATTCGAGACGAGCACTCGAGCATCTGGAAAAGTTTGTCTCAAATAACGAGCACCCGAGCATTTTAGTGCTCGCTCATCTCTAATCAGGATGTATTTCACTGTTTATACAACTCTACACGCCACTCGTGTGCTACAATAGTATAAAGGATCCCGCATTGTTCCATGAACTTATTCACATCTCCTAATTCTATCAATATCCCTGCAGATCAAACTCCGGATCCTTTCTTTTATTAATGAAATGGCTTGTCAGAACACTATGCAAGGGTCCTATGGTGTCAATGTTTCACATACTTATTACACCCATTAGAGATGGAGATCTAAAGCAAACCTTGATATGGAGAAGAACTCTCAGCCATTATTCTCTGTTCTTATCCACAATAGAAAATGATAAGTAATGTTCACATAATTACTATATTGACGCGATACAAGGTTTTGTACATCGATGATGGTAATAGCATAAAACCATAGAATACACATAAAAAATATTATTCTGAAATACGTAACCTAGGATAAAAAAGTGACAAAGATATATCATATTTGGGAACAAATTTGTTTAGGCTAAAATTAAATTGTATATGAATCTTAGAACATATCATAAAGACATAAGTGGAATCCTTTAGCTTGGACCACCATAAATTTCCAAGACTAAAACTAAAAAAAAATCCGAATTATAAATCAGAAGCTTCTGGATTTCTATCCACAAGGAACAACGGGGCAGATTTTTCATCCATTTTATGCCAAGGTTAGAAAACATCATAATTCCTGTCTCTTGGCCACACAATTGCAACTTTTCTAGGATTTTGCACCACGCATGCCACTTTTTTAAAAGTGGGCGTGGGGCACGGAACATTTTGGATAAGACCTGACCCTGATGACTTTATTATAGCCTGTGACACAATTCTAGCACACTAGCACAGGTTATTGTTGAAGTCTACAGCGGGCAGGATAGTATGAGAGTAAATAGGTTTAAAAAGAAAAAAGATATAGCTCCACCAAGTCCAAACTATATTTCTGCATTGTTGATCCAGAGAAAGACAAAAATCCTATAAGGCTGTTGTCAATCGGCTTATAGTAGGGCAAAATAAGTTAGAATACATCCCCAGATCAATACAACATCATTATGATTTAAAGGAAATCCACCAGTTCAAAACACACCTACATATACTCACATACACTCCTCTTCATCCGGATCCTGGTGCTTATCTTTGCTAATGTTGACATGCTGGGATCACCTGAAAAAAAGAGTTAGAAAAAACATTCCTGTGCTCAAGGACAAGATGTCCAGTGTTCCAGGCTGCTAATTATTCATGCCTCCTGCATGACATCACCTCCCTCTCCAACATGGGACAAGCGGTGTGTAGGTGTTTTTTTTATTTTTTTAACTGGTAGATTTCCTTTAATTCTTATAACATAATGGGCCTCATTTACTAAGGGTCGTGCACACACTTTTGTCAGACTGTGTACCTTTTTCGGGGGCTAAAATGGTTTGCACAGGTATTTGATAAGTGAGTGCACTGGGATTGTGGTGCACGCAATCCTTTTTGTGGCGCAGCTGTACTGGGCTCTATGTGAGACAAATTTGAGGTTTGCCGTCAAACTGTCCGACTGATTCGGACTCAGTGCTTAACTTTTAAATTGTGTCGCAAGCCCTAGCCCTAAGATGCACCACAAAAAAGATGGTGAACTCTGTACCACCTGATCGGGGAAGCAACACATTCATGATTTCGGGCGCACAATCTTAGTGAATAGCCACACACTGCAATGCACTTTCTGTGAACTCTAGTGAACGGGTATGTAAATGTGCCCCACTATGTTTGCTATCAAGAAGGGCTTGCATCCCATAACATATTGGGGCAGATTTACTTACCCGGTCCATTCCAGCGGCACGTTCTCTGCGGAGGATTCCGGTCTTCCGGCGATTCACTAAGGTAGTGCGCCCGATGTCCACCAGGTGTCGCTGCTGCGCTGAAGTTCGTTGGAGTGCACTAAAGTTCACCGTCCTACGCTGAGTGCAGGTAAGTGCGTGTCAAGCGACACTTTTTTTTTTAAATGCAGCGGTTTTTCCGAATCCGTTGGGTTTTCTTATGGCCACGCCTCCCGATTTCCGTCACATGCATGCCGGCGCCGATTCGCCACAATTCGATCGCGTGCGCCAAAATCCTGGGGCAATTCAGGGAAAATCAACGCAAATCGGAAATTTTCGGATAACCCGTTGGACAAACGCGATTCGGGCCCTTAGTAAATGACCCCCATTATCATATGGGAATGAAATCATGATAAAACAATGGTTAATGTATCAGCCTTAATAAAGTCCTGTGGCAGTAACTGCCATATTCTCATTTATACCTTGCAGCAGGTACTCAAGGGTAAGTACCTACCTAGGGCGCCACCATGCCACCCAAATTGAGGAGCATGATTCTGACCAGGGCTGAAGAGGACAGAAGAGGCTGTGCTGTGTACAGGGCTCTCTGCTCTCCCACTACAGGAGACAGTAGAACGATGCAGGAATATGGTGAAGCCTAACACCAATCCTTATTTAATTAGTGTTAGGCTTCACTTAGCTTCCAGCACATTCTGGCTCTGGCACTCCAGCTCCAAGCACTAGGATGAGTTGAACTTGGTGATGTCTGCTGCTGCAGGAGGCATCTCACCGGACCTGCAAGGGTACGGATTCTATCTCTGTAAGGGGCAGAGGGTCCTGTGTATTGTAAGTGGGGAATGGGCAAGTGGTGCTGTGTGTACTGTGAGTGAGGGGATGGCCGGGGATTCCAGAGAATTCCAGAGTACAATTATATAATGCACCGGTCACAACTTTATTTTCACATAATGAGCTAGTACCTCCTCTACTGTAGATTCATGTAATGTGCTGGTCACACCTCTATATTCATGAATATCTATTCTCTTCTCTATATCAGTCATGTCTGGCAACCACCTCTATTTCATGTAATGCACTGGTCCCTCCTCTATATTCATGTAATGTGCTGGTCACACCTCTATATTCATGTAATGTGCTGGTCACACCTCTATATTCATGTAATGTGCTAGTCTCTCCTCTATATCATGTAATGTGCTGGCACCTCCTCTATATTCATGTAATGCGCTGGTCCCTCATCTATATTCATGTTAATGTGCTAGTCTCTCCTCTATTTCATGTAATGCGCTGGTCACACCTCTATATTCATGTAATGTGCTGGTCCCTCCTCTATATCCATGTAATGCGCTGGTCTCTCCTCTATATTCATGTAATGTGCTGGCACCTCCTCTATATTCATGTAATGCGCTGGTCCCTCCTCTATATTCATGTAATGTGCTGGTCACACCTCTATATTCATGTAATGCGCTGGTCACGACCTCTATTTCTGTAGCCCTGGTCACACCTCATATTCATGTAATGCGCTAGTCCTCTCTATATTCATGTAATGCTGGTCCCTCTCTAATTCATGTAATGTGCTCGTCTCTCCTCTATATCCTGAATTGCGCTGTCACCCTCTGTATTCAATGTAATGCCTGTTCTCCTCTATATTCATGTAATGCGTTGGTCACAACTCTATATTCATGTAATGCGCTGGTCTCTCCTCTATATTCATGTAATGTGCTGGTCACACCTCTATATTCATGTAATGCACTGGTCCATCCTCTATATTCATGTAATGCGCTCGTCCTTCCTCTATATTCATGTAATGTGCTGGTCCATCCTCTATATTCATGTAATGTGCTGGTCCATCCTCTATATTCATGTAATGTGCTAGTCTCTCCTCTATATTAATGTAATGCGCTGGTCCATCCTCTAATCATGTAATGCGCTGGTCCATCCTCTATATTCATGTATTGACATTTTACAATGTGTGTGTTTGGTGGGGGAGGAGGGGTGCGTCACAATTTTCCTTGTTAGCCTAGGGCACCAAAATTCCAGGTCAATATATATACTTTTGACATAGTTTTGACCAAAATGCACTTTGTCTAATTCAGTTCACTCATCTGTAATGGTGATCTTTGGACATGAAGAGTTGATTGAATTGATCTAAATTTAAATAAATATGAGATTATGCATGAAACCAAATTTCTTGGCTATTTTTGATACCACATTTTAGAGAAAGGGAGGTCATGTTAGCCTTATTCATCCTCCTGGAGTCTTTTCTGCATTGGACTGGTGTCCTGGTAGTGGCAGAGGATTTAAAATAATAATCATTTACCTGAAACCCTGGCTTGGCCTGGGGGTGGGGGCGGCTGGGTCCTCCTGCTCCCAAACTTCCAGGAAGGCAGAGTCAGGGCACTAGGAAGGTGGCTACTTTTTAGAGACTCACTGGGGCTCATTTACTAAGGGTCGCAGATCGCACTTTCCTCAGACTGTTCGGCGTTTTCGGGGATTGCACGACTTGGAGAGACATTTGACAGGTGTCAACTGATTCAGACTGAGCGCGGGATTTAACTTTCAGATTGTGTCACAAGACAATGCACTTACGTGCACCAGGGAGAAGACGGTGAACTCCGGTGGACCTGAGCGACACATCGATATCGGGTGCACCATCTTAGTCAATCGCAGCACACTGAACTTTCTGTGAACTCCAGGGGGAATGTAAGTAAATGTGCCCCATTGTCTTGACAGAATTTCTGCCACAACCAGGATGAGACAGCATGCCATGGAGGGCCATGAAGAGATCCAGGATGTCGGGTAAGGCTTTTATGATTCCTTGTCCCTGAACTTTGTTAACCCAAAAATAGCCAGGAATTTCGTTGTCATGCAATATCAAATATTTTATTAAATATGGATTGAATTCTACTTTTTCCCATTCAGTTCACTCATCTCTAGTGATGTTCTAAGATGGCAAAAAATGAATGGCCCACATTTACTAAAAACAGTGCGGTCTGTACTATGTGCAGTTTGCCTGTGTAGTGAGCAAAGGGCACCAGATTCAAGATTTTTGGTGCTCATTTTTCTTGAATTGGGCGTCCTCTGCACTTTTTTTTGGTGCACCTTTAACATGGGCTGTGCGACACAATTCTGTCAGTTTTTTCATGATAAATGTGGCACACGGTCCAATTAAGCACTGGATCGCCCATTTCAGTGCAGAAATTTGTGTTGCATGAAGAATAATGCAGCCATGCAACAAAGCGGTCATTTGTGACACATATGAGGTGCAGACACTTCTTAAATACTGAAAAGAACGTGCAAATTCCCACAGAAAACTGATGCAAGGACCTTAGTAAATGTGTTCCAATATCTAATATGTTTGGGCTGTAAGTTTTGTCTGTGACTGAGTTGAAGCACCACGCCATGCTGGGAAACGCCTCCAGGATGACAGTTATGACTTCAATAACCTCTCAATCCAATTCGATTTAGACCCAAATCAAATTTTTGGTGGAATTCCCTAACCTAAAAATATTGTAAATAAAACCTTCACTATCCGGAATTCAGTAATATTTCCCAAGGCCTTCTACAACGTCAGCAAAATAAAGAACTTGACATGTACTGTGTCGGGAACGAAGGATTTTTTTGTTGCTTTTTTTTTCCGGAGGTTATACTTTATAATATAATATATAAGACCTGGTTGTAGAAACTTCAGAACACCCATGTTACAATGAATATATTACATCCATAGCCCGGAGCACAGTAGTTACTAGAGGCTCCTTAACAGGAAAAACTCCTGAGTCTGCATTATTCCGATTTATGCTCATGATACATGATCACAAAGTGCAACATGCTGATTTCAACATATCTTCATTCCCCTCCCCTTCCTCATCCGAAATGCTGCATTTAATCTCAATATTGTTCTTTTAATTAGCATTTATATAAATGATGCTTATCTGGATGTAAATACCTACGGGGGAAAGGTGTGCGTTCATGCTTAAAATGCATTGGTGACTTGATTTCTGCTTTCCTCAAGAATATTCCTACATCTAGTGAACAACCTGAATATATTGAAATTTAATGATGTTTTCCGCTTTTTTTTTTTACGGAGATACCTATAATAACAAATAGGAATATTTTAAATAAGTTCCTGAGGGAAAAAGTAATGTGACTGAGTGACCCTGACATATCTCCTGCGTTGTGTACTTGTCTAAATATGTGCATCTACAGGATGTTTATGCATAGACATCCCCATGGAGAGTTTTCTCGACTCGCTTTGCCTATTCACTTTGAAAGCGATAGGGCATTTTGCTAGGGGCACAACTGGCTAGGCGTACCGGTGCTGGATACTATATTTTATTCTGTAAGAAAGTCAGCAGCTCAGAAGATATTGACAAAGCGTATGTATGCGTCTGGGTAGAATACACACCGTTGACTGACTGTAAATACCGACTTATTGCAAGATGTATGGGTTTGTACGTCTGGAGATGCTTTTTGTTATGCAAAACACTGTAGCATAAGAGATTAGCTCACATTGAGGTAGCATGTTTTTGTTGTTTTGTTTTGCGTTTGGATTTGTTAGAATAAATTGCTCCTTGACCAGAAGTTTGTAATTCACAATAAACTGGATAATAAAGATGGAGGTATTAGCAAACACGGATTTTCACTGCAAATCAGAGTAGGCAAGAAAGTAAAAAATAAACTTGACTGAAATTATAAAAGTAGTGAACTCATTACGAAACACAATAGAAGCGAATTCCCCCACCAGAGATTTGCTGTTTTTGTTGTGTCTAGGATATTATAATAGCTAGTTATTTAGTATATATATAATAAGTACCATAAATATGCGAGTATAAGTAAACCCCAGTATAAGACAAGGCACCTAATCTTACCACAAAAAACTTTGAAAAAATTATTGACTTGAGTATAAGCCAAGAGTTGGAGATGCAATCACTACTATTTAATAAAATGTCAATCAGCATCACATTATTAGAATGTCTAGAAGAGCCCCCTTCCTTATTAATAAAATGTCCAGCAGAGCCCCCTTATTACTAAAATATCTAGCAGAGTCCCCTTATTAATAAAATGTCTCGCAGAGCCCCCCTTATTAATAAAATGTCCAGCAGAGCCCCCTCATTAATAAAATGTCCAGCAGAGCCCCCTCATTGCAAAAATGTCTAGCAGAGCCCCCTCATTAATCAAATGTCTAGCAGGACCCCCTCTAAAATGTCAAGTAGCAAACTCCTCAAATGTTTCGCTATTTTAGCAATCACAAAATCACTCATTCCAAAAGTGTAATTATGAATGTTGGCCTAAATCCTGTTCTTACCTACAATCTCTGTTGACAGTACATGGAAAATCAGGTGATTCCCTATCTTGGGGTCCATGTCCCAGCTGACCTAAATTTAATGTTCCAACATAACTACAGCCCTTTCCTAGAGTCCCTAAAGTTAGACATGTCAAAATGGTTATCTAAATAGATACCATGGATGGGTAGAGTAGAATGTGTACTACCCAAACTGATCTACCTCATTTAGACAATCCCCCTGTTGGTGCCAAAGCTTTTTTCAGCAAAGTTACTGGCATGTTAACCCTCCTATAGGTGTCATCTCATCCTAGAATAGCTAGGTCCCACTAATATGCAGGAAATTATAAGGAGATTTGGGACACCCGGATTACATTAACTACTTCCTTAGTCTCTCTGGCTCCCATATTAAACTGGTTTCATCCAAGTATGTAGAAGGGGGTGCGATTAAAAGGAAAACTGTCTCCATCTCCTCTGATGACCCTGCCATGGTCAGTATCATACACCTCGCACAAACTACCCTATGTATCCACCTAGGTATTAAAAAATCTTCAGTGTTTTGCTGGACCGACACAACAGTTCACCCCGAAAGCTCATTGAATCCTTTTACTGATAACTCAGAGTTCCCTATCCCCACTCAGATCTAGCTATCACTTACCTTTTTAGTCGCTTAATCATGACAATGGCCGCGTGCCTCATGATGCACCTTTCTTATCGGCCCCACAATCTGCCAGCATGAAATGAGAATAAACCTTATTATTAAGACTCTGTACATTTCCTTTTCCCCGGTATAACTCTCCATCTCTATTATTTTTTGGTCTCCTACAGATCCTGACCTCCCCTATATCAACGCCTGGAAATGAGAACTAGGTAAATCTTTCTCACCCAATGAATGGCAAAAAGCTTTTGAATTATGCCACAATCACCTTTGCACACCATTTATCCAAATTGTCCAGATGTGCGTTGGTGCTGTCGTAGAGCTTTTGGTACTATGGCTCAAATTTAGTGGGACGCCTCGGTACTCCAACCAATTTGGGCACAATTGTTGACCTGACTGGTCACAAACTTGAAAATGTCCCTGTTCCCCTTCTGCTACCCCTACTCCCTATTTAAATTACTGTAATCAAACACTCCCTAATGGGATTCATGTTGATTGCGGGTTGTACCCTCATCCTCAGGTTTAAAATATCAACCTAAGCTTCCTCAGTGACCGACTGGTTTGTGGAAAAAATCTTCTTGAAAGAGCTCACAGCTGACTCCCGCAAAGCTTTTCATCAATCCCCTGAATTTTTAACTATTCCTAAGCTCATTTCAGATTGACTATTAAAGGGGTATTCCAGGAATCAGCATAATTAATACACAAATGGGTCCTTAAAATATAAGCTTATATGTAATTAGTTGTTATTTAAAATTTTGCTCCCGTTAGCAGAAAAATGCTGGTGACATAGACTGTAATGAACAATTTAAATGCTACTGGCCCTTTAATCAGTCCGTTAATTTCCTCCGCGCGGTCCGTTGCAGAGCATACACAGGACAGAAGATGGCCGCTGGTCACATGTCCACATCACATGTCCTGCACCTGCCTGGGCAGGTCATGTGATCACCACTACGTTCGGCTGTAGTCGGTTGGTTGCAGTGCATCCAGTATGGCCAGTGTTCTGGTGATGGCAGCTACACATCATTACTATGGTAACAGAGCAAGAAAACCTGTTACATCATCACTTGGGGCAGAGCATAAGAGGTGGGAGGAGTTACTGAGAACCTAAGGATTTGCGGACTTGTAGTTTCCAGTGGCTGCCATCTTGGTAATAACTTTAGAGAGGCCATAAAATGTTGTGAATCATAAAATCAAACTATTTAAGCTCCATTTTGTGACTTGCGGGAAGTGGCCATTAGGAGCTCTTTTACGTGGAAATAATGAAGCCTTGCTCCATTTTGTGACTAATGACGTTAAGTTTTATTACATTCATTTATTTATAGCATTATGGGTTTTTGTATCAGACATTCATATTCCTGGAATACTCCTTTAAGTCTCACCATCAATTAGCCTACTGTGATGCCCACTGCCCTACTCCCCTGATATTCTCACTAATTGAATTTCCTTCATTGAACATAATACCCCCCATACTCCTATATACTATATGTCTCTTTTTTTCTCTCTTTACGCTTATTGAGCCATGTTAAAGCTCTAAATATAATATAAATAGTACAGATATCAGTGTTTACGGTTTGGATAGTCCATTTTCTCTCTGATATACACCATTAGTTCTTCAAAGATGTCTATGTAATACTGTCGCTTATATGTTATCACCTATTGGGGGTCATTTACTAAGGGCCCGTTTCGCGTTTTCCCGATGTGTTACCCGAATATTTTCGATATGCGCCGATTTCCCCGGGATTTTGGCGCACGCGATCGGATTGTGGTGAATCGGAGCTGGCATGCACGCGACGGAAATCGGGGGCGTTGCCGAATGAAAACCCGATGGATTCGGAAAAACCGCCGCATTTAAAACAAAAAATGTGTCTCGGAGCTTGCACTTACCTTCACTCAGCCCGGATCGGTGTATTTCAGTGCGTTCCAGGGAACTTCAGCGCAGCCACCTGGTGGACGTCGGAGGAACTGCTTTAATAAATCCCGGCCGGACCCAAATCCAGCGCAGAAAACGCGCCGCTGGATCGCGAATGGACCGGGTAAGTAAATCTGCCCCATTGTGTGTATACTAGACCTGTGAGTCTAGCATTTCCCTTTTTCTAGATACTGAGCAGAAATGTGATAATATTGTGCCCATTACAATGCAGATATTCTCCATGTTCCTTACAATGGCCATACTATTACTCTCCGTATGCTGCTTGTTGTGTTCTCGCCTATTGATCTTGTTCTTGTGTTCTCTCTGGGTGTATCCTAGACCTGCGAGTCTATCATTTCCCTTTTCTAGATAATGTTTAATTGTTCAACGTCTTTTCTATGCTAATCGATAAAGACTGATACAAAAATTATTAATTTGAGCAGAAATGGGATAACATTGTGCCCTGTGCCCATTACTATACAGATATTCTCCATGATACTAACAATGGCCATACTATTACTCTCCGTATGCTGCTTGTTGTGTTCTTTCCTATTGATCCTGTTCTTGTGTTCTGTCTGTGTGTGTTGCCACTTGGGACCGTGCTTGACCTTTTCTCACTTCTCATCGTGAACCACTTCTCCGTAACCTTAAACGATCTTCTAAAATATCAGAATTACATAGATAACATGCTTATTTTTTTGTCAGCTTACATCTTGAAGCAAAGTAAAGTGAGAAATGACATTATGAACAAAAGCAAATTACTCATAAAGTCCCCTACAGAACATCCATTCCATTTAATGTCCACGGCTATAGGTTGTATCTCCATTAGTCCTATAGGCTTTTAATGGAGTATATGGGGTATACAGGACCATTATACAGGACTATGGAATTCTCAATAGAATATTTAGGTGGGGTGGGGGTGGGGTCATGAAGAACTCCATGTGTAATGTGCAGCAACGGGAATTTGTTTTGCTGATAGGTGGTGACTAGAGATGAGCGTAACCCGTGGCCGAGGGTCGGCTGCCTAAACAGGACATATTGGCAGCCAAACAGCCAATAAGGTAAATTGATACCCCTAGCAACTAACCATAGTTATGAGTGGAAAGGAAGACCCCCTGGCAATTCATAGCCGTATCGGTTGTTCAGCCGTAATCTTGCAATATGTCCTGGTCAGTTGGCCAAATCCAAATGCTGAACCTGACTGATGAGGTGAGCTCATCTCTGATAAGTGGTTGTTTTCAGTATTGCAGCTTCTTTCAAGTCACTCGAACATAAAAGGTACATTATATTAGTGGTCCTCTAACCCTAGAATGCTAATAAAATCTAGAAGTTATTGAGATATTAGAAAACATATTTTTTTCAGTACAAATATATAAAACAAAACAGCTTACGTAAATTGGATATTGCTATGCGTATACATCAAACAATGCCAGGATTGTTTTTTTTTTTCAATTGGGTCACCTCAGGTTAAAAAATATTCTTCATAAGATTCCCTTCTTCATATAAAATCTTGCCCCTCTACCTTCAAAAAAACAAACATCTGAAGTCATATGCAAATATAAAGAGAAGAGTCACTTAGGCCCGTTCCACACTTGCGAGGTGATGGTCGATGAACTCGCATCACACTCACAATGCAAGCTGCCGGGAACGCAGGGGCCCGAACGCTGCACCGCGGGATTGAACTGACATGCTGAGTTCACTCCCGCGGTGCGCGTTCGGGCCGTGCGTTCCCGGCAGCTTGCGTTGCGAGTGTGATGCGAGTTCATCGCATCACACTCGCAAGTGTGAAACGAGCCTTACTTGGCATCAGTCACTTTTATCGGCTGAAGGAAGAATGCCACTTCAAATACCTCTATTTGGGGCTCTACAGTAACTAAAAATATGGTATTGGTGTCATATTAAAGATAAGAATCTCATCTTTTGGTATCATTCTTGTATTTCTAAAACATAATTGCTTATTATCCAAGATATAAAAATATTTCTAATTAGATTGTTGAAGCAGCAGAATTCAAGGGAAAGAGCATTTACCTAAAACCAGAAAATCAAAATGAGGACCATGCTATTGTAGGAATGGGCGGCACGGTGGCTCAGTTAACACTAGCACTGTGACTTTGTAGTCACAGGAGCTCATTTACTAAGGGTCACGGATAGCACTTTCTTCGGACTGTTCGCCATTTTCAAGGATTGCACGGCTGTGACATGTATTTAACAGGGGTCTGCACTGGAATTGTGTCGCAAGTGATCAGATTTTGGCGCAACTGCGCTGGCTTCCATGCGACACAAATTGGGGGGAGTGCCATTGCGTGACCCGACTGATTCGGACTGAGTGCGGTATTTAACTTTCAAATTGTGTCACAAGTCCAGCACCTACATGCACCAGGAAGCAGGGAAGCAACACATGCAGGATATCTGCGCACAGTGAATCAGGGCAGAGTTCATTATTGTCGGACAATGCACTTTTGGTGAACTCCGCGGACGGGTCAGTGTCTGGATCTATGAGTGACTGCCCCTGCTTTATCAAGATGGATTTTGATTGTAGGTTTCCTTTAAAAAAAAAAAATTTAAGATCCCTTACATATCTTAAGGCATTGTTAATCAAAAAAGTAAACTAACTTTTTAGCTTAAGGTAATTATGTCTGTTGCATGTTTGAATCCGAACTGATACAAAGAAGAGAAAAACATGAGTTTAAATATTCTCCTTCTTTGTACCAAGGAATACAATTAAAGTTAGAATAATTTTTCAGGCATAAATTTACATTTATTTATAGCATTCATTTGTATTCGGAAGATGTATGCATTCTAAAGGCCCAGATGAGTCCTGTTCTGAAGTAGAATGTTAATCTAGAAGAATAGTTCCGAGCAGATGATCCGCTTCCTCCTAGAATGTGCTAGCGGTGGTGTACAGTAGGAAAAATGTCCTCGAGTATAAATCGTTGAGATGCCTTCTCTAATTAATGCATATTTTATAAATGAAAACTTTCTGCCAGTTTTAAGCAGTGCAATAAAAATATAGTTTATTTATACTGACTCTTGGCTGAGCAGTAAATCATCGGTTTTTAGAGAGTTGCAAATAAAGACAATGAGAGAAAAGTGGCCAAATTAATTGGCTTCTTAAATTTAGGCTTCAGAGAAGCACAACCAAGATAAAGAGGAAGCAAGGAAATAAATAAAAAGCTGATAAAACAAGAATAGCCAAGAAGAAAAACGGGAATTAAAATAAATTGAAGAGGTTAAAGATAAAATACAATGAGACAGGGCAAATAGGCAAACAATCACACACACAAATATATACAGACAGGTCACCATCCATTAACCTTGAAGGGAATAGTATCCATTATGTTTCAATCATCCTATTGAGGAACAACATTGGAAATCAGATTTACACCTGACCTCTCACCTTACTTCCCGCTAACCTCTTACCATTCCTACCCACTCTCCATTTGTGTTACATTACATCCATCATCAGATCAGTCGGGATATTTATGTACAATTCGTTCTGATTTTCATCTGTTCTTCTCTCACTATCATGGCTCTGACCCCATAATCCTATAGCGAAGGCTTTCAAATCACCGAGCCTTTTATATAAAATGAGATTAGATCTTTTATGCTCGTCAAAACGTGAAGATTTCAGGAAATTGCCTGTTGAGGAATTTGTTTGACAGTGACAAATTGCACACACAATAAGCCACTCTATGGTGTCAGTACCATTTTTGTGTTGAAGTCCTATTGATTTCCGGGGAAGATATTAGAAAAAAATAGTTTAGTAGGTAAGTAGGAGCTTCCATGGTACATTAAACAATCAGAATGAGAAGGTTATGACTGGAGAACGGATCCTTTTGTGGCTCGACAACTGAATATTTGGGAGATAATGCAAATGATAACTTAATGGAGTTGCCCAATTTCCAATATCTACTCATATTAGTAGTATGGACTGATGATACCCAGATTGTTTTGATGTTGATAACTTTGGCTAAGAATGGTGCAAAAGCAAGTTCCACCAGGGGGAATGAAAAATTATACCGTTCCGACACAAATAAATGATTTATCCATGTAGTTGTTGAATTGGTCTTGGTGGGAGATGTTCCTTACACAAATGTGCCCATCTTAACTTAGCTCAAATTTGGTCAAGGACTCCAATTTCTTTATAAACCAATTTAATGTAGAAATTAAACTTACTGCAATTTACAACACAACCACTATGTGAGCTCTCATAGAAATAAAACATGCCTTCAAAAGACGACCATTCCATATAGCCAGAAGGAAAATGAGACAAAGAAGGACATGCCAGTTATTAATCTTCACTTTGCATAATAGATGGATATCATGAAGCACTGACCATGAGTAGAGCCTCAAATTCTCCTAGCTTCAGCATAGATACTAGGACACTTCTTCCGGTATTATAATTGGTCTATGCTGTTTCTTGTAGTTTATATTTGATTGTGACTCTGATTTGAGTGATGGTAATGGTCAATACGTCATCAGACTGCTAAGTAGAAAGGAGCAAGTCTAATCATTGGTTTGTAACTTTGCTTCAGACAAATCTTTTAAAATGGCGGCTAGCTACTGTTGTTACTCATCCCATGGCTTAGAGAGGGGGCGGCAAGGGAAAATGAGAAAATATAGTTAATAAGTTACAAAACAAAAACACAGGCATGATAAATTGGTTAGATAAACAAATTTTAAGGTACACATGGTTTTGGAAGGACTCAGAACAGGATTCCAGACACAATGAAGGTATACTAGGTTCCAGATATGTTCAGGGTACCCAGGGTACCAAATGAGTTCAGGATAAAGGGTTCCAGATCAGGTTCAGGATACAGGATTCCGGATACAGGTTCAGTATTCAGGGTTCTGGATACAAGTTCAGGATACAGAGGTCTCAGGTTTGGGATACCAGACAAGGGTTTGGCATACAGGGTTCTGGACATAGGCATCAGTTCAGACTGGGATTGAAGATACTGTCTCAGGCTGGATATAGGCTCACATACAAGTTCCAGTTCATTCTGGGGTTAGGATACTGGTGTAGGCAAAAGGCAGATAACAGGTAACAGGCAATAGATAACAGGCACAAGAATCACAGGACACAGCAGTAATATAGGATATAGAGCTATAGTAAAGGAAGTCCTATGGAATGAACACATTAAATTTAGTGCATGCGCAAAAATACACGGTTACTGTCTCAGAGCGCTCCATAGGCAGTTCCATGGGTACCAGGGCTTGCATATATTAGTTTGCAGTGGAGTAACAAGGTGCTCTGCAGAGCACCTTGAGCTCATTAGGATTTATTGTAAAGTACCTTTTCTATCAAGAATGTCCGTTCTAACGAAAAAAAACCCTGATTTTTACACATTTTTTTACAAAGTGAGTGATACTTTTTACTTTTTTACAATGTGAGTGATATACATCTACTATCAGGTAAACTGATGGTAGATGTCCTTTAAAGGAAAACTACCATTTACATTAACAAAAAACAAACTAGGAATACTTACCTGCGCTCCTCTTCATTCCGATCCCAGCACTGGTCTTCTTTAATGTTGACACGCCGAGATCGCCTGGAAAAAGACTTATAATTAGCTGGTCAGGTGTGAATTTACGCCTCTCGCTTGATATCAACTCTCTCTCCCAGCATGGACTCCTGGCGTGTCAACATTAAAGAAGTCCAGCGCCGGGATCGGAATGAAAAAGAGCTCAGTATGTCTGGTTTGTTTTATGTTAATGTAAATGGTCGTTTTCCTTTAAGGTTCCATGTTGCTGAAGAATTGGTCATATAGTTTAGAATTCTAAACCTTTCCCTTTAAAACAATATCCACTTTGCATTTCCATAAATGTTGGGCAATCTTTTTTCTTTTTTTCGAAAACCTTGGTAATCTCATGTATAATTTGTCATAGAAGTGTTTAGATTGGATCACATTACTCATGCGCCTAGCTGTTTAGGCTCAAGGGGTGAAACTAGCCACAAACCAAGATTCCATGTGTCTAACTTCTACTGGAAAGTAACGTTGTAGTCATACAGTGGAGTTTTGAGAGCCCTTCGGCTAAAAAATCGGAAATTTAAATTGTTAACTAAATCATTTAAACAGTTATACATATGACTTGGGGCAAATATATAACCACCTACGTGTGTGTAATGTGTATCCTATGGTAAATTCTGGCAATCCTTTTCTTTGTTCAAATCATATTCTGCTCCTTCAGCCTACAATTTACTTAAGAAAAAAACAACATGTAATTTTAAAGGTGTTTATCCTGTTTTGCTACCAGGTTGCTATGGTTTAGAGTTTTGTAAAATAATGCAGGTGTTACTTAATTCACAACCTAGAATACAAGGCCCAGCATATCCATGGATCATACAGATAGCCCATTCATTCCAATGGGAACTGGACACTATTGTGCTTCATTACTCCTGTAGGTATTTTATTATTGAACCTTCTATCACAAAATCTGTATATACTTGAGTATAAGTCGAGGCTCCTAATTTTCCACAATAAACAGAGAAAACTTGAGTATAATCCTAGGGTGGGAAATTCAGCCTTGAGTATTTAAATGTCCAGCAGACTCCACTCATTAGGAAAAGGTTGAGTAGCCTCTATTCATTAATAAAATGTTCAGCGCCCCCTCAATAATAAAATGTCTAGCAGACTCCCTTTTTAATAAAATACACAGTAGCCTCCCTTTATTAACCCCTTAAGGATGCACATTTTTTTTGTTCATTTTTCGCTCTCCATCTTAAAAAATCCATAATTTTTTTTATTTTTCCCTGTACAGAGCTTATTTTCTGAATAACAAATTTTACTTCTCAGTAAAGTTATTTAATATTTTATGCAGTGTACTAGGAAGCTGGAAGAAAATTCAAAATGTGGTGAAATTGGCAGAAAAACGCATTTGCGCCACTTTCTTGTGGGCTCAGTTTTTACGACTTTCCCTGTGCGCTCCAAGTAACACCTCTGCTTTATTCTTTAGTATGGTACGATCACTGTAACACCAAGTTTAGTTTGCTATCTTCTGAGGCTAATAACTTTTTTATACTTCGATGTACGGAGCCGTGTGAGGTGTAATTTTTTGTGAAATGAGCTGACATTTTCATTGCAACCCTGTTGAGAACTGTGTGACCTTTTGATCACTTTTGTTACATTTTTTAAGTGATGTAAAATGGTGTAAAAGTTGCGTTTCGGATATTTGGGTACTATTTTCTGTTATGTGGTTCACCACCAGCAATAACCATTTTTATATTTTGATAGGTCGGTTGATAGATGCAGCAATACCGAAAATGTTTGTGATTTTTATTGTTTATTATGTTTTAGATCAGTCCTGCGGAAAGGGGGGTGATTTGAATTTTTAGGGGTATTTTTTCTTATCATTTTTTTTTACTATTTTTTGAAAACCCTACCATTCTTCTCCCCGAGGCTTTGCAGCAGCTGTGGCTGTGCACTTTGACGTTCCATGGAGGTGACGCTGCCGTATCATAGTGTGTGCATGAGCTGAACCCGCACTGTTGGGTAGCTGTGGAAAGAAGAAGCTTGTTTCCTGGGGAGAAAAAGAGCTGCAGGGATTGCCTGTGGTAAGTATGACATTGTGGCGCATAGAGAGGGTTACAACAGCATAATCTTCCCACAGACCCACCTATGGCCTCCATAGTTAGAGTATACTGCTCGGTCGAGTATTAGCATACTCGGACCGGCTCGTTACTCGGACGAGTATCTCGCCGGCTCGAGATCGAGCAGTAAATTAATAAAATAAATTGAATAAAAGTATTTTTATTGTAAAAAAAAATATTACACATGTTTCCATATGTTTTACTTGTAAGAACACATTGAAATAACACTATTCTTCACTTTCCAGGTGTTCGCGCGTGTCTCCCGCTAAGTTAGGAGATGTTCGGAACATCTGAAATGTGAAGAATATTGTTCTTTCAATGTGTTCTGCACTTAAATGGTCCTGTATTCACAGTTTTTAATGTTTTATTCTATTCTTCACTTTGCAGCTGTGCGCGCGTGTCTCCGAACCTATCGGAGACACGCGCGCACACCTGCAATGTGAAGAATAGAATAAAACATTAAAAACAGTGAACACAGGAGCATTTAAGTGCAGAACACATTGAAAGAACAATATTCTTCACGTTCCAGATGTTCGTGCACATCTCCTAACTTAGCGGGAGACACGCGCGAACACCTGCAAAGTGAAGAATAGTGTTATTTCAATGTGTTCTTACAAGTAAACATCTGCAAACATCTGGAATTTTTTTTTGCACGTTCTTTTACTGTTCAGTTTTATTAAAAAAATGCTCGGGTCTCCCATTGACTTCAATGGGGCTCGTTATTCGAGACGAGCACTCGAGCATCTGGAAAAGTTCGTCTCGAATAACGAGCACCCGAGCATTTTAGTGCTCGCTCATCTCTAGTTATGAGCTTTATGATCGTAGGTCAACACGGTTTGTGCCCCTTGAGGATCATCTAACCCTGCCCACCATGCGAGCCGACAATCTACATCCAGTGCGCATGCATGGGCATGCACTTCCAGAAAGGTTTCACAAAACTTCCATCATGGGTTCACATGTTCTGGACATGAGCATGGCATTTTATCAGACGCCAGTGTCCAAAACAATCCATCGGTTTCTACTTATCGCCTGAGGTGCGTGGACTTCTGTGACGTGCCATTATTCAATTTTATCCCACTGGTCACATAGGGCAGAGGCACTCTAATGTTGAGCACCTCCAATAGGACCTCTGTGTCCAATATCGCATAAAGTTTGGAAGCGTGACATTGTTGTATGTTTAGCACCATTGCCAGGATTTTCAAGCTAAGGGGAATATAGTTCCCCATGCAATTGACTCTTAGGCTTTTAATAAAACCAGTGCTAATACGAAAGGTTTTCGGTCGGGGTTGCAGCCGTTTAGGGCTCTGTCTTATGAGTAGGGTCAGTCTTACTGCACCCCTGTGAACTCTCCTATATACCCTGGCCCACCATGACATTGTTTCCAGATTCATCCCACAAAAAATGTTATTGACAATTTCACTACAGTTGCGGGCTGCTACACTGGTGTGAACAGTCTCGGAGATGGTGTTTTTACTCAAAATCATATAAGGATATAATAGATGTAATATATATGGCTCGTAGGTAGGGCTGCTAGACCAATAGTCAGGTGATGATTTTTTCCAGCCAGGGGATCATTTTGGAAAAGTAGAATTAGTTTCCTCTAACAGTGTAAGATCCCGAGCCGCTCACAGCCTTGACTGGAGTGTGCTTAGGGGAATGCAAAGTAGCAAAAAACTCTCACCAAGGACGGCAGCATTATCTGGGCAGCATTGCTCACAAGAGCCAATACATGGTGAATTGTGCAACAACCGTCAAGTGGCTTGGATAGTCAACAGTGATTATTATTGGATGGCCACCTAGCTGGATCCAAATTACAAAGATAGCATAGCATCCTCAATTCCACCTGTAGAGCGTGAGAGAAAATGAGAGCAGACTAGCACAAATTGGTAGAAGCACTACTGGTAGATTTCCCATCTGAGGGCTCAGTAGCAGAATCAATGAGGGGGAGGAGGAAGTTGCCAATGCAGCAGGGACACCAGCACCACTTTGGGAGGGAGAATTAGTATGGCTACTATGAGGAACACCATGTTCAATTCTCCTCAACCTCCACCACCATTGGAAATGGTATAGTAATAAGAGCCAGAATGTGATGGATGTGGAGGATTATCTGTCCCCACATCTCCTGCTACCGAAGACTCCTAGTTTAATTTCTGAGTGGGAAAATTGGATACGTGGTCAATGCTTGCCCTCTTTGCCTTACAGGTGCCTTCCTGCCTTGTGGCAAGAGTGCTTGTTCAGCACTGTCGGGGGTGTCATCACAGACAAGATGACCTGTCTATCAACAGCCAACATGGATATTCTCACTTTTATTAAGTTGAACTAGGCATAACTTGAGATCCCATGTGATTAGAGATCAAATTATGTCAAATACAGCAGCAGCTTTACTTAAAATTGAAATCCGTGAAACACAGCAGTGGCTGTTTTTAAAATGAAAATCCAAATACCGCAATAGCTGTATTTAACAGTGAAATCCGTTGAATACAGCAGTAGTTGTATTCAAAATTGAAATCCATCAAGCACCGGAGTAGCTGGATTCAAAATTAAAGTCTATCAAATACCACAGTATCTGGATTCAATTTTGAAATATCAAATACTGCAGTAGTATTAATTTAAAAATTTTAATTTGTAACAAAACTTTTCGTCCAAATTTGTCTAAATTCAATAGCCCAAATTTCGAAGGACCCGTGTATCACTTCTAAGCATTGAACCAACGACACAAACAAGACTGAAAAATAAACTGTGAAGTAAAAGACCAATACAGTGATTAACTAAAATCTAAAATTCTAACTAAAAACACATTGATTTTGTATTAAATGCAGCTAAAAGTGTTAATCAACTCCAGCATAGGATATGAACATATGTAATGGCTTTGCTGCTAATACATTTATCAATTGTATTTATCCTTTTTAAGAAAGATCTATATAGCTTAAACATTTTTATGCCCTGTCTCAGATCGCACCATCTTGTTTTAGCAGTAATTTGCGATCTGGAAGAAGAATGTGTATTGAATTCATCACACACCGTATCTCATCACTTCTCTCTGCCTGTTTAAACAGAAAAAATTTAATAGACCTTTAAGTTATTTTATGATGTACTGTACTAAGAAGCTGTATGTTACCGTCTTGGCAAAGTTGCCGGCAAATCCTGATGCTCAGCAGAAGTCAGGGAATGTCTCTACAAAATCAAGATTATAATGTGGGAAGGTCTGTACATTATATTAAGTGTTTAATAGTGTTTTCTAGCTTGGCTCCACCTTCACTGTCAATTGTTAAACCCTCCCTCCTTTGCAAAATAGAAAATTATTAACTTTACAGATTAAAGGGAACCTGTCACCAGGGACCTCATTTTCACTAAAGACAGATTGTAAAAGCCCATGACACCTGCAGTGCAAATCTGCCTTTCTGCCTTTTCTACGCATTTCCTTTACAATATAATTGTGTGTTAAAACTTACTCTTGCGTCCTCACAAAATCCTGGGGTAGTCACAGGGGCGGTGCTTTGGTTTGGATGCATTTTAAAAAACAACATCTTACTTGTCTGAGCTGCAGGCTGTCTCCATCTTTGTGCTCCTGTACAGCTCAACCCTCCCCCACTGATGTCAGATCACCAGGCTGTGACCTCTGAGAAGGAGCATGAGGTGGAGCTGTACAGGAGCACAAAGATGGGGGCTAAGCTCTGAGGAGGAAGTAACACAGACAAGCCACATGTTGTTTTTTGAAATTTAACCCAACCAAAGTCCAGCCCCTGTGACTACCCCAGCATTTTGTCAGGGTGCAAGGTAAGTTATAACACACAATTATATTGTAATGCAAATGCTTAGAAAAGGCAGAAAGGCATATATGCAATGCAGCTGTAATGGGCTTCTGTAACCTTTCTTTAGTGAAAATTAGGTCCCTGGTGACAGGTTCCCTTTAAGTATTTTATAGATATATTACCTTTTCTGGATACAGATGTAGCCAACTTTAAGTAGATACTTAAGGTTGAGTTCACACTACTGTTTAAAAGAAATCTACCACCACAGATGTACTCTAATCTATAGTAGGATAGCTCTTTTTACGGCTAATCCCCCAAATCTTTTATAATGTTTAATAGCCCTAATATCCAAATATTGCATGCCCCAGTAGCCTCTTGGGTTTCGCCTACCAACCCATCACTCTTTTGCAAAGCCGCATTCTGCACATGCGCAGAGCGCAGGTCGGCGGCTGCACAGTCTCAGAGCAGAACCCTACTTTGTGGAAAAGTATGCACAGCTGAAGATAGATTGATAGGCAGATCACAAGAGGCAACTGGGGCCCAAGCCCTCAGCTCCAGCTACTCCACGCCCCAGTAGCCTATTTAGTAAATTTAGATATTAGGACCATTAAAAATAATAAAAGATTTTGGGGACTAAAGGATTAGCCCTAAAAAGTACTACCCTTCTATAGATAATAGGAACCAGCCACCGGATCTACCTTGATAGGTAGCTCTGTGGTGGTAGGTTTCCTTTAAAACTCCTTCCATACCTCATTTAAAAAATGTAAAGAACAGAGGTTTAATATAAATTTCATGTCAGCCGTTATGCTCAGTTAGGCAATCATCTGTTTTATATGTGGGTTTATTTTCATTAAAATAAGATGGGGGCTGCAATACTTTTTTCAATATTTTATTCCAGCAGTTTTTTTAGATAGAGAGATAGATATATTTAGATATATAGAGATAGTTAATCTATACATATACAGTACAGACCAACATTTTGGACACACCTTCTCATTCAAACAGTTGGAGAGTCACACTGAAGGCATTAAAACTATTAATTAATACATGTGGAATTATATACTTAACAAAAAAGTGTAAAGCAACTGAAAATATGTCTTATATTCTAGGTTCATCAAAGTAGTCACCTTTTGCTTTTATTACTGCTTTTCACACTCTTGGCATTCTCTTCATGAGCTTCAAGAGGTAGTCACCTGAAAAGGTTTTCACATCACAGGTGCCCGGTCAGGTGTAATAAGAGGGATTTCTTGACTTATAAATGGGGTTGGGTCCATCAGTTGTGCAGAAGTCAGGTGGATACACAGCTGATAGTCCTACTGAAGAGACTGTTGTATTATGTGTAATGTGTATTATGGCTGGAAAAAAGCAGCTAAGTAAATAAAAACAGTGACCATCATTACTTTAAGAAATGGTCAGTCAGTCCAAAAAATTTGGAAAACTTTGAAAGTGTCCCGAAGTGCAGTTGTAAAATCCATCAAGCACATCAAAAAACTGTCTCACATGAGGACTACCCCAGGAAAGGAAAACTAAGAGTAGCCTGTGTTTTGGGCGTAAAATGTAATGGGTTAAAGTCCCTGGGTCAACATCTCCAAAGAGTATGTTCTCTCAGTGTTTGCATGGGTTTCCTCCGGGTCCTCCGGTTTACTCCCACACTCTACTGGTAGGTTGATGAGATTGTGAGCCCCATGGGGACAGGGACTGATTTTGCAAGCTCTGTGTATAATCTGTGTGCGGTATATAAATTAATTATTAATTTCGTTTCACACCTCAGATCATATATGCCCGAGTAGTTGTAACAATTTGCTGTACGTCGTCGTGAGCCATAATATTACATTGCTAGTCTAAATCTATTTTTCCCTCCAAAACAATTGTTTTCCTTTGAAATCAACAAATGTAACTTTCTCTGCAGGTTCGAAAATGAAACTGAAAGAGGTTGTTAATGCCCATCGGACCTTTATGAACACTGATAGCCTTCAGATTAAGGCGAGACAGCCAGGATGTGTTATAGAGGAAGATTTGTTAAAACGACTGGAAACCTTTTGCAGATACGACTTGAAAGGTTCGTCTTTTCATTCTACTAGAGCTTTAAATGCATTTTTATTCCATTTTCTCTCCTTCTTCTTTAGTTTGCACAACACTTGCCAGGAGCTGATGTTAAACCGAGCTCTTCTTGCCTCAGTGACTCGGCCAGCCTGGGAAGCTCGAAGAAGACACGGATGAATTTCCATTCCATTAGCGTCTACTTTAAGGGGGAACCTCTGAGCTTTACAATCCATGAATACCATTAACATTTTAACAGTGTTTATACACCTGGAGAACAGGCGAAGTCTCATTCTTGACATCTGACCTTTTCTAAATGGAAACTTAAAGCAGAAGTAACAACTTCTCCGACATGGGGAGCTAAGCAGTGGAGAGATGAGGCCTATGGACATTATTCGGCAATAGTGGAGGTATGCTCATGAACTCTTCTGGTCTGTTCAGTCAACCACCATATTTATTCTGAGCAACTGTATTAAAGTGTTCAGTCTCAAGCTAGAAATGTCAGAGATTTTTTGTGTCCAAATGAAGAGATATTTAATTGGCTGAATATAACATTTTTCTCGCCTATATTATTCCAGTCTTACAAATTTGGTCTAGTGTGTTATTCCTCAATGTCTACTGAGAGAAAGTCCAGAAAATTCTGAAATATCCCGGTTTATGAGCATTTATTTTATGAAGTGATACTTACATGTCCTTAACCTTCTAAAGATAATTAAAGGGGTTGTCCACTTCATGGTTCAACAATTTTATTAATATATTATATTACAATATATAATTATATTATAATATGTATCAAATTTACCGTATATACTTGAGTATAAGTCGACTCGAGTATTAGCTGAGACCCCTAATTTTACCACCAAAAACTGGGAAAACCTATTGGTATACAGTAGTAGTACCCAGTAGTATACAGCCAGTCCCCAGTAGTATACAGCCAGTCCCCAGTAGTATACAGCTTTTTTCCCAGTAGTATACAGCCTGCCTCCAGTAGTATACAGCCAGCATCCAGTACTACACAGCCTGCCCCCAGTAGTATACAGCCAGCACCCAGTACTATACAGCACTGCCCCCAGTAGTATGCAGCTTGCCCCCAGTAGTATACAGCTTGCCCCCAGTAGTATACAGCCAGTCCCCAGTATTATACAGCTTGCCCCCAGTAGTATACAGCTTGCCCCCAGTAGTATATAGCCTGCCCCCAGTAGTATACAGCCTGCCCCCAGTAGTATACAGCATGCCCCCAGTAGTATAGAGCTTGGGGGCAAAGTAACAACAAGGAAATGAAAGGAGGTTGTCCACTCTAAGCACATTCCAGCAAATAATTTATATTGTTTGTGAAATGAAAAGTTATACTATTTTCCAATATACTTTTTGTATCAATTATTTACCAATTTCTACATCTCTGCTTGCTGTCATGCAACAGGAAGCTTCATTGTTTACTTCCTGTTGATAAACACTGATGCATGGTGATGTGATGTCACACAGGTGCATGGCTCATAAGTATCACAGAGATTAATCAGAGCTGAGTGATAGTAACAAGCTGTTTCTTGGGTGACCTGTGTGACATCACATGACCATGGACAAGGTGTTTATCTACAGGAAGTAAACAATGAAGCTTCCTGTTACATGACAGCAAGCAGAAATCTTGGAATCCATAAAGAATTGATAGAAAGTATGTTATGAAAATGTATAACTTTTCATTACGCAAGCAATATCAGTTATTTGCTAGAATGTACTTAAAGTGGACAACCCCTTTAAGGTGGTGGTTCCTTATGTGTGCTTGATGTGACTATGGCAATTCCCGCCCAAGACTACATGTGTATATTAAACAGGTTGGGTGATGTCATCAGCTGTAGAAAGAGCTCCTTAGAGACCCCTTAGGGATCCCATTCCCACAGCCAGCACCTCCCTGTTAGTGTCACTAACATATAAAGGAACTTGTACACAGATTGGTGAGTGCCGAAACCTCTTCACTGTGCTTGAATGGACCTTGCCTCTTTACTAAGTTGTCTGCCTTTGTTGCTTGGCATTATACTCAATTCTCCCTTTGGCCCCTTATTTGATGGTGCCTGTGCTTTTTTCCTTATGTATTGTAGAGGGATGGGGGAATCAGTGTAACAGGCTGTGAAGCTACAGCACAGAGAAGCCAGGTAAGGCCCCCCAGAGCCTTTAGTATATCTTTAAAAGTTCATTTTAGAAGGAAGGAGGCCATGGATAAAAAATATAAGAAGCTTACCAGTCACGGTGCATGGATCTATGAGTAAGTGGTTTATCATGATGGAATCTGCTTCCTGAAGTAGTTTTCAATGGAGGTTCCCCCTTAGTGCAGCATCTGCACACTGTTTTTATTTTAATATTTTATTCAGCCCTTAGTGAAATAATGTTTATTTGCTTTTTATGCAAATTACTAGCAGAGGCTACTGGGGGTGTGGAGTAGCCTCAGACACCTCCCGAGATTGTCGCTTCTCTTTGGGTATGGTATGTAGGGGTGGGTGAGAGCTTGGAGTAGCCTCAGACAGCTCCAGGAGTGAAGGCTACTGCTCCTCTTTGGGTATGTAGAGACGACTGAGGGCGTGGAGTCGACTTCATCCCTGGAGGTGGCTGAGACTCCTCCCCAGTAGCCTCTGCAAGTAATTTACATAAAAAACAAATAAACATTATTTCACTATGGCTGATTAAAAGATTAAAATAAAAACAGTGTGCAGATGCTACACTATGGGGGAATCTCCATTGGGAACTGCTTCAGAAAGTTGATTCCTGGTTGTAGATTTTGGGAATTTAACATATACTATATGTTCTGAAGACACTCTATAGAACCCCATTTTCTTTTGTTGTTTTTGCCAAAAAGTTTTAGTAGATTTCATGACAAGGGGCAGCATTATATACATTTGTGTCAATGGCACTGAGTGAAAGATCTGAATTCAACGATTAAAGTGGGTGTCCTAAAACTTTTGTCCAAATAGTCCTTTAAGGGGTTGTCCACTTTATTGCTATAATTGCTATTGTTTGTGTAATGAAAAGTTATTCAAATTTCCAATATATTTTCTCTATCAATTCTTATGGTGTTCTAGATCTCCTCGTGCTATCATACAACAGAAACTTCATTCTTTACTTCCTGTAGACATCACATCACAGGCGGCCAGCTTGTTACTAGCACATAGCTCTGATATAACAAGCCATGCGCCTGTGTGACATCACATGACCATCTACAGGAAGTTTCCTGTTGCATGACAGCAAGCAGAGATCTTTAAAAACAGTTAAAAATTGATAGAGAGAGTATATTGGAAATTTGTACAAGTTTCCATTACACAAACAATATCAATATCACATATTTGTTAGAATGATCTTAAAGGACATCTACCACCAGGATAAAGGATTGTAAACCAAGCACACTGACAAACTGGTGTGTGGCCCCTCTGGCAGGATTCACTCTTTATTAAGCTTCTTAGTCCCCTGTTTTTAAGGAAAAAGGGCTTTAAAAATTATGCAAATTAACAAGCCAGGCTCATTTGCATAATTTTAATAAGCCTTTTTTTGCAAAAACTAGGGCATAAGAAGGTAAAAGAAGAGCAGATCCACACCAGTATGTCAGTGTGCTTGGTTTACAATCCTTCATCCTGGTGGTAGATGTCCTTTAAAGTGAATCACCCCTTTAACCTTTATCTTTGATAATTAGCTTTTTATTAATATTGTGCTAATTTCTGTAATTTATGGATTTTGATTAAATAGTTTAATGAAATCTAAATAGATAATATACAATTTTTCACAGTAGATCAGGATAACTCTAGTTTATTTCAATACAATTCAGTAAATAACCTATGTTCTGTTCAGTTTCAGATAATGTAGGGAGTGAGGTTCTTTTGTCGAAAGAACCTTGGTCCGGACCCCCACCCCCAAATGTTTTTTTCATTCCCGGCAAAACATATCCTATTCATTCCATTGTGTTTCTGCAGGCGCAGGCATTTCGTCTTCACCCTTTATGCTCCTAATGGCGTATTTTTTTGTGAAATCATTAATGTTCTCATTCTAACATTAGCACTAAGCACTTTGTATTGTAAGTGTACCGACATGTGCTTATAATTGCAGCGATATACAGTTCTGGCTGGATTCAATAGAACATTTCATAGAATTCAATGTTTTTATCATTCCCATTTTCAACGTTCAAACAATCGGTTATGATTGAAGTAAATATGTCGTATTGTCATGTTCTCCACTAGATTCTCTAAGTTGTGTCATGGCTGTTCTTATAAAACTCACATACAATGAAGTTCAGTCATGAGAAAAGTTGACAGTGATTTTTCACTAAAGTAATACATAGTGGGGGTCATTTACTAAGGGCCTGATTCGCGTCTTCCCGACGTGTTACCCGAATATTTCCGATTTGCGCCAATTTTCCCTGTATTGCCCCAGGATTTTGGCGCACGCGATCAGATTTTGCCGCATCGGCGCTGGCATGCACGCGGCGGAAATCGGGGGGGCGTGGCCGAATGAAAACCCGACGGATTCGGAAAAACCGCCGCATTTAAAAAAGAAAAAAGTGTCGCGGAGCTTGCACTTACCTTCACTAGGAATAGGCCGGTAAACCTGAGTGCGTTCCGATGCTCTTCAACGCAGCAGCACCACCTGGTGGACGTCGGAGGAACTGCCTTAATGAATCCCGGCTGGACCCGAATACACCGCAGAGAACGCGCCGCTGGATCGCGAATGGACCGGGTAAGTAAATCTTCCCCAGTGTATCAACATTTAATAACTTGTCATTTAATGACTATGCCTTTGTAATCATTTTGATTAATTTCAGTACTTTATATAAGTTTAATTCACATTACCTGGTTCCTGGCTTCCTACCTGGCTCCCTGCCAGCAGCATGTGGTGAGTCTCAGGGGAGGCTTCAGCATAGCATAGGCTATTGGAACCTGTCACCAGCTAAAAATGACAATCCTGGTGACAGGTGCACTTTAAATCCTCCTCTTCAGTACAGATGTCTTCATAATCTCATTAGCAACATTAGTGATAAGGAGAAGCCAAAACAACAATGGGCTTCTACTCCTCAACTGCCATCTATATTTTGATCTACATTGATTTTCTTGTTTCCTCAAGATGGGGTTTGTTGGTTAGCCTTTTAGAACGTAGATATTATTGCTAGTATGAAGAAAAGTTATAATATTTTCCAATATAGTTTTTGCATCGATTCCTCGTGGTATTCTAAAACTCTGTTGCTGTTTTTCTATAGAAAGCTTCTATGTTTCCTTCCAGTGGATATAAATCTGTTCATAGCCATGTGATGTCACATAGGTGCACGGCTCGTTATATATCACTGGTCATGTGATGTCACATAGGTGCACGGCTCGTTATATATCACTGGTCATGTGATGTCACACAGGTGCACGGCTCATTATATCCCTGGTCATGTGATGTCACACAGATGCACTGCTCATTATATACCTGGTCATATGATGTCGTACAGGTGCACGGCTCGTTATATCCCTGGTCATGTGATGTCACACAGATGCACTGCTCATTATATACCTGGTCATATGATGTCACACAGGTGCACGGCTCGTTATATCCCTGGTCATAGGATGTCACACAGGTGCACGGCTCCTTATATCCCTGGTCATGTGATGTCACACAGGTGCACAGCTCATTATTACCCTGGCCATATGATTTCGCACAGATGCACTGCTCATCATATCACAGAGAGTAATCAAAGCTGTGTGCACCTGTGTGACATCACATGACCATGGACAGATTTCTCACTACTGCCTTCTATCTCTTGGATCCATAGAATGTTACAATTTAATATTGTTCTGCATAGATCTTTGGGCGTTCTTAAGCTGGGCCAGGGGGGAGTTATATAAGTAGATCCTCTTTTTAGCTAGATTGGGTGTCCTACCCCATCTTACTATGAAATGCTCTCATTAATGCGTAAGATTGAAAGATATGGCTAAACGAGGTGGGTATCAAAGGAAATGGGGGAGCACTTTGGAGGAGGCCATAGCAGTTTTCATGATCTGTGAGCAGTGAACTATGATATTTTAGGAGGGTTGGGGATAAGGATGGGGGAAGGGGGTGTATAAAATGATGTGATTTGTGGTTTTAATGTAATATTGAAGCTTTGCAAAACCAATGATATTGCACAAATTATAATAATAAATTTGCTTCATTAAAGAAATATGGTCCTGTGAAAATACATCAAAATCCATCATGATAACCCAGGGACACCACTCATAGATTCAGGCACTATGACTGTGGTAATCTTCTTATATTTGTTATCCATGGCCTCCTTCATTCTAAAATCAACTCTTATAATTATGCTAATGACACAGAAGTGCTCTGGTGGGCATTTCCAGAGCCCCTCTCTGGTGTAAATTCACGGGCTGTTACAATGAGCAGAGCAGCTCTCCCGTCCCCCTGCAGTTCTTGCTTCTTCTACAACACACAGACAGGTGGAGAAGGGAGAGAGCAGAGGGGAGAGACATGTTCTGCTCATTGTAACAGCCTCTGTAATTTTAAAAGCTGAGTTTAGAAGGAAGGAGTCCATGGAAAACAAACATAAGAAGATTAGTCATGGTGTCTGGATCTACAAGTAAGTGTCCGTGGTTTATCATGCAGCTTTCATCAAGAGCACCCAAGGAGGACCGTTTTAAGGAAAGCAATATAGCATTATTTGTCTTCTAGTGATTAACAGGTAAGTCAGAAAGCTTAATTGAAATTAATCAAAATTAGCCATTACAATGAGTACATGAAACACATACAACACTAATTAGACAAACAAACCACCTACTAAGATTAACCAGTTAATTACAACAAATTACATCCACCACATGGCTGCCAATCTGAGGGAAGGTATGTGCTTTTAGGTTTCTTATAGTAAAGGAATAAAACTACCAAATGGCCGTGACTCAATATACACTCACCGGCCACTTTATTAGGTACACCATGCTAGTAACGGGTTGGACCCCCTTTTGCCTTCAGAACTGCCTCAATTCTTCGTGGCATAGATACAACAAGGTGCTGGAAGCATTCCTCAGAGATTTTGGTCCATATTGACATGATGGCATCACACAGTCGCCGCAGATTTGTCGGCTGCACATCCATGATGCAAATCTCCCGTTCCACACATTCCAAAAGATGCTCTATTGGATTGAGATCTGTGGACTGTGGAGGCCATTTGAGTACAGTGACCTCCATTGTATGTTCAAGAAACCAGTCTGAGATGATGCCAGCTTTATGACATGGCGCATTTATCCTGCTGAAATAGCCATAAATGTTGTGTACATTGTGGTCATAAAGGGATGGACATGGTCAGCAACAATATCAGTGCTTGGTTGTGCGTTGCACGAGCTCAATGGACAGGGCCAAAGAGTGCCACCAACCAAACCCACCAAAATATTCCCCACACCATGACACCACCCACCACCAAACAGCCTGACAACCGTTGATACAAGGCAGGATGGATCCATGCGTTCATGTTGTTGACGACAAATTCCTGACCTACCATCCGAATGTCGCAGCAGAAATCGAGACTATCAGAACAGGCAACGTTTTTCCAATCTTCTACTGTCTAATTTCGATGCTTGTGAATTTGTAGCCTCAGTTTTCCTGTTTCTTAGCTGAAAGGAGTGGCACCCGGTGTGGTCTTCTGCTGCCGTAGCCCATCTGCCTCAAAGTTCGACGTACTGTGCGTTCAGAGATGCTCTTTCTGCTACCTTGGTAGTGGCGATTTGAGTCACTGTTGCTTTCTATCAGCTCGAACCAGTCTGCCCATTCTCCTTGACTCTGGCATCAACAAGGCATTTTCTGCCCACAGAACTGCACGCTCACTGGATGTTTTTCTTTTCGGACCATTCTCTGTAAACCCTAGAGATGGTTGCGCGTGAATGAAATCCCAGTAGATCAGCAGTTTCTGAAAATACTCAGACCAGCCCTTCTGGCACCAACAACCATGCCACGTTCAAAGGCCTCAAATCACTTTTCCCCATACTGATGCTCGGTTTGAACTGCAGGAGATTGTCTTGACCATGTCTACAGCCTAAATGCACTGAGTTGCGCAATTGTGACTTCGGTGCCCTGTTAGAAAATAAGTCGGTTAACGAGCAGTTGGACAGGTGTACCTAATAAAGTGGCCGGTGAGTGTATAACTAACATGATAAAAATCTTGCACCGTATTTCTCCTTGCCAAATAAAAAAAATCCTTTTCAATCTCTTATTTAAAGGGGTTGGCCACTTTACCTCATGTTTTTGTAATGTGTTTGTATATGTGGCCGGCAGGATAATAGGATATTTACATACATATAATAAAAGTTCTGCTCCGCTTTCTTGATATGTAAAGTGAAGCCTCCTGTCTATTACCTAATCAGCCATAAAATCCGGACCATAAAATGGCTGCAGATGGAGGGTCATGTGATCTCTTACTGTCTATGAGCAATCACCCTGCCAGGACCTTGCAATAGTATTCATGAATATAAAATCAAGGTCCTGGCAGGGTGATTGCTCATGGACAGTTAGAGATAACATGTCCCTCCATCTTCAGCCATTTTATGGACAGGAATGTCTGGCTGATGAGGTAAAAGACAGGAGGCTTCACCATACATATGAAGAAAGTAGTGGAGAACATTTAATAGATGTACAGGCGGTCCCCTACTTAAGGATACCCGACTTACAGACAACCCATAGTTACAGACGGACCCCTCTGCCCACTGTGACCTCTGGTGAAGCTCTCTGAATGCTTTACTATAGTCCTGGACTGCAATGATCAGCTGTAAGATGTCTGTAATGAAGGTTATTGATAATCCTTGGTCCAATTACAGCAAAAATTTTGAAACTCCAATTGTCACTGGGGCAAAAGAAAAAAATTTGTCTAGAACTTCAATGATAAAATATACAGTTTCGACTTACATACAAATTCAACTTAAGAACAAACCTCCGGACCCTATATTGTATGTAACCCGGGGACTGCCTGTATATTGGTAAATGACCTAATATCCTGCCCTCCACACTTACACATATTACAAAAAAATGAGGTAAAGTGGCCGACCCCGTTAATTATGTGAATATGTAATAGACTTTTTGCTACAACTAAGATGTTTGTTAATGATTGTGTATTGTCTACAGTGACTTTGAAAAGCAATAACTTACAACCATGCTTTTATATATTTCAAAATTCCAGTCCCAGGTCAACATCTGCAAAGAGTTTTATGTTCTCTCGATGTTTACGTGGGTTTCCTCCGGGTCCTCCGGTTTACTCCCACATTCCAAAAACATGCTGGAAGGTTGATTAGATTGTGAGCCCCATTGGGGACAGGGATCGATTAGGCAAGTTCTGTGCAGCGCTGCAGA
The DNA here is from genome assembly GCA_019512145.1 of Engystomops pustulosus. Taxonomy (NCBI): domain Eukaryota; kingdom Metazoa; phylum Chordata; class Amphibia; order Anura; family Leptodactylidae; genus Engystomops; species Engystomops pustulosus. Next base: position 199,566,141 of record CM033644.1, read on the forward strand.
ACCCCTATTAGATTGGTGTCACATTGTAATTGGCTGGTCACCCATATTTTTCCAGAATGGGGCAGGAGCTACATCAATTAATAAAACTGCCTTTCAATTGAATTTTTAGTTATTTAGTCAGTAACACAGGAGAGTGATTGGGGGATATTTATCAGGGCTTAAACATACAAGCCCTGATAAGATTTAAAATTATTAGTGAACCCCCTGAAATTTCCCCTTTTACTCCACTTCCATGCCAAGTTGACATGGAGGGGTGTGAAAGGGGACGCTGCTGGTTTCTATTATTTTTACTTTTTAGACTTGCGGGTCTTAAAGGAATGCACTAGGATTTAAGTGCCTCTGGCAGCTTTGCCAGTGCCATTTAAATGTTTAAGACACACATTCAGTGCCAGCAATGACCTCAGGTGTTAACGGTGGGTGTTTGCTGAAATATGCAGAAAACATCCACCCTGTATGGAGATAGCTCTGCCTGAGAGCCTTCTCCATAACTTCTTCCCGATACTGTGCCATAAAAGTATGTCACTTGTCAGGCATATTTAAATTCAAAAGACGCCTCGGTAGCAGGTTTTGGGATTCCCTCTTATGTCCTGTATCCTACTGGCTTCTGGTGGGTAGAGGAGGCTCAGCAGTTGTAATATAAATATGAAAAACTAGCTGTAGCTGCTGGCATTGCCTGGGATAGTAAATAACTGCTCTTAACTTTAACAAAATAGAATGGGTTAACAAAAAATATTTTATATGTATCTATAGACAGTCACAGACTGTCTCTGACCGGTTCTATCACTGACCTTCTCTGTCTCTGACCTTCTCTATGAGTGATTGTCTCTGACCATTTCTTTGAGTGACTGTCTGTCTCTGGCAGTCTCTTTGAGTAACTTTCTGTCTCCAGCAGTCTCTTTCAGTGACTGTCTGTCTCTGGCAGTCCCTTTCAGTGACTGTCTCTGACACTCTCATTCAATTACTGTCTCTAACACTCTTATTCGAGCGACAGTCTCTGACACTCATTTGAATGTCTCTGACTAGAGATGAGCGAACATGCTCGTCCGAGCTTGATGCTCGGTCGAGCATTAGGGTACTCGAAACTGCTCGTTGCTCGGACGAATACTTCGCCCGCTCGAGAAAATGGCAGCTCCCGCCGTTTTGCTTTTTGGCGGCCAGAAACAGAGCCAATCACAAGCCAGGAGACTCTGCACTCCACCCAGCATGACGTGGTACCCTTACACGTCGATAGCAGTGGTTGGCTGGCCAGATCAGGTGACCCTGGGATAGACTAGCCGCTGCCCGCGCTGCTCGGATCATTCTGTGTCTGGATGCCGCTAGGGAGAGAGCTGCTGCTGGTCAGGGAAAGCGTTAGGGTGTTCTATTAGCTTACTGTTAGGCAGGAGGCAGCCTCAGAGGCATCCATGCATGCTGCCCCTGCTGTTTCCTGTCCATTTCCGTGGTGTTTCCATCCTTTTCTGAGGTTCCCAGGTGTTTGGCCAAGCTTCCCTGTGCAGAGCCTTGGTCCCCTTGAAAAATGCTCGAGTCTCCCATTGACTTCAATGGGGTTCGTTATTCGAGACGAGCACTCGAGCATCGGGAAAAGTTCGTCTCGAATAACGAGTACCCGAGCATTTTAGTGTTCGCTCATCTCTATATCTGACACTTTCATTCCATCTGTGACACTCTCATTCCAGTAATTGTCTGTGACACTCTCATTCCAGTGACTGTCTCTAAAACTCTTATTCCAGTGACTGTCTCTGACACTCTCATTCCAGTGACTGTCTCTGTCTCTGATTGTCACTTTGTCTATGGGGAGAATTATCAGAAGTGTCTGAGAGCAGAGCTGCTATTGTTGCCCATGGCAAACAACCGGAGCTCAAGTTTCATTTTTCTTACAGCTGTTTATAAAATTACAGCTGATCTCTGATTGGTTTGAATGAGCAACTGGAACAGTTTTGCCTCAGACATTTCTGCTAAATCCCTATCTTTGTGTCTCTATCCATCTTACCGCACACATAGGCTGTTTTATACTCATTGCCTTTAATAACCAATCAAAGCTCATAGCTCATATTAATGACATGTGGCAAAACAGCAACCAATTATGGCTTAGCAGCAGCAGCAAACAATGGCTCGTGTAGATGGTGGTTAATAAGTGTATTTTGGAAAGCGCAGGGTTAAAATTTTTGGCTCAAAACCAAGACTACAATGTTCCTGAGTCACAGAGAGCAGCTGTGCAAAATGTGGAGATTGTAAATGCAAAAGTATACACACACATACACTCAGATTTATATATTACATGTATTGTATGTATATTGTTTTTTAACCTTTTTTACCTGGCAAGTGTATATTTTAAGTGTGTACTTTTTTGTATATTACATTTTTAAAATTGAATAAGTCTCTGCTCGTAGTCTCTCACATAGTCGTAGAGATTTAGGATAACAAGTTTCTTATAGCAAAATTCATTTGATTATTGCATGTTCTGGGTGATTTACCAGTGGGAATTGTCTACGTGAATGAGGCGCCCACAGTATTCTTAGTATAAGTAAATTGTTGATGTTCACAGCATAAGAGAATGCTATGGAGTAGATTTACCAAATATACATAGTTGGACATGATTTATGTTGTAAATTTGGAGGCTTCCTAGTGTAAGTGTACCCCATGACTGAACTCAAGAGTGGGGGTTCATCACAGCAGTCATTACTATATGCATAACCACTCCACTATGGACAACCCCCTACATCCCCTGGAAGCTAGCAGAACATGAAAGGTCACATGTTAAAGTTTACTAAAAGTGGCCAATCCCTTTAATGCATTTACTTAGCATTTTGTTTATTGATATAAAAAAAAATTACTAACACTTCTGTTCTTGACATATTTATATTTTATAACATTTTTTCCAGATTTTTTTTGTTTGTTTGTGTGTACTCTATATTTGCTACCCTTGCAGGCTTTTTTACCCAATGTATTGCAATGTAAGCCATATTAGGGCAAATATCAGTTAAATGGGTAACTTGTTTTTATATAATATTATATTTGAACAAATAAATATTCATTACAATAATCCGGATCCTTAATTTGTGAGAACTTACATTGTGATCATAAATAAGTAAGCAAAGTGAAGGGTGAAATCATCGCTTTTTCACCCTCCAAAATACACATTCTCCTTTTATTAACTGATTTTACAGTGACATTTCCCAAAAATCATCTTTCCTTCAAAAGGAAAAATTGATCAAAGCAAATTTCATTAACCTTATGGTAGAGAAATGGATCCACTTTACACATATCTATCTTTTCTCTCTGTAAATATCATAAAAATGTGAAAAATGATTTTGTCATTGAGTGTCCTGATGTACGGTTGGAAGAGTTGTGAATGTTCTGATACGAACAATAAGAGGAATGTTATCATGCTACACAGTGTCCAGAGCATCTCACATTGGGACATTCCTTAGATATTCTCACATTGACTTCATAACGCTTGTTTTTCTTATTCTGCCGCAGCTCATCATTAAAAACATGTTTTCAAAAAAATAAAATGTTTTCATAAACTATACAATCGTCTAGTGCTATCTCAATAAAAGGATGTCTACCACCAGGATAGAGATTTGTAAACCAAGCGCACTGACATGCTGGTGTGTGCCCTCCCTGGCAGGATTCACTCATCTTTTAGCTTCTTATTCACTGGTTCTTACAAGAAAGGATTTTACAATTATGCAAATGAGCCAGAGGGTCTCTAGGCTTCATAGGTTTTAATGGAGTCTGGAGCCCCTTGGGCTAATTAGCATACTTTTTATTCTTAATAATAAGGGCGTACAAAGCATAAAGAATATCAGAAAGGGGCACACACCTGTATGTCAGTGTGCTTGGTTTACAATCATTCATCCTGGTTGTAGATTTCCTTTAAACGTACACATTTATTCAGGGAATCTTCTTTTAGGACATCTACCACCAGGATGAACAATTGTAAACCAAGCACACTGACATACTGGTGTGTGCCCCCTCTTTCAGGATCCACTCTTCTTTAAACCTCTTATGCCCTTGTTTTTGAAAAAAAAAGGCTTTAAACATTATGCTAATGAACCTGAAGGGCTCTAGGCTCCTAACACCTACGGAGTCGGAAGCCCTTCAGGCTGATTTGCATAATTTTAAAAGCTTTTCTTTTTAGAAACCAGGATATAAGAAGCTAAAAGAAAAGCATATCTTTCCAGTATGTCAGTGTGATTGTTTTACAACCTTTGATCCTGGTGCTAGATGTCCTTAAGGTCCATAAGGTCCATAAGGTCCATACCGGATATATTAAACTGGGTCCTATGGGCTCATTGAGGAATGAGTAACATTAAAAAGATTGTTCAGGATGAAAGGGCTTTTTACTTTAAATTTCATGGTGACATAAAATGAGTAAAACTAGAGAACAAATAAAATGTAACTTCATTTCCTCCAAGGTGATTTGGTACTGGATCACCTACAGTGCTTCAGGTCTCTGTTGGGCCTCGAGAGTTGAGGGGTGAGGGTCCATCATCTTCAAACTAGAGTGTTTGGATCATCACAGCTTAGCTGCTGTTTGGCTGTAGTACATGCAGTAGGAAACTGATCCTTAATTCAAACCGTGGTGTCGTTTATAGGGTAAAGGAGGATCTGTAGCAGTGCGTGATGTGATGGCCGCTTGGCATCTTAGCGCAAGTAGTGGTGTTGAGTCTCCGAACTTATGAAAGAAATCGAAAGTGCATGGGTGGTCCAGTGTAGGATCCTAAATTATGTTTTGCGCATTCATTATGATTTTTATTATCTATGACAAGCCTTTGTGCGTGTTACATTTTTTTCTGTAATAGTAATACGTTGCCCCAAAGATGGATTAATAGCCAGCACTCGAATTTAAAGTTAAAATGGGGGATTACTCTATTTACTCAAAGTGTGAAGTTTAAACTCTCGCTCCCAGAGTATTTCTCAAGCCTGAAGAGGATCTAGGAGTAAGAGACAAAATGTCCCCCTATAGACCATTACGGAAGTCCCTTAGTAGTAATATGGGGTACAATGGACTGCTCCATTGACTCTTACGGGACTTTACCAGGATGACTGAGCCCAGACGTCCTACTTATTATATAGGGCTCAGGGTGAATTTTGACCCCCAGACAAGTATATTTGCTTATAAACCCCTTTTTTTTACCATCTTAAATTCCCTTTAAGATGCTTATTGATGACTATTATAAAATACCAAGACACTATTATAATCATGTGCAGAATTTCCATCTACCTAATAACATTGGGAATTTTTGGTTTCTTACTTGCGGTGAAGTCAGAATGCTATCGGTGTAGGTTAGCCTCGAGCTGTGCTTGTTTACAAGGTGATTTTGCATTTAGTATCTTGTTGTCATTAGACAAAAACTGTAACTCAGGGATAAGTGTAAAGCGCTGGATACAGATGAGCTTATTAGGCTGCAGGTCACACACATGCTAGAGGGGACTCCTTTGCTACTCATGTTATTAGGATGTAAAAATGAATAATATAGGGATTGTGTAAGTACATCAACCTAAATTGTAAGGACAATCGATAAGGACAAATAGTGCGAGTGTTGGATAGGAGATCCTTGGGGCCAATAAAATATTTTCTGTTTTGGTACATCACCCTCTATCATCCCTAGAAAAAGAGCATGAATGGGATCATCTTTAGCTAGATCTCTATGGTTAAGTATTGGGTCAAACTTTTGGCCCACCGGGGAATCCTTTGGTACTCTGGTGGGGCACTCCGACACTGTGTAGTAATGTGCTTAATTTAAACTTTTAACCTAAATAATCTAAGCCAGGGTTTCCATTCCATAAGAGCAATACACATAGTAGCTTTTAGGTTCCATTAAAATGGTCTTCGGGAAAGATGTTGCTCTTTCTCAAAGGCAGGGTGAATATTTTCTAGGTCTTTAAAAGAGGTTTTAAAAGCAAATATCAAAATTGGAATATGTGCATAACGGACTAAGTAATATATATTCTACACCCACCGGCCACTTTATTAGGTACACCTGTCCAACTGCTCGTTAACACTTAATTTCTAATCAGCTAAGCAAATGGCGGCAACTCAGTGCATTTAGGCATGTAGACATGGTCAAGACAAGATCAACCAGAAATCAAATATATAGAACGCTACTGTAGGCTTCAAGATCAAGAAGCTGTTTGTATTCTCCTATGGCTATTTTCTAGCCAAGTATCAAAGGAAGCACAGTACTATGCCGGATGAGATGACACTGAGTTATTGCCTAATAGAAATCCAACCCCTACTGAATTTTGCCACTTCAGCCTTTGCTATGGATATGTGCGCCACTAAGCGCAGAACACAGCGTCCCCTGCTCGAGATCGAGCAGGGGAAATACTCGTCCGAGCAACGAGCCGTCTCGAGTACCCTAATGCTCGACCGAGCATCAAGCTCGGACGAGCATGTTCGCTCATCTCTAGATTTAACACATGGGCCAGGCATGGCACATGTTTCAGTCTGCCGAGTTGCAGAGCCGCCACCAGGTTACGGCCGTTGTCACACACAACCATGCCTGGCTTCAGGTTCAGCGGTGCCAGCCACAGATCAGTCTGCGCCGTGATTCCCTGTAATAGCTCTTGGGCGGTGTGCCTTTTATCGCCTAGGCTCAGCAGTTTGAGCAGCGCCTGCTGTTGCTTAGCGATGGCACTGCTGCTGTGCCTAGAGCTACCGACTGATGGCGCCATGCCCACGGATGGTAATTCGGAGGAGGAGGTGGAGGAGGGGTGGGAGGAGGAGGAGGCATAGTAGGCCTTTGAGACCTGGACCGAGTTAGGCCCCGCAATCCTCGGCGTCGGCAGTATATGACCAGCCCCAGGGTCAGACTCGGTCCCAGCCTCCACCAAGTTAACCCAGTGCCGTCAGCGATATATAGTGGCCCTGCCCGGCAGCACTCGTCCACGTGTCTGTGGTCAGGTGGACCTTGTCAGAAACGGTGTTGGTCGGGGCGCGGATGATGTTGTCTGACACGTGCTTGTGCAGGGCTGGGACGGCACATTGGGAAAAGTAGTGGCAGCTGGGGACCGAATACCGAGGGGCGGCCCGCCGCCATGAGGTTTCGAAAGGCCTCGGTCTCTACCAGCCTATAGGCAGCATCTCCAGGCTAAGCAGTTTGGAGATGTGGACGTTGAGGGCTTGGGCGTGTGGGTGGGTTGCACTATACTTCCTTTTGCGCTCCAGCGTCTGGGGTATGGAGAGCTGAATGCTGGTGGATGCTGTGGAGGATCGTGGAGGGGAAGATGGGGTTTTCGCACGGGAGGTGTTTGGGCTGGGGTCCTGGGCAGGGGGCTGACTAGCAGATGACACAGGGGAAGGAGCAGTGGTGTGCCCGGCCGGAGGTGAACGGGCTTGGTGCCATTGAGTGGGGTGTTTAGCATTCATATGCCTGCGAATACTGGTGGTAGTTAAGCTAGTAGTGGTGGAACCCCTGCTGATCCTGGTTTGGCACAGGTTGCACACCACAGTCCGTCGGTCATCCGGTGTTTCTTTAAAGAACCTCCAGACTTCTGAAAATCTAGCCCTCGCCACGGGAGCTTGACTATGTGAAACATTTGGCGCTGATGCACCAGCTCTGGCCCTGCCTCTCCGTCTGGCCACACCACTGCCTCTTCCAACCTGTTCTGCTATAGGACTCGCCTCCGTCTCAGAAGCACTGTGTTCACCCGGCCTATCAACCCAGCTTGGGTCTGTCACCTCATAATCCTCTGATCCCTCAGTCTGCTCCCCCCTCGGACTTCCTGCCCTGACAACAACTTCACCACTGTCTGACAACCGTGTCTCCTCATCGTCCGACACCTCTTTACACACTTCTTCCACTACGTCAATAATGTCATCATCACCCACAGACTGCGACCGGTGGAAAACCTGGGCATCGGAAAATAGCTCAGCAGCAACCGGACAAGTGGTTTGTGACTGTGGGAAGGGTCCAGAAAACAGTTCCTCAGAGTATGCCGGTTCAAATCCAAAATTTTGCTGCGAGGGGGCAGACTGGGGGGAAGGAGGCTGAGGTGGAGGAGCTGGAGGAGTGCTGATTTCGGTGACATGGGTGGACTGCGTGGAATACTGACTGGTGGACAAATGGCTAGAAGCATTGTCCTCAATCCACGACATCACCTCTTCGCACTGTTCTGGCCTCAACAGTGCTCTACCAGTTACTTGAGACATGATGAACCTAGGGAGTGTAGCTCTGCGGGGTTCCCCCGCTCCCTCATCAGCAGGTGGTGTCTCACCCCGCCCAGGACCACGGCCTCTGAACCCTGCAGTAGTTGGACGCCCACGTCCACGCACTCGTCCTCTACCCCTAGCCCTCGGGTTAAACATTTTCAAAATTAAAGTGTAAACTTTTTTTTTATTTATTTATTTATTTATTTATTTTTTATTTTTATTTTTTTTGTAAAAATAGAAATGCAGGTCATTCTTTATAACATTATATCATGTGCACACAAAATTGAGGCAACTCTATTTACTAATTCCAACCAATTTTATACATTTTAAACCCTCCCCCCCCCCCCCCCCCCCCAAACGCCGGCAAATTCACCGGGGGGAAAAAAAAAAAAAAAAAAAAAAAAAAAACTAAACAAGGCAAAAGAAAAAAAAAAGGCCATCAATGCAACATGGCGATCCAGGTACGGGCATATAAAGACATATATTCACACCTGTTACACAAATAGCCTTCTCTCGTTATCCTCTAAATTTTCAATCCATTGCCTCCACTTTTTCCAAAAGTCATTCCTCTTCCCTTTAGCAATATTATGCCTCTGTTCTTGTTTCAAGATTTTTAATATATATCTTAACCACATAGTTAGGTTAGGTACTTTTTCCGACATCCACATAGCTCGACCGAGCATCAAGCTCGGACGAGCATGTTCGCTCATCTCTAGATTTGAACAAATTTAACAAACTGCTGTGCTTTAATATGCAGACAAAAAGGCTTATTTACTAAGGGTCCGTGGATCGCATTTCCCTCTGGATTTGCGTTGCTGGGACAGGTACTTAGAAGGGGATTGTGTCATACATGATCGGATTTTGGCACAGCGGCGCCGGCTTTCATGCAACAGAAATCAGGGGGCAGGCCATCGGACGATCTGACTGATTCGGCAAGTAAATGTGCCCCAATATAGCCAAAAGCATAATATAAAGAAAGGGGGAGATTTATCGGACAGGCGACTGTGACATTTTTTTGCACAATAATTTGCGACTTTCTAAGATAATGTTAGACTGCCACGGGTGCAATTTAATACAAGGAGACTCCACCTAAGACAAATTATACTATGAAACATGACAGAAATTAAACTACAAAACTACAAAGAGAAAAGATAAATCCCCCCTAAAACTTTGTCATGGTAACACCTGGACTATATTTATCCCCTACATCCCATAGTAAAAACTGAGTTGGCTTTAAGATGCACCATAAATTATTACAATACACCATTTTAAGATATGGTTGTTTCTAATTGCAATAACTAAATCATTTGTCCAGGATGGGATATATTTTTGATGAACCCCAAGTATGGTAAGAATAGAGAAAAATTGTATACTTAGGGCTTAAGTTTGGGTGCAACTTGTCGTAACTGGGTGTAACTATATATGAGCCGTATGGTGGCCCAATCCCACGGGCTGCACACAGTACAGTGGACGGAAGTCCCTGCAGTATAAAGAAATATAATGCAGAGACTTTCCCTCTGCCCGGCGAACTGCTGTGCCGGAACTGTAATAGTTACTATAGTTCCGGTATGGCTGTTCATCCAGGAAAGGAAACATCTGCACTATGTGCAGCCTGTGGGATCGGGCCACCAAAGGGCAAGTACACATGGGCTGCACACGTTTGTATCTGTGAGTAAGTGTCCCTGATTTATCATGGTGGATTTTGATGGATTTCCTTTAAGCAGCAGAAGAGCTTGGTAACTTTACTTCATTTTTTAATAATATGTGTAAGTGTGGGGGGCAGGATATTAGGTAATTTATCAATATACATCTATTATGCATTCTGCACCGTTTTTTTTAAATGTAAATTAAAAGCCCCTACCTCGTCAGCTGCTATTCCTGTCCATAGAATATCTGAAGATGGAGGGTCATGTGCTCCTAACTGTCCATGACCAATCTCCCTTCCAGGACCTTATAATAGTATTCATTGTCCTGGACCAGGACCTTACATGCACTGTTCAGCCTTTACGATACATCAGTATTGCAGGGTATTATAATGAACAAGCAATTGTATGTATGCTTATTCATGTCCCATAGTGGGACAAATAAAAAAGGATAAAAAAAAATAAATAAGGGGTGCAGATTTAAAAATAGAGGGATATATATGAGGTTTCTGATATTATATATTTCAAAAATGATCCCCAAAAAGTCAATTCAGAAGTTTCCTTGAAAATATAGTTAAATTTATAACGATGTTCGATTTGTGTGACTTTAAACATTATGAAAACATAAAGCAGACATGTGGAATATGTTATTTAGTGACTTCTTTGGTTGATAAAACTATTTGTCTGAAAAGGAGATAGTTTAAAATTTTGAAAATGGAGAATTTTTCAAAAATTTTACCAAAATGTAATTTTTTAAATAAATAAATATAAAACATATCAACCAAAATTGCCAGTATTTGCAGTAATGTAATTGACAAAAACAGTCTCAAAATCATTTTGGTAAGTTAAGGAGTTCAATTCTTATGGCCGTATAAAGCAACACCATTGTCATGCCCTGTGCCCGTGTGTAACTGGAATTGTTGGAAGTCTTGTGTCCCATGTGACGATAAATGCCAAGCTAAGTCTTCTATTTTGAATGGCAAGTACTACACCCCCTATGGGGAGTTTTTGCTACACCCCCCCTCTTCACTGCACCATCTTTAAGAGAGCATCCACAAGCGTTATCCACCTTTACCTTCACAAATTGCTATTCTACATTATCCATAGACTATTTTTCTACGACGTTTATGCAATGATAACCGTGATTTCTACTTTTTTTCTGTATTGTCGCTGAAAACCGAGGCCACCGCCAGCTTCAAAGACAAATGTTGTCCCTCAGTGTTAACAAAGAGACACGTGCCAACTCACACTGCATCTATCAGTCAGCTTCACTTACCGACATTAATTAGTTTGATAATGTCTTGTCTCTCCTTTGGGATCATCCTGTCGGTGTTTGCAGGTATTCTCTTTATGCCTGAGATCTGATCTCCTTACAAGGACATATGCTACGACTTCTATTTTCTGAAGATCTAGCAATGTACTGTGTTTTTCTTCAGAACTATAAAGGAAGGGATTGCTATATACAGTATGCTATCACTTTTATGACCCTCTTGTTATCTGATATATGCTCTTTCAACACCCAAGGACGCAGCCAGTTTCTAGCTTTAAGGGGATGTCCACTTTAAAGGGAATCTGTCATCAGGAGCCCTTTTTCTGGCTCCCCTATGTCCCCATAGAGAATAGTGTGCACATTGCCAAAGTAAAACTGGCTTTTTTCAATAAAAAGAAAAGTTGGATGAAAGTTACTGTTTTTGCTACATAGCAGTGTCCCCTGTCCTATGGGTGTGGATAGTAAGAAGAGGTCCTCCGTTCCGTCAAGTGTCTATTTCAAATGAAGAAAAACACCCAGATCCCTCCTATTTGAAATAGAGGCATGACAGAGCTGTTTTTGCCGGGTGTTGGTGGGAAACCACTCCTCACTGGCCACTCCCATAGGACATGGAAAACTACTCTGCAGGGAGAAAGGTCAACTTTTATCTAAATTTTCTATTTATTGGAGAAAGTTTTATTATAAACTGGCCATATCTACTATATTCTCTATGGGGACATTGGGGAGCCAGAAAAAGGGCTCTTGATGGCAGGTTCCCTTTAAGCAAATTCTAGCAATTAATTAATATCGTATTTGTGCTTAAAGTTATTACATTTTTCAATTTAATTCCTGTATCAATTCTTCACCATTTTCTTGATCTCTGCTTGTTGTCTTCTTTCTATCGTGCAACAGGAAGCTTCATTGTTTACTTCCTGTAGATAAACACCAGTCCATGATCATGTGATGTTACACAGGTGCACGCCTCGTTATAACACAAAGCGCTATCAAAGCTGCGTGATGTTAACTAGCCATGTACCTGTATTTTTGTGTCATGGGGGCAGACTGATTTGGCAAGCTCTGTGCAGTGCCACGCTATAGAAATAAAGGAATTATTATTAATGATTAATTTTATGAGCTATATAAATAGGCCATTTCATTGATATTGCCAGGTAAGGGGTTTCTTTATAAAATTAGATGCATTTCTAATGGTACTATTTTGAGGTGGCTATGTACTATTGGCAGAAACTTTTTTTTTGGGGGTAGGGCAGTTGATTGTAAAAAAACATCAATTCTGCAATTGTTTGTTGTTGTTGTTGTTCATCATATAACCTAAGTAACATGATAGATTTATATAGTTCAGTACCATTACGACAATACCGAATTTTTATATTTTTGCTTACAATTTACTAATTTTGTAGAATAAAATCCAGTGTGGGGAACACATCTATAATTTTTGCATCACCATTTTCCATGTGGCAAAGCTGTCTTAATTAATGGTCCATACAGCTGGTTGAGGGACATTTTGTGGGACATGTTGTACTTTACAACAGCACCAGGTCTACTACACTAATCTCATATCCTCTCTTTCTAATAATCCCAAAAGGCTCCTCAATACTCTTCACCCCTTACTAACACGAAGGTGCAGCCACCTGTCACAGGCCTTGGGGCTGAAGACCAAGTCACCTATTTTAAAGATAAAATTGACTGTATTTGACAGGAAATAATTTCCCAGTCCACCAACTCCATTAATCCTCTTCTCTCTGGTACCTCACCCAGCGCGCTCTCTTCTTATGAGACAGTCACAGAAGAAGTGTCCAGGCTCCTTTCCTGTACTTGCCCCACTATCTACATTGGTGACCCCATCTCCTCACATCTCGGACAGTCCCTCTCTCCTGCAGTCAGTCACTTGTGACCTCACTAAAAACTTCAACCTCTCTCTCTCTTCTAGTGTTGTTCACTCTTCTTTCAATAATTCGGTTGTTACCCCATTCCTAAAGAAACCTTCCCTGGATCCGACCAATCTCTTATCTTCCTTTCATCTCCGCAAGACCTGGTCTATTCTTGACTGACTTGTTATCTCTCTGCTAACTCCCTTTTTGGCCCCCTACAATTTGGTTTTTGCACCATGCATTCCACTGAAATTGCTGTTTCTAAAGTCTCCATTGATTTCCTCACTGCTTAATCCAAAGGTGACTATTATCTCCATATTTCTGGATCTTACAGCACCATTTGATACATTGGACCACCAGCTCCTCATTAGGATGCTTTACTCCATTGGCCTGAAGGACACTGTAATATCTTGGTTTTCTTCTTTCTTTGATCCTCACAGCATCGCCCTGAAGCCAGCACTGCCACTGGCTCTACAGACACGGTCTTTAGGGGTTAATCAGAGCTACTTGGTCTAATCAGATCCAGTGTAGCTCTGATCCAACATGTGCCCCAACAGACATTTCCCCTGTAATTTAGGCTCATACAGATGCCCCAGTTACAAGTGAAAACCAGAAGAAAAAGAAAATGTAAGAAAATAAGAGAGAAATATGAAAATGTCCCCCATGGATCTTTTATGAACTTATGAGGGACATATAAAATGAATGCACACATATTAATAGATATTTAAAAATACACATAAATATTCCCCAATAAAATAAATAAAAATCCCCTGTTACACTATTATAAACATTGCCATAGTCATGTTGTTTGCCCCAAACTATACATATTATATATCAAAACGACTGTCACACACAAGGGAATTAATTTAACATGGTAATTTTGAGTTAATTTAAAAACTGAAAAAATATATACAATACATTACAAAAAGAAATACATTTTTCTCCAGTTTTGTAACTTTACTGAAATAAACTAAAAAATAAAAAAAATGTCCATGTCAATTTTTTTCTTATTTTTAACTAAAAAGACCCAGCATTTTTTATGGTATTGTACAAAACAAGGAAGTAGGAGCCTTTAAATCAAGTATAAAATTTCTTAGAATTGCTCAGGTCAGTAAAGCCTTTTTGCCTAGTCTAAAGAGGTTAATCCAATAAGGTGGCTTTCAAGATGCCAGTAAAAATCCTGTTAGACTCCCTTACCCATTACTTGTTTGGGTATACAGAGAGTAAGTTTCCCTTTAATTTCTGAAAAAATAAATGGTTGTCCCAGAACTTTTGATTCTCTCGTTACAAAATTTATGATGTTGTGATTTCTCTGGAACTCTACTCCTTTATTCTCTCCCTCTATGTGTTGGCCTGTTGCTAATGATGAAATTAAAGGCTGGCTGTTTCCAACAGTGGGATAGCTTAAACAGCTCCCTTGTGTTCACATTCTGACCTCCATTCCGTTCCTGACTACGCTCCTATGCTGCCTGTCCTGTCCTTCCGCTACGTCCCGACTCTGATCCCGTGCTGCTTGTCCTGACCTCCTGCCTGTCCTCGACTCTGTCTCTGCCTCACAACTCTGTAGCTCGCCTTCGTCATCACTCAAGACAGTCACACTTGTGGAGTGACCTGGTGGTACCACGCCACAACAAGTCCAACCTTCTTTGTGGCGGGCTCTGGTGAAAACCTGGTGCCATTTAGTCTCCGCTCCCAGGTGTTGGCTTACGTCATTATCCGCGGTGATACAGTTGGTCTACTACCCCTGGTGCCTGACAGTAGGTAGAGAGGGTTAGATATTGCACTGGACCAGGCAACTTCAAGCACATCAAAATCAGTTACTGATACTGTTCTGTATCGGAACACAAAAGAGCAAAAATCCACAAACTATTATGTGGCTAGACAGCCCCTTTGATCAATAACTCATGATCGGATCTTGTGTTTCTATTTTTCGGACCTAACCTTATGGGATAGGTTTTCTACCACATGACCCTGTCCATCAGTATTGTTTAGATTAAGAGGCCATTTGCCGAGAACATGTTCAGGAATTGCAAATAATTCATGTTTTTTTTGCTTCTTACTGCTATATTACAAGTATCTCATACATAGTCTCCAATCACCAGGACACTCACATGCACCACTGGTTAAATAAAAAAAGATTACAAGAGCCTTTGTGTGTCATGTTATCTGCTTCTACTATCCTCTAGATGCTTGGTCGACCTTGTATATCCAAAAAAACACAAAACTCAGTAGACCGGTAGACACATGCCGGTATTTGTTTTCTGTAATGAAATATATTGGTTCTAATTGATCCCAGTGGCAATATTTCCATTCCGGTCAAAGTCTAGATTTTGTCTTATTACCACCAATTCAGTGGTTTGCATCAAAACCTTTCTTTTTCTTTGCTCGTTTACTTGTATCTCTAGCATAATCCTGTTTATGTTCTTGTCAATCTTACCATGAGTGAGTCTGATTTTATCTCCAGGTCTCATCTCAGTGTAGCACCTGATGGTATGTGACATCTCCGACTTTCAGGCCTATTTACAATCGTTGCTTGGCACAAGAAATGCATTGGGGATTATTTTCAATCAACTTTCCATGCAACATAAGTATTCTAGCTCATGGAGAGACGTACATCCATACATACCTATTATCATGTATAACTGCACTGCTGGAGGAAGTAGATTTTTTCATCCTACATGATTTTTTTTCTATCCCACTTGATAGCACAAAGTTAGACAGACTAAATTTGAGGGCTTGGGCATTTAGACTTTTGAGTAACATACAACAATCTCTACTTTTACTAAAGCACACTCCTTTTTTTATTCTAGTCAAAATAACTTTTATAAAAGTGTCTAAAATACAAAGCAGTTTTTACATTTTTTTGATGAAAATTACCTCTAAATTTTGGTACCATGAATCATTAAGTTTAAATCCCTTGTTACCAATCAGATTGCCTCAATGCCCAAAAGTATCCATTCCTGTCATCAGGAGTATTAATTTTTAGCTGGTGACAGATTCCAATACATTATGATATGCATATTTTAAAAATGCCTTGTCAGCATTCTAAAATAATCTTAGTACTTTACAAAACTTTATTTCACATTACCTGGCTCCCTGCCAGAAGAGTGTTGTGAGTCCCATGGGAAGAGGGGCAGCTGCAGCAGCCCACCTGTGCCTGTGTCTCAGTCTCCCCATGCATTCTTCCTCCACTCCACACTATGCCCCTCCCTCCCCTGCCCGCTCAATGCACTCCCATGCTCAATTCCTTCCTAGGACTCGCCACACATTGCTGGCAGGGAGCCACATAATGTGAATTAAAGTTTTATAAAGTACTGAAATGATTCACAATGCTGACAAAGACATTTTTTAAATCTGTATAGCAGAGGCTATTGGAACCTGTCACATTCCAAAGAGATGCTAAGGAGCTAAAGTATAAGAGTAACCAGGAGCTGCCCTATCCCCCACAGGGTTTTCCAAAATACCTTTAAAGGAAGTGGCCACTAAAGATGTGCTGCTTTACATGTTCTTGGGGGAAAAGGATAGTTCTGCATTAAAGGGGTTGTATAAACTTATGAAATAATGCTTAATATACAGCTGGTACACCCACCTATCATGATAACGGACCCTTGCACTGCAGTTATATGGCATCAGCCAGAGATAGCCCAGCACTGTGCTCAGCAATTTCTGATGGCTCTAATAGAATAGGAGATCCCATTCTTATGATTGGTGGGTGTCCCCTTGTCCCACCTTAACTGATTAGTAAGTTATCCACTATCATGTGGCTTGAACAACCCCTTCAAAAGAAAAATGGTTGGTTTTTATGGAATGTATGTATATATTTCCCACGATGAATGCTAGAACTCTTGTGTACTAAAACACTTGACTACCCGTATTTTTTTGACTATAAGGTGCACCGGATTATAAGGCGCACCATCAATAAATGCCTGCTAAAATGTCTAGGTTCATATATAAGGCACACCGGATTTTAAGGCGCACCTGATTATAAGAATGAATTACCAGCAGGTGGCAGACCTGTGCACAGTTCAAGGCAGCTGTTGTCTGTATACGGTTCATATATAAGGTGCACTGGACTATAAGGCGCACCTTTGGTTTCTGAGAAAGTCAAAGGATTTTTTGTGCGCCTTATAGTCCAAAAAATAAGGTAAATGAATACGCGATCCAGCGGCACGTTCTCTGTGGAGGATTCGGTACTTTCGGCGATTCACTAAGGTAGTCCGCCCAATGTCCACCAGGTGTCGCTGCTGCACTGAAATCCGTGGGAGTTCACGATCTGTTCCTGGGTGCAGGTAAGCGCATGCCAAGCGACACTTTTAAAAAAAATACGGCGTTTTTTCCGAATCCGTCGGGTTTTCTGATGGCCACACCCCCCCCAACCGATTTCCGTTGCGTGCATGCCGGCGCCGATGCACCACGCCGATTGCGTACCAAAAAACCCGGGGCAATTCAGGGAAAATCGTCACAAAACAGTAATATACGGATAACCCGACGGAAAAACGAGATTCGGGCCCTTAGTAAATTACCCCCACTGTGTTGCTGGTGACTAACTCATGCTACACATTTACCTCCTGTACCATCCCTTCTTCCTCACAGATTTTAAGCTAGGCCCTATCCATTACTGTTTGCTTTAGTTCAATTTTGTCTGAATACTGTATGTACACTATGATTTGAAACTTATTGTATCCCATAGAAGGGAGAATTAAAACCAGGGGACAATCTATTAATACAACAAACTTTATTAATTGTTTATATTTCAAAACATAAAAACTGCAGATGGAGTGTTGTAGACAGTAAGTTAACACCAATAATACCCAAAATGTTATGGTATTGGGTAACGCTCACCCATATCGCTGGCGATGGCACTGTGGGTATCAAGGGTAATGCTGTCCACCACACATGTTTCAGCTAGAACAGTCTTCGCCACCCCCGGACAAAGGCTGTTCTAGCCGAAACATGTGTTGGGGCAACGTTACCCTCGATACCCAAAGTGCCATTGCCAGCGATATTGGTGAGCGTTACCCAATATGGATTTGAACTAAAGCTAGGGGTTTGTGTCTTTCTCTTATATGCACATGCATTTTGGTACTGTTTCCTTATATGACATTGTGCTCACCTTATCCCAAATCTGAACTGTAATTGAGATGAATGTATGAAATTACTTTCTAGTGATCACTGCACATTTTTTGGGGTATCATTGGGGGTAACTTACTGTCTGCAATACTCCACATACTGTTTTTATGTTTTTAAATATAAACAATTAGTAACATTTGTTACATTAATACATTGTCCCCCGGCTTTAATTCTCCCAATTATGGGATACAATAGGTTTCATGTGCATTAAGTTTTTCGAGGGGTTAGTGTTAATTCTGGGAATTGAGGGGCTGCTGAGGCTGTTTTTGTATACAGGCAGTCCCTGGGTTACGTACAGGATGGGTTCTGTAGGTTTGTTCTTAAGTTGAATTTGTATGTAAGTCAGAACTGTATATTTTATAATTGTAATTCCAGACAAATTTCTTTTGGTCTCTGTGACAATTGGATTTTAAAAATGTTGGGTTGTCATCAGAACCAGGATTAACATTAAAGCTTCATTGCAGACACCATTGGTAACTGTTAGAGCTGTTTATTGTAGCCTAAGGCTAAAGTACAGTAAATTACCAATTACCACAGGTCCGTTTGTAACTAGTGGTCATCTGTAAGTGGGGTGTTCTTAAGTAGGGGACCGCCTGTATACCTAAACATCAGAAAATAAGTATTATGAAATAAATCTTTGGTCATTCCCTATCTTTGTTCACAAAATTTGGTATTTATTTGTACCCTATGATTTTCAAGGTGATGCAGAATTTTGGGCGCTCTATTATTAAATATTCATAATTATTTTTATTATTAATATTTTCACTTTCGTAGATGAGAAAGCTATGTACATTATACGATTATACTTGTTTTACCCCATGATTTCATCTTTTTTAGAATTCAACGGATAAAGATTAACTTGAAACCAGAGAATGTAATTTCCCAGAAACTAATTGGAAAACTATTGTGTCACTAGCGCAAATTATTTATGCAGATTTGTTTCACCAGATTGTGCATTTCTTTCCATCGAAAAAAAAAACGCAAACTCAACAATTAAACACAGCGATTAATAAAGTAAATACATTGTGCATTAACAGAAGACAAATGAGCTTTCCGAAGGGCTCCGAACATTAAGTATCCATTGTTTATCCAAGATCTGTACAAAAAGTCAAAGTCTAAGTAATCTACAGAGTTCTCTGGAGGTCAAACAAAAAAGAAACTGTTGATATTTCTGTGGAGTTGAAATATCTTATGAGATTCTTGTACAGAACAGTCATTAATTCAACAATCAACTGGTGGCATGATCACAATCCAGTTGGGTATATTTACCATGTAGCCAAATTTTGGTGGGATGTATCCAAGCGCCATTCTGCAAGCATCAGAAACCAGCTGTTTTTTGGATCCATTTTCAAGCTACGATTTTTCTGTGACTGGGAGCAGGTCGGAGATCAATGGGATCATAAAACTCATACAAATACTTCACTGCTGCTGCATTACATTCACCAAAACATCACTACCTTGTAAGTATATGGAAAGGCTTCAGCCCCTGGTTTTACGAGGCCAGTGCTCTAACTTCTAAGATGTGTAGCCGGCTGGTCTCATAAACTAGGGGTCACGAGTTCAACTCTTGATGAAGTCTTTCTATCTACTTATGTGGTAGTGGTCTGTGAGAAAATGGTAAAATACAGTGTAACGCTGCAGATTGTCAGCCACTAGTTTTCTCATGGAAAATCTGCATTTTATATGCTTCAAGTATGGATAACCCTATGGTGCATTTACCAGTAGGTTTCAATTCTGCAGCCATTCCACCATGTGTGCAGCCTAACCCTACGGGCACCTTCAAACTGTTTTAGGCATAGTCATGTTCTTTGGACTAAATCAATTTTTGAAAAGATTTTATCAAAATTTTTGCAGTTATAAAGGGGTTTTCCCACAAACTAAAGTCAGGACATATCCAGGCCAGATCACGAAAACCAGGTGTCTGATGAGGTCCCACCTACCTCTGTCAGACCCCTCGTGGCTCCATCAGACTAATGGAGCAGAAGGCCGCGCATGACCGTTCTGCTCCATTAATCTCTATGGGGCTGATGGAAATTGCCAAGCGCCACACTCGCCAATCTCTCAGTGGGGTCTCAATGCAAGTTAGGCCCTGTCCTGTGGATAGGGCTGGATTTTTGTTCATGGGAAACCCCTTTAAGCTTGTATACCAAGCTTCTGTAAATCATGCCCTATAAGTCATCTGATGGGTTGGACAGCAACACCTCTTTGATCTTTACTGAAAATTTCCCAGGTTGTTTAATAACCAAATCAAACTTGACACGGGGCACAATTACTAAGAACAGTGCTGTGTGTACTATATGCAGTTTGTCTGTGTAGCGTGCAGAGGGCGCCACTCTGGTGTCTGTACTTCATGAATCTGGTGCTCCCTGCACTGACCTGACAGAGAGCACAAACTTTTTTTGGCACACTGTCCGATTGAGCACTGTAACGCCCCCCTTAAGTGTAGAAATTTGTGTTGCAAGAAGCATAGTGCAGCAACAAAACGTGTGTGACACAAATGTGGTACAGACACTTCTTAAATGCCTGTGCAAACAGATGGCACCTAACAGACTGTGCAAAGTTTGACAGAAAACTAGTGCACAACCCTTAGTAATGTGCCTCAGAAGGTTTGGGTGAGCAATCATCATACAGACATGGGGATTGCTGCATACTGCAGCAAACACCCACCACTAACACCCGTGATTGGTGCAAGCACCACTTATGGGTGTTTACCCTTTGATTGCCGCCGGCAGCTGTCAAGGTCATGCAGTGAGTGGCCACTGCCATCTTGTTTTCAATCTTCGCTCTCTGTGACGTCATCGGGGAGCGGCAATTGGTAGCCGTGGCTGTCTTAAGTCTTTGTAAGAAGTAAGGCTGCTTGGTTGCTGCAAATTTGTTGGAATGTGCTAGTGGCATTGAAATGAATCATGTGTAAAAATGCTATATACTGCAATACAATAGTATTGCAGTATATGATATGAAGGATCAGACTGTCTAGGATTAAAGTACCCTAGAGGATGTAAAAAATTGTAAAAAAAAAATTAAAAAGCCCAAAGCACCCAAAAACCCCAAATGTCACTTTACATCACATAAAAATTTTACTTAAAAGTGATCAAAAGTTTGCACAGTCCTCAAACTGGTAGCTATGAAAATGTCAGCCTATCCAGCAAAAAATGACCTCTTTCACAGCTCCATACACAAATAGTTATTTGCATCAATCTGCAGAGAAACCTTTTTAATTGTATGAAGTGATGAAGAGTTACACATAGAGGAGGAGAAATCATTGGAGGCTTAGAGAAAACAAAGTAATAGTTAGCAAAATGGGATTTACGACACGTTTGAAAGTTTCTCATTTAGGTATAAGCCTGATAGTTCAATGTAGTGCATTCTAGAGAATAGGTGCAGCTCGGGAGAAGTCCTGGAGAAGTGAATGGGAGGTTCAAATTAAGGAAGAAAGTAATATTAGATCATTGAAGGATCAAAAAGCATAGGATATGGCACAGAATTGTGCAATTAACTGGCTGAAGTTCCACATGTTGGCTATATGTAAACTCAGTGACTCATTAAAAGACATTTATCACCAGATTACCGGTGAAAGAGTATCCTAATTAGACTACTCATTTGGTTTCTTGCATCTTTATTAACTAAGTATTAACTTTGTAAAAATGTTGGAGGTGCTCAAGCTTATGACGCCCGAGCGCCTCTCGGATTGGCTTCCCCTGGCTTTTAATTTATGCACCGCTTCCCCCGCTGCAAGCCTCCTCCTGCTCCCGGCAAGGGAACTAGCAGAGATCACATGCTCTGCTTTCTCCACGCCTCGACTCGGACGTCACCGGATTGCAATTCCCAGGCCGGGAGCAAGGGAAGGCTTTCAGTGAGTAGGGGGAGGAGGCATAAATTTAAAGCACGCAAAGCCGAAAGGTGATTGGGTGCCATCAGCATGAGCGTCTCCAGCGCTTTTACAATGTTAATATTTTCTAAACAAACAGTCCCCACTGAACGAGCAGTCTAATTAGGACACTCTACCTCCAATAAACTGGTGATAGATGTCCTTTAAAGGATCCCCAGCGATACAGGTATTGATTTATTTTTTCCATTGGCATGCACTTTTACCAGCAATAGGGTCTCACGGCCACATTTTCGTCGGGTTTCGGGGATCGCGCCGGGGATTGTGATACACGCGATCGGATTATCTCGCAATTGCGATGGCTTTCACATATCAAATCTGGCAGGGGGGCCGGCCATCGGACAATTCAATGGATTCGATCTGAGCGCGATTTAACATTTACATTTTTGTCACAAGCCATGCACCAGGAAGAAGAAGGTGAACTCTGGCGGACCTGAGCAACACATGCAGGATATCGGGCGCAAGATGTACGTGGATCGCGACACATTGCATCATCACTGGAGGGAGTCCGAATCGGGGATCGCGAAAAGTAGTGCTGAAGCTTACATTCTACAGCTATTGGAAGTGCATGGCCAGTTTTATAGGTCTTTTATTACATTTACATTTTATAAGTGTGAAAATCTTAATACCCAGAAAGTCCACAAACAGTGCCACTTTTTCTACCTAAAAGGAAATCCTTCACTCTTCACTCAAACTGAGCAACCTCATTACATGGAATAATAAAAAAATGTTGCTTTAAATTAATTTTCACAATTATAAATAAGGAGTTAAATGGTAATTTCTGATCAGATGTATATCAGGTAACAGTATATTTGGCTTCCTGCATACAGGAACTGTAACTGTCATCAGTGGGTGAGCTCCACTCACATATCGATGGTGATAAAGACTACCCAAACCACAAAAAGTTGCATAGGGTCGTGGAATTCATGTCTGTGGGCATGACACCATAAAAGTAGATGGGAGTTTAGCCAGCCACTGAAAAAAACACCAAGAATACATCCCCATTTCATGTGGATTCTTTAGGCCCAGTTCACACATGCGTCAGTGATTTTTGCACAGAAACAAAAACATTGATGTATGGAAGATCTTCTGTTCACCTTCCATTCCCCATAGACTTCCCCTTCCATTCCCCATGAACTTTTAGTTACCTACCATTACAGCTCCATTTTATATGTAAACTTACAGGCTATATATTATATTGTGCTATATGATCATAACTACATACAGTTTTATACTATCAGTTTACAACCATTTTCTGTCTAAGAGGTTAATTGGCAAAATAATACAGACATTATAAAATAGGCGATGAAAAATTTCCAAACCCGGATCCTCATTCCTGGTGCGTGTATACAAAATTATTAAAATTTGTCATAAGCGAGGGCTAGAAATGAACAGTATGTTACACTAGAGCGCTGTACAAATACAAATGGTAATACTTTTGACAGCTGAAGGGTTATTCAATCAGAATCCATTCAGCGAAAATCGCTTCACCTGGACACTTGATAGAATAACTCCGATGCAAATGTGATGAACTTAGCCAGCCAAAACAGACTTATGCCCTCTTAATTGGGTTTAGCTGTTTGGACAGCGCCGATAGGAAGAAGCAATCTCTACATCTGTCTTTTGTCATTTCCATCTTATTTTACTTTCATTCGTCTCTCCCTTCATGCTAATCCTTATCCTGCTATAAAGCAACATCTGAACATATGTCTCAAATAATCCGGGCTTTCTCGAATACTACAGACGCAAGGCTTTATACTCCATACACACACAAAAAAAAAAAATCTCTGATCTTGGCTTCTACCATAAGCCATCCACTGTCTATTTTGGTTGGTGTGTGTACTAAAGCTATTCGGATAGTGGAAGCAAAAATTTTGGCTCCTCGACTGGGGCAATAACAGAATAGGAAGTTACGCAGCCAATGAGACTTTTGAGATTAAATTGAAATCAAGGCATTTTTCCAAGATGAGATAGAATGGACAGGCTAGGGGAATCAATTGGAAGATATTCCCTTTAATATAGCTGCACCACGTTTCCAAAAAATGTCAGGGGCTAAGATCTCTGTAAAATGCTGGTTTGCTTGGTCACTTTCCGAGCCAACATCCTGCAGTACAAAATGATGAATATTATATAATGCTAATGAATAGCTGCGTGTAAACAGTTAGTCCTCTTTGTCATGCAATGTTTAATATCCTGGTGT
This sequence comes from Engystomops pustulosus, assembly GCA_019512145.1. NCBI lineage: Eukaryota > Metazoa > Chordata > Amphibia > Anura > Leptodactylidae > Engystomops > Engystomops pustulosus. The sequence continues at coordinate 199,590,299 of CM033644.1, forward strand.
ATAATTAATGTCCCCAAGTTATAAGCCATGGAGCAACGACATCGGGCTGGGTACGATATTAATGGCAGGGCATTCGATGGCCGTAGTTTGATGTCCATCAAGACTTGTAATTCATTGACCATTTCTGCGCTGAGTCAATGAACGTTTCATAATCTTCGACTGCCAAAGGCATTTCATTTCTTGACGTACTGTGAGTTCTAATGAGATGTATTGATGTAAATTTTCCTTTATGCTCCATGTTCTGCCAACTACTCTCAATTATGCAAAGCTGGTACTGGAAAAGAGAAGTATTGGTAACTGGGTAGCATAACATTTTGTCGATACAGTAGAAGTTGTTCACTGTCAACTAGAGTGTTGGAGAGACAAATTGATAGCATTTGGATACTGTACAAGCTTGACAGGAGCTTAAATGGAAAATACTTCTTTATTCTTGGAAGGATGTAAATAAAAGTGTAAGAAAGAGGCAATTTACAATTCATAGGCGCAGATGTATCAGAGCTTGTATGGGTACAAGTCTTGAATTAGTCGCAGTTTCAGATGTAAGGAAAGAAATTGATACTATTTACCCTCTTATATCTCTTGGTGTGAAGGGGGATAGGCGTGGCTGTGTGAGGCGTTCTGTTCTTTCTCCTGCACACAACCTACAGCTTGTGGTTAGAACTGGTGCAAAATTAAGCACAATCCTACACCAGGCATGACCTGGCATATAACTGGCCGGTGCGCAGCCCCCCGCCAGATGTAGCAGCACAGAAAGACTCAATATACCATTGCATGCAGATATACCAGTGTATGGAAAATCCCTCCCCACCCCCCATGTGTGCTGGACATGTCTTTATAAATTGAGACCAATGCCTGAAGCCAGAAAAATTAACCTATATTCATGGTCCGCTTCCAGTCAGGGGGATGGGGTTCCGGGCACAGCAGTCAAGAAGGTGATGGTCCTCACGGCCACATCTTTAAATAACCCACCTCCTTATCTTCTCATTGCCACATCAGGCCCTGCCACCTGGCTTCTTGGCCTCTCTGATCTCGGAGTCGGATCGGAGATAACCAGCACATGCACAAGAATTGGGATGAGATGGAAAATACAGTTTAAAATAAACTTACCATCACGAATACACCTACTAAGGTAGATCCGGTGGCAGGTTACTGCAATGTAGTATAGCCTAATGCTTTTTGTACTAAAACTTTTTGTGCCCCATAACTAATTAAACTTGAATCTAATGTATATGCAAAGAGGCTACTGGAACTTAAAATAGCCACGGCGGCTACTCCACATCCTAGTAGTCTCTTTGGATCCCTCCAATACCAGTCTTCAGTGCACAGATGCTGCGAGTTCTGCGCATGCTCAGTAGCTGTTGCTTCGGGGCCAAGGCACACGGTCATAGCTGTGTGGCCTCATCTGCAAAGCTGGAGCTACTGTGCATGCTGAAGACTGGGGTAGCATGGATCCTACTAGGATGTGGAGTAGCGTGCGGTTACTCCACGCCCCAGTAGCCTCTTAAGAAAATTTACATATACATCAGATTTGTATGTACATCAGATTAAAATTTTATTAAGTTCTTGGACAGAAAAAATTTTAGTACAAAAAGCATTAGGCTACACTACTTTACAGCACTTTTAGCACTGGTCTAGGTAGATCCGTGATGGTAGGTTTCCTTCAATGTAGAGAAAAAAATCCACAACTTCTCATCAATTCAAGCCTATTAGAAAGTATAAGAAAAAAAGTTACATTTCTCAAGTCAAGCCATGTTTTATAAAAAGAAAAAAAAATATGAAATACACATAATGCCATGGGATGTTACCTCAAGCCCTGCTCTATCAATGCAGAAATCAGCAAATCCTTGGCTTTGCCAGCTGACACACTGACCCAGTTTCCAACTTCAGTGCAACTTAATATTATATTATATTATATTTTTTTTACCTTTTTTTTACCTTTTTTACTTAATCTTGCATTTACTTTACCTTTCACTTAAGCTTAAAACAGAAGAAAAGTCACAACCCAACACTGTTCAAATTACCAAATATATGAGGCCAGTACACAATCCCAAGCAGTCAAAGACTAAAACCAGTAGAGATTTTTTTAAAGACATAAAGGTGCAAAGTTATTATAACTAGAATAATACAAAACTTCAAAAAGAAGCTCCACATATAACCTTTGTTTTGGTCCTGACCTCAAGCAGATGATTTCCAAAATGCGCAAAATCTGCCTGCTTTGACCTTGACCTGTACTTAGCCTAAACTCTTATTTGTCTTTTGGTGCTATACTTCTTTGTCTCTTGACTCATCAACTGTCAACAACAGTTTTCTTGCATCATAGTCCAGATACTTTTAAAATTGGCAATAAAACCTTTATTAAAGGGATCTTACTATTAAAGATGATTGAACCATAGCTAAAGGATCGGGAAAAGTGTTTGATTGTTGGGAGTCCAGCAACAGTAGCAATCACAAGAACAGGGTCTTGAAGTTCCCCAAGGTGCCCTATACACATGGAGCACTGATGTTCACGCTGGACCTTGACTCCATACACTTCTGTGGAGTTGACAAGTGGATGGATCACAGATCAAGCGTGTGCATAAGCACCCCATTCCAAAAGAGGCCTTCATTCGAGGGATTGCTAGGGTTCCCATCTGTCAGATCACATACTCATCTCCTATCCAGTGTCTTCACTGGAGAAACCACTTTTAGGTCAGTTGCCTTAAACATGAATATAAGTTGGCATGGTCTGAGGGTGAACATGGGATTGATAATAAATATGTATTCAATTTAATGGATGATATGCATAAAAAATAAAGTTTTGGTATATGGATTGCCTTAGTCAGCTAATGGTATAAAGTTCTTCATTTAACTTTTGGTTCTTACAATATTCTCTAAAACTTAGACACACTGTCATAGAGTTTTCCATTTTATATTATATTTATATTCAAATTCTCTATTATTAATGAAGAAGCAAAAACACATGCAGAGACACACTTAAAATAATGGAAAACCGGGGATCCAAATAATTCTGAAGTTTTCAAACATGTCAAGCCGTCAATGTCGATATGACATCATTCAGGATATGTTTCATTGGGTAACCATGGTTTCTGCACATCACCAACATGCTCATCCATTCCCAATCAGCATTTTAGCTAAGGAATGTAAAGTAAGGTGGCAATGGTTACACTAAGAATGCTAAATTATTTGTATTTATTTATGAGCTGGCTGAATTTCCTCTATGTGCGCTGTCCTTTTGGGAAATAATAATTGCACAAGCAAATGGAATAAGACTAATTGGAATGGCTTTATGCTATTGGGAAAACAGAAAGCTACAATACAGTAATAGGGAGCAAAATTTGGCTTGAGTTTGAGGGACTACACGGACAATACTAACTTTTTAACGCTGTTTATTACATATTGATAAGTATTCTTATCGGAGGAGAGTTTTCTCAGCTAGATGCTGGTACTGGCAACTATAGTAGGGCAGTTTCCAGTTGGTAGATCTACTGAAGACAAGATTTTTCCAACCGTTAAGTTTTAACATCTGCTACAAAATAAGTAAGACATATTGGGGCAGATTTACTTACCCGGTCCTTTCGCGATCCAGCTGCGCTTTCTCTGCCGTGGATTCGGGTCTTCTGGCAATTCACTAAGGCAGTTCCTCCGACGTCCACCAGGTGTCGCTGCTGCGCTGAAGTCCGCTGAGGTCCGCTGGAGTTCACAATCCATTGGTGGGTGAAGGTCCAGCGACACTTATTTTTTTTAAATGTGGCGGTTTCTCCGAATCCGTCGGGTTCTCGTTTGAGCACGCTCCCCCCCCCCCCCCCCCCGATGCGACACAATCCGATCGCGTGCGCCAAAAACCTGGGGCAATTCAGGGAAAATCGGCACAAATCTGAAATATTCGGGAAACACGTCGGGAGTAAATGACCCCCATTATATACATATAAACTATAGTTATTTATGGTTATATTAATTCTGATTTTACCTGTTATTCCAATGGGACATGATGAAGCAATGTGTCTACTGACAATATAGTTAAAGGGGGGCGTGGGGGTACTATTCTTTCTATGCCTTTTTCCATACTGATGAACTTGGGTGGGTTTGACACGGAAGTAGTTCCTCCTGCTCATGTGTTCCAAAACCTATACAGTGGGCAGAGACAGAAGCAAAAGGTTCTCTCTATTGTTTGGTGGTTGTATCCTGGAACGGCAGTTCTGTTCCATTCACTGGTTGGTATGGGGTTCAGTTGTAGGATCCCAACCAATCACAATTTGAACCTATGTGTAATAAGTAGGACAACTGCATGGTGGATCAGGGAGACCCCTTTTGAAGGAGTTATCTGAAAACATGCTATTGATGTCCATAATTAGGAACCAATCAAGGCCATCAACACTAATATGCAAAATATCTTTGACCTTTAAATTGGAACTTGATTTCTTGCAAATATTGAGGCTTATTTACTAAGGGTCCGAATCGCGCATTTTCGTCGGGTTTCCTGAATTTTTCCGATTTGCTCCGAATTGCCCTGGGATTTTGGCGCACGCAATCGGATTGTGGCACATCGGCGCCGACTTTCACGAGACAGAAGTCGGGGGGGGCGTGGCCGTCGGAAAACCCGACGGATTCGGAAAAACCGTGGAATTTAAAAAAGAAATTGTGTCTCAAGAATAGCACTCACATACACCGAGACGAAGAAGGTTAACTCTGGTGAACTCCGGTGGACTTCAGCGCAGCAGCGACACCTAGTGGACATAGGGGCACGACCTTAGTGAATCCCGGCAGAACCCGAATCAGCATCGGAGAACGCGCCACTGGACCAGGTAAGTAAATGTGCCCCATTGTGTCAAAGTTGTATTTACATTCAAGGGAACCATCAGTAACCGTCATGTAGACCTACCTTAGCCTGATGCTATTTTCATGGGAGTTTTATTCTTTTCCTCATGCTTTATAACACATTTTAAATAGAAACTAGGGATGAGCAGACCCAGTCAGGTTCATCTTAAGCGAAGTTTGGCTGCACCTTAAACAAAAGTTTGGTTCAGGTACTGGAATCCACCGCAAACACCTGTAATCAGTGATGGCACCGATCGCAAGTGTTAACCTTTTAAATGCTGCTATTTGCACTGCTATTTTTCTGATCTTAGGGAAAATGGCAGAGCACACACCTGCAATTAAAAGGTTAACACCCACAATCGGTGCCAGCAACTGTAGAGGCGGATGTTAGCAGTTCGGCAGCCCATTACCCAGTTTTTACGGGTGTGCCCAAACTTCTGGCTGAAGTCTGGGTATTGGTTCGAGAACACAAACCTGCAATGTTTGGCACCTCCTGACTAAGCAGTTGGAGTGAAACACGTGTCAATGTGTATCTTGTGGCCCCCTGAATGTATCCATGACCATCTAACATGTCTATTGGTTCGTACTAGCGGTCATGAGAACTTGCATACAAAGCGGAAGGTACCTCTGGTGGTGTACTATTTTATATACTATATATTAACTCACCTACAAAACTAATAAAATATCGATGAGACTATGTAGCTTATATCAAGTAATTATAGGGTTTGGATATCGGAGGGGGGTTGTGTATCTCGTATAACCCATTCCCACTCTGGGCTTTTATGTCCCCGATTATAAATTGCCCGTATTATTATTTTTATCAAGATACACTCTATAGTTTGCTTCTAGTGTGTTGTTTTTGGTTATCGGATGTCTATGTGTAGATTGTTGTATAGACAGGCATTTTCTATAATATAAAGTTTGGCACAGGCCTGAACATTATGGTTTGGGTATCCTCATCACTTATAGAAACCCATATTATCCCTGCATTGAAACAAGCCGAGTTTTCACATTTTCCAGACTATAATGATACCTCCTGTAAATATAGTGACATTGTCACTCCTTTCATACTTTTTTAGGTTGTTGTTGTAGATCACTTTTCTAAATTGAAAAATAAAGAAACAACTGATTTTCCAACTTTTTGCTATTTCCCTTTTTTATGTTCCAAAAAAAAAATTAAAAATACTTATTTTTTTGTTAAACTTTAAAGGCCCACTTGTGGCACAAAGACAAAAAATATCTAAATATCAAGCAACAAAATGTATAGATACATCTTATATCATGTGAACCCTAAAAGAGAAATTACTCTGTAAAATCTAAATTCAATTTACTTAGACGTAAAACATTCTGCAGGACATGCTAAAAACGTAGATAAAAGAGATAATAAAACAGTGCCAAAGGCAAAAAATGATACAGGTAGTCCCCGGGTTATGTACAAGATGTTCTGTAGGTTTGTTCTTAAAGGGGTTGTAAGGTGGCAGACATTGTCCTGCAGGTTGCAGACAAAAAAAAGTAACTCCTTATATGAATTCAATGTTATCAGTGATTCTAGGTACATTTACAGATAATGAAATCTGAAGTTATAAGGTCAGCTTTTGTTTATACTACCTCATCTCCTGGGAAACGACAACTTCACAGTCCCCAGCGCTGGCCGCGTATGCGTGGTAGGCAGTCTTTATCATCTTATGTGCTGCACACGGTGTAATTCTCTGTGCAGCTTCCTTCCTGTGTGGACAGTGCCCACCTCCGCCTCCTCTACAACACAAGCCCAGAGCTCTAGGGGCCAATCGCTGCTGTGCTGTGCATTCTGGTGGGAGTGAAGCATCATGGGACTTGTAGTGTCAATGCAGAGTGTGGCGGCCATCTTGCTTCCTCTGTTCTTGCCTCCAGGAACAAAGAGGTAATTCTATGTAAAAAAACGCAATTACCAGAATATTTTAGTGGAAGGTAATGTAGTAGATGGTGTAGAGGGTGTATTTGTCACACCCAGGAGTTTGTTTTGGAGGCTCAGGGACCATACAACCCCTTTAAGTTGAATTTGTATGTAAGTCGGAACTGTGTATTTTATAATTGTAACCCCAGTCAAAATTTTTTGGGTCTCTGTGAGAATTGGCTTTTAAAAATGTTAGGTTGTCACAAGAACAAGGATTAACAATAAAGCTTCATTGCAGACACATTTAATAACTGTTATAGCTGTTTATTGTAGCCCAAGGCAAAAGTACAGTAAATTACAAACATCCACAGGTCCGTTTGTAACTAGGGGTCGTATGTAAGTCAGGTGTTCTTAAGTAGGGGACCGCCTGTACTTTAAATTGACCCTGTTCAGTTCTATAGAGTTTAATGTCTTATTCCAACTTAACATAACAAGTACAATCTCTAAAAATACGAAATTTATTCCTGCATATAATAAAAAATAAACCGAATCAAATAAAAAAAAGCTAATAACAATATAGCTTTATGATCCTCTAATAGCCACGTTTATTTCCAATTTAAATAACACTTTCCAGACTCCCACTCACCTGCATTTTAACAAGGCCTTGGAGAATAATATGTTTTAGAACTATGTAATTAACGTAGGATCTGTTAGATATTTCCGTGATAAGGTCACTTCATGTTGCAAAGCCTCGGAGAGTTGCTGCCGCTTCCTGTCTATATACTATTGGTACAGTAAGTTCCTGACATAAGGTGTAGCTATAGCTTAAGTGGTGGAATTAGCCGCATTTACATGTGACCTTCGTGGAGTCCATTTTAAATACTATAAATATATCTCAGTGATCATTCAATGAAACAATGAGCCTTATATATTATCCTGTGTGAATTTGTCTCTCAAAAAAATATCTTTATTCCCCCTTTATCTAATTATTTCCTCTCATTATCCGTTCTGCACTGAATGTGACATACCTGGGGCTGGTAATTAAGGAGATGCACAAATCTTCTTGCTGTTTTGTCACAATTATGTGTCCTGAAGGAAAAAGGTGTGACGGCAAAAATAAAAACTGTCGGAATCAAAAGTGTGAAGTTTCGGGATTGCACATAGGAGGATGATAATCAAAAGCAAAGCACTGGGAAAAATTGCTAGAGAAAAAAAATGAAGTAAACGAAATTAAGCATTTAATATATTTAAAATTTAAAGGCAATCTGCCACCAGGATGAAAGATTGTAAACCAAGCACTGATTTGTGCCCCCCTATAAAAAGAATTCACTCTTCTTTAAAGTAAGGAGCCGGACTGAGACAAGCTTTTTAAAGAAATAAAGGTATACTCACCTCCTCCGTCAATCCTGATGTCCAATGGAACGGTCCGGCTGATCTACCCCCTGTTTGTTTACAGGGGCATGGAAGCTGTGCACGGGGAGCTTCCAGCTGGCCAAGGTGGCCGACCACTCACATCCATCACCATATCCCAACATCTGATACAGTGCTGAGAGATAGGAACGAATGGGAGTGGCCAGACACCTCTGCCGACCAGAAGCTCCCCAAGCACAGCTTCCTAAACCAACAGGGGAACGGATCAGATGGACCGCAGCGCAGGACATAAGAACGACAGAGGAGGTGAGTACATGTTTATTTTTTTTTATAAAAAGCTCAGTCTGGCTTTTAATTTATTGAACTCTCAGACAAACCCTTTCCTATCCTTTTCCTATCCAGTGTCTCTAGGCTCCATTAAAATCTATGGAGAGTGGATCCCCTTGGGCTCATTTGCATACTTTTTAAAGTCTTTTTCTTGTAAAAACCAGGAAATAATAAGCTAAAAGAAGAGTGAATCCTACCAGTATGTCAGTGTGCTTGGTTTACAGTCTTTCATTGCCTTTGATTGCCTTTAAAAAGCCTCATCCCACATGGAAATTATCAAACTGTATTCCAATTATTAATGGAACAGAATTTACAGAATTGTTTTTATGGTGCTTTCAGTTGTGTTATAGGGGTTGTCATTTTTTCTTACATTATGATAGTTGATCAGTTTGAGAGTAATAGTTCCACTAACGCCTGGCAGCATCGCTGATGGACTTTTTGAGGGTATCATGACATCATAGATTACAGACACCTTGTATATCAACAATGTGACCGGTGAGCAGCTTAGTCTTATTCAAGTGAATGGTGCTGTGCTCAAAACCAAGCTCAGTTTTATTACTCTCTGCAAAGTCAAAGGAAGAAGAAGGTGAAAAGTCAATATGCTTAAGTAGTTGCCTTCATATTATTCAAGTGAATGGTGCTGTGCTCAAAACCAAGCTCAATCATTGCACAATGTTACGCCATGAATTTGGCAGAACATTATTGTCAAATTTAACCTTGCCGTGGTCTTGGAGATTAAAGGAAGTACAGGATTATAATGATCAGTGGAGGTCCTAGAAGTCAGGCTATAACAGATCTAGTATTTATACCTACCCAATGAATAGGTGATGAATGACTTTGGCCTCAAATACTTCTTCATATGTATCCATATCAAGCATAGAGATTTATGGTGCTTGACGTTTGGTTGAGTAGAACTATGGGAAACCAGATATTACATCCAAGGATTAAAAAGTTAAACATTACAAGTCATCCATCTCAAGACTTTGTACAGATTAGTCTCCACATCAAGCCTTAAAAAGTCATCGGAGCATCAATCTCAATCGACAGGATCCTTTGTTCAAAGGGGGTCCAAACACATGACACAACCTTTTTAAGGACGATTACAAAGGTTTATCTAAGTATAATTGCCTCATTACTGAATCTATCACTCCACCGTCAAGGATAATCTCATGCTAGATGGCGCTTTTTCTCTGTGATCCTTTTTTGAGAACCCATTTTTTTTACATATCAGATAATGTTTGAAGGTAAATATTTAGAGATTTGAAAATATATGCAACCTTTTCTCCAAATATAGCCATTTAAATTTTTTTAACTACTAGTTGAGATAGCCTGGGTATCTGCAGCAGTCTCAAAGAAAGAATTAGAGGGGCAACATGAGTGTACTACCCTTCTATTCTCCATGGGAAGAGACCTTTTATTTAAATATGTCAACCCTGCGCTGAATTGCTTTACATACAGTTGTTGCAAAATTGCTGCACTATTTGGAGGGATATAAATTTCCACAATTATCCTTTCCCAACCGCTCTTAGTAGGACTTAAAGGGCATCTACCACCAGGATGAAGGATTGTATCCAAATGAGCCCGAGGGTCTGTTAATCTCATCAAGTAAATTTAAGTCAAACTGTATTCCAATTATAAATGGAACAGGAAGATCTCTTAAGGTTTACCGGATGAACACCAACATAGTTTAGTGACTATAATGGAAGATCTAGGGTTTGAAGTTCTTTTTTTTTTGTAACAGAGGTTTCTGACAAGACTTTGAATGTGCATGGGGTCTTACCTATTTTTCTACACTAGGTCTTAACTAGGATGTGAGCTCAGTGCTATAACATTATACAGGGGCGGAACTACAGCAGAAGCAGCCATAGCAGCTGCTATGGGGCCTACAGTGTCAGGGGGCCCCATAGCAGTGGCTGTGCATATACTGTATTTTTATGTGTGTGTCTGAATGCCGTATTGCTGTGTATATGATGCATAGCTTTATATGTTGTATGTATATATGGTGTGTATATGCTGTTTCATTGTAACATGTGTGAGAAAAACAAATAGCTATATTTTTTAATGGGTAAGGGGGGGGGGGCATTCAGAAGTCTACTTTGGGGCCCTGCCTCTCCTAGTTACACCCCTGATATTACAATATTTTAACCGGTCATTATCATTTCAATTTATGATTGACTTAATCCCAAAAGCAGATATGTCTTCTTATTTTTTTTTCTAATACACAACAATAATATATTTCAGCTGAAAGTGCGCAGTTGTCTTGGTGTTACTTCAAAACCACAGGAGGTCCACCTCTACAGAAATTCCTTCTGGTGAGGATGAAAACAGAACAGTTGCTCATATGCAGTCCTCAGTCTAGACATTAATTATATCCATTTGTAGAAATTGTTCTGACAGCACAGGCCCCTTTAAATGAATCAATTAAATGCATATCTCTGCCAATGCTACTCCATAAATGCCAAGTGCTAATTTCTGGTCACCATGAACATATGACAATATTTAAATGACTACAAAGCCATCCAGCTATTGGTTTCATACAAATCTGTCCTGAGAATATGTTTAGGATAGAATTTTTATCCGAAAATATGAAGGCAACTACTTTAGTATATTGACTTTTCACCTTCTTCTTCCTTTGACTTTACAGAGAGTAATAAAAATGTAGTTATAATCTCTCTCTCTCTCTTTCTCTCTCTCTCTCTCTTTCTCTTATTATTCTGGCATTTATTGAATATAAATCATTTTGGTACTCCTAATTGCCCTAAATGGGAAAAGGTTTTGATACATCTGTGTCACTGCCCTTTGCAGTTCATACTGTCAAGCTGATAAGACGCTGATTTCCATCTGGTGCGTTTCAGTCGTCAGTCTGAACTGTGCTCTAATTTCTGGACTATTGACTGTCTGAAGTCATTGCAGTCTTGGCTCTGAGCTAGCGAGGGATACGGCTCTAACTCTTTTAGAGCCCTGCCCCTCTCATTTGGATTATACACCTTATTTTGATATAAGTCCTTTGTACACATTCCCTCATTGCTGGACGAATAGTTTGTCTTGTTAGCTTTATTTCACTGCTTATCTTGGCATGTTTGTACTTCTGACTTTTCAATATTGGCTTACATTCTTGACTTTTCCTGTTTATACATTTTTGTACTTTACTTGCTATTTTAGATGTGACCTGGATTGTCGGCCTCCTCTTTGTGTTATTTTATTTTCTGCCTCGTTATTTGTCAACACCATGTTTCTGGCCACTGCTTAGGGTGGTTTGTTTGAGGGGCTTAGATTTAGGACCCACTGTCCTGTTTTTACAGGTTTATGCCTCATTCAGCCATCTGTTGTAGGGACATAGCGCCATAGGAATCTATGAGGACTTATATCGTGGCTGGATATGTGTAGTGAGCACAACGAGTGCTCACTGCACCATCCCAAAACCACAAAAAAGATAGAGCTTGCCTTATCTTTGGCCATACCAATGGCCATGCACTGCTATTTCTTATGAAGAGGAGAGGGGTCAGTCCTCCCCTCCTCTCCAGCACTTTGAGGTGTGCTCACTTGGGCTACGACCGGGAGAGCACATGTTAGTGTGAATGTACCCTTATTGTAATTACATGTCAGATAATAAGGAAAACATGCATATGTGTCTTTTTTATATAATTTATATAAACTTCTTTCCCAGTCCTAATGGTAAAATTACTCATATGGAAGTTCAAGTACATTGAATCTGTAGAGCACACTATAAGGTGACAAAAGCCTTGAAAAAAGTCACAAATATCCCAGGGGAAAGGCCAGAAAGTGCCACTCGCCTCACCCTTACTCCACTTTCACACAAGTGAGCAGGAAATGGTGAGGAATAGGCTGTGGCTGGCTACCAAGTTCCTATTGCAGGTTAGAGCTAATATCTAGCTCAGACAGGGCTTAGCATAGAATAAATCAGAGCCTCTTAGAATATGTGGCACATGATGAAACTTTTGAGAGCCACCCCATTTTGTGGATTGCATGTAATAGTATAAAATAGGAAGTGGAAATTAGTCAAATGAATGGGAGATGTTCCAAATCATCATGGCTAGACCACTACTTTCTTTTTTTTCTATGCAAATTAGCTGCAAAGAACAGCTGATCCATGTGGGTGCTGGTTTGTATCCCCAGCGACCCTATATTTATAACTATTTTATAGATTTTATCTAATTTTTTTTTTAGGCCAGAGACCCCTCAGAGCTATTCTTTCTCTATAGTATGTATGCAGTCGCACATGTCACATGTATCTCACAGCAAACATAGAAAAATAGACAGATGGTCAGATGTATGCCTTTTATACCTTAAATGAAATATAATCATAAAAGGGAAAACCATATAAACATATTTATATATATATATTAATGCAATAACTTGATTTCTTGGTTTGTGTGCATCTATTCACAACACTCATTATCAGAGATAGAGAACATGATAATTACAGTATATATATATTTCCAAGAAAGGTTCAAGACTCTTCAAAACTGACTGATTATATTCCAGAGGGTTAGACCTGCTCATTAGTTTTCTTAAATTTCATGTCTGTGCAGAGGTTTCCTGGGATCTGCGATGCAATATGCAGAAGATGGCTGAGCTGATCTGCTAAAATTTCTGCAAGTAAACGACCTCAAATGCACAATGTAATTATTACCAGGCCCTGTGGTCAAGTAAAGATCATACAAAAAGGTGAATGCAATAGAGATGTATCTATGTACATGTAATACGATGACATATAATATGGCATCACGGTGGCCGAGTTGGTAGCAATTCAAGTCCCACCCAGGTGAACATCTGCAAAGAGTTTCTATGTTCTCTCCATGTTTCTCAGGTTTCCTCCCACACTCCAAAACATGGAGCCCCATGGGGGCAGGGACCAATTGGGCAAGCTCTGTGCAGTGCTGTGTAGTTTGTAGGAGCTATATAATTAAAGAATTATTATTAGTATCATATATAATCAAGCATAAGCCTCCCCTCACTACTGAAATGCCCAGTAGCCTTCCTGAATAATGAAATGCCCAATAGCCTCCCCCATTACTGAAATGCTCAGAAGCCTCCCCCCTACTGAACCACCCAGCAGCCTCCTTTACTAATGAAATGCCCAGTATCATCCTTTAGCAATGAAATGCCACACCAGCCGCCCCCCCCAAAAAATGAAATGTCCAGTAGCTTTCACCAGTAATGAGATGTCCAAGAGCCTCCTCGAGTGATGAAATGTCCAGTAACCTGCCCGAGTAATAATATTTTGTTCTTTTTTTAAAAATGTTGTAGTATATATATATTTTTTCTATTAAAAACTGCCTCTCTGGTAGCCATATAGTAGACACACAATTCTTTCCTCCATAGTCTGAACAAAAACCCCAGCTGGGTCACTGTAATTTTTGGCAACTGCAATGAACGAGTATTAATTAACAGAGAAATGTCATGGCCTTATAAAGTCTTCGAGAAGCCAAGATCCTCCTCCTGCAAAGACAAAGTAGAGGCTGCAAAGGAGCCTTATATGTGTATATATAGTTTCTATTCTGTATTATTGTGGCCTTCAACAGTACAACATAGATGTAACATTTATAAACTGGATGAGACGACTCTGTCAATTCTGTCACAGTCTGTTCAAGAGATACATCTTCCCCTTCTCACTGTTATATGGTCCACATGAAAACTATAGTATTTTAATGGGAGTTTACTGGTTCCTAAAACATCCCTCAAGCAAAAACAGAATAGAGTAAGGTGCTAAATGAGTTTTCCAGACACACCTTTCATGTTTCCCAGCCATCTGTCAATTCACAGTAAATTCAGCGTTATTATTTTCACATTTCCAGCCATATGGACTTTCAACTGTTGAAGAGATACCATAATCCAACCTATGACCCAACGCATTATATATAATGGTTCCTTGCTCACATCAGTCGCTGCTGTATTAATAACTATATAATTTCTGAACCACAGGATCCAAGAGAAAGGGAAGACATAGAGAACACCCTCTAAGAATATCCTATTGGTCAGACTTATACTTAGTGTTGCACTGTTGCCATTGGACCACCATGTAACCCAATATGATTATAGACTTATACATTGCAGTCTGTAAATCTTGATGTAGTTAGCATGCTGAGAAGGTTTTATACTTTGACCAAGTTATTTCCCAACCCATCATCTTGATCTCTCCAATTATATAGTTGGCTGGCTCACTGCTGCTAGGAGTCACAGCTTGGTCTATAAGAAGAGGACCTCCTGGTGATTCTTTGTAAAGTATACAGAGTGAACAATGGTTTCTCAGGTTATACTGTGTATATTACTTATTGTATATACATAAGAAATACAGATTATTTGTTTGTTTTTTTATTATCTATTTTAAATAGTATGAATTGTTTTCATTTTTATGCATTTTTCAGATTTTATTTTACCTTTAATGAAATATTAGCCTCGGTATGAATATCTTGATGTGTTATACAGTTATTATACTGTCACCTGAAAAAAAATCAAGGAAATCCTAATACTCTGTTTTCGCCAGTAAAACAAAGGTCTATTCCCTGAATCCAGTAGAGATGATCGATATGATCATGGAAATTGCTTAGAAGTTCACCACATGCTGTTTCCTTTGAGTGATGACAAGGGCTTCCTACAAGGCACAGTCATCAGAACGGGAAAAAACCATATAGGCCAGACCCTGTGTGGCCAATTTACTGGCCAACTCCAGAGAGCTGAGGTTGGCTATTTAGATCTTCCTTCTTACCTATCCAGTCTTCTTTCGAAATTTTTTTTCAATTGTCAATCACGGCTGATGGTATCTTCTGATACCTCGGCTAAGGGCCTGTTGTTGAGGAGACACATATAGGTAAATAAAAAGGTCCAAAATTATTTTTAACTTTATGACAATCTTTGAGAGAATCACTATGAACATTTTACATAATCATATTTATAGGGATCAATGAAATGTTTTTTGTACAAAAACATTTTTTATAGACTTAGATCTTCTTTTAATTTTTAGTATTTATTTTTAGTATCCATAAATATTAAAAATTTGAATGGAATGGTATATTTTTGTAATATATGAAGGGTTTGTAAAAGTCAGGGATGAGTGGACCTGTTCAGGTTTGTGTTCGGCAAGTTCAACAGAACCAGAACCTGCAAGTTTGGTTTGGATTACTGAACCCAAATGCTAACCTCCACCAGTAACGGACCTGAACATTGTGGGTTTGGGTCTGCTCAACCCTGGTAAAGGTCCATCCAGATTGTAGGGACTAAAAAAACACAAGCGTTCTAGGTCCGTAAAACACAAAACTTATGGTGGCCGCATTTCAGGACAGAACAAGGCTCCAGAGAAAAGAGCCCAAGCCTTGAAATAAAAGGAGTTTGTGCATTCCCATGTAAATGTGATCATGTTTTCAGTATGGGGTGGTGGTCCTATGGGTTTAGGGATTTATTTTATCATGTATATTAATATGATCGTTGGACTTCGTCCCAGAAGCAATGTTTAGTCAATGAAATGTAGCCACCATACAGTCAGTGGAGGAACTATTGTGTATCATCTCAACATTAGAAGAGTTAAATTAGTGAGTCATTATTTACATCATTTTGCATATTGCATAATGGCTTGGTCCTAAGTGACCGTAGGGAGCAAATGTCATTTGTCTTGTAATTAACAATATTTGTACCTTTCAAAGAAATCCTAAAAAACAATTTCCACAAACAATGCCCTTGTTTTTCTCAGCTCATCAGGAGTTGATACGCCCAATATTCCACCAGCTGATAGCATAATCAATCTCAATTCTAAATCAATAAGGTTTAATGCCAAACATATGACTAGATGTGATAGTGAGTAACAGGGACCATTGCCATTTATATTACAACCTGAACCATGTTTTCCAAGACCCCACAAGCAGCAATGGTAACCATAAAAAGTCTTGACGCATTAACCTCCTCTGCATCAGCTAGTGAGCCATCCTGCCAATGCTGCAGGTGCTTGGCTATCTAATTTTCAACCCTTTGATTATGAAAGTGTGCCTCCTGATCCTCTCCATTAATCAACATGCTTTAACGCCAGCTATGCAAATGCTTGGTCTTCCAGTCCTCGTCTATCTAAGCCAAACGGGCCTTTTGCCAGCCGTACAAATGCCAGTGCTTCTAATCCTCTCCAGCATTAATCAGCAGGCTTTATGGTAACCCTGTAAATGCCTTGCATTCCCTCTTTAGCCTTTTGCTCGGATCCATCATGGATTAGTTCAGTTTAAATTATTGTCCATTTCCTGAAATCCTCTTGCCTAGCCCATCAGTATTAGGAGGACCATGGATAATCATCTTCCATCATACACAACAGCCTACTTTCACTTACAATAGGTAATGTGGTGTTGGAAATAGGGAATTATAAATAATAACAAGTATTATAAAGTGAATGCTCCATGAGATACTACAAAAACCAACTTACAGACTTAACCAGACTGACAATATGAACTAAGTTTAGGGAGGCTGATACCAAGATGTTACATGATGTTAGTGAAGATCACCTCAGTTAAGATACTCCTTTCTGTTCACTGCCTCCTACCTAGTCAAACATGTTTTCTACTCGGCACCGATGAGGAGTAATATCTCCAAAATAGTGATAAGTTCAATTCCACTTCATTTTCCAAGACTTCTAGGTTAGGCATTGATGTACAGGGATCAACCTTATAAAACATGGTGCTGGAGGAAAAGTTTTCCTCCTACTATCATCTAGAGAAACCAATAATCGTATTGCTTTCCAAGTCCTATAGATTAAAGATGACCATGGAATAGCTTGTAGGCCTATTTCGGGCTTCAAGACTGTGGTTACATTTCCTTATTTATCTTGATCAAGTACTCAGCATTTTGTAAGGCAATCTCAGATTCTTTGCATTTGGAATATCACACATCTGTCCCAAAAGAAGAGATGAATCATAGATTGAGAGTTCTCCATTGGTGATCTTTGGCTGTAGATATTGGAACAGAAAAAGATGACTGAATTCAAGAATCTGCTTTTCATGTTTAAGTTACTGCTATTTTAGGATGAAACAGTGGGAAACTCAAAAAGTGGATATATTTTACATATGTCCATTCATATTTTAGCAATAACTAATTGGCATATATTATGGTATGGGCAAGTGAGCAGAAACAATTAAATGGCACACCCTTTTTCATACTAGTTTTTAGTCAAGGTTGTACAAATTTACTATAAGACTTGAGTTTTGAATAATATACAAACTAACTTCACATTTATAAATATTAGGGAACTACCTGACCTAAGGTCCAACTTTTAGCCAAAGTTTGCCAAACTTTGGAAAAACTCATCACATTGGTAATAGTTGACAACTACAGTATGAAACAAGTTATGGAGCTGTGTAAAGGGTAAAATGATCTTAGGCATTCATTTTATTACTTTTTGGATTAAGGCTCTAAACTGTGCATATCTGACCTCTGTCATGTATTGTTTGTGTAGAGGTCAATGATTGGTCCAGTAACCACTTGCCCTCATGTGGCATGTGGCTCCACATGATCCCCTTAAGAGTTAAGGTTTGTTCCAAACTCTGCAGTCTTGAACCTAACCCAAACTTCATTTGAAGGCCAGGGTTGGGTTGTGCTCAGATCTTAACAAACTGCAAACAGAGCTGGCACCATTCGTGGCCATTTCCTTTTTAAATGGCACTGGCAATGTCACCAGAGGCATTTAGACTACCCATGACTGAGAACACCGGCACTAACCTGGCAGTAATGCAGTGTGCTACCATTTTAGGGAGGATCGTGTAAATGGTTGGGGTCCAGCTTTTAAGAATTCCGATGAGTCTGCTAATCACTAGTCTTGAATAAATTGCCCACTGATATAATTCTGGGTCTCCCATGGTTAGCACTGCCTAAACCTGTAAAATTTTGTATGGACCCATTTAAAATCACAGCTATTGAATGTCCCACCAATCTGAAATTGTTTGTTCTCCCCAATCTCTGCCTCTATGTGTTTGAAGAAATGTTCTGTTCGAGCAGGATATTCGGCTATTGCTTAACCAAATATCTACTGGCTAGGTCTTATTGGTGGTAATTATGGTGATAGTCTATCTAGGAAATGTTAACAGCATGTAAGGTGTTTGCCAGGTCCAAAGTGTACAGACAATAACCAGAAGGGCTCCTCTACCCACTCACTCACTCCCATATACATGGTTTTTATAACACATTTGATATAAAATTTGATTAACAGATTTCTGGAGGGAATCCTGTAGACATCTGATTATATCTGGGTACTTCTCCATGTTCCATCCAGGAGGTAAATGGACAGACAGAAAATCTATGGTGTAAAGTCTTCTACTAAAGTATCAAAGCTTAATCTGAAAATCTCATCCTTTAGAGATCCTTCTCCTCAAAGAACTTCTCAAATGCCATGCACAGTTTGGGTCCATAATCTCTCAAATCTGGCTAATGCCCGAGACAATGACATCAGGTAATTAAAAAACTTTCTTCAAGTCCTGAGTATGCTATGGTGGAACAGACATGGTTGTCCACTAAAGACCTGCATATCAAGGTTTGATCCAGAAAGTGTAGTCCACATTATATTGGTCCATACCCCATTGATAAAATTATAAACCCAGTGGGGCAGATTTACTTACCCGGTCCATTCGCGATCCAGCGGCGCATTCTCTGCGGTGGATTCGGGTCCGGCCGGGATTCATTAAGGCAGTTCCTCCGATGCCCACCAACTGGTGCTGCTGCGCTGAAGTTCCCTGGAATGCACTCAATTTCACCGGCCTATTCCTAGTGAAGGTAAGTGCAAGCTCTGATACACTTTTTTTTTTTAATGCGCCGGTTTTTCCGAATCTGTCGGGTTTTCGTTCGGCCACGCCGCCCGATTTCCGCCGCGTGCATGCCAGCGCCGATGTACCACAATCCGATAGCGTGCTCCGCGAATCGGGCCCTTAGTAAATGACCCCCAGTATCTTTCAGATTACAGTTACCTTCCAGCTTCCATACATACCAGTGTCCAATCTGCCAGCTCCAATGGTAATTTGGGAGGTTTTAGAATTTGAAGTAGAGAAAATTCTTGATTCAAGTAAAGTTCAGAGCGCTACACAATATCTGGTCCATTAGAAGGGATAGAGCCAAAAAGAAAGGACATGGGACTCTGGAAATGATGCTCCATGTCTCCTCAGGTTATTCTATCAACAAAATATCACAAACCAAATTATGTTCCAAAATATGTTTGGATTTATTTGTAACACACCCATCTCTTTCCTGCAGCATTAATTCTGGTTCATAGTTAGATTACCCATTGTGATTGACAGTTTCTCACACTAATCAACTCCAACCTAAGAGTCCTACCCAGACTACTTCCTATGGTGCTGATTATAGAGATCCTTAGCTAGGTCCAGATCTTACTTGGGACTTTGCTAATTGTTTTTTGCTATGCTGACCTTGGTCCTTGTTCTGACTAGTCATTTTTGTGATTTTGTACTTTGTTTGCTCTCTTGTTATGACCTGGCTCTGCTGATTATTTTTGTACTGTTTTGTCCTTCTCTATGTGTTTTGAATTTTGGCATAGGGAGGGATTGATAAACTATTAGGGTTGCTTTCTATTATGTAGGAAGGAAGAGATTGGTGGTTTCAGCAGAAGTACTCACTTTCTTGTCTGTGTCCCCTCATTACAGCCTGAGTCCCTGCACTAATTATTACACAGTAATTCAACTTTGTCTGTAATGTTCCAATGACTTTATGTGATCCTAAATGTATGATTCACAATCCCATAAAACTTAGAGAAATAATTATTTATGCCACTTCTCTCATTCAGTTTTATGGTCTTCAGCAACTACAATCAAACTTCTACCTCATAACTTACTAAATGAGGCTTGACATCCTGACACATTGATATTGCAGACCCAGAACTCTGGAAATATGTCGAGCAGCTGTCCTTCAGTGGGAAGGGGGCAGGTGATTAAATCGCTTAGTGACCAAATTATGTTACAAAAATTTTTAATCTAACTTGAATAACATCTGCTGTAATAGTCACTACAGAATTCTAATTAAAAATAGCAATATACTTTTTTAAGCAAGTTTACTAATTATTGAACAAATTACTTAACTGTAGCATGTGCTTAGAAAACCTAAAGATTTGTCCAAAAATTTTCTGGCTTGGCTTATCGACATAGAAGTTTTGTCCAAATAAAGTGACAAAACAATTTTGGCACAATTTTGAGGCATAGTGGGGCACATTTACTTACCTGTCCGTCGTAGTTTACCTGAAGTGCATTATCCAACGATAATGCACTCTGCCGCAATTCACTAAGATCGTGCCCCCGATATGCTTCATGTGTCGCTCCCCCACTCAGGTCCAACGGAGTTCACCTTCTTCTTCCTGGTGCATGTAAGTGCATTGTCTTGCGACACAAATTGCAAGTTAAATCCCGTGGTTTGTCCAATTCAGTCGGATCATCTAACAGCCCTGCTACCGATTTCTGTCTCATGGAAGCCGCCACAATCCGATTGCGTATGACACAATCCAAGCACAAACCCCTGTTAAATACCTGTCAAAGTTGCGAAAATCCGGAAACCACCGAATAGTCCGACAAACTTGCAATCCGCGACCCTTAAAAAATAAGCTCCAATGTCAGATTTCAAACCAATGGCCGTTTCAAATAAACCACAGCCATTTCTTGTAAGCCAATAACTTTTGTCTAGCGATTCAAGAGAAATAGCCTGAAACTAAATGCAATGGGGACATTGATCATAGTTTTTTAGACTCTTTTTTGCACAATTTTTTGGCATAGTTAGTAAATTTGTCTTTAATTTGCGATTTTTTTTGGGTGCAAGCAAAAGTCTGGCACTTTTTGAGTCCCTGCGCCTGATCTGACATAGTGAGTGGCTGCTATACAGATGTTTGCGTGGCATCTATCACAAATTTGCACCTAAAAAGTTGCAAAATATTGGCAAAAATATGCCCACTCTGAGCAGCTGCACTTGAAAAAAATCTCCCTTTTCATTACTGAAAACAAATTTATTTGCTTCCCAAATGAAAATTTATCTCTATGCAACATAAAAACGACTTCAGTGCAGTTTTAAAAAGTAGAATTTCTCAAGTAACGACTTCATAATTTTCTATAGGATATTCTACATTATGGCCCACATTTATGAAAAACAGTACAATCTGTGCTGTGTGATTGCCTGGGGAGTGTGCACAGTGCATCAGGTTTATCAAAAATGGTGCATAGTCTTCATTAATCTGTCCCCCCTGCAATACTTGGGAAGTGGGCTTTTTTGTGGGGCGCTTTGTTCATGCTGCAAAATTGTGGCACACGTCATTAATGAATGTGAGGCAAGCTCCGACTAAGAAGTAACACGCCCCTTTAAGTGTACATTTTTTCTGTCACAAAACTGGTGCAGACACTTTATAATTACACGTGCAAGCAGTTTGTACAATCTTTTCAGAAAACTGGCGCAAACACATTAACAAATGTGGCCTACTTTTCTATAAATAAAAAAAAAAAAAGAAAAAATCTTCTTTAGTATAAACAAAAAGATTCAAGTGTAAAATTCCTTAAAAAATGAACAATAGTCCACAGTCAAAAATATGAATAGTTGCCAAGTAAAAGAGTAATAATCAAGAAATCTAATCACAGTGCATGTATCTAGTGGAAATGTAATAATAACTAGAAATACACATGTAATGTAATGCCACAAACATGTACAAATAAGTACGGGAAAAGATACACAAATTAGCAAAAGGCTAATATGGAAATGCCTTGGATAACCCACATATATAAAAGACAGTATCAAATTAGCAAGTGCTGCACAAATTGCTGTGGTATGAAGCAGCAGAAGTAAAGACAAAGCTACATTATACTATACCAGCGGTGGCAAACCTTTGGCACGGGTGCCAGAGTTGGCACTCAGAGGCCTTTCTGAAGGCACACAGCACAGAATTTACCAGACAGGACTCAAGGCTTCGTCCTCCAGTCCAAGACGGTCCAGGACGCGCCACGCTCAGCGCTATTTTTAGAGACATCTACTTCACTGCCAGGACTACAGGAGGAGTGCGAAGGTGTGGACAGAGATGGATTATCGTTGGAGCTCCTGCTTTGGGTCCCCTGACTCTTCCTTTTCAGGGGACCCTGGAGGGAAGCTACAATACATATGTCTCCTTCTTTCTATTGTATTGGTGTCCTTAGAGCAACAATACGATTGAAACTTGTGATACAGCAGAGATCAATAGGTTACTGATTAAATTGTCATGTTGGCACTTTGCAACATAAAAGTGGGTGTTGGTTGTAGTGCAGGCACCCTGTCTCTATAAGCTTGGCCATCACTGTACTATACCCTAGCCCCAATACACATTGCAGTGTTTTACCTTCCTCTGGCGATGGTGTTGAAACTAATGTCTTATTGTGTTGTAAGACTCCCCACGAATTATAGATTGATCAAAAAATGAGGGATAGGACTACCATCCTATCAGCAACTGTGTGAGCTGGATTGCTATTTGCTGACCACAAATGGAACCAACTCGTCATGAGTTCATATAGACCCAACAGGAAAGACTGGCGTCCATTGTATACCAGGAAGTTAAAGTCAGTAGTGAAACAGGACAGGAATAAATCAGAAGTGCATGTGCGCAGAACTGAACAGCATCATAGGTCACGTGTCCCAACTTGGAGGTTCATTACCTCCCCCAGAGGAAGACAACACCGAAATGTGCATTAGGACCAGGCTTGTATACAGGGTATATGAAGTATCTTTATCTTCCCTTTTGCTTAATTTACATTACTGCTACTACATAATATCTTGCTACTATTATGTGCTTGGCTTAAAAGGGTATTCTCATCCGGGCATTGACATGTAATTCATATATATAAATATATTTGTGTGTATATGTGCATCTTTTCCAGCACTCATTTGTACCTGGTCTTTGCATTATATTCCATGTATATTTCTAGTTATTACTATAGTTCTGCCATGTATTATGATTAGATAATTACATTATTCCTCATTTACTTGGTCATTTTATACATTGGCATCCTACCCGTGCCTCTGTGCCTCCCCCCCCCCGTCTCATTGCATAAGCACCGTACCCACTGTGCAAGTGCAGTGAAGCTAGGGGTGTAGTACACCGGCTTCAATGTGCGAATATGCAGGCGAGGGGAGCACCAGAACAAGGTAAGTAAAAAGGTTTTAATAGAGGGACTTGCTAAAGGGCGATTTGGGACACTAAACCACAAGTCAGTAAGGACCTGACTCATCCTCTTTAACCCCTTTCTGACGCACGCCATACTATTATAGTGTGAATCAGAAAAGGGTTAAAGAGGACCTGTCAGACCTGCCGGGAGAGGGCGGACAGAGAGGACCAGGAACCTGTATTCACCATTATATGGTCAATGTATGGGGGCAATGTTGGATTGGAGGTAATTCCATTTGGACTCTTCCCCCATCTATATGCTGAATATATGTGTATCTTTTATATATAATACATATTTTGCATAGACTGTAGAAGGCCAGTTCAAGTGGTATATGGGTCACACTTGCTAATAGGCCACAGGTAGAACTACAGGTTGTGCATTCATAAAGGGGGTGCAAAGCTACAGGGGGAGCAGAGACAAAAGCTTCATATGTGTTCTGTTCCCTGAAGGCACTTTGATATTCATCTACTACCATAGAAGACAGTAGAATTCCTCTATGATCAATGAATACAGGTTATGTATGAAGTACCTAACCTGTTTTATTAGTATGAACGGAAAGTGTGGAAAATTGTCTTAAACATTGTGACTGCAGTATGCACCTTACATTTAATAGCTCTCATCAAATCAGACTGTGACGCTCCTATTCATCTATTATGTATTTGGGCAAAAGACAAAAAAGACTTGTAATCCTTTCTGTGACATCCCCGCGACGCAGGAGCCTCTGCCTGTTAATTAACTGCTCCTGTGAACCATAATTGAAACCCCTTGCTCAAGCCCCTTCTGCTTTATGATTACATCGGCAAAATGGCCTCAATTCAAGGGGTGACTGCTTTTTAAACAAAAATTTAAAACCTAGATGACTAATTTTAAACAGGAATGAAATGTCATCAAAACTCATTTCTCTCTAAATTAAAAAAAAAGTCACAAGCATGAACGCTCGCTGTCCCCAAAAGATAAAAAAAACTTTTAAAAATGCTTTAAACTTTTCCCATTGAAATATGAATAACGTTTTGTAATGTTTAGCTCTTCCTATTGGAGTTGATAGCATTTACTTAAAGGGGTTTTCCCACTAAACAAGTTAGGCCTTATCCACAAGATAGAGCCTAACTTGCTGATCGGTAAGGTTCTCGGTGATGAGACTGCCACAGGATAGAGCCTAACTTGCTGATTCGTGAGGTCCTCAATGATAAGACCACCACAGATCACAAGATCTGTGGTGTACCCCCATCAGAATTGCTCCCTGAGATGAGCGAAGGAGCTGGTCGCACATGGCTGGGCTGCCCGTTCATCTCTATGGAGCTGATGGAGAATGCCAATACTTATCTCAGGGAGCAATGAGGGGTCTGATGGGGATATATTGGACCGCTCTTGTGATTTGTGGGGATCTCATTATTGATGGATCATTGAGACCCCCACCAATCAGAAAGTTAGGCCCTATACTGTGGCGGTCTCATCACTGAGAACCTCACTGAATTGCATTGCAAAGATTTATGATTGTAATCTGCAGAAAGAAATCATACATGCATACATTAAGATACAAGGCTCTCTGAAATACTTAATTTATGTAGTTTGAGTGCCCCAGCTAATTAGCATAACTTTTATAACTCTATATTGCCTCAATCATGGCATATAGAGTTATAATAAAAGATGTCCTAAGTAATATTGTCAATGGTAATTGTCCTTTAACATCAGGACTCTGCCCTCCTCCCCTTCCCAGCTTTCAGGAAGTAGATGGACTGCATTGGGTTTACAGTGGGAGAAGTGAAGAAGGAGTAATGTCACATGGACATTCAACAATGTCTCTATGTATAGAGAGGGCGGCATGCTCAGGGCACATGCACTACTGCTCAAAAATTTGGTGTCACTTTGAAATTTCCTTATTCTTTAAAAAAAACACATGTTTTTTCAATGGAGCTAACATTAAGTGAATCATAAATACACTCTATACATTGTTAATGTGGTAAATGACTATTCTAGCCGCAAACGTCTAGTTTCTAATGCAATATCTACATAAGTGTATATAGGCACATTTTGAAAGCCTTTCCCCAGTGGTTTAATGGTACATTGTGTTTGCTAGCTGTGTAAGAAAGCTAATAGATGTTTAGAAAACCCTTGAAAACCCTTGTGCAAGTATGCTAGCACAGCTGAAAACAGTTTGGCTATTTGAGAAACTATAAAACTGACCTTCCTTTGAGCTGGTTGAGAATCTGGAGCATCACATTTGTTTGTCTGTGAAACTCTCACAATGGCCAGGAAAAAGAAATGTCATATGAAACTCAACAGTCTATTCTTGTTCTTAGAAATGAAGGCCATTCCATGCAACAAATTGCCAAGAAACTGAAGATTTCCAGTGTGTACAGAGGACAGTGTGTTCAGGAGAGAGCACAAACAGGTTCTAACCAAAGTAGAAAGAAAAATGGGAAGCCCTGCTGCACAACTAAGCAACAAGAAAAGTACATTAGAGTCTCTTGTTTGAGAAACCGAAGCCCCACAGATGCTCAACTGGCAGCTTCATTAAATAGTACCCATTAAACGCCAGTGTAAACCTGTAGAGTGAGATTGGGAGATTTGTACAAGGTCAAAGGGATTTTGAATAAGGAGGCTATCACTCCATTTTACAACGCCATGGCATACTCTGTGGACAGCGCTTGATGTGAGCCAATTTCATCCTACAACAGGACAATGACCAAAAGCCCCTCCAAATAATATAGGAACTATTTAGGGAAGAAGCAGCAGCTGGTACCTATCTGTAATGGAGCAGCCGCCCAGTCACCAGATCTCAACCCCATTGAGCTGTTGTGTGAACAGCTTAACTTTGGCATATGCAAAAAATGCCCATCAAGCCCATTTTTTGTTAAGTTTTTATATTTTAATTTTGTTAGTTTTCTGTTTGATCTCTTCAATGTTAACAGGGCAAATGAGTTTGCATTGTGCTCAAAGCAGAGTTAGACGCAGAATAAAATTATACCTCTTTACCACGCATTTCATTTTAATATGATTTTGCATCAACTTTCTGAAAGAGGAGCTTAGAATAATAAATAACGGCAGGCAAAAAAAAAAAAGCTTATTACTGATTTATGATTAACCTATTCCTACCAACTTGTGGGAGGGGCATCTGAAAGCATGGTGTGAAATTTCTCCAGATTGCCTCAGCAAATTAATAGCTAGAAAGCCAAAGGTCTGCAATGATGCAGAAAAGGGAACATTCTATGATAAAAACAAAGTTTGAAGGAGAAGGAGGATAAATATTTAAAAATTTTTTTAAAAAACTTGTCAATGTCTGGACTATATTTTCTATTCATTTTGCAACTTATTTGAAAAATAAAAGTAGGCGTTTTCATGGAAAACACAAAATTGTCTGGGTGACCCCAAACTTTTGAGCGGTAGTGTAGGTATTAGCTAAAACGCGTCAGGACCAAGGGATCTGGAAGGTCCTTTCTAAGAAGATCAGTTTCAAAAATTCCTTTGAATGACCCAGGGATCTGTAAGGTCCTTTCTAAGAAGATCAGTTTCAAAAATTCCTTTGAAGTAAAAATAATCTAAATTATAATTTTTTCTTATTTTGGAGCTAATTTAGAGGTGACCATGTGGCAACACTGAGCTGTACAGTATATTTGGAGAATTGAACAGACTGTGCAATCCTCTTCCCAAGTTATGAAAGTTTCTAAATAAGAAATGAATAAGACACTAGATTTCCACTTCAAGGGATTTCTGCGCTGAGGCTTCGTTCAGCCCTCCTCTATTAAAGTTGTCAGGATTATTAACACATTGGTGCTACAATTTAGAAAAATGACAGCTAACACTCCCATCACAAGCAGCCGGCCTGTCAATAATTCTCTTAGTGAAATATTAATGGCTGCTTTTAAGTTGTTGAAAATTTTATGTATGTCTAAAACATTTTCATTTTTCAACTAATTAATTAGAACATTGTGCTTATCTCACAAATATTGTTGGATAAACAGTGTGTTAAATAAACATTTTGGAATTTTTATTTCCTATGCAGTTAATTAGACGCGGCTCTTCGGGGGTCCTAGCATAGAACAGATGGTTGGGATTTTTAGTTTTGGATTTTTTTTGTTCACTTAAAATAAAATGCAAATGCAGGAAAAAAATCTTTATATTCAGGCTGAGTTTTTTTGGGTTGTTTTGTTAAGTTTTTATTTTTGAATTTTGTTGGTTTTCTGTTTGATCTCTTCAATGTTAACAGGGTAAATGAGTTTGCATTGTGCTCAAAGCAGAGTTAGACGCAGAATAAAATTATACCTCTTTACCACGCATTTCATTTTAATAAGTTTTTGCATCAACTTTCTGAAAGAGGAGCTTAGAATACTAAATAACGGCAGGAAAAAGAAAAGCTTATTACTGATTTATGATTAACCTATTCCTACCAAAAAATAACGTTAGTATTTCCAGTATACTAATGAAACTCATACATCTGGGCTTACTGTGGTTCTGTGGTACGTGAATAGAACAAAGCCTTAATATGATAGTGGTGTATGTGGTCTAATCAACATCTACATCTATATGTCTCCAATTTCCATATGCTACATAGCCAGAAAAAGCTCATTGCAGATTTATTTTCAAACCTATGTTCTGCATACAGCTCCCAGCATATTTGTCAAATATTAATTCATTCTAATCCCCTTTCTGAAAGGAGGCTTACAAAGGGGGAAAAGTTGAAAGGGGAAATTTATGATTTTTATGAGTCGGATTTCTAGAGTAAAGATCAGGAGAAATAGTGAGAGTTCTGATTACCCCAACCATACCCATTGATTGGCAGTGAGAGTCCTGATTACCCTGCCCACACAGAGTGATCGACAGTGAGTCCTGATTACTCCACCCACACACAGGGATTGACAGTATGAGGCTTGATTACTCTGCTCACATACAGTGATTGACAGTGAAAGTCCATATTACTCCTCCCACACACATTGATTGACAGTGAGAGTCCTGATTAACATGTCCAACACACAGTGATTGGCAGTGACTCCTGATTACTCCACCTACACACAGTAATTGACAGTGAGAGTAATGATTACCCCTTCCACACAAAGTTATTATCAGTCCTGATTACCCGACACACACAAAGTGATTGACAGTGAGAGTCCTGATCACTCCTCCCACACATGGTGATAGTGAGAATCATGATAATCCTTCCACACACAGGGATTAACAGTGAGAGGCCTGATTACCCCTCCCACACACAGTGATTGACAGTGAGAGTCCTGATTACTCCACCCACACACAGTGATTGGCAGTGCATTCTGATTACCCCTCCCACACACAATGATTGACAGGGTTAGTTTCAGGTTTGCAGGGGAACTCGTCTCTGCGACCTTGCGCTGTTTAGGGGTTGTGTTCTGGACTGCTGGGAGTTGTAGTACCTCTGCATGGTGCCTGCGATTATGCTTGGTATTCTGCACCATGAGGGGTTAATCCCCAGAAGTTGTCCAGCTCCTATCAGGTCCGAATGTGGGGTTCTGGCTGCATAAATTGCAGCTTCTCTAGTCAGCTGGGCCAGTGTTTGAAATCCCTTGCCTTGCTCTGTGTTCTGAATTGTTGTGAGCTCGGCTATTTTTTGACGTTGACCCATTTGCTTAGTGATTTTTCTCTTGATGTACCCTCTTGTTGTGACTCCGGCTAGTTAACTACTCTTTTGTGTTTTATGTTTGTCCCTTCCTGCACTTATCTAGTGTATTTTGAGTCTTCAAGTAGTAGAAACCTTTATACTTACCTAGATGGCTTTGAATCGGAACAATCTCTGGTGCTCCCCATGCCAGTGCAGCACTTCGATGAAGATGGAGCTGTATACTGCGTCTTTACTGTGGGACTGTGCAGGTGTGGGGAACACCAGAACGAGGTAAGTATATATGGGGACTTGCTAAAGGACAATTTGGGAAAGTAAACCACTCAAGCTGAGTTTACATTGAAGGGTGATCATAGTGGGTGTTGGAGAGATAGAGGGGTGGCTCAGCAGGGTAAGCAGAAATTCCTGGCATGTTATATGTTAGTATTTTTCCAGAGCTAGATTTCCATTTTGATTTTCATTCAGATTGTATTGGCTTTTTTTTTGTCTCATCACTCTGGTGTTCAAAGTCTTCCTACTGTACATCTGTGTCATGTTGTTCTATCTTTGGTGATCAGATCAGGCTTCTGATCTCTTAAAGGAATAATGATGCCATTTGTCAAAGTCATCAGCCAATGTCAAGATGGAGAAGTAGATGAAAAAATCATAATTGCGTCGTCCAGGTTTGTCTTTTTCTCATTCTTCCAAATTTGGCATTAATATTCAATTGACATTTGTAGGAAGTTTTCATGTCTAGTGCATGAACATATGGAGAAATATCTCCTATAATAATTCAATCCATGTGCATGTCACATCTAAAGGTTTATCCCATGACTTTTTATTTTATTCCCATTCTTCCGCTACAATGTGAATGTTAGTCTTCTCGGGTAATGAACCCCCTGGACCACCGCGGATGATGGCACAAGCCGACACCTGAGACCGGAATCTAAGTGACATCCGGTTTTCACTAGAGCCCGCCACTTGGTTGTCTTGCTGCGGCGTGGTGCCACCAGGTCGTTCCACAGGCCCGTTTTTTCTGTGGTGGCAGCCAAGGTTGGGGTACAGAATAAGCATGCAAACTCGTCGTCGGGGATAGGCAGATAGTCAAGGCAGGCGGCAATGGTTGAAGGTCAGGGACGGTGCAGGTGGTCAGGGCTGGCAGTGAAGGAGTGAAGTCGAGGACAGGTCCCGGGTCACAACGGGAGGTCAGAACACAGGTATAACCTCCCAGGAAGCTTTCTCAATGGAATGTAGCTCAAAGATCTGGCGTGAAATGGTGGGAGAAGCCAGCTTTTCAGGAATCCCGGGAAGTGGCCAACGTTAATCAGTGGCGCACTGTTCCTTTAAATTTGCGAGTGTCGGCGTGTGCGCACCCTAGGGAAAAGTGACGCACTGGGAACCCAGAACAGGAGCTGGAGTGTGGAGAGGTAAGTGAGCCGGGACGCCAGTCACGGAGAGGGGCACTGCCATGTAAATCTGCCATGTTACATCACAACACAACTCCA
Organism: Engystomops pustulosus; assembly: GCA_019512145.1. NCBI lineage: Eukaryota > Metazoa > Chordata > Amphibia > Anura > Leptodactylidae > Engystomops > Engystomops pustulosus. The sequence goes on from CM033644.1 coordinate 199,620,911, forward strand.
CAAACTTGCTGCTTCGCATCTTCTTCCTGCTGATAACTTTACAACTGTAAACTTAATTCACGACAAACTGAGAGAAAGGACATCTAGCAGCAGATTACTGGTAGTAGAGTGTCCTAAATATGCTGAGGATATGGGGACAGTGTTTTACATGTAATTTGGGTTTCTCCATTGCCAAAACCATTACTTTGTAAAAGTGCCAGAGGCGCTCAGGCAGACGGCGCCCGAGTTCCTCTCTGCTTTCCTGGACTTTAATATAATCACTCGCCCCCCAACCCCTGCTGCAAGCTTCCTAAAATAGGTAGAATTATAAAGTTAATTATATTTTGTATTTTTAATAAAATTTTTAGCTAAAAGGAGGGTGTTCTTTAGTTAATAGGGCTCTATAGGAACCTACAACCAGCTGTATTTGTGAAAAATGTGGTGACAGGTTCCCTTTAAAGGGGTTATCCGGGTTTTAAAAATTACTGAGGGCAGGGCTGGGGAGGGCTATTTAAAAATAATAAACATGTACTTACCTCGTCCGGCACGGCCGATGTCCCGCGCCGCGGCCAGACTTCTTTGTGTGCCGGTTTCATTACAAAGGTGCACAGGGAGCGTCCGGCTGGCCGGAAGCTCCCATCTGACACCATCTCCCAGCGCTTACAACGCTCAGAGATAGGGACGGATGGGAAGAGCCGGCCACATCGCGGACTGGAAGCTCCCTGTGCGCAGCTTCCGGGCCCCTGTAAACAAACAGGGGCACGAATTGAAGGGACCGCGGCGCAGGACATTGGCGGCGCCGGAGGAGGTAAGTACATGTTTATTATTTTTAAATAGCCAAGCCCGGTCCTGAGTAATTTTTAAAACCCCTTTAACCCCTTAAGGACGCAGCCATTTTACAGCTTAAGGCTCAGCCCGATTTTTTGGATTCTGACTTGCTTCGCTTTATATGGTTATAACTTTTGAACACTGTTACTTATCAAAACGATTCTGAGATTGTTTTTTCCCCACATGTTGTACTTCATTTTAGTGGTAAATTTTGGCAGATAAGTTTTGCGTTTATTTACAAAAAAAAGAAAATATGATAAATTTTTTGAAAAATTTGCCATTTTCGAAATTCTAAATCATTGCGTTTTCAGGCAGATAGATTTACCAGCTAAATAAGTTGCTGAATAACATTTCCCATTTGTCTACTTTACATTTTCATAATTTCTGAAATATCTGAATAATTTATTTTGATGTCACGCGGCTTACAAATAGAATATCGCTTTTCCGGATTTTCAGAATTGACTATTTTGGGGATAAATACAGTTTTGAATGAAATTTTACATATTTAGCATCAAAACCCCCTATATAATCTACCCATTTTCAAATCTGCACCCCTCAAGCTATCAGAAACAGCTTTTTTACGAAGATTGTTAACCCCTTGAGATCTTCATAGTAATTGAATCAAAATGGAGGTGAAATTTAGAATGGTCAAATTGTTCCCTTATACGTTCATTTAGCACCAAAATTTACACATTTCCAAAATATAAAAAGAGAAAACCCACCATACAATTTGTTCTGCAATTTCTCCTGAGTACAAAGACCCCCCACATGTGGCCGTTACTTGTTTTATGGGGGCACAGCGAGGCGCAGAAGGGAAGGAGCACCCTGCAGCTGCCAGGATTTTAGTTTCCTCATTGGCCCCTTTTGAAGGCTATAAAATTTTCGCTTTTTCGTTATTGGGGCCATGTGACGGCATTTTTTTTGCGGGATGAGATGCTTTTTCCATTGTTACCATTTTGGGGTTGGTATCACCTATTGTTGAAAATTTAGGAACTTTTTTTGAGGGCAGGAGTAGAAAAGCATCAATTCTGTACTGGATTTTTGACTTTTTTTTTTTTGGTGTTCACCGTATAGCCTAATAATCCTGTTATCTTTATTCTATGGGTTGATACGATTACGGGGATACCAGACATGAATATATTTTCTTACGTTTTACTAAAGTTGTCAAACAAAACCCTAATGTGGGGAAAAATCTATAATTTTTGTATCCCACATGTTGTACTTCATTTTAGTGGTAAATTTTGGCTGATAAGTTTTGCGTTTATTTACAAAAAAAAAGAAAATATGATAAATTTTTTGAAAAATTTGCCATTTTCGAAATTCTAAATCATTGCGTTTTCAGGCAGATAGATTTACCAGCTAAATAAGTTGCTGAATAACATTTCCCATTTGTCTACTTTACATTTTCATAATTTCTGAAATATCTGAATAATTTATTTTGATGTCACGCGGCTTACAAATAGAATATCGCTTTTCCGGATTTTCAGAATTGACTATTTTGGGGATAAATACAGTTTTGAATGAAATTTTACATATTTAGCATCAAAACCCCCTATATAATCTACCCATTTTCAAATCTGCACCCCTCAAGCTATCAGAAACAGCTTTTTTACGAAGATTGTTAACCCCTTGAGATCTTCATAGTAATTGAATCAAAATGGAGGTGAAATTTAGAATGGTCAAATTGTTCCCTTATACGTTCATTTAGCACCAAAATTTACACATTTCCAAAATATAAAAAGAGAAAACCCACCATACAATTTGTTCTGCAATTTCTCCTGAGTACAAAGACCCCCCACATGTGGCCGTTACTTGTTTTATGGGGGCACAGCGAGGCGCAGAAGGGAAGGAGCACCCTGCAGCTGCCAGGATTTTAGTTTCCTCATTGGCCCCTTTTGAAGGCTATAAAATTTTCGCTTTTTCGTTATTGGGGCCATGTGACGGCATTTTTTTTGCGGGATGAGATGCTTTTTCCATTGTTACCATTTTGGGGTTGGTATCACCTATTGTTGAAAATTTAGGAACTTTTTTTGAGGGCAGGAGTAGAAAAGCATCAATTCTGTACTGGATTTTTGACTTTTTTTTTTTGGTGTTCACCGTATAGCCTAATAATCCTGTTATCTTTATTCTATGGGTTGATACGATTACGGGGATACCAGACATGAATATATTTTCTTACGTTTTACTAAAGTTGTCAAACAAAACCCTAATGTGGGGAAAAATCTATAATTTTTGTATTGCCATCTTCCAAGTGGCATAACTTTGTTACGTTTTTGGCTACGGAGCTGGTTGATGGCTTGTTTTTTGCGGGACATGTTGTACTTTGCACCAGTATCATGTCTGAGTACATATGGTTTTTTGGTCGCATTTTATAGCATTTTTTGTGGGATTGAAAAGGTAAAAATCATAATTTTTGGAGGGTTTATACCAGTTTTTTTTACGGCGTTTATCGTGGGGGTTCAATAATGATTTACTTTTATTCTACGGGTTGTTACGGACGCGGTGATACTATATATGTGGGGTTTGTGTTATGATTTAGACTTTTTTTTGAGTTATATGTCTCTTTATATGTTTTGGGGGTTTGGGGCATTTTTAGTGATTTATGACTTTATTTTTTTATTGAATAACTTTTTTTTTTACTTTTTCACTTTTATACCATGGGACATGAAGAAGCAATCATCTGATTGCTTCTTCATGATAATATTCTGCAATACTCATGTATTGCAGAGTATTATCAGTGTCAGCCTATGCACTTGCATAGGCTGGCACTTTGCCAGTAAGATGACGTCACAGACGCCATCTTACTGGCAATTCTTGCTAGTAACTCTGGGGTCCAGATCGGACCCCAGAGTTACTATAGCAACGATCGGCGCCCCCCGAAAACGGTTCGGGGGGGCCGATCGTGGGGGAAAGACCCCCCAGATACTTGTTAGATGCCGCGGTCGCGCTGACCGCGGCATCTAACGGGTTAAGCACCCGCGATCGGAGACAACTCCGATCGCGGGTGTTACACTGGGGTGCCGGCTATTAGTTACAGCCGGCACCCCGTGTTTCCCGATGCCGGTTCGGCTCTGATCCAGAGCCGAGCCGGCATAAGCGCCGTGGCGGATATATCCGCCACTGAGCGCTAAGTCACTGCGCTCCGTGGCGGATATATCCGCCGCGGAGCGTGAAGGGGTTAAGGTGAAAATGAGCTGGTTCCATAACGGGTTAAAAATGTCTTCAACAGAGCATAACTATGATTATATGACACTGCCTAAATGCATTACTTTATTGGGTAGACAATTACTTAACAAGAAAAACCAATTGATGGTTGTTATTTTCTCCAAAAATAAATGCAACATTTTCTTCACGACTTAAATAGTAAAAAATATTCTTTTGAGAGTTGTATAAAACATATTTGAGCTAATTTGAGGCTTGCAGACACCATATAGAGTGCCTGTAATATAACAGAGTACTCTCCAAACATGCTTTATGATGTTTCATTTGCTCCCTCCAAGGTAAATAGTCGCTCTGTATGAAATTGTCAGATTTAATTCGGAGAAGATCCTGCTTGATTGTACAATATAAGAATCTCCCACGGAAAAGCATTAGCGCTTATTCACCAGAAAGTGCGGTAAAGTAATATTTAGCTGAGAACTCATTAACATATTCGTGGCAAGACAAAAACGAAGCATCTTCATTAACTGTTTTCATGCCTTGTGAATAGCATTTATCTACGATTACCGTTATATTACTTCTAAGTAAATACAGAGAAGGAAAGAAAAACCTAGGCAGTCGCTTAAGAAAGACTTAGACACTGAAGAGGGTGTGGGTGTGTTTATGTTCATTTATGTTTATTTGTGGGTGTGGCTTGTCTTTGTTTATTGGTTTGGTTTAGGATGTGATAATCGGTTTGGTGGGGGTTGTGGTATTTAGTGTTTATTCATTTTGGTGTATTTTAAGTTTTGGTTTTTGCTAGGTGTGAATGGGGCTGAACCAGCAGGTAAACTATTGTATATATTGTATATTATGTTTGGTTTGTGTTATGTTTTTTATTTTTATATAAAATAAAAGATCTAAAGATCCTGAATATGTGATATGATGATATCTGTGGGGGCTGGTCTGTTATTAGAGGGTGTGGGGTGTGTTTATGTTCATTTATGTTTATTTGTGGGTGTGGCTTGTCTTTAGTGTTGATGGGTTTGGTTTAGGATATATCATAGTATCATAGGTTATACGGTTGAAAAAAGACACATGTCCATCAAGTTCAACCAAGGAGGGGACGGGATTGGATGAGGAAGAGATTTAAGGGTAACAATTCTATATAACATAACCATCAATGTTGTTTAGGTGTAAAAAGGCATCTAGACCCTTCTTGAAGCTCTCTGCTGTCCCTGCTGTGACCAGCGCCTGAGGCAGGCTATTCCACAGATTGACAGTTCTCATAGTAAGAAAGCCCTGTCGCCTCTTGTGATTAAATCTGATAATTGGTTGGGTGGGGGTTGTAGTATTTAGCATTCAATTATTTTGGTGGATGTTAAGTTATTGTTAATTCTAAGTGTTTTTGCTAGGTGTGGATAGGGCTGGACCAGCAGGTGCGTTATTGTAAATTTTTTTCTATATATTTTATATTATGTTATGTATTGTTGCTATGTTTTATACTATATATTTTGATAAAAAGATCTATAGGACCTGAATATGATGAGCTGTGGTTAGGGTACGTAAGAAGTATCAAGTGACTCAGAGGTAGGGCCCTATAGCTACTTCTGAGTGGGACCCCATTTCCCCCCTAAAAATATAAATATCGTATATATACACACCATATATACATACATACAGATTATACACACATACATACAGTATCATATACACCCATGCATCATATACACAGACATATAAAAATCACATATACACACATACAGCATATTCACACCCAATATCCCAGATGCTGGCCCCCCCTGAGAATGTGGGCCCCATAGCAGCTGCTATTGCTGCTATCCCTGTAGTTATGACCCTGAATTAACTTCTTTTTTTATCCTTAAAAGTCAGTTGTGTAAAAAAAACTACACAGTATAGTCACCACGACTTACCTACCTGAACTAACTGCTATGTTATGAAGGGCTTTTCCCACGTGTGCCACCAATGACTTTGTATTCAAAAGCATCCGAATGGGGTGCGTGGATGTTCTCCTCAAGTTTTGGGACATGAGACAAAACTTGAGGAGAACATCGACGCACCCCATTCGGATGCTTTTGAATACTGTGTACTGTTTACAGGAGAGTGAACAGCGGGACCGGGCAGCGGCTTAGAGCATTGTTACAGGCATCAAAAGGAGTTGTGCCCTTGATGCACAACTCTCAGAGGTGAGTGGAATACCACAACACTGATATCCATATTATCAAGGGTAATACACCATAGGAGCGCTCTCTGTCTCCTCTTGTCTCTCCACTTCGTTCCTATATCTAGAAACCAATGACTTTGTATTTATTGTCCAGCTGCTCCTTCCATGCCCAAACTTCATTTTTGAAAATATGCAATTGGTTCTTACCTCCTATGGAATGTAGACAACAGGCACAGGCTGTAAGGGCAGAATACAGTTGATGTGAATTAACCACTGAGCCTCTGTATACCATTAGATGGTTGCCATGGCGAGAAGCATTGGGCTGGAATGGAGATAAAGCAGAGTTAAGTAAAAGTTCTTTATTATTTTTACATCATCTGGGGTCAATTTATATTTGGACATCCATTTAAATCACAATGTCTTAAGGATGCACTACAAATAGGCAGGGTTGGCTCCAGGTTTCAGTAGGCCCCTGGATGACAGAGCCTCAGTGGGCCTCTTTGCATTGAACTCATGTGGCAGCATTAAAAGTTCAGAAATTAAAACAGTCTTCTGTTCCCTAAAATATTCCCTAGTTCATAATACCAATCAGCCCCCTCACGGTTATTTGATATACAGCCCCCTCATTGTTTTTTTTTCTATAAAGCCCTCTCATCCCCAAGAATTCCTTATGTACAGCCTTAGGTGGGCCCCGAGAAGCTCTGGTCCCTGGCACTTGCCGGGGTATGCCCAGTGCTGGCGCCGACCCTGCTTATAGGGGTAAACAGCTTGGAAGCTACATACTCCACTGGACTTAAAGATCTAATGGGCCCAGGGATCAGTGAATACAATTTTTGCACAATAATAAAGGGCAGTCCTGTTGCATGATCAACTACACAAAAAATATATACTTTACTCATCAAAATTTTTCACATTTCTCAATTCGCACTCAAAGATTCCTACTTTGGTGGTTTAACCTCCTCCCTTCTTGAATCCATTTACCCATCAAGCAAATATGGCTACATTTTAAATAGATGAGGCAACCCCTTTAAATCAAGGGATCATTATTTCACTATTTCTTCTACATCAACCTTGGAGGGGTAAGAAATGGAATCTTTTTGGATAGGGTCCCACCCTAATAGAGTAGTATATGAAAATGACTCTATTGATATATAGATACAAACAAGAGGCCCTAGAAGAGGAAAGTCAATTTCTAGATTCTGTATGTTCACATTCTGTATTAATAATTTAACGCCTAACATCAACACAACAGGTCATTCCTCTCAAGAACTAAATGAGGCCCCGGTGACCTCTAACCTCAGGTCTCGAGTCATTCCATCTTTAGCTCCACCATCAAATTAGTTTTCTGCTGTACGTGTATCCCCATCTTACATTTCAGCAAACAGATTCATTAGAAATAATGATAAAAATGCACACCCATGCACACAAATGTGCACATCATTTCTAAATCAGCCGAGAATTTGACAATCCAACAATTAGCAATTAATTTTTAATTACATGTGAATTCACCTACACAATTATCAGAGTCAAGTCATCAAGATTTACCATAACTGGTGGTTGAGGTGCATAAAATGTTATCTTTTCAGTCGAGCGGCAGATATTGTAGGAATTTGTTCTCGGAACATTTGCAGTCCTGTCAGAAGTGAAGACTATTAGTGGGCAGTGAATTAATAAGAAAAGCCATTTTATAAACATATTAATAGTTTTCAGCATCTGCCATCATTCACATTGATCATTCTGACTTATAACTTCATTCATGTCATGACATGTGGATGTAGGATGGACCCTCACATTATCTTAAAACAACTTAGACGAGAGAAAAACATGGGGGCACATGTATCATAGTTTCAGCTAAGGAAATTGTCTTTTTTTTGCGACTTTTCTCGTTTTTGCGACTTTTGTTGCTGAGGAGAGGTGATTTGCCTTATTTCATTACTGTTAACATTTGTGTTTACAAAATCCCAAATTAACAGTAGTGTCCTCTCCTGTATATAACCCCCTCACTTGGCTTGTGTCCTCTCCTGTATATAACCCCCTCACATGGCTTGTGTCCTCTCCTGTATATAACCCCCTCACTTGGCTTGTGTCCTCTCCTGTATATAACCCCCTCACGTGGCTTGTGTCCTCTCCTGTATATAACCCCCTCACGTGGCTTGTGTCCTCTCCTGTATATAACGCCTCACATGGCTTGTGTCCTCTCTTGTATATAACCCCTCACATGGCTTGTGTCCTCTCCTGGATATAACCCCCTCACATGGCTTGTGTCCTCTCCTGTATATAACCCGCTCACGTGCCTTGTGTCCATGTGGATTTGAGACACTTGCAACAAAAGTCTCAAAAAGAAGTCTAAATTTGCGCCTGCCAGGATAGGAAAAGCTGAACATGTATCACAAGTAAAAAGACAGGATCATACATAAGGTTCAAAAAAGAGCCGCCAAATGTCTCTAAAATTCACTTCAGAGTGACAAAACTATGATACATGTGCCCCATGGTGTTTGGAAATTTACACAACCACATAACTTGTTGGGGGTCATTTACTAAGGGCCCGATTCGCGGTTTCCCGACGTGTTACCTGAATATTTCCGATTTGCGCAGATTTCCCCTGAATTACCCCGGGATTTTGGCGCACGCGATCGGATTGTGGCGCATCGGCGCTGGCATGCACGCGACGGAAATCGGGGGGCGTGGCCGAACGAAAACCCAACGGATTTGGAAAAACCGGCGCATTTTTAAAAAAAATCTGTTGCGGAGCTTGCACTTACCTTCACTCAGCCCGGCTGGGTGAACTCCAGTGCGTTCCGATGCTTTTCAGCGCAGCAGCGCCACCTGGTGGACGGCGGAGGAACTACCTTAATAAATCCCGGCCGGACCCGAATCCAGCATAGAGAACGCGCCACTGGATGGCGAATGGATCGGGTAAGTAAATCTGCCCCAATGAGTCAAAATGGCCACAGCTTTATTTAAATCACTTGAATAAAACAATCAGAGGAGGAGTCAAGTGATTCCCCAATCCCCAGCTGCCTGACATACAGCACCAGGTCAGAGAGCGATACAGGGGGAGGCACATTCTGGCTGCCATTCTAGCAGAGCCAGTACACTTTAAGGGCACCAATGACCCTAGTGAAGATCATCCATTGTGTGCTTCACCAACGTGTCCGCCCCTGGCTGCTTTTACCATTACCAGAGCCTTGAGGCTGCCACTTCCAAAGCTCAGCCTCTTCACCACCCTGAGGTTTTACATCCTCTATAAGTTACATTAGTCCACCAATAACTTGCCTGCACCTTCCACCTGACTCCTCCACTGCAACAGATAACAAAATGCTATACTTTATGACCCAACATTGACTTCTGTTCTACTGCCTCCATATTTTTGTTTTCATTTTGATATGTATATTTTTCTATTTATATATTCATTTTTTAATTATATGTTTCCTTTTTTAACCAAAGGCAGGAACATATTAGTGAGAAATTTTAATGTCCAGGCGGAAACATTAAATATGGGCAACCTCTCACTCACAAAGAGTCATCCCAAGGCGCTCAGGAGAGGAAAAATATTAGAAAAATTTGAAAGAAAATCCCAGACAGCAAATATTAAGAACATTTATTAAAGGACCAAAGCCACTTTAATGGATCTGATTGGCAACAGAGCTCCAAAAATAGACATAGAACTGTCCCAAGGAGCTGGTCTAATAATAAATAACCCCCAATGCCTTGATCTATGAGTAAGAGTCCTTAGTATATCATGGTGGATTTGGATGGTAGATTTCCTTTAGCACTACACAAACCACAGGCCATGGGTTGACTTATACACATTCATCTCTTACCTTTTATCCTCCAGCAATCCGTCACTGATGCAGATCTATGGGACATTATAAATACAGGTTGCAATCTGATATGTCTGCAAATTTTCGGATAATTGTAGTGCTGAGTTATTGTTGAATTGTAATATTTATGCAGCACATAACAAGCCCTTATATGGCTCTGTAAACAGAGAAATAACCATAAATATATAGCTTATGTGAAGATCCACCATCAGTCTTAAAAAAGAAATAAAATATATACTCACCTTCTGGCTTCTTCTCTCCTGCCCTGCGGCTCCGTCTTTTGCTTTTCCGGCCCAGGCACATCACTATGACGTGGCGGTGTGGCCGCTATCTGGTATCATAGTCTATGTACTACATGGGCCCCCATGCTATGACATCACGCAGCCGCGACACTGCTGCGTCATAGTGATGCGCCCCGGCCATAAGTAGAATACAGAGCCGTGGGGCAGGAGAGAAAAAGTCGAAGGTAAGTAAAGAGGTTTTTATTTTTTCAAGAGGACCCAGCTGTGAACATTAAATTAAAGGGGGTATCTGGAGTAGCCATTTCATTAATGGGGGCCATCTGGTGTAGACATTTCATTATAGGGGGCCACCTGGGCTGGACATTTCATTAAAGGGGGCATCTAGGGTGGACATTTCATTATAGGGGGCATCTGGGGTGGACATTTCATTAAAGGGGGCATCTGGGGTGGACATTTCATTATAGGGGGAATCTGGGGTTTACTTTTCATTAAAGGGGGCATCTGGGGTGGGCATTTCATTATAGGGAGAATCTGGGGTGGACTTTTCATTATAGAGGGCCATCTGGGGTAGACATTTTATTAAAGGGGGTCATTTGGGTTCTGCCGTGGACATTTCATTAAAGGGGGCCATCTGGGGTGGACATTTCCTAAAATGGGGACATCTGGGGTGGACATTTCAATAAAGGGGGCCATTAGGGATGAACATTTTATTAAAGGGGGCCATCTGTGGTGGACATTTCATTAAAGGGGACATCTGGGGTGGACATTTCAGTAAGGGGCCATCTGGGGTGCACATTTCATTAAAGGGGGACATCTGGGGTGGACATTTCATTAAAGGAGGCATCCTGGGTGGACATTTTATTAAAAGGGGGATTCTGGGGTGGACATTTCATTAAAAGGGGCATGTGCGGTGGACATCTCAGTAAAGAAGGCATTTGCTGTGGACATTTCTGTAAGGGGGGCTCTGCTGTGGACTTTTTACTAATGAGGTTTGGCTGCTGCTGGATATTTTATTAGAGTAGTGGCTTCATTTCTTACCCTAGGGCTTATACTCAAGTCAATATCTTTTCACAGCTTTTTTGTGGTAACATGAGGAGCCTCGGCTTATACGCAAGTATTTACATTATTAGGAGGGGGGGTCAGCTGCAGGATGCACAAAGTCAGGGTCAGGGGTAACATCTACATCTCCTTCACTGTCTGGGAGATCTGGCCTGGACAGTAGTTGGGTGGAGGGTTTCTTGCAGTTAGGGAATGTGATCGGCTTTCCTAGATAGATGGGTTATAAGAGCACAATTGAAGTTTATCATTTAATTACATTTATGAACAGTATAAGATAAAGGATATGGAGGATATAGAGTAGCACTTAAGTTTTAAAATCCAGGCACATGTTGGTTTGGACACTGGGGGGGCCCTAGTTGTGAGAACAGCCCGGAGCCCATGGGACCCTTAATCCGCTACTGTTCAAGTTACACCATTTTTAGGTTCCTTCATATTATAGTGTAATTATTATTAATCCTTATAAAATTCAGCTTTGTAGAGTGAGTTTACTAAATTCAAATCCTTTACTTAGTCTTCTCATAATAGCAATGTTCTTTATAGTATATGGTCTATCGTATAGAATTATAATGAAGTCGGTGTGACAATAATTGAAAGCTACATTGCCTTTAATTATAACATAGCTTAGTATAAGAATTCCCTTTCTGGATAATTTTCAACATTTCTACTATATTTTAATTTACTATTTGTTTCTGGTTATTTACCAAATCTTATCTTCTAGTCATTTCATGGAAATAATAAAGGGTAACAGCACTGCTCACCCCTCCCCTCTCCATAGAGCAGTGCAAGGACTGTGCCTTAACATGGCAAAATATAGAAAAAATGTGCACCTGAAGTGATATGTTATTGCTTAGTTGGCGTTTGTGCCACATTTAAAACTGACCTGTGCCACAAATTTGCAGCTTGAACATAGTTAATGAAAAATAAATTGTGCACAAATTCCAGAGTAGTGCAGTGGGTGCCGGATTTGTGAAGAATGTGCACCAATTTTGATTAATCTGGTGCACTCTGCACACTCCACAGGCAAACTGACGTAACTGTACATCATAAGGTGTGGGTAGTTAATGCACAACGATGTACAGTCAGGGGCGTAATTTGAGGGGGTGCGGCGGTTGTGGTCGCACCCGGGCCTAAGAGGTTTAGGGGGCCCTTACTGTGTCACTTTCCCATATGAGAAGACTATTACTATAAACCATACATTATAGTCGGGCCTGACAACGACTTTGCACTGGGGCCCATCTGGGGCCCATCTGGGGCCCATTAGCTTCTTCTTACAGCTGAGCCTGGGCTATCACTGTGGCAGTATGCAAAGTTAGGGAATGTGATCGGCTTTCCTAGATAGATGGGTTATAAGAGCACAATCGAAGTTTATCATTTAATTACATTTATGAACAGTATAAGATAAAGGATATAGAGGATATAGAGTAGCACTTAAGTTTTAAAATCCAGGCACATGTTGGTTTGGACATTCTTCACAAATCCGGCACCCACTGCACTACTCTGGAATTTGTGCACAATTTATTTTTCATTAACTATGTTCAAGCTGCAAATTTGTGGCACAGGTCAGTTTTAAATGTGGCCCAAACTCCGACTAAGCAATAACATATCACTTCAGGTGCACATTTTTTCTATAATTTGCCATGTTACGGCACAGTCCTTGCACTGCTTGATGGAGAGGGGAGGGGTGAGCAGTGCTGTTACCCTTTATTATTTCCATGAAATGACTAGAAGATGAGATTTGGTAAATAACCAGAAACAAATAGTTCCCACAGTAACAGCCGGATCACTTGTTCATGCCTCACCCTGGTGTAAATAGTAAAATTATTTTAAAAAGAATAAATGTCCCCTGATGCCCCATCCCGTTAAAAATCAAACCCATGTACAACATAAATAATGAAAATCACAAAAAAAACTACATATTGGGGCACAGCATTGCAAACTGAACTAGATGCAGTGTGCAGGGGGCACCAGAATCAGGATTTCCGGTGCGCATTCTCCATGAATCTGGCGCACCCTGCAATGCTCTAACAGAGTGCACCACTTATTTTGTGGTGAAACTTTAACATGGGGTGTGCAGCACAATTCTGTCGGACTCCCGGCACTTCGTAACAATGGGGGTCATTTACTAAGGGCCCGATTTGCGTTTTCCCGACGTGTTACCCGAATATTTGCGCCGATTTTCCCAGTATTGCCCCGGGTTTTTGGCACACGCGATCGGATTGTGGCGCATCGGCGCCGGCATGTACGCAACAGAAATCGGAGGGCGTGGCCAAATGATAACCCGACGGATTCGGAGAAACCGCCGCATTTAAAAAAAAAAAGTGTCGAGGGACACGCGCTTACCTTCACCCAGGATGGCTCGGTGAACTCCAGTGTGTTCTGATGCTCTTCAGCGCAGCAGCGGCACCTGGTGGACGTCGGAGGAACTGCCTTAGTGAATCGCAGGAAGACCCGAATCCACCACAGAGAACGTGCCACTGGATCGCGAATGGACCGGGTAAGTAAATCTGCCCCAATGTGCAAATCGCCCCAATGTGCAAATTGTAATAGATGATGTGCAAAATCCCCATATACTGCCATACTGTAGTATGGAGGTATATGGTAGGATCAGACAACCTAAGGTTAAAGTAAAAATCATAAACATTTTAGTATCCGATCTATCAATGTCCGATCTATCAAAATATAATAAGGGTTATTCCCGGCGTTTAACCATGTAACGGAAAATAGCGTCCGAAGTCGAAAATGCCACTTTTTTGCCATTTTGCAAAATATAAGAAATTCTATAAAAAGTGATCAAAAGGCTGTGCAGTCCTTAAAATGGTAGCATTGAAAATTTCATCAAAAGTCTAAAAAAATGACTCCACCCACAGCTCCATACACTGAAGTATGAAAAGGATGGAAAAATGCAGATTTTTTTTTTTGTACAGGAGGTTTTAATTTTTGTAAATGTATGAAAACATTATAAAACCTATGCAAATTTGTTATGAAGTAGACATGTTATTTGGGGCGCATAGTGAAAGCTGTAAAATCCAAGCCCACAAGAACACTGCGCAAATGCATTTTTTCACCATTTTCACCGCATTTGGATTTTTTTCCCGGCTTCCTGTACACTGCATGGAATATTAAATACCATCACTAGGAAGCGCATTTTTTTTACACAGAAAATAAGCCCTCGTACAGCTCTTCACATGGAAAAAGAAAAAAGTTATAGGTTTTCGATGGAGGTGGAGTGAAGAGAGAAAAATAAAAACGCAAAAACGGAAAAGGCATGCCGTTAAGGGGTTAATACAGGCTGATGCAAAAATGAGCACATTTCTCACAAAATGGGCCACATTTACTAGTTTACCTGTGTATAATGCAATTCAATATTTGTGGTGTACATTCTTTATGACTCTGGCACTACACTGCTCCGACAGGGACCACTAACTTTTTTATTTTGGTGCACCTTTTGGTGCACCTGTGCAACTCACTCCTGTAGGAATTTGCCAAACAGAATGCCCATTTCAGTGCAGAAATTTGTGTAGCATGAAAAATAGTGCAGCCACGCCACAAAACCATCATGTGCAATACAAATGCGGCGCAGGCACTTCTTAAATACATGTTACAGAAAAGTGGCACAAACAACTTGTAACTGTAAGACTATGGGGCAGATTTACTTACCCGGTCCATTCGCGATCCAGCGGCCCGTTCTCCGACACTGATTCGGGTTCTGCCGGGATTCATTAAGGTCGTGTGCCCGATGTCCACTAGGTGTTGCTGCTGCGCTGAAGTCTGCCGGAGTTAACACGATTTTGACCCTTAGTAAATGAGCCCCAATGAGTTCTATGTTCTGCAAGCCAACCATAAAAAGCCATATAAATGGGTATTACCGTAATCCTGGTGACCCATAGAATAAGGATAACACATTACTTTTATTGTTCGGTGAACCACCAGAAAAAAGAACTTTAAACCCTAAACCAGAATTATTGAATGGCGCTCCCTCCGTTCTATGCCCGGCCGTGTGCCCAAACAGCAATTTACAAACACATATGGGTTATCGGCGCTCTTGGGAGAAATTGGGTATCAAACCTTGTGGAGTTTTTC
The DNA here is from genome assembly GCA_019512145.1 of Engystomops pustulosus. Classification (NCBI taxonomy): domain Eukaryota; kingdom Metazoa; phylum Chordata; class Amphibia; order Anura; family Leptodactylidae; genus Engystomops; species Engystomops pustulosus. Next base: position 199,636,246 of record CM033644.1, read on the forward strand.
AACATTTAATACATTGTCATGGTTTCATTTTATGGCAAAAATGAATGTATTGTCTAAAAACTAAAATTATTGTTTGTAAATTACACCTCCAATTTTTAACCCTGTGAAACACCTAAAGGGTAAACAAACTTCTTAAGGTTAATTCTTCATACATTGAGGAGTGTAGTTTCTAAAACGGCATAATTTGCAGGGTTTTAATGTTATTTAGGCCACTTATAGTCACTTAAAGGGAACCTACCACCATGATTCTACCTGTAAAGGTAGATCGGGTGGTAGGTGGATGAATGGGATGTGAGGATAGACCTTTTCTCCACCTACCATTTAACCTTTGGTGCGCAGCTGTGCGCCCTCGTCTGAGTTCCCGGAGTACTGTGCATGTGCAGAACGCAGGCCTTCGGCTATGAGGAGCTGCGCGCAGAAGATTAAATGGTAGGCGGAGAAAAGAGGCTACTGGGGCGTGGAGTAGCCGCGACTTGTAGCCTCATGTCCGGCTACTCCACGCCCCAGTAGCTGCTTAAAAAAATTTACATATCCTAACAACCTAGAGAAAAGAGAGGATGCATAAAAAGCCACACCGATAAAAAGCAGACATTTGGGAGTTGTTTGGGTGCCATGACTTATCGTCCTGAAAAGCAGAAAATTCTGAACTTTGTCTATTTGTTTCATAACTAATCACAAAAGATATTGGGGCACATTTACTAAGACGTAAACTTCACTAAAAGTGCTTTTTTCATGTATAATGCTGGGTGCAACCTATTCATTAAGATTGTGCGCCAAAAATTATGAATCTTTCGCTTCCCTGCACAGGCCCGACAGAGTTCACCAACTTTTTTGTGGGTCACCTTTAACATAGGTCATGCAACACAATTTGCTTGTTAAATACAGTGCTTGGTGCGACTCAGTCGGACCGAAAGTCAGCAAGCCTCCTAATTTGTGTCGCATGGAGGCTTGTGCAGCTGCGCCACAAAAGGCTCACGTGTGACACAATAGCGGCACAGACACTTCTTAAACACCTGTCCAAGTCGGACAGAAGTGCAGGGCAAAGCCCTCTGTAAATGTGCCCTATGATCCAAATTTTTCAACTAATTTGAAGTACAATGTGACGAAAAAACAAAACATTAGGCTTGGGACAGATAACAGCGTTTGAAACATGTTGGTCCATATCCCTGTACTTGGGGATGCAAACCTTGTTTGCTTGTGCCAGGTGCTTTGGAGTATCTAAACTTACTAACCTTGGTCACAGTCAAGCATGCCCGCTGGAGTACATATGATCCCAAAGACAAAATGATACAAGTTTAGGTGTAGATAGGGCAATACGCCTTACTTTCAGATTATAATTTTTTTAGCAAATCTGAAGATATGGAAGGAGTTGGGTTTATTCTTCATCAGTTGGAAAGAACACCCAAAGTAAACCCACCTGAAAAATGCCTTCAAACTCTGACAAATGCCAAAAACTCTGGCCCGCCAAGTAGCCCCATTAGGAACTAGAGAAGTTTCGGAAGGGCTTTTTTTTTTTTTTTTTTTTTTACAAGGGGCTAGATTTATCAAAGCCTGTGGTATAGTAACGGGAAAGGACCCTTGTCCATTACAAGAGGAGCTGACCCAGCAGCGGAGAAGCCCCTCTCACCATGTTTGTCAAATATCTTAATTTGTTTGGTGATCAGAAACATTTATAACATCCAAAATATTAAGAAATCAGCAAAGAGGCAGATACTTTTTCAAACCTCAGTATGTGAATTGTGCTTAGCACTATTTACAGGAGCTTGTTGCTTTGCTATTAATCTGGGTAATAAAATGACATATGTCTTCTACACACATGGTTCTGCCTTTGCTTTTGTTCGGAGTCAGAAACCTGGTGATGAAGGTCAAGCATTATGATGCTGTGATTCCGAGGCGGTAAAGAGCTCTTTCAATACTGAAACCTCTTGCAGCAGATAAAGGACATGAGGGATGTAGAACAAAAGTGTAAATGTATATAAAAGAACCTTTGTTGAGAGCTGTGGGCGGAAGTTAATTAAGGAAGTGGTGAATGCTTATTTCATCGGCATATGCCTTGCTAATAATTCAGATTTTGAATATTAACATCCTGATCAGAAAAATATTCTCTTTTTTATGTAGAAATTTTTGTCTATAAAGTCTAAATCTTTGCAATTTGCCTTTTTCAGCATTGATTTATAAAATACAATAAATGGATGGCACAACAGTAATACATCACAACAATAAATGCAAAGAATTACCATTCTTCATCCAAGGTTACCCTACACAATATGGTTTCTTTTGTCTTCATCAATATTCAATAAAGAGTCTCTAAACAAGTCTTTCCTTCTCATCCTGCTGCACCTCATATGAAGCTACTTGGTCTCTGACTAGGAGAAACCTTAGAAATAATAAAAAAACATAAATTCCATTGGGTCTGATATGTCAATGGGGGGCATGTATTATTGTATCTGTGCCTAAAAAATGCAGGGATCTTTCGTTTTTTGGGCCAGAATTTTTGCAGATCATTTATAAGGAGTTTGCACCAGAAAGAACAGATGTTTCCGACTATCTCGACTCCTCCGTCTTTTTTGGTGCAATTGGTCGCGGCCTAACTTTTCCACATTAACCGCCACATTAATGTGTATTTTGTTGGCATTTTTAGGCCCAATTTTTGCCGCACAATAGACTAGGAAAAAATTGGTCAGAGAGCAAAATTAAGGCGCAGTCCATTTAAGATTTTGGCACACATCTCATTGATGTCAGCATTTTTATGGCGCATAACTGATTATTATCGTCTACCCATTATTTACTTACAGCCATGCACTACTTTAATACATCGGGCTGTGCGTTCCGGAGACTGATCTCCCATGCCGACAGTCGTGCTTGCGCCAGAATTAGTAAACCCCCCAAAGTATTACAATGATTCTTAGACACTTTTATGTCGAGGATGATAAAAGGGTTATGACTAGAGATGAGCGAACATGCTCGTCCGAGCTTGATGCTCGGTCGAAAGGTTCTTAGAAGTGCTGTTTGGGGAGTAGCCTAGAGACAGGGGCTTGGATTGGCGAAAGCTCGCCTGGCAGCGGAGCGCCAGCTCCATGCCAAGATTCAACTAACATAGTTTTAACTGCAGCACCTTTAATCTACTACTAGTTCACTGCCTCCATACATGGTCCCCTTATCAAACGAGCTGTGTCAGGCAGAATTTTGGGTTGTTTTCATGGCTTCCATGTTAACTTTGTCGCCACCCTGCTGTGTAATCCACAAAATATACTGGCAAACTTTTATCATGTACCGATATTATTTGAGCGCTTCTTGCTCACCTCCTTTGGTTCCTCTCTGCCACCCATTGGTTTGAAGCCTGAGTCCATTTAGGGTATGTCGCCATGACACTCTCTAGCCTGCTGCCGCTGCCTCTGCATGCCGTCCCCTATAGTGTCAGGGTCAAGGGACTGCCACATACAGGCACTCCATCTATTCCATTTTACTGGAGGGCCACCTACCTGCTCCTCTGGTTTGAACAATTTTTGGGACTGCCACATACAGGCACTCAATCTATTCCATTTTACTGGAGGGCCACCTACCTGCTCCTCTGGTTTGAAACATTTTTGGGACTGCCCTGTGTTCACTGTTTTTATTCTATTCTTCATTGTTCTTCACTGTGTTTTTTTAATTAAATGCTCGATCTCGAGCAGGGGAAATACTCGTCCGAGCAACGAGCCGTCTCGAGTACCTTAATACTCGAACGAGCATCAAGCTCGGACGAGTATACTCGCTCATCTCTAAACTTAAACCATTTATCATTAAATTAAAAAATGCAACGAGTTTCAGCTCCAGAACGGAGCTTTTATTAGGAAAGGGGATTTTTATGTTATATTATTATTATTATTATTATTAATATTTTTATTTTACTATTTCTTTAGACCCTATAGGGTACATTAACTCTGGATGGTCTGATTGTTTCTAGTGTATACTGCAATATGACTGTATTCTAGTTTATTGCATTTTTGCACAGTATTCATTACAATGAGCCACTGGTGACGCCACGGGGAGCGCCCATCGTAACAAAGATGGTGGCGCATGGGCTTTTAAAAGCATGAGAAGAGTTAATACTCGCGACCGGTGCTAGCAACATGCAATATGCAGCAAACCCCCACCTGTGTATGAAGAGGGCTCAGTGAGCCCCCCTCATTCAGCCTCAGCACCTCTCTGCTCCATACACGTACAGCACAAAGCATGAAGGGGTTAAGGGTAAACAATAAAGACAGCTCATTTAATATTTGAGTGTTATTTATGACTCCAAAATTGTTTTATGTTAAATAATAAATTTTTTTTTTTTCCTTGGACTGTGTTAGTAAAGGCATAAGTAATCAATAGCACAATATCAACATTACAATTATACTCTGGTAGCTACAGGTATTGCAGATCAGTCCTAATCATTTGCATGGGTCTGCAACCAGGCCAAGGGTTTGGAGCAGAACATTCTGCTAGATATTGGAGCACAACCCACCTAACAAGGATAGGTCATCAATATTTTAATCTTGGAAAAATAATACCAAATTTAAAAAAAATGTAAAACCAAAAATATATAAAAAAAAAAAACGTGTAAACACGTCCCTTGGATAACCAGTCTTAAAAGTTCCAGAGATAAACGATGATGAGGATAATGGTCCATAACAAAGCTTTAATGGACTTTGTGGTAACAATTATCCCAGATAATCTCACATCTCTACAAACACTACATTTAGGAAGGTTTTGTTTCCCTTCTGTTATCCTGCCATGCATATTACAGTTTTCCCATAGTAGTAGTTTATATGGTAGTTTAGCTTTGGCATAGCAACTTGTTTTTTTGGATTCAGTGCGTAAGTATCCACAATATAAAACTACGCAAACTGATCCTGCAGATGATTATTCTGGCATGTAAAACAGAGGGCATTGATATTATATTATCAAGGTTTTTTGGGGAAAATAGGGGCAGATTTTTTTGTATGCTTTTGCCATGGCTGATACAATACAAGCAGAAAAACACAGATTTTCCAAACGATTTTCTCAAGAACTACAATGCAAGCCAAATGATTTGGCTAAGACCCATGGAGTCAATGTTAGAGAGCTCAGCTGTGGTTGACTAAAGTTATTGGAATATATGCTTAGCAATAAGATAAGAACTCCCTCTGCAATTTCTCAAGCAATTTCAAAACGGAATACAATATCAGTCCTCGGATATGACGGCCTTTATTAAAATCAATACCAATGGAACTACCCAAATGTGAAGTTGCTTAGAAACCCCTTGGGTAGGATGCATAGTGTAGAATAGAACTGAAATATCTTTTACAGTACATGTTGTGGTCTTTGTTGTGAGCCGACCCCTAACAGATATCCAGTGGTGTTTTTTTTAAAGAGTAACTGTAAAGTTATTTTTTTCCACAATTCAATAACTCTTGGGATGTAAAACAACTTTGCCTATTATGTTTGTTACCTATATACAGAAATTTATGTGCTATCCCCCTCAGCTTATATCAGTGCTACAGGAGCAGCTTCCTCTCCTGTGCTGACAAGCCCCGGAGTCCATAGAATAAACATACTCTACAAACTCTATGGACTCCTGGGAAGAGAGGGGCTCTGGCTCTCTGCTCACAGAGGTGAAGGTCATGTGATGGAGCTCTCTGTGTATGTAGCAGAGCTGTATGTGTTCAAGATGTGGATACAGATGTCTCTGGCACAGAATAGTGAGTTACAAGATCTCCTCTGTTCCTTATCAGTCACTCCTTCCCAGTCTGTGATTCTACAGAACTTTCTCTGTCTCTTTCTGCACCTTATGCTGGTCCCCACCGCACCTTGTCATCAGCACTTTCTGCACTGTGCAGATAAGCTATTAACCCTTAGTGCTCACACAGCACAGGCTATAGATTTCATGTAACTGGTTTACTTGGATTTCTTCTACTTATTACATGTGATCAAAGTTGCCAGTCTAGTCACCATATACATCCTGTACGTACACTGTGCAGTGTTCAGTGGATTTACTTGTGGGAAAGTTAAGATTTATCTGTGGGCAAGTTAACTGGCCTCAGCTTGAGGACATGGACAGACAGAAATTAGTCTTCACCCACTTTACTTCTGGTGAGAAAGATTTTAGTCAAACACTTTCAGCACAGAAAATGCCATATCTTTGAAAAGAAAAGGACAAGCAGCACCATATAAGCATTCTGTTTGTTTTCAAAGGGGGAATCACATATAATAATTTGGTAAAATGTTACACTTTGTATGTTAATAAATGTCTTCCATTAAGAATGAACAAGTTCTTTGTCTAGTGACCTATGGATAGACAATGGTTAAAAAAGGCACTGTTAGATACTGACCACACATTAATGGCATCAATAGTAAGTGTCAAGAAGTACTTATCTTTCTTTAAAGGGGTATTCCCACAAAATCAAGATTCTTAAATATACTCAGGATAACAAAATAACACATTCACAGGTATAATTCCAACCTGTTTACATTTTGGTTTCCCTGGACACGACCATAACCCCCTAGCTATGGTCGGGCAGATTCCTCTGACATAAATAGGTTCTCTTGTACTATAGAAGAAGGGGCAGGAGGCAGGGAACACTACAAACAGAGGAACTTCCTGTCCAGCAGAACCACGCAAAAAAAAAAAACTACAAACAAAACACAGACAAGATTAGGTCTTGATACTGGGGGAGGGAGGCATATCAGTGCTGACTGTATGTTTTATAGGTGAGGTGAGGTAGCAGAGGTGAGTGTGTCATTGGTGTACAAGTGTACACACTTTTGGCTTGTCTTTTTCTTTTCATGGTGCATGTACTGATTTGATTTTTTGCACCTAAAACAGTCTCCCTTCAAAGTTGGCCATTTTCTAGTTTTCTGCAGTGTTCAATGAGTGTCACATATGAGTAGAATCTTCAGAAGCTAAATGAAAGTGTAGCTAAACCTGTACCATGATAATCTAAGCACATGGTCAGCACATAGCATCTCATAGCACTAGATGAAACTTGAAGTATCTGCTCAGCTAGTGCCTGCCCACACTGATGAATTTTAAACTGGCCAGTACCGAGTGTTAAGACCGAAAACAGCAGTAAAACTGATTAAAATTGCAAAGTAAGGGTTAAAAGAAAAGAGACATTTCAACATATCTTTACAGATATCTCTATTATATTATGTCCTTGAAGAACATAGAGACAGGGGTAAACTCTCTGCTGTCTGAGGCTACAGAATGCCCCCCCCCCCCCATCAAGTAGTCACATATTTTTCATAGTATTTTTCAGTACCCAGGTTCTCCATTCAGTTTCTCATACCCATGCTGAGATCAGGTGTGAATAGACACTATTTAACGCCAAGTGTCAGATCCTGTTTTGTTGCAGGTTGCTGTTACCCTTATGCTTCCCCCATCTTGCAGCTTCACAGAGGTAAGGAGGCAGAGGTTACCTTTGAAGCAGCCTTGAGGGTGGGTGCCTGCTTGACTGCTGTTCCCCGAACCCCACCTCCCTGACTGGTAGCTGTCTATGTATATAACTTTATTTATCTGGATAAAGGCAGCGTTGGCCCTTAATAAAGAAAAAGTAAACAGGCCATATACGGTATAGTTGGTAGTTTATAAGCTGCTGACAGGTTCCCTTTAAGATATGTGATGTGTGCAGCATGTCAAAATTACAAAGACCTTCTGAATAAATCCACTGCTACAATCTTGTGCCAAAATCGAAATCTTCATCCGATATAACTTGGCCACTATGAACTGCACCAGTTTTTTTGCCACTGCTTATAGAAAAGGAATCCCCACCAATGCCTGTCTGTTTCCTGCCCTGCTACTTCCACGTTTGTTGAGTGGTGCTTTTGGGAACAAGTGGGGTGGAAGGTAGCCAATTCCGTGAGACATCTTGTGAATCAAAAAACACACATCTGCCCAAATGTTTTTATACAATGTCCTGGGTCAGCGGCATTCTGAGACTTGTGGTCAAACATGGCTTAGAAGCTGCCATATCTAGAGGAAAAGAATGAAGAAAAACAAGATTATTGTGTCTAACTATACAAACTAAGGTATATGGAATTTCCTCATAAAAAATGCATTAAAAGGAAATCTACCATTTGTTTTTATGCATTATGGACCAAACATACCTTGAGAATGCTGTAGCTACATGGATGCAGAAACAAATCTTGTTTAATCCTGATCCGAGTGGTTTTGCTCAAAAAACAATTATAAAATTCAGGACCTTGGGTGCAGACTGGCTATTGTGTTTCACGAAACTTACTGAACTGTCCAGGCAGGACTTATCAACCTGAGCTATATGACTCATACACAGAAGCTGGGGGATGGTGCAGCGATTAATTACTTCTGCCTGTCAGGGACAACACAGTGAATACAGCATTTTCTGAAGTAGTGCCTAACTTATATAAGAGGAGAAGCGCCGTGGCAACCACAGAAGTGACAGAGCTTCATTATCATAATTTTATAATTGTTTTTCAGCAAGGGATTTAGGAATTAAACAAGATATATTTTTGCATCAGGGTAACTACTGTTCTCAAGGTATGTTTGGTTCAAGATGCATGAAAATAAATGGTAGGTTTCCTTCACACCAAAGTAAACAAAATTTTGTTGGCCGCAACAAAAATTTTCGTAATGTTCGGAAAATATTAAAAATTGTATTTGGGAAAAAAAGCTGCTACAAGTATAATCTTTGCTCCGATGGCATGTAACTTTCTTGGTGTTGAACAAAAAAGCGCTTCATTATCACAGCATATATATTCGCGTGGAGTACATTAATACCCATTTCAAAATGCTTTTCTCTATTAAAAGGTTCATTTGCAGGCGATGGACCAAATTAAGGCAGCGCTACTGATGAAACTGCCTCTGCAGTACAATCCTGCAACTTGAAATTGATTTTTTTTTCTTTTAGCTCAGGCTGTAGTTTTAGATTATTTTAATATTGCACTGCTAACAGAGTGTAATGGCAACCTCTCGTACATCTCTGTTTTAGTGTCTTCCCACCTCTATCTCACAGGGCCCGCTATTTCCCAGAGGGACCCCCACTCACTCACAGTCTTTATTGACGGCTTTGGATATAATCTTCAGCTTTTTTTTTTATCCAGGGCAGACAGCAGTTCACACTGTTCAGAAGGAAATGGAGCCTCGGAAGCACATAAAATAATTAAAAGTTGTAAACTGTGAAACAGAAGGAGGAGATAAGGAGGAGAAGCTTTAGGTGGCAGCTCAAGCAGAAAACTGAGAATTAGTTACTCTATCCCCCCTTACACTCCTCCTCTCCATAACACCCTCCTTTATTTTTCTGAGCATCCGTCAGATGAACTGTGGAAAATGCTAATGCAATTCTCTCCTCGCTGTAGTTTTATCAGCGCTTGTTTCAGCCAATATTCCATAAATTTTGCTTAACCTCTTCTGAACAAGCGAGGCCGGCTTTAAGAATGACAGATTTTAATTGTATCCCGTTAATAATCTCCTAACATTGCTCTCAATTCTTGTAGTTTAGCAGAATCATTCTAAATGTTATCTCACGACAGGGGCGTAACTACAGTGGTAGCAGCTGCTATGGGGCCCATAGTGTCAGGGGGCCCGACATCTGTGGTACTGGGTGTGAATATGCTGTATTTGTGTATTTGTGATGTGTAAATGCTGTATATATGTGTATATGGTGCATATGGTACTGTATGTATGTGTGTATATGCTGTATGTATGTATATATGGTGTGTATATATACTGTATGTATATTTTTAAGGGGGAAGTGGGGCCCCATTCAGAAGTCATTTTTTTCTGGCTCCACCATGTCCCTCTAGAGAATAGTGTACACATTGCTAAAGATATTTTATAGTAAAAAAGTTTTAAAAAAAAAAAAAAAAAGATAAGTTAGATCAAAGTTCACTTTTCTGTATGCAGAGCTGTGTCCCTAGTCACATGGGAGTGGCCAGTGAGGAGTGAGGAAGACATGTATGACATCCTGTGGGAGAAAGCAATGGGGGAGAGGAGATATGTTTTTTTTTTTTTAATTTGAAATCGATGGGGGACAGAGCCATTCCCCAAGGCTTGCGGGGGGGGGGGGGGGGGGGGTCCTCACGGTCCACTCTCATGGGACTAGAGACACAGCTCTGCATACAGAAAGGTAAACTTACATATACAACTTAACTTTTTTTAAGAAAAAGACAGTTTTACTATAAAAACTGTTCGCCAACGTGCACACTATTCTCTATGGGGACATGGGGGCGCCATAAAAAGGCCTCCTGATGACAGGTTCCCTTTCAGTGAGAATTGCAGCTAGTCTCTACCTACCCACTCAAGAAGAATAGAAAAATAAACATAGAGCATTCAGGTTCAGGCAAAATAAACAAAAGGTTGTGACCCATTTAGTAGTTTAGTACGTGTCTAGGTCATAATATTTCTATGGTATGGCACAATCTCCTGACAAAGAAAAAAAACATTTGAAATGTTTTAGACCAATTTCAACCTTGAAGCAGCTTTTTCTGTTGGCACAAAAATGACAAAAATAAGAACCGAGGCCGTAAATGGCACATTATCGGGTATGTTTATGATGGAAAATGAAGTGGTATGGGGGGGGGGGGGTGTATTACATCTATATTAGACATCTATTTTGAAAGTGTTTTGTGAGTAAAAATAAAGTGAAGCTGCATGCGGTGCTGATCGTCAGGGCTGAATCATAGAACTGGCCAAAAATAACTGGATTGCTAATGATTCATACACCTGGAAGAACATTGTACCTTATTACTGACTGTGCTATGAACGATGTTCAGACTAGTGTGTGTAGGTGACTGCTCTCTATCAGTCTTGTTAAACTGCATGGAAACACTTTGATCATTAGTAATGAATGGTAACGTCAATTTTGTTGTAACAGCGTTGAAATGGGAAAACTGATAATGAGACGTCTATACATATTGATAGTTCTTAACAAAATATTTTTCCGTTGATGATCCTTGTCTTCCTCATATACAGACTAATGGCAGGTGTACGTCACCAGCATAGTGTGGTCACTACAGGCGGTCTCCAGGTTCATGTAGGTTTGTTCTTAAGTTGAATTTGTAGCTAAGTCAGAACATGTATATTTTGTTTGTCAAAAAAATGTTCTTCCTGTGACAATTCGATTTTTGTTTAACAATTTCACAATAAAACTTTGTTGCAGACTTCTCTGATAACTCTTAGGGTACATTTACATGCCCGTTGCATTATTTGCATCCAGATCATGGCACCCATAAACTTCAGTGGCTCCCGGTCACGGTGCACTCTACATCCCTTCTCCCTCCATAGGCAGACTCTTCATTCCGTTTACACACCGTGACCGTGTCTGCTTATGGAGGGAGGAGAGATGAGGAGCACTCACCCATCCCACCCCCTCCTCCCGGTCTTGTGCTCACCTGGGATTCAGTCCCAAACGGTCATCTAAATGAGCTTTTACAGTTGATTATTAGAGCCTTGGTGGTACAGTTTGGTAAATTATTAACATCCAGTGTATTTAGTCCCTGCTGGGGTGAAATCATTGACATACAATTCAAACCGGATTGGCATCACTCAAAACTTGCTAGTTCTAATTAGTATAAACCTCGGCTTCAATAGGATTCATTTTACTCGTAACCTGTGTTAAAGGGCAACACTGTAGGTGTTCCCCTGGCCAATCATGGCTATGGGTAGTAGCAAGGTGTGTCAATTTGCCAAATTTGGCTGTATGGGAAAACTGGCAGAACATTTGAGTCAGACAAACACCATCTCAAACTGAAACTGTGGGTCTCTAGATATTTGATGGATATCGGTCCTACCTCTGCGACCAATGCCTATCTTGAAAATGGTGCTCCAAGGCACCCTTTCACATGGCTGGGCTGTATTAAGAAGTGGCGGTGCATGAACAGTAACTCTCTTTTAATGTTTTTTGAAGCACCAAAAATAGCCGTTAACATAGGCCTAAATAGAAAGTGGAAGCATAAGCATGACTAACTGTTAGATTGGAACATAAGTACGGGCCTCATTGGCATTGGCTGTTTAAAAAATACAATACCTGAGAGTATCTCCTTCAGTCAATAAGCACAGTGTTCTTCCTTAACCCCTCACCATCGACAACTTAATGACCAAGCTATTTATCTGTGGGGGTCTTGTTTTTTGGGACAAATTGTAGTTTTTAAAAGCACAATTTTGGGTTTTCATAATTCATTAAGGGGTTAAGGTGTTAATACGTGAAACCTCATCAGACAGAATTATTTTCTATAGAAGATGCAATACAAATGCATACCCTGAAAACAAATCTTTGGACCCTAACAATCATTTACTCTGAATGTTACTTAAATAAACATAAAAGTAACCATGAACATTTTTGACATTTTGACTGGATGTTAAGTGTTGGTTAAAAAAAAATAGGGTAACGTGTCTGAGAGCAAAACTGTTCTAACTCCTCATGGCAATAAATCAGAGTTCAGCTTGCATTCTCGCAGGAGCTTATAAAATGAAAGCTGAGCTCTGATTGGTTTCCATAAGTAACTGTAACAGTTTTGATCACAGACACTTATACAGACACTGATAAACGGGACTCACTGGGGGTAATTTTCTAAGGGCCCGAATCGCATTTTAACGTCGGGTTACCCGAATATTTCCGATTTGCGCCGATTTTCCGTGTATTGCCCCGGGATTTCGGCGCATGCGATCGGATTGTGGCGCATCAGCGCTGCCATGCACGCGATGGAAATGGGGGGGGGGGTGGCCGAACGACAACCCGACAGATTAAGAAAAACCGCCGCATTTTTTTAAAAAAGTGTCGCTGTAAACGTGTTTACCTGCACCCAGCAACGGATCGAGAACTCCGGCGGACCTCAGCGGACTTCAGCGCAGCAGCGACACCTGGTGGACGTCGGAGGAACTGCCTTAGTGAAACGCCGGAAGACCCGAATCCACTGCAGAGAACGCGCCGCTTGATCGCGAATGGACCGGGTAAGTAAATCTGCCCGAATGTCTTTTCTTTAAAAAATGTCTTCAGAAATGAGTTAGGATCAGTGGTAGTGGACCCTTTGTACAACCGCGGATGATGATGTAAGCCGTAAGCTGTAAGCTCCACATGCGCGACTTTGTCTGCGGTGATGACCAAGGCGAAGTACAGAGTTGTAGAGCAGAATTGTAGTCGGGGACGTAGTGGAGGTCAAGCAGCAAAGGAGCGTAGTCAGAGACAGAACAGGGTCACAACGGAAATTCACAACATGAGCACAGGGCATCAGGAACAAAGCTTTCTCAGAGGCATGAGGCACAAAGATCCGATAGGGCAAAAGGGAAGAGGCTAGCAATTTATATACTGCCAGATGGCCAGCACCAATTAGAATTCCTTTAAATCTCAGACAGCCGGTGCTGGAGCGCAGCAAGGTAAGTGCACCTGCTACTGGTGGAAGGGGACACAGTGAGGCACACAGTTGTGCCTGCGATCCCGAACATGAGCACCCTTGACAAAATGGTATGTTATAATATCCGTATGTTTATTTTCCAAATCGGTAATTGGCAGATCGTTTGATGCAAATTTAAGACAAAACTGTGAGTTTTATTGTTCTTCTTTTCAAAAAAGTTCTAATCCCATTGTTGATGAGTTAATCTGTTTAGTGACTACTTTTTAATGTCTTGAATTAAGTCTCTCTAACAGCGCAGGAAGCCATTTTCCAATGATATAATTAAATACATCATTTAGCAGGTAGATGAGCATCCAAGCCAACAGCAGCAGGCCTCCCAGCCATGTATGATAACTTTTCTAAATCTCCAACTCTTAGGCTCAGCATGAATGCCGTGCCGTCCTAAACCCCTTAATAGTCAATGAATGACACAGGGCACTCGCTCTTGACTTCCTTCGCTCCACCGCATCCCCTGCTTCTTGGATTGTGACTTTTTTCTTTCTCCCTCTTTCCCTTCCACAAAGAAATTTCATGTTAATGAGTCTATGTGTTTGTTGTAAATCCCCAATTACAAAAGAAGCAACCACACAGAGCCATCCCTTTGGTTGAAATCTTTGAGTAATCCCCTTTTCTAGAGAAGCCTTCCTCCCTCTGACACGAGTTTAATCCTTTGTTTCTTTCCCTTGGATCACATCTAAATGATTGCCGCAACTAATTAACTTTTTCTTTCTGTAGGCCTCTGTTGTCTTAATTAATTTCTCAAATACTTCATTCCGTGCAGCCGGCTGAAAGTCTCGATGGTGCAAAAAAGTTACAAAATGAAATAAATAAAAGTAAATAAGCGAGTAAGGTTTGGAGACGATGTGTATTTTTTATGTAGCTGTCATGAAAGCAGCTGGTTTGTCTTATCAGCCGCTCTCAGATATTTCATTATTCTGATAGGGGAATCTGGGACACACCATAAACACGCGGCAGGCCCATAATGTGTAATTAGTTTTTTCTTGCGTGTGTTAATAGGAGGGCCTCACATAAAAGACAAAATACATGAAGCGAAAGAATTATTTCAGTCTGTACCTAAAAAAAAAACTGAAAAAACTGTAGTTTTATTACAAATCCATGTTGCAGCAAGCGCACGTGGAGTGAGTTACAGGTATTATACAAGTATCTTCGAAAAAGAAAGTCTACGATTCATGTGATCAATGGTTATGCATGTACAGTAACAAGCTAAAACCACCAAACCGAAAATAAAATAATGCCAAATAGGGAAGATAAAGACAAGAGACAAGTCAGTGTACAAACATTCCGTATACATGGAACTTAAAAACTCAACAGTGAGATGTTATGATTGGTCTCATCCTGGTTGCTATGGGATTAAATAATATGAGGACCAGGAAGCAGTGCCTTTACACTACTTTACAATAACACTTCAACTCAAGCCTATCTGATCTTGCCCTAATGAGAGTCAGAACTTTGTAGTATTATATGACCATGAGTAGGATCACAGTGCTTTGTTGAGACACCAAGCCCCCTCAGGGACACAAGCAGCCATATTTTTGGAAGCTGAGTATACCTTTAAAAGGATTAGCCACTCTTCTACATTTGGCTCTTGAGTTGTCCTTAATAATAATCCTTGAATGTTTATCAAATGATTCAGCTGTCCTGATACTTCCTTAAGTGCTGTCGGCAAATTCTCAGTGGATCTTTGTTTACATGTCTGAGCACTGATGAATAGGAGGGGCTGAAGCAGGAGAGTTATGACTCATCCTGCTCTCCCCTCCCCTATTCCTGTTTCTGTCAGTAAGGAAAGAGTGTGTGAAAAAGAGACCCAATGGGTGATGTAATTACGATTGACTGAAGGAATGAGAGACAGAAAGATGCGTATATATGCAGAGGGCAACATGGTGGGAACAGGGGAAGGCTGAGGCTCCCAAAGGAGCAGGTGCATATGAAAAAGATTTATTGAAAAGAGGCCAACTCCTTTAAGTGTGTAGTCTTTATGTATAACCTTATGAGCTTTAAATAGTGTCATATAGACAAAGATATGTAATATATAAATCTGGATGAATACTTCCACACGAAATGAACATGCCAATACAGAATCTGACAGCAAGTCGTCTTTTTTCCTCCATATAAAATCATCCATATATACAAAAATGGAGCCATGGACCTGAGCAGGTTCTGTGTTACAGCTGTGTATACAGTATTTGTATATGTAGGTGTTAATTATGTCTCATACAGGAATAAAGCCCCTTTCACACTTGCGTTACAGATCATGTCAGAGTGCAACGCGTGAAAAAATGGCGTTTATGCCCACGATTTTCATCAGATTTTAATCTGATTCATTAGTGTTTTGCATTTTTCATGCACTTTTTTTGCATTTTAATGTATTTCTATGACAATTGATCAGTGAAAAGCTAGTTAAACTTGCGTGTCTCAGAGTGCAATGCATTTTTCATGCATCTGCATTGATTTTTTTTTATAGAGTGCATGTATGCATGAAAAAAAATGTCTGACAAAATCCATTGAATATGTGTTGTGCACGTCAAAAACATGCGCAGAACATGGAAGTGAAAAACGCTAGTGTGAAAGGAGCCTATGGATTCTTATGCCTCCCAAAATCCATGATAGACCTTTAAAATTGTATTGTGTTCCCAGACTGTGTAGCTTTTATCTGAAATTTTTTTTTCGTTCTTCAGTTTTTTTCTAATGAGTCAGGTAAGAAAGCTTAATGCGAGCTGCATAACGTTCAAATCCCAATGTAATTCTGTACACATGAATCAATGAGTGGTATTTCTAGGGCCATCCTCAAGGATGGCCCAATCGATCAGGCTGATACAACACATGAGGTGGATAAAAGTTTTTTTCCCAAGGTTATTTAGTGTGCAATGTTTGCAGGCAGCTTTACAAAAGGCAACTGCACATAGCTGGTAGGTACAGAACACTGACATCCCATTGTTAGGTGCTTACCTAACTTTGTACTCCATAGGGTCATTCCCTACTCATTGGCCCTTGAGGTGTTCCTTGGGATGTGTAAGAACACATAGTGGAAGCTCACAGTTCTCATGAAGAATTCACTAGAGTAAACAAGAGAAGGAGATTAAAGAAATACTGGTAGATATTGTTGTAAAAATTGTCCAGGATTAGGAAAACATGGCCGCCTTTTCTTGAAACACACAGGTCCGGATTTACTAAAGCCCCTGCGCCAGTTTTCTGTCAGACTTTGAATGTTCTTTCATGTGCAAACTGCTTGCACAGGTATTTAAGAATTGTCAGAGACACAATTATGGGTCACGTTGCACTATTCTTCACACAACACAAATTTCTGCACTGAAATAGCGGTTTGGGGCTCAGTCAGACAGAATTGTGACACATGGCTCATGTTAAAGATGCACCAAAAAAAAATTGTGAACTCTGTCTAGCAGTAAGGGGGGTCCCAGATTCATGAAGAACGGGCGACAAAAATCATGAATCTGGCGCCCCCCGCACACTACACAGGCAAACTGCACCTAGTACAGACTACTCTGTTTTCAATAAATGTGGGAAATAGGGGCACATTTACTTACCCAGTACGGTAGCGATCCCCGACCTGGATTGTCCGACGAGGATGAAGTCTGATGTGATTCTCCAAGATCATGCCCCCGATATCCTGCATGTGTCGCTTCCCCGTTCAGGTCCACCGGAGTTCACCATCTTCTTCCCTGGTGTATGTGAGTGCAATGTCTTGCGACACAATTTGAATCTTAAATCCCACGCTTAGTCCGAATCAGTCACACATAGGGGCACATTTACTAACAACAGTGCATTCTGTACTAGGTGCAGTTTTCCTGTGTATAGTGCAGGGGGCGCCAGATTCAGGTTTTCTGGTGCACGTTCTTCATGAATCTGGCGCCCCCTGCACTGCCCCGACAGAGGGCACCACTTTTTTTGGTGCATTTTTAACATGGGGCATACAATACAATTTTGTTGGACTTTGCAAGTTACACGATCTTACTGAGCACCGAAACGCCCCCTAATTTGTGGCACGGACCCTTCTTAAATCCATGTGCAAGCAGTCTGCACTAAAAAGGGTCTGAGGCTTGAGGAAGCGCTCTGTGCGCAAAACGGCCCGTCGCCTAGTCGTGGCGTGCATCACTCCTGTCCTGTGTCTGTCAGAATAAAGATTTCAATGTTGTACATACCGGTGAGCGCCGTGTCTTCTCTCCTCGTGGGATTGCACTAAAAAGAATGCCCGAGAAAAAAAATGTCCCTTAGCAAATGTGCCTTGATCTACTTATACATTTTAACTACTATCTCATGGACCATGTCTGCTATGGTCCACCACATGGACAGCTACACATTTACAAGTGACAGAACATCATGTATCAAGTAGGAAAAATGTTCCTCAGTTATACACTCATGAATTTTAATTTTCTTCTGAAATATTAGAGCTTGTATCACAATAACATTCTGGGGCGCTCACATGGAATTGTTGTCAATTTTGGCTCACTGTGCTCGATGTGTTACAGTTCAGGAATGATGTCTTTCCAGACAAGTGTATCAGTAGATTTGGATCAATTGTTTTGCAGCTTCATTTGCCCAACTTGTCATCACAGAAGATTTTTTTTCTCCACATCATGCTAAAACTGCCGTGTACTCATCAAAAACCATTTTCTCTGGGGAAATGTAAGGATGGGATAAAAAAAAAGCAATTCAGCGGCGACTGTTTTGTTTGAGTCTTTAAACAGTTTTTAAGGTGTCCTATGCGCAATTTATGTCAATCGACTTTGTGGATGAGGAAGTTTGGAGGTTTAACAAGTTACAAAAGAAGATATAACAACATAACAAAGTACAGTGTATCTAATTTCTGGACAATCAGAACAGCATTTACATAGGATCCGGATCAGATGTGGAGTGGATGTATAGTAAGTGGAGCGGAAGGAGAAGATGTGAGCTTTTGGAATGTATGTACTATAAGTGGAACAGACGAGGCAGATAAAAGATTAATTTTTGATGGATATATTACATATAGTTCTTTAATTAGATACTAATATCTGGGTAGTAAACTACAACTATACTTACAATGTTTGTAAAAGTTGGCAAACTGTGGAGGACAGGATTTGTTTTTCAGTCCTTCCACCACTCTGGAGCGAGAGCCACCGAAGTCGGCACTATTAATACACTCGTCTTTACTAAGGAAGCTTCTACCATTACCAAATTTAGCACCGTTACTTCATCAGTCTCTACAAAGGAGGATTCTAAAGAGCAGCACCATTGGGGTCAGGGCCAATTCTAGCATATTTGCTGCCTGAGGCAAATATTAAAATGCTGCCCCCCCCACCTTCAGTAGCCTACTCCTTTTCCAGTGCCCAGTAAATGCTGAAAACTTTACTAACAATTAACATCCCCACAGGCAGCTCCCTGACACTGTGTGACTGACTACAGGTTCTGAGAGACATTAGTGGCATCTAGTACCTTATAGATGACAATCTCTTCCATCAGTAGAACTTTATTCCGGGTTCTCCAATCCATGACATATCACAGGTGAATTCACGGCCAGATATCTTCAGCTCCGTGGAGAATCTCCAACCGGCGTCCCTAAAAATACCACAGTCACTTACAGTATAAAGTCACCTGGAAAACAACACTATGCTCCTAAAAATACACGGCAAATGGCTCCCGCCTTCTCGCAGCTCTTCTGTGAGCCACGGCCCCACTCAGAGACACAGGTGGCGTGACATCATCATCCGCCGCCTGTGTTCCTGTAAAGAGTCCCTGTAAAAGTGCTATTTCCATGTATAATGCTGCATGTGGCGATTCATTGTGCACCAGAAATCATGACTGTGTCGCTTCCCCGCACTGGTCCGACAGAGTTCACCATCTTTTTTGTGGTGCACCTTAAACAACCTTTGTCAATGAAGGAGGCGTTCCTTTTTCGTCTCTTCTCACAGCGACAAGATGTGGAGAGGAACCTGTTATCATCAGCTGGCCAACACATGCTTCATATTTAATGGACAATCAAGAATAGTGCTGTATACTGTATAGTGGCTAAGTTTGGTATTGCATCTTAGCCACATTAATTTGAATGAGACTGAGCGGTGACCAGCAGAGACTTGGATAAGGAGAGAAATCTTTTATTACCAGTTGACCAACATGTGCTTCATATTTAATGGACAATCGGGGATAGCGCTGTATACTGTATAGTGGCTAAGTTTGGTATTACACCTTAGCCACATTAATTTTAATGAAACTGAGCGGTCAGCTGGCTGACACACACTTTACATTTAATGGACAGCGCTGTATACTGTATAGTGGCTAAGTTTGGTATTGCAGCGCTGTGACAGAGTGTATGCAGAAATTTGGAAAGAAGCTGAAGAGTAGAGGTGAAAGGGTTGGAACCCCAATGGAATAATTGTAATGACCTGTCCTATAGTATTTGAACAGTTGGAAAATATTATCACTCTAAATAGACAGACAGATAGATGTTATATTTATGAACGCTCCACTTGCTCATCTCATGAATGGTAAAATCTTCATCTAAATGTTACGGTTCTCTTTCATCTCAGCCACAAGTTGAAAAATGGAACAATCTCCATGTTAAACTGTATAATGTGCTATAATAAGCACCATATGAAAAATATTACCAAGCAACACAAATCATTTTGCATTAGCGCCTTTTCCATAATTTAGCTTTCTGTGGAGACTCTTTCCATTAGACGGAATCGCTGCGGCCGTTACGATGCATTATACTTTATTTATGTGGTAAATGTTCTTTAAGAGTTTATTATCCTTCAATTCTGAGTAGCGCTGGCGATGTTGAAGTGTCACAAGATGTCGATATATATATATATATTATTTTTTTAAGTCTAAGAATAAATAAAAAATAACAAAGAGCAAATTACAAAGAGGAAAAAAATACAATATATTCCCGCGCCGATAAGAGGAAAAAAAAAACAAATAGCACAGTATATTTTCCCAGCCGTCCATCAGCGTAACAAGCTTCACCCGGTAAACCTTATCGTTTTTTCCTCTCTTCTCACGGTGACAAGACGAGGAGAGGAACCTGTTATCATCAGCTGGCGGACACACACTTCACATTCTTGCAGAAAGTTAAGCCTCCTAATTCCGTGATGCTTCTAGCAATGGCATTAGTGACATATATTTAACATCCCGCTGTATTCCGAAAATCACATGCCCCTCACCTGCTATGTGAGTTCTGGTTAGTTAGGATTTATTCAAAGGTTACTTGCCACCGTAGTTTCCATATAGCCATACAACGGGGAACTCTAAGACCTGCCAAGTCTAATAGCCAGCCATGTAATGAGCTGTACAGATCCCCAAGGACAGGTAGAATAAAATACCAATCACCAATGACACTAATTGCTAGCACCTCTGCAGCGGGAGCTGGCATTTACTATGACCACACATCCTGAGCACCACTTAGCTTCCGGAGAGCTGATGCTTGTCTCTCATTCTATAAGTAATAATGTTAAGCTTTGGTAGCCTGGGAGAAGAGATTTTAAAGTCTTGTCCCTTTTCTTACAGAATGTCCAAGAAATTGAGTTTAATCCAGGAAACGGAAGATTTGCTACATTCCGGGAACACCACCATAACCGCTGAATAGAATAACCAGGTCGGTTGCGTGATAATCCTCAATCCCATAGTTCACTGTAATTTATGACTGGGGTGATCAATTGACCTATAGGGAGTCTACCAACTCAGGAGCTTTATATACTTATCTTTTTCCCTGGGATAAGTTATTCTACAGAAACTCCAGTTTTTATTTTTATGCAAATAAGCTTTCCTGCACATTAAAGGTGTGACATTTCAAGCTAGCGCCCCTGTTCTCTCCTTCCTTCACCTACCATCTATAGTGGAATATATTATAGAAAGGAAAATCCATGTCACTCCCAGGTTAGCGCGGGTGCATCGGATAGGGTACAAACCCTTATAGAATTAATAGAATTAATGCAGAAAATAGAAAATGTATCTTTATTCGTGATATACAGGCAATGTAATAGTGTGTAATGTTTCGATCCGTAGTGGGATCTTCTTCAGACACTGATTGGGAGGAGAAATATGGTGAGAATGAAAAAAGAGCAGACATACCACTGTAGTGCAGGCTGGGAGAGTAGAAGTGCGTATCAACCGCTTCAGAGAAGGCGCCGTGTGGAATATAGTATAGGCAGTTTGTATGTAGTCCAGAGGCCAAAAATAATAATAATAATTAATAATTCCTTTATTTATATAGTGCACACAGATTACGCAGCACTACACAGAGCTTGCCACATCAGTCCCTGTCCCCATGGACCTCATAAACCTACCTGTATGTTTTGGAGTATGGGAGGAAACCAGAGGACCTGGAGGAAAACCAAGCAAACACAGAGAGAACATACAAACATTTTAGGTGGCCCATGGCCACTCAAACTGCCCACAAAATTTTATACTGAGAAAGACATTTACCCATGAAATCCTTGTACATCGGTTCTTGCTCTCAATACAGAAGAGCCTTTCGAGGACCTTTGATGGTCTTCCAAAGGTCTTGAACTGAAACCGCAGATTGAAAGCAGGCAGATGGAATGCATAATCCATTCCCCAAGAAGCTTGATTCCAGGATCATATATAGGAAGGAAGTTTCAGGCTTGTAGGGGTGATAATATTATACATCCCAGGGCCCATTGCAGTCTTAATCCGCCCTTGCCCACCACTGCCACGTTATGTAATTTGAAACATATCCCATAGAAGGAAGGCATAAAGGGAAAAAAGATGCTCCAATAGGAGAGGCCACTTCCTTGGTGCACCCAAATGCTCATTAGCATAAAGATAAAAACAGTATTTTCTCTAAAATAGTAAAAGTATTTCTAGAAATCTTGTGAAGCTTCTACACAATGCTGATTTTCTTATGGTGTGAGTTCGGAGCTAGAAGGTAAGCAAGGAACAATCCTATAAACCTTAATAAACCAAAGCTTTCACTCAGTTTGTCTCAGATCTTCATGTATGAAAAAGTTAGACACTTCTTGTACAGTGATTCAATAGCCAAGTCCCTAAAAATAGGCGTGGCTTGAGAGAAGTAAGAGTTGTTTAAAAAAGGCCAAATTGTGCTACCCTATCTGCATGAAATACTGATCAAACTTAGTCCAGCCAGAAGGTGACATAGAGAATAGTCTTTAACATGACTGCCAACATTCACCAAAGTTATACAAGTCTGTTGGGGGATTTATTGAGGCTTGTAGTGGTGTACAAGTATAGTTCAAGTAAAATTTCTGGTGCCTGACCAGGAGTTGAGATTATTGTCTCCTTTATCCCACCTTCACTGCAAGGGAGTGTGGAGTGGGCCATGCCATCTTTGGAGTGGTCCAGCACAGGGCAGGGCTGCCCACACAGTTGCGAAAGCTATAGCCTGTACTACTTTCTGGATACAGGTTACAGTGCAGTTTTATGCCAGACAGGGCCTGGCATACAATTGTGTGGCTTCACAGGTGAGCTGGATAAACTAAGAGGTGGAAGGGGTGGGTGCAGTGTCCAGGTTAGAGGTGGCCCCCAAAAGTATGCTGCTTCTGCCAGGCAACGTCAAGGTTTCACCACATGTTGCTGCTCTCTAGAAGGGTTGATAAGGTATAGTGCACCCCAATGGGAAATAAGTCCAGTGAGTCAGCCTCTGCAATGGATCATTACCTTCTGTACTAAAGAAATTCAGGCGCAACGCAATTTAAAAAAAAGCATAGGACTAACTTCTCTGATCCCTTTGTGACAGAAGAAGTGTTCTATGCTTTGGGGAAGGCCTGGGCTAGCTTTCCCTCTTTTAATCAGAAAACTGGTACCATGGCCTAAGGCTAGGAGCTGTGGGTCAGTTTCAGAGTATCCCTGTCTCAGCTTCTTTTTGTTGTCCCGGTAGACTGGTAGTTTTCTCCTCTATTGCCTAACTGCAAGATAGTAGGGATTGGGACAGTTCTCTTTATATACTTTTTATGTCAGCACAAACAAGACATAGCATTCTGTCACAGACTTACATAGGGTCCCCATAATATTCTATGGCAGAAAGTTTCTAAAGTGGTAAACAACTTTCAAGACAACATTTGTCAGCAGAATTCTGCTTTCATCTCTTCAAAACAATTTCTAATATAATTGGGACTTATTACAAGCTTTCCTTTAGTTATAGATATACAGTCAGAAATTTCTCTCACTGTTGACTGAGGTCTATACAGCTACAGTACTAATAAACAGAATATATACACCAAAACACTATAGATTAATGCAAGTTAACCCTTGATGAAAAATAAAGTAAGACGTAAGTAAGATATTTGAATGTTCACAAATGTCCAAAGCTCAATGTTTCTCTATTCAGGGCACCACATGAGGTTAACATCAAGTACTGACGCACAATGCTCCAGTGGTTTATAACCCCTCCTACCCACTATAACTTTTACGGTCAAATTAATTATTTTTTAAATTCAATTTTTCTTTTTTTAAAATACAAAGTTGACTCTGTGTCTCTCCTGCAGCCCTGTGTCCTATTGAAATTAAAATGGTATTGCAGCTGTAGTTACATCTTTCAGACACCGTAAGCATTTGGAGCCAAGTATCTCTGAATCCATACAATCTGTTTATGTAGCTGTGAACAATTGATTGGTTTAGGTTCAGAGTGAGCCCCCTTCCCTCCAACACCAACCATGAATTGTCCTTTGCCCTATGATGAATCATTTTGACCAAACCCTTTAATGACAAAGGTCAAAATCATCACCCTATGTTGGCTATGGTTGCAGACTGGATGCACATGGTAGCTTTGCTGATGAATGTCCATGTCCATATCAAGTCTGGGAGTAAGGCTGGGGCTGGTAAAACTCTACCTTTGCTTTAGAAAGTGCTGGAGAATTTTGGATCACAAAATAGTGCACAAAATCCAACATTTTTCTATATTATGGTAAGGCAAAAGAATGCAGTCGAATGGTAACCTTCTGTGCTGGAGGGGTTAATTAATAAAGGATTAAAGGATTACAGCAAAACTGATTTGCAAGTTTTAGATACATTTCTTGAATTCATCTACCCGTAAAAGCTTCGAAGAGAGTAAATTGTAAGCACATATAGTGTATGTCTAGTAATAAAGTATGTATACATACAGTATATAGGGATCAAGTACCAGTGACCCTGAAATCCATAAGGAAGGAATGGAAGAGGAAAATGCCTTGTGGGTTATTTCTCATTTTCCCTCATTGTATAGTAGAATTAATGGACTTTTTATAGTATTATGACAGTTTTACACATAGGCAACAATATGCGATTTCAAAACTCCAATATATATGGAAATGACATTTATATAACAGTGTACTGCATGTGATTTGCATCCTGGGGAGGATTTTTAAGCATGAAAAGCGCCAGCAAGCGACACAGTAAGGGACGATTCTGAAGACCAATTGATTCCGAGTGCAGGGCCCATTCTTTGTAGGACGTGTAATGAGGAAGACAGTAGGGTTGAGTGTCGAAAACCTGGGAGACCAGTTTTATAAATAGACCTCAGACAGGCAACACAAAGAGGAACATAGACTACAGCATGAGCTAATGAAGAATGAAAAATCAACACTTTTTAAATCCTGTAAGCCCTTCTCTCTAAAGATGACTTCCAATCTGTCAGCTTTAGACCCAGAACAATAATACAAGACATGGAAAGATTTTCTCGCGGGAGACATGTCTTTAGTCTCCGGCAAAATCTATACTAAATTCCTTTTACATGAAATTGCTATTGACATTTTTTTGCTATTTTTTTGTACAAAGTTTCATTTTTGAAACTTTTGGTGAAGAAAAAAAAGTTTTAAGAAAAGTACAAAATCTGAATTTGACTTGAGAAAATTTGAGATTTCTAGGCAGTTTCTTAGGAAGTTGTTTGATTACATGAATAACAAAATAAGCGGAGAACAGGCCAGGTGAGATTTGTATGTTAATGGCGGCAGAGGCATCACTGATTGTGACTCTTCCGAACCTGGCGATCAGATGGAAAATAAAGTAATCGTAAAATTATCTCCACATGGCAGATGGAATTCGGTATTAGGCTGGTATGAGCCTAAGGAACAATAAGAAAATTATGTCTGATGGAATTGAGAGCACCAATGGTTTTATTTTGAGTCTTCCATACATATTTGGTAAAATTGGGTATTTGATACCTGGTTCTCACCAAACAGAACAGAATGGGCCCATCAACAACTGGGAGTATGTCACCAGTGCGGTTCACCTCTCAGTATACACAGATTGCTGCACAAAATTGAAGATCATCCTACATTCTTGAAATCTTTTGACACATATCCATGACATGCCAGTAGATTGTTGCATATATGAAATTCTACCGCCTTTCCAGGGAGATAATGTTGGTGGCTAGCAAGTACCTGTTGATCTACTTAATTACTTAATGGTGTATCCTGTTCATTAATGTTGGGTGCGCTCTCTGAGTAAACTGATCAACCAACATATCCACTTAAAGGGAACCTGCCATCAAAAAGATCATTTTTCCATGATGACGGGTTCCAATAGGCTATTGTTTGTTCATTATAAAAATTCCTTTCTCAAAATGCAGGTGGTTTATAATGTTATATTTTACCTTACCTGTCTCCCTGCCAGTATCTTCCTCCGCAATCCTGTCCTTCACACCCCTATCCTCTGCCTCTCCCCTGGCCCAAAACAAAAAGGAGGATTGCTTGGAGCAGTGAGCTGACGTAAACAATGGTGGTGGGGGGTGGCTGGAGGACCCTCTGCTTATGTCAGCACATTGCTGCAAACAATCCCAGGTCTTGCGCAGTGAGTTCTAGCTTTCTGTCATGCGCAATCTGAAGTGAGGACACAATGACTCGTCAAATGTGTCAAATACTTTGGCTGGTTATGCGTACCACTCACTGCCTAGCACTGGGAGGGGGTGGGAGGAAGAATATTAAGAAACAACAGTTTATGAAGTTTGACCCCCCCCCCTCCTTCCCCTGTGACTTACTAGAGGCAAAATAGATGCTGAGGCGGCCTTTGACAGGATCAATTGGACCTACCCGAGCATATTTCATATTTCAATAACTTACAATGCCCCCAATGCAAGAGTAAGGATGAATGGGTCCTTGTCTGCTCTGTTTATAATAAGGAATGGACCCAGGCAGAGATTCCCCCTCTCTTTTTATCCTCATGATGGAAACCTTTACCAGGAAGATCAGATTAAACCCTCAAATCCAGGGCATAAAACTAGATGATTTTAGACATAAAACATCAGCCTTTGCCAATGATTTGTTATTACTAACCTCCAACCGATTCCAAACCCTACCTATGAAAACTTAACTTTTTTCAAACTTAGGGGAATTTTAAGGGGAATTTCCCAAATACTGAATATTACCCTCTCCATTCCGGTGGCCCATTTGGGCATGCAGCTCCCTGCTGATCCTGTATAATCTGCACCTTTGTTGCAAAATATTCAGTGTCAGCTTTCAGAGGTTCCATATATGTCTTGGTGGGGAAGAAAGAATCTCCTTCAGTCGTTCATTATTTCCAAATTGCTCTATATATACCAAACTGTGCTAGTGTGGTTACCCAACTCCTACTTCACCAAAGTAACAATTTTTCACCTCTTATTATGAAAAAGCAAGAAACCTTGCATAAGAGCAAGCTTGTTGAGTCAGAAATCGGAGCTTGGGGGCATTGGCTTCCCCAGCCACAGGGCTTATCATCGAGCCCGCCATTTATCCAAATGGCTTTCGATCACCCAAGAACCAGAGCATAAACTATATAACATAATAGAGCATCACTTACTAAAATCATATAACAGTTAAATTGTGAGCCCTCAACACTGTACAGCGCTCTTAGAGACATTTCAAGTGCACTCACCAGTTTTTTAAGACTTAAGTCCACTGCTCCCTCTTGACTAGTTAGCATATTGGGTCCATCCTGTAAGAAAATCTGCACAAGCTTTCTGGGATCGCCTTCGCCATTTATCAGTTGCTTCCTTCTTTCAGGATGAAGATCAATTTCCTTGACCAAAGAGACTTCCTCAACGTGAGTTCTAGGTTCCTAGCAAAATCATCAAACTCCCAAAGTCCCAATTGGTTAGAAACAATTGACTCTAGGCGCCCATTACATAAGAGACTGCTTGCGTTGGTCTATTTCTCTATGATAAAGTTACATAGCTCCTCTAGACCATATTTTCTACAACACTGGGAAACAGGACTGCAGGAAACATTTACTGATGAGGAATGTGTAACAATGCTCAGAGGTTCTAAAGGATTCTCTAGGTGCATATGTACTAGGGAAAATGCGTATAAAGTGACCACTAGAGGGTACAAGGCACCTCAATATGTCCATAAAATAACCGCAGAACTTCCTGAAACCTGTTGGAGGTGTGATAAGAAAGTGGACTATGCTCCACATATGGTCTTGTTCCCTAATACAGTTTTTTTGGAAGATAGAATTAGACGAGATAGACTTCATTAGTAAATATCCAATTGTCATTCAATTAGGGAAACCCAGCCCAGCCTTTACTTTACAAAAGAATAATCTTCAGACCACACTTCTCTGGGCAGCCAAACTTTTAATCCCTCGTAATTAGAGAACAAATTTGGTCCTGACCCTCTCTCAGTGGAAAGATAAGGTTCAAGAGATTCATGGATTTGAAGAATTTGCCAGCTGGGAGGGGGCCACATGTTCCAAGCTTTTGAGAAAATGGTCACCAGAGTCCCAGAAATCGGGGGGGGGGGGATGGTTGGCGGTGCCGTCTGACAACCCGACGGATTCAGACAAATCGCAGAATTTAAAAACAAAATTGTGTCGCAAGATCAAGCAGTTACATGCACCAGGAAGAAGAAGGTGAACTAGGGCGGATCTCAGCGGGGAATCGACACATGAAGGAAATTGGACGCACAACCTTAGTGAATCGCGGCAGACCTGAATCCTCGACGGACAACGCACAGGACCGGGTAAGTAAATCTGCCCCAATATGTTGGTTTAAAAAGCAAGGAACAAGGCATGTCAGGGAGAGGATGCATTGGCCAGCCAAATTTACTATAACCTGCCACAGACTAACATAGATTTCTATAAAGCCATTACAGAGTTGTGCAAGAACTGCTAAGAAGTCGGAAATGCAAAGCGTCAGTCTTAATACGGTGGCTCCATTGGGTTTACTGTAACTACTGTACATTTACTAAAGTGATAAATAATTTCCTTTATCCGTTTCATCATTATGGATAAATAACAATAACACAGTTATTATTTCATGTGGTGCAACAAATACCTGAAGAAGATTCCACTCCGAGTTCATTTCCTTTGGCTCATTCATTTTTAGCATTAATTTGTCATCTACCTTAACCAATTTTTGTAGGTTTAAAATGATTTTCTCTTCTCTGTGTATTCTATGCCAGTGAAATTATGAATGTGTGACTTAAACCTTAGGAATACAAATTACATGGAAAATTTAATTTAAGAAACTGCCCAACAATAGATTATTGGAGACCGTTGTGTGCTCTATATGATTAATGTTGCAATTGCCTTTGAAATATTCTGCCTGTGTTTTGGGAGATCTTTTTTTTTTCTTAAAGTTTACTTAAGTTTATGCCAGTAGCACTTCTTGTCTCGAAACAGAGAATTGTTCTACTAATATAGAATACAAAAAAGTAGAATGTGGAATATCTAGTATTCCTATGTATATTTGCTCTATTGGATTTCATACTGGTCATGTCAACCAGTCTGTCCCATCTGGGGGCAAGGTGTACGAGAGTGAGAGATCATAAGCTCCATGATATCCATATATAAAAGCATATGTGTTTTAGATCAGGGTTTCTGAAAAAATAAGCTAAGTATATCCTAAATGGACTCCCAGGAGAGAGCCGCTAATAGTGCAGATTGTCCTGCCCCTACATAGTGATTGATAGCTCCACTTATTCTGGTTGCTGTCAGTCACTGATTTTCACTATAAATCACTGTTTTGAGGTGGGTACATCAAGACACTCACAGTCAGTTATGGAGTCACATATATATATATATATATTTGTCACATATATTTTATCATCAAATCATTTTATCACCAGTGTGCACCAAACAAAAAACCAACCCTTCAATCATAGTAGAGGGGTTCATAGTATCATAGTTTATACGGATGAAAAAAGACACATGTCCATCAAGTTCAACCAAGGAAGGGAAGGGATTGGATGAGGAAAGGATTTAGGGGAAACAATTCTATATAACATAACCATCAATGTTATTTAGGTGTAAAAAGGCATCTAGACCCTTCTTGAAGTTCTCTGCTGTCCCTGCAGTGACCAGCGCCTGAGGCAGGCTATTCCACAGATTGACAGTTCTCATAGTAAAAAAGCCCTGTCACCTCTGGTTATTAAACCTTGTTTTCTATAGTAGGAGATGGTCCCCCCTCATCTTTTGATTTGATTAAATCTGAAACAATTTACCACCATATTTTTTGTAAGGACCATTTATATATTTATATAAATTAATCATGTCCTCTCGTAATCGTCTCTTTTCCAGACTAAATAAATCTAGTTGTTTTAATCTCCATACCCTTCATTTTCAGTTGTTCTAAGGAGGGAGAGTTTGACATCTACCACCAGGATGAAGGACTATAAACCAAGCACACTTACTGGTGTGTGCCCCCTCGGGCAGGATCTGCTCTTATGCCCTGGTTTATCAAAAAAATGGCTCTGGGCCACATAGGTTTTAATGGAGCCTTAAGCCCCATAGGCTCATTTGTAGAATTTTGAATCCAATTATTCTTAAAGACATGCCATGATGTTGTACAAATACTAAAATGCTGATCATGTGAAATTACATTACCGAGACCCTTTCACAAATTTTTACACCACTAAAATACTTGCCCCTCAGGTAGGGAATAAAATATCCTTTCAAGAATTTTCTCTTTAATGTTAAATCTTGAATGTTTTCGTATGAAAAAAATTCACTCCATAAGCTTAAAATAATCACTTTTTATATGAGATGAGTCACTTCTGGAGTCTTGGGGTGTTTAGTAACTAGATCCACGATTTTTGTATAATTTTAAAGTAAATAAACTCATCTTTCGAATCTTTTGTGATTCTATGTGAGCTACAGGCAGTTAAAGACATATGTAGTTGGGATTGTGAGCTGTGGATAAAAATTCATTCTTCTTCTTTAACGGTCTCTATCTCCCCTGATTCAAAGATGCATGAAAGAAGAGATTCCTAAATTTAATATGATACCATATGGATGTTTCTAGACAACAATTCCATCGTTTTTGAAATTGAAACTTATTAATTGTTTGTGTTAGAAGAAAATCCCTTTAAGGCCATAGATTTGACCATCTCAAAAATACAGTGGAATACACTAGTCGATTTTTTAATGAACCATTCAGAATCAGTTAAAGTAAATCATCAGTGGGGACTAGTAAATCATCTGTACAGCACGATTAATAATACATATATGCGATTTATTGATTTACTGATAATATAGGGATCCCCTGGCACCATCTAACCTTCCATTAAGGGTCAGAGAAATGTTTATTTAGGCTCTTGAAAGAAAGTAGCTATCCCAAGATCCAGCACATAATTTTTATGCAGCTCCCTGGAGGTCTAGACCTCAACCCAATGTTCTACATGATAACGTATAAGGTGAAGAGAAAAGCCAAGTACCACTACAGTCAATGCAAATGATACACACACTATACGTACACTGCAAACTCCTCTACTACACTGTTTTTCATACTTTTGAGAATAGAGATAAGTCGTTCCAGGGTATCGCTAATTTTATGCAAGATTTGGCATTCATTTTTTTGGAATGTTTTCAAAAATGCCCATTCTATTGTAGCCTAGGAGGGATGTTTAACTTCTTATTGACACCTGTTGGACCTGTATACAGGCAGGTTACATACAAGATAGATTGTACTTAAGTTGAATTTTCATGTAAGTAGGAACTGGTATTTTTTATAATTCTAACTCTAAACATTTTTTTGGCCCTGTGAAAATTGGATTTTCAAAATTTTGTGCTCTAATGGGAACAAGAATTAGAGATAAAGCTTTGTTATACATACCTTAAGTTGATCATTGCAGCCTGGGACTAAAGTAAAGAATCCAGAGAGCTTCACCAGTGGGCAGAAAGGTCTGTCTGTAAGTCAGTTGTCCTTAAGTCGGGGACTGCCCAGACTGTATAATACAGACACATGGCACTGCGACAGTAAACCTGTTAGGCCGAATACAGAACCTATATAGTAGTATCCCATGGGTGCCGAAATATGTGATCACCAGAGGCATGTCATACCAGTATCCCTATGACACCCTGCAGTAGTGTAACAGAAGTATTGCAGTATATTGTATGAGGCTCCCAAGGATTCACACACTACAAGGCCTAAAAAAATGTAAATGTTTAAAAGAAATAATTCAGATTGTTCCTTTTCCCTAAATAAACAAAGAAAACCCTAAAAATATAAAAAAATGTATCAGCCAGGTTGGGGAGGGATTTTGTAAAAATAAATCATTACTCACCTGCTCTGGTGCTCCTGATGTCCCATGTCAGGGTCTGTCAGAGGCATGCCCCTGTTTGTTTACAGAGGCACAGCCGCTCCACTCCAACAACTTCCGGATGGCCTTGCACGCCTGTCCTGTCCCCAGATTTTAAAAATATGAAAATGAGCCTGAAGTGCTCTGCCGAGAGCCTCTTGACTCATCCGATTAGTAATTATTCATTGCTCCCGACTCGGCTGCCTCCGCCCACACAGTGGTCAGATAGCCGATGTGACATCATCAGTTCTCCCTCTGCAGTTCTCGCAATCATAGCAGGATGTATAGATGCAATGTGATGATGGCACATAGCATGAGAACTGCAAAAGGAGAGTGTGGGCTGAGCCAGTCGGACCGGGAGCCATAAATAATTACTAATAATTACTAATTGAGCCTCAGGTTAATTTATATGTTTTTAAAAGCCTTACTTCTCTGAAATGGTTCACTGCTTAGACATACTAAAAGAAGATTACTGCACCTCGGCACTGGACGGGGTGGGGGGTTAGTGTAAACATCCGCCATCAGCTATTCGGATAGTAGATGTCCTTTAAACTGTTCTTATAGTACTGCTCCATTCACTGATGTGTCACTTCTGTATCAGGCTCTTCATAGGGGCTGCCGAGCATTTGCCACAGCAGATGATGGCTTCAGGAGAATCAAACATTCTCCCCCCAATCAAAATTTCCCAAAGCTTGGGGAATATAACTAAATCCAGCAATAAATTCTCAGTAATGTCTGTAATTGTCTTGAGCTTTTCCATTTCATCTTATTGGCTCCTAGTTATAATGTAACATGCAATGACATCAATTTCCGCAAAAAAAGTCAACTAAAGCAAAAAAGCTAAAAAATTTCTAAATAAATATATGACAAATAATTAAACAATGTATCCAAATCTCCGGCTGTACTACGTCCTACAATATAAACACATACTTCAAGTAACAAGAATTAGCATTTTGTTTAATCCATGGCTGGAATGATGTCTAATCTGGCTGCAGTCGATAAACGTCATAGATGAGAACCATTTTGTCCAATATTACTCATGTCTATCTCCAATGAGCTAAGTGTGGTGTTAATACAGCATGCACTTAACCATCTAGATCTGTCAAGAAAATGGAAAAAAAAAATAAAAGGAATGAATTTAAAACAAAATAAGATGCTGGGGAAAAACACTAATTTCAAACTAATCATCTAGAAGAGAGGAATTGCAGTTTTTTTCACAGCGGGAAACGGAGTTAATGCTTTCAAATAAAAATATAACAGCAGCGAGTATCAATTTCACTGCTCTCAGCATGGAGAAAAATTAAGAGACACTGAAAGGCTGGATTTCTATTCTCAAACTAAGGGAAAAAAAAAAACATGTTGAAGGAAATGAAAGTTGGTGCTTTTTGACCAGGTCCATGTATCTTGTGGATTAATCAGTAAGGATCAAGATGTTTAGAATGTAAAATGAATTATAATTATTAATATTATATTCTATTACTTTGGAGTACAGTGTAAAAATTAAATTAGAACTTAAATGGAAAGCCACAGACACTAGGATGGGGGGTATTATGTAATCACAGAAGTTCTGTACTTCAAAAAGAGGTCACTTTATCTTTTTTTCATTGCAATTGCAAAGGGTACATAGTTGGCTGGGGTGCAGCAAACTGTGCTACACGGTTCTACTATAGGACCTCATGCACATAAACGTTTGTGCCCAACAGGCCATAAACAGACTTTGTTAGTAACCCCTTTTGTTTGATGGACCATCGGTGCAGAAGTTAACCATCAATCTGCTGATGTCCAGACGGCCACATAGCAATCCGGACAGGAATAGGACCTACTCGAAATTTTGCTCCAAAAGGTACAATCATGATGCGGTGAGAAATGGTGCATGCACCGTGCCTCACCACAACGTGACCATGCACACTAGAAGTGTAGAGGGTCCGTGTGTGGCCATGGCCAAAAAATACAGTTGTGTTCATGAGGACTTCCAAATTTTTTAGTTAATATATACAGTATATGTCAGTTCCTAGTCCACAATAACCACTCTTCAGTGGAGGAATAAACTGAAAGTCTTGTACCAAGTTTAATTGTTATCCTATTCCCTACAGTAAGTTCCAGGGGGGCACGGATCTGCTTATTCCAATAAGTGACCTCCTCAGGCACTAGAAAAGGGAAGTGTCATACTGTGTCTGATTTATCACTAGGTCCATAACCAGAGGTCTAAACCAAGTATCGTAGCAAAGCAAGCAGTATTGGATTATAATATAGGCAGTTTGGGTAGTAGCTTGAGGCCCCAGCCTTCTAGGAGCCCATGTGCACCCAAACTACGTCATGGGTGCCCCCATGGCCCACGGCCCGGGTCCTGGGAACACCGTGCCTGTCTCCACTCCCTAGCTCCCCTCCCTGCTGCCTTACATATCTGCGTTCCTCCTCCGGATTAAGAAGCCCGGCATGCGCATCCCCACCTTCAGGGCGCCCGCGCCGGCAGTCGGAAACTTAAAGGGTCAGTGGCCATTCCCAGGAAATTGGATGAAACCCATACCCTCAATACACTTTTACACAAAAGTCCTTTCAGGACTTTCAAGTTTCTATAAAGGTCCCAAAAGAGCAGACTGAAAGCAGGCAGAAGGGACACATGCTCCATTTTGCAAGAAGCTGATTCCAGTACCATATATAGGAAGTGATTCCAGACTTGTAGGGGCTATAATATTCATACAGCCCAAGGCCCATGGCTGTCTTAATTTGCCCCCTGAATGCAGGAATGGGTAGCCAAAGAGGGGGTTAGTTTGTTTTACATTCTTCCCTCAACCCAGGCCCCATTTAAAGGGAATGACCTCTAATATATAGCCATCTTTGTTCAAAGGCTACGATAATATTAGTATTGGCCAGTAAAAATAACACCCAGCATTATAACTCTGCACACCTGTGTGGGAGCAGTGACTAGCTCGGGAGAACTTTATTTGCACCATTATCTTTTTATATAGTATTTTGCATAGTTTCAAAATTTGGCAGAAGTGCTAGTAATGCAGAAGGCACCTTACCTCTAGTGTGAAGCCCTTTTAGAATGGGATGACATGCCTCTTGCTAATTTAAATATCAATAACTTGTTCTGATCTAATCTGCCAAGCATTTTAAAGTTACGAGTTTATGAGAGACATAAACAGTAATTATAAGACTCCAAATTTAAAAATGTATACACTCTGCTAAGTCTATTTGCAGTGAAACATAAAAAGATTTTCCTATATTCAGATCTTCAACTAAAATGTAATATTATAAAACCAGCCACATAGTAGTTACTGAGCTGTGCAAATGTCCTTGTAAGAATAGCATTCAGTACTGACTCACATTTCCAAGTGCCCATACCCTTATAAAAAAATTGTTTAAGACTTGGACTATTAGCACTTGCCAGTTTGTATGGAAAAAGTTTTGCATATCTGTAATGCCACTCCACTCAAAGCCTGTGGGATTGACAAAATTGTTGGTATGTATAGACAACCTTCCTCAGCACAAGGAAAGGGAGCAAAGTCTAAAATCTTTCATTCTTTAACCAAGAATTGAATCGACTATACACTTCCCATTCTGACTTGTGTTCCGTCACGAAATTTCTTCAACAACTGAATACATTAAACTGCATTGTATGTACCTGGCAGATTTTATCACATGGATTAGCATGGAGCATTAATTTAAAAAAAAAAAAAAACATCAATAAAAAATGTACATGAAGTGTAAACTAACAGTTATCTGCTACCCTGCTGTGAAGATAGTGTCAGTAGAGCAGGAGCAGAGAGATGCACAGAAAGTGCAGGGTCAAAGACTGGGATAGAAAGATTGATAGGAAACAAGTGAGACTGCCACCCCTTTCTTAGCAGGAGGCACATAGCTACACAGACAAAAGTTTCTTCTGCTGGTAACACATAGAGCAGAATCACATGGTTTACACCTCCCTCAAAAGTGAACAGGGAGTAGAGTGAGAAGATAACAACTGAAAGGCTATTGCTATATGCAACAAGCAGCGGGTGTGAACCCACTGTGCTATATAGCTGGTGTGGCTTTGAGCCACACACTAAGGGCAATATCCCTGGACATCTCTGGTATCCATCCTTTTACAGGGATCTGGATTTCGCTGCAGAGAGATCGCAAGACCATTACCTCTTGTGGTGGTCCCGGTATAGATAACAGTTGGCCCAGTGGGCACAGAGACAGACCGGTACATAATACCAACGGGTCCAGCAAATCGGGTCAGTTCAAAGTGGAGGCAGGCAGTGTACAAGCAGAGTCAGGAACAGGCAGAAGGTCTTGGCAGGCAGCAAGGGTTAAGAAACAAGTCGGGGTTGGATACCAGAGAGCACAGAACAGGCCAGAGTGACAAATCAAAACAGACACCATACTGCAGGATGGGCACGGAGATTCGGGCAAGCTGGGCTATATGGCTGGAGGCGCATGCTGATAGGCTGGAACAGCCTAACTGGGAAACACCCTGCTCCTTCAAGAAGGAGAGACAGAGACGCCAGCACGGCAAGAAACGGTGGCTGAAGGTAAGCCTGCGACCAGGAACACGACCAGAGGTGGAACTCGTCACCAGCATTACACTGTGACAGGCTGAACCAAGGAGACAAGCAAAGAAACTGCTGGACAAAAATAATTAAAGGCAAAGTCATATGGGTTTATGTGTCTTTTAGGATTCCAAATCCCCTGACTGGTTCCCTTTAAAATCAAATCCAAAATATCTGGTCTTTATTTGTCCTCATCAATAGTTTCCTATTTAGTAACAGTTTTATACTGTTTGAGATGTAGGTAAGGCAAGTTTGGAGCACTCTACACAGAGAAGTGTTAGTATTCATCTGCACCTTGTATCTTTGGAGTGTGTCCATAACCTATGACTATATTAGAAGACCATTTAATGGCTGTTCCAAGATTTGCTATAACTAATACTACTATCCAAAGTATTGTGAAAACAGAAATTATGCTAATATATTCAATATGTATGGGAGTACCGGAAATATCGCTGAGCGCAGCATTTTGGTATCTCTGGGACTATCATACGTTGTCTATAAGAGTGTGTGTCAAGGGTGCTCCTGCGCCCGGGATGTGGGTCGCAGAAGCACCGGTGACACGCGCTCTTATAGACAACATATGACAACATAGACACCAGTGCCCGTCTCTGTTGCGCCCGCTACCCCCGGCATCACTCATCTTTCCACGCTGCTGCTCCCGTCCCGTCTTCCCAGCGAGCGTCCCCATCTCCTGTTGCTGGCTCTGACTGCAGAGGACCAACCTGTAGAGTTTATCATTTTGCAATAACTCTGGGACTTAACCCCCTCTTAGGAATCTTATTTCGGTTACATTATCGCCAACACTGACAGAATCATTTAATATACAAAGACTTTATTAATGGAGGGGACACATTACACTCTTCTTGCATCTTTGCCTCCAGGAGGAGTAGGCTCATTTTTTCTTCATCTCTGCTCTCATGATCTGGTCTTGCCAGATGGGGCTCTTGGGAGCAGCGGGCGGCTAATCTGCAGAAAACGAGGACAAAACGATGAGCTGATGAGCCCACATGCTACATATTAACACCCTGCTGACTTAAAGAGCCCTGGGGAGGTTAAGCTATGAATCAACAACTTCACAACATATTGTTGCTATTGAAAGGAACAATCACAACATATAAGTAAGGTTAAGCTAATTTTTAAACAAATATTGATTTTATTTTTTTCTGCCATCCTATACTTTGACGTAATAGAAAGAGAATATAACAGCATTTTAATAATGTATGGGTAACTAGGGGGAGTCATTAAAGTGACTTTGGTTTTTTTAATAAATGTTCTTATAGTCTATTTTCTGTCTAGGATTTTTTTTCAAAAAGTCCCAAAAAATCTCAAAATGCAAAACTGTCCAGCACATAGACCAGCAGTAACTATGAGATTTTTTTATGAGATTTTTTACAAGTTGCAAGTCATGAATCTGGCTTTGCACGGTATTGCATAGTTTTATGTTTATACCAGATTAATGAAAAGGTGGAAATAGTCTTGTGAGACTTTTTAGCAGTGTAAAGTCTTAAAAACCACAATGTGCCAAAAAAAAAAACAGGGAAACCAATAATACAGTACCCATACAGTATATACACACCATATATACATACAAACAACATATACACACATACATACAGTACAATATACACACATACACACGGTACCATGTACACACATACATACAGTACAATATACACACATACATACAAATAGTGAGGAAGTATCCTCTGGCACAGTGTCTCAACAATATAAAACTTCAGGTTTATTGGAATAATACTGTAAATAAGAACAGCGTACACAGTCAAAAATGACACGAGCCAAGGCTCTTAATCATAATTAGAATACACGCCGTTCCGGTGAGCCTCCGTAGCACACTTTCCCTGCAGCCAGTATTACATACATGTTTTTTACACATTTTATACATACAGTATCATATACATATATATATAGACACCAAATACATACATACAGCATAAACACACATGCATTGAGTATATACACAACATATATGCACACACAACACATTAATACATATAAAAATACCATATACACACCACAAACCACATACATAGAGAAAATACCATATGCACACCATAAACCACATACATACAAAAAAATACCATATGCACACCATAAACCACATACACATTTTTAAGTGTGCCAGGTGTGTCAGGTGTGATTCCCAGTCCCCAGACACTGCAGGCCGCATAGTAGTAGCTGCTATGGCTGCTACATTGTAGTTACACCCCTGGCCCCATAATCTCTTGGTATCTCACTATTTGTTTCATCCTAGTCTCTCTTGACAGACAGGATATGACCAGCCAAACAGATGTCACAACAATAAACCACCTCAACCACTGAAAATTTAAGCTGCTTTCCCAATGTGTCAAAAGAGCCAACGGCGTAAACACCAATGGAATATGTAAACAGTGTCAAATGGGAGTGGTTTAGCTCACATCTATTTTACCAAATTCCATATTTCACATGTGTGATTTGCACCATAATGTACAAGAGAGCCACGGCCAGATACCTACCACATGCGTACCTCCCAATAGCCCATGGTTCTGCCAGGACAGTCACAGAATTCATGGTTTCCCCCGCAGGCTGCCATCACCACTCCACCCCCTTCTATGAGTCTGCTGTCACAAGAGTCTTGTAGAAGTGAATGGGGTAGCCGTCAAGCACCGTTAAAAAGAGATCTTACAGAAAATGCGATTATGAATCAATTCAATATGCGCTGCTTGTCATTTTAGCCATAATAACTTCAGTTAAAGATTATTTCTTTTTCCGAAATAATGGAAGATTGTATATTTGGCCATTTTCCAGCCAATCTTAAATCATTGGATCCAGGCACATTCCTTTCCCTGCGGCTTGGCCAATTGTTTATCATGTGGGTTTCTGGGCAGACAACATCCAGATCTTATCTGTGCCTTTATTGCGCTTCATTTAGGCTGTGAAATAATCACATCAGCCAATTGGCTGTTTGCCATTCACCTGCCCAAGCCTAAAAGGCAAACACTTCTTTTTGAAGTCTATATTATTTCTATCTCCTTGACTTTGTTTTAAGAAAATAAATAAAATTGGATAAAAGTAATACCATACAGTAGACATATTGTAAATATACACCAAGAAAATCCGGCCTTAAAGGAATTGTACCAAGGAAAGTTGTTGTCCCCTTACTTTAGAATAGGGGATAACAATCTAATCAGTGGGATTCTGTACAATGCCCCCCCCCCACCACCACCAATTATAAAAACTGTGGTCCTCTTCTTATCAGTTGATGGAGCCTAATGCCAAGCTTGCATACAGCGCTCCATTGATTTATAACTTTGAGGTACAACTGAGCGCATGGCTGCTATGAGACCCTATGCTGATCTCAAAAACTGATTGAACATGGATCCTGCCACTCCATTCAATACTACGGGAGCATCAGAAATTGACAAGCATGGCGATTGGCCATCTCTGGTACTCCCATTCACTATGAGATTGCCAAAGATTGCTGAGTGCTCCCTGGGGATAACAATCAAGTTTGATACAACCCCTTTAAGTCAGGGAATATATTGGGGGAGATTTATTACGCCTTCTCTGCCATTTTTCTGAAACTTTTTATAAATTTATTATGTTTTGCAAAATGGCAAAAAAAAGTGGCGTTTCAGACATTTTGGCGCTATTTTCTGTTCCAAGTTAACCAACTGGAATAACCATTTTTATATTTTGATAGTTCAGAACTTTTGGAATGTGATGTTACGGAACATATTTATGGTTTTATTTAGTTTTATATCAGTTCTAGAGAATGATTTGAACCTTTATTTTTTTATTTATTTTCTTATTATTTTTAGGCCCATAAGGGTACATTAACACCAGGGGCTCTGATTGCTCTTACCATTTGTAGAATTTGCTATTTATGTACAATAGTGTCCTACTGGTGAGGTACAGAGTAACATGACATTGTATCAATAGGAATTCCACTATAGATAATTCCAACACTCAATCACACATCTGTGCCTAGTATGTGTATTTTTTTAACAAAAATATAGTGAGAGGCATCATAGAAGAGGATATTGATTGATCGTGTATATGATGGGCCCAGTTTAGGGTGAAAAAAAACACTCAAAGAGGCTCCTATCAAGGGTATTTTTGAGATTTGGATGAAAACCCTTGTTAAAGGAGATCTGGCGGCTGATTAAAATGGACAAGCAGCACAAACTAATGAAAGCATATCCCTATCCCTCTTTCAGTTATGTTACTGTAAAAATCCTATCTTTATCGGAACATACCCCAAAGATCTGCCACACTGTAGCATATAGCGGTCTGATCATTGGACCTATCTTCCGGTGGTCCAGTGTATTCATGAGGGGGTGGTCCAGGCACTCCCCTGTCTTCTGCTCCTCCCCCAGACTGCCAATCCCACACCAGATGCCAGAAAAAACTGCTTGGCTTGAGGCTTCAGTCACCACCTCCTCAGACGGCCTCAGGCCTCCCCCCTCATGAATACGGTGAACCGCTGAAAGATAGGTCAGTCGATCGGATGGCTACATGCCATAGTGTGGAAGAGCTTAAGGGTATGTCCTGTTCTTTTCACAGTAACATAACTGGAAGAGGGCTAATGATCTGCTTTCGTTAGTATGTGCCGCTCGTTTGCTTTAATTAGCTGACAGGTTTCCTTTAATGACCCTAAAGATGAGCAATTTACATAGCAATTTCCCATTCTTAATGACTTGTAAGAACTGAGCCTTGGTCTATGACTTTAAGTTTTCTTGCAATACTTTTGAAAATGTTTGCTTAAGTCATCACCTTTCTTACTGCATGTACTTTCCAATATCTTTAGATTTATTGGCAGGAAATAAGGAATAAGACCATACAAGGCGGCCATTTTAGCTTACTCGTTCCCCTTTCAGCGATATAAATCATTGATCTTATAAAGTAACCTGTTCTTTCCACTATTTATTTGTTCAATCTATCAACAGACGCACGATAGCCATAACCCTGCTGCCACTGGTGAGTTACTGAGTAATATGGCGTTATATTATTAAGAATTCCACTATAGATAATACCAACACTAAATCACACATTTGTGTCTTTTACAGTATTTGTCTAGTAGCTTGGGACTAGAACTCTAAATGGCCTTCTCAATATTCATTTAAGATGGGAGTAGGATTTTTCATTTTGCCACAAAAATAAGAATAGATAGATAGATAGATAGATAGATAGATAGATAGATAGATAGATAACTAATCAAGTGTAGAGGTAGCACTCCAAGGTAGCATTATAGTTGGGATGTATCTTTATTCCATTGCAACGTATGCAAAGCATAAAGTGAATTACAAAACACCAGCTATTTAAGGACCATTTCCCATTCT
This sequence comes from Engystomops pustulosus, assembly GCA_019512145.1. Taxonomy (NCBI): domain Eukaryota; kingdom Metazoa; phylum Chordata; class Amphibia; order Anura; family Leptodactylidae; genus Engystomops; species Engystomops pustulosus. The sequence continues at coordinate 199,677,955 of CM033644.1, forward strand.
GATTGGTCAGAAATGTACAAAATATAGCTCTCAGTACATAGTGAAAGATGACAATAACATACAGTGAACACAAATGGAATTCACATATACGAGTGCTATAGTACTGTGCCCTAAACACATAATTCCTCTTATCGGAATTGCACAAACCTTTGATCTATTTCCGGTCATTCGTAAAAAAAATACATCGTCAAATTAAATGCATTTTGCAGACGGTGTAGAATTCTAGTGCTTAAAGGAAGCCCATGACACCTGCAGTGCAAATCTGCCATTCTGCCTTTTCTAAGCATTTAGATTACAATATAATTGTGTGTTATAACTTACTCTTGCATCCTGACAAAATCCTGGGGTAGTCACAGGGGCGGGGCTTTGGTTTGGATGCATTTCAAAAAACAACATGTGACTTGTCTGAGCTGCAGGCTGCATCCATCTTTGTGCTCCTATACAGCTTGTCCCACCTGTACAGGAGCACAAAGGTGGGGGCCAAGCTCTGAGGGGTGAGTAACACAGACAAGTCACAGGTTGTTTTTTGAAATGCATCCAAACCAAAGTCCAGCCCCTGTGACTACCCCAGGATTTTGTCAGGATACAAGAGTAAGTTATAACCATCACCATAGACAAAGGTTTTTTACTGTAAGAGCAGTAAGACTGTGGAACTCTCTGCCGCAGGAGGTTGTTATGGCGGACTCTATGTAAATGTTCAAGAGAGGCCTGGATGACTTTCTGGAGAGAAAAAATATCACGGGTTATGGGGATAAAACATTTATTTAATTCTTGAAGGTTGGACTTGATGGACTTGAGTCTCCTTCCAGCCTTATATACTATGATATACTATGATATACTATGATAACACACAATTATATTGTAATACAAATGCTTAGAAAAGGTAGAAAGGCAGATTTACAATGCAGTTGTAATAAGCTCCTGCAACCTGTTTTTAGTGAAAATGAGGTCCCTGGTGACAGGTTCCTTTTAGGAGGTATGTAAAAATAATTAAGCAGTTGACATTTTAGGAAAGGAATGGGTAAAGAATGCATAATAAGCCTTTGGTGGAGCGCACAGAGGTAAGTAACCGTTTAAAGGAAACCTACCACTTAGAATGGTAGGGGTAAGCTGTAAGTACCGAGCACCAGCTCAGGGTGAGCTGGTGCCGGTACTTACTTTCGTTAGTGTTATAAACCACGGTATCGCAGTTTTAACACTTTTTAAACTTTAGAGCTTCGGCGCTGCGCGCGACCGTGCGCGCGCAACATCTCCGCTATTTCCTATGTAGGCGCGCGCACGATCGTGCGCACGCAGCGCCGAAGTGTCTTCTGCTCTAAAGTTTAAAAAGTGTTAAAACCGCGATACCGCGGTTTATAACACTAACGAAAGTAAGTACCGGCACCAGGTCACCCTAAGCTGGTGCTCGGTACTTACAGCTTACCCCTGCCATTCTAACTGGTAGGTTTCCTTTAAGGACGTAGCCAGTTTATGGCCTAGTGACCAGACTCAATTTTTAGAATGTGTCTCACAATAATTGGTTATAACTTCGCAACGCTTTAACATATTCAAGTGATTTTGAGATTGTTTTCTCATGACTCATTGTACTTCATGTTAGTTGTAACATTTAAGTGATAAGTTTTGTGTGTCGTTCTGAAAAAAAAAAAATGTAGCAAAAATTCATAAACATTCTTCATTTTCAAAGTTTGAAATGTTCTGCATTCCAGAGAGGAAGTAAGACTACTCAAAAAGCTAGATAACTAACATTTATGTTTTATGTTGGGATGATATTTTATGCGTTCTCTCGTTTTTCTAGGGTGTTATGAGGCGCAGAACTTTAGATGCGATTTTTCTTATTTTCTTGAAAATCGACAAAGCTCACATTTTGAGGGACTTTGACTTTGAAAGGCCTAAATAATAGTAAAACCGCATATATTACCCCACTATAGAAACTACACACCTCAACGTATGTAAAACAACTTAGTTAAGTCTATTAACCCTTTAAGTGTTTCACATGGGTTAAAACAATATGGACCTGCGATTTAGAAACTTTAGAATTATTTTGGAAAATACATTCATTTAGGCCAAAACTGACAGTTTCATAATGAATAAAATGATTAAATGCTCTGCAAAGTTTGATACCCAATTTCTCCTGAGTGTAGTGATACCCCATATGTGGTGGTAAACTGCCGTATGGGCGCAAGGCCGGGCATAGAATGGAAGCAGCGCTATTCACAGGAGATTTGTATTGTTACAATTTATCGGCTATAAAATTAAAATTTTTTTGGTAATGTGAACATATGAGGGCTTATTATGATAAATAACACTTGATAGAGTGACAAATTGAGACATTGGAGGATTCATTATCACATGGAGAGGCTGTCTTAATAAACCTCTGCCAAAAACCCCAAGCTGCGAATAACTGCTACTAATCATTTGTAAGGCTACTCACTTTTCCCCTGTTTTGTATCTATATCATTTGTGTATTAATTGTAACTGTTTTTACGTTTTATCTGACTACTCTATTTTTTTATATCTGCACTACACATTTGTGTATTAAATTTTTAATACTTAATAAGTCTCTACTTGTAGCCTTAAAGAACCTAAGTTTCTGAAGGGATAATGCCACTAGTATTATTTTCATCTTTTCTTATAGCTAATTGGTTTAACTGTACTTTGGGTTTTTAAATTATCTAGTAATTTATTGCCTTAGTAAAAATAGAAAAAACTTTTTTAAAAATATAAAAAAGTTACATATAGGTGTTGGGAGCACTATTTTTGCTGGGCACTAGGAGAGTATAATTTAGTGTAAAAACAACATCTTGGATTGGTGGGCAGAGTTTTATGTGATACATTTTGAGGCTCCTTAGTATAAGTGCACCCTGTGAGCTGAGAGTGTGGTTATCTCACAATATTCCTTACTCAGAATTATCTGCAGAGCATGTATTACCATAAGTCTTTGTACACTTGTAAAGTGGACTTGTAGAGGAAATCTTCATAGGAGATTAACTCCTTTCATTCTGTTACAAGTGATAACACCACCTCATCGCTCCTTAGTAATGTTATTTAGCCAATAGTTGCAATGTTTGACCCAAATGACCGGGAAGAGGGGAAACCAAGGTAAGACTGCTGTGGCAATAATTTGGATGTAGCAAATGTCCACTTCTTTATTATTTAAAACAGCGGCATCGCAGCAAATATCACAAAAGATAGACCTTCTGATCTACACATTTTGGCACACACCTTATTCATAATCCAATGTTCTGCAGATCTACCTTTTTCTGATTTGATGCTACCATTTTAATAATGAAGAAGTAGACATAATTATTTGCATGTGGGCTGAATAATTAATGCAATAATAATATTATAATGCAATAATTTGCATGAGGGCTAAAACATTACTTGCATTGTTGTAATTCCCTTCCTGACCCAGAACTATGGCCACTCACCTACCCAAACCAATCCCATACACTGTGCTAAAAAGGGAGAATGATTCATTTGCCTAGTAAAAAAAAATCTTATTTTAAAATGTTTTATTTTATACGAATATCTGTAAGCACCATACTGGCAGGAGAAGGACAATGTATTATAAGATATAAGCTAATTTGAGATGTAATTGTATGCACATGCAATTGTTCATTTAATTAACAAAATGCTGTCATGATTATTCCCATCCACTAATCTAGCTGTGCTCTTTCATTAATGGTCCCTCGGGAAGTCCATGTAGATGGAGCGCAGTATTCCAGACCTGTCCTCTGTTATCCAGCTATCAACAAACACAAACCTTCTATTGATCTGATAAGCGAGGAGCTGGCCTGTCCTATCCTTTACCCTTTTAGTTATAAAAATAACATTTTAGTGAAAGAACAGGAGGTCACTAGAAGCCTAGACCCTTTCAGTTTGCATAATGCCAAGGCAATTTATTTCAGAAATGTTGAACCTATATCATTAGGAACACACTACTACCGTACGCATATGGTGCGTGTAATGGAAATGTTCTCCCTGATGTGCAGTGTAGCATGCGGATAATATGGGCAATGCAAATGTGCTTGTTCTTATTATTAATTGAGAGTCAGTTACACATGTACTATAGAAAATTGTATAAAAAGAAGGTTTTTAAATTATTTTAATTAATGATCATTATTATTATTATTACTTTTATATAATTCAAGGATAATGCTGGTAAATGCTCTTGTGTTGTGTTGTGGCATCATGAGTGAAAAGACAACACAGTGGCAATCTAGAAATTAAAATGAATATGGAAATCTCCAGGGGGCCTGGGTAGAAAAATTGTTCCCGCATTGCTGTGGTACTTCCAATTTTAGGCCTGAATGGAAGTTCCAGGGTTCGTGAGATCTTCTTCATCAAATGGGTGTCCTCTGTGGACCAGGGGCAACACATGAAGTGAAGTCTACTAGAAAATGGATCTGACATCCAGTGTAGGAAGAGGCCCTTCATTGGCTGGAGGAGGTCACTTGGGCGAAACTCAGAGTCACGTAGGACGTGTTTATTCTTACCGCAACACGTTGATGGGTTTTCATATACATGAAAGACCTTATTAAACAGAGTGAAGGCTGAATAGAAAAATGTAAGTGCGGGGTGTAACATACTGTCTGGTGGTGGGGTGTTTTTAAAGGAGTTGTGAAAAAGTTGTGTTTTCTTAAAGAGGAACTGAGCTTTTATACCCTATACAAACACTGAAAATGGGGGAAAGAGAGTATCAAGTACTTTAAAATGTAAATTTTAATAAATATGCATTAAAATGAATAAAAGAATGTATTGAGGTATATCGTCCTCCACCACTAAAATAAGTGTCTAAAGTAATTCAGATGTCTGACGCCAGCTCAAGCACATATCTAGGCCGACCTAGACTGAGATCAAGACAAAAAACAGCGGGGGTATAGGCTAATATTTGATACCATAGGCCCAGCGTCTAGCGGATATAGGGCATATGTAAAAAAGCCATAACAAAAAAGAAACTAAGGATCGACACCAATAAAGCAGCCGTGTACTCGGCCAGACCTGGGATCAACCTAAGATATATTGGTGGTTATCTGCTCATGTAGATGATGGAAAGGAGACTGCTCATTAGCCTAGATGGAGTCTAAGATAAATGCTCACAACTACTAGACCCTACACAACCCCAGATACTTAACCATTAAAGAGCTGATTGCAAATTTATTTTAGGGGTAAACAAAGAAAACATCAGTAAAAGGAGTCAGGTGTCAACCCTTCCTTCTTCTTGTTGAACTTTAGGTCACCACTAAAGATGTAATGGGTTTTCACCATTTCATCTATATTCAGGGATCTGAAGTTCCTGGTAAAAGCTTCAGAAATGATTGGTACAACCTCAGTTCTTTGGTGTTTTCCAGCATTTTTCAAAATAAACTTTATGACTTTGATAAAACAGATACTTCTTTTGTGGCATTTCGGTAGATTTTTGTTACATTTAGTTTCGTTAGTTATATTTCTTTTGAAAATGAAAAAAAAACACATTACAAATTTAATTCATTTAAAAAAAAAGGTGTTATAAATCATACCATAAATGTTTCAAAGTTATAAGGTTTAAAAGCAAAAAAAAAAAGTCTGAAAGTGTTTGTGATGTAGGTGTTAAGTGAATTTCAAGTTTATCTGTTTATTTTAGAAAAATTCTTAAAGAAATAGAAGAATTCCCATCTGAATTTGATCACAATGTAATAATGAGGAAAAAAATGCTCCCTTATTTCCTCACTGCCGAAGTGTAATTAATTCTGATCAATGGCACATGACTAGAGTCTCACCAATTAAGAGAAGATTTGTGCCTATGAATATTATTTGTCATTTTCGATCTGTCATTTTCTACCAAAAGTCAAGGGATTTCCATATGATACATATTAGTGACCCATCCATCTACTGAATCCTGATCGATCAACTGAATGTTGCAATATCACAGGGACAAACAGGGACAAAAAAATAGACCTCATCTACCAGTATAACCAACGCTATGTTCACCTGCAGTATACATCAGGTGCATTGTATTGTGGGAAATTATTTGATTTTACTTGCAACTTGCTATTGGACAGAGCACTGGGATAAATGTTGGATCTGGTGCTTGCCACATTGTGTGACTTCAACAGTGAAGGGAATCTGTAATCATGAAATATTGGGGCAGATTTACTTACCCGGTCCAATCGCGATCCAGCGGCGCGTTCTGTGAGGTGGATTCGGGTCCAGCCGGGATTCACTAAGGCAGTTCCTCCGCCGTCCACCAGGTGGCGCTGCTGCGCTGAAGTCCCCCGAAATGCACTCAAGTTCACCGGCCTATTCCTAGTGAAAGTAAGTGCAAGTTTCGCAACATATTTTTTTTTTTAATGCGGCGGTTTTTCCAAATCCGTCGGGTTTTCGTTCGGCCACACTCCCCAATTTCCGCCGAGTGCATGCCAGCGCCGATGCGCCACAATCCAATCGCGTGCACCAAAATCCCAGGGCAATACAGGGAAAATATGCTCAAATCGTGAATATTCGGGTAACATGGCAGGAAAACGCGAATCGGGCCCGTAGTAAATGACCCCCATTGAATAATTCATTATTTAATATCATTGCTCTTTATGTTGAGAATAAGTGGATATCCATAGGAGGGAACTAGCAAAGTTTGTATAGAACAACCTTCTGTTCATAGTATCATAGTATATAAGGCTGGAAGGAGACGCAAGTCCATCAAGTCCAACCTTCAAGAATTAAATAAATGTTTTATCCCCATAACCCGTGATATTTTTTCTCTCCAGAAAGTCATCCAGGCCTCTCTTGAACATGTACATAGAGTCGGCCATAACAACCTCCTGCGGCAGAGAGTTCCATAGTCTCACTGCTCTTACAGTAAAGAACCTTTGTCTATGGTGATGGTAGAATCGCCTCTCCTCTAGGCGTAGAGGATGCCCCCTTGTCCTGGTCACAGGCCTAGGTATAAAAAGATCTTTGGAGAGATCCTTGTACTGTCCGTTCAGGTATTTGTACATTGTAATGAGGTCTCCCCTCAGTCGTCTTTTTTCTAAACTGAATAATCCCAAATTTTGTAATCTGTCAGTGTATTCTAATCCCCCCATTCCCCTAATAATCCTGGTTGCTCTCCTCTGCACCCGTTCCAGCTCTATTATATCCTTTTTATACACTGGTGCCCAAAACTGTACACAATATTCCATGTGTGGTCTGACCAGGGATTTGTATAAGGGCAAAACTATGTCTTTATCATGAGAATCTATTCCTCTCTTGATACATCCCATTATTTTATTTGCTTTAGCAGCAGCCGCCTGGCTCTGGTCACTAAAATTAAGTTTACCATCCACCAATACGCCCAAGTCCTTTTCAGCTTCAGTTTTACTAAGTAATTGACCGTTTAGAACATAATTATACTTTTTGTTTCCATGGCCCAAGTGCATAACTTTACATTTATCTACATTAAACCTCATCAACCATTTCTCTGCCCATCCCTCAAGCTTCCACAAATCCCTCTGTAATGCTAAACTATCGACCTCAGTATTTATTACTTTACACAGCTTAGTATCATCTGCAAATATTGAAACTTGACTGTGTAAACCCACTACAAGGTCATTAATAAAAATATTAAAAAGAAGTGGCCCCAATACTGACCCCTGTGGCACTCCACTGGTAACATCAACCCAATCTGAGAATGTGCCATTAATGACCACCCTCTGTTTTCTATCACTAAGCCAATTACTTACCCAGATACACAGATTTTCTCCTATTCCCAGCAGTCTCATTTTATATACCAACCTTTTATGTGGCACGGTGTCAAATGCCTTTGAGAAGTCCAGATATACAACATCCACAGCGTCCCCCAGATCCAGTCTTGAACTTACCTCCTTGTAGAAACCAATCAGATTAGTCTGACAGGACCGATCTCTCATAAACCCATGCTGACGCTGGGTTATAAGGTTGTGCACAGTGAGATACTCCAGGATAGCATCTCTAATAAACCCCTCAAATATTTTCCCCACCACAGCAGTTAGACTTACGGGTCTGTAGTTTCCAGGATCGCTATTTGATCCTTTTTTGTATATTGGTACCACATTTGCTATGCGCCATTCCTGTGGAACATAACCAGTCCTCAGTGAATCTTCAAATATTAAAAATAACGGTCTGTCTATCACCGTACATAATTCATGCAGAACCCGGGGGTGTATGCCATCTGGCCCCGGTGATTTATCTATCTTAGTGGTTGCGAGGCGGCGCCGTACCTCTTCCTGGGTTAAACTGTTGACATTATAAAAAGAATTAACATTATTCCTCATTGTGTCTTCCACCAGGGGATTTTCCTGGGTAAAGACAGTTGAGAAGGCGACATTCAGTAGATTGGCCCTTCCCTCGTCTACTTCCACCATGACCCCCATGTTATTTCTAAGGGGACCCACACTCTCTGTTTTTAGTTTCTTATCATTTATATACTTGAAAAATAATTTGGGATTATTTTTGCTCTCCCTGGCAATATTTCTCTCAGTCTCTATTTTTGCGGCCTTTATCTGCTTTTTACAGGATTTATTTTTCTCTCTATAATCCTGTAATGCCTCATCGCTACCTTCACGTTTTAGCACCTTAAACGCTTTATCTTTCTCGCTTATTGCTTTCCTTACAAGACTAGTTAGCCACATAGGGTTTTTCTTGTTCCTTTTATGCTTTTTCCCATAAGGTATGTGTTTCTCACAGGACTTTTTCAGAATATATGAGAAAAAGTCCCATTTTTGGGGGGGGCTTTTGTCCTTGAGAGCATTATCCCAGTCTATGCCTTTAAGGTCTTCCCTTAGTTGCTGAAAATTTGCCCTCCTGAAGTTTAGAGTGTTGGTTGCCCCTTCACTAACGCTCTTAGTAAAGCGTAATACAAAATCAATGATATTATGATCACTATTCCCCAGGTTCCCCCCAACCTGTAGTTTTGATATCCTATCAGGTCTGTTGGTAAGGATAAGGTCCAGCAGTGCCCCCCCTCTTGTTGGCTCCAGGACTAGTTGCGACAGGTAATTGTCTTTTGTTGTTGACAAGAACCTGCTACCTTTGAAGGACCTGCAGGTTTCTGCCCCCCAGTCAATATCTGGGTAATTGAAGTCCCCCATGATAAGTACTTCACCATGCTTTGAAGCCGCATCCATTTCACTTATCAGCATTTCCTCTGCTGCCTCCATTATATTTGGAGCCTTATAACAAACCCCTAGTAATATTTTATTTTTATTTTTCCCTCCTCTTATCTCCACCCATAGGGACTCCACATTTGCGTTACTGATGTCATCTCGCAGGACGGGCTTGAGGCAAGAATTCACATATAAACAAACCCCTCCCCCTTTTTTATTTATACGATCCTTTCTAAAAAGACTATAACCATCTATAGTAACAGCCCAGTCATAGCTACTGTCCAGCCATGTCTCGCTGATACCCACTATATCATATTTCCGTTCCAACATCAAGAGTTCCAGTTCCTCCATTTTGTTTGTGAGGCTTCTGGCATTTGTGTACATACACTTTATATGGTTTTCCCTGTCCGTATTCCTTTTGTCCTTATTCCCCAATCTCATTCCAGCCCCCCTTCCTCCCCCATGGACTATGACCCTTCCCAGCTCTCTATGTACACCGTCTATTTGCCCTGCACAAGTGTAATTGCCCTCCCCCCAGGTCTCTAGTTTAAACACTCCTCCAACCTTCTAGCCATTTTTTCCCCTAAAACAGCGGCCCCCTCCCCATTGAGGTGCAGCCCATCCCTACTGTAGAGCCTGTAGCCCACAGAAAAGTCATCCCAGTTCTCCATGAACCCAAACCCCTCCTTCCTACACCAACTTTTGAGCCACTTATTTACCTCCTTGATCTCCCGCTGCCTTTCTGGTGTGGCACGTGGTACAGGCAGTATTTCGGAGAAAATTACCTTTGAGGTCCTTGCCCTGAGCTTATGGCCTAAATCTCTGAAATCATTTTTAAGGACCTTCCACCTACCTGTTACTTTGTCATTAGTGCCAATGTGGACCATGACCGCTGGTTCCTCACCAGCCCCTCCCAGTAATCCGTCAACCCGATCCGCAACATGCCGAACCCGAGCACCCGGCAAACAACACACTGTTCGGTATGCACGGTCTTTGTGACAGATTGCCCTGTGTGTTCCCCTAATAATGGAATCTCCCACTACCAGCACCTGTCTGACCTTGCCTGTGCTCCCATTACCCTTCTTACTGGAGCAGACATTCCCCTGGTTGCTAGCGGCCATGTCTTTCTGCAGCATTGCTACCCCAGAGCTGATATCCCCCTCATCCACCAGCCTGGCAAACTTATTGGGGTGCACCAGATCAGGACTAGACTCTCTACAACTCTTCCCTCTACCCCGCCTTCTACATGTTACCCAACTAGCTGCCCCCTCATTCTGCACCTCCATACTTCCCTCCCCACAACCATCTTCCCCAGAGAGTTTGTGCTCCAGGAGCAGCAAACTTCGTTCCATATTATCAATTGCCCGCAGCCTTGAAACTTGCTCATGTTAGGATGCAATATTGAGTAAGATAACTTTTATAGCCCTTTCTCTTAGCAATCAACTCCTCCCTCTCTTTAATAAGCTACCTGCAGACAGAACAATATGCAAAATCTACTTCACAGCTTACCAACACCTGATGGAATAGTATGTCATGGTGTCATCGGGTGACCCATTGGTGACCCATTGCCAGTTGTGGAGAAATCTGAATGAGACTGCCTCCAGCAAAAGTGAAATCACAATACACTGCTATACAACTGAATTGTATCAGTGATCAGACCCCCTTAGGTTTCAAGTACCCCGGGGGCCTAAAAAATATTTAAATATTTAAAAGAGATAAAAAAATGAAAAATTCTTATACAGTGTCCATCTGTGATATTTACTATGTAACCCACAGTGTTCAGCCTATTGTAGGCTAATTCGCCTACGTGTTGTTACGTTATGTGAAAAACCAATAAAAGTATTTTTAAAAAATTTTAAATTCTAAAAGAAATGGGAGATTGATGCAGCCGTTGCATATTTATTTCTCCTAATTTAACTTTTTTACATAGTTTAAATTCCAAAATGCACCTTCAAGAGTCACCCAGATGGGTTGTCACAGAGAGGTCTTGAATCGAGATGAAACCATTGGAAAACATGAAGACAGTAGAAAAGTATTGAAATGACATTTTAAATGTTAAATTTGGGTAACATCATAGATATAGCTTGGGATGTGATACTGCATATATTTGATAAATTTAACTTTTTGTCCCATGTTTTAGTAAAGCAACAGTTAGTAATAACAGACTATAAGCAGAGAGGATTGTGAGGGAGAATACATACTGCCTAGTGATCACTTAGCATTTTATCTGCTGGAAATGAAAAGTAAACTCGGCTCTCGGAAGATCAATTCCAGAGCATCATCAAGTGTTTACTGCTAAACATCACAGGAAGGCTGGGAGCATCTGGAATATTCAGAATTTCATTTATTTGGACACAATTCACTGGTTGGAATCTGCATAATCCTTTAAGTACACAGATCAGGAGTTCTCTTTTTAAGATCCATTTTATTCAGTCAGATTGGGTTGGAAAATACTGTAGACGAAAGATAGATGGATGGAAAGATAGACAGGCACACACACAGATAGATAGATAGATAGATAGATAGATAGGGACAGTCCCAGGGTTACGTGCAAGTTAGGTTCTGTAGGTTTGTTCTTAAGTTGAATTTGTATGTAAGTAGGAACTGTATATTTTATAATTGGAACCCCAGCCAAATATTTTTTGGTCTCTGTGACAATTGGATTTTAAAAATGTTGGGTTGTCATAAGAACCAGGATTAACAATAAAGCTTAATTTCAAGAACCTTTGATAACTGTGATAGCTGTTTATTGTAGCCCAAGGCTAAAGTACAGTAAATTAGTTTGTAAGTTGGGTGTTCTTAAGTAGGGGACCGCCTGTAGATAGATAGATAGATAGATAGATGGATAGATGATCAAGTCCCTGCTGAATATCCAAATTTCTAAAGAATTTTCTAAATAAATATATTACTAAACATGCTAATATTATCAAATTCAAACCAAATAACTATTGAAGATTGGGCCTGTGAAAATTTGAAATTGAAATATCTATTTGGTATGGAACCCGAGCCTCCACCAGTAATACCCACAATCGGTGAGTCTAATGAAGTTTGGGGTTGGGGCAGGGTCATCTGAAAAGGCAACATTTAGTATGAACCCAAACTTTGCAGTTCGGGTCCACTCAACACCAGTAATAACCTCTTCAAACCACACAGGCAAAGAAACCAAACCATCAATGGGCATAATAAACTATGTGCAATGGTGTAACTAGGAAAGGCTAGCAAAATTGTGGTTGTGGCCCCTCCACTCAAAGAGTTTTTCGGGGTGAAGCTTCTCTCTGCTTATTTAAAGGACATCAACCACCACATTTAGGGCGAGTAGACTGACCCCAAACAGATGCTCGTTATCTTAGGTGTGATGGGGAACCGCTGCTGTCATGCTCCGGGTCATCTTCTATAACGAAATATGCAGTTATAAACTTTATACAAATGAGCCGGAGGTGCTCACCATTGGGCTAGCCGAGCGCCTCTTGGCTAATTCATGCACGCCCCCTCATCTCTATACATTCTCGGCACTGGCTGAGAGTGCTGCAGACAGCCGCTGACATCACATGGCTGTCTGCTAATCTCACACATTCCCGGGAACTTCCTTGCACAGCTGACGAAGGACAGAAGTGTGGCTGCACAAGAGAAACACACGCGCGACTCTCCCGGCTCCGAGGATGTATGTAGATGAGGGGGCATACATAAATCATGTTCCGACAGAGGCTCTCAGCTAGTTGAATGGTGAGCACCTCCAGCTCATTTGCATAAAGTTTATAACAGCATATTTCAGTATAGAAGACGGCCCAGAGCATGTCAGCAGGTGGTCCCCATCACCCCTAAGGTAACAAGCACACGTTCGGAGACAGTCTACCACCCCTAAATGTGGTGCTAGATGTCCTTAAAGTGATCTTGTCTACACAAGGAATGGCTCAACAGGACAAGAAATCAACTGTACAGTATTCAGTAAATAGAATCATGGTGATGAAGATGAAACAAGGGTGGACAATTCATATTCATATACAAACACACCATACATGGTGGAAGAGATGAGGGAACCATTTTCTCTTAAGGCAGTAGGAACTGCAGTACAGTCCTGTATTAAAAGGGAGCAGCCAACTACTTGTATCTATTGCATCCCTGAATGTGAGGGTTATTAGGACCCCTGATAAAATTCTGGAACTTAGAGGTCTGCCGCCATAGTGCAGGTATAATCGGGTTAGAATCAGCAATGTTACTACTATATATTTGATACAATTTAGCATCAGCAATGTGACAGGGTGGTCAGGGACTGGATTCAGAAGGTAGAATATAAATGGGACTATACTGTTTTCTTTTTCCTGAAAGTTCTAAAAAAGGCAATAACTATAAAGGCTGCTAAGAAGTCACATGTGGACCCTTGTCCCAGAGGGGAACTTTTATAAATAAACAACAACTTTTTGTATCCAACAAATGAGTATTTTGAGGGTCCTATCCAGAAATCATTGAAAATATATTTAGTCTTCTGTTCATTGAAATCATGAAATTCTCCTTATTAACATACATACTCTTTTGATGTCACTGATATTTTTATTCAGAAAGGCTTTTATTTATCCAAAACATTCTCCATCTGCTTGATTTTCGTTTTTAGATATGAAATAGATGATTTTTTTTCTGAAATAGACCCACATAGTTTTCCAGTCTTCCCAATCCTCCAGAGCAGTGAAGGAGAACCTTTTTTAGGCCGAGTGCCCAAACTACAACCAAAATCCACATATTTTCCGGGAAGTGCCAACATGGCATTTTAGGCAGTAACTTATTGTTACCTGTTCTTCCGCATCTTTCAATCGTATCGACCCCCTGAGGCCACCAATACAGTAGAAAGAAGGCGGGAAAATTCAGACTCTTGTTCTAGCTTCTCTCCAGGGTCTCTGTGTAGAGGAAGAATGGTTGATCCAGCAAGAGGACCTCCAAAGATAATGCAGTTCCGTCCACACCTTCTCACTTTTCCCGCAGTTCCAAACAGCCAATGAAGTGTCGCTTTACAATAGCGCTAAGAGCAGCATCCCTTAAGTTGCCTTGGACTGCAGGAAGATTTGGTGGATTTGGTCCTATTTGGAGACCTCCTGGGGTGATGCTCTGAGTGCCCACATAAATGGCTCCGAGTGCCACCTCTGGCACCCGTGCCATAGGTTCACCACCACTGCTCCAGAGGTTAAGTTTAAGGACCATCATGCTTCCTTGAAGTTTTCCTGCATCTAATCATACCGCTTTTCTTCGTAGCTTTCTTGAAGCTCGTAAGACAGAGATCATATGATGTTATAAAATGTACATATAACACACCAATAACATGTCAAAATAATAACAGGGTTATAGCTATTCACTGGTCATGTGGCCACCACTCCATGTCTGATCATCTAAAGCTTCATCCTTTTGATTCTGGTGAACCGATCCATGGTGGATCTTCCATATTCATTCATCATATTGTCCCAGAAATGTGCCTGTAATACGCTTTTGTGACCCTGAGCTGAATGATGAGTACTCATATGGCATTTTTCTTAACGCAGTATACAAGATATTCCAACTTCATTCTGGCTTGGAGTAACAATTGAACCCTGATGAAAGTTGGCACGTCTACTGGAGAATAATGAGCTATTGTCTCACCCCCAACTATTTTTAATTGTAAGCTCAGATTTGCCTTTGTTTTATTCCATAGCCGTTGTGATATCAAATCCAATTTTTGCTACCCTTAATCCTTCAAAAACATCCAAATATCAGGCTTGACACGTTGCTAATTACATATTCTATTAATTTTGTTGCAAATTGTTTCGCGTCGTGTTTCCCCTCTCATTACCCGGCTATCAGTTTTCCCATTCCTTCTAATTCTCCTCCTCCCGACTGCCCTCATAGTGTAACCCATAAGCATTTCTGCTTTCATCTCCTCTTCATAGTATATGTTGTTGAGAAAATGAATGTTGTCTTGGTTTTGTGTTTCATCGCCCAGGCAGTGAAAGATCCCTCTCATTTCTCTGTTAGTGCTCCCAGCCCTGGCAGCTGTACAACTTCTCCCTCTCGCTCTCAGTAAGAAGTGTGATTATTCCGGGGCCCTGGGTGAGAGATAGACATATGTGCTGAGATGACATTTCGGTTATACATGATGCCATTAAAATATGATAAGAATGCTATTAACATTAATAATCCCTTTCATTGTTGTATCATTTAGGGAGCAAAACAAGCCATTAAATATTACAGAATCATTCCCCTTTGATAGCTGCAGGGAGGGGAACATTTGGTCGACATTTGTATCCATGTTTTCTTCTCTCCGCAACCCGTCCCACTAAAATTTTTAAATAAATGTTCTAATGTTCTTCCCCAGAAATGGTTTTTTGCTCGGTGTAATAATAAATGACTCTAATGAACGTGGACGTGAGATGATGAATCCGTAGTGTATAATCTTTCTCTACAGCCTGTGGTGCCTGTGGTGAGCTGCGAGCATTGGCAGAACATAGAAGGGTATTGAATGGGTTCTGCTTGACATCTGAGCAATTTCTTCTAGCTTTGTAGCCTTACGTAGGGAATTGTATGGTATATGGAATATGGCTCTTGAAGTTACAGTTCTAGGTAAATTCTGATTATTGTAACCAAGGATTGATATACTTGAGATCTCTGTACTGTATCATTCCAGGCCACTATCCTTCACTGGGCCCCTTTAACACTAGAAATATATATGATAAATCATTAGCCTTCCCCTAATGTAACCTAACATCTATAGGGAGATACTGTAGAAAAATCTCTCAATAGTCCAAGCTCCAGGATATGAAAGGGCATAGAGCTATTGCTGGAGAGTTTGTGTGTTGGTGGTGAGTAGTGAGAATTCTACTTTAATGATAAAGGGAAATGGAAATAAAAAGTTATTTTGATGTTACCATGAATATATAAAAGTATGTCTAAATAAATGTGTCACTATGACTAAGTGACTAAGAATGACTAAGACGCTAAGCATCGAAATGCGTCAACCTCGTGTTGGTTATGTGCATTTTTATTAAATAAAGAATGTCCATTATTCAAGCTAAGCTTCCTTGTGGAGTGTTGGTCCTTGGCTTTTTTGTTTCCTGTATATTTACCTGTCGGCTGAGGTTGGATTTGGTCCGTGCACCTGAGTTTTTTTCGTTTCTACCTATGTGAAGTGATGGTTTTTGCTCGATTATGTGGGACATTGTTCCATTTTCATCGTATAAACCAAATGGGTTTTCTGGGAATTCAGGAAAACAACTGGGGATTGGGGCATGATTGGTCAAAAAGAGAGAGTACTTAACATGCTCCAGCACCCGGGTTCTAGTCACGTGGAGGCTCCAGGGTCCAGTTGGGCAAATCAGCCTCCTCAAGTCTACATCAAGACTTCTTAAATGGATATACTTATGTTTTTTTTAATAGTTGTGACTTAAGGATATGAGAGGTCATCAAGATCATGTTGGTTGGGGCTCAACAACAGACAATACAAGTTTGATTTATGATATTGCATTTACTATATTGTACTTAGTATCCAGCAAAGAGACTTAAAGAGTGCTACTTTACATAGTTTTTATCTTTTTTATTAAGTTGTACAGGACAAGTCAAACAAATATCAAATATCCCCCATAGACTCTGTTTTTATACATATTCAGCTTTATTATATATATATATATATATATATATATATATATATATATATATATATATATATATATATATAGTTAAATAGTCTAAATTCTATCATACTATGTGTAAAATATCCCGCCCTTTGGCAGGTGCCATAATAATAGAAGAATGAAAGTTATTAATACAAAAATCATAGGATATTTTACATACCTCCTACATCTACACACTGTCAAAACAGACAGTAAACATCACTTTTATGAAAAAGTGCATAAAACCTATAGATATAACTATTTTACTAGACAGGGCCCAAAAATGTGATAATCCTGGTAAGTATGTGCCCATTTGGAATAAAGTGCTACTGAGATGAACGCCAACCATCTTATATGTTGAGTAACAGAATGTTCCAAGGACTGATATTTATTTCCCTTTGTGGATTTATTAAATGTTTCAATACTTCCACTTCCATTAAATTTATATTTTTTTTAAGATGTCAATGACATACAGTATATAGACAAGTCACTTCTTTATGCTTTTGTTCAGTACCATGCACGTCATCATAGTTCTTAGAGTCAGTACATTTTCAATGACAGGGGCTTTACTTATGTATTTATAAAGTACCTCCATCTACATTCATCTTTCAGCACATTTTAGACCATCAGTTAAAGCGGAAACCTTATTTAACAATGAACTGTGAAAAAGTTTTAGGCAGCGGTGAAAAAATCTGTAGTAGGAATGCTTTCAAAAATGGAGATTTTCCCAGACAATCACTTTAGTTCAGATGCCGGTCATTCCTCTGCAACAATAAGATGCATCTCACACCGAGAAAGGCTTCTGCTGTTCTATGCGCTTGAGCCCAGGTTGTTCTTGACCTTGGATTATGACTCTCCGCTTATCCCACAATTTGCTAGAACATTTTTTTACCCTTACCTCAGACTCTACTTGATTATTATTTTGCCTGTACCTCGCATATATCTTTTACGGATGTAGAACTTCTCAAATCCTTCATCACTTCCAGATATCCTTGCCCTTCTATGCCGAATATTGTTCTTAATACCATTGGTTAGATGTTCGGGATTTGTTGTGCTGCAGCAGAAAAAAATATGTACAAAACTGTGTGTTAAGCTATGCTCTTTAAGGCTACAAAGGTGTAACGCACTTAAAGGGAACCTGTCACCAGAGACCTAATTTTCGCTAAAGACAGGTCTTTCTCTAAGCATTTGCATTACAATATAATTGGGTGTTGCAACTTACCTGGCATCCTGACATTATCCTATGTGTAGTCCCATGGGTTGGGCTTGGGTTTGGATGCATTTAAAAGAACAGGTAACTTGTCGGTGCTGTACACTGCCCCATCTTTGTGCTCCTGTACAGCTCCTCCCTCCTGCTCCTTCACAGAGCACACAGTCTGGTGAGATGACACCAGTGGGGGAGGGAGGAGCTGTACAGGAGCAGAAAGGGGCTGGGGAGTCTGCAGCACAGACAACTTTCACATTGTGTGGAGGTCGCGGAAGCAGCAGCAGGAGGTCAGGGTGTGGCAAAATGACAAATTCTGGAGGTGGCAGCAACATGGTAGGCCAAAGAATGGCACATTCACAGTGTGTGTAGGTGGGCAGCACCAGTAGCAGAAGCATGAGGCCAGAGAGTGGCACATAGCAAATTCTGGTGATGGCAGCAACATGGTAGGCATGGTGTGGCACAATGACAGAGAGCAGCAAGAGGTCAGAAAGTGACACAATGATAGAGTGTGCAGGTGGGTGACAATTTCAGTCCCAGGTAAAGATGGTGGGAGGCAGATGGAGCAACTAGCAGCAGATGTGTGGCATCAGGCGAGTGGGAGCATCAGAATAGTGGCTGCAGCAGGTAGAATCCAGACTCATTTCTCAACCTTTGGGATGGCGTCATGGCTGATCTAATCTGATGCATTAGGCATTGGTGAGTTGAAATCCTGGCCGATCCCAGCCTGATTCATTCATCTCGACAAAGGTCAGTCTCTCCACATTACAGGTGGACAAGCGGGTTCTCCTTGGGGTAACGATGGCCCCCGCCGCACTGAACACCCGCTATGATGCCACACTACTGGCCAGGCAGGACATCTTCTCTACTGCAAACTCTGTAAGTTGCGGCCACACATCAAGTTTGGCTGCTCAGTAGTCCAGGGGATCCTCTACCTGGGGTGGTATAGTGCTGCCCAAGTAGTGCGTTCAGAGATGCTCTTCTGCCTACCTTGGTTGTAACGGGTGGTGATTTGAGTCACTGTTGCCTTTCTATCAGCTCAAACTAGTCTGCCCATTCTGCTCTGACCTCTAGCATCAACAAGGCATTTCCGCCCACAGAACTGCCGCTCACAGGATGTTTTTTCTTTTTCGGACCATTCTCTGTAAACCCTAGAGATGGTTGTGCGTGAAAATCCCAGTAGATCAGCAGTTTCTGAAATACTCAGACCAGCCCTTCTGGCACCAACAACCATGCAACATTCAAAGGCACTCAAATCACCTTTCTTCCCCATACTGATGCTCGGCTTGAACTGCAGGAGATTGTCTTGACCATGTCTACATGCCTAAATGCACTGAGTTGCCGCCATGTGATTGGCTGATTAGAAATTAAGTGTTAACAAGCAGTTGGACAGGTGTACCTAATAAAGTGGCCGGTGAGTGTATACTGCAATGCACATCCTAAGAGAAAGCAGAAGGCAGATTTGCAATGCAGCTGTAATAGGTTTCTCTGACCTTTCTTCTGTAACAATGAGGTCCCTGGTGACGGTGCCTTTAAGTCCAAAAATACAAGAGTAGACATAACATTGTCATTTCCAGGGTGTCCTCATCCATAGAAATGTTGGTTGAATTATCATGGAACTTGGCCTAACTGGATAATTTTGAACTATACATCTTTGTACAACTTTTACAACTTAATTGTTACTTTCTATTTTTGATTGATGGTCATGTACCTTTAACTGAGAGTAGGATGATTTACAAACCACTGCTGCAGATCAGCAGTTGCCGTAAGGTGGAAATAACAAGAATTCGGTTTTTTTAACACATATGTTTGTCTAACACCAAATTCAGGAGATCATTTATCAAGTGAAAGTTGTAAGAAACTAGTCATCGCCTTCACAGCCTTCTCTCCTTACTCAACGCTGTCATTCATTATACCAGACACCTAATGTATTATGGCCAGCAGCCAGCCTCGTTGAGGAGGCCGAGTCCTGACTACATCTTAATATGCATGTTTTGTGATATCTATTTTCACTGACACAAAATAATACCAATATATTGCTAGTAGTAATAAAATATAGTAGTAAAATATTCCACTTCTTAACCAGTCCCCATAGTCTACTGGCTGTCTTCAAGCCTCGAGCATGCATGGTCATACTTTCCTTTCGCATCCACACTGGTATCCAGCCGGTTGCGCAAGGAAAGTATGATTGGGAAACATGAGGGGTGAGGTCACTAGCTCTCTCAGGATGAGGGGGTGGAATGAGGGGGAATATTGACAGTGGGGGCATGCATAGATGATGAGAGCCAAGAGGCACCCTGGTTTTGGTTAGAGCACCTCATGCTCATTTGTATATTTTTATGTAGAATTTTATATAGAATCCAAATGTTACAAAACTGATTAAAAAACGGTGCCATTCCCTTGAGAATATAACAAGCAGTCTATATTGGTAAGATTGATTGATAGATGTCCTTTAATACTGGACAGGAGTCCTTGCCTCATACTGAAATATGATTCAAGGAACTTTGCCTGCCAGTTGAACTGCAGCCCCGGCAATGTAAGAACTACAACTGGCAGCATGATGCAAGGACTCCTGTTCTGTACAATGTGTTTAGTCTGTGAGATTGAACCAGCATGTGGGTTCATTTCTACGAGGTAAACATATTTGTCTGCATCTGCCTTACGCTAATAGTGTCGATTAATAAAGAAAACTATGCAGATTTCAAATAACACAGCTGCACAGTACTCTCTACGTCCTACACTGCAGTGCCCTACTATACATTTTTTATTTTCTTAACATGCTGTATCAATACACATACAAAAAAATGATAGGATATTGTATTAAATTCATTTTATGAGAAATTGTTCTGTACTCTATATGAATTAAAGGAAATCAACCACTCAAAAAACACAAAAAAACTAGAAATACTCACCTCCACTCCTCTTCATCTTGATCCCGGCAGTGTCCGTGGCTAGTCTTGACACGTCTGGATCACCTAGAAAGGAAACTTATATCAAGCAGCATGGCGCAGAGCACAAGATGTCCGCAGCTCCAAGCTGCTAATTATGCACGGCCTCGCTACCTACCTCTCCTATGCTGGGAGCATGAAAGAGTGAGGAGATGTCACATGAGAGCCCTGAATTCAACTCCCTCTCTCAGCATGGGATAGAGAGGTGGCGAGGGCTTGCATAATCAGCAGCTCGGAGCACCGGACATCTTGTCCCCGCCCTACGTGCTGCTAAGTTATTTTTTAAGGTCATCCCGGCATGTGAAGACTTGCAAAGGACAGCAGCGATATAAAGATGTAGAGGAGTGGAAGTGAGTATTTCTATGTTATTTTTTTGTTTTGTTTTTGTTTTGTTTTTTGAGGGAGCACAAGTGTAATTTAGACATATTTAGGGACAGTATTTATTTTTAATTACAGCTTTTGAAATTCTTATTTAGTTTTATCTATATGTACAGTGACTCATATTGACAGCCCTTCTTGGCAGACTTTTCTTTATATTTGCTTGTTGATGCAACACCTTGAGTATGCAGGAGCCATGTGCTGGGTCTGGTTGCCCAACAGATTCCAGTGATATAAACCCTTGGGTCTCCTTGATGTAGTTTATAGGCTTGTTCACATGTTGAACTCCATAAACTGTCATAAATATTTTAAGAAGTTAGATTAATTCTATCTGTCATCAGAAATGTTTACATGTGTCTGTTAAACCCCATCTGTTTGTATATGAGGAGACGTAGTTGGCACATGGGAAGTGTTATAGAGGGGGAGAAGTCACACTTTGAGACTCTTTCAAGCGCAAAGTGAACAAAGTGAGTTTGAGTAAAATAAATAAAAATGAAATGCACATATAGAGAACAAACATCATTGCAATGCAAAAACATGCCGAAACTGTACAAAGGTCATTCCGATTTAGTTGAGAGGCCTCCCCCCATCTTTAATCTCCTTAGGACCTCTTCATTTTGTGTATTTTCTTTTTCTAACTTCTCAGAATCATAAAGCCATATCTTTTTTTCTTTTCCCATACAAAGCGCCATATGAGGGCTTATTATCTGTGGGACAAATGTCATTTCCAAGTGGCAACATTTAATATTCAGTGTAATCTACTGAAAAAAAAATGGAAAAATGCTGCGCTTATTTGACTTTTGAAGTATATTTGTCAAAAAAAAAATTCTTGATGTATTTTTGTGTCAACCCTACCGGGCTGGTTACATATACATAGCTATATACATATAGGGGCAGATTCTTCAAGATCGTGCGTCCATTCTCCTGCATCTGCCGCTTCCTCGTTGAGGTCCGCTGGAGTTCACATTCTTTTTGTCTTGCGACACAATTTGAATTGTAAATCCTGCGCTCAGTCTGAATAAGTCGGGTTGTCCGTCGGCCATGCCCTCCGATTAGTTTCGCATGCGATTGCGCCAAAATCCTATCATGTGCACCAAAAACCTCACTTAAAAGAAGTGCAAATCTGAAATACTCGGGAAACCCCACGAAAATGCGCCGTGCATACCCTTTGTAAATGTGCCCCATAGTCTCTGGCCTCTTGGTGTATCCAGTGCAGGACTGTGTATTCAGATATTATGCCAGGCATTGCCCCTGGATTCCACTAATCGCTAATGTACCACATATCAACCCTCTTTGTGACCTCGTATGGCTTACTCCACACCCCTCCATGCCCACTTGGATACCGATTACAGATATACCAAATTAATTTAGTTTTGTTGTGTCTTTATACCTTAGAAAAAGCATTGCAGAAAATGTATTTGCATTCTTATGGCAACCAGTTCGCACATTCCCACTTTACGACACAATGGGGGAGGTGCCAACTGGAACAAACATGTACCATCACTGTATAGGTGCCACATTTAAGTTCTCCTACTGCTCTTAACCACCAAACTACCAAGAGTGGTTCAGGAACCGATAAGGGCAGTAAATATCTGTAGTAATATATTCAGAACAATTTTTTGTGCAATTTTTTGGCACAGTTATTCAACTTGTCTCTTTTTCTGGGTGAACACAAAAGTCTGGCACTTAGCGGTTTTTCTGTGCCTTATCTGGCATTCTGCAGATGTTTGCAAGGCATTTATCATTATTTTGCACCTAAAAAGTCCCCACAAAGTTGCAAAAATAGCAGGCGTACTTGAAAAAAACCTTCCTTTTCATTACTGGAAACTAGGAAGCTAGGAATGTTCTGTCACCTTTTCTCAGTCTAGCTTCATTATTGGGCGCAATTTGTAGGTTGCCCTTTATGCTTACCTTCTCCATGGTGTCCCATTGTTTTTTCTCAAAAACATGCCTCTGTTTGTATACAGAGGCAGGCACGGTCACCTATACACTGCCGCTCCAGAATCAGCATTAGATTCAATGCTGTATCTGATGACCAGAAGTAGTTGGATTGAAATGCCATTGTTTTGCAGTTGAATTGTAGTGGAACTGCAGTGACCCTGCTCATCCACAGCACAGAGAATGGAGTTATTCAATCGGTTTCATTCTCTTGTTGATTTCAGCCAGAATATGATGAGTAGAGATCCTACAAGTTGTACCTAGGTGGTTTATCTCTAATACAGGTAGACCCCGGGATATGTACAAGATAGGTTCCTTAGGTTGGTTCGTAAGTTGAATTTGTATTAAAGTTGAAACTGTATATTTTCTAATTGTAGTTCCAGACAATTTTTTTTTTTTTGCCCACGTTACAATTGGAGTTCAAAATTTTTTGCTGTAATGGGACCAATGATTAACAATAAAGCTTCATTACAGACACCTTACAGCTGATCAATGCAATCTGGGACTATAGTAAAGTAAAATTGTGATGTTTCATATTGTATGGCCTAATACTGGGAACAGAACATAACTACAGAGGTAGCAGACATAGCAGCTGCTATGGGGCCAGCAGTGTCCAGAGGCCCCATCATCTGACCGGACACGCTAAAAAGTAGAGGATGTGCACCATTATATACATGATATAATTATATACATATACCATTATATACATTGTACAGCATAATATGTATGTAATATATGTGTGATATATATATATATATATATATATATATATATATATATATATATATAATTGTCACAAATGTTTGTGGGGTTTTTTTAGTGAGAAAAAAAACGCTACTCTAAAGTCATGCAATGGCGGAAAAAATAGACCACAGAGTGTGCAACAAATGCAAACTTAATCGTAAAACTACACCACATAGGAGGTGGTGTATGTGGGTCCATTGCTACTACAGGGGGAAGTTTTTGCTTAATTTTGAAGTCTTTGCTCAATTTTATGTTTGCGGTATCTGAGAGTTTTCTGTGCAAAAATATTGCTAAAGGGAAGAAATTAAGCAGATGTTAAACATATGTGCGACTGGTGCAGTCTATTCAATTAGAGCACACACAGCTGACACTCACATCGGAAGGCATTTAACACTGCACATACACCGCACTAGAAATCCGAATGGTGGAAATCTGCCAGTCTAGCACATAGACAACTGCGCAAAATTGTTTATAGAACTTTATATGTGTGTATATGCTCAATATGATTGTGATTGTAACTTGCATGACAATACATACAATAAATACCGGTGGTCCCCTGCTTAAGACCACCCGACTTAGAGACGACCCCTAGTTACAAACGACCCTTTGGATGTTGGTAATTTACTGTACTTTAGCCTTAGGCTTCAATAAACAGCTATAACAGTTATCACAGGTGTCTGTAATGAAGCTTTATTATTAATCCTGGTTCTTATGGCATTTTGACATTTTTAAAATCTAATTGTCCCAGAGACCCCCAAAAAATTCACTGGGGTTACAATTATAAAATATAGAGTTCCAACTTACATACAAATTCAACTTAAGAACAAAACTACATAACCTATCTTATACGTAATTTTTAATATTATATTTTTTAATTGGGGAGGTGGGGTCCCATTCAAAAGCCTGCTATGGGGCTCTGCCTCTCCTAAATATGCCTCTAACCGGGAATATGCTGAAAAACTTTTAACATTGTAACACATTAATATATGGGGTTATACACAAGCCATAAATCTTCATGCTATGGGTGAGGTACAGTAAGGGATCTTCAAATGAATTATTTAAAAGTCACTTGTGCCATTGACCTCCGCTAAACCACGAGAGCTCTGCTCTCATCCACCTCTTGTAGCTAATCCGAGACCACTGGGGACTTAAGGAAGAGATGAATTAACGTTACTGTTCTTGGCAAAGCGGTTACATTTGTTTTCCCCATGGTGACTTGATTCGGCCCTAATATGTAAGAGGTTTATTTGTTGGAACACTTACGGCAATCTAAAAAACTTGGTATTGAGAAGAACCTTGAATCAAGAAGGTTTGAAATGATTACATGTACGTTAGTTTGTGTGTAAAACTCAACAACCTTTATCCACCTACAGGTTTACTGTATTATGGCATGTATAGCAATTTCTTCAATTTCTAATTGGCTATTAGTTAAAGGATTTGTTCATTCTTTTAGTTGACCTATCTTCAAAATAAGCTAATGCTGTCCAATGCTGTGCCAACACAAAGATAAGCTTTAGCCTAGAACAACACAGAACATGGACCTGGAAAGATCTCTCTGTGTTTGCATAGGTTTCCTCCGGATCCCCCAGTTTGCTCCCACAATCCAAAAACATACTGGTAGATTGATTTGTGAGCCCTGTTAGAGATTTTTATCTAGGGCTTAACTGCCCTTACTTCAGTTGTACAGGTGACTTTAAAATTAACTCTTTCATGACTTTACCGGGGCTTGAACACAAACCAAGACACACGTCAGTCTCTTAGTGTATGTAAAGATCTTCTCTCTCGTTTAATCTCTCAAATGCCTAATATCACAGACATAAGAGTCATCAAAGAGGCGTGAATAGAATACTGCAATGCTATTGGCCATAATGAATTTACCAGCAAATTCTTGGAAAAGGTTAGTAGGCCTTGTTCACAGACATGTTTATACTCATTTCCCTGAGAAGAAAGAGATAAGCTGGCGCTAGAACCAAAATATAACAAAAGATGACGGACAGACTGGCTTCTCGTTAAATGTCAAGGGAAAAAGTTGGCAGGCGAGCAAATAGGTTACATAAAATGAAGTTTGAATCATGTGCAAGCTTTTAGCCGAGTCTGAAGATACTGCAGGTGGGCTGCATGTCTTACCCAACCAATAAGATACTGATGACCTCTACAGAGCCACGAATACAAAATACTGGAAAAAATACAAAATAGAGCCATCTAGAGATTGCACAAGAAGTTTTCACAACTATATGATATGGAGGTATGGAAGCCTGGTAAAATGATATGCACCAAAGTGATCAAACTTGACTTAATATTTCAGTATGTTAATATTTCACTCACACCCTCATGCTAAACACATTTTTTAAGTTTTGGGGGTTTCAAAGACCTTACAGCGACAAGGAATCCCAATATGTAGGTTAATCTGTGTGTATAGTCACATCCTACGTAACATAGGCGTCATAACTAGAGCAATGCAATGAGGTAACTCGGCCGACTATGTCCCAGTCTTCTCAACACATCAGAAAACCGAAACATAAGGAACTTTCCCTATGTCCAGTGTAATGTTTCAGAATTTAAAATCACCGAGATTGGAAATATGTGTGATAATAATCTATTCATGATTATATGTTGGGTTTGTGCCTCTCATATTACACATTGCATGGAAGAATTTTGATGGAATAGCAAGACAAAACAAAAGCAGAAGAAAAGGGAAATTGACTTTTCAAAGACTCTTTGAATTTCGCCTGAAAGTGACCCTCCAAATGATGTTATTGTCTAATTTCAAAGAGACCGAGCACTGCTGCTTCTTACCAATATTAAAAGAGAAAAAAACTTAAAGTTAAAAGATAATAACAATGGCACCAGCGCTTCTGCTTCATCACAATGGACTCAGAGGTGAAGAGGCCTCGGAATTAACAAATACTGAAGAAAATAATTTAAAAGGTAACAAGCCTCAATATTAAATTCCTATTTTGCTTGTTATAACAATAAGCTGACTCTTCATAACACCATATACTATATGCATACTAAGCAGAGGCTTCAGTGTTACACAGAGAGTAACCCTTTACATGTTAAATATAGTACGTATGTGTGTGTTTTTTGACCATTTAGTAGAAATTCTGAATACATAATCATTATGATCGATGTAAAGCAGTCCACGTTTGCTACTGATTTAAAGCACACTGGCTCAATAGTATTGTTGTTGTAAAGCCTTGTTGGACTTCCGGGTTTTTATATGAACAAGGTCAACATTTTCTTGTAATTTGAATGGGTTTCCACTTGGAGTTCGTCTTCCTGAGCCTGAATCTGTATTTAGTTTGTTTGAGTTTCCTCCTGGACCTCCCACTTTCCTCCTGAACCTGATTCTGCAAGTAGTTTATAAGAGATTCTTCTTGAACCTTAATCTGTATGTAATTTAAGAGAGATTCCTCCTCAATCCCCCCTTTTCCTCCTGAGCCTGAATCTGTATGTAGTTTATGAGAGATTCCACCTTAACCTTCTCCTACTTTTCCTGGACCTGATTATGTATTCAGTTTGTGCAGGTTTCTGACGAAACCGTCAAAGGAACCTGTCACCAGATTTTTGCTAATGAACCTAATCAAACCAAATGAAAGCTTCCTATAGCATTTTACTAACTCTTGCCAACTGTTATTAGCTAAAAAATATACATAGATCCTTTCCCAAGAAAATGAACTTTGTAATCCTACCTGGCACCCTTCCAGAAGGTATCCCAAGGGCATGTGTTAGTTATGTGAGGCAGTGTGTCTCTCAGGTAATCAGCTCATGTCTACTGGCATTCCCCTCCTTTCAACAGAACTGAGGATGGCGTCAGCCTGTGTGGGTGAGGGACATGCTGGGAGACATAAATTAAGAGAAACACTTCTTCACATGAATAACAAATGTCTCTTTTGACTCTTGCTTCTTTTGTAGGGTAACAGGTAGTCGTACAAAGTTTATTTTCTGAGGAGAGGAACTATGAGGTTTTTTCTAACAATGTGGACATCAGCTAGTAAAGTGCAGTAATCTGGTGACAAGTTCACTTTAAAGCTTTACCAGGAGGGTCCTTAGGACACATTATACCCACGTGGGGTATGCACTTTTCTTCAGATGTTTAAAAACCTGTCTATTACGTACGGGAGTGGAGCATTTTGCCAACAGCTAAAGAGAATTTTTGAGCTAAAATAGCATTTACCTTAAAGGTACCCAAAGTACATGTAGTTATCTGGTAACTAAAACTCTATTCATCCTACTCTACTGTCTGCAAGGTCATGGGAAGCTACTATTTGGCCACCTGTGCTGCAGGTTCTTCATCTGGTTGCACACCAGCCATTGTTGAAATCTAAAATATAATGTTGGGTGAGTATTTGCTCATCCTTTAACAAATGTACAATTGAATTGTTAAATAGAACTAAGCAAGGTAGAAAGTTCAAGACTATTAACAGAGGAATTAAAAGTTCAGCAACCTCGCCTCTTGCTCCCAGGTACTTAGCAGGGTTTCCTTAATTGGTCTAAGCTTCTGTTTCAGATGCTGTGTTATTCTATCTATAGTAAAAACTCCCTTCTCAGCTTACCTGGAACACACATTCCTAAGGCACCTCTGCCAAAAAAACAGCGGATGGATGTGTGCCAGGATGCACAGCAGTTATTGGCAGATGGGTAACCACCATGGTCTACAGCAAACACAACAGCAGGTCAATATTAACCTTTTCAACTTGGAGGCATATGCAAAAATTTATTGGTAAGTAAAAAAAAAATAAAATCTGACCTTTGAGAGGAATGAATTCAGCTGGCTAATGGAATATGAGCAGAGCAGCACGGATTATTTATTGTGGCTGCTGTAAGTAATTTATAGGTTCCATTAAGACATAAATAAATATCTAAAATGTATAGAAGGTGGTTGATATCTATACCAAAATTATGTATTTTCACATCCTAACGTAGAGGGTGATTTCATAAATAAAATAAAATAGACTTAAATTTGATGGTTTCTGCAAATATACTGTTGTTAGCAACATAGCCTAGGGCAGTGGTGGCTAACCTATGGCACTGGTGCCAGAGGTGGCACTCGGAGCCCTTTCTGTGGGCACTCGGCCACCACCAGCGATGACTGCAGGTATCTTCCTACAGTCCCAGACAGCCCAGGACTTGCTGTGCACAGAGCTATTTTAAAGTGACAGCACTATCTGGGACTACTGGAGGGGTGGGAAGGTGTGGGCAGATCTGGATTATCATTGTAGCTCCTGCTCCGGCCCTGACAGTTCTTCCTGTTTATGGGACCCTGGAGGGAAGCTACAATGATCATCCAAGTTTCTTCTATTTTCTGCTTTTTTGGTGTCCTCAGGGTGTTGGTATCAATGAAAGCTGTGACAGAGCAGGGAGTTTAAATCACTAATTACATTTCTGTATTGGCACTTTGCGATAAATAAGTGGGTCTTGGTTGCAGGTTGGGCACTCGGTCTCTAAAAGGTTTGCCATCACTGGCCTAGGATATGGAAGGAAGCAAGGTAAAACTGGACCCGACACCTGACCCCACCTCCTTAATGCCACTGACTCCGCCCCATTGTGGAAACTCTGCCCTCTGTCGACTCCTTTGAGACCTCAAATCTACCAGATGAAATCCATAATGTTGCATAGAGCTGTCAGCTCGTCATAATATCATTGTACCTCACTGCTGTTGTGTACAGCATGTGGAATCTGATCATCTGTCAGCCAGTCAGCAGCAGAGAAAGAAGAGTTGCTGGGAACGTGGGAAGATGATTATCTAGTGTTCATTATTTTTGAAGAAACCCTCGGCAATCGACCTAATAAACCACTACCAGAATATTGTCAAGCAGCGTTTGTTATTGTTTCTTCCATGGCCCTGTGTGGTGGCATCATCCAGAGAATCAACTTTGAAGTGAGATGTAAATTGGTTGTATAAAGTCAAGGAGGTGGGGATTTTAACACTGAAATCAAAGTGGGAACTGTGAACTCCTCCTTCTCTGTGATTTTCATTACGCATCAAACTTCAGGAGATCTGGTTAGGGATGTTTCTTGATGCTGGACCATAAATTACAGTGTAGGGGGCTTTCTGAGGAAGAGAGAGCTTGACTTCAGTGTTAAAATCTCCTCCTCCTTGACTTTAAACAACCAATTTACATCTAACTTTAAAGTAGATTTTCTCAATGATTTCACCATACTGGGTAAAGAAAGAAACATGACAACCTACTGGTGGTGGTTTCTTAGGTCAATTTCTGCTGACAGATTCCCTTTAATTACACTGTAAAAATGAGATGTGGCCACCCAAAGAGGGGGTACACTATGAGAGTGGGGAGATGAGGGGACCAAACTATGAGATTGGAGAGTAGAGGCTACAAATTGTAAGAAGGAGATGATAAGGGCCCACAAGATGAAGAGGGAGATTATAAGGGCGGCACTATAAGGGGGAAGATGAGAGGGATCAAAATATAAGGGGGAGATGAGAAGGCACAATATGACACAGAAATAAGAAGGGCATTTTGAAATATATTACAAGTAGATCTGTAAATTTCATCCATGAAAAAAGATGTGTTTAGAGATAAACCCTTGCTACTCACTGGATACAAGCATTTCACATACAAGCATATCTGCATTCAGGGAGGAGACTCTTGAGATGAACTTGAAATGCATATCAAAACACCATTAAATTGTATTGAACAAGGCCTTATGCAGTGTTCACACTTTGTGCTTGCATTGCGTTTTAAAGGAAGCAACGTCTAGTGACACCTACAGTATAGATGACTTCCTTTTGAAGAAATGTCTGTTTTTTTAAAGGCGTTGTACCAATTATTTTAGTTATCTCCTATTTACAGGATAGAGGATTGCAAGCTGAATGTTGAAGTTCAACTTCCGGAACCCCCAACGATCTCAAGAATGGGACCCCCAGCAATCCTGATAATGTGGTGATCCCGTTCTCACTAATTGATGAATTGGCAGGGCAAGCACGCATCCTACTGTTGCATTCAATTGTATGGGAATTTTTAAAATATCCATAGACAGTGTATGAGAGTGCTGGAAACAGCCGAGCACTGTGGTCTGTAATTTCTGACACTAACATTCAATTCAATGGTGCAGAAGGCACATGCTTATCCTTGCACACCACTCATTCTTTAGATTGCTTTGGGACCCTTCTTGTGATAAGTTGGAGTCTAGAATTGGGCAAATCGTTTCGAACTAAGTGTAATTTGGTCCAAATTTCAGGGAAAATTCGATTCGTCACAAATCCAAAGAAAACAGTGTTTTCTCATTTATTACCAAAATGGGCGCAAGCACAATCTGTGACATGGGGGAGAGAACTCTCGGAAGAAGATAGGAACACCCTCGATCATATGTGCAGACCTATAAGCCAATCAGCGACCACCAGGCTTATGTGATGTCACACAGCCCTACAAAAACAGGCAGCCATTTCCAATTGTGGCATTTCACACTGCATGTGCTGTCTCCAGAGTCTAGCTGTTTGTACTGTACTGTAGCGATTTCTGCTCCTATCCCAGGATGTCCGTTTTGGAAGATCTTTATACCCCAACTAGCAGTTCTTTTTTGTTGCTGAAGTGAATAGGAAGAAATCTGTGTAAAATCCACATAGTTTCTGTAGTAATTTCTGCTCCTATTCCAGGGTGTCGGTTCATGTGCTTGTGTATACCCCAAATTTCAAGTTTTTTTGGTAGATAAAGTAGATCTGTATCAAATATCCATAGTTGATTAACCAATATGTCAGACAGAGAGGTGGCAGGTGGAGCAGGCACAGGTCGCAGTACAGTAAGGGGACGTTGCGGCACTGGTGACTGTGAGGCGAGAACTGCCGGTGTCATCTAGCAGGAGTGTATTGATTAAGAAACACAAAGGTTGTCGATTAGTTGGCTAGGTCATCCACTTCCTCCCAAATGACATTTAACTAGGCTAGCCAAGATTCAGTGGGTTCGTCAGATACAACCCTTAGTTGGCATGGCCCACGTGTGGAGCTGTAACTAAGGTCAGGGCCAGCAACACCAACAACTTGAACTGGAGATGCCACTTTCTCCTCCACATTGTCAAACTGCTTCTCCTGCGCCAGTGTCTGCCTCTTCCTCATTTTCCACCACCACCTCCGCCTCCATTAGTCTAAGTACCACATGTGCATGACACAGTGGTGTCACGCAGTTCCACAGCTGGATTGTCTGGGCACATAGGGGAGGAATTGCTCCATGTCATGCAGGAAGAAATCAAACTATGGCTTTCTCCGCGACAACTGTAAATCGGAACCATGGTGACAGACAATGGGAGGAACAAATTGAACAGGAAACTGTTCATACACTTCAGCCATTCTTACAAATCCAAGCACACCCTCCTCGAGTTGCAGCGTCAGAATGGCCTACCCCAACATAGTGTGATATGCGATGTTTCCACCCGTTGGAATTCCAGCTTCCATATGTTAGACTGCCTGTATGAACAGAGAATAGCCATTAATGATTTTTTGATAATGAAAGCGACTCTTTGTAACTTTGATGTCAGCCACTGGCAGCTCATTCATGACACCTGCCATTTGCTCAGTCCCTTTGAAGAGGCCACGTTATTTGTCAGTCTCGAGGACTGTGGGATTAATAACGTCATTCCACTGCTTCATGTTCTGGAACGGATGCTGCAAAATCTGTCTGGTCAGGGCACTGGAGAAGTGACAACTACATCTCATGGCCACTTGAGTCCTGTGGGTGCTGAACTGGAGGAAGAGGAGGACATTGGAGCACAAGCAGAGTCTGGTGAAATCAGTGGTTTTTCCACTTGAGGCAGATGACCCAGAAGCACATGGTAGTATACAGTGGAGATGGAGGCCGGGAGTACCTCAGAGTCACTTGCGCAGTTGGCCCGCAGCATGCTGCTTTGCCTAACTAGTGACAGCCGAAGAGTGAACATCCGGAAAAGGGATGACTTTTGGCTCTCCGCCCTCTTGGACCCTCGCTACCAGTCAAAAATGGGTGATTTTTTCCAGCTGCTGAAAGGGAGGAACAACTGTCATACTATAGAGAAATACTGTGCACACAGTTAGCCAACTGCCTATCTGCGCCATTGTTCATCCCCTGTCAGGTCTGACCGGGGATTCCTTGCAGTCATCTCTCACGTACTTCTGCTACGGCTGCTGAGGGTAGATGGGGGGGGGGTAGAAGCAGTAGCTGCTCCATTAGCATCAGCTTGAGTCTGCAGTCCTTAATGAGCTGCTTACTTCACCCACCTAGTGAGGAGGGTAGCCGCTACCAGCAGCAGTAACACATGGAGCAGACTCTGCAACTACTACTTGGACAGCACTTTACCACCCTAGGTAGAGGATCCCCTGGACTACTGAGCAGCCAAACTTGATGCGTGGCTGCAACTTGCAGAGTCTGTAGTAGATAAGCTGTCCTGCCTGGCCAGTAATGTGGCATCAGAGCGAGTGTTCAGTGCGACGGTGGCGAGAACCAGCTTGTTCCCCTGTAATGTGGAGAGACCAGCCTATGTCAAGATGAATCAGGCTTGGATCGGCCAGGATTTCAACTCACCAATGCGTTATGCATCAGATTAGATCAGCCATAACGCCTCCCCCAAATGTTAAGAAATGAGTCTGGATTCTCACCTCTGCCTCAGCCACTGTTCTGATGCTGCCACCCGCCTGATTCCACACATCTGCTTTCAGTTGCTCCATCTGCCTCCCACCATCTTTACCAGGGACTTAAATTGTCACGCACTTTCACACTCTGTCATTGTGCCACTCTGTGGCTACCACGTTGCTGCCAGCTAAAAAAATTGTCATTGTGCTACTCTCTGACCTCCTGCTGCTGCCACTAGCTCCACACTCTATCATTGTGCAACTCTGTGGCTTGCCATGTTGCTGCCACCTCCACACTCTTTCATTCTGCCACTCTGTGGTCTACCAGGTTGCTGCCACCTCCAAACTCTATCATTGTGCCACACTGTAGCCTCCTGCAGCTGCTGCTGCCACCACCTCCACACTCTCTTATTGTGCCGCTGCTGCTGCTTCTGGACTATGAGGTTGCTGCCACCTCCACACTCTGTCATTCTGCCACTCTGTGGCCTCCCATGTTGCTGCCAGCTAAAGAATTTGTCATTGTGCCACTCTCTGACTCCCTGCTGTTGCTTCTGATGCTGCCACCTCCACACTCTGTCATTGTGCCACTCTGTGGCCAACCATGTTGCTGCCACCTTCACACGCTGTTATTGTGCCTCCTGCTGCTGCTACTAACTTCTCGCTCTATTATTGTGCCACTCTGTGGCCTACCAGGTTGCTGCCACCTCCACACTTTGTCATTGTGCAACACTATGGCCTACCATGCTGCTGCCACCTAAAGAATTTGTCATCGTGCCACTCTCTGACCTCATGCTTCTTCCGCCACCTCCATGTTCTACCAGGTTGCTGCCACCTCCACACTCTGTCATTGTGCCACTCTGTGGTCTACGAGGTTGCTGCCACCTCCACACTCTGTCATTGTGCCACTCTATGGCCTACCATGTTGCTGTCACCTAAAGAATTTGTCATCGTGCCACTCTCTGACCTCATGCTGCTGCTGCCATCTCCACACTTTGTCATTGTTCCACTCTGTTGCCTACCATGTTTACGCCATCTCCATAATTTGTCATTTTGCCACACTGCAGCCTACTCATGCTGCTGTCAACTGACCACTGTCTCCCTGGAACACCCTTTCGATTTCCATAATGCTATTTTTCCCATCCACCACTCTGACATTGCCACTATATTTGGTTTTCCCCTTCATTTCATCTGTCAGAGGGAATGAAAAGACTCAATAGACTCAATAGCCAAAAGCAGGAGTGGATCCAGAACGCAGAGGACATGCAAATATCTCATTTACTGGTCATATCTGTTTTGGATCCACTCCTGTTTGTTTTTGGCTTTAGCAATAGTGATGGATGAAATGAAGGGCAAAATGATCACTGACGTTTAGTCAAAATTACTGCCAACACCCTCTCCACTCTTTTTGGGGGTTTCTACATGTTTCCACGTTTAACAGAACAGGTTCTGTCATAATCTATGGAATCATCTAATGTCAGTGTAAAAAGAGTGCACTCTTTGAAGTTATAGTGGGATCTTGGCCCTTTGGCAAACCCATAAGAGCTTCATTGTCAATAAATCTGGAGACCGGGCAATCTTGCAGAGACATTGCAGAGAACTGTATAGCACAAACTGCGTGCCTCCACCTCTCCGCATGACACAGGTTGACATGTGCGCCATCCTTTTTCACTACACAGACGACACAATTGCTGGGTGAAGAGAGGGAGAAAAAGAGGAGAAACGAAGGCGGCATGTCGTGAAAATGAGTATTAGTTTTATTTTTTATTTTTTGCAGTATATACTACTTATATATTAATTTGGGAAAGGACACTGGCTTTATATATATATGCTACCTATATATTAATTAGGTAGGGGGCTCTGGCTGTATATGCTACCAATGTATTAATTAGGGAGGGGGCAATAGCACTGACAACCAGCCTTAAAGAGGACCTGTCACCCTGAAATACGGCACTAGTAGCTGCTTACTTTACACTTAAAGCAAAAAGAATCAGACCAGATTCAGCCCTGCATATAAGTCCAGATTTCTAGTACATGACCCCACTCCAAACAAGGCAAGACTCTGAATGGCTGCCCCGACACCAAGTTTCTTTCTGTTAGGTGTCTGCAAATGATTCAAGAGAATGATAGAAGGGGGTACAGCCCATGTCTGAATGGTAGACAATGAAATTGTGTTTGGTGTTGGATCTGTGAAACTGTGGTAGTTTTCGACCAGAGTCCAGCTACAGGAGTGACCACAGAAGGAGCAGAGGGGAGAGGTTGTAGAGTAGTGTAATGCAGAGATCTTAAAGCACAGCAGGATCCAAGATCAGCTAAACTCCTAAAATATCAATCCATTTTTCACAGTCCTGCTGCTACTAGGAACATACACTAAACTTCTGGTAGACTCCTATTATTATAACGTAACTAGACTCAAATTGGGTGCCATAGTAGTAATGGTAACAGAGTACTATAAATTGAGAGAACAGAGGAGCAAGCCATGTTTTCAGTCATTGAATATTTTACCTTATTGACCAACAGCAACATCTTGAGTATTGAAGGGTTAAATGCGATTCAGTCCATTTATTTTTGTCCTCCTACGATAAGGATTTTTTTTTTGTAATTTCCATGCCAAACATTCTGAAGAGAAATCAACCCTCTACGATTTGGAGATCCTGCTCTCGACTTGAGTATTCTTGGCAACTGTTTATCATCATTCCCTAATCATGTCTGCTCTGAGTTTAAGCATGAAAATTTTCCTTTCCTTAACAAGTCTCCTCCACTTAGAGCCATCACCTTATCTGCTCCTCTGTGGTGTTTACTCTGTGCACTGTCTGACTCCTTCTACCAATCTGAGATAGAAAGCACTTTAAACCCGGTGCTTCTTCCATGCAGTATTCCCTTGTCTGCAGTGACTTGTCCTAATGACAATGGGCATCCATGTACTAACAATATTTGATTTTCATTTTGTAGAGCTGTAGAGCGTTATCCGTGCTTATGATATTAACTCAATTAAAAAAAAAAAATAAACACTTCACTTTAGACCATACTGTACGTCCTAACTTTAAGGGAGAGTTTACATTTGGCCCCACAAAATCAATGGGGAATATTTATCTTAGCCTGATGCACCTTTTTGGTTGTATTTTAGTGACTTTTTGGGCTCACTGGGGTATTAGCGCAATTTTTGTGCCTTTTTCCACCAGTTTGCCAAGTAGTAGTGATCCTGGTTTGCACCTAATTTGTCTTTGTATTTCTCCTGCTTCCAGATATTTGCGCCTTCTATGGGCACAAATAATTAAGCAATAACACGCCAGTCCTAACCATGCTTAGGAAAGGCAACGGTATGATTTGCGCATCAAAATTGTGTCTTTTTTAAAATTTGTCCCTAATAAAGCTAAAAAAAATCCTGCATTTGATAAAGAGCCAAGACGACAAAAACAAATGAGGTTCAAAAAATAGACTCACAACAGGATCAGAAAAAACTCAGAGGATGGATATATAAGAAAAAAAGACCCCCCAATATGTCCAGGATTGTACCGTGACTTTTTAGCGCACTATCAATTGATTTCAAATATTTGGCTACAGTCTAAATGAATTATGTAGGATTAAAAAATTAGGTTTTGGCCCTACAAAAAGTAATAACGTATGCATAGAATAGGTCTTCATGACTGTTGAGATGTGGGGGTCTTCTGGCCGTTAAAAAAAATAAATCTTTACTCAGGCTTCAGGTCCAAAGAAAAGGCTTGCATTTATTTGCACAAAAATAAATTGTACAGAACAAAAATGCAGATAATTCAGGGGATAGATTGCAGCTACCTTGGAACAAGCAGTTCCCCTGTGGTCAGATCAGACACTCTGACCTAGAGACCATCCATGTACACACAGGTGTCATTAAATACCCAACTATTTCCCTTGAGTTTTAAAAGGATACACCCCCGGGTTGCACCTTTAACAACAAAAATCACACAAAGATATATTTCTTACTTAATATACATAATGCCACAATACAATATAATACACAATATAAAAATAAAGGAGAGTTTACAATATACACAAAGTAACCAAAGTAAGAAATACAAATATAAACCGCATGGCTTCAGCTCAGCATCACCTGGCAGTAATCAGGTACAGGCTATATAACCCCAGCTCACCCTCTGCTCAGGTTTTGCACACACACAGGTAAGATCAGGTAATGCTGAGTGGTGACTACTGGTTTGTCTGTGGAAACAATAGTGGACAGAGACAAAGGTTTGCTGGCCAGCAGGAGGAGAAAAAGAAGAAAAGGTACAAACACACAGACAGACAAACAGTTCACCATCCACCCCTCAACAATGACATACAGAACCACCACAGCTAAGCCATTCTTCGAAGCTAATAAAAATAGAATAAAAAAGGAAGTGGACAGCTCCGTTGTCTGTATAGTGGTCAGACCAGGTTAATACAGGGCAGCTCCCATTTATTTGAAGTGACTACGTTCAACCATATCACAAAAAACAGAACTGATCTGTACGGATAATGGATGCTAGATCCCCAACCAATCTGAAAATGTACTTTTACTACTCTTATGGGGGCAAGTAGAAAAGGTTTGATGCTAAAACATTTCAAAAGGTTTAGTAAAGAGGACATAACCAAAAAACATGCCAGCGATTATTGTCCTGTCTTTTAGGCTACAGACTGTGAACATGACTAAGACCGAGTAGGTCAACACGCTTCGATAAATTCAACTGATCCTGCTGTGAGATGTACAATAAAGAGTAATATTTTATTTACGAGAACAAAGGAGTGCTGGATAGAACCTTTTTTTTCTTCTGTGGATTAAGTACCAGGCTTTGGGAGAAGCATCTGAGCACCCTGAGCAATCAAGGGCAAGTGATTAGTTCTAACACGAATTCCCACTTATATCTTTTAGGCTCTGTCCATAAAATGACTGCCATCTTTAAAGACTGCATATATTAGAACAAAGGCAAATATTTACTATAAGAATCTTACATACAGCCCCCTCAGGATTATTTTATATATGCCCCCTCACCTGCATGGATTCCTTATGTACAGCCTTAAGTGGATTCCCTCAGCAGCTCTGGGCCCAGCACTTGCCCAGGTTTGGCCAGTGTTGGTGCCAGTCCTGCCCTCAATCACATTTTCAAAATCTCCTGTTGTTCAAAAGTTATCAACACACAAAGTTGCAGCCACAACCAGGAACGTTTTCTGCAATACACAGCTTTTTGATGTGTGGTCCGTGGTGTGGAACACAGAACAATTGTCACAAGCTGTATGGGAATCATAACTGTTGGACCACAAGAGATATTGCACAGCTGATTTCTTCTGATGTTACATGACCACCTTCCCATTGGAAAAACTTGATCTTGATCCAGTATGGGGAATTAAAGATGGCTGCCGTGTTCCGAGCATAGATTAGAAGTCACTCTCACTCATTAGTCATTAGGTTATTCTAATATGTAATTTTTCCTTTCATTTCTGAAATAGAAGGGTGTTTTTGGACCTTACCTGGAGTGCTCGGTCTACGAGGACCTTTCCTTCTAGAGGCCCATCTTCAGAATTTGCCTCCTATGCCAATAATTCCATATCATATTCACAGAATATTCCGGGCAGAGCATCACAGATTGGCAATGGGACCTCAATGGTAACAGGGTGCTTAGTTGTCACCACCCTGTGGTGGTTGCAGGCAGTAACTCATTATTGAACTGATGCCTACAGGAGACAGTCACATTGTAATATGTTTTTTTTTGTCATTTTCATATAAAGACTATTACTTCAAGCCATAACTGCTGTTCGGAGCTATGGATCACAGAGTGAATTGAGCCTATGAGCTTTTTCTTTCGAGTTTCTAGCTTTGTGTCCTATGTAATTAAACCTATTGATACAAGCACTACCTTTTCCTTCCAAGATCTCACGGATATTTTTGAAGGTGCCTATGCAGTTACTTCTGTGTAATGTTCTATGAAACAGATGCATTACTATATTCTTCGCTGTTAGATTTGACCTCCGGGTGGTCAAAACTGTCTTCACAGCAGAGTCATGTAAAACTGTTAACACGAAGACATCAAGGAATGACCATCTGTTACGAGAAACTATGGTATACGATTTTTTGCACATTTTATCCAGTTCATGCCTATTCCGTATCCAGAAATGCTGAAAAGAATAGGCTTTTTATGTAATGAAACAGACCCTCATATGTAATTACCAGTGGAACAGCTATAAGCAGGGGCAGATTTCTCAATTTGCTTGACTCCTAGCAGAGTAAAGTCATGGGGCCCCGGCCTGAATTTATCTGTCACCTCAACAGTCAGTTTTAGAGGTTGTTGAGAGTCCTAGAAAGAAGGAGACCAGCAAAGAGCATAAGGGGCTGGCTGTTCTGTCAATTGGTGATACAACATACCCCTGTTCTCGTGATCTGTGGGTACCTGATTGATTATTTGCATTAAAAATTGTTTAGAACTATGGTATTTGACTAGGAGGAGAGGAATCTTTCTATAATATGCCTAGAGTGGTTAGGTTTAATCCCAAGTGTGTTTGGGTGTTTGGCTACTCTGGGGCCTCTGTGACTATGTAGAACTGTTGTCTCTCCTGTGCAGTTATTCTCTGTTATCCTTTCCTATGAGGGTAACAGTCTTCTACCATATCTGATTTAACATCCAGTGTCAGACAATGATAAGTCTGGAATAGTATAAGGTTCTCTGTCCTGCCCTTCTTGGTTCTGGTAATGTATCTATATAGCTAGATTGCTTCTTGTCATGTATGTCTGTAATAATCTTGTGTCTGGTCCTGTACCTATTTGGTTATCTTGTTTCTCATCCTGTATTACGATCTAAGGTCGTAATCTTGATTTGGTGCTGTATCTGTGTTGTAAGCTTGTTGCCAGTGTTGTATCTGTGTACCAATTTTGATTCTTGTGCTGCGTTTGTGTAGTAATCTTGGTATTGGTAACATATCGATGTACTAGGTGCAGTTTGCCTGTGTAGTGTGCAGGGTGTTCCATATTCAGGAATTGTTGCGCCCATTCTGCATGAATCTGGCGCTCCCTGCACTAACTTTTTTTGGTGCACCTTTAACATGGGGTGTGCAACACACTTCTGTTAGACTCTACATGTTAAAAGTGGTCCACGCTGCGACTG
Organism: Engystomops pustulosus; assembly: GCA_019512145.1. NCBI lineage: Eukaryota > Metazoa > Chordata > Amphibia > Anura > Leptodactylidae > Engystomops > Engystomops pustulosus. The sequence goes on from CM033644.1 coordinate 199,718,558, forward strand.
TGCACCAGAACGCCCCCTTTCAGTGCAGAATTTTATGTTGCGTCGGGTATACTACAGCAGCCCCCGGGAGGTACCGTGGCTTATACTCGAGTATATAAGGTACTTGAATCTGATTGAGAGCATGTCCACTGCCACTTTATGGTTGAATTTCTGTGGATCCTGAACTCTTTCACTTTTCAAAAATATCACACAAAGCTTAGTGAGTTACAATGGTGGCACCCTACTACCTTACCATGCTCTAATTCAGTTCTGAGATCTTAAGAATGCCCAGTACAAAATAATCCACAACCCGGTATTGGGCGAGGGTCAGTTAGTTGAGGACTTCTGCAGTAATTGACTTTGGGGCATTCGAGAAGGTGTCCAAAATGACACACATATCACAAAATACTGTATTACTGGATGCCTACAAAAGAAAATTTTATAAGCCTTTTTCAATTGTTTAAGAATTTATGTTTCTGCCTTATTTAAAGAATAGATATTTTATAGAAGCCATGGAAGTTTTAGAATATAAATATCCTGCCATCTGGTATTTAATAAAATATTTTTACATTTTGTTTTGACTTCAATATTTCCTCCTATGCTTTAGAACGTCATCTGCTGTTGTTTGTATTCATTTAGCTTTGTGAAATGCATGAATTTAGGTCTTTTTATCCAAATGTTGGCTATAAATATCAACACAAAATATACAGGATGACAAAGGGAAGTCAAGCACAAAAAAGCTTTGGTAAAAGAAGTATGACAACAGGCTTGACCCTTATCATCTTTGTTAAATATTCTCATTTGAAGACATAATAAATATATTTATTGTCCCATAGATGATATGTATTAATCAAACTCAAAAGCTATTTAGAAACGTGGAACATTTTGTTCCAGACACTATTCACGAAAAGTCTTTATACCTCTATATGACACTGAGAAAATAAGCAAAGTTTTCCAGTATGGGATAAGGAAAACTATGACTCTTTTAGCTACCTTGTAAGGCAGCTCCCTTGACATCAAGCATGACCTTCTGGAAGCCTAATGACATGATGTGGGATTAAAACCAAACCAATAATTCTATTCCAGAAGGAACAGACTTCTGCAATTGATATACGGGTTTGGTATTAATCCCACATCATGTCATAAGGCTTCCTGAAGGTCATGCTTAATGTCAAGGGAGCTGCCTTACAAGGTACCTAAAAATGGTGTGGTTTTCCTTATCCTATTCTGGAAAACTTAGAGAATTTGGCCAGAATCCCCAAGTGGAGTATCCATGGCTATAAGATTTCACACGTCTACATGACGGCCTTAATTGGAAGTCTTTGTAAGAAGAACTCCCTCTATTTAACACAAGAAATAGTAAAAGATGGAGATATCTACCCTGCTGCCTTGATGGACTAAAATATCATTAACTTTCATGAATTTTATTGATAAAAATTCGGAACGACACGTTTCAAGACAGAACTACTCTCTTTCTCAGGTTCAGAACAATTCAGTATAGAAACATATATAAATCATATCTATTAATCACAATAACATTTTGTACTAATTTATTGCACACAAGAGGCATACAGAGGTACATTGCTCCGTAGGATCACCTCGGTGGTATATTGCAGATTGTTTAAAAAAAAATAATGATTTTAATACAACAGGAACTAACTCTGGTTTTGATGGCCTTTGTTTATCCAGAATAAGATGCAGTACAGGAGAAGAAAAAAAATACCAATGCCCATCCCGATTGGCCAGATAAACTGCATTAAATTATATTAAACACAACTATAAATTAGAATATACAATACATTTCCAAGATGGGAGTTCCTGTTGGGTTAAAAAGTTGGGTTCCTCCCCCTTTTATTTTTGTAATACACTTTTATGGGCTGTAGACATCCTGAATCCAGTAACTATTAACAGTTGCTCTCTACATGCAGCTTGCAGTCATCTAGTTGCCTTAGGCATGAAGTCTATCATGCTGACAGGTCTTCTTTCCTCCAGACTGCTAGACTTACTACTTGGTATAGAATGACAAATTGCACCACAGTTATCATTATTGTTGTCATTAATTACATTGAACAAGATGAAAGAATCTGTAAAACAATGAATCTAGATTGTTGTATTTACAATGTTGTAACGAGCTAGGCCATACTCTGGTCTTTGACTGGTCAATGTAATACATCAGACAAGACCAACTTCAGAGGTCCTCTTCTTAGACTTGTGGTAGATACTTGCTCCTCTATTTGAAATCTATAAAATACAAGTCTAATTTTCTACACTTATGCTGTTTCAAACAGCCATTGGGGGGTTACGTATATATGGATGCAATTCTGTGGTCGGATATACATCCCCATAGATGACTTAGACGCCGATCGGTGTGCCACTGTACCACTGTTTTTACAGTTGGGCACCATGACTCACTATGGAGAGGGGAGGGTTAAGCAGCGCTCATCCCTCCACCTTTCCAGTTTGCTGCTGTATGCTCACCTGGGAAAGGGCTAAGAGAGCATACGACTGTACAGAAAATTTGCTTGTTGTTGCCCCATCCAAAGGCCTACTTGCCCCCATCCATCACAACGACCTTGCTCATAACATTTTTGTGAATATATGGACATTGTAACATCATAACTATATATAAAGCTCTTAAAGAATTAGTAAATTTTCGTTTTCAGCCATTGGAAAGAGGTGAAATTGTTGAGCTGTCTATAACAGCTTGGCTGTGACCTATAAGTAAGACATTAAAAGTTGGCAGCATGGGGTATTTTGTAACATTAGCTTTCATCTAAACTTCTTGTGATCCTCCCCTGATTCTATTGTTACAATGAAAATGAGGTATGAATAATGTTCTGGAGTATTATTCACTGTTATTTATTCTTTTAGAGGGCACAGCTGTAGAGATTCAGCCCTGGGATTGAGAACCTTGCCATGTAGAACGTTATGCATGACATCTAGTAGTGGTAAATCTTTTGGAAATGTCCAGCTCTTTTGGCATTGTTTCCTCTCTTATTTGCATTGTCTTCTCTACTGTATTGAGTGCATAAATGTCATCATTTTATATTACCATTAGATACATAACCCAAAAGGATTAGAAGATACTTATTACATCTCAATGTGAGTCTACCCTGATTTCTGTGTCTCTCATGCATCCTAAAACTTTGGTTTCTGGGGCCCTATGAGATGTCTTGCACCACATCTATACTAACATAATATTATGCTCCTTTGTAACAAAGGTTGACGTTGCCATGACATAATGGCTGACTAGCTTTGTATATGAATTCTTGCAGTTGTACTCTTTTTAACTTTTTTAAGGTTAAAAGCTATGTTTTACAATTATTACCAATTTCACCCTTGTACTAGATTATATATTGGTTGGTGGCTGTAGTCAAGGGTTCAGTTAACCTGTCTGGGACCCTAAGTATTTGGCTGGTACTGAGTTTTTCTCTTTGTATTTTTCAGGCTCTTATATAAATTCCAGTGTGGTGTTTATCCCATAGATATCGTACACTGTTTTATTGTGATGGAAATAAGGTCACTAGTGACACTGCCGGGACGCGGCCCACCAGCGCTCTATTGCCACGGCCATGCACTTCTGGTTAAGTAACATGTGCGAAAGTGGGCCGGAGATGACGGACAGTTTGTGGATCCTATGCAGGACAGCTGTTTACTAAAGTGGACGGGTTCTCACTGAGTGACATAGGCTCCACAAGGTACCTCCCTCTAGTGCCGGACCTATTAACGTATGACCTGACACCCCTGTTGACTGGAAATTGAGCTCAAATACAATGAGGGACCCTCATGAGATACCCCTTTTGAGTGCACATCCTCATTTGTTAGGGGAATTTGCCTCGATCTCTCCTGCGAGACTTAAAGATCCATGCTGCAGACCATAGATACTGCTGTCCAAACACCAATGACGCCACGGAAATTGGGGTGCACAGAGCCAGCTTAAGTATCGCAGAGTGTGATAGGGAGAAACCACCCCGCTGGATGAAAGGATACGCTGTGAGCTGGCACCTATATGATACATGTGACCCCATTCTTCACCTGTATCTGCCAACAACTAACTGGATGAAATTTTTTTATTTAATTGATTGTAATGTTTCTAGACTGTTACCCCATGTTGGTTTGGTGTCGGATCTGGTCAGGGCCATGACACAATGGCTTACCGGCTTTGTGATTGAAGATGTATGTGAATTCTTGCAGTTGTACTTTTTTTTAACCTTTTTTAAGTTCTATGACTAATATCAATTTCACCTTTGTACTAGAGTAAGAGCCTAAAAAAATCCTTAATCCTGTCAGGAACTTCAGGACCAGAGTCAGATAAACTAAGAGCTTATATATGTTGGGGAGAGCAGGACATTATAAACATCTCTGAAAAACACATGCACATATTAGAGAACATTAATTATCGTCTTTCAAATGGAAAACAGGCAACATTTTTCTCTTTTCCCTTGCTCCGCCACTTGCGCCTTATTTGTGAGGTATCAGCGCCACTATTTTGGTGTTTTTTTCCTGACTCCTGACTTTTTATTTTTTTAGGTGCAAAGTATACTGCTCAGTGCTACTGTTATCAATTATGCTGTTAACATAGTATCATAGTAGATGAGTTGAAAAAAGTCATCTGTTCATCAAGTCCAAATGAATTATTAATCCTACATTATACAGTGTTTAGAGGAAGGCAAACAAACCCTGGAAGGCTGATGCCAATAAGCCCAAAGTATGGAAAATATGTTTCTTGACTTTTGTATCTCAAACCAAGTGCTCAGTACTACTGTTGTCAATGATGCTGTTATCATAGTAGATTAGGTTGAATGGCAGTCAGAATAATCCCTGGATAATAGCAACTACTGTATTTACAAAAAACGTTTTATTCCCATCAAGTCTCACTTGTATTTGTACCTCCTGCAGCAGAGAATTCCATAAGTCTCACTACTCTTAAAGTAAAGAACCCTTTGTCTATGGTAACGGTAGAACCACCTCTCCTCTAGGTGTAGAGGATGCCCCCTGTCTATGGTGATGGTAGAACTGCCTCTCCTCTATTTGTAGAGGATGCCCACTGTCTATGGTGATGGTAGAACCTCCTCTCCTCTAGGTGTAGAGGATGCCCCTTTCTATGGTATGGTAGAACCGCCTCTCCTCTAGGTGTAGAGGATCCCCCTGTCTATGGTGATGGCAGAACCTCCTCTCCTCTAGGTGTAGAGGATGCCCTCCTGTCTATGGTGATGGTAGAACCACCTCTCCTGGTGATGGTAGAACCACCTCTCCTTGTCCTGGTCACAGGCCTAGGTATAAAAAGATCATTCGAGAGATCTTTGTACTGCCAGTTCAGGTATTTGTACATTGTTATGAGGTCTCCCCTCAGTCATCTTTTTTATAAGATGAATATACCCAAGTTTTGGAATCTGTCATTGTATTCTAGTCCCCCCATTCCCCTAATAATCTTAGTTGCTCTTCTCTCTACCCTACTATGTAGTATTTATACACTGGTGACCAAAACTGTACACAATATTCCTTGTGTGGTCCGACCAGCAGTGATTTGTATAAGGGCAAAACTATATCCTTATCATGAAAATCTATTCCCCCCTTGATACATCACATAATTGAAATTCACCATTTAAAACATAATTGTACTTTCATTGGTCCAAGTGCATAACATTACATTTATCTACATTAAAACCATTGGAACCTGGAATGGCATTTGGAAGTCCAGTGACTGAAATGGCTCTGGGAAGCTGGAGACCAGAGAGGCTTTTTTAAAAGCTGGAGAATCTGTAGTGGCTTTTGGGAAAGCAGGAGGCTGGAGCAGCTCTGGAAAGCCGGAGGCTTGAGTGGCTTCTGGGAAAGCCGGAGGCTGGAGTGGCTTCTGGAAAAGCTGGAGACTCTGCAGAGGCTTCTGGGAAATTCAGAGACTTTGAAGAGACTTCTGGGAAAGCTGGAGACTCTGGAGACGCTTCAGGGAAAGCCGGATAATTTGGAGAGGCTTATGGAAAAGCCGGAGGCTGGAGTGGCTCTTGAAAGCCGGAGGCTGGAGCGGCTTCTGGAAAAGCCGGAGACTCTGGAGAGGCTTCTGGGAAAGCCAGAGACTCTGAAGAGGCTTTTGGAAAAGCCGGAGGCAGGAGCAGCTCTGAAAAGCTGGAGTGGCTTCTGGGAAAGCCAGAGACTCTGAAGAGGCTTCTGGGAAAGCCGGAGACTTGAGTGGTTTTGGAAAGCAGGAGGTTGAAGTGGCTTCTGGAAAAGCCAGAGACTCTGGAGGGGCTTTTGGAAAAGCCAGCGACTCTGGAGAGGCTTCTGGGAAAGCCTGAGCCAAGCGAGGCAAACATGAAAGTCGACTTCAAAGTTGCTGGGAGTTGTTGAAGCACGGAGGCAACTCTGCTTAATTGTTTTTCCTGAAAAAAGAGCTGCCGGGAGTCCCTGTTCCTGGTGGAGTACATGGCCTGATTTTGCTGTAACGATCACAAAGAGGACAGAAGGTACTAGAGAGTGCCCAGGAGGAAATTCTCTATGGATGGAGGAGTCTGTGGACCAGTGGACCCTCCGGACCAACACGGGAGACAGCGAGAGTACTAGCCGCAACCTGGGACCGGAGTCTAAGTGGCACCCTGGTCTTCACCAGAGCCCGCCGCAAAGCGGGATGGTCTTACTGTGGTGGGGTCCCACCAGGTCTTTCCACAGGTGGGACTAGGCGTGACAGGTGCATCTGGAAACACTGGAGGAACACAGGAGACACAGAGGCGTCTGGAAATGCTGGAGGAACAGGAAACACAGAGGCGTCTGGAAATGCTGGAAGACAGGAAAGCATCTGGAAATGCTAACGGGCTTTCTTCTTCAGCAGGAACCGCTGTGGGAAGCTTGGTGTGGAAACCTTGGAAGTTCCATGAAGAATGCTGAAGACCTGCAGGGAGTGAAGGGAGGTGCCGGATTATAAGGGCTGAGCCATGTTAGCCAGCGGCAATCAGGAGGAAGATGGCCTTTTAAGGCTGGGAGAGACAGTGCGTGCATGCCCTGGGAGCGGGAGCGAGCAGCCTGATTATTCAGGAAGCAGGCTCGTGGAGAGGTAAGTCTAGGCCAGGGAGCGCAGCGCCACGCAGGGGGACACGCGTGTGCATCCGTGACAGTAGGACAATGGGGGTCATTTACTAAGGGCCCGATTCGCGTTTTCCCGACGTGTTACCTGAATATTTCCGATTTGCGCCGATTTCCCCTGAATTGCTCCGGGATTTTGGCGCACGCGATCGGATTGTGGCGCATCGGTGCTGGTAAGCACGCCGCGGAAATCAGGGGGCGTGGCTGAACGAAAACCCGACGGATTTGGAAAAACCGCCACATTTAAAAAAAAAAATCTGTCACTTACCTTCACTCAGCCCGGCTCGGTGAACTCCAGTGTGCTCAGATGCTTTTTAGCGCAGCAGCACCACCTGGTGGACGGCAGAGGAACTACCTTAATAAATCCGGGCCGGACCCGAATCCAGCGCAGAGAACGCGCCGCTGGATTGCGAATGGGCCGGGTAAGTAAATCTGCCCCAATATCTTTTGTTATCTACAAACAGTGTAAGAGAGAAATGATAAACAATTTTCTCCAACTACTCACTCAGGTACAAGTTCTATGGTTTGCTGACTCCACCTACTTATGATTGCCCCACCTACAGTATGGAGGCCAATTTTAGATTTTACCAGGGCAATTTGCCCCTGAGTTTTGGTCCACAGAAGGAAAAACTGCTATAACATACAAAACAGAAGTTATTTAACAACCAGCAATAATGTGATTCCTAACAGCAGTTAATCCTGAAAACTCTTCGAGAAGATTAGAAATGCTGTAAAGTATCCAGAGACAAATATCGATAGTCTTTTACACTTATGGTAACTTATGTAGATCAATTTGTCTTCTTTGCCAGTTATACTCAGAGTGGGTGTTTTCATGGTGTTGTTTTTGCAGTCTTTTTATAGCTGGAGGATATCTGTATAAAGGCAATTTTCTTCTTAATAATATAATTTATATGGCTAGTGGGTGAAATCTGTTTAATATTGCGGAAATTTGTTAATGATGCCGCTTGTTTAATTGAAGTGTGAAGTTGTAAAAAGGCTTTAAAGCTCCTTGTAAATCAACATCTACAATGTTCTCCTAAAAATTTACGTTCACCTGCAGAAAAAAGACCTTCGGCTATTTGTCAGGGAGACAAATTGCAGGAGACGGCTTTATAATAACTGTGCACTCGGCCTGTTTACAATTTGATTTTGTTATCTAACTTTTTAAGAGAAATAACAGTTAATTACTGTAAAACATTCCTGTTACAGTCCATGGGATATGATAGAGCATTATGTAAATCAGCTGGGAGGACTATCTATGAGTTTGTCTGTTCCTAACCTCATTGGCTATAGATGTCATATATATCTCAAATAAATGGGAGGGTATTATTATAATCACACCACTGATCTTGGATGCCTTAAAGGGGTTGTCTGGGATCACACCTTTTTATGAGCTTCAAGTGCTGTAAAAATAATCAAAATGTTATACTTTCTACACTCTTTACCTCCAGTCCAGTATGGTGTCCTGTAAAGGTTGTGACGTCACATTCAAACTGTGCACCCTCTGCAGCCTAATTCAAGCCACAGGTTTGTGTGTACATGCTTGGTTAGCGCAACATCACCACTGAGCCTCTATACAGAAACAGAAGCCGGAAGAGACCGGAGGCACTGCGCAGGACCAGGGGTTTGAACCGAGGCAAGATCTTAGCTATTTTTACACCACTTAAACCGATGAATTCAGGTTCCTAAGCTAAGTGGAAAGTTAAAGTGGTTGATGCAACTATTAAATGAACCGTCAAACAGAACGTCATCGCCTAAGTATGGGTATGTGACCAAACCTGGTTACTACAAGAACTCTCTACATTCTTAAACATCTTAAACATAGAAATTATTGGCAATCAGGACAGAGGGGGAAAGCGTACTCAAGAAATTATGTCACCTACCCAAAGTCCAGCATATTAGAAAAAAAATGTATTGGCAAACTAGTATGGAAGAATTATATTTATCAGAATATCCAGCTATACAATTCATTTAAAAACAATCAAAAATGGAAGTCACAGTTTGAACACCCCATACAACTATCAAATTCAATGTGGACACAATTTTTGTCTGACTGTTGGTCATACCAAAACGCCCTGCTGAATAAGAATTAATCCTACCATGAAAATTTTACCATATTGCAAAAGTGAATCATTCAATACAAAGTATACAAAAACACATTGTATACATTACCATATTATGGTCAATACAAATACATAGCAAGGAGTGGTGGGTACAGACACCCCACACATATCACTGGACATTCGTCAGCTTCTTCAGGAGTACTTAGCCACAATCCAGCTGAAAAAAATTCCAGCTGAAAAAAATCCCAGCCAACCCACCAACTTCCGTCTTGCGCAGGCAATGGGGCAAATTTACTTACCCGGCCCATTCGCGATCCAGCGGCGCGTTCTCTGCTCTGGATTCGGGTCCGGCCGGGATTTAAGAAGGTAGTTCCTCCGCCGTCCACCAGGTGGCGCTGCTGCGCTGAAAGTCATCTCATCGCGCCGGAATCCACCACCTCGGACCAGGTGAAGGTAAGCGCTCCCCAAGCGACACTTTTTCGGTTTTTAAATGCGGCGGTTTTTCCGAATATGTCGGGTTTTCGTTCGGCCACGCCCCCCGATTTCCGTCGCGCGCATGCCGGCGCCGATGCGCCACAATCCGATCGCGTGCGCCACAATCCCGGGGCAATTCAGGTACAATCGGCGCAAATCGGAAATATTCGGGTAACACGTCGGGAAACCGCGAATCGGGCCCTTAGTAAATGACCCCCAATGTCTTCTGTGCTAAGGTTGCAGGAGGCGGATGGTAACGTATGTGATGATGTTCTGTTAGGGGGAGGGAGGCATTTAATTGTGAGCTTGGACACATGGTTTTCTTGTAGGAGGCGGAAGAAGCACAAATTGTGAAACGGCCATCCCTTCTTACCAGTAGGGTGCCCCACCATCCTCCCATGCCACTGAAAGTGCATTGTCCGTCTATAATGCTGCGTGCGGCAATTCACTAAGATTGTGTGCAAGAAATTATGAATGTGTTGCTTTAACATAGAGTGTGCGACACAATTTCTAAGATAAATATGGCACTCAGTCTGAATCAGTCGGACCATCTGGTGGCATGCCCCCTGAATTGTGTCGCGTGGAAGCCAGAACAGCTGCACCACAAAAGGGTCGTGTGCGACACAATTGCAGGGCAGACACTTCTTAAATACCTCTGCAAGCTGTTTTAGCCTAGTAGAACATGCACTGTCCGCCTAAAGTGCGTCACCATCCGGCGCAAAGCCCTTAGTAAATGTGCCCAATTATGTCGCTGTGTATGTAAGTATTCAATAATAAAAATTCAGACTGAAGAGTCAAGATAAGAGTGAGTGCCATATTTCTTTTACCTAATTTGGAAAACATACAGAAGTATCCATCATGTTCATTCATAGCATCATAGTATATAAGGAAGGAAAAAGATGCAAGTCCATCAAGTCCAACCTTTAAGAATTAAAAACATGTTTTTCCCCATAACCCGTGATATTTTTTGATCTCCCAAAAGTCATCCAGGCATGCCATGGGTGGGCTTGGGCAGGCTTAGCCAAATAATATTTACTTACCCTAGCTCCAAGTAACAGTGTCCTCGTGTTAGTGGAGATCTGGAGGAGCTGTAAACAAAAAAATACTTTACTGGAAAAAAGAGAAGATCTTAAATTGTGGGAACAAGTTCTAAGATTTGCAAGGTGATTTTGTACTACTAGCAAATACACAGGAAAAATATATACGTGATTCTTCTCATTGCTAATATGTTAAAGCTTTTGGTTTTTTGGTAAATAATACAGAAATGTTATAGTACTGAGCAGGTGTAATAAAAAAAAAGAAAGTTTACTTAACCTGTCCAAATTCTCTATTTCAGCATTGCAGTGATCTCCAACATTGAGTTGCCACAGTACCCACTAAGGCCAATACATAGCCTCAAGTGATTCTTGGAACTACTGAGGCTCTCTGGCTGAAGTGGGTCCCATGACCCTTTCAACAGCAGCTTAGCTGGTAGTGCGGGAGTGCTAGAGACCACTCAAAAGTTGGAACCAAAAGTTAGAGAAGGGTTTATTTTGTGTTTACCCCTACTTAATGTTACGGGTGCCCCAGCGACCCATGTCTCAGGTTGCAGGTGCACCCGTGTGCCTCCGTGTGCCCCTCCATGCAGGCTGCGTTCTCACTTACCTCTCCGTGCACCAGCGGCATCTCCCATAGCTCAGCGCAAGTGGCCCCACCTCTACGCACACCGGCTCTGTAGAATTTAAAGAGCCAGCGCACAGCTAATTGGTGCTGGCCACCTGGTATTTAATAAATAGCCAGCCTCTTCCCTTATGCGCCAGCGAATCTTCGTGCCTTGTGCCTTAGAGAAAGCTTGTGCTGTATGTCCTCATTTCCTTTCCTGACTTTGCTCCTGTGCTGCCTGTACTGACCTTCTGATACGTCCCCGACTCTGATCCTGTGCTGCCTGTCCTGACCTCTTTCCTGTCCATAACTCTGTTTCTGTCTCACAATTCTGCATTCTGTCTTAGCCACTACCGCGATCGTGCCTGTGGAGCGACCTTCTGGTACCACGGTACAGCAAGCCCAACCTGCTTTGTGGCAGGCTGTGGTAAAAACCTGGTGCCATGTAGACTCCACTCCCAAGTCTCGGCTTACGTCATTGTCCGCAGTGGTACGGTGGGTCCACTACTCCTGGTGCCTGACACTCAAGGATTCCTGGAAAACCCCATTAACTTTATAGAAATAAAATATATAAATATAATATATAAAATTTTTGAAAATCAGATGCTCCAACAATAGAGCATTCAAGTGACCTTCATACATACCGGTATAACATTCATGCGTATTTACCAATATCAAACACCAGAACGCGTCGTCACCTTGAAGATCGCAGCGCTCAGGATTCTAAAGACTAGTTCCTGCTGTTTAAAAACCTTCGTTTTAATCCACTGAAGTCGTTCTTCTTTCCAGATCCCCACTGTTCATAAATTACAACTCTGAAAGCTCTTATTAATGGGTTTTTATCTGATTAAGACAATATTTACCAAAATTACATTGGAAATTAGTATACTGCAAGTTCATGTAAGACAGGACTCTGTCTCATATCTCATTATCTCCGGCTGAGTCAGCACCGGGAATGGAGAAGGCAAGATCTTGGCTGTAATTTGCAGTCAGAAACACTCTCCCGCTGTCTTAATGACTATTGCAAACTAGCCCATTTTAAACAACAGATTAAGAGCACCCATGTCGCCTCGTAGGGTAATTACCTGTGAGTCTTCTTTTTAGAAATCAAATCCTATTTGTTTATTTCTAGGGGAAGCCTATAATTGGAACAGTGGAAAGCAATTAATGGTATTTTTTAATTTACATTCCTCCTATATAGTCTAGATCAATGTTCTCCAACCAGTGGCCCAGAAGCCACATGTGACCATTCGCTGACTGCATGTGGTGGACCAGATGGAGTCACAGATAGAAATGTGCTCTAGTGACATCAGGGGAATTGTAGCATTAGTAAAGGTTATTGCCAGGCTTGAAACAATAAAATCATCAGTTTATACTATATTAGTATACATATCTTTAAAGGCATTGCCATATTCATTAATGTTTTATGAGATACTCGCACAAAATTCACTCTTGATCTCTAGGAGAATGAGTTAAAACACACTCCTTTTTTTAAAATGTATCTGTATCTGCAAACCACTGTCCCTGTGGACTTGTCAGCACCACGCTGATCATTGCACCATTGAGCAACTGTTCCTACCCTAGGTTCATGCACAGAACAGTAATGTCAGGACTGGAAGTCTGTGGACCCTCTGGACCACCGCGGGAGATGGTACTAGCCGACCTGGGACCGGAGTCTAAGTGGTACCCTGTCTTCACCAGAGCCCGCCGCAAAGCGAGCTGGACTTGCTGTGATGGAATACCACCAGGTCGTTCCACAGGATCGACTAGTCAGCGGTGGCTGCCAAGGTAGTAACACAGGAGACAGTCTGTACCCGGGGTGATGGCAGGAGAATAGCACAAAAAGGCACACTAGGACTCACGTCAGGAATCGCAGGAGCTGGCACGCAGGTCAGGTACACAGGAACAGACTGGCACACAGGAACGCATGAATACAGGAATGGACTGGCACACAGGAACACAGGAATCACAGGAACGGACTGGCACACAGGAACGCAGGAATCACAGGAATGCAGGAATCACAGGAGAGCTTTCTCTTCAAGGGTCACAGGAAGAGGCAGAAATATATATCGGGCCAGTGCCAATTATAGGAGGCAGGGTCGCGCACGCCGAGCCGCGGGAGCAGCAGAGATTGCTGCAGGAGCCAGGGGAGGTAAGCGGTGCCAAGCTCCAGGAGTACACGGAGAGACACGGGATCGCGGGAGCACCCATGATGACAAGTGAGATAGACACACAAAGAGACATAATATAGACTATGAGAAGTCAGACAAACCGAATATATAAACCAAGATGGCAGTGAGGTACAGAATTTGGGGCTGAATAGTCTAGGTCAGTGATGTTAAAGCTTTTAAAGATCAAGTGCCCAAACTACAACTACAGTGGGCGTGGAAAGCTTTCATTTTTCATTCAGACCCCTTTCATTTTTTTAATAATTAGTAAGATGAAAAAAGTTATTTTTTTCTGCTCATTAATGTACACTCTGCACCCCACCTTGACAAAAAAACCCTGAAATGTAGATATTTTTGCTAATTTATTGAACAACAAAAACTGAAATATCACATGGTCATAGGTATTCAGACCCTTGGCTCAGAATTGAGTACAACAAGTTTATCACATCTGGATTTGGGGATCCTCTGCCTTTCTTCCTTGCAGATCCTATCCAGCTTGGATCGTTAGCCTTGGTGGAAGCCATTTTCAAGTCTCCAGAGAGATGCTCAATTTGGTTTAAGTGCGGGCTCTGCTTGGGCCTGTCAAGAATGGCCACAGAGTTGTTCTGAAGCCACTGCCTTGTTATTTTAGCGGTGTGTTGAGGGTCATTGTTTCATTCAATAGCAACCAGTCATTCTGTCTCTGCAGCTGAAAAACACCACCCACATAGTATGATGCTGCCACATTGGGGTTCTTATATACCTCTTTCACCTAGGCTTTTCTGCCACAATTGCTTAGTTAGGTTAGATGGCTAGGCCAAGGAAGAGTTGTGGTCATACCAAACTTCTTCCATTTAAGTATTATTGATGCCTCTATGCTCTTAGGAACCTTGAGTGCTGCATAAATTCTTTTGTGAACTTGCTACAATTCTCTGAGCTCCCTGGGCAGTTCCTTAGACATTGTGATTCTCATGTGCTCTTACATGCACTGTGATATTTGAGGTCTTATATAGACAGGTGTGTACATTTCTTAATCAAGTGCAATCAGTGTAATTAAACACAACTGGACTCCAGTGAAGGAGTAGAACCATCTCAAGCAGGATTGAAAGGAAATGGACAGCATGTGAGTTAAATATGAGTGTCACGGCAAAGGGTCTGAATACTTTTGGCCACGTGATATTTGTTTTTCTTGTTTAATAATTTAGCAAAAATATCTACATTTCAATATTTTTCTTTCAAGATGGGTCGCAGAGTGCACATTATTGAGTAAAAAAAAAATATTTTTTTCTCTTTCAAATTGGCTACAGTAAAAAAGGGGTCTAAATACTTTCCGTACCCACTGTAAAACCTACTTCATTTTTGCAAATCCCGATATGGCAATTTAATCAGTAACTTATTGTTCCCTGCTTTGTCACAGATGTCCGACTTCCTGTGTTTAATCACATGGCCACCAAGAGAAATTGGATTGCTGTCTCTATTCTATGTACAGTTCTGGGGGCTGCTGTCTTCTTTCTAGGGTTCCCTGGACCTGCCTGCTGCCAGGAACCTGACATTCAGCTGCTTGGTTGCTTGACTAGCCTCCTAAAGTCCAAGCTCTAATTACCCAGACTGCTAGCTGTAAATCTAAAATGCATAGTCCAGAACCAGTTAAAGAGGACCTGTCGCCCTCAAAAACCGCACTAGGAGCTGCTTACCATAGTAAGCAGCTCCTAGTGCTAAGACAAACGGAGCAGTGTTACAAATGCTGGCGTTATCAGAAACCTCAGATAATGCTAAAAAACACCACTGCGCTGTACACTGGAAAAGTCGGACCGCTCTCAAAGCAGTCCGGCATATTAATGAGAATGCGGGATTGGGGGCAGGATTAGGGGCGGTGACTGCCGAGTCTACGGCCTGTGGAGAGGTCTGCGGAAGAGGCAGCGCCTCCGACCGCCCCTCATGAATACGCCGGACCATTTTGAGAGTGGTCCGGTGTTTCCAGTGTACAGCGCAGCAGTGTTTGTTAGCATTATCAGAGGTTTACAATAATGCTAGCATTCTAACACTGCTGCGTTTGTTTTAGCACTAGAAGCTGCTTACTTTAGTAAGCAACTCCCAGTGCCATTTTTGAGGATGACAAGTCCTCTTTAAGGGCTATTTTTACTTTTCCAACCCTAGAAAACACATTTGCATATTCCTTACTTTGTTAAATGCTGCATGGTCTGCAGGGTCAAGTTGACAACCTTTCTCCATGGCACTGATCTTAGCTCACAGAACAGATTAAAATAAATGGGGACTCCTAGCCTGGCGGAAACAAAATCAGTCAGACTTCATTTTTACTTTTGATCCACCAAAAGATATATTGCGCTAAGTCACAATGTGGATTGATATCAAACAGCAGAAAAGCATCAAACAGTTGATAAATAACATTTGTGATTCTGAATCCCGCTACATTTTTAAGAACTGAGAATTAAGCGGAGACATAAGAGAGATTTTGCAAATCTTGACAAGCCAGACGCGTTTTGTAGCATTTAAATGTAAAAATTCCATTTTGTTTCAATCGCTCTAATTATTCTGAGTTTCTGATGCATGGAATTCTTCTCTAAGCCTCGGAACTTAGATTCTGAGGCCATAAGCAAATGCACTTAGCATTATACAATTATATAATAGCTGTGTCTATTATGTGCTTTATAGTTCTGTGGACCAAAATTCATCTGTATGAAAGTAGACGTTGTATTACAGCCTAGCTTTTAGACTATTATTCAGGAATATGTAATTAAAACAAATCATTTAAGTGCATAAAGAAATATTAACGCAAATCCATTTTGAAAAATCCATCCACATATACATAATCCCTGTGGACTAAATTCATATTGTAGGATTTCCTTGCAGCCCATGTAACCATCTGTATGAAAATATTATAGAAAGGGGCTCCATATAAAAATAGTTATTGTTTCACCCAGAAAAATGTTCCTGCAGAGTTACAGTATTTTAGATTTCAATGGTAATTCCACAGGTTGCTCCAAAATTGTGGAATGTTTTTTTTTTCTCTACCATATATACCGAATTTTAGCACCAAAAATATGCTGAAAAACCCCAACTCGTCTTATACTTGAGTCAAACAAAAAAGAAAGTAAACACTCACCTTTCTGACGCTCCGCTCAAGTCTTCTCTACAACGTTGCAGGTCCGTGCAACGTTGAGGCACACAGGCTATGATGTCAGCCACCACTTTCAGAGTGTGAAAGGTGAGTATTGACTCTTTATTTATGTGGCATACTGGGGCAGCCTGACTGGCTATACACTGGGACAGCCTGGCTGGCTATATACTGGGGGTAGGGGGCTTGCAGGCTATACACTGGGGGCAGGCTGATTTGCTATATAATTGGGTTAGCTGGGTATATACTGGGGCAGGTTATATGCTGGAGCATGCTATTTACTGAGGCAGGCTGGCTGGCTATATACTGGGGGGCAGGCTGCTTTATACTGGGGGCTGTCTATATACTGGAGCTGGTTGGATATAAACTCGAGGCTGGCTGGCTATATACTAGGGCAATATACTGGCAATATACTTGGGGGCAGGCACTCAATACAGTGGGGGATGGCTGACTAGCTATATACTGTGGGCTGGCTATATACTATGGGCTGGCTATATACTGGGCTGTCTGACTATATACTGGGAGCTGGGTGGCTATATACTGAAGGCTTGCTATATACTTTGGGCCGGCTGGTTATTTACTGGAAAAAGGGCTGGCTATATACTGTGGGATACCTGGCTATATACTGGAGGGGGCAGGCAGTTGAATAGCTATATACTGGGGACAGGGGGCTGCTTTATACTGGGGGGGGCAAGGGGCTGAATAGATATATACTGAGGGGGGGAAGCTATGATCAATGCGTTTCCCACCCAGGCTTATACTCAAGTCAATAGGTTTTCCCAGTTTTTTATGGTAAAATTAGGAGCCTCATCTTATATTCAAGTCAGCTTATACTAGATTATATGTGGTAAATTCATTTACTGGAAAAAAGGGCTACTTGATGTAGTTGGTTTAGATCTCCATACACAAATCTGCCAATTTTGGAATTTGTGATGACCATGTAATGCATTTGGGGTCTTGCGACTCTCCTTAGACTGCCCATGTTGGAAGGAAATAAAAATTTGACTCTTCTAGATGCAGATTGCATGTAGATGGAACATACAGCAGTATATGGATTTCCTGTGTCACCTAATTGGTTTGATTTAGGTCTAATCCCAAGGGATCTGCAAAGGGATCTGGACATTGCTGTGACAGGGTCACCAGGTTGCAATGTTAAGAAGTAGTCCTGATATAGGTGAAAGCTGTGCTGAGCAGGACAATTAGTAATTATGTAAGCGAGGCAACAGATGGACAGTATAAGAAGGGTCTAGGATAAGCCACTCCATTGCGGGGTGTCTCACGTTTCACAGCTCCCCAAGCGCCTCAACTGTTACAGAACCGTATCTGCAGCCTCCCACGCCTAGCAATCCGTGCCTGAAGAAGGTCTGATGTTATAAGACTGAAACGTTGCATTAATTTGGATTGCTATGACAGGAGTGCCAAGTTTTTTTCAAGATTTCAAGAGGGGTGTTGCAGTCTACTTGTGCACCCAAACCACCAACATTTAGTGACGTGTACTACTTCTACAATAGGATAAGCCAAAGTCAGGACAGGTGTAAAGGAACAGTCATGTACAGAGGCATATAGCATCAGCACAGCAGATCAAGAGATACTGAAACTTTGTCAAGAACAAGACCTTGGGATGTTCCTCATCCCACCCCTATCCATAGAAATCTGGGCGCCAACACTATATTCTGACAAAATATAGGACAAATTGGATATTTAGCAAATTGGGCGCTTGGCTCAGTCGTGGTGTGGTGAGACAGCACCTGCTCACTGCGCCATGAGTAGGTGCCATAGACCACAGCCAGAAATTCTGTGGCCAGATCATGGCCCCCATAATGGTTGTGTGCATGAAGCCTAATCTATTGTAAAAATTTCTATAAATCGTTTAGAGAATTGTATTTGGATTTCCCTTGAAATTCATAATTTTTATTAGAGCTTGATCTGTCAAGAGCTCCCGTTGTGGCGCTCAACCTCTAAAAAACACTTTCCACACAATTGGACACAAATGTTAAAACTTAAACAACACCTGTTGACCTAAAGCAGCATGATGCTGTCAATCTTCCAGAGAAGCATCAAGCTGTATATTGGGGCAATGAGAAGTGTAAGCTTTTCCATCCAGAACTAATCAAGGTCTCTGTAGGACTCGTCCTTAGGTTTTTATCCTTAAACATTTCCTTATCCTTAAACATTTCAGAATTGGTAAACAGCAGAGAGAGTTTACAAGAGCGACTGCATAGTGAGTAGTAAATCATATGCGTTAACACTAAAACAAAGTAAACAGTAACACTAACAGAACCACAAAAATAAAGAATACCAGCTGGTGGTCTCTCTGACGAAAGGAATAAGAGAAACAAGACGAGTGTTGAAAATTATACATTCACATTGAAAATATCTTTGCATGTTGACTTTTTGTTAGTAAATGTTTTAAGCTAACATAGTAACTTTTCAATACAATTTGGATATATCAATTGTAACAGTGACTACAAAATACTTTTCCAGTTACTTTGGCTCTCAATATCCTTCCTTCCTAGCCTGCTTTTCAATTGGATAGTAGAAAAATAAGGAAAAATATATCAGGAATTTTGATAGCAGAGTTTTAAATGGAGCGAAAGAAGTACAGGTCTGGTAGCTAATGACAACTCCTGTCCCTACCTACTTGCCCATATTGCGCTAACCTGCAAGAGACAACTGGTCAACAGTCCCTATTCTGAGTGCTCACAACAGAAGAGAAGATAATGAACAGAGAGTGAGATAAAGACAGATAGATGAAAGCACAGTCAGGATGATTAGTAAAAAACCAAGATGGCAGCAAAGTACAAAATTGTGAGTAATCCAAAAACACAGCAAAAGCAGAATAGAGAAGGAATAATCACAAGCATCCAGAGACCAGTATAACCAGCAAGTAGGTATCGGTGGAGCAGTTATATGAGAAAAACACCGGCCCAGCAGTCCATCAACCCCCATCTGGCACACACACTAAACTCCAAACTGAAAGCAACCAGCTTTCCCATAATACACACCCAGCTCAGCCAAGGGAACTAAACTTAGCAGAGCAATCTGTCAATCACAGCCCCAAGCAGAACTACCCTGGTGTAATTCACAAGCGTAGAACCCTGCAGCCAGAACCCATTCAGAGAGTTCTGACAAGTGTGAAATAATATTACCATGTACAGGTGTCAGATTACATTGAAGCTCTATGGAGAAGTGAGGGTAAGCAGCTAAATCTGCACCCATCAACCCAAAGTGAATTGCAAATTTAAAGGCAGAAACTGTAGAGAGAAACAGTTGCTAAATGCAAAAAACAAGCCTCAAATGTACTATAAACTATATTATTCTGCATGTCCACACACTGGAGTTTTGATTCCTGCAACGATTTTGAAACTTTCTGTACACTTTTTCAAGAGCAAATAGGCATCTTCCTCACCTACAATTCCATTGCTGTACCAGAGTGGGCCCCAAAATAGCACCATTGATATGCAAATAATGTGTGTCATTAGACTTCTTGAAAGTCATGTTTGATGTTAAGGCGGCTGTCTTTCACGAGGCAATGTTTTCCTGGAAAATGTATTTGAATATTTCCAAGAATCCACTATAGGTGTGTCAATGGGTGTAAATCTCCACATTCCTGCAAGGTGGTCTTAATTGGCAAAGTGTTGTAATGACAACACAGCTAAACCAGTCCCCTTCACTCTTCTGATGAGATGCAAATACATTGAAACAGATCTTTCTAGAGTTGGGAATCTGTTCCTTCAAGAAAGGATATACTGGTTTGTCTTTAATGCTTGATGTTATGACCTCTTGAAAGTCATGCTTGTGAGCCAAAAGAGGCAAGAAATGT
The DNA here is from genome assembly GCA_019512145.1 of Engystomops pustulosus. NCBI lineage: Eukaryota > Metazoa > Chordata > Amphibia > Anura > Leptodactylidae > Engystomops > Engystomops pustulosus. The sequence goes on from CM033644.1 coordinate 199,738,895, forward strand.
ATTCAGAACATTCTCTGCACTTAATACAGATAAAAGGATACAATGAGTTACTGGGATTACACCTATGTGCAGAGACCAGCCAACCAGTAGCCTACGTTGAAAGGGTTCACCATCCTGATGCAGCTCAAGGAACCCAAAGGATCTTCATATATTACACAATCTTTCTTAGCAAACATTTACCACTATTTATACATGGCTCATAGATTTAAAGTGGCCTATTCCAATACAAGATGTTCTTAAAGGGAACCACTCAACAGAAGTTGAACTATAAGCAAATACCGGTATGTTGTCCAGTGGCTTATTAAGTTATACATCATGTTACTTATATGACCCAGTGTGGTGGCATCATCTAGATCTAGAAAATTGACTTTAAAGTGAGATGTAAATTGGTAGTATAAAGTCATGGGGCAGAATGTTAAGCAATGAAATCAAGCTCTCCCTGCCTCACAATCCCCCTCCATTGTAATTGAATATCTTGTACCCAGAGGCATCATAGCTGCCTCTCCACAAGGCTCTTACATTGGGGCTCATTTACTTACCCGGTCCTGTCGCGAACCAGGGGCGCGTTCTCCTACGAGGATTCGGGTCTTCCGGCGATTCACTAAGGTTGTGCACCTGATGTCCACCAGGTGTCGCTGCTGTGCCGCGGTCTGCCGAGGATCGCCGGAGTTTACCATCCTATTCCTGGTGCATGTAACTGTGTGTTTAGCAACACTTTTGTTTTTAAATAGCTCAATATTTCCGAATTTGTCGGGTTTTCCAATGCCCACGCCCCCCGTTTTTCATTGCATGCAAGCCGGGGCCGATGTGACACAATCCGATCGTGTGCACCGAAAACCTGGTTCAATTCGGCGCAAAATGGTAAAATTCGGAGAACCCGGCGGAAAAACACAATTTGGACCCTTACTAAATGTGCCCCATTATGTCAATTATGGGGCACATTTGAGGCAGGGAGAGCTTGACTTCAGCGCTGAGCTATCATCTCCATTACTTTATGCAACCATTTTACATCTCACTACAGTTAATTTTCTGGATGATGCCACCACTCGGTCATGGCCAAAACATGAGCTAGATGGTGTTACTCTGTTTCACAACAATCTGGTTGTGGTTTATTAAGTTTATTTTCATTGCCAGGCTCCCTTTTATAGCATAATTTGTCAATCAATCTTGTCATATATACACAATACCAAAAAAGAAGGTGATGAAAATAGAGGGTACATTGAAAAAAATATTTTGGAATATTTTTCAGAATATTAAAAACTAAAAGTACAGCTCTTTCCACAAAAATCAAGCCCTTAACTAGCTGTTTCGAAGTTCAGAGAACCCTCTGCTGATGGTTTAGTTTAAATATCATTATCTTAGGCCAGTCGGGCTCAAAATATTCTTATCCTAAACAGTCTGTGCCACGGTCCTTTAAATAATCCCTCATAGTCACCAAAGGCACAACATGAATTAGTTAAGCAGTGGAGGGTCGACAAGGAGAGAAGAAAAAAAACCTACCAAAAAATAAATTATTAAATGATCCCCTCTAGGGTGTGACAGGGATGACATTCACATTAAACAGTTACATTGTGTCTGCTTAGATTTTTGTATTGTTTTACTTTTACTTTTGCTTCGATTTTCTTCAATTTCAAAAGTGGTTAAAAATTATTTCGAAAAAATTCTAACATTTGATCTTCCTTTTTCCCCAAGAACTATTAGACATTTGCAATGCCACCTCATAAACATCCATCATCCTGAGTAAATATACAGTTCTGGCCAAGTAAAGAGAAAAAGTAATTGAAATTTAACCCCTTCGATAAATCATGGCTGGGGTTTTAACTCGATGCCTTAAGGAACTGCACTTTTAATGTTTTTTCAATAAAGTATTCCCTTTAATCTAACTGTGCAAAAGATTAAAAAAGCAGAGAGAGGGAGAAGAAAAGCAAGAGGTGAGAGGACTTGAAAGCACAGGATAATGTCACATCCCTAGGAGCTTAGATGCAGAAAAACATTGATCTGATGGACCCACTTCACACCTTTGCCTCCGAAGACCAATGACGCTGGTTTCCATAGCAACACAGTTTTGCCAGAAATAAATGAGGCCCCATAAGATAATGTCCAATTAACACCATCCTTCTAGAAAGTTCTAAACACTTGAATTTTTTGTACAATGTGTATTGTATCCTGTCTGTACCCTGCCATGTCCAATCTCATTGCCTTGGCTCAGATACGTAGGACTATCCTTGTATCTGGACTGTTTAAGGTTCCTATTTTATATCTCACTTTGATATAGTACAAATGTTTTTTTTTTTTTTTTTTTACATAATAGCAAGAAATTAAATTAAAGGTAGAAAAGGTCAAAAAAGTTTGTGGTCACTTTATCTCAGGGGTCATAATTCTTTTTGATTCCATTTTTAAATACTTGGATGAAACAAAGATAATGTAAGAAATGTATAATACTCAACCACCTACTAATACTCTCGGGGATCGGGAATAAATAACTTTTTGATTTGGAATAAAAATATAAGCTAAAATGCTATGAAATAGTGTTTCTTAAACCTCATGAGAGAAGGACCATCCATTAGGAAAGAATATTGTTTGAGGTCCCTCAACTACCACAAAGTGCGCCCTATTCAAAAACCTTACGTGATGTTTTTTAGATGAAATCTGCATCGGATCTGCTTATTTTGTTACTTTTCCTGTCCCTGCTCCTGTATTTTTCCTCTACTCCGACCCTGTATTCTTCCAACTGTCCTCTCCTTTATTCTCCTCTTTTGTTGCTCCTGTAATCTCTATTTCCTTTTCTCCTTTTATGTACAGGCAGTCCCCAGGTTACATACAAGACATGTCCTGTAGGTTTGTTCTTAAGTTGAATTTGTAGGTAAGTCCGAACTGTTTATTTTAACAATTTTTTTTTGGTCTCTGTCACAATTGGATTTTCAAAATGTTGGGTTGTCCTAAGAACCATGATTAACAATAAAGCTTAGTTGCAGAAACCTTTGATAACTGTTACAGCTAATCATTGTAGCCTAATGATAAAGGGCGATTTGTAACTAGGGGTCGTATGTAACTCAAGTGTTCCTGTATCTCCAGTGCTCATCATTATGCCTTTCCTTTTTTAGTCCCCATTTTCCTCCTCTTAATATCTTTTCTCTTCATGTTTCTACATCTCAATAAGCCTCTCATTTCTATATAGAGAAATATGTGCATAAAGGAATGGAGATAAGCTGTGACATCATCTATTGTCAATAGTGATGTAATGATGGGTCAGTGCTATCTATATAGAGGTCATTGTACAGGGAGGGGGAGGACATAAGCTGTGACATCATCTATTGTCAGTAGTGATGTAATGATGGGTCAGTTATCTATATAGAGGTCATTGTACAGGGAGGGGGAGGAGATATGCTGTGACATCATCTATTGTCAGTAGTGATGTAATGATGGGTCAGTGTTACCAAATAGAGGTGATTGTACAGGGAGGAGGAGGAGATAAGCTGTGACATCATCTATTGTCAATAGTGATGTAATGATGGGTCAGTGCTATCTATATAGAGGTCATTCTACAGGGAGGGGGAGGAGATAAGCTGTGACATCATCTATTGTCAGTAGTGATGTAATGATGGGTCAGTGTTATCTATATAGAGATCACTGTACAGGGAGAAGATAAGCTGTGACCTCATCTATTGTCAGTAGTGATGTAACGATGGGTCAGTGTTATCTATATAGAGGTCATTGTACAGGGATTGGGAGGAGATAAGCTGTGACATCATCTATTGTCAGTAGTGATGTAATGATGGGTCAGTGTTATCTATATAGAGGACATGGTACAGGGAGGAGGAGATAAGCTGTGACATCATCTAATGTCAGTAGTGATGTAATAATGGGTCAGTGTTATCAAAATAGAGGTCATTGTACAGGAGGGGAGGAGATAAGCTGTGACATCATCTATTGTCAGTAGTGATGTAATGATGGGTCAGTGTTATCTATATAGAGGACATTGTACAGGGAGGGGGAGGAGATAAGCTGTGACATCATCTATTGTCAGTAGTGATGTAATGATGGGTCAGTGTTTCCTATATAAAGGTCATTCTACAGGGAGGGGGAGGGGATAAGCTGTGACATCATCTATTGTCAGTAGTGATGTGATGATGGGTCAGTGTTACCTATATAGAGGTTATTGTGACAGATGTCATTTACAGGGAGGGGGAGATAAATATAACTCCTTGGTGGTCAAGGTACAAATTTCAGGATATAGAACAGTTTTGATGAACATAGATTTTTTTTTAAAAGCATAAACATTTTTTCTGAAAAATATGCTCAATAAATGGTTTGAAAATTTCCCCTATATTTTGACTTCAGTATGATCTTTAGCAGCTCCAACTCATTTCTTTTTGGAGGTAAATGGGCCCTTTTTCAGCAGAACTGGATATTCACATTCACTTTCAGTTATTCTGCAACATAACATTCATATTTACATGGAACGTCCTACAAACTGCTGGTTAACAGATAAAAATGCTTTCACAAGAAACAATTGATCTTATGTTAATCAGAGTTCTTGGAATGAACTGTTGCCCCTTCTGTACAATCGCTAAATTCTTTTTTTTTGTCTCCAAATAGAAACAGTTGACCAGGACAGAACATTTTTCCTGACTCTTCCCATCAGTAGAAAGTCAGAGAGACAAGAATACCCTCCTTTTTAAGTCAACATGTGGCCTCCACTAAATGGGGGGTCTTTATTATGTAATGAAATGATGATCTGGCTCTGCAGCTTTATGGCACAATGGAGCATTTTGGTATGGACGGCTATATCAATGACCCATTCATAGCAGAACAACAGGCCACAAAGGGTAGCAATGTCATCTTGATCACAGCCAGAAAGCTAAATGGTTTGTTCACTGTTATCTGCCTGATGTCATCTCTCTGACCCATCTTGTTAAGACTGGTAAATGGCCTCAGCAGTTTAACAGGACCTTAGAATTCAGCAAAATCTGGCCAGCATAGAGAAGCTATATTTGTCTGTTTAGGTCAAATGTATCATGCGAGGTTAAATAAAAGGCAGCGAGAATATAAAATTACATCAAAGGATATTTCTACCAAAAAGATTGTTCCGTTCAGTTGAAAACTCTTAAAGCCGCCTTTGTAGATGCCTATACAGAAACGGAAAAGCAAATACATTTTTGGCATGTATAAAGAAAGGAATAGATTCTCACCTAGAGAATCATAGTTTTGCCTTTATAAGGCTCAGTAATCAGGCCACACATGGAATATTGTGTACAATTTTTAGGTACCAGTTTATGAGGATGACATAGTTGAACTGGAACGGGTGAAGACCAAGTGTATGAAGGGAATGGGCATATATGAAGTTAAAATACTTGTGTCATTTAGTCTGGAAATAAGATTTATGGGCTAATGTAACTACTGTCAGGATCAGTGGTAGTGGACTCTTTGTACCATGGACGATGACGCAAGCTGACACCTGGGAGCGGAGTTTGAGTGGTGCCCAGTTTTCACCAGAGCCCGCCGCAAAGTAGGTTGGACTTGATGCACTGTGGTACCACAAGGTCGCTCCACAGGGGTGACTTTGTCCATGGTGGTGGCCATGGCAAAGTACAGAGTCGTAGAGCAAAATTGTAGTCAGAGACATGCAGGAGGTCAAGACGGGCAGCACAGGATCAGAGTTTGGGACGTAGCAGAAGGTCAGGGCAGGCAGCAAAGGAGCATAGTCAGGGACGGAATCGGGGTCACAATGGGAATTCACCAAAGAATCACAGAGCATAGGAACACACTTTACAATAAGGCACAAAGTTCAGCGGGCACAAGGAAAGAGGGTGGCTATTTATTGCCAAGGGGCCAGCCGCAATTAGTGGTGCATTGGACCTTTAAATCTCTAGAAGCCGGTGTGCACGCACCCTAGGAGGCAGGGACATGAGTGCCGGATCGCGGGACAGAGCGCGGGATCGTGGACAGGTGAGTGAGCCTGCCGCAACACTGAGGGGACAGAGGAAGGCACATGAATGCGCTTGGGACCAAAGAGGGGGTGGGGGTCGCAGGAGCACCTGTGAAGACCACAACCTATAATTACTTGAAGGGATGGTACAGAGATTAGACTGAGACCAGTGGCCATGACGAGGGGCATCCTCTACACATAAATGAAAGACTCTATGACCATAGATAAAGACCGGTACTTTTTACTGTAGGAACAGAAAGACTATATTCTTTAAGTCTCTTCGACAGGTTCTTTTATTGGTGAAGACACCGGACAAGTTCAAGAGGGGCCTGGATACCATTCATGAAAGCAAAAGAATCAGATCTTCTGGAAACAAAATTTATGGGACATTAATCCAGGGAGTTATTCGAAGTGTCTTTGTGCAGAGTCGGAAGGAAATGTTTTAGTTTCTATGTGCTGTTTGGCATCTGCATTTTAGGATTTTCTTTCCTTCCTCTATATCTAACACTTTAGGATTGAAGGTTGCACTTGGTGGAACTGTGTTTTTATTTAACTTTTTTGGAGAAGATACTGTAAATATAGCAGCTAATTTTGTTGCCTACCTTTCCAAGATTTCTTGTGTTCCAGAAATTTAATCTTCCTAGTCTAAACTAAATAAGAAGTCCAGCCAACTTTTTTTTAAATTGAGTCCTCCACCCACCCCTGGCATAGCATTCCTGCTTCGGCATTCCCATGGCCACTGCTGTTCTGGGTTTTTGGAACCTTTTCCACATATGGGAAAGACTACCTAGACAATTTCTGGTGGCAGTGTTAACTCACATCAACCATTGATTGACTCTCATAGTAAGTTCCAGTATGTTGAGATGAGAACAAGAAGTTAAGAGAAATAAGGACTGAAAACTGAGAACTTAAGAGAAATAAGGATTGAGAACTGTCAATCTGTGGAATAGCCTGCCTCAGGCGCTGAGAACTAAGAGAAGAGTTAAGAGAAGAGTTAAGAGAAATAAGGACTGAGAACTGAGAACTTAAGAGAAATAAGGATTGAGAACTGTTAATCTGTGGAATAGCCTGCCTCAGGCGCTGGTCACAGCAGGGACAGCAGAGAGCTTCAGGAAGGGTCTAGATGCCTTTTTACACCTAAATAACATTGATGGTTATGTTATATAGAATTGTTTCCCCTAAATTCCTTCCTCATGCAATCCCTTCCCTTCCTTGGTTGAACTTGATGGACAAGTGTCTTTTTTCAACCATATAAACTATGATACTATCAAACTATGATATTCTACCTAGCATTTATCCCAAAGTAGAGTAGTTAGTAGGGGTAGCCTAAGTTCAAACTAATAGAATAATCTTCCTGGTCTCAACTAAATAAGATTGTTCAGCCAATCATTTATTTTATTTGAATGGAGGCCTCCACCCATCCCTGGCCTAGCGTTCCTGCTTCGGCACTCCCATGGCCACTGCTGCTCTGGGTTTTTGAAACCTTTTCCACATAAAGGGCAAGACTGGTTAGACAATTTATGTTGGCAGTGGTAACTCACATCAACCACAGAGTAAGTTCCTGTATGTTGAGATGAGAACAAGAAGCTGAGATGAATGGGGACTGACTACTCTACCTATCACTTATCTCAAAGTAGAGTAGTTAGTAGGGGGTAACCTAAATTCAAACTAATAGAATGAGGGATGTTATGACTTGCCACTCAATGGCATCTTTGTAAAAGCTTTCTCTTCACAGCTAGATTTATAGATTGAACCTTTAAGACCTCATGTAAAATATGTCCTAAAGCCATACATCTTTTATAATTGTTCCCCAATTACTACTACAGATGTCTAATTGGAAACCAATTAACAAAGATTTAGCTACAATACCGATTCTTTGTTATCCGGACAAGTAACTGAATATGCTTTATGTCACTCCTGATAACCGTGAATAAAAGTTGCTGATGCTATTTTTATCTATGTGATTTTTTTTTTCACATTTGGAACTTCAACGTCAGGTGACAGGTCTAGTCGAAATCTGGGAATAGCACATACAAATTCTAAATCTGTAGAAGCTAATGAATTTAATTGATTTGACTTTTTGACTCGATATTCATTTAGAACGAAAAAGTGTTAAAACAATGAAATCTGAAATTCACTTTATATAAAATGAAAGGCTAACTTATTAAACGCATTATAGAATACTCCATCACATAAAGGGTTTTTTTGTATTACCATGTTGACCCAATTTCGCCTTCTTTCTGGTCCTTCTCGATACCCAGGTTAGGGAATGGTGGGATCGGGATAGAGGGGGCTGTGCAGCCATTAATAGATGCATTATGTCCTTGGTACTCACTTGGCAACTACTGATTTTATCCGCCAGAAGCCAGCAGGACATGGGATGTCACAGGAAGTCCTGAGTCTTGCTTCCCTTATGTGGTACACAAGTAAATTATTAGGGTTTTAAATTTATCCTGGTAAAGTTTGCTATAACTGGCCAAACTTAAAGGTGTTGTCCCCCATTCAAAATATGTAACACACCCACAATTATAATGTATTGTATTGGTAATGGTATCTTCATAGTAGGAATAGGCAATTAATGTAAACTCTAAGGTTCCTGGGCTTAATGTGACTGCCTCTTCTGGTTTGACATCTGGAAAATGGGTTGGGATTTTTGTGGAATATCCTCAAGACATTCGCCAATGGGCCCGGCTGTGGCAAACAGCTGATGAAAATGTAAAAGCTGTACCTGTTGAAATTCATACCTGAGTTCAACCTTGATGTAGACCAGCCTTAGACTCCTCTGGAGCTGTCCTTTTTTGAACGTCTCAGGAAGTGCAAAGTTATCTCCGTAATTTATAATCCCCTTTAAAACCTCCCTCTGAAAGTACCTACTCATTTATCTCTAGATGGGAAAAATTTGTACCCCAACAATGGCAAGAAGTATTCTGGGTCCGTTTCTAATGATCCCACTGTATTAATCATCTGGATGCCTCCATAAATTTGTTGCATTTCTACAGTTTTTTTAATTTTGCAGTTCCTCTCTGGTTATTTATTTTTTTCCACTTTATCCCCCCCCTCCCTTTTCCCCATCCTCCATACTTCTTTGTAAAGCTTTCAAACCACACTGAACGAAAGCTTACTGTGGATGTTCCGAACCGGGAAGCTTTTGTCTTCCCTACATAGTAAAATTTGTTAAAATTCTATTACAAATTTATTAAAAATGATACTCATACCTAAATCCACAACAGTGAAGTGCTAATGCACTTATTTGAAAAAATATGCTCAGAAGAGCAAGAAATCTCAATAAAATACATTGAATACATATTTCTAAAAAAATATCCGGATTTATTCCCTTTTTGAGAAACATCTTGTGTGTTTCTGCCATGCACCTGAATGACATTGATCTCTCTGCATCCCCTGAAGTGAAAAGATACAAAAATTATTCATTTGTCCAAACCTACCGATCCATAGAGATCAATGACATTCGCATGCCCACTGGTATCACCGCTGCAGCCGCTCTGTAATAATACTGCTCAATGTCTTTCCCTCCTGATACACACATACAGAAAATGTCATACAAGTGAGCTGACTATATTGTGTCCCCTACAATTCCCTCGTAGACTGTTCTGCTTATACTCAAGTGTAACACATAGCATGTGTTACAGACCACCCATTGCTTATACTGTTCCAGCAAAGACCCAGATTGTAAATGTGTCCATCCATTAGACCTGCGATTAGCCAACTACAAAAAGCCTTTTGATGAAGGGAAATGAATTAGTAGTGGGGATCATGGCTTACGCCTGGAAAATATCCCATAGACGTTGACTTCCTAATTACTCTAAAGTTGAAAGAAGCCATTATTTCCAGGAAACTCCCTGGTCTCTGCTGATGACTTGCAGGTAGGGCTGTTCAGTATATAGTTGGTGGATTTGCTTGGCTGTAATAATGTATGGGGTAGGAATAGAACATCTAGAAATCTCTAGAAACCGGTAATATGCTTTATGTAGGGTCATTCATAAGATTTCCAAATAGACCTTTCCTTTTTTTCAGTGATCCGTTATTTTAGAGAATATAATTTTTTTTTTATCTTTATGCAAATTAGTTATTAAAAACTATTTTTTTAAATATTGCTTATTCCAACTTTGGAAAGTTGGTTTGAACTTAAAGATCTTCATGACCTTTTCCCCTATCCACCGAATAACTTGCTAATCTTTGGTGGGGTTCCTAATGGTCCCTTGTATCATGATAAATAAAATAAAAAGAGCAGCTAGTTGCACATGAGCCCCATGGCCTCTTCATTTGGGGTACAACAGACCCCTGTTGTAATGTTCCAAGGAAGTCTGACCACTTATACCCCCATGATCACCAACTGATTCTCTATTCTGTGGCAAAGGGAAAAATTGAAGGGGTATTTGATTTTGTATAGAACCCCTTTACGAGTGATGAGCCCTGTGAGTCAATGAATGTCAAATTTTGCTTGAAAATGTTTCAAAAATTATACTGGATTGGGGCAGGGAGTTAAAGAGGAAAAGTATTTGTTTTAAAGATCAACTTGATATACAGAACTTGATAAATATCGGGAAAAGGGTATCCATATATATTACGTTCAGCTCCTTGACTAAGAATCTACCCATTGCAAGCATGAGTCAAGAAAGGAATTTTTCCACCTTTTTGGCAAATTTGGTTCCATATAATTGGTTGCCATTTTCAGATCATTGGAAACCACCTCAAACCAGTAGATTAAATTTGAAACCTATCTATCTATCTATCTATCTATCTATCTATCTATCCATCTATTATCTATATATCTATGTATCTAAAGAATGGCTGGATCATTGAACAGGTGGTGTAACTACAAGGGTAGCAGCCATAACCACTACTGCAGGGCCTGACAGTGTCAGGGGGCCCGGCCCCCCAAACTGTCACAGTAACCAATGGAGCATACGCACAACTATATGAATAATATGCTGCACATTGTGCAATATAATATGTATATAACAGTGCACATCTTCCACAGTACACAGCTTAGCTGGCAGCTCAGGTGAGAAATGTTGGGGGGAGGGGATGGCAACACTAGGAATCTATCAGCTTTACTTCTTGACATCTACTCCCCTATGTGTACAGCAGCTAATGAGATGCATGAAGTCATGAGGCCAATCTGTGACCCCTGACCCGCTAGGATAAGAAGACTCCCTAACAGTGAGTACATACCTGTGTGTGTGCTTGAGTGTGCAGCTGTATGTGTGTATACCATGTATACATGGTGTATTTGTGTGTGTGTATGTGCTGTATGTGTGTGCATGCTGTAAATATGTTCTATGTGTGTTTATGGTGTATAAATTCAGTATTTGTGCATGTACATGTTGTATATTTGTACATATGCTGTATTTGTGTGCACTGTATGTATGTGTGTACATTCTGTATGTATGAGTGTATTTACTGTATGTGTGTATATTCTGTATATGTGTACATATGCTGTATGTTTATGCATTGTATATATATGCACACTATGTATGTGTATATATTCTGTATGTATGAGTGCATTTATTGTATGTGTGTATATTCGGTATATGTGCACATATGATATATATACACTATGTATGTTCTGTATGTATGAGTGTATTTACTGTATGTGTGTGTATATGCTGTGTTTCTGCTGTATGTGTGTGTATATGTTGTTTATGTGATAATGTGTGTACAAATATGTATATTTTTTAAGGAAAAGTGGCAGAAGTTTGCTATCGGGCCCAGCTCTCCTATTTACGCCCCTGCAAGTACTGTTAGCTCTTGTGTCACCCATCCTTCCTCATATATGGTAAGCTCTTGTGAGCAGGGCCCTAATTCCCATTGTTTCATCTAACAAGGTTATTGCTCATTAATGTATCTCTATCTATCTACAAGAAGAAAGTCCAAATAATTAGATACCGTATATACTCGTGTATAAGCCGAGTTTTTCAGCACAAAAAATGTGCTGAAAAACGTCCCCTCGGCTTATACACGAGTCAATACTGACTAAAATTGACTAAAAAAATAATAAACTTATATACTCACCCTCCGGTGGCCCCGATGTGCAGCGCTGCTCCCCGATGTCATCGCGGCTCCTCTTCTGGCTTCCCGGCTGTTCTTCTTCCTTCAGCGTGCTGGGCGCCGCCATGCTCTTCTCGCGGGCGGCGCCTAGTATGACGTCAGCAGTAGGCGCTGCCCGCGAGAAGAACATGACGGTGCCCAGCAAGCTGAAGCAAGAATAGGAGCCACAATGACATCGGGGGGGCAGCGCTGCGCATCCGGGCGCACGGTGAGTATATAACTTTATTTTTTTATTCTGCTGGGGGCACGGCTGTATACTACTGGGGGCACGGCTCTATACTACTGGGGGCACGGCTCTATACTACTGGGGGCAGGCTGGGCTGTATACTACTGGGGGCAGGCTGGGCTGTATACTACTGGGGGCTGGCTGGCTATATACTGGGGGGTCTGTGACCAATGCATTTCCCACCCTCGGCTTATACTCGAGTCAATAGGTTTTCCCAGTTTTTGTGGTAAAATTAGGGGTCTCGGCTTATACTCGGGTCGGCTTATACTCGAGTATATACGGTAAATAAGAAATTACTCAATGGGTGCAGGCTACCAAGAATTTGGTCCCAATTCCTTCATACGTAAAAAATGGAAAAAATGAGCAGCACTCCAGGAGTAAAGTGTAAAACAAGTTGTCATCTCCTTTATTCCATGAATGGCAATAGCAACGTTTCGGCTTTTCAAGCCATAGATATCTATCCGTCATATTCTACAGTCTATATCAAATATCTCCTTATAACAAACTATATTTTTCACCGCATCATTTTCTAATTCCTCCGTTGTAGTAAGTCACATGATGCTAGATCTTATTTCTAGCACAATCCCCAAAGACTTCACATGACGGAGTCGGAATATGTGCGTCTGAGACAAAGAGTGAAACTTGGTTTTACTGAATAAGTTGATTTAGTAGTTTTTACCCTGCAAATTCCTTGCTTGCCTGAGGCAAGCACTGCATGTTCTGTATGTGTCATATCGCGTTGTCACCGCAGTCTGTGTTGTTCCCTGTCAGAAAAAGACCATTTAACACAGCATGGGTGGGTTGTAGGAAACGGAAAAAGAAATGTTCTGTGTTATTTTTTATTTTTTTTAGATGGACGGAGACATGGAAAAAAGCTCTCTCCGACAACTTTTTTAAAATGTTTTTTTTTTTACTAGTCCCACTAAGTTTGATTTCTTTAAGCAAGCGACGTGGTGTCTACATTTCTCTCTTGTCAGTTTCCTGACTCAGTCTGAAGGATTTGCAGAAATGAAATGGGCAACGGTGAGAGGCAACAATTAACATATGGCCATCAATCACCAAGAAAGGAATTTGGCAGGAGTGACATCTTCACTCATTATAATATTGCTTACTTCCAGGGAGGTCTCCGCAGCTGACTCCATTATGTAATGCAAACTTTCCGATGAAATGTGTAATTAAAAATAAAAAAATATATATGGTCTTGGTAGAATTTGGTGTGATAAATGCCATGGGTAGAATGCAAATATGTTTTTTAGATTTCTTGTAGGTACTTGGTGTTAAGGGGGCTGCCTTTCAAGGTAGCAAAAGGAGGCATTGTTTTCCATTTAACACCTATGAGAACATATTTGCATTCTTCCCAGAATCCCCTAGTGGAGCATCTATGGCTTTAGGACTCCACACGCCTTTAAGGTGGCCTTAATTGGCAATCTCTCCATAAGCAGAACACCTACTGTCTGATCCTGATTAATGCCATGTAAACTATATCTACAGTTATCGTTAAAGTGAAGCTCTACCTTAAAGCCCTCATTGTATAGAAATGTTTTGATCACCAATAAGTTTCCGTAAAGTCTTGGCATTGCTACGCTCCTATATAATTTACTTATGTAAATCTGAGATGTCCAAGTTCAAGCCCAAACTAGGCTCATTATCAATGGCTGATGGAGAGCCCTTTATGAGCTTGAAAAAACACATCTCCGATGTAGGCTGCATTCATATGAACGTGTGATTTCTCCAGTCCTGTATTTCCGTTCTGTATGGATCCATATACACACATCAATTTTCATCCGTATGTGCACTTATGTCACTGTATCCGCACCATATTCGTACTAAATATGGCGTGCTGGTAAATGATGGATGGCTGACTATTGGCTGTCTGACACAATGCATCTCCCACTGGTTCTGGAAACTGCACCTATATACAGCAGCATACGGTGCATACATATTTAACAAAAATGCAGCATATTTTTAGCCCATATTTTTTATGTTCAGATTAACTTCTATGGGCTATACAGAACGAAAATATGGTGGACATGCTCTATATTTTTATAAAATGTTCTTTTTGGAATTTTTTTTTTTTTACTGTAATTAGAGGGCGTCATGCTGAGAATATGGAAAGACTGCAGCTTTCAAAGGAGGCACAGACACAGGTACATATAAATAAGGAGACATGTCTAATAGAGGAGATTTATTGAAAAGGGCCATCCCCTTTATTTGTCACGTTGACTCACTTTCTCTTTTCTCTTTATAATATAATGAACAACCCCTTTAATTAATCATTTTATCCCTTTTAAGAATGGCTCCCCCCCATTCCTTCGAATAGATCAGTGGGGGTGAACCTAAGTCACAGGGTCCAGAGGTGGCCCTCAGAGCCAGGAGCATGATTTGGAGAGGCAGAGCCCCATAGCACACTTCTAAATGGAGCCCCCAACCCCTTAGAATATATACATTTGTGTACTCACACATTTATACACTTACACAGATCTGTCCCAGTAGCTGCTGACCCCATGGGAGAAGGGGGAGGTACTCAGCAGGAAATACAGATGTGAAATCCCTAGTCCTGTAGTTCTGCTGTCCCCTCTCCCCTAACATTTGTTATATGCGCTGCCGATTCATGCTGATGCTGATGCGCTGCCGATTCCATGTATACTGTGGAAGATGTGACCTGTTATATACATATTATGCTGTACAATGTGCAGCATAATATGTATATAATGGTGGAACCACTTCACTCTTTAGTGTGTCAGCTTAGATGCTGGGGCCCCCTGACACTGCAAGCGCCATAGCAGCTGCTATGGCTGCTACCACTGTGGTTATGCCCCTGCTCAGAGCTCTTTCTGTGGGCCCCCAATCTATCAACCAAGCACAAAGTTCACCCGGCAGCACTCAAAGAATCTTTCTACAGTCCGAGGTAACTCAGGATATTCTCCTCTCAAAGCTATTTAAAAGAGACACAACCTTGGCTGTTTGGGCCTGCATGATAATCGAGGCAGGATTATCTTTGGAGGTCCTTCTGCTGCTTCCATGTTTCTTACTTTATATGGGGTCCTTGGAAAGAAGATACAATGATTGTCCAAATTTGCACTTCTTCTTTCAATTGTTTTGGTGTCCGAAACAAGTGAAAGTTGTGGCATAACAGATAGCAATAAATAGATAAAAATAAATGTCCGCCAATATCTTCTGGTATATTTTCCCTCTTTTCTACTATGTGATAACAATTTACCTTTATTTTGCTTTAACCAATTTTATCTACAAAATGTATATAGTTCTTCCTAATTCAAGTTAGGTACCCAGTAGTGTCACATGCCCTAATTGCTGGACTCTGATTGGTCAACACTAGCTGTAACAGTCAAACCATGGCAAACCAAACTGAGTCAACAAAGTACTATGTCATGGAAAATATAGCATCTCAGTAACTACTTCTAACTGGGTACCAAATAATCTGTTGCAGTACTATCTCATCATATGTCTAGCGGCCCCATTCTGTTGGCAGGGGTTCAAAGAAGTAGGAGTGGCCATGTGATATGGGTGGAGTTAACAAATTCCACAGATAGATGGTCTTTATCAACATGTACAGTGCAGAGAATGAAAAGACTGATACTGCCTCCCTTATATAGGAATAAAACTACTAAATCACTTTTAGTGATAGAATACACAACATAATACTGCCTTCTATATACTAAAAACTATTACAATACCTCCTCCCCTATATACAATAATATTTTATAATAGTACTATAATACTGCCCCTATGTATAAGAATATAACTACTATAATACTGCCCCCTATGTACAAGAATATAACTACTATAATATTGCCCCTATGTACAAGAATATAACTACTATAACATTGCTCCTATTTACAAAAATACAACTACTATAATACTGCCCCTTATGTACAAGAATATAACTACTATAATACTGTCCCCTATGTACAGGAATATAACTACTATAATACTGTCCCCTATGTACAAGAATATAACTACTATAATACTGCCCCCTATGTACAAGAATATAACTACTATAACATTGCTCCTATTTACAAAAATATAACTAATATAATACTGCTTTCTATACAAAAAAATATAACTACTATACTACTGTCCCCTACATACAAGAATATAACTACTATAATACTGCCCCCTATGTACAAGACTATAACTACTTTATACTGCCCCCTATGTACAGGAATATAACTACTATAATACTGCCCCCTATGTACAGGAATATAACTACTATAATACTGCCCCCTATGTACAAGATATACTCTATAAAACATTGCTCCTATTTACAAAATATAACTAATATAATACTGCTTTCTATAACAAAAAATAATACTATAATACTGTCCCCTACACAAAATATAACTACTATAATACTGCCCCCTATGTACAAACTATAACTACTATTTTATCGGCCCCCTATGTACAGGAATATAACTACTATAATACTGCCCCCTATGTACAAGAATATAACTACTATAACATTGCCCCCTATGTACAAGAATATAACTACTATAACACTGCCCCCTATGTACAGGAATATAAACACTACTTAAATACTGCCCACTATGTACAAGACTATAACTACTTTATACTGCCCCCTATGTACAGGAAGAATAACTAATAAATACTGCCCTATGTACAGGAATATAACTACTATAATACTGCCCCCTATGTACAGGAATATAACTACTATAATACATAGAAAAAGGAAAAACAAAATTCTGGTAACGGCTCACCCTTTTGTTGTAGTTGGTTGTAGTGGAGATTCAAGGCCAGGTGCACGGTATAATCCCATTCACTGTTCCGGTAATCCACAGTGGTGTATCATAGGAGTCAAAGGAAGAAGAGGAAAATCGGGAAACCGGCACTCATGAAAAAAGTCCAAGGGTAAGCGACTATTTAAAAACATGTGGAAGCATTTATTTAGAAAAATATTTTAAAACACTGCTGAATAGCATGGAAAACATGGACACAGCAATAGACAGTGTGACACGGAAAAAAAAAAAAAAAAAAAGGGGGGGGGGATAGCAAAGGTAACGCGTTTCGGACTCTATTGGGGGGATCTCAGTCCTTAGTCATACCTAGTTTGCTTGTGGTCCTCACCTAGGTTAAATAGTGTTAGCACAGGTGTGCATGAGTGGATTTCCTGCATGGAACCACGCCTCCACAAAGGTGGGGGGGAGAGATTTTTTCGTGAATGGCAACTTGTATGAGACAATACGTGACATGCCTAGATGTACTAGTAAAAATATAATAGGTCATGTCTGTGATTGAGACCCTTTGGATAACGAGTATCAAGATTTAAGATCCAATATGCCTTTTGAAAGGAGAAGTTTCTTCCAATCGCCTCCTCTAGGGGGCGAACTTGTTCCATAGCAATAACTTGCATGCTGCTGGTGTTGCCAGCATGAACTTCTTTAAAGTGTTTAGACACCGTTTTGGGGGTTTCTTCCAATTGCTTTGTCGTTTTTGGAACAGTATGATTATTGGGATGTCTTTCTGTATCTGAAACGTCAGTATTGGGTTCTGAATCGCATTCAGAAGATGAGAAGGTAACTTTTGGTTTTAGTTTCTATTCTTAGGTTTCGTCTAAGTATGGATTTGTATCTGGATTGTCCCGTTTTGAGATACACTTGATTGGAGGAATAGCCTCCAGGTCTCTATTGAATTTGTCTTTTTTAGTGCTGGTGATTTGGGTTTCTAGATCATTCAATTTTTTCTCTAGCTTTTGGTGTGCAAGGGCATAATATTCAGATGCTGAAAAAGGTTGTAACTGGCTCTGTATTAGATCGATTTCTTCTTGCAGACTTTTTAGTTGTTCTTGTTCGCTTTGTACTATTAACGCCATGAGTTGCAAGGAGCAATTTGATAAAATCTTGTTCCATTGAACTTCAAATTCTCTTTTTGAGTTGTGGATGGAAACTTCTTAATACGAAGCCCCCGTGGTATCATGTCCTGGAGATGTAGTTTTGTAGTGTAGTACAGTCCCACCACAGGTTAATTGATTTACTGACAAATCTTCTAGTTGTGTAAGAGATTGCGCATAAGGAAATCAGAGTCTTGATTTGGATCAGTCCGTGAAAAAAGTTCAAGCGCTTTATTTAAGCGTGTTGGGGTATCCAAAGGAGGTACGATGGTGTAGCCACCGCACTGCTACCTGCTGTGTCCATGGTATGTCGTATCTTACCCAGTGGAATAAAAGTGAAAAAATGGAAGAAAATTTCTTGTTTTTTATTTTTTGTTTACATCAAGTTTGTTTAAGTAAACATAAGATAAACATGTTAACTGGCCAACTCAAAATTGTATCTGGTTCTGATTCTTTACTGCATATTGTATGCAACAGCCCTTAAGTTGTGTGCACTTTAGACACTTGTGAAAACAGTCATATGTTGATGGCTAGGGGCTTAGTTATTTGGGGAGCACGTAAAACCAATACGGTCAATATTATACATAGAAAAAGGAAAAACAAATTAGGTCTTTAAAGTGTTTAGACACCCCTGAGAGGTTCCGGGTGCTGGAAATGGTTTTGGGGTTTGCTGCTGTTATCCTGCTCTGCAGCTTTATGTGCACATGGGAAAAGCATTTTGGTATGGAGGGCTATATCAAGACCCAATTCATAGCAGAACCACAGGCCACAAAGGTTAGCAATGTCATCTTGATCACACCAGAAAGCTAAATGGTTTTGGTTCACTGTTAATCTCTCCTTGATGTCCTCTCTTGACCCATCTGTTAAGACTGGAGTAAAGGCCTCAGCAGTTTAGACTAGGACCTTAGAAATATCACGCAAAAATCTGTGGCCAGCATAGAGAAGCATATTTGTTCTGTTTGTGGTTGTCAAATTATCATGCGAGGTTAAATAAAAAGGCCCGACGAGAATATAAAATTAATCAATTGGATATTTCTACCAAAAAGATTGTGCCGTTCAGTTGAAAACTCTTAATTAGCCGCCTTTGTAGAATGCCTATACAGAAAAACGGAAAGAAAAGCAAATGACATTGTTTGCATTGTATAGAAAGGAAAGATTCTCACCTAGAGAATCTAGTAGTTTGCCTTTATAATGGCTCTTCAGTAATCAGCCACACATGGAGATATTTTGGGGGTGGGTACAATTTTTTAGTACCAAGTTTATGGGATGCCATAGTTGCTTTGAACTTGGAGACTAGCGATGAGCCAGTGTATGAAGGGAGATGGGCATGTATAGTTAGAATAACTTAGTGTGTCATTTAGTCCTGAAATAAGATTTATGGGCTACTAGTAATCTACATTGTCAGGATCAGTTGGTAGTTGGACTCTTGTACCATGGACAGATGACCGAGCTGACACCTGGGAGCGGAGTTTTTGAGTGGTGCCAGATTTTCACAGGAGCCCGCCGAAAGGTAGGTTGGACTTGATGTCATGTGGTACCTCAAGGTCGCTCCACGAGGGGTGACTTTGTCCGATGGTTGGGCCATGGCGAAAGTGTAGTTCGATAGAATTGTAAGCAAATTGTAGTCAGAGACATGCCAGGAGTCAAGACTGCGGCAGCACAGGATCAGAGTTTGGGATACGTGAGCAGAAGGTCAGGGCAGCAGGCCAAGGAGCTAGTCAGAGGACGGAACGTGCGTTGGTCACATGGAATCACCACAGATCACAGAGCATAGGAACACACTTACATATAAGGCCACAAAGTTCAGCGGGCACAAGGAAAGATTGTGGCTATTATTGCCAAGGGCCAGCCGCATTAGGGGGCAATTGTGACCTGTTAAATTTCCTAGAGAGCCGGTGGCACGCACCCTGCGAGCTAGGGACATGGATATGACGTGACCGGGACGAGTGGGACTCGGGCTATGAGGTGACGTAGTGAGCCTGCCGCAAGACCTGAGGGACAGAGGAGCAATGCTATGCGCTTGGGACCAAAAGGGGGTGGGAGAAGAGGTCGCCAGGAGCACCTGTGATAGCACCACAACCTATAATTACTAAGGGCATGGTACCGAGTATTTAGCTGAGACCATTGCCATGACGAGGGGGCATCTCTACCCATAAATGAAAGACTCTATACCATAGATAAAGACCTGTACTTTTTAGACTGTAGGACACGAAAGATGAACTAATTCTTTCAGTCTCTTCGACACATGTTAGCTTTAGTTGTGAAGCCCGGACGAGTTCAAGAGGGGGCCTGGATACCATGATGAAAGCAAAAGAATCAGTGTCTTCTGGAAACAAAATTTATGGGACATTAATAAGGGAGTTATTCGAAGTGTCTTTGTGCAGAGTCGGAAGGAAATGTTTTTAGTTTCTATGGCTGTTTGGCATCTGCATTTTAGGATTTTCTTTCCTTCCTTATATCTAAACTTTAGGATTGAAGGTTTAGCACTTGTTGGAACTGTGTGTTTTTATTTAACTTTTTGGAGAAGATACTGTAATATAGCAGTCTTAATTTGTTGCCTACCTTTCCAAGTTTCTTGTGTGTCCAGAAATTTAATCTTCCTAGTGAAACTAAATAAGAAGTCCAGCCAACTTTTTTTTAAATTGAGTCCTCCACCCACCCCTGGCATAGCATTCCTGCTTCGGCCTTCCATGGCCACTGCTGTTCTGGGGTTTTTGGAACCTTTTCCACATATGGGAGAAGAATACCTAGACAATTTTGGTGGCTAGTGTTAACTCACATCAACCATTGATTGACTTCATAGTAAGTTCCAGTATGTTGGATGAGACAGAAGTTAAGAGAAATAAGGACTGAAACTGAGAACTTTAGAGAAATAAGGATTGAGAACTGTCAATCTGTGGAATAGCCTGCTCAGGCGCTGAGAACTAGAGAAGAGGTATTAGAGAAGAGTTAAGAGAAATAAGGACTGAGAACTGAGAACTTAGAGAAATAAGGATGTAGAGACTGTTAATCTGTGGAATAGACCTGCCTCAGGCGCTGGTCACAGCAGGGACAGCAGAGAGCTTCAGGAAGGGTCTAGATGCCTTTTTACACCTAAATAACATTGATGGTTAGTGTTATATAGGAATTGTTTCCCCTAAATTCCTTCCTCATGCACATGTCCCTTCCCTTCCTGGTTGAACTTGATGGACAATGGTCTTTTTCAACCATTAAATACATGATACTATCAAACTATGATATTCTACCTAGCATTTATCCCAAAGTAGAGTAGAGTTAGTAGGGGTTAGCCTAAGTTCAAACTATAGAATAATCTTCTGGTCTCAACTAAATAGAGTGTTCAGCCAATCATTATTTTATTTGAATGGAGGCCTCCAACCATCCCTGGCCAGCGTTCCTGCTTCGGCACTCCCATGGCCACGTGCTGACTCTGGGTTTTTGAAACCTTTTCACATAAAGGGCAAAACGTGTATGACAATTATGTTGGCAGTGGTAACTCACATCAACCACAGAGTAAGTTCCCTGTATGTTGAGATAGAACAAGAAGTGAGATGAATGGGGACTGTACTACTCTACCTAGTCACTTATCTCAAAGTAGTGAGTTAGTGTAGTAGGGGGTAACCTAAATTTTAAACAATAGAATGAGGATGTTAGTACTTGCACTCATGGCATCTTGTAAAAGCTTTTCTCTTCACAGCTAGTTATAGATTGAAACCTTTAAGACCTCATGTAAAATAGTCTCTATAAGCCATACATCTTTATAATGTTCCCCAATTACTACTACAGATGTCTAATTGGAAACCATTTACAAAGATTTAGCCTACAATTACCGATTCTTTGTTATCCGGACAAGTAACTGAATATGCTTTATGTCACTCCTGATAACCGTGTAATAAAAGTTGCTGATGCATTTTTATCTATGTGATTTTTTTTTTCACATTTGGAACTTCAACGTCAGGTGACAGGTCTAGTCGAAATCTGGGAATAGCACATACAAATTCTAAATGCTAGTAAGCTAATGAATTTAATGATTTGACTTTTGATGCGATATTCATTTAGAACGAAAAAGTTGTAAAACAATGAAATCTGAAATTCACTTTTATAAAATGAAAGGCTAACTTATTAAACGCATTATAGAATACTCATCACATTAAAGGGTTTTTTGATTACCATGTTGAAGCCCAATTTCGCCTTCTTTCTGGGTCCTTCT
This sequence comes from Engystomops pustulosus, assembly GCA_019512145.1. Lineage (NCBI taxonomy): Eukaryota > Metazoa > Chordata > Amphibia > Anura > Leptodactylidae > Engystomops > Engystomops pustulosus. Next base: position 199,761,192 of record CM033644.1, read on the forward strand.
CGATACCCAGGTTAGGGAATATGGTGGACGGGATTAGAGGGGGCTGTGAGCCATTAATAGATGCAGATGTCGTCTTGGGTACTCACTTGGCAACTACTGATTTTATCCGCCAGAAGCCGCAGGACATGGGATGTCACAGGAAGTCTGAGTCTTGCTTCCCTTATGTGGTACACAAGTAATTATTAGGGTTTTAAATTTATCCATGGTAAAGTTTTGCTATAACGGCAAACTTAAAGGTTGTGTCCCCCATTCAAATATGTAACACACCCCACAATTATAATGTATTGTATTTGGTAATGGTATCTTCATAGTAGATAGGCAATTAATGAAACATCTAGGGTCCTGGGCTTAATGTGACTGCCTCTTCTGGTTTTGACATTCTGGAAAAGGGTTGGGAGTTTTTGTGGAATATCCTCAAGACTATCGCCAATGGGCCCGCTGTGGCAAGAAAACAGTCTGATGGATGTGAAAATGTAAAAGCTGTATCCTGTTGAAATTCATACCTGGGTTCAACCTTGATGTAGACCAGCCTTAGACTCCTCTGGAGAGCGTCCTTTTTTGAACGTCTCAGGAAGTGCCAAGTTATCTGTCCGTAATTTATAATCCCTTTTAAAACCTCTCTCTTGAAAGTACCTACTCATTTACTCTAAGATGGGAAAAATGTTGAAACCCAACAATGGCAAGAAGATTTGCGGTCCGTGTTCTAATGATCCCACTGTATTAAATCATCTGGATGCCTCCACAATTTTGTGCGATGTTCTACAGTTTTTTTAATTTTGCAGTCCTCTCTGCGTTATTTATTTTTTTCCACTTTATCCCCCCCCTCCTTTTCCCCATCCTCCATACTTCTTTTGAAGCTTTCCAAACCACACTGAAGAAAGCTTACTGTGGATGTTCCGAACGCGGAGAGCTTTGTCTTCCCTACATAGTAAATTGTTAAAATTCTATTACAAATTTATTAAAAATGATACTCATACCTAAATCCACAACAGTGAAGTGCTAATGCACTTTTTGAAAAAATATGCTCAGAAAGCAGAAGAATCTCATAAAATACATTGAATACATCTTTCTAAAAAATATCCGGATTTATTCCCTTTTTGAGAAACATCTTGTGTGTTTCTGCCATGCACCTGATGACATTGATCTCTCGATCCCCTGAAGTGAAAAATACAAAAATTTTCATTTGTCCAAAACCTACCGATCCAATAGAGATCATTTTACGGACCATATGTGTTTCTTTCAAGGTGGATGCCCACTGTATCACCGTGCAGCCGCTCTGTAATAATAGCTCAATGTCTTTCCCTCCTGATACACACATACAGAAAATGTATACAAGTGAGTGACTATATTGTGTCCCCTCAATTCCCTCGTAGACTGTTTGCTTATACTCAAGTGTACACATAGCATGTGTTACAGACCACCATTGCTAATCTGTTCCAGCAAAGACCCAGATTGTAAATGTGTCCATCCATTAGACCTGCGATTAGCCAACTACAAAAAGCCTTTTGATGAAGGGAATGAATTAGTAGTGGGGATCAGTGCTTACGCCTGGAAAATATCCCATAGACGTTGACTTCCTAATTACTCTAAAGTTTGAAAGAAGCCATATTTTCCAGGAAACTCCTGTGGTCTCTGCTGATGACTTGCAGGTAGGGTGTTCAGTATATAGTTGGTGGATTTGCTTGGCTGTAATAATGTATGGTGTAGGAATAGACAATCATTAGAAATCTCTAGAAACGGTACTATGCTTTATTAGGGTATTACATAAGATTTCAAATAGACCTTTCCTTTTTTTCAGTGATCCGTTATTTTAGAGAATATAATTTTTTTTTTATCTTTATGCAAATTAGTTATTTTAAAACTATTTTTTTTAAATATGCATTATTCCACTTTGGAAAGTTGGTTTGAACTTAAAGATCTTCTGACCTTTTCCCCTATCCACCGAATAACTTGCTAATCTTTGGTTGGGGTTCAATGGTCCCTTGTATCATGATAAATAAATAAAAGAGCAGCTAGTTGCACATGAGCCCCATGTGCCTCTTCATGGGGTACAACAGACCCCTGTTGTAATGTTCCAAGAAGTCTGACCACTTATACCCCATGATCACCAACTGATTCTCTATTCTGTGGCAAAGGGAAAAATTGAAGGGGTGTATTTGATTTTGATAGAACCCTTCTACAGTGATTGAGTCCTGTGAGCATAATGAATGTCAAAATTTCTGCTTGAAATAGTTTCAAATTAACTGGATTGGGGCAGGGAGTTAAGAGGAAAAGTATTTTTTAAAGATCAACTTGATATACAGAACTGATAAATATGGGGAAAAGGGTATCCATATATATTACGTTCAGCTCCTTGAACTAAGAATCTACCCATTGCAAGCATGAGTCAAGAAGAGGAATTTTTTTTCCACCTTTTTGGCAATTTGGTTCCATATAATTGGTTGCCATTTTAGATCATTGATGGAAACCACCTCAAACCAGTTAAGATTAAATTTGAAACTATCAATCTATAGCTATCTATCATCTATCTATCTATCTATCCATCTATTATCTATATCACTGTATCTAAGATGCACTGATCATGAAGTGTAAGGCGTAGACGATAAGCCAGTGGTATCGGACAAGTAGTTCATTTGAGTGTGACAGCAGGTGCGTCATAACCACTACTTGCAGGGCTGACAGTGTCAGGGGGCCCGGCCCCCCAAACTGTCACAGTAACCAATGGAGCATACGACAACTATATGAATAATATGCTGCACATTGTGCAATATAATATGTATATAACAGTGACATCTTCCACAGTACAGCCTTAGCTGGCACGCTCAGGTGAGAAATGTTGGGGAGGGGATGGCAACATCATGGAATCTATTCGATTTACTTCTTGACATCTACTCCCCTATGTGTACAGCAGCTAATGAGATAGAGATGCAAGATCATGAGGCCATACTGTGACGCGCCCTGACCCGCTAGGAAAGAAGACTCCTAACAGTGAGTACATACCTGTGGTTGTGTGAGTTGAGTGTGCAGCTGTATGTGTGTATACCATGTTACAGTGTTGTATTTGTGTGTTGTATGTGCGTTGTATGTGTGTGCATGCTGTAAATATGTTCTTGTGTGTTTTATGGTGTATAATTCAGTATTTGGCATGTCATGTTTTAGTATTTGTACATATGCTGTATTTGTGTGCACTGTAGTATGTGGTACATTCTGTATGTATGAGTGTATTTATGTATGTGTGTATATTCTGTATATGTGTACATAGCTGAGTTGTTTATGCATTGTATATGATGCAATATGTATGTGTATATATTCTGTATGTATGAGTTGCATTTATTGTATGTGTGTATATTCGGTATATTGATGCACATATGATATATATACCTATGTATGTTCTGTATGTATGAGTTATTACTGTATGTGTGTTGTATATCTGTGTTTCTGCTGTATGTGTGTGTATATGTTGTTTATGTGATAATTGTGTGTACAAATATGTAATTTTTTAAGGAAAAGCGGCAGAGAGTTTGCTATCGGGCAGCTCTCCTATTTACGCCCCTGCAAGTACTGTTAGCTCTTGTGTCACACCTTCCTCATATATGGTAAGCTCTTGTGAGCAGGGCCCTAATTCCCATTGTTTCATCTAACAAGGTTATTGCTCATTAATGTATCTCTATCTATCTACAAAAGAAAGTCCAAATAATTAGATCCGTATTACTCGTGTATAAGCCGAGTTTTTCAGCACAAAAAATGTGCTGAAAAACGTCCCCTCGGCTATACACGAGTCAATACTGACTAAAATTGACTAAAAAAATAATAAACTTATATACTCACCCTCGGTGCCCCGATGTGCAGCGCTGCTCCCCGATGTCAGCGGCTCCTCTTCGCTCCCGGCTGTTCTGTCTTCCTTCAGCGTGCTGGGCGCGCCAGCTCTTTCGCGGGCGGCGCTAGTATGCTCAGCAGTGAGGTGCTGCCCGCGAGAGACAAACATGACGGTGCCAGCAAGCTGAAGCAAGAATAGGAGCCACAAATGACATCGGGGGGGCAGCGCTGCGCATCCGGGCGCACGGTGAGTATATAACTTTATTTTTTTTTCTGCTGGGGGCACGGTGGATACTACGGGGCACGGCTCTTATACTACTGGGGGCACGGCTCTATACTATGGGGGCAGGCTGGGCTGTATACTACTGGGGGCCAGGCTGGGCTGTATACTACTGGGGGCTGGCTGGCTATATACTGGGGGGGTCTGTGACCAATGCATTTCCCACCCTCGGCTTATACTCGAGTCAATAGGTTTTCCCAGTTTTTTGTGGTAAAATTAGGGGTCTCGGCTTATACTGGGTCGGCTTATACTCGAGTATATACGGTAAATAAGAAATTACTCAATGGGTGCAGGCTACCAAGAATTTGGTCCCATTCCTTCTACGTAAAAAATGGAAAAATGAGCAGCACTCCCGGAGGTAAAGTGTAAAACAAGTTGTCATCTCCTTTATTCCATGAATGGCAATAGCAACGTTTCGGCTTTTCAAGCCCTAGATATCTATCCGTCTATATTCTACAGTCTATATCAAATATCTCCTTATAACAAACTATATTTTTCACCGCATCATTTTCTAATTCCTCCGTTTGTAGTAAGTCACATGATGCTAGATCTTATTTCTAGCACAATCCCCAAAGACTTCACATGACGGAGTCGGAATATGTGCGTCTGAGACAAAGAGTGAAACTTGGTTTTACTGAATAAGTTGATTTAGTAGTTTTACCCTGCAAATTCCTTGCTTGCCTGAGGCAAGCACTGCATGTTCTGTATGTGTCATATCGCGTTGTCACCGCAGTCTGTGTTGTCCCTGTCAGAAAAAGACCATTTAACACAGCATGGGTGGGTTGTAGGAAACGGAAAAAGAAAGTTTCTGTGTATTTTTATTTTTTTTAGAGGACGGAGACATGGAAAAAAGCTCTCTCCGACAACTTTTTTAAAATGTTTTTTTTTTACTAGTCCCACTAAGTTTGATTTCTTTAAGCAAGCGACGTGGTGTCTACATTTCTCTTGTCAGTTTCCTGACTCAGTCTGAAGGATTTGCGAGAAATGAAATGGGCAACGGTGAGAGGCAACAATAACATATGGCCATCAATCACCAAGAAAGGAATTTGGCAGGAGTGACATCTTCACTCATTATAATATTGCTTACTTCCAGGGAGGCTCCGCAGCTGACTCCATTATGTAATGCAAAACTTTCCGATAAATGTTGTAATTAAAAATAAAAAAATATATATGGTCTTTGTTAGAATTTGGTGTGATAAATGCCATGGGTAGAATGCAAATATGTTTTTTAGATTTCTTGTAGGTATTGGTGTTAAGGGGGGCTGCCTTCAAGGTAGCAAAAGGAGGCATTGTTTTCCATTTAACACCCTATGAGAACATTTTGCATTCTCCCAGAATCCCCTAGTGGAGCATCTATGGCTTTAGGACTCCACACGCCTTTAAGGTGGCCTTAATTGGCAATCTCTCCATAAGCAGAACACCTACTGTCTGATCCTGATTAATGCCATGTAAACTATATCTACAGTTACGTTAAAGTGAAGCTCTACCTTAAAGCCCTCATTGTTATGAAATGTTTTGATCACAATAAGTTTGTAAAGGTTTGGCATTGCTACGCCTATATAATTTACTTATGTAAAACTGAGATGTCCAAGTTCAAGCCCAAACAGGCTCATTATCAATGGCTGATGGAGAGCCCTTTTGACTTGAAAAAACACATCTCCGATGTGGCTGCATTCATATGAACGTGTGATTTCTCCAGTCCTGTATTTCCGTTCTGTATGGATCCAATACCACATCAATTTTTCATCCGTTATGTGCACTTATGTCACTGTATCCGCACCAATTCGTACTAAATATGGCGTGCTGGTAAAAGATGGATGGCTGACTATTGGCTGTCTGACACAATGCATCTCCCACTGGTTCTGGAACTGCACCTATATACAGCAGATACGGTGCATACATATTTAACAAAAATGCAGCATATTTTTAGCCCATATTTTTATGTTCAGATTAACTTCTATGGGCTATACAGAACGAAAATATGGTGGACATGCTCTATTTTTTTAAAATGTTCTTTTTGGAATTTTTTTTTTTTACTGTTAATTAGAGGGCGTCATGCTGAGAATATGGAAAGACTTGCAGCTTTCAAGAGAGGCACAGACACAGGTACAGTATATAAATAAGGAGACATGTCTAATAGAGGAGATTTATTGAAAAGGGCCATCCCTTATTTGTCACGTTGACTCACTTTCTCTTTTCTCTTTATAATATAATGAACAACCCCTTTAATTAATCATTTTATCCCTTTTTAAGAATGGCTCCCCCCATTCCTTCGAATAGATCAGTGGGGTGAACCTAAGTCACAGGGTCCAGAGGTGGCCCTCAGAGCAGGAGCATGATTTGGAGAGGGCAGAGCCCATAGCACATTCTAAAGGAGCCCCCAACCCCTTAGAATATATACATTTGTGTACTCACACATTTACACTTACACAGATTCTCCCAGTAGCTGCTGACCCCATGGGAGAAGGGGGAGGTACTCAGCAGGAAAACAGATGTGAAATCCCTAGTCCTGTAGTTCTGCTGTCCCCTCTCCCTAACATTGTATATGCGCTGCCGATTCATGCTGATGCTGATGCGCTGCCGATTCCATGTATACTGTGGAAGATGTGACCTGTTATATACATATTATGCTGTACAATGTGCAGCTAATATGTATATAATGGGTAACCACTTCACTCTTAGTGTGTCAGCTTAGATGCTGGGGCCCCCTGACACTGCAAGCGCCATAGCAGCTGCTATGGCTGTACCATGTGGTTATGCCCCTGCTCAGAGTCTTTTCGTGGGCCCCCAATCTATCAACCAAGCACAAATTCACCCGGCAGCACTCAAAGAATCTTTCTACAGTCGAGGTAACTCAGGAATTCTCCTCTCAAAGCTATTAAAGAGACACAACCTTGGCTGTTTGGGCCTGCATGATAATCGAGGCGGATATCTTTGGAGGTCCTTTCTGCGGTTTCCATGTTCTTACTTTTATATGGGGTCCTTGGAAAGAAGATACAATGATTGTCCAATTTGCACTTCTTCTTTCAATGTTTTGTGTTGTGTCGAAACAAGTGAAAGTTGTGGGATAACAGATAGCAATAAATAGATAAAAATAAATGTCCGCCAATCTTCTGGTATTTTTCCCTCTTTTCTACTATGTGATAACAATTTACCTTATTTTTTGCTTTAACCAATTTTATCTACAAAATGTATATAGTTCTTCCTAATTCAAGTTAGGTACCAGTAGTGTCACATGCCCTAATTGCTGGACTCTGATTGGTCAACACTAGCTTGTAACAGTCAAACCCTGGCAAACCACTGAGTCAACAAAGTACTATGTCATGAGAAATATAGCATCTCAGTAACTACTTCTAACTGGGTACCAAATAATCTGTTGCAGTACTATCTCATCATATGTCTAGCGGCCCCATTCTGTTGGCAGGGGTTCAAGAGTAGGAGTGGCATGTGTGATGGGTGGAGTAGTTAACAAATTCCACAGAGATGGTCGTTTATCAACATGTACAGTGCAGAGAATGAAAAGACTGATCGCCTCCCTTATATAGGAATAAACTACTAAATCACTTTTAGTGATAGAATACACAACTAATACTGCCTTCTATATACTAAAAACTATTACAATACCTCCTCCCCTATATACAATAATATATTTTTAAATAGTACTATAATAGCCCCCTATTATAAGAATATAACTACTATAATACTGCCCCCTATGTACTAAGAATATAACACATATATTGCCCCTATGTACAAGAATATAACTCACTATAACATTGCTCCTATTTACAAAAATACAACTACTATAATACTGCCCCTATGATACAAGATATAACTACTATAATACTGTCCCCTATGTACAGGAATATAACTACTATAATACTGTCCCCTATGTACAAGAATATAACTACTATAATACTGCCCCCTATGTACAAGAATATAACTACTATAACATTGCTCCTATTTACAAAAATATAACTAATATAATACTGCTTTCTATACAAAAAAATATAATAACTATACTACTGTCCCCTACATACAAGAATATAACTACTATAATACTCCCCTATGTACAAGACATAAACTCTTATACTGCCCCCCATGTACAGGAATATAACTACTATATAACTGCCCCCTATGTACAGAGATATAACTACTATAATACTGCCCCCTTGTACAAGAATATAAACTACATAACATTGCTCCTATTTACAAAAATATAACTAATATAATACTGCTTTCTATACAAAAAAATATAACTACTATAATACTGGCCCCTACATACAAGAATATAACTACTATATACTGCCCCCTATGTACAAGACTATAAACTACTTTATACTGCCCCTATGTACAGGAATATAACTACTATAATACTGCCCCCTATGTACAGGAATATAACTACTATAATACTGCCCCCTATGTACAAGACTATAACTACTTTATACTGCCCCCTATGTACAGGAATATAACTACTATAATACTGCCCCTATGTACAGGAATATAACTACTATAATACTGCCCTATGTACAGGAATATAACTACTATAACATAGAAAAAGGAAAACAAATTTGTGGTAACGGCTCACCCTTTTGTTGTAGTTGGTTGTAGTGGAGATTCAAGGCCAGGTGCACGGTAAAATCCCTTTCACTGTTCGGTAATCCACAGTGGTGATCATAGGAATCAAAAAAAAGAAGAGGAAAATCGGGAAACCGGCACTCATGAAAAAAGTCCAAGGGTAAGCGACTCTTTAAAAACATGTGGAAGCATTTATTTAGAAAAATATTTAAAACACTGCTGAATAGCATGGAAAAACATGGACACAGCATAGACAGTGTGACACGAGAAAAAAAAGGGGGGGGGGGATAGCGAGGAGGTAACGCGTTCGGACTCTATTGGGGGGATCTCAGTCCTTAGTCATACCTAGTTTGCTTGTGGTCCTCACCTAGGTTAAATAGTGTTAGCACAAGTGTGCATGAGTGGATTTCCTGCATGGAACCACGCCTCCACAAAGGTGGGGGGGAGAGATTTTTTCGTGAATGGCAACTTGTGTGAAACAATACGTGACATACCTAGATGTACTAGTAAAAATATAATAGGTCATGTCTGTGATTGAGACCCTTTGGATAACGAGTATCAAGATTTAAGATCCAATATGCTTCTTTTGAAAGGAGAAGTTTCTTCCAATCGCCTCCTCAGGGGGACGAGAAACTTGTTCCATAGCAATAACTTGCATGCTGCTGGTGTTGCCAGCATGAACTTCTTTAAAGTGTTTAGACACCCCTGAGAGGTTCCGGGTGCTGGAAAATGGTTTTGGGGTTTGCTGCTGTTATGTGTTCGCTAATTCTGTCTTTGAGCTTCCTCATCGTACAGCCTACATATTGTAGTGAACAGATGGTACATTGTACTAAGTAAACTAAGTGAGTTGTCTCACAATTCATATGGGTTTTTATATTGTGGATACTGTTCGTACTATATGAGGAAAATCGTGTGGTTTTATTAACATATTTACATATATTACAGCGTAGACCACCACAGCAGAAACTGCCTGTGGTCTGAAGCCATGTATTTTTGTTTTTACGTACAATGTTAGAAAACGTATTGGGGGAGAGAATATCTCCCAACGTTGTAGCTTTTGTGGAGACAAAAGAAACACCCCCTTCTAGGATTTTTGCAAGTGTGGGCTCATGTTGGAGAAGAGGTAAGTGTCTTTTTATTATGTTAGTAATCTCATAAAACTGGGTACTGAATTCAGAGCTGAATGTAAGAGTAGGTCTGTTTGGTGTAATTTTAGTAGTGGCTTGTAAGTAATCGGACCGGGTTTTTTTACTAACTTGGTACATGGCCCGTTTGCAAAGCTTTGTAGAGTAACCCCTATGTTTCAGTCTTTCTGTTATGGTGTGACACTCTGTTTTGTATTGGGACTCTGTGGTACAAGCTCTTTTTGCTCGGATATATTCCCCTATGGGGAGGTTTTTTATTGTATGGGGGGCATGGCAGCTTTTGGAGTGTAGAAGAGTATTTCCTGACGTTTTTTTACGAAAAAGTGAGGTCTGCACTTTGCCTGTTATATTATCCCCTACTAGGGAGATATCTAAAAATGAAATTGTGTTTTGTTTGAATTCATAAGTAAATGTGAGGTTATACGGGTTGTTATTGATGTATTGCATGAAACTGATGACTGCCTCCTGATCCGAATTCCAGACCAGGAGACAGTCATCTATATATCTGCCATACCAAATAATGTGGCTCGAGAAAGGGTTGTGTGGAGAGAATAAGTAATGTTCCTCCCAGAGAGCCATGTAGAGATTTGCCAACGAGGGTGAAAAGCTGGCACCCATCGGGCATCCGAGTTTTTGGATATAGAACCTGGTATTAAACAGAAAAAAGTTGTTAGACAGTAAAAAAGACAAAACTGAAATCATAAAGTCCTGCAAGATGAGATCATAATTGCTGAATTTTCTAAGATGGTATTCGAGAGCCTCATTGGCAAGGTTGTGAGGTATGGAGGTGTACAGCACGGTGACATCGCATGAGAGCCAGTTTGAGGAGGGAGTCCAGTCAAAATCATTCATGGTTGTTAATACTGCTTTTGAGTCTTGTAGATAACCAGGTAGACGGAAAACCAAGGGCTGTAGAAGTTTGTCAAGCCAAATACCCAGTCTTTCTGTAAGTGCCCCCACACTGGATACAATTGGTCTAAAGGGGGGTGGAAAACCAGATTTGTGAGCCTTAGGTAGGGCATAAAATGAGGGACTGACAGGGTCCTTTGGCAGTAAAAATTGGGTGGTTTTTTCGTCAAAAATCCCTAAACAACGTCCTTCTTCCAATAATGACTGTAAATTTTTTGTAATGATGGGGGTAGGATCTTCTCTTAATTTTTGATAAACCGCAGTGTCATTTAGCATTTTTTCTACCTCCTGGAGGTATAGATCCTTATCCAAAACCACCACAGAGCCTCCCTTATCGGAGGGGCGTATGTAGATATATGGATTGTTTTTTAGTTGATTCATAGCCCTCCGTTCTTGGACTGTGAGATTAGATGGTACTTGTGGTGGTGTAGATTTTTTTGATAGAATTTTTAGCTCCTCTTCCACTATTTCCTGAAATAAGTCCATTTCAATTGTTCTGCTCTTCGTTGGGTAGAAAGAAGTGTTAGTCGCGTTGACCAAATGAGAAGTGTTGAGCATGGATATAGGATTTTCTGTCTCTGTGTCCATATCAAGTAAGTGCATTAATGTGATGTTTTCTTGGAAGGTGTTTTTAGGATTGAATTTTTCTTGACCTCTAGTATTTGTTGGTATTGATGCATGATTGCTTTCAGTTTTTGAGTTGTTTTCCTCAAGAGTAGAAAAATGTTTTTTTACTGTAAGGAGTCTCATAAATTTGTTAACATCCTTAATGGTCCTATACAAGTTCATATTATTTGTTGGTGCAAATGATAGTCCTTTGTTTAAGATTCTGATTTGATTTTGGGATAGGATGCAGGCTGACATGTTTATGACACTTATATTGGATTCTCCTTGTTTTATTTGGTCCCCATCAGGTGTACACGAGATCCTCTGTGGCTGTGTGTTATGGTCATAATTTTTTTGATGGTAGTTATGTGAGGAAGAAGTACACGTTATTTCTTGGTCTGGCGTGTGGTGTAATTTCTGGGCTGGGTGTCTTTTGGGATGTTTCCTCCCCGATCTTCTGAGTTTTTTGGGGGTTTCTTCCCAATTACTTTGTCGTTTTTTGGAACAGTATGATTATTGGGATATCTTTCTGTATCTGAAACGTCAGTATTGGGTTCTGAATCGCATTCAGAAGATGAGAAGGTAACTTTTGGTTTTAGTTTTCTATTCTTAGGTTTTCGTCTAAGTATGGATTTGTATCTGGATTGTCCCGTTTTGAGATACACTTGATTGGAGGAATAGTCCTCCAGGTCTCTATTGAATTTATCTTTTTTAGTGCTGGTGATTTGGGTTTCTAGATCATTCAATTTTTCTTCTAGCTTTTGATGTGCAAGGGCATAGTATTCAGATGCTGAAAAAGGTTGTAACTGGCTCTGTATTAGATCGATTTCTTCTTGTAGACTTTTTAGTTGTTCTTGTTCGCTTTGTACTATTAACGCCATGAGTTGCAAGGAGCAATTTGATAAAATCTTGTTCCATTGAACTTCAAATTCCTCTTTTTGAGTTGTGGATGGAAACTTCTTAATACGAAGCCCCCGTGGTATCATGTCCTTGGAGATGTAGTTTTGTAGTGTAGTACAGTCCCACCACAGTTTTAATTGATTTACTGACAAATCTTCTAGTTTGTGTAAGAGATTGCGCATAAGGAAATCAGAGTCTTGATTTGGATCAGTCCGTGAAAAAAGTTCAAGCGCTTTATTTAAGCGTGTTGGGTTATCCAAAGGAGGTAACGATGGTGTAGCCACTGCACTGCTACCTGCTGTGTCCATGGTATGTCGTATCTTACCCAGTGGAATAAAAGTGAAAAAATGGAAGAAAATTTCTTGTTTTTTAATTTTTGTTTACATCAAGTTTGTTTACGTAAACATAAATATAACATGTTAACTGGCCAACTCAAAATTGTATCTGGTTCTGTATTCTTTACTGCATATTGTATGCAACAGCCCTTAAGTTGTGTGCACTTTAGACACTTGTGAAAACAGTCATATGTTGATGGCTAGGGGCTTAGTTATTTGGGGGAGCACGTAAAACCAATACCGGTCAATATTATACATAGAAAAAGGAAAAACAAAATTCTGGTAACGGCTCACCCTTTTGTTGTAGTTGGTTGTAGTGGAGATTCAAGGCCAGGTGCACGGTAAAATCCCTTTCACTGTTCCGGTAATCCACAGTGGTGTATCATAGGAATCAAAAAAAGAAGAGGAAAATCGGGAAACCGGCACTCATGAAAAAAGTCCAAGGGTAAGCGACTCTTTAAAAACATGTGGAAGCATTTATTTAGAAAATATTTTAAAACACCTGACTGAATAGCATGGAAAAAACATGGACACAGCAATAGACAGTGTGACACAGAAAAAAAAGGGGGGGGGGATAGCAGAGGTAACGCGTTTCGGACTCATTGGGGGGATCTCAGTCCTTAGTCATACCGTTTGCTTGTGGTCCTCACCTAGGTTAAATAGGTAGCACAAGTGTGCCAGTTTACTTAGTACAATGTATCACCTGTTCACTACAATATGTAGGCTGTACGATGAGGAAGCTCAAAGACAGAATTAGCGAACACATAACAGCAGCAAACCCCAAAACCATTTCCAGCACCCGGAACCTCTCAGGGGTGTCTAAACACTTTAAAGAAGTCACTGCTGGCAACACCCGCAGCATGCAAGTTATTGCTATGGAACAAGTTTCTCGTCCCCCTAGAGGAGGCGATTGGAAGAAACTTCTCCTTTCAAAAGAAAGCATATTGGATCTTAAATCTTGATACTCGTTATCCAAAGGGTTCAATCACACGACATGACCTATTATATTTTTACTAGTACATTAGGTATGTCACGTATTGTTTACACAAGTTGCCATTCACGAAAAAATCTCTCCCCCCACCTTTGTGGAGGCGTGGTTCCATGCAGGAAATCCACCATGCACACTTGTGCTAACACTATTTAACCTAGGTGAGGACCACAAGACAAACTAGGTATGACTAAGGACTGAGATCCCCCCAATAGAGTCCGAAACGGTTACCTCTGCTATCCCCCCCCCCCTTTTTTTTCCGTGTCCCACTGTCTATGCTGTGTCCATGTTTTTTTCATGCTATTCAGCAGTGTTTTAAATATTTTTCTAAATAAAGCTTCCACATGTTTTTAAAGAGTCGCTTACCCTTGGACTTTTTTCATGAGTGCCGGTTTCCCGATTTTCCTCTTCTTTTTTTGATTCCTAACTACTATAATACTGCTCCCTATGTACAAGATATAACTACTATAATACTGTCTCATATGTACAATAATATAACTACCTATAATCCTGCCCCTATGTACAGGAATATAACTACTATAATACTACCCCTAGTACAAAAATAACTACTAATACTGCCTTCTATACAAAAAAAATATAACTACTATAATACTGCCCCACCTACATACAAGAATATAACTACTATAATACTGGCCCTATGTACAGGAATATAACTACATATAATACTGCCCCTATGAAGGAATATAACTACTATAATACTACCCTATATACAAAAATATAACTACTATAATAACTGCCCCCTACATACAAGAATATACCTACTATAATCTGCCCCCTATGTACAAGAATATAACTACTATAATACTGCCCCCTATGGACAGAATATAACTACTATAACACTGCTCTATGTACAAGAATATAACTACTACATAATGCCCCCTATGTACAAGAATAGAACTACTATAATACTGCCCTATGTCCAAGAATATAACTACTATAAACTGCTCCCTATGTACAGAATATAACTACTATAATACTGATCATATGTACAAGAATAGACTACTATAATACTGCCCCTATGTACAAGAATATAACTACTATATAATGCCCCTATGTACAATAATATAATACTAAATAATGACCCCTCATGTACAGGAATATAACTACTATAATACTGCTCCCTATGTACAAGAATATAACTACTATCATAATGCCCCCTATGTACAATAATATAACTACATATAATACTGCCCCCTGTACAGGATATAACTACTATAATACTGCCCCTATGTACAAGAATATAACTACTATAATCCTGCCCCCTATGACAAGAATATAACTACTATAATACTCGCTCATATGTACAAGATATAACTACATAATACTGACCACTATATACAGAATATAACTACTATAATACTGCCCCCATGTACAAGACTATAACTACTTTATACTGCCCCCTATGTACAGGAATATAACTACTATAATACTGCCCCCTATGTACAGGAATATAACTACTATAATACTGCCCCCTATGTACAAGACTATAACTACTTTATACTGCCCCCTATGTAAGGAATATAACTACTATAATACTGCCCCCTATGTACAGGAATATAACTACTATAATACTGCCCCCTATGTACAGGAATATAACTACTATAATACTGCTCCCCTATGTACAAGAATATAACTACTAAATACTGTCTCATATGTACAATAATATAACTACTATATCCTGCCCCTATGTACAGGAATATAACTACATAAAATACCCCTATGTACAAAAAATAACTATAATACTGCCTTCTATACAAAAAAAATATACTATATAATACTGCCCCCTACATACAAGAATATAACTACTATAATACTGCCCCCTATATACAGGAATATAACTACTATAATACTGTCCCTATGTACAGGAATATAACTACTATAATACTACCCCTATATACAAAAATATAACTACTATAATACTGCCCCCTACATACAAGAATATACCTAATAATACTGCCCCCTATGTACAAGAATATAACTACGATAATACGTGCCCCTATGGACAAGAATATAACTACTATAACACTGCCTCATATGTACAAGAATATAACTACTATCATAATGCCCCCTATGTACAAGAATAGAACTACTATAATACTGCCTCATATGTCCAAGAATATAACTACTATAACACTGCTCCCTATGTACAAGAATATAACTACTATAATACTGCTCATATGTACAAGAATATGACTACTATAATACTGCCCCTATGTACAAGAATAAACTACTATCATAATGCCCCCTATGTACAATAATATAACTACTATATAATACTGCCCCCTATGTACAGGAAATAACTACTTATACTGCTCCCTAGTACAAGAATATAACTACTATCATAATGCCCCCTATGTACAATAATATAACTACTATATAATACTGCCCCCTATGTACAGGAATATAACTACTATAATACTGCTCCCTATGTACAAGAATATAACTACTATAATCCTGCCCCCTATGTACAAGACTATACACTATATAAACTGCCTCATATGTACAAGAATATACTACTATAATACTGACCCCTTATACAAGAATATAATAGAATCCTGCCTCCTTTGTACAAGAATATAATAAAACTACTATAATCCTGCTCCCTATCGCGCGAGAATAATAGCTACTATAATACTGCTCCTATATACAAGGATACAACTACTTAACACTGCCCAGGTCAGATCCCTCTCCTGACACAGAATCCCCCCACAGGTCTGTCTTCCTCCTCAAACAGAATTCCCCACATGTCTAGTCCTTCCTCCTCAAACAGAATCCCCCCCCAGGTCTAGTCCTTCATCCTCAACACAGAATTTCACCCAGGTCTAGGTCCTTCATCCTTACACAGAATCCCCCACCAAGTCTAGTCCTCCATCCTTATACAGAATGCTGCCCACCTAGGTCTGCCTCCCCTCCTCACACAGAATCCCCCCCCCCCCGTCTGCCCCTCCTCTCACTCAGGTTACCCGAAAGATCGGGCCGCGCCTCAACAGAATCCCTGACTGACCCAGGCCCCGGGTCATGTGACAGGTCCATTAATATATGGACGTTATATTAAGGGGGGCACTCTGCTATGGGCGTTATTATATGAGGGCACTCTGCTGGACATTATAATAATGGGGGCCATCTGCTGGGCATCATATTTATGGAGCATTCTCCTGGGCATAATACAATGGGGGCTCTCTGCTGGGCATAATAATTATGGGGCTCTCTTGCTGTGCATAATAATTATGGAGGCACTCTGCTTGGCACCATATTTATGGGGGCATCTGTGGCACCATATTTATGGGGGCACTCTGCTTGACATTTTATGTTTGGGGCACTCTGTTGGACATTTTATTAATTGGAGGAGTTGACTGGACATTTCATGAGAGGAGACTACTGGACATTTTAATAGAGAGTTGAGGCTGCATTTCCGACCGTCAGATATAACTCGAGTCAATATGTTTCCCAATTTTGTGGTAAAATTAGAAGCCTCGGCTTGAGTCAGCTTCTACTCGAGTAATATGGTATATCACTTTGGTGAGTTTGATAAATGTCCTCGCAATAATAGAAAAAATGGAATAGGAAACAGACAGCAGAAAGCTGACCTGAGCATTTGCAGTTCTACTACCATTCAAGTATATGAGAGCTGATGGGCAAGTACCAGGTTTGGCCACTATCCTGAGAATGGAGTATTGGGCTCCAGTTCCATTCAATGTGTCTGGACTGCAAGACACGCTGATATGTGGGGGTGCAAAACCCCATCAATGTGATACTGGTGACCTATTTTAAATATCAGCAATTAATATTTTAGCTTTAAATCTCCTTTAAATGAAAAGAAAATAACACAAAACCGTGCATTTAACAATTTCTAAAGTTTCATTGAATAGCGGTTATAGAAATTACAGCTACAGAGTGGGGCCAAGTGAATGTCATTGTCAAATTTTGTATGAAAGGAAAGACTGCCAGAGACAGATTGAAGTCACATAAATAACATAAGGGACGGAAAAACAAAAAAGAGATGTAGAAAAATAAACAGAGCGCTGGGAGTATCACAGCTACTTCCTTTTAATTATGATATATTGTGGGATTTTATTTCCTATTATTATCTAGATAAGGTACCTACATCCTTTATAAAACTTTATAAATATATAAAGGCTATAGATGCTCAAAGATCCATCATATACTCACTCCTGAAACAGATGACGTCACAGCTTATCTCCTCCTCCCTGTACAATGGCCTCTATATAGATAAAACTGACCCATCTTACATCACTACTGACGAGTGATGATGTCACAACTTATACACCCTCCCCCTCCCTGTACAATGACCTCTATATAGATAACACTGACCCTCATTACATCACTACTGACAATAGATGATGTCAACAGCTTATCTCCTCCTCCCTGTACAATTGTCCTCTATATAGATAACACTGACCCATCATTACATCACTATGACAATAGATGATGTCACAGCTTATCTCCTCCCCCTCCCTGTACAATGACCTTTAATAAATAACACTGACCCATTCATTACATCACTACTGACAATAGATGATGTCACAGCTTATCTCCTCCTCTCCCTGTACAATGACCTCTATATAGATAACACAGACCCATCATTACAATCACTACTGACAATAGATTAGTCACATCTTATCTCCTCCCCTCCCTGTATAATGTCCTCTATATAGATAACACTGACCCATCATTACATCACTACTGACGATAGATGATGTCACAGCTTATCTCCTCCTCCTCCCTGTACAATGACCACTATATAGATAACACTGACCCATCATTACATCACTACTGACAATAGATGATGTCACAGCGTTATCTCCTCCTCCTCCCTGTACAATCACCTCTATTTGGTAACACTGACCCATCATTGCATCACTACTGACACATAGATGATGTCACAGTGCACACCCTCCTCGGTTTTGCCACAAAATTTATATAAAATCCTATAGGGGCTCATCTTAAAAAGTTAAAAATCAGGAGTCAGTTTGGGTTTTCATATGTGTAAAGACTCACAATCTTATGAAGCTTAAAGCAAAACCACATGTCCAAATAACAAAGAAGTACGAGGGTTAAAACTAAGTCTGTGAAAATTTTTAATCTTTAAAATTCTACCAAAGCAGCTCGATACATATAATGGTTCATCAGAGCATTCATTGCTAAAACCCTTTCTCTCAGTTGCCTGTTACTTTGACAAAAAAATGTCAGATACAGATAGAACTTGGCCAGCTCTACAGTAATCCGGTTCAGAGTTTCTCAGAAAGTTTTGTTCTGAACTTTTCATTTCTCAGCTATCAGATCTACTTCAGGGCTTGATCCGACTATTGGCAAACTTGGCAGAACATAGAAAAAAATCTTGTCAATCTGCCCTTTTTAATACCTGCAGATTTATTCACACAAGAATAGTCACCTTAAGGATATTAAAATGCAATACCTGGCGCCCAAATATATCTTAAAGGGGTATTCCCGAAATACAAGATTCTTGAATATACTCAGGATAACAACAAATAACACATTATCTAATTCACTGCTATTAAAAAAAGCAGCATTTTACAGATATAATTCCAACCTGTCTCTACAGTCACCTGGTGTTTACATCTGTGGTGTTCGGATCTAACTGTAAATTCTTGTGGACTATGATTGAGAACTCTCAGAATAGCTTTCTTGTCTGCACACTGCGTGCTCTCTGACTCCTGCCCCTCTACCCCTGTATTACAAGACCATGATATCCATCACAGTGTAGGAGGCCTTCTGAGGTGGAAAGACTTCAGATCTAACTCTCCGCCTCCATGACTTTTTGTTACCATTTTACATCCCAATTCAAAATTATTTTCTGGATGATGCCACCTCCTGGGCCGTCGAAAGAAACATCTCAAGGGTGTTGAGTGCCTAACACACAAACGGCATTGGTTTATTAGGCCAATATCTATGACCGGTTTCCTTTAAATATTTTTTATTGTTTCTTTTATCTATTACTTAAAAACTTTTAGAGGTTACTTAAACCTGAGGGGGTGCTGAACACTTATTCAATATAATGTAATGTTAAGGAGATCGCACTGGTTTTCGGACGCCATCTTGACTACTGTCCGCCATCTTAGATACAGCGGCCATGTTCCCTGACCATGTCAAGTTAATGTCATGATTCAAACTTCTTATGTAACCTGTTTGCTTGCTGTTCAGCTAATACCCTTTGAATTTAATGAGAAGCCAGACTGTCCTTGATATATTATGATTCTGGAGTCCACTTATCTTATTCTTCTCAGCAAATAAGTATAAACAATATCTGTGTACAAGGTCTCTGAGAACTGAGCACATTAATTCACTTTTTTTCCAGAATGTGCTGATGTCCAATAGAATCTAAGTGCCTTTCATACAACACACCCAAATGCTGATTTCTCTGTATTAAAATACAGCTGGGTTTTTTGAAATAAACAGTGTGATTTGAGTGCATTGGAAGACCGGACGTTGTCTTTCTTTTACTCTTGTCATCTCACTGCTGGCAACTATCTCATCTCCTCCTCAAAGGGTTAATTTGGACTCACTTACAAAAGTCAAGAGGGCTGTTGGGTCCCTGCATAAAAATCCCTATCAGTAATACTGCTTATATGTGGGCTGGTTGTCAAGGGGTTAATATTTCATTGTTGGTGGCATGTCTTTTATAAATTGTAAACTTTTTGCAGTATTTTGAAAAACTAAAAACAGTAATTAAACCTTCCAGACCCAACCTACTTAATCATATGACTCCTGTTCTCCTCTGTTTGTGACTTTAAAGTGATCATTCCACACACATGGCGCACCATAGACTGGACCAAATAGGAAAAAACACGTGGAAGTCTGTTCTGTGTTCAGAATGGAGAACACAGATACATTTTTTAAATGTATTTGGACTCCGCTCGCCATTCGGCTATTACCGGTGTTGGTATAAGAGTAAGCTGCATCTAATCATATCATCACGTACGTATGGTTAGAGAAAAACTGCAAATGATTAAAGTTTAATCTCAGGACAGGTCTTGAGCGACCGAAGAACTTTCTGAGCTTATTGTTGCAGTTGCCTGTCTAATGTACCCATCAAACACACTCATCAGACGTGTTATTGATTGTTACGACTCGACTCAAAAAAAGACTCTTTTAGCCGTTTAAAATCAATTAGAGAGCAAAATCTTCAGCTCTGAAACTTAAGTGAAGATCACCTCATAATTCATCGTTTTAAAGGGGAGCTCTTCGTTTTTGGAGAATGTGGTTGAAAAAAATGTTTACTTACCACTTCAAACAAGTAACCCCTTCAAATAGTTGAGCTACACTCACTTGTCTGTGGTGGTTGGAATGTAACTTTTTAAGGATTTTGGTATAGTGTCTTCATACAGCGCTAGGATACAGGACAGGTGGGTTGTGCCCGCCAGGTGGAAGTTGTCGGCGCCGATTGTGCCTGCCTCTGTAAAGAAACAGGGTTGGGGATCTGACTGACCTCAACGCAGGGGAAATGGGCGCCTGAGAAGGCAATTACACTTTTTTTTACAGCTCACCTCTAGTTTTTTTTTTAAAGTGGACAACCCCTTATACGTTTTTTGTCGAACAGAGGCTCCGCTTCCCTTTCTACTGTCTGCACAGATGGAGTGGTGGTCAGATTAACTTCATGTTCTCCATTCATGTCAATGGGTAAAATTTATCAGGTTTTGTATGCCTATTTCCCCCCTTGCACCAAGGTTACGGGTGTGGAGAAGAGTAGAAGGAGAGTGCTGGGTGTTCCTGACAATTCAGGTGCGGGCTACGATCCAATTTTATGCCAGGCCAAACTTGGCATAGAACTGCCCCATCAGCGGTATGATAATCTGCCCCAATGAGAGCAATGAAAATATCCAATGGCTGATTGATGATCAACGGTCAGTTCCGACCAAATCTTCACATCAGGACAACTCCATTGTTGAGATGGGATCTGCACCTGATGAGATTACTTCCATTTAATGTGACAATCATTTTGAGATTTAAAATGTCCTCATGTATTTTGTTTATTAACATAAGTGATACTTACCCGTAAGCATTTCGCTTTTTGTTGACTGGTCCCTATCCCTGTTCAGGGGATAACTAGAAGAGTCAAGGCCCCATGAAAGACTTCTGAACGACCTCGAAAATATTATATTCATATTCTCAATATTTATACAATTAAATACACATTTATGCACTGATATATACATTTATACACTTACACAGATCTGGTCCCAGTATCTGCTGACCACATGGGGGAAGTACACTGCAGGAATTAGAGATCCCTAGTCCTTCAGTCTGTTCCCTCCCTCTCTTTTACATTTCTTATCAGAGATCCGCTTCATGCTGTCGAGACGTGCACTGTATTATTGTGTCATTAATGTGAAATATAATATGATTATAATGGTGCACATCCACCATTCTTTAGTGGGGTCAAATGCGGGGCCCCCTGACACTTTGGCACCAAAGCAAATGCTATGGCTTGGCTACCACTGTAGTGACGCCCTGTGGGCCCGTGGTCAACAACAGACGTTCATCAGCCTTGTATAAACTTGTATTGCCACAATACATTAATAGTTAGTTTTTTTTAACCATTATCTTTAAATACTTCTGATAGGAGTATTTTTTGGCACACATTTAGGGCTGTCTTATACCTGACTGACACCCTGTTAATCCAGAACACACTAATCTGATTCCAACTCAACATTCTGAAAACAACCATGATTAAATTTGTAATAAGCTTTTGGCAAAGTCTGTAAAGTCATCAAGGTTCTCCTGTCATCAAGCCTTCCATTTATGTCTGGAAATGTTATAATAATTGATGACCCCTGCCAGATTAAATGAGCTATAAATACTTCTGCAAGCACTTTCCAACACTGATGTATGATAATTAATTGTCCGGGTCATCGGGAATGGGACTTTCCTGTGACAATATCACCTATGCTGACATCAGACGCTCCCCCACAACAGAAAAAAAAAAAAATAACACAAAAACATCAAAATTGCCTTAGAAAAAGAAATACCCAACTAAAAAATCTTTGATATTTCATCGAGAAACAAAAAAACCCCCCGATAGTCGTTTCTTAGAAAAAAAAAACTGACTACAGAAAAAGAAAACACCCATCCCCCACCCAAAATATACCACAAAAAAAAAAAAAAAAATAAAATAAAAACTGCCAATCAACAGATAGAAACAGCCCATAAAAAAAAAAAAAAAACAACAAAAAACTAAACAAAAAAAAAAACACACCAAAAGAACATGTAAGGTAATTTCAACACTATACTTCTCATAAACAAAAGCGTAAAAAAACAAAAAAAAACACACACAAAAGAAAAACAAATAATGCAACAAACACAATAAAAAACCAAAAAACAACAAGAGGAAAAAGAACCAAACAAAAATAAAAAAACACATAAACCGATAAAAAAAACAAAAACATAAAAAAAACAAAAATAACATAAAGAAAGAAATAAGATTATGAGTGTGGAGCTGGGGGGGGAGGAGGTGGAGGGACGCATACCAACAAAAAAAAAAAAAAAAAAAAACAAAACGGAGCCGCGGCCTGCCAAACAAAGAAGAAACAAAAACACAAAGAGAAAACGGCCAAACGTCCAAGCGGCGCCGCGCCCCAAAAAACAATACAAAAAACAAAAAAAAAAAAACAAAACCGCTCCAAAACAACGGAACACGGAGCCAAGAAAAACGAGGAAAATACACGAAAAAAAACGCAAAACCAAACGACCAAATGAACCAGAAAACAACAAACTAAAAAAAAACAAAAAACTCATTCAGATCTGCATCAGCTACCAGGTCACTTTGTCTCCCCATGCCTCGATGGCATTAGCTTTTTTAGCTCATGATCGATAACGGCAAAAAAAAAAAAAAAAAATCAAAAAAAAAAAACAAAAAAAAACAAAAAAAAATATTATGTTGGCTGCTTGAATAGAATCTGTCACCGCCTCTATAGACAAGTAAGCTTCATTAGTGACTCGATGTCAATACGTTGCTGGCAAACAAGTCCCAAACTAACTTTCCAAAAATGGTCCAGGGTTGGAAGAGCTGTTGGACGGGCAATTTTGTAGCTAGCCCGCAGTAAAAAATTGATTTTATTATTAAAAATTTGATGACAACTCTCCTTTAAACATCGATAAGATACATATCTGTGTCATTTAAGTCTGGCAATGTAACCAGCTTTACCTTTAGAGGTTTACTGACGGGGGGGGGTCTCTTAATGTGAGCGTGAGATTTTAATGTAATCTGATTACCATAACTGTTTCTTTGTTACTGACGTTCGTTTACTGAATTCTCAGAAGAGGCGGAGAAGGATGTGGCAGCTTCCGTCTGCACCACCAGTCTATGTCCTCATGAGACTCTTTGATCTAAGGGGAGAGGGGTTTTTTTTTTGCTCTAATTGTACTGGAGTTTCAGTGTAAAAATTCAAAAAGCTTCTTATTTCTTAATCAATATCTATATTTATTTCTTATCGTATGTCAGTAACAATATGAGCCGGCATGTGAACTATTTCGTTTCTTTTTAGAATAAGAAGAATTTATTCAATTTAAAGGGGGTTAGGTCCGGTTGTCAGGGTTTATTTCTTTAGTTTGTAACTAGGGTCACGGGCTGCTGTATGAAACGAAATAAATGAAGCCGCCATCATCCACCCTACCATAGCCTAAAAAACCCAACCAAAACACCTCACTGACACCATTGACAGAATCTACAGCTATGCATTACCTAAAAAGTGTTTATGCCAAAGTATCCAGGATCGTCGTAGTTATTTTAAGGAGGTGAATTACACTTCCAATCCTCTTATCTTGGGATCCATAGAACTTCCGCAATGCTTCTAGTTTTATTTTAAAGATGTTCTAGATACCTTCTACCACAAAGATTTTTTAGGTTAGCTAAAAGCATCGTTGAGAATGTGAGCTTACAGTAGATCCGATTCTAGAGTGTCTTGCTCATATCTAGTTGTTCTGTAGTACATTTGGCATATGCTCGGGTTTTGGGTCGCCCCAGTGCTATGCAGGTCCGGTAAGCACTGTTGAAGGTGCCACAACTTGTTGCCTTACCATGGATAAGAATGGGAAGGGCGTGGTGGTGCACACCATGCGGAAATAAGTCCAGGGCAGTCCGGGTTTGCAGTGAACTGTTTTCCATCTTTTACAGAAGAAACTCAGTGTTGCAAAGCAATAGAAGCAAATCTGAGATATGACTTCTCCAATCTCCTCCCCTGGCAGAAAGAACGGTTTCTATGCTAAGGGGGGGAAAAAGGCCTGGGCTGTAGCTGGTCCTTTTTCTACCTCGGCAAGGCTGGTTCCCTGGACACAGGCTTAGGGAGACCAGGGTTATATGGCAGTAACCCCATCTTCAGTTTCTCCTTGTGGATGTTGCTCAGATTAGACTGTACCGTCTTCTCCTTCAAGTTGGGTTCCTAACTGGTAAGACCACTACATACCTGGTACTGTTCTCCTTTACATAGTGGCTTAACGATAGCAGTTGAGGAATGCACACACGTGATCCGGAACTCGCAGGAGGAAGAGAGGAAGGCCAGTCCCAAGGCTCTCACTGTATGAAGTAACAGCATCTGTCCTGGCATTGCTGCGATACTCATATGAATGAAGATGGCCGCGCGGTAACACCCCCATGATGCAGCACTTAGCCAGGTGCGGGCCACATGTCATCTGACACTCCTGTACTTGAACCTAGCTCATGCGCTGACATCAGAAAGAAAGAAAAGCCCCAGCAGAACAGGAAGCAAACACTTTACCTTGCAACCACTTTACAGAGACCCATACTGTAATCGAGGGCCTCACCATTACATGGATTAGAAAGGTTTACAGCGTGTAAACAACTTTCAGACAGCTGCACCTGTCGTTCTAAAGGTCAGGCCTTTTTTGTTAGCTTTTCTGGTGTAAACAAGTCTGTTTATTTCCTGCAAAACACCAATTTGGGAAAACATTTTTGGGTGGGGACCCCAAAAACCCTGGACTTTTCTTCTATGTCAGAGATATAAAACAGTCAGTGTTTATTAACCCCTTTTTCATACAGAAGAATAAGTTTATCAACAAAATGTATATAGTAAAAAACACCACTAGATTAATACAAGTAACCACTTGATCTAAAATAATTTAAGGAAGTGCTGTCTTCATAAGGGGAAATATTCAATTTCCACAATATTGACCAAAGTAAAGTTCAATGCTCAGGGCACTTCAATAACATTTTCCTCTTTAAAATTTACACCTAAACAAGTCCTAGGTGCTACATATCATAATATCTGATTTGCGTGATGCTGCCCTGTCCATATTTTTCACTTCCCACTCTTGGTCCCTGTTGACCACCTCTACAGCTGTTGGAAATAATTTGGACCAAACTGAATCTGATGTTAAGATTTGACGAAATAGCGATGAGAGGACATACTCAGACAGAAGTTCAGTTCACTCAAAGACAGAATTAGCGAACACATAACAGCAGCAAACCCCAAAACCATTTCCAGCACCCGGAACCTCTCCCTGCTCTGCAGCTTTATGGCACATGGAGCTATTTTGGTTATGGAACTGGGGCTATAATCAAGACCCAATTCATAGCAGAACCACAGGCCACCAAAGGGTAGCCAAATGTCATCTTGATCACATCCAGAAAGCTAAATGGTTTGTGGTTCACTGTTATTCTGCTCTGATGGATCCTCTATTGACAACCATCTTGTTAAGAATGGTAAGTAAATGGCCTCAGCAGTTTAGACTAGGGACCTTAGAAATTCAGCAAAAATCTGTGGCCAGCATAGAGAAGCTATATTTGTCTGTTTGTGGTTGTCAAATGTATCATGCGAGGTTAAATAAAAATGGCCCGCGAGATATATAAAATTAATCATGTCGGAGTATTTGTACTACCAAAAAAGCTTGTGGCCGTTCAGTTGAAAACTCTTAATTAGCCGCCTTTGTAGGATGCCTATACAGAAAACACGGAAGAATAAGCAAATGACATTTTGCATTGTATATAGAAAAGGAATAGATTCTCAACCTAGCAGAATCATAGTAGTTTTGCCTTTATAATGGCTCTTCAGTAATCAGGCCACACATGGAATATTGTTGTACAATTTTTAGGTACCAGTTGTGGGATGGCCATAGTTGCACTGTGTAACGGTTGTGAGATGAAGCGATGAAAAGGCCCAAGTGTATGACAGGGAGATGGGCTATGTATAGTTAGAATAACTTGTGTGTCATTTAGTCTGAAATAAGATTTATGGGCTAATAGGTAACTACATTGTCAGGATCAGTTGGTTAGTTGGACTCTTGTACCATGGACAGATGACGCGAGCTGACATCCTGGGAGCGGAGTTTGAGTGGTGCCAGATTTTAAACAGGAGCCCGCCGAAAGTGTAGGTTGGACTGATGCGATGTGGTACCGCCTGGCAAGGTCGCTCCACGAGGGGTGACTTTGTCCGGTGGTGTAGGGCCATGGCGAGAAGTTGTAGGGTGTTCGATAGAACTTAGTAAGCAAATTGGTAGTCCGAGACATGCCGGAGGTCAAGACTGCGGCAGCACAGGATCAGAGTTGGGGATCGTGAGCAGAAGGTCAGGGCAGCAGCAAAGGAGCTAGTCAGAGGACGGAACGGTGGCGTTGGTCACAATGGGAATCACCACAGATCACAGAGCATAGGAACCACTTGACATATAAGGCACAAAGTCAGCGGGCACAAGGAAAGAGGGTGGCTATTTATTGCCAAGGGCCAGCCGCAATTAGTGGGGCATTGGACCTATTTAAATTTCCTAGAGGCCGGTGGCTACGCACCCTGGCGGCTAGGGATGCGATAGGGATATGAGTGCCGGATCGGGGACCGAAGGCTAGTGAGGGATATGTGGACCGGTGAGTGAGCCTGCCGTCAAGACGACTGAAGTGGACAGAGGAGGGCAGATGCTATGCGTTGGGACCAACAGTAGGGGGTGGGAGAAGCAGGTCGCCAGGTAGCACCTGTGATAGCCCCACATACCTATAATTACTGAAGGGCATGGGTACAGAGATTGTGCTGAGACCAGTGGCCATAGACGAGGGGCATACTCTACACATAAATGAAAGACTCTATGACCATAGAGTAAAGTACCGTGGTAGCTTTTTAGACTGTAGGACACAGAAAGATGACTAATTCTTTACAAGTCTCTTCGACCAGGTTTTAGACTTTTAGTGGTGAAGACACCGGACAGTAGTTTCAAGAGGGGGGCCTCTGGATACCATGATGAAAAGCAAAAGAATCAGTGTCTTCTGGAAACAAAATTTATGGGACTATTAATGAAGGCATGTTAGTTATGTTCGAAGGGTAGTGTCTTTGTGCAGAGTCGCGAAGGAAATGTTTTTAGTTTCTATGGGCTGTTTGGCATCTGCATTTTAGATTTTCTTTCCTTCCTGATAATATTAAACTGTTAGGAGTTGAAGGTTTAGCACTTGTTGGAACTGTTGCTGTTTTTATTTAACTTTTTGGGAGAAGAAATACGTAAATTATAGCAGTCTTAATGTTGCCTCTACTCTTTCCAAGTGTTGTCTTGTAGTGGTCCAGAAGAAATTTAATTTCTCTAGTGAAACTAAATAAGAAGTCCAGCCAACTTTTTTTTAAATTGAGTCCTCCACCCACCCCATGGCCCATATGATTCCTGCTTCGTGGCCTTCCATGGCCACTGCTGCTTCTGGGGTTTTTGGAGACCATTTTTCACATATGGGAGTAAGAATACTAGACAAATTTATGGTGGACTTAGTGTTAACTCACATCAACCATTGATTGACTATCATAGTAAGTTTCCAGTATTGTTGGATGGACATGTAAGTTAGAGAAATAAGGACTGAAACTGAGAACTTTAAGAGAAATGAATGTGGATTGAGAACTTGTCAATCTGTGGA
Source organism: Engystomops pustulosus (assembly GCA_019512145.1). Taxonomy (NCBI): domain Eukaryota; kingdom Metazoa; phylum Chordata; class Amphibia; order Anura; family Leptodactylidae; genus Engystomops; species Engystomops pustulosus. Next base: position 199,789,639 of record CM033644.1, read on the forward strand.
ATAGCCTTGCTTCAGGCGCTGATGGTGAGAAACTAAGAGAAGAGGTATTAGAGAAGAGTTAAGAGATAATAATGAGACTGAGAACTGAGAACTAGATGAAATAAGGATTGAGAATAGAGACTGTTAATCTGTGGAATAAGACCTGCCTCAGCGACTTGGTCACAGCAGCGGAACAGCAGAGAGCTTCAATGGAAGGGTCTGATGCTCTTTTTACACCTTAAATAACATTGTTATGGTTAGTGTTATATAGATTGTCTTCCCCTGTAAATCCTTCCTCATGCACATGTCCCTTCCCTTCCTTGGTTGACTTGAGGACAATGGTCTTTTTTCAACCATTAAATACATGATACGTATCAAACTATGATATTCTACCTGCATTTATCCCAAAGTAAGTAGGTAGTAGGGGTTAGCCTAATGTTTCAAACTATAGAATAATCTTCATGGTCTCAACTAAATAGAGTGTTCATGCCAATCATTAGTTTTATTTGAATGGATTGGCCTCCATACCAGTCCCTGGCCGAGCAGTTCCGCTTTCAGGCAACTCCCATGGCCACGTGCTGACTCTGGGTTTTTGAAACCTTTTCACATAAAGGCAAAGACGGGTTGTATGACAATTGATGTTGGCCAGGGTAACCACATTCAACCACAGAGTAAGTTCCCCTGTATGTTGAGATGAGAACAAGAAGATGAGGATGAAGGGACTGTACTACTCTACCTATCACTTATCTCAAAGTAGGAGTTGTGTAGTAGGGGGAACCCTAAATTTGTAAACGAATAGAATGAGGGGATGTTAGTACTGCACTCACTGGATCTTGTAAAAGTCTTTTCTCTTCACAGCTAGCCCCTTATAGTTGAAACCTTTAAGACCCTCATGTAAAATAGTCCTCTATAAGCCATAGCATCTTTTCGAATGGTTCCCCCAATTACTGACGCGTACAGATGTCTAATGGAAACCGATTTATCGCAAAGATTTAGCCTACAATTACCGATTTTCTTTGTTATCCGGACAAGTAATGAATTAGTGCTTTTACATGTCACTCCTGGATAACCGTGTAATAAAAGTTGCTGATGCATTTTTATCTATGTGATTTTTTTTTTTCACATTTGGAACTTCAACGTCAGGTGGACAGTCTGTTCGATCTGGGATAGCACATACAAATTCTAAAAATGCTAGTAAGCTAATGAATTTAAGTGATTTGACTTTTGAGCGATATTCATTTAGAACGAAAAAGTTGTAAGAACAATGAAATGTCTGAAATTCACTTTTATAAAATGAACAGGCTAACTTATTAAACGCATTATAGAATACTCATCACATTAAAGGGTTTTTGATTACCAATGTTGAAGCCCTAAATTTCGCTTCTGTTCTAGGGTCTTGCTCGATTACCCAGTGGTATAGGGCCCGGGTGGGAATTATGGGTGGGATCCGGGAATCTATGAGGGGGCTGTTGACCGCCATTAATAGATGCAGATGTCGTCTTGGGGTATCACTGTGGCAATCTACTGAATTTTTATCCGCCAGAAAGCCGCAGGACATTGGGATGTACAGGAAGTACTGAGTCTTGCATTCCCTTATGTGGTACACAAGTAAATTATTAGGGTTTTAAATTTATCCATGCGTAATAGTTTGCTTATAACGGCAAAACTTAAAGGGGTTTGTCCCCCATTCAAAATATGCTAACACACCCCACAATTATAATGTATGGTGTATTTGGTAATGGATCTTCATAGAGGCATAGGCAATTAATTGAAATATCTAAGGGTCCTGGGCTTAATGTGACTGCCTCTTCTGGTTTTGACATTCTGCGAAAAAGGGTTGGGAGTTTTTTTGTGGAATATCCTCTAAGACTATCGTCCAATGGGCCCGGCTGTGGCAAATAGGCAAACACAGCTGATGGTTATGTGAAAATGTAAAAGCTGTATCCTGTTGAAATCATACTGGGTTCAACTTGATGTTGATAGACCAGCCTTAGACTCCTTGGGAGCGTCCCTTTTTTGATATGTGCTTCAGGATCAAGTGCCAAGTTATCCTGTCACGTAATTTATAATCCACCTTTATAAAACCTCTACTCTTGTGAATAGTACATCTACTCATTTACTCTAAGATGGGAAAAATGTTGACAACCAGAACAATGGCTAGCCAAGAAGATTGTGCGCGTCACGTTTGACTAAATGATCCTCACTGTAATTAAATCATCTGGATGCTCCATACAATGTTGTGCGATGTGTCTACGTTTTTGTTAATTTTGCAGTGCCTCTTCTGCGTTGATTTATTTTTTTCCACTTTAATATCCCCCCCCTCCCTTTTTCCCCATCCTCATACTTCTTTGAAAGCTGTTCACAAACCACACTGAACGAAGTCTTACTGTGGTATGTTCCGAAACCGGGAACGCTTTGTGTCTTCCCTACATATTATATTGTTAAAATTCTATTCAAATTTATTAAAAATGATTACTCATACCTAACTCCACAACAGTAAGGTGATAATGCCACTTTTTTGAAAAAAATTGCCTCAGAAGAGCAAGAAGAATCTCAAATAAATACATTGAATCATCTTTTAAAAAAGATATCCGGATTTGAGATTCCGACTTTTTGAGAACCATCTTGTGTGTTTTTGCCGGAGAGCACACTGATTGACATTGATCTCTCGATCCCCTGAAGTGTAAAAGAATACAAAAATTTTCTATTTGTCACAACCAGCCGGGACGCGATCCATATATAGAGATCAAGGGTGTGTGGCGGGGGGACAAATTTTCTTTTTGCAAGGGTGGATGCTCCACTGTATCACCGATGCTACCGCCGCTCTGTAAAATACTGCTCAATGTCTTTCCCTCTGAATACAACATACATAAAGTATACAAGTGATGTCGACTATATTGGTCCCCTCAAGTCCTCCCTTCTCGTGGACTGTTCTGCTTATACTCAAGTGTAACACATAGTCATGTGTTACAGGACGACACCATTGCCTAGAATCTGTTCCAGCAAAAAACCCAGATTGTAAATGTGTCCATCCATTAGACCTGCTGATGCATTAGCCAACTACAAAAAGCCTTTTGAGAAGGGAATGAATTTTAGTAGTGGGGATCACCTGCTTACGTCCGGAAAATATCCCATAGACGTTGACTTCCTAATTATCTAAGAAGTTTAAAGAAGCCATATTGTTCCAGGAAATTCCTGGTCTCTGCTGATGACTTTGTCAGGTAAGGTTCGTTCAGTATATAGTTGGGGATTTGCTTGGCTGTAATAATTTATGTGGGTAGGGGGGGGGGAATAGCAACATTAGAAATCTCTAGATACAATCCGGTATTATGCTTTTATTATGTAGGTATTATAAGATTTCACAATAGACCTTTCCTTTTTTTCAGTGATTCCGTATTTTAAGAATATAATTTTTTTTTTATCTTTATGCAAATTAGTTATTTAAAGTTAAAACTATTTTTTTAAAATGCGAGTTTCAACTTTGGGGGTGGGAAAAGTGGTTTGAACTTAAAGATCTTCTGGACCTTTTTTCCCCTATCCATCGATAACTTGGCTAATCTTTGGTTTGGGGTTCAATTGGTCCCTTGTATCATGATAATTAAAATAACAAGAGCAGTAGTTGCACCATGTAGCCCCATGGGCTCTTCATTGGGGTAAACAAGACCCCTGTTGTAATTGTTCCAAGAAGTCTGACCACTTATACCCCAATGATCACCACTGATTCTCTTTCTTGGCAAAGGAAAAAATTGAAGGGGTATTTTGATTTTGTAGAACGCCTTCTTAGAGTGGACGTGATTGCCCCTGTGAAGCAAATGAATGTAAAATTGTTGCTTTTTGAAAATCGTTTCCAAAAATTATACTGGATTGGGGCAGGTGAGTTAGACGGAAACAAGATTATTTTTTAAAGATCAACGTTGCATTATTACAGAACTTGATAAATATGGGAAAGGGTATCCATATATATTACACGTTCAGCTCCTTGAACTAGAATTACCCCATTTGCAAGACCCTGAGTCAGAGAGGAATTTTTTTTTTCCACCTTTTTGCGACTTTGGTTCCATTAATATTGGTTGCTCCTTTCTAGATCATTCATTGGAAACCACCTCAAACCAGTAGATTAAATTTGAAACTATCTATCTATTATCTATACTATCTATCTATCTATCCATCTATTATCTTATATATCTAGTATCTAAGAATGGCCTGGATAGCATGAACAGGTGTGGTTTGATAGAAGGGCAGTAGAACCAGGAACTCCGGGGTTAATGCCTCTTGACAATTATTATAGCATTGAGTCATGCTGTTGTCTGCTTTAGGGCGTGGTGCCATAACCACTATTGCAGGGCTGACAGTGTCAGGGGCCCGGCACCCCCCAAACTGTCACAGTACCAATGGAGCATACGACAACTATATGAAATAATATGCGTGCACATTGTGAATATAATATGTATATATACAGTGAACATCTTCCACAGTACAGCCTTAGCTGGCCGCTCAGGCTGAGAAATGTTGGGGAGGGGATGGCAACATCATGGAATTATATGACGATTTACTCTTGACATCTAACTCCCCTATGTGTACAGCAGCTAATGAGATAGGATGCAAAGATCATGAGGCCATACTGTGACGCGCCCTGACCCGCTAGGAGAAGAAGACTCCTAACAGAGTGAGTACATACCTGTGGTTGTGTGAGTTGAGTGTGCAGCGTATGTGTGTATACCATGTTACAGTGTTGTATTTTGTGTGTTGTATGTGCGTGTATGTGTGTGCATTGTCTGTAAAAATTGTTCTTGTGTGTTTTATGGTGTATAATTCAGTTATTTGCATGTACATGTTTAGTATTTTGTACATATGCGTATTTGTGTGCACTGTAGTTGTGGTACATTCTGTATGATGAGTGTTTTATGTGTATGTGTGTATATTCTGTAATGTGTACATGCTGGAGTTGTTTATGCATTGTATATAGATGCACAATATGTATGTGTATATATTCTGTATGTATGAGTGCATTTATTGTATGTGTGTATATTCGGTAATGATGCACATATGATATATATACACTAGTATGTTCTGTATGTATGAGTGTATGTACTGTATGTGTGTTGTATATGCTGTGTTTCTGCTGTATGTGTGTGTATATGTTGTTTATGTGATAATGTGTGTACAAATATGTAATTTTTTAAGGAAAAGGGCAGAAGTTTCTATCGGGCCAGCTCTCCTATTTACGCCCTGCAAGTACTGTTGCTGCTTGTGTCACCACCTTCCTCATATATGGTAAGCTCTTGTGAGCAGGGCCCTAATTCCCATTGTTTCATCTAACAAGGTTATTGCTCATTAATGTATCTCTATCTATCTACAAAAGAAAGTCCAAATAATTAGATCCGTATTACTCGTGTATAAGCCGAGTTTTTCAGCACAAAAAATGTGCTGAAAAAAAACGTCCCCTCGGCTATACACGAGTCAATACTGACTAAAATTGACTAAAAAAATAATAAACTTATATACTCACCCTCGGTGCCCCGATGTGCAGCGCTCTGCCCCGATGTCATCGCGGCTCCTCTTGTCCCGGCTGTTCTGTCTTCCTTCAGCGTGCTGGGCTGCGCCATGCTCTTTGCGGGCGGCGCTGTATCTTCGCGGTGGGTGTGCTGCCCGCGGTAGAGCATCTCCCCAAACATGACGGTGCCAGCAAGCTGAAGCAAGAATAGGAGCCACAAATGACATCGGGGGGGCAGCGCTGCGCATCCGGGCGCACGGTGAGTATATAACTTTATTTTTTTTTCTGCTGGGGGCACGGTGGTATACTACGGGGCACGGCTCTTATACTACTGGGGGCACGGCTCTATACTATGGGGGCAGGCTGGGCTGTATACTACTGGGGGCCAGGCTGGGCTGTATACTACTGGGGGCTGGCTGGCTATATACTGGGGGGGTCTGTGACCAATGCATTTCCCACCCTCGGCTTATACTCGAGTCAATAGGTTTTCCCAGTTTTTTGTGGTTTAAAATTAGGGGTCTCGGCTTATACTGGGTCGGCTTATACTCGAGATAGTATATACGGTAAATAAGAAATTACTCAATGGGTGCAGGCTACCAAGAATTTGGTCCCATTCCTTCTACGTAAAAAAATGGAAAAATGAGCAGCACTCCGGAGGTAAAGTGTAAAACAAGTTGTCATCTCCTTTATTCCATGAATGGCAATAGCAACGTTTCGGCTTTTCAAGCCATAGATATCTATCCGTTATATTCTACAGTCTATATCAAATATCTCCTTATAACAAACTATATTTTTCACCGCATCATTTTCTAATTCCTTCCGTTTGTAGTAAGTCAACATGATGCTAGATCTTATTTCTAGCACAATCCCAAAGACTTCACATGACGGATGTCGGAATATGTGCGTCTGAGACAAAGAGTGAAACTTGGTTTTACTGAATAAGTGATTTTAGTAGTTTTTACCCTGCAAATTCCTTGCTTGCCTGAGGCAAGCACTGCATGTTCTGTATGTGTCATATCGCGTTGTGTCACCGCAGTCTGTGTTGTCCCTGTCAGAAAAAGACCATTTAACACAGCATGGGTGGGTTGTAGGAAACGGAAAAAGAAAGTTTCTGTGTATTTTTATTTTTTTTAGAGGACGGAGACATGGAAAAAAGCTCTCTCCGACAACTTTTTTAAAATGTTTTTTTTTTACTAGTCCCACTAAGTTTGATTTCTTTAAGCAAGCGACGTGGTGTCTACATTTCTCTTGTCAGTTTCCTGACTCAGTCTGAAGGATTTGCGAGAAATGAAATGGGCAACGGTGAGAGGCAACAATAACATATGGCCATCAATCACCAAGAAAGGAATTTGGCAGGAGTGACATCTCACTCATTATAATATTGGCTTACTTCCAGTGGAGGCTCCGCAGCTGACTCCATTATGTAATGCAAACTTTCCGAAAATGTGTAATTAAAAATAAAAAAATATATATGGTCTTTGTAGAATTTGGTGTGAAAATGCCATGGGTAGAATGCAAAATATGTTTTTTAGATTTCTTGTAGGTATTGGTGTTAAGGGGGGCTGCCTTTCAAGGTAGCAAAAGGAGGCATTGTTTTCCATTTAACACCCTATGAGAACATATTTGCATTCTCCCAGAATCCCCTAGTGGAGCATCTATGGCTTTAGGACTCCACACGCCTTTAAGGTGGCCTTAATTGGCAATCTCTCCATAAGCAGAACACCTACTGTCTGATCCTGATTAATGCCATGTAAACTATATCTACAGTACGTTAAAGTGAAGCTCTACCTTAAAGCCCTCATTGTATATGAAATGTTTTGATCACAATAAGTTTGTAAAGTTTGGCATTGCTAGCGCGCTATATAATTTACTTATGTAAAAACTGAGATGTCCAAGTTCAAGCCCAAACGAGGCTCATTATCAATGGCTGATGGAGAGCCCTTTTGACTTGAAAAAACACATCTCCGATGTGGCTGCATTCATATGAACGTGTGATTTCTCCAGTCCTGTATTTCCGTTCTGTATGGATCCAATACCACATCAATTTTCATCCGTATGTGCACTTATGTCACTGTATCCGCACCAATTCGTACTAAATATGGCGTGCTGGTAAAAGATGGATGGCTGACTATTGGCTGTCTGACACAATGCATCTCCCACTGGTTCTGGAACTGCACCTATATACAGCAGATACGGTGCATACATATTTAACAAAAATGCAGCATATTTTTAGCCCATATTTTTTATTGTTCAGATAACTTCTATGGGCTATACAGAACGAAATATGGTGGACATGCTCTATAGTTTTATTAAAATGTTCTTTTGGAATTTTTTTTTTTTACTGTATAATTAGAGGGCGTCATGCTGAGAATATGGAAAGACTTGAGCTTTCAAGGAGGCACAGACACAGGTACAGTTATAAATAAGGAGACATGTCTAATAGAGGAGATTTATTGAAAAGGGCCATCCCTTATTTGTCACGTTGACTCACTTTCTCTTTTCTCTTTATAATATAATGAACAACCCCTTTAATAATCATTTTATCCCTTTATTTAAGAATGGCTCCCCCCATTCCTTCGAATAGATCAGTGGGGTGAACCTAAGTCACAGGGTCCAGAGGTGGCCCTCAGAGCCAGGAGCATGATTTGGAGAGAGGCAGAGCCCATAGCACACATTCTAAAGGATGACCCCCAACCCCTTAGAATATATACATTTGTGTACTCACACATATTACACTTACACAGATGTCTCCCAGTAGCTGCTGACCCCATGGGAGAAGGGGGAGGTACTCAGCAGGAAAACAAGATGTGAAATCCCTAGTCCTGTAGTTTGCTGTCCCCTCTCCCTAACATTGTGATATGCGCTGCGATTCATGCGATGCTGATGCGCTTGCCGATTCCATGTATAACTGTGGAAGATGTGACCTGTTATATACATATTATGCTGTACAATGTGCAGCTAATATGTATATAATGGGGTAACCACTTCACTCTTAGTGTGTCAGCTTAGATGCTGGGGCCCCCTGACACTGCAAGCGCCATAGCAGCTGCTATGGCTGTACCAGTGTGGTTATGCCCCTGCTCAGAGCTCTTTTCGTGGGCCCCCAATCTATCAACCAAGCACAAATTCACCCGGCAGCACTCAAAGAATCTTTCTACAGTCGAGGTAACTAGGAATTCTCCTCTCAAAGCTTATTAAAGAGACACAACCTTGGCTGTTTGGGCCTGCATGATAATCGAGGCGGATATCTTTGGAGGTCCTTTCTGCGGTTTCCATGTTCTTACTTTTATATGGGGTCCTTGGAAAGAAGATACAATGATTGTCCAATTTGCACTTCTTCTTTCAATGTTTGTGTTGTGTCGAAACAAGTGAAAGTTGTGGCATAACAGATAGCAATAAATAGATAAAAATAAATGTCCGCCAATTCTTCTGGTATATTTTTCCCTCTTTTTCTACTATGTGATAACAATTTACCTTATTTTTTGCTTTAACCAATTTTATCTACAAAATGTATATAGTTCTTCCTAATTCAAGTTAGGTACCAGTAGTGTCACATGCCCTAATTGCTGGACTCTGATTGGTCAACACTAGCTATTGTTAACCAGTGTCAAACCTGGCCAAACCACTGATGCAACAGTAACTATGTCATGGAAAATATAGCATCTCAGTAACTACTTTATAACTGGGTACCAAATAATCTGTTGCAGTACTATCTCATCATATGTCTAGCGGCCCCATTCTGTTGGCAGGGGTTCAAGAAGTAGGAGTGGCAGTTGTGTATAGGGTGAGTAGTAACAAATTCCCACATGAGATGGTCTTTATCAACATGTACAGTGCAGAGAATGAAAAGACTGATGCCTCCCTTATATAGGAATAAACTACTAAATCACTTTTAGTGATAGAATACCAACATAATACTGCTCTATATACTAAAACTATTACAATACCTCCTCCCCTATATACTAATATTTTTAATAGTACTATAATAAGCCCCTATTATAAGAATATAACTACTATAATACTGACCCCCTATGCTATAAAATATAACTACATATATTGCCCCTATGTACAAGAATATAACTACACTATAACATTGCTCCTATTTACAAAAATACAACTACTATAATACTGCCCCTATTACAAGATATAACTACTAGTATACTGTCCACCTATGTACAGGATATATAAACTAACTATAATACTGTCCCCTATGTACAAGAATATAACTACTATAATACTGCCCCCTATGTACAGAATATAACTACTATAACATTGCTCCTATTTACAAAAATATAACTAATATAATACTGCTTTCTATACAAAAAATATAATACTTATACTACTGTCCCCTACATACAAGAATATAATACTATAATACTCCCCCTATGTACAAGACTATAAACTTTATACTGCCCCCCATGTACAGGAATATAACTACTATATAACTGCCCCCTATGTACAGAATATAACTACTATAATACTGCCCCCTATGTACAAGAATATAAACTACATAACATTGCTCCTATTTACAAAAATATAACTAATATAATACTGCTTTCTATACAAAAAAAATATTAACTACTATAATACTGGTCCCCTACATACAAGAATATAACTACTATATACTGCCCCCTATGTACAAGATATAAACTACTTTATACTGCCCCCTATGTACAGGAATATAACTACTATAATACTGCCCCCTATGTACAGGAATATAAACTACTATAATACTGCCCCCTATGTACAAGACTATAACTACTTTATACTGCCCCCTATGTACAGGAATATAACTACTATAATACTGCCCCTATGTACAGGAATATAACTACTATAATACTGCCCTATGTACAGGAATATAACTACTATAACATAGAAAAAGGAAAACAAATTTTGGTAACGGCTCACCCTTTTGTTGTAGTTGGTTGTAGTGGAGATTCAAGGCCAGGTGCACGGTTAAAATCCCTTTCACTGTTCCGGTAATCCACAGTGGTGATCATAGGAATCAAAAAAAGAAGAGGAAAATCGGGAAACCGGCACTCATGAAAAAAGTCCAAGGGTAAGCGACTCTTTAAAAACATGTGGAAGCATTTATTTAGAAAAATATTTTAAAACACTGCTGAATAGCATGGAAAAACATGGACACAGCAATAGACAGTGTGACACGGAAAAAAAGGGGGGGGGGGGATAGCAGAGGTAACGCGTTTCGGACTCTATTGGGGGGATCTCAGTCCTTAGTCATACCTAGTTTGCTTGTGGTCCTCACCTAGGTTAAATAGTGTTAGCACAAGTGTGCATGAGTGGATTTCCTGCATGGAACCACGCCTCCACAAAGGTGGGGGGGAGAGATTTTTTCGTGAATGGCAACTTGTGTGAAACAATACGTGACATACCTAGATGTACTAGTAAAAATATAATAGGTCATGTCTGTGATTGAGACCCTTTGGATAACGAGTATCAAGATTTAAGATCAATATGCTTCTTTTGAAGGAGAAGTTTCTTCCAATCGCTCCTCAGGGGGACGAGAAACTTGTTCCATAGCATAACTTGCATGCTGTGGTGTTGCCAGCACTGAACTTCTTTAAAGTGTTTAGAAACACCCTGAGAGTTCCGGGTGCTGGAAATGGTTTTGGGGTTTGCTGTGTTATGTGTTCGCTAATTCTGTCTTTGAGCTTCCTCATCGTACAGCCACAATATTGTAGTGAACAGGTGATACATTGTACTAAGTAAACTAGGTGAGTTGTCTCACATTCATATGAGTTTTTATATTGAGACTGTTCGTACTGTATGAGGAAAATCGTGTGGTTTTATGACATATTACATATATTACAGCGTAGACCACCACAGCAGAAACTGCCTGTGGTCTGAAGCCATGTATTTTTTTGTTTTACGTACAATGTTAGAAACGTATTGTGTGGGAGAGAATATCTCCAACGTTGTAGCTTTTGTGGAGAAAAAGAAACACCCCCTTCTAAGATTTTTGCAAGTGTGGGCTCATGTTGAAGAAGAGGTAAGTGTCTTTTTATTATGTTAGTAATCTCGTAAAACGGGTACTGAATTCAGAGCTGAATGTAAGAGTAGGTCTGGTTGGTGTAATTTTAGTAGTGGCTTGTAAGTAATCGGACCGGGTTTTTTTACTAACATGGTACATGGCCGTTTACAAAGCTTGTGGAGTAACCCCTATGTTTCAGTCTTTTCTGTTATGGTGTGACACTCTGTTTGTATTGGGACTCTGTGTACAAGCTCTTTTTGCTCGGATATATTCCCCTATGGGGAGGTTTTTTATTGTATGGGGGGCATGGCAGCTTTTGGAGTGTAGAAGAGTATTTCTGACGTTTTTTTACGAAAAAGTGAGGTCTGCACTCTGCCTGTTATATTATCCCCTACTAGGGAGATATCTAAAAATGAAATTGTGTTTTGTTTGAATTCATAAGTAAATGTGAGGTTATACGGGTTGTTATTGATGTATTGCATGAAACTGATGACCTCCTGGTCCGAATTCCAGACCAGGAGACAGTCATCTATATATCTGCCATACCAAATAATGTGACTCGAGAAAGGGTGTGTGGAGAGAGAAAGTAATGTTCTCCCCAGAGAGCCATGTAGAGATTTGCCAACGAGGGTGAAAAGCTGGCACCCATCGGGCATCCGAGTTTTTGGATATAGAACCTGGTATTAAACAGAAAAAAGTTGTTAGACAGTAAAAAAGACAAAAACTGAAATCATAAAGTCCTGCAAGATGAGATCATAATTGCTGAATTTCTAAGATGGTATTCGAGAGCCTCATTGGCAAGGTTGTGAGGTATGGAGGTGTACAGAGCGTGGGTGACATCGCATGAGAGCAGTTTGGGAGGGGAGTCCAGTCAAAATCATTCATGGTTGTTAATACTGCTTTTGAGTCTTGTAGATAACCAGGCAGACGGAAAACCAAGGGCTGTAGAAGTTTGTCAAGCCAAATACCCAGTCTTTCTGTAAGTGCCCCCACACTGGATACAATTGGTCTAAAGGGGGGTGGAAAACCAGATTGTGAGCCTTAGGTAGGGCATAAAATGAGGGACTGACAGGGTCCTTTGGCAGTAAAAATTGGGTGGTTTTTTCGTCAAAAATCCCTAAACAACGTCCTTCTTCCAATAATGACTGTAAATTTTTTGTAATGATGGGGGTAGGATCTTCTCTTAATTTTTGAAAACCGCAGTGTCATTTTGCATTTTCTACCTCCTGGGGTATAGTTCCTATCCAAAACCACCACAGAGCCTCCCTTATCGGAGGGGCGTATGTAGATATATGGATTGTTTTTTAGTTGATTCATAGCCCTCCGTTCTTGGACTGTGAGATTAGATGGTACTTGTTGGTGGTGTAGATTTTTTTGATAGAATTTTTAGCTCCTCTTCCACTATTTCCTGAAATAAGTCCATTTCAATTGTTCTGCTCTTCGTTGGGTAGAAAGAAGTGTTAGTCGCGTTAACCAAATGAGAAGTATTGAGCATGGATATAGGATTTCTGTCTCTGTGTCCATATCAAGTAAGTGCATTAATGTGATGTTTCTTGGAAGGTGTTTTTAGGATTGAATTTTTCTTGACCTCTAGTATTTGTTGGTATTGATGCATGATTACTTTAAGTTTTGAGTTGTTTTCCTCAGGAGTAGAAAATGTTTTTTTACTGTAAGGAGTCTCATAAATTTGTTAACATCCTTAATAGTCCTATACAGTTCATATTATTTGTTGGTTGCAAATGATAGTCCTTTGTTTAAGATTCTGATTTGATTTGGGATAGGATGCAGGCTGACATGTTTGATGACACTTGTATTGGATGTCCTGTTTATTTGGTCCCCATCAGGTGTACACAGATCCTCTGTGACTGTGTGTGTGGTCATAATTCTTTTGATGGTAGTTAGTGAGGAAGAGTACACGTTATTTCTTGGTCTGGCGTGTGGTTGTAATTTCGGGCTGGGTGTCTTTTGGGATGTTTCCTCCCCGATCTTCTGAGTTTTTTGGGGGTTTCTTCCCAATTGCTTTGTCGTTTTTTGGAAAAGTATGATTATTGGGATGTCTTCTGTATCTGAAACGTCAGTATTGGGTTCTGAATCGCATTCAGAAGATGAGAAGGTAATTTGGTTTAGTTTTCTATTCTTAGGTTTTCGTCTAAGTATGGATTTTTGATCTGGATTGTCCCGTTTTGAGATACACTTGATTGGAGGAATAGTCCTCAGATCTCTATTGAATTTATCTTTTTTAGTGCTGGTGATTTGGGTTTCTAGATCATTCAATTTTTCTTCAGCTTTTGGTGTGCAAGGGCATAATATTCAGATGCTGAAAAAGGTTTGTAACTGGCTCTGTATTAGATCGATTTTCTTGCGACTTTTTAGTTGTTCTTGTTCGCTTTGTACTATTAACGCCATGAGTTGCAAGGAGCAATTTGAAAAATCTTGTTCCATTGAACTTCAATTCCTCTTTTGAGTTGGGGATGGAAACTTTTAATACGAAGCCCCGTGGTATCATGTCCTTGGAGATGTGTAGTTTGTAGTGTAGTACAGTCCCACCACAGTTTTTTTATTGATTACTGACAAATCTTCTAGTTTGTGTAAGAGATTGCGCATAAGGAAATCAGAGTCTGATTTGGATCAGTCCGTGAAAAAAGTCAAGCGTTTATTTAAGCGGGTTGGGTTATCCAAGGAGGTAACGATGGTGTAGCCACTGCACTGCTACCTGCTGTGTCCATGGTATGTCGTATCTTACCCAGTGGAATAAAAGTGAAAAAATGGGAAGAAAATTTCTTGTTTTTTAATTTTTGTTTACATCAAGTTTGTTTACGTAAACATAAATAAACATGTTAACTGGCCAACTCAAAATTGTATCTGGTTCTGTATTCTTTACTGCATATTGTTGCAACAGCCCTTAAGTTGTGTGCACTTTAGACACTTGTGAAAACAGTCATATGTTGATGGCTAGGGGCTTAGTTATTGGGGGGAGCACGTAAAACCAATACCGGTCAATTTATACATAGAAAAAGGAAAAACAAAATTCTGGTAACGGCTCACCCTTTTGTTGTAGTTGGTTTGTAGTGGAGAATTCAAGGCCAGGTGCACGTTAAAATCCCTTTCACTGTTCCGGTAATCCACAGTGGTGTGTATCATAGGAATCAAAAAAAGAAGAGGAAAATCGGGAAAACCGGCAACTCATGAAAAAAGTCAAGGGTAAGCGACCTTTAAAAACATGTGGAAGCATTTATTTAGAAAATATTTTAAAACACTGACTGAATAGCATGGAACAAACATGGACACAGCAATAGACAGTGTGACACAGAAAAAAAAGGGGGGGGGGATAGCAGAGGTAACGCGTTTCGGACTCTATTGGGGGGATCTCAGTCCTTAGTCATACCTAGTTTGCTTGTGGTCCTCACCTAGGTTAAATAGTGTTAGCACAAGTGTGCCTAGTTTACTTAGTACAATGTATCACCTGTTCACTACAATATGTAGGCTGTACGATGAGGAAGCTCAAAGACAGAATTAGCGAACACATAACAGCAGCAAACCCCAAAACCATTTCCAGCACCCGGAACCTCTCAGGGGTGTCTAAACACTTTAAAGAAGTTCATGCTGGCAACACCAGCAGCATGCAAGTTATTGCTATGGAACAAGTTTCTCGTCCCCCTAGAGGAGGCGATTGGAAGAAACTTCTCCTTTCAAAAGAAGCATATTGGATCTTAAATCTTGATACTCGTTATCCAAAGGGTCTCAATCACAGACATGACCTATTATATTTTACTAGTACATATAGGTATGTCACGTATTGTTTACACAAGTTGCCATTCACGAAAAAATCTCTCCCCCCACCTTTGTGGAGGCGTGGTTCATGCAGGAAATCCACCATGCACACTTGTGCTAACACTATTTAACCTAGGTGAGGACCACAAGCAAACTAGGTATGACTAAGGACTGAGATCCCCCCAATAGAGTCCGAAACGCGTTACCTCTGCTATCCCCCCCCCCTTTTTTTCCGTGTCCCACTGTCTATTGCTGTGTCCATGTTTTTCCATGCTATTCAGCAGTGTTTTAAAATATTTTTCTAAATAAATGCTTCCACATGTTTTTAAAGAGTCGCTTACCCTTGGACTTTTTTCATGAGTGCCGGTTTCCCGATTTTCCTCTTCTTTTTTTGATAACTACTATAATACTGCTCCCTATGTACAAGAATATAACTACTATAATACTGCCCCCTATGTACAAGAATATAACTACTATAATACTGCCCCTATGTACAGGAATATAACTACTATAATACTACCCCTAGTACAAAAATATAACTACTAATACTGCCTTCTATACAAAAAAAATATAACTACTATAATACTGCCCACCTACATACAAGAATATAACTACTATAATACTGGCCCATTGTACAGGAATATAACTACATAATAATACTGCCCCTATGCAGGAATATAACTACTATAATACTACCCTATATACAAAAATATAACTACTATAATAATGCCCCCTACATACAAGAATATACCTACTATAATACTGCCCCCTATGTACAAGAATATAACTACTATAATACTGCCCCCTATGGACAAGAATATAACTACTATAACACTGCCTCAATGTACAAGAATATAACTACTATCATAATGCCCCCTATGTACAAGAATAGAACTCTATAATAATGCTCCTATGTCCAAGAATATAATACTATAACACTGCTCCCTATGTACAGAATATAACTACTATAATACTGATCATATGTACAAGAATATGACTACTATAATACTGCCCCTATGTACAAGAATATAAACTACTATCATAATGCCCCTATGTACAATAATATAATACTAAATAATGCCCCTTGTACAGGAATATAACTACTATAATACTGCTCCCTATGTACAAGAATATAACTACTATCATAATGCCCCCTATGTACAATAATATAACTACTATATAATACTGCCCCCTATGTACAGGAATATAACTACTATAATACTGCCCCTATGTACAAGAATATAACTACTATAATCCTGCCCCCTATGTACAAGACTATAACTACTATAATACTGCCTCATATGTACAAGAATATAACTACTATAATACTGACCACTATATACAAGAATATAACTACTATAATACTGCCCCCTATGTACAAGACTATAACTACTTTATACTGCCCCCTATGTACAGGAATATAACTACTATAATACTGCCCCCTATGTACAGGAATATAACTACTATAATACTGCCCCCTATGTACAGGAATATAACTACTTTTTTACTGCCCCCTATGTAAGGAATATAACTACTATAATACTGCCCCCTATGTACAGGAATATAACTATAAATACTGCCCCCTATGTACAGGAATATAACTACTATAATACTGCTCCCTATGTACAAGAATATAACTACTAAATACTGTCTCATATACAATAATATAACTACTATATATCCTGCCCCTATGTACAGGAATATAACTACATAATAAACCCCTATGTACAAAAAATAACTACTAATACTGCCTTCTATACAAAAAAAATATAAAACTATATAATACTGCCCCCTACATACAAGAATATAACTACTATAATACTGCCCCCTATATACAGGAATATAACTACTATAATACTGTCCCTATGTACAGGAATATAACTACTATAATACTACCCCTATATACAAAAATATAACTACTATAATACTGCCCCCTACATACAAGAATATACCCTATAATACTGCCCCCTATGTACAAGAATATAACTACGATAATACTGCCCCTATGGACAAGAATATAACTACTATAACACTGCCTCATATGTACAAGAATATAACTACTATCATAATGCCCCTATGTACAAGAATAGAACTACTATAATACTGCCTCATATGTCCAAGAATATAACTACTATAACACTGCTCCCTATGTACAAGAATATAACTACTATAATACTGACTCATATGTACAAGAATATGACTACTATAATACTGCCCCTATGTACAAGAATATAACTACTATCATAATGCCCCCTATGTACAATAATATAACTACTATATAATACTGCCCCCTATGTACAGGAATATAACTACTATAATACTGCTCCCTATGTACAAGAATATAACTACTATCATAATGCCCCCTATGTACAATAATATAACTACTATATAATACTGCCCCCTATGTACAGGAATATAACTACTATAATACTGCCCCTATGTACAAGAATATAACTACTATAATCCTGCCCCCTATGTACAAGACTATAACTACTATAATACTGCCTCATATGTACAAGAATATAACTACTATAATACTGACCACTATATACAAGAATATAATAGAATCCTGCCTCCTTTGTACAAGAATATAATAACTACTATAATCCTGCTCCCTATGCGCAGGAATAATAGCTACTATAATACTGCTCCTATATACAAGGATACAACTACTATAACACTGCCCAGGTCAGATCCCTCTCCTGACACAGAATCCCCCCACAGGTCTGTCTTCCTCCTCAAACAGAATTCCCCCACATGTCTAGTCCTTCCTCCTCAAACAGAATCCCCCCCCAGGTCTAGTCCTTCATCCTCAAACAGAATTTCACCCCAGGTCTAGTCCTTCATCCTTACACAGAATCCCCCACCAAGTCTAGTCCTCCATCCTTATACAGAATGCTGCCCACCTAGGTCTGCCTCCCCTCCTCACACAGAATCCCCCCCCCCCCCCCCCCCCCCCCCCCCCCCCCCAGAACCCCCCCCCCCCCGTCTGCCCCTCCTCTCACTCAGGTTACCCGAAAGATCGGGCCCGCGCCTCACACAGAATCCCTGACTGACCCAGGCCCCGGGTCATGTGACAGGTCCATTATATATGGACGTTATATTAATGGGGGCACTCTGCTATGGGCGTTATATTATTGAGGGCACTCTGCTGGACATTATAATAATGGGGGCACTCTGCTGGGCATCATATTTATGGGAGCATTCTCCTGGGCATAATACTAATGGGGGCTCTCTGCTGGGCATAATAATTATGGGGGCTCTCTGCTGTGCATAATAATTATGGAGGCACTCTGCTTGGCACCATATTTATGGGGGCACTCTGCTTGGCACCATATTTATGGGGGCACTCTGCTTGACATTTTATGTATTGGGGCACTCTGTTGGACATTTTATTAATTGGAGGAGCTGCTATGGACATTTCATGAGAGGAGACTACTGGACATTTTAATAGAGAGTTGAGGCTGCATTTCCGACCGTCAGCATATACTCGAGTCAATATGTTTTCCCAATTTTTGTGGTAAAATTAGAAGCCTCGGCTTGAGTCAGCTTCTACTCGAGTATATATGGTATATCACTTTGGTGAGTTTGATAAATGTCCTCAGCAATAAATGTAGAAAAAATGGAATAGGAAACAGACAGCAGAAAGCTGACCTGAGCATTTGCAGTTCTACTACCATTCAAGTATATGAGAGCTGATGGGCAGTACCAGGTTTGGCCACTATCCTGAGAATGGAGCTATTGGGCTCCAGTTCCATTCACTGTGTCTGGACTGCAAGAACAGCTGATATGTGGGGGTGCCAAAACCCCCATCAATGTGATACTGGTGACCTATTTTAAATATCAGCAATTAATATTTTAGCTCTTAAATCTCCTTTAAATGAAAAGAAAAATAACACAAAACCGTGCATTTAACAATTTCTAAAGTTTCATTGAATAGCGGTTATAGAAATTACAGCTACAGAGTGGGGCCAAGTGAATGTCATCTGTCAAATTTTGTATGAAAGGAAAGACTGCCAGAGACAGATTGAAGTCACATAAATAACATAAGGGACGGAAAAACAAAAAAGAGATGTAGAAAAATAAAACAGAGCGCTGGGAGTATCACAGCTAACTTCCTTTTTAATTATGATATATTGTGGGATTTTATTTCCTATTATTATCTAGATAACTGGTACCTTACATCCTTTATAAAACTTTATAAATATATAAAGGCTATAGATGCTCAAAGATCCATCATTACATCACTCCTGACAACAGATGACGTCACAGCTTATCTCCTCCTCCCTGTACAATGGCCTCTATATAGATAACACTGACCCATCATTACATCACTACTGACAGTAGATGATGTCACAACTTATCACCTCCCCCTCCCTGTACAATGACCTCTATATAGATAACACTGACCCATCATTACATCACTACTGACAATAGATGATGTCACAGCTTATCTCCTCCTCCCTGTACAATGTCCTCTATAGATAACACTGACCCATCATTACACACTACTGACAATAGAGAGTCACAGCTATTCCTCCCCCTCCGTACAATGACCTTTATATAATAACAATGACCATATACATCACTACTGACAATAGATGATGTCACAGCTTATCTCCTCCTCCTCCCTGTACAATGACCTCTATATAGATAACACAGACCCATCATTACATCACTACTGACAATAGATTATGTCACATCTTATCTCCTCCCCTCCCTGTATAATGTCCTCTATATAGATAACACTGACCCATCATTACATCACTACTGACGATAGATGATGTCACAGCTTATCTCCTCCTCCTCCCTGTACAATGACCACTATATAGATAACACTGACCCATCATTACATCACTACTGACAATAGATGATGTCACAGCTTATCTCCTCCTCCTCCCTGTACAATCACCTCTATTTGGTAACACTGACCCATCATTGCATCACTACTGACAATAGATGATGTCACAGTGCCACACCCTCCTCGGTTTTGCCACAAAATTTATATAAAAATCCTATAGGGGCTCATCTTAAAAAGTTAAAAAATCAGGAGTCAGTTTTGGGTTTTCATATGTGTAAAGACTCACAATCTTATGAAGCTTAAAGCAAAACAACATGTCCAAATAACAAAAGAAGTACGAGGGGTTAAAACTAAGTCTGTGAAAATTTTTAATCTTTAAAATTCTACCAAAGCAGCTCGATACATATAATGGTTCATCAGAGCATTCATTGCTAAAACCCTTTCTCTCAGTTGCCTGTTACTTTGACAAAAAAAATGTCAGATACAGATAGAACTTGGCAGCTCTACAGTAATACCGGTTCAGAGTTTCTCAGAAAGTTTTGCTTTCTGAACTTTTCAGTTTCTCAGCTATCAGATCTTACTTCAGGGCTTGATCAGACTATTGGCAAACTTGGCAGAACATAAGAAAAATAATCTTGTTCAATCTGCCCTTTTTAATACCTGCAGATTTATTCACACAAGAAGTCACCTTCCAAGGATTATTAAAATGCACCTACCTGGCCCAAATATATCTTAAAGGGGTATTCCCAGAAATACAAGATTCTTGAATATACTCAGGATAACAAAATAACACATTATCTAATTCACTGCTATTAAAAAAAGCAGCATTTTACAGATATAATTCCAACCTGTCTCTATCAGTCCTGGTGTTTACATCTGTGGTTGCTTCGGATCTAACTGTAAATCTTGTGACTATGATTGATACTTCTCATGAATAGCTTCTCTTGTCTGCACACTGCAGTGCTCTCTGACTCCTGCCCCTCTACCCTGTATTACAAGACCATGATATCCATCACAGTGTAGGAGGCCTTCTGAGGTGGAAAGACTTCAGATCTCAACTCTCCGCCTCCATGACTTTTTGTTACCATTTTACATCCCAATTCAAAAATTATTTTCTGGATGATGCCACCTCACTGGGCCTCGAAAGAAACATCTCAAGGGTGTTGAGCTGCCTAACAACAAACTGGCATTGGTTTATTAGGCCAATATCTAATGACCGGTTTCCTTTAAATATTTTTTATTGTTTCTTTTACTATTACTTAAAAACTTTTAGGGTACTTAAACCTGAGGGGGTCTGAACACTTATTCAATATAATGTAATTGTTAAGGAGATCGCACTGGTTTCGGACGCCATCTTGACTACTGTCCGCCATCTTAGATACAGCGGCCATGTTCCCTGACCATTGTCAAGTTAATGTCATGATTCAAACTTCATTTTATGTAACCTGTTTGCTTGCCTGTCAGCTAATACCCTTTGAAATTTAATGAGAAGCCAGACTGTCCTTGATTATATTATGATTCTGGAGTCCACTTATCTTATTCTTCTCAGCAAATAAGTATAAACAATATCTGTGTACAAGGTCTCTGAGAACTGAGCACAATTAATTCACTTTTTTTCCAGAATGTGCTGATGTCCAATAGAATCTAAGTGCCTTTCATACAACACCCCAAATGCTGATTTCTCTGTATTAAAATACAGCTGGGTTTTTTGAAATAAACAGTGTGATTTGAGTGCATTGGAAGACCGGACTGTGTCTTTCTTTTACTCTTGTCATCTCACTGCTGGCAACTATCTCATCCTCCCTCAAAGGGTTAATTAGGACTCACCTTACAAAAGTCAAGAGGGCTGTTGGGTCCCTGCATAAAAATCCCTATCAGTAATACTGCTTATATGTGGGCTGGTTGTCAAGGGGTTAATATTTCATTGTTGGTGGCATGTTCTTTATAAATTGTAAACTTTTTGCAGTATTTTGAAAAACTAAAAACAGAATTAAACCTTCCAGACCCCAACCTACTTAATCATATGACTCCTGTTCTCCTCTGTTGTGACTTTAAAGTGATCATTCCCACACACATGGCGCACCATAGACTGGACCAAATAGGAAAAAACACAGAGTGGAAGCTGTTCTGTGTTCAGAATGGAGAACACAGATACATTTTTTAAATGTATTTGGACTCCGCTCGCAATTCGGCTATTACCGGTGTTGGTATAAGAGTAGCTGCATCTAATCATATCATCACGTACGTATGGTTAGAAAAACTGCAAATCTGATTAAAGTTTAATCTCAGGACAAGGTCTTGAGCCGAAGAACTTTCTGAGCTTATTTGTTGCAGTTGCCTGTCTAATGTACCCATCAAACAACTCATCAGACGTTATTGATTGTTACGACTCGCAAAAAAAGACTCTTTTAGCCGTTAAAATCAATTAGAGAGCAAAAATCTTCAGCTCTGAAACTCTTAAGTGAAGATCACCTCATAATTCATCGTTTTAAAGGGGAGCTCTTCGTTTTTGGAGAATGGTTGTGAAAAAAAATGTTTACTTAACCACTTCAAACAAGTAACCCCTTCAAATAAGTTGAGCTACACTCACTTGTCTGTGGTGGTTGGAATGTAACTTTTTAAGGATTTTGGTATAGTGCTTCATACAGCGCTAGGATACAGGACAGGTGGGTGTGCCCGCCAGGTGGAAGTTGTCGGCGCCGATTGTGCCTGCCTCTGTAAAGAAACAGGGTTGGGGATCTGACTGACCTCAACGCAGGGGAAATGGGCGCCCTGGAGAAGGCAATTACACTTTTTTTTTACAGCTCACCTCTAGTTTTTTTTATAAAGCTGGACAACCCCTTATACGTTTTTTGTCGAACAGAGGTCTCCGCTTCCTTTCTCACTGTCTGCACAGATGGAGTGGTGGTCAGATTAACTTCATGTTCTCCATTCATGTCAATGGGTAAAATTTATCAGGTTTTGTATGCCTATTTCCCCCCTTGCACCAAGGTTACTGGGTGTGGAGAAGAGTGAAGGGAGATGTGCTGGGTGTTCCTGACAATTCAGGTGCGGGCTACGATCCAATTTTATGCCAGGCCAAACTTGGCATAGAACTGCCCCATCAGCGTATGATAAATCTGCCCCAATGAGAGCAATGAAAATATCCAATGCTGATTGATGAGTCAACGGTCAGTTCCGACCAAATCTTCACATCAGGACAACTCCATTGTTGAGATGGGATCTGCACCTGATGAGATTACTTCCATTTAAATGTGACAATCATTTTGAGAATTTAAAATGTCCTCATGTATTTTGTCTTATTAACATAAGTGATACTTACCCGTAAGCATTTCGCTTTTTGTTGACTGGTCCCTATCCTTGTTCAGGGGCATAACTAGAAGAGTCAAGGCCCCATGAAAGACTTCTGAACGACCTCAGAAAATATATATATTCATATTCTCAGATATTTATACACTTAAATACACATTTATGCACTGATATATACATTTATACACTTACACAGATCTGTCCCAGTATCTGCTGACCACATGGGGGAAGTACACTGCAGGAATTAGAGATCCCTAGTCCTTCAGCTGTTCCCTCCCTCTCCTTTTACATTTCTTATCAGAGATGCCGCTTCATGCTGTCGAAGACGTGCACTGTTATTATTGTTGTACAATGTGAAATATAATATGTATATAATGGTGCACATCCACCATTCTTTAGTGAGGTCAAATGCGGTGGCCCCCTGACACTTTGGGCACCAAAGCAAATGCTATGGCTGCTACCACTGTAGTGACGCCCCTGTGGGCCCGTGGTCAACAACAGACGTTCATCAGCCTTGTATAAACTTGTATTGCCACAATACATTAATAGTTAGTTTTTTTTAACCATTATCTTTAATACTTCTGTATAGGAGGTATTTTTTGGCACACATTTAGGGCTGTCTTATACCTTGACTGACACCCTGTTAATCCAGAACACACTATCTGATTCCAACTCAACATTCTTGAAAACAACCATGATTAAATTTGTAATAAGCTTTTGGCAAAGTCTGTAAAGTTCATCAAGGTTCTCCTGTCATCAAGCCTTCCATTTATGTCTGGAAATGTTAATAATAATTGATGACCCCTGCCAGATTAAATGAGCTATAAATACTTCTGCAAGCACTTTCCAACACTGATGTACTGTATAATAATTGTCCGGGTCATCGGGGAATGGGGACTTTCCTGTGACAATATCACCTAGTGCTGACATCAGACGCTCCACTATCAGATCTGCATCAGCTACAGGTCACTTTGTCTCCCCATGCCTCGAGGCATTAGCCATTTTTTAGCGATAACGGCAAAAATATTATGTATGGCTGAATATACTCTGTCACCGCTCTATAGACAAAGAAGCTCATTATGACTCGATGTCAATCCGTCTGCTGGCAACAAGCCCAACTAACTTTCAAAGATGGTCAGTGTTTGAAGAGTTGGACGGCAATTTTAGTAGCGCAATAAAAAATTGATTTTATTATTAAAATTTGATGACAACTCTCCTTTAAACATCTGATAAGATACATATCTGTCATTTAAGGTCTGGCAATGTAACCAGCTTTACCTTTAGAGGTTTACTGAGGTCTTAAGGGAGCGTGAGATCTTTAATGAATCTGATTACCTAACTGTTTCTTTGTCTACTGACGTTGGTATGAATTCTCAGAAGAGGGGAGAAGGATGTGGAGCTTCCGTCTGCACCACCAGTCTTGTCCTCATGAGACTCTATGATCCTAAGGGAGAGGGGTTTTTTTTTTGCTCTAATTTGTACTGGAGTTCAGTAAAAATTCAAAAAGCTTCTTATTTCTTAATCTATTATCTATATTTATTATCTTATTTATGTCAAGTACAAATGAGCGGCATGTGACCTATTTCGTTTTAGACTAAGAATTTATTCAATTTAAGGGGGTGTCCAGGGTTATTTTTTATTTGTAACTAGTGTCACGGGCTGCTGTATGAAACGAAATAACTGAAGCCGCATCATCCACCCTACATAGCCTAAAACCCAACCAAAACACCACTGAAACCATTGACAGAATACAGCTATGATTACCTAAAAATGTTTATGCAAATTATCCAGGAGTCAGTTATTTTAAGGAGGTGAATTACACTTCCAATCCTCTTATCTTGGGATCCATAGAACTCCGCACATGCTTCTAGTTTTATTTTAAAGATGTTCTATGTACTCTACCACCAAAGATTTTAGGTAGCTAAAAGCATAGTTGAGAATGTGAGCTTCAGTAGATCCGATTCTAGAGTGTCTTTGCTCATATCTATGTGTCTGTAGTACATTTGCAATGCTCGGGTTTGGGTCGCCCCAGTGCTATGCTAGGTCCGTTAAGCACTGTTGAGGTGCCACCACTTGTTGCTGCTTACCATGGAAGAATGGTAAGGCGTGGTGCACCCCAATGGGAAATAAGTCCAGGGAGTCAGGGTTTGCAGTGAACTGTTTCCATCTTTACAGAAGAAACTCAGGTGCAAAGCAATAGAAGCAAATCTGAGATCTGACTTCTCCAATCTCCTCCCCGGCAGAAGAACGGTTCTATGCTAAGGGAAGGCCTGGGCTAGCTGTCCCTTTCTACCTCGGAAGGCTGGTTCCCTGGACACAGGCTAGGAGACCAGGGTATATGGCAGTAACCCCATCTCAGTTTCTTCTTGTGGTTGCTCAGATAGACTGTCAGTCTTCTCCTTCAAGTTGGGTTCCCTAACTGTAAGACACTACGATACTGGGACTGTTCTCTTTACCAGTGGCTTAACGATAGCAGTTGCAGGGAATGCACCGTGACCGGACTCGCAGGAAGAGGCAGTCCCAAGGCTCTCACTGTATGAAGTAACAGCATCTGTCCTGTGCATTGCTGCTATCTCTCTGCAGACGAGGTAACACCCCCCCTGATGCAGCACTTAGCCAGGTGCAGGGCAATGTCATCTGACACTCCTGTACTGCACCTAGCTCATGCGCTGAATCAGAAGAAAAGCCCCAGCAGAACAGGAAGCAAAACACTTTCTGCTCTGCCACACTTTCACATAGACATACTGTACATCGAGTGCCCATCACATTACATGGTAGAAAGGTTCTACAGCTGTAAACAACTTTCCAGACAGCACCTGTCGTTCTAAAGGTCAGGCTGTCTACTTTTCTGGTAAACAAGTCTGTTTATTTCCTGCAAAACAATTTGGAAAATGACTGGCTTTTCTTTAGTCAGAGATAAACAGTCAGTGTTTATTAACCCTTTCTATACAGATACAGTTTTATCAACAAAATGTATATAGTAAAACACCATAGATTAATACAAGTTAACCCTTGATCTAAAATAATTTAAGAAGTGCTGTCTTCATACAGGGGAAATATTCGAATTTCCACAAATGACCAAAGTTCAATGCTCAGGGCACTTCAAATAACATTTTCCTCTTTAAAATTACACCATAAACAAGTCTCTAGGTGCTACATATCATAATATCTGATTTGCTGCTGCTGCCCTGTCCATCTTTTTCACCTTCCCCTCTGGTCCTGTTGCACCTCTACAGTGTGGAAATAATTTGGACCAAACTGAATCTGAGGTTCAGATTTGACGAATAGCGATGAGCGGACCTCAGCCAGAAGTTCAGTTTCAGAATTCGGGCTAGCCCCTTGCTGGTAACACCTGAGATCTGTTGCTAACCCTTTAGATGGTGCTGGGCAAAGCCTCTTAGTATTTTTACTAAGATTGTCACTTCCTGATGATGAGAGAGTAGAATTTACAGGGGCCTCATTTACGCAAATTTATGCTATGCATAATTCCGGGGCGCTGGATAGAGATGAAAGGCATATGGCAGTGCAGACGGGGACACGGGGACATATCGCTCCGTGCACCCATTGATATCTGTGGAGGACGCAAGCTTGGGCCGTACATCAGTCCCCCATACAGTCGTGTGAAGATAGCAATGGGTGCACCTATTGCTATCTATGGAGGAAATATGCTGCAAGCTTGCGGCCGTACATAAGTCTCCCATATGGCCGTGTGAATGTAGCCTAATACCCGCTCCTAAGCATCAAAAGCAAACCCCACTTCTATATAACTATAATATGCGTTGTTATATAGAAGAAGGTCTGATAATCCAGGACCCAGGTGCTACTATGGTTCTCTAAAATGCCGTGATCCTGAGACGTACATCAATCCTCATGTCCCCGTATTTGTATAAAGATCATTGAATCGTTTATCCATCCTGAAAATTTTCATAACTTTCATAATATTATTAAAAATAAAATTAAAAAAACGGTTCCACTTCATGGCCACATGACAATTAGTTTCTTATGGCGTCCTGCCTCTGACAGCTTCTCATTAATCAGGAAGGATATGTGGGGATGTTGTAAGATTTATTATGGCCATAAATCAGAATTTTACTTGTACATTTCTTCCATATTTTGCTGTAATATATTTAACTGGATGTTTTTTTTGTAACTCTACATAAAGCCATAAGTAGGACAGGAGGCAGCGGGCTATTCTACAAAGAGTACAGCAGGGAATTTTGAGCGGTGCGGATGCTCAGCACTACATACAATTGAAGCTGTAATAATGGCTTACTGATTTGCTGGTGAATCAGGTAAAAGCTGCGGGATGAAGTGTCAGACAACAGGCTTCCGTCAATGTAATGTTGTTGTTTCTATCTCCTCGTGTTTCCCAACAAACAGCCAAGTACAAATAATCCGAACCAGGTCACTTTTTTCTTGAGTGGATGGCGCGGAGTTTGTCTTGTGGAACATGGGTTGATGTCTCGTAATTCTGGCTAAAGCCCAACTTCTGATGGGGTCCCCCATAGTTTTCATTTGATCTTGCTTTCCCTGCTCTTTCTTTTCTATTCTCTCTACATAAATACCCTTTTTAAACTGACTGTAATACAGGATGGATTTTTTTTTTTTTTTTTGCAGAATGTGTTATGTTTGGAATAAAAAACAAATTATCCCTCTCAATGATTATTTTCGACCCTGCTTCTTTGTGGTCGGCTGCTCTTTTCTATTCATATGTTTTTTTTTTCGTACATTTTCATCTTTGTAGTTGTGTTTCTTTTTGAAACTTTTGATGTTATTTTTGTGTCTCAATTGGCAATTTTGGCCACCGGTGGCATCTTGGACATTACTCATTACTGTCCTGTGGATGCTTTTCTTTACACTGGCGGTATCTAATTAAATAGCACAGTTGTTTGCATTGTTGCCTTTCACCATCGGGGTCTTGGGTTTGATTATAGCCAAAGATTGACTTGCATGTAAATTCTTTTCCTTCCGTCTTTGCTTAGGTTTCCTGTTGCGGCTTATTCGATTGTAAAGGCATTTTATATCATTAGGTACATCTCACAGTGATATTTGTTGATACTATAAACACAATGAGCAGGTGTAGAATATATATTTCAATTGCTAGTTTCTTTTACTATAGAATAAGTAATATTTTACAGATGAGTTTTTCTTGAGCCGACACCTGGGACCAGAAGTGGCACCCGTTTTTACCAGACCCAGCCGAGGGTTGGACTTGCTGCGGTGTGGTGCCACTAGGTCCTTCAAGTCATTCAGGATTCCTGCTACTTACATTTGTGAAGACTGCATGCCCTCTTTGGGTCTTTGTTTACATGTTTGAGTTCTGATGAATAGGAGGAGCCTGCAGTAGTACAACTTGACTAATCCTGCTTCCCCCTCCTCTCTTCCCGTGTCCGTGAGATTGAGAGACACAGTGGTAATGCCATTAGGATCAACTAGAGAAGTGACAGAGAGGAAGTTGTGTATGTATGGAGAGGGCAACATGGAAACAAGGAAAGGCTGAAGATATTAGAAGAGGTACAGGTACAATGTGCACGCAGAAACATGTCTTATTCAACAGATTTATTGCAAAGTGGACAACCCCTTTAACTTTGACTGCGGGGAAAAGAAATACCTAATTTGCCTCTGGTCACACTTCACAAACTGATAAATCTTGGATCCCAGCATATCTGATATTGAAGAAAATTGTTAAAATTATGAATTATTTCTTTAATATAGTAGGGACCACTACCATAGGGACCACTATAATGTTAAAATGTAATAAAACTATTCCAAAAATGTGTCCATTAGTACTGCATTATGTCCCATGGGTTATTGTAGAAGACTCGTGTACCACATATACTGTATGTAGTGTATATAGTTATGCCTATAAATTGGGAATGACGGATTATCCTCGTACTACCACACAAATTATGTCAGGTACATTAGAGAAGCCGTATATTATAAGCAAATATTGGAAGAAATCTTAGCGTGATTTGTAACTTAATCAATACTAAGCTTGTATTCCCTTACAATTCAACAAATGCAAAATACAAGACCATCAACACGTCAGGATCTCAAACACAATTTTTATTATAATGAATTTGATAGTATTGATCTTCTGCCACTAGATTCTGCTTTAAACATTCAATATGGCTGACCATAAATTTCAAGCTCCGACAACGGATGGCATTTTCACAAGCTCATACATGATAATTCAATAGAACGTGCAAAGGTCACTTACCGCGGGAAAACCCCATTCGCTGCAGGTGATATCCTATGCAGGACAGGTTTTATTTATTCTATTTCTTTATTGTCATCTGACGGGAGAATGGGACATATGAATTTTAAAGTAAGAATTTAAAGGGCAGGCTATTGCACCATACCACATTTTGTTTGAACTACTACATCCTGCTTAAAAAGCAAATCAGCCTTAAAGTAAAAAGAAGAACATAATATTTTTTTCTTTTGCAATTTTCTGAAATAATACCCATTAAAGGGGTGGCCAGGGAAGTCAAGATAGGTTACCAATTTATGATCAACAACTGGCCCCTGCACCGATCAGCTGTTCGGCCTGAAATAAACACCTAGCATTGAACTACCCTGTTTCCCCTAAAATAAGACATCCCCCGAAAGTAAGACCTAGTACAATTTTGTTCCGGCTTAGAAATATAAGGCCTCCCCTGAAAATAAGACCTAGTGGTCCCCATTGCAGCAGTTCCCCCCATGCCATACATTAGTATTAGGAAATCTTTTAGATGCTGCAGAAGGTTGTGACATGGAGAAGAATTCATGGAAGTAAATCACTGGTTGTTGTGCTGCAAAGGTGATACAAGCAGCTACCGGGATAAGAAGGGTCATTTATGGAAAGTGCTTTTACTAAACATTAGAGATTGGAGCCAATGATACCAATAAAAATCAAGTCACAAGAAATACAGCATGAAATTTAGAGTTTGGAGAGTCATAAAGAAGTTAGAGAAGTTGATTTTTTGTTCAACGATAAATGTAAATTCGTGTTCATAGAAAAATAACACATCCGTTGAAAATAAGACCTAGTGCCTCTTTAGAAGCAAAAATTAATATAAGACACTGTCTTATTTTCGGGGAAACAGGGTAGACATCGTTTGCTAGTGGCCAGAAGCTGTAACTGCAGTCAACACTCTTATTTATTCAAAGGAAATCTACCATCAAAATCAAGCAAATAAACAAGGGGACACATAGGACTCATTCACAGGAACATAACGAGGACAGATATGCGGCTGCAAATGGTGCGGCAGCATATTGGACCCCATTGATGTCTATGGCACCCAGTCACTGCGTGGTGACCACATGCCATCTCACCGCACCCTGACCGTGCACAGCGAAATATAGGACATGTCCTTAATCCTTAAATATACAAGTTAATTTCAGAGGCTACTGGGGGCATGGAGTAGCCTCAGAAAGCTGCGGGTGTGAAGGCCTCACCACACTCACCAGTAAACACTACAGACCCGCCTCTACGCGCTCCAGAAAGTTTTTCTGGCGCAATCGCGGTAGTTCCTGTTCCACTGCTGGCAATGGGCCTGCTGCTGGGGATCTCTGCCCGTGTGCAGTAGCTTCCATTCGTCTGCCGGTGACGGGGAAGCTCTGCACATGTACAGTAGCCTCAGAGCAGCAGGTACGTCGCCAGAACAGGAGCTACTGCGCAGAGTATGTAGAGACAGGTCTGTAGTGGCTAATGTGGGCATTGAGTAGCCTTCACTCCCGGAGCTGTCTGAAGCTACTCCAGACCCACCTCTATGCACTCCGGCTAGAGCTTCCCCATTGCCGGCACATTGCCGGCAGACAATGGGAGATACTGCGCTTGTGCAGAGCTGGATTGCTGCTTAAGACAAGCCAGAAAAATGGGCAAGAGTGTGAGGTTTGTAGTGGCTACGGGGGGCATGGAGTAGCCTTCGTCCCCGCAGTTGTCTGAGGCTACTCCACGCCCCCAGTAGCCTCTGAAATTAATTCATTAATTTGCATTTTTAAACATTAAACTTTATTTCTGCAGCAGCTGCATCCAAGAATTAGTGAAAAACGGGATGCAACTGCTGCTACCATGAGGAGTCTCTCCAAAACTAGATTTCCCATGGTAGATTGCCTTTAAACTCATTTGCACGTCAGTATAATCCCTTTAAAGAAGAAAGGGTATCGGAGGTAAAGGTAATAAAAGCATTGTGCACACAGCAATCTGCAGCTCATGTCCGTCAAATATGTACAATGGTTCTACCTTCCCCATAACGACAGATTTGATATAACTAAATTGTTCTAAATTATCAGAGGAAACTTGACAATTACAATGAAAACTTTTCCAATTTCATAACTTTCTTTCGGCAGTACACAGGGGGCTGGATTACTGAAGCCCTGCACTATTAAAGCAATATATGCTAGCTGCTCTTATACATTGCCCTCCATCGTAGCTGAGCTTCTGCCAGCAAGGCTATCGATCTAAGGGTGCTGTTCTCTGTAATAGTGCTGGAATAAACTGCAGAAAGAACAATGGTAAACACCGCCACAAGCCATTATTTTCGGGCAATAATTTACTCCCCGGCAGTCCAAAGTTTAATAACACTTGCATCATTATCTGGAATTGAAATATGCTGGAAAGATGTGCTCTTAAGATGTCGTAGTGCAAAATCTTATAGACATACAGGGGGAGATTTATCAGCGCTTGTACCCCAGTATTTTGGAGTTGAAGCACTGATATAATCACAATTTTTTGTACAATGTAAGAAATTGGGGGTCATTTACTAAGGGCCCAATTCGCATTTTCCCGACGTGTTACACAAATATTTCCGATTTGAGCCGATTTCCCCTGTATTGCCCCGGGATTTTGGCGCACGAGATCAGATTGTGCCGCATCGGCGCCGGCATGCACGCGACGGAAATCGGGGGGCGTGGCCGAGCGAAAACCCGACGGATTCGGAAAAACCGCCGCATTTAAAAGGAATGGGTTGCTTGGGACGCGCTTACCTTCACTTGGTCCGGCCCGGTGAACTCCAGTGCGTTCAGATGCTTTTCAGCGCAGCAGCGCCACCTGGTGGACGGCGGAGGAGCTACCTTGATGAATCCCGGCCGGACCTGAATCCAGCACAGAGAACGCGCCGCTGGATCGCGAACGGACCGGGTAAGTAAATCTGCCCCAATGTGATTATTCCGGCGACTACGCCACCTCCATACCATTTATGAACTGCCTGCCCCATGCCTGGGCAATTTAAAAAAATCTGCAAACATTCACTAGTGCACTCTGCACTGTATGCGACGGCTCTGAAGCCAGTGCACATGATGATGTCATCGGATCATGTGTGCTGGCTCCAGAGTCAGTGCATACGGCAGGCACATGCCGAAGAAAGAAGGCGGCTGCTCGGGGGGAATGAGGAAAGGTGAGTTTTTCTTTCTTTACCAGAGGAGGGCAGTGTAGCTTGAGGGGGAAAGGGAGGGGGCAGTGTAGCTGGAAGGGGAGGGTGCAATGTTCCTAAAGGGGGAGGAGGGGGGCAATGTAGCTGGAGGGGGAAGGGGCAGTGTGGCTACAGGGGAAGGGGGGCAGTGTGGCTACATTGGGATGGGGGCAGTGGGGTTACAGGGGGAGGGGGCAGTGTGCCTATGCAGGGTAGGACAGTGTGGCTATGTGGGGTTAGAGAGAAAAATATTGAGGGATATGTTTGAGCCAGGCGCCTAGAAGTGTGTGCACAATAGGGGAAAAACGGGGTGATGGACAGGTTAGGTGGAGTTGCAGCGTCGGCCCCCGGAGCTGGGTGGTAGTCCAGAAAGAGTATGCAGGTTGAGAAAAAGAGTACGGGGTAGAATTGATTGACGCACTACATCAAGAGTTAGATATGTTTTAGAGTTTTTATTAATGATTGTTATTTAACAACGTTTTTCAACACTGTATCAGTGTCTTCATCAGGTCTGAGTCTATAGTCATAATAAAATAAACACAAACACATATAAAATGTTAATTAGCAGATTGGTTAGTAAATATTAGTGAATATTAGTGAACACATTTGAACATTGCGATGTTGTATGTATGTAGCTGTATGAAATAGAAAATATTAAAATCGATGGTGGATAATACAAGGTATAAATATGAATAAATAAATATAAAACAAAAGTTAGAATAATAGAATAGTTCCAATGTGTTCACTAATATTTAACTAATATTTACTAACCAATCTACTAATTAACCTTTTATATGTGTTTGTGTTTATTTTATTATGACTATAGACTCTGACCTGATGAAGACACCGATAGGGTGTTGAAACACATTGTCAAATAACAATCATTAATAAAAACTCTAAAACATATCTTATTCTCGATGTAGTGTGTCAATCAATTCTACCCCATACTTTTTCCCTTAACCTGTAGTGTGGGTATGTAGGGCGGAGACAGTGTGGCTACTGGAGGGGGGCCCACTAAGGCTCTGTCGCCCAGGGGCCTACTAAAACCTGTCTCCCTCCCAGGGGCCTACTAAAACCTGTCTCTCCGATATATGGATGTACAGTAGATCAGGCTTTGGGCATGGCGAATAAGCAATAAGGCTAAATTCACCTCTGCGTTTAGCAGTCCGCCTTTATTTTCTACTATTAGCCTCTTCCCGCCGATGCCCTTTTTGATTTTTGCATTTCCATTTTTTGCTCCCCTTCTTTAAAAATACAAAACTTAATTTTTGTGTAAAGGGAGCTTTATAAGGGCTTATTTTATGTGTAACAAATTATACTTTCTGATATCGTAATAAAGAGGGTAG
The DNA here is from genome assembly GCA_019512145.1 of Engystomops pustulosus. NCBI lineage: Eukaryota > Metazoa > Chordata > Amphibia > Anura > Leptodactylidae > Engystomops > Engystomops pustulosus. Next base: position 199,823,726 of record CM033644.1, read on the forward strand.
AAAGTAGATTGGCACTCACCAAAATTCTTCTTCATTCCAGTTTATTGGTGCATACTTACAAAACACTTAACAACAAAGGTTGCATGTGGGGAGGGGAGATGCAGGGACTCAAACTCATATCGCATCACAAATCCATATTGAGATTACTCATGAAGTCGTGCCATCCAGTGTGAATTATCTTGTATTTTTGAAATGATACTTTCTAGTGGCGGCATTTACTTTCCCATGCAGTGTACTGGGAAGCAGAAAAAAAATCCTTGTGCAGTGAACTTGATGACAAAACGCTTTTGCACCATTTTCTGGTGGGCTCTGAATTTACGGCTTTAGCTATGCGCTCCGAAGGACACCTCCATTTTATTCTTTGGGTCGTGTGATTGCAGAGATACCAAATTTGTAAAATTAAGACCTTTTCTCCAAAACAAAGTTGTCTTTTGGAAAATGTCATTTGTGAGGTGTCTTTTCTTGCAGGACGTGAAAACATTTACATTGATACCAATTGTGGGAGTGTGCAAGATTTTGATCCCTTTTTATTTCAGTAACGTGAGTTGCAACGTGACAAAAATGTGGCGTTTCAGACATCTAGGCGTCCTGAATAACCATTTTTATATATTGATTGATTAAGACTTTTGGGACACAGCAATACCTAAACGTTTATGATTTTTACAGTTCTAGGCAAAGGGGGTAATTTTTTGGTTAAGTTTATAGGGTGCTGAAACTTATGCTCCACACACATCAAATCCGTGGAGCTGAGTGTTGAAAGGTCAAAGGCCAAAATACTCTGTAGCAAGGTTTGTAAAGATGAATGGTGTCCAAAATCGCTCTGTAACCTCTTTAGTAAGCCACTAAAGAAACCTTAGATATAAGTTCGATAAGGCACATTTCTAGTGATTTCCCTTACGGAAGCAATGGTGTATTACTACGGCTTCACTGAATGAAGAGCAAGTGCCAAGAGCTCCAGAATGAGGTAAGTAAAAGTGTTTGGATTTTTATTTTTATTGTGGCCACGGAAAGAAATATGGTCCATAAAGTCCATGGGTAGGTGGTTTAGTGTCCAAAATAGCCCCTAACAGTGGCCACAAAATCTTAGCAACAGCATATATGGCTTTCCCTTAAGTCGCATGTATATGGGTCCTTTAGTAACTTACCTTGTGTTATTTAATTCTAATATGGTTCCAAAAATTCAAAAATTGTGATCCGGACACAAACAGGAATCCCTCAATTCGGGAAATTTGAGTATTCTCTTTGTGAACATGCAATGCATTTACTCCAGGTCATACTTACTTTATCCATGTACATGTAGCCAATGGTTGCTTGTATTACGTAGTGTATGCGCTGCGTACATTCTCATTTTTCGTAATATGGCTTCTTACTGTTCTCTCTCAGCTTCCAGAAAACAGCCATGAAACCATTAAATGGCTCAGTGCTTTTAACTTACTGTAACTGCAGCTCCCGCAATGTTCTGTGTTTTGCCAAGTCTGTTCCACTAATTGAAGTCACAACTTACTTTATTTTATCTATTCGTTTTTACGACAAATAGCATCAGCGGTAAGATAACGGCCTTGGAATAAGCATTTTGGGGTCAGGTGGGGCGTTAATTTAACATGATCCTATACATTATCAATGATGTGGCTGTGAAATGATTCACCCCTCTTTTTCACATTTGTTACTGTACTTACAAGTGAGATACCAAGAGACCATTTTGGCACTGAGACCACAGAGAAAGGGGTTTTCCCAGTTAAAAATATTGATACCCTTTTATAAGAACAAGTCATCAATATTGTCACGGGCGCTCCCGTGATCCCTGTCTCGCATCACGGGCGCACCGGCGCTCCTCCGTGTACCCCCACTGCAGCCCCGCCAGCTCTCTTACCTCTCCCGGATCCTGCTCTTCCCCGGACTGCCGTGCGCACGGCTCCTGCAAAAAAATTTAAAGGGAACACCTCACCTTTAAAAATCCTACCTCTTCCTGTCTCCCCTGCCGGATCTTTGTGCCTCTTAGCCTAAGAGAAAGCTTCCAAGCGAGTATTCCTGCATTCCTGTGTATCCCTGCTCTCTTGTGTATCCCTGCGCTCCTGTGTATCCCTGCGTTACTGTGTATCCCTGTGCTCCTGTGTATCCCTGCGCTCCTGTGTATCCCTGCGTTCTTGTGTATCCCTGCACTCCTGTGTATCCCTGCGCTCCTGTGTATTCCTGCGTTCCTGTGTAGTCCTGCATTCCTGTGTATTCCTGTGCTCCTGTGTATTCCTGCGCTCCTGTGTATCCCTGCGTTACTGTGTATCCCTGCGTTCTTGTGTATCCCTGCACTCCTGTGTATCCCTGCGTTCCTGTGTATCCCTGCGTTCCTGTGTATCCCTGCGCTCCTGTGTATCCCTGCGCTCCTGTGTATCCCTGCGCTCCTGTGTATCCCTGCGTTCCTGTGTATCCCTGCGCTCCTGTGTATCCCTGCGTTCCTGTGTATCCCTGCGTTCCTGTGTATCCCTGCGTTGCTGTGTATCCCTGCACTCCTGTGTATCCCTGCGTTCTTGTGTATCCCTGCACTCCTGTGTATCCCTGCGCTCCTGTGTATTCCTGCGTTCCTGTGTATTCCTGCATTCCTGTGTATTCCTGCATTCCTGTGTATCCCTGCGCTCCTGTGTATCCCTGCGCTCCTGTGTATCCCTGCGCTCCTGTGTATCCCTGCGTTACTGTGTATCCCTGCGTTCTTGTGTATCCCTGCACTCCTGTGTATCCCTGCGTTCCTGTGTATCCCTGTGCTCCTGTGTATCCCTGCGCTCCATGTGTCTATCCTGCGTTCTTGGGTATCCCTGCACTCCTGGTATTCTGCGCTACCTGTGTATTCTGCGTCGCTGTGTAGCACTGCATTCCTGTTGTATTTCCTGTGCTCCGTTTGTATTCCTGCGTCCTGTGTATCCCTGCGTTACTGTGTATCCCTGCGTTCTGTGTTATCCCTGCACTCTGTGTTATCCCTGCGTTCCTGTGTATCCCTGCGCTCCTGTGTATCCCTGTGCTCCTGTGTATCCCTGCGTTCTTGTGTATCCCTGCACTCCTGTGTATCCCTGCGCTCATGTGTATTCCTGCATTCCTGTGTATTCCTGCATTCCTGTGTATCCCTGCGCTCCTGTGTATCCCTGCGCTCCTGTGTATCCCTGTGCTCCTGTGTATCCCTGCGCTCCTGTGTATCCCTGCGTTCTTGTGTATCCCTGCACTCCTGTGTATCCCTGCGCTCCTGTGTATTCCTGCGTTCCTGTGTATTCCTGCGCTCCTGTGTGTCCCCGCTCCTGAGTCCTGTGTTGCCGTGTTACCCGACTTCCTCCGTGTTGCTGTGTTCCGTGTGCCTGTGTTCCCGTTCCCAACTGCCTGGACCTCCCGTTGCTGACCCCAGACTTGGACTTGACCTTGCATCTCTGCCAGCTGTCCTGACCCTGTGCCTGGACCTGACTACGAGACTGTCTTCTGCTAAGGTACCTCGGCTGCCACCGCAGGCTAGTCGCACCTGGGAACGACATGGTGGTATCCTGCCGCTGCAAGTCCAACCCGCTTTGCGGCGGGTTCTGGTGAAAACCAGGTGCCACTTAGACTTTGGTCCCAGGTGTCGTCTAGTTCCATCTCCCGCGGTGGTCCAGAGGATCCACTGACCCTGACAAATATCAGAATAGTAAAAGTCCAACACACATCACCCCCATTGGTCAGATAGTTTCAATAGCTTATAAACAGAAAACGGGACAGGAATTAGATAGCTTCAGTGGCATAGCTACCACCATAGCAGTTGTAGTGGCTGCAGGGCTGGGGTCATAATTTATTGATAACGTTACCTCGGGCCCCTCCCACTGTGTCCCTGCTGAGCTCCAAAGCCTGGCCTGCCCACCGCCTCCCATCAGCCGGCCAGCATAGGGTACCGCCCATTCGAGTGCCCTCCCCCCCTACCTGATGGCACAGTCAGCGGCATTGAACCCCCCCTCACCAAACTGCACAGCAAAAATCCCTGCATCCTGCCACAGTGGCACAGCGAATGGCCCTTCTCCCCACTCAACGGCACAGTCGATACCCGGGTTACGTACAAGATAGGTTCCTTGGGTTTGTACTTAAGCTGAATTTGTATGTAAGTCGGAACTCTATATTTTATAATGGTAGCTTCAGACAAAATTTATTTTTGTTCCAATGACAATTTGCAAATTTGATGTGTATATACTCTATGTATTAGTGCATACATGTATATCTGAGTACATAAATGTGTGCGTGTTAGTGTATACATGTATGGATATGGGTGCGAGTACAGAATAATGAGTGTATGAGTGTAGAATTGTATGTGTGTATATATGTGTGTAATTTTATAAATATGTATTTATATTTTTTAAGGGGAAGAGGGTCCCATGCAGAATTTGGGGCTCAGCATCTCCTAGTTACGCCACAAGATAGCTCCATACTTAATGTAGTGGTTTACCACTATTGCAACCTATTCAAATGAATACAAACTAATCTGCAGTAACCAGATCTTACCACTAAACAAAGACCGGAGCTTTCCTCTTCCTGTTGTATTCTCTGTGTATTAGCTACTAAGAATTGCTAATCGTGGGTTGACACATTTGATCAGTGAAAGCATTGATTGCAGATGTTCGGATTTGGGTCTGGGTTGGGCCACACCTGCTTTACCCAAATATTGATTGTTCAGTTCATCAACACTTACCTTCCCTTACAATCGAGGTCTGCAGCTCACCTGACTGTATGCTTACATGCATCCAGTAGGGTATGTCCTCCAATTGCACTCTTTCCTTTAAAAGGAAGGAAGGAGAGAACATTACTGAAGGACAGCCACATCACAGGCTCAGAGGAGGTCGGGGAAGCATGCCATACAATACCATCTTGTCCCCAAAGCTTCTAATGGCCTCCAATGATCATGTATTACGCTCTTTAGCAGAAAGATGCATGAAAAAGCACAGTCTGCTGGACTTTTATAGATATATAGCGGTCATTGTACAAGAAAGGAGGAGGAGATAAGATGTGACATCATCTATTGTCAGTAGTGATGTAATGCTGGGTCAGTGTTATCCATAGAGGTTACTGTACAGGCAGGGGGAGGATATAAGCTGTGACATCATCTATTGTCAGTAGTGATGTAATGATGGGTCAGTGTTATCTATATAGAGGTCATTGTACAGGGAGGGGGAGGAGATAAGCTGTGACATCATCTATTGTCAGTAGTGATGTAATGCTGGGTCAGTGTTATCTATATAGAGGTCATTGTACAGGGAGGGGGAGGAGATAAGCTGTGACATCATCTATTGTCAGTAGTGATGTAATGATAGGTCAGTGATATCCATATACAGGTCATTGTACAGGGAGGGGGAGGAGATAAGCTGTGACATCATCTATTGTCAGTAGTGATGTAATGATGGGTCAGTGTTATCTATATAGAGGTCATTGTACAGGGAAGAGGAGGAGATAAGCTATGACATCATCTATTGTCAGTAGTGATGTAATGATGAGTCAGTGTTATCTGTAAAGAGGTCATTGTATAGGGAGGTGGAGGAGATAAGCTGTGACATCATCTATTATCAGTAGTGATGTAATGATGGGTCAGTGTTATCTATATAGAGGACATTGTACAGGGAGGAGGAGATAAGCTGTGACATCTATTGCCAGTAGTGATGTAATAATAGGTCACTGTTATATGTAAAGAGGTCATTGTACAGGGAGGGGGAAGAAATAAGCCGTGATATAATCTATTGTCAAGATTGATGTAATGATAGGTCTGTGTTATCTATATAGAGGTCATTGTACAGACAGGGGGAGGAGATAAGCTGTTACATCATCTATTGTCAGTAGAGATGTAATGATGGGTCAGTGTTATCTATATAGAGGTCATTGTACAGGGAGGGGGAGGAAATAAGCCGTGATATAATCTATTGTCAAGAGTGATGTAATGATAGGTCTGTGTTATCTATATAGAGGACATTGTACAGGGAGGGGGAGGAGATAAGCTGTGACATCATCTATTGTCAGTAGTGATGCAATGATAGGTCAGTGTTATCTATATAGAGGTCATTGTACAGGGAGGGGGAGGAAATAAGCCGTGATATAATCTATTGTCAAGATTAATGTAATGATAGGTCTGTGTTATCTATATAGAGGACATTGTACAGGGAGGGGGAGGAGATAATCTGGGACATATCTATTGTCAGTAGTGATGTAATGATAGGGCTGTGTATCTATATAGAGGACTTGTACAGGGAGGGGGAAGGGATAAGCTGTGCATCATCTTTGTCAGTAGTGATGTAAGGATGGTCAGTGTTTATCTATAATAGGACATTGTACAGGGAGGGGGAGGAGATAAGCTGTGACATCATCTATTGTCAGTAGTGATGTAATGATGGGTCATGTGTTATATATAGAGGTCATTGTACAGGAGGGGAGGAGATAAGCTGTGACATCATCTATTGTCAGTAGTGATGTAATATCGGGTCAGTGTTATCTATATAGAGGAGATGGTACAGGGAGAGGAGGAGATAAGCTGTGACATCATCTATTGTCAGTAGTGATGTATATGGGTCGTGTTATCTATATACGCATGTCATTGTAAGGGAGGAGAGGAGATAAGCTTGCTCATCTATTGTCGTTATTGATGTAATGATGGGTCAGGTTTCAATAGAGGTCATTGTCAGGGAGGAGGAGAATAAGCTGTGACATCATCTATTCTTAATGATGTAATGGTCAGTGTTACCTATATAGAGCCATTGTACAGGGAGGGGGAGGATAAGCTTTGGACATATCTATTGTCAGTAGTGATGTAATGATGGGTCCGTGTAATCTATATAGAGGTCATTGTATTGGGAGGGGGACGGTAAGATGTGACATCATCTATTGTCAGTAGTTGATGTATGATGGGTCACTGTTTTGTTAAGTGGTCATTGTATAGGTAGGGGGAGGAGATAAGCGTGACATCATCTATTGTCAGAGTGATGTAATAAGGGTTCATGTTTATCTATATAGAGATCATTGTAAGGGAGGGGAGAGATAAGCTGTGACATCATCTCATGTTCAAAAGTGATGAATGATGGTCAGTATTATCTTTATAGAGGTACTTGTATAGGGAGGGGGAGGAGATAAGCTGTGTATAATCTATTATCGATTAATGTAATGATGGGTCGTGTTATCTATATAGAGGTCATTGTACAGCGAGGGGGGAGACTAAGCTGTGACATCATTATGTCAGTAGTGATGTAATGATGGGTCGTGATATCATATTACAGGTCATTGTAAGGGAGGGGGGGATTTGCTGCGACATCTACTATTGTCAGTAGTGATGTAATGATGGGTCAGTGTTATCTATAGAGGTCATTGTACCGGGAGGAGGAGAGATAAGAGCGTGACATCATCTATTGTCAGTAGTGATGTAATGATGGGTCAGTGATTATCATATAAGGGTCATTGTCAGGGAGAGGGAGGAGATAGTGTGACATCATCTATTGTCGTAGTGATGTAATGATGGGTCAGTGTTATCTATATAGAGTCATGTACAGGAGAGGGAGGAGATAAGCTGTGACATCTCTATTGTCAGTAGTGATGTAATGAGGGTCACTGTGTTCTGTAAAGAGGGTCATTGTAAGGGAGAGGAGGGAGATAAGCTGTGACATCATCTATTGTCGTTAGTGATGTAATGATGGGCCGTGGTTTCTTAAGAGGTCATTGTACAGGAGGGAGGAGATAAGCTGCGACATCATAATTGGTCAGTAGTGATGTAATGATGGGTCACTGTTATCTGTAAAGAGGTCATTGTACAGGGAGGAGGAGGAGATAAGCTGTGACATCATCTATTGTCAGTAGTGATGTAATGATGGGTCAGTGTTATCTGTATAGAGGTCATTGTACGGGGAGGAGGAGGAGATAAGCTGTGACATCATCTATTGTCAGTAGTGATGTAATGATGGGTCAGTGTTATCTATATAGAGATCATTGTACATGGAGGAGGAGGAGATAAGCTGTGACGTCATCTATTGTCAGTAGTGATGTAATGGTGGTGTTTTCTATAAAAGTCGTATAGGATATAGTACTTTTTATTAAATTTAGATGGTGATATGAGATTTTTTTTGAAAAGCATCAAAAATTCCTAAAACGTATAAACCTGTTTAAAAATAGATTATTTTCTTATGATACCTTCTCTTTAACGTAAAACTTGTGTTTAATAAGAGGTCTATTTCCGGCAGAGTTTACAACGCACTTTGTATAAGCTTCACAGGAAGAAGCCTTGATTGGATGAGCATTTTTTCTTCTGTTTAATCTGCAAACTTTGACCCATTTTGATTTATGACAATTTTCTGTAATTCTTAGTAAGTCATCCATTCTTTGCGTCCATCTGCCATAGCGCTGGTGAAATGCCACCACAGTACCTTGTGTGTAACATTGCTGACTTTTCACTACTCACGAGATCAGGTCAAGGTCATAGGTTTACTATACAAAGGAAGCGCCGCCTCAGCAGCTGTAATAGTGCAGGTGGTTTTGAGAAATGGCCCTAGCCATAATCAGGTATGCTCAAGCATATGAAGAAAATCGAGGAATATTCCATCATTTGTGCAGCCATATACATTACCTGACTTTGGCTGAGCTAAGCTAAATCCTGATGCAATACATATATATATATATATATCACCTTTCTCATTTTACTCTCGGTTTGTAGAAGCTAAATTAGCAACTAAGCATTCTGTAATCTTTAATTTACAGCTTAAGCATAAGGCTGCATGGGATATTATTATAACGCACGCGTCCTCGGATAATTCAGATGCACCTCCTAAAAGGTTTCCAATTATCAGAATATACTAAAGCTCTTCACTCCGGGTAATGATTCACACATACATTTTTTATGTTGGAGTATAATTCACTCCTGTCTTCTCAATGCTGATGGGGTTGCTTGGATTTAGTGGAAGTAGCAGGTTTCTAACTGGTCCACAGGTGAATGGGTAAGTCCCTTGGTGGACTCCAGAGATAGATGGAGCCCCAACTCATACATCAGTGATTCGTGGGAGAATACACTCAATGGGGAATAAATATCTCTCTGCCACATCAGTTGAGTAGAGGTCCTGAAATAATTGCAAATGCTAGTTTATAGTTAGCGTCTGCTAATATTTTCCCCTTTCCGCCACTTCCACTCCAGGGGGGGGGGGGGGCGTGAATGGTGCGGCCGGCAGGGAGTGGGCTGTCGAGGGGCATTCCTGTCCTGTGAAAATTTACCGGACACATTTATTTCTGCGCCAGGCAGAGCCTGACTTAGAGATAGACACTATGCAGGACTGCGACAGATACATCAAGAGGCCAGAAGCGGGCATGGCACCGCACAAGCGCCAACATATGACAAATAACTTCCAATGTACTTTATACTCTGTGTGGATCTCAACTATCCTATGCGTTCTTAAATTAATATGAGTAAATTAGATCACAAATATGTAGATAAACTGGATGACATTGAGATAACATTGTCAAGTCATTTCCATCCAACTCTAATGTCCTGGTGTTGGGCCATTAAAAATGAACTATTTATAGTCTCACTCTATAAGGCTAGTTGGACTGATCACCCTATTAGGCTCCAACTCAAGCCTAAGCCAGTTATCTAAGGGCCTCATTCACAGTTGGATCATATAGTCAATTCCCCTTGGTCTAGATAGACCAAACCAATAAATATAGGATCTGTCTAGATCTCTGGGTCCCACTCTAGAGTTTAGTGTGAGATTACTTTGTCTCTGTGTGCTGATACCACAGAGTGTTGTTGTGCTGCTGCTGATGCAGCAGAGCCCACCTGGCTCCATAGGAAATTCTTCCCATCGAAGCTGACCACTGATCCACGCTGACATTCCTGCAAGCCATTGGCGCTCATTACTGCCATACAGTCAGCCAGTTTAAAGCCTTACTAGTCCCAAAATAAAGGAGTGTTTACCAGCCTGTGAAGTAATTTCCATGGGGCTAGTTGGACTGATCACCCCATTGACTGATCATTCAAGGTTAAGCCAGTTATCTAAGGGCTTCATTCACAGTTGGATCCTTTAATTACCCTATGTCAATTCCCCATGGTCTAGATAGACCAAACCAATAATTATAGGATCTGTCTAGACCTCTGGGCCCCACTCTAGAGTTTAGTGTGAGATTTTAGTGAAATTACTTCTCTTGTCTCTGTGTGCTGATACTACAGAGAGTGCTGTTGTGCTGCTGATGTAGCAGAGCCCACCTGGCTCCAAATCTCAGAGATATGAGATGAGGGATGATGAGATCCATGAGATGCATTATACATGACATTCTCAGCTCTACTATCACAGCCATGACATACACAACTTTTGGTATAGATGGAAGGAAGACCCACAGAATTATTTCATTTTTTCCATTCGAAGGTCCCATCTTTCTGGTTAATCCTCATGAAAAGAAAAATCCCTTACTAGCCCTTAATTTTTTTTCTTTTAACTGCTCCATTGCGTTGAGAAGAATGAAAGTTGTCAGCATCAATTAAAGTGATGAGGTCATTTACCTTTATTTTTATTTCTTTTTTAGACATTTTTTGGCGCATTGCAATTTTTGCATCTTTTTGGGGACATCAGTAAGACACATTTATCTTCTATTCCAGATTTGCTAAATGTCGTAAATGACATTTATCATTTCAAATTGTCTCAAATTTGCGAAATTTTTTTTGGCGTAAAAAACTCCAAACGAAAACATACTTAAGGAAAACTTGAGACGTTTGTACAACATTTTTGAGACATTTATTACAAATGTCTCAAAAAGAGGTCTGAAAAAAAAATTAACACAAAGAAAAAGTGAGATTGATAAATTACCAAAGAAACGACCCCAATGGTGTTGTCAATTATCAGTTCATTTATTATGTTAATATAGTAAAAAATTGTATTTATTTTCTGGAGATATTAAGAAAAGTAAATTGATCTGGTTCAGTTTTTAGAGTTTGTTAAATTTAGAAGACAGAACTTTAGGGGTCCTACAGAATTGCCCCGCTTCTTCTCAGGGTTTTTTTTGTGCAGATGTTCTCTTGTCATCGTCCTGTCACACTAATTGTTTTAATTAGGATAATGACTCACACCTGGGCGATCTACAAACAAAACTGAGCTAACAATAACAGTTTTAATTAGTTTTCACTACAAATTTAGAGAACGCTCATTATCTTTGTATTGTGCAACAAACAAGTAGACCCCAAGTGGACCAACGGAGATCATCTAGTACATCATGGGATAATCATATTAGAGAGTGAGAAAAATGTACAGCTAAAAAATTATTATGGGTTGATTATATCATTGTTAAAATGATTGTTAAAATGGCCATTGGCTTTACCTTTTCAGGTGCATAAGCCATTGTAGAATATGAAGACCTTAAAGTCTGCTCCTATATACATGGTGGCTTAGTGGTTAGCATTACAGCCTTGCAGCACTGGGGACCTGGGTTCAAGTCCCAGGGTCAACATTTGCGAAGAGTTTGTATGTTCTCTTTGTGTTTACATGGGTTTCCTCCCACACTCCAAAACATACTAGTAGGTTGATTAGATTGTGTGCCCCATGGGACAGGGACTGATTTGGCAAGCTCTATGCAGTGCTGCATATTCTGTGTGCAGAAATAAATAAAGGAATTATTATTATATAGAGTAGGTTCTCACACAGGAAGTTGCCTGAGCAGTAGAGATGACCTGACGCCCCTAGAACAACTGGCTGTTTGGCTGACGATCCAGCAATATGTCCCGGTCAGACAGCTGAAACCGGAACCCGACCATTGTATCTGCTCATCTCTTCTAAGACTCTACTAGACTTTGATGTGCATCTGCAGCAGGTTGCACTACTTCTCATTCAATCTAGTTTGGCAGGAATGGCACTGAGAGGGAAGTCACTCCTGGTGTTGGCTCTTCTAAGTTTGGCTCGTTTCAGAGAATTAGTTAGGATTCAGGTGTCAGGACCTCCATCTTTGACCTGTTGTCTGTGAAGAGCCCTGACAAAGCTGGAAAGATCCTGGAGTTGTAAGAAGCTGGGCAAGTATCCTTTGAGCAACTGGTCTACCGGGTAAACTCCAAGTGTGTACAATTCACTTTTAACTCCATAGTATGTGATAGGAAACTGGGAGTCAACCACTACCTAACATCTCTGTTAGCAACATATCTGCCACGAGAGCAAAGTTTCATCTAATTCAACTTCATTTTTAAGGGAGAGTGGTTATACCCCAATACACTTGAAATATTCAACTGCTCCCACCTACATTAAAAGATTCCGGTTAACATTTATGTAAATGGGCATTTTAAAAATACTGGTTGATATATATTGAACTCACTGTATAGAATACTGGAAACTCCTAGAAAGTAAACTTTAATTTTGTGATCCTCTTCATCTGGTGTACCCTACATGTATCAATGAAATACTGTACACAAATACAACTGAATAAGTTGACAATGAGAAAAAGTTTCACAAACAACTTTATTGCTTTATTTTCTTCCACTATCTTGCGTTCTTTTTCATTAAATTCCACTATTTTTGTGTAGTTGTTGTGGATTAAATAGTTGCTTTGTTTCTCAACCGTATTCCAAGTCCCTGTGTGAACTTGACCCAACAGTGATAAAAATACAGGTCAATATTTCCTTAATGATCTTATTCTGCCTTTGTGGTTCCCTCTTTCTCATGTTTACTCTTAGAAACGTATTAAAGGGTATAAAATGAGCAGAAAGCCCGTGTGCAGCCATTATAACGCTATTGACCCAGAGTTATTTGGCAGCTGTGCATTAACAATGTATTTAGGTCCTTCCATGGGCCGAGGACAAATATATTTCTGGTGGTTCTTAAATTATATCTTATATACGTCTTCCTGATGTCGCTGCCAAGAATGTCTGCTAACCGAGTCCAAAATGCAGTTCTATACCCGCACAAATCACCTTTGTCTTGTATTTAATATCCTGGTCACATACTTCACAGTTAAACTCTCTAGTAGTTCTTTATCATGGGGGAAATTTGATGGAAAATGATATTTCCAGAGCTCATTAAAGATGGCCTCCATTGTGCATTTACACCAGGCTGGTTTATGGAGCTAATTTATGACCGCATCACAACTGGACCCACTGTGCTTTTATATGACGTTCCAGAGAGAGCTCTTCAGATCGGATATGTCTTTGTGCCTGCAGTTTCACCCGCTGCAAATTATCGTTCCCACAGCCAAAGTTTTGAAAAGGCAATCATACAAATCTTAAATAATGAATCAAACTCTGGCACAAAATACTGCGAGCACTTAGTATCTAATCCTACGGACATATCTGAGTGAAAGTGGAGACCTCATTACATCCCATGACGATAAATTTGATAAGAGAATGACTCCTTGGTCCGACAAACTGAGACTCAGGAAGAGATAAAGTCTCCTGCTGATTCACCCTCTGAGAATTTCTTTAGAGATTAGCAAATCTATTCGTTGATTTGTAGATTTGGGACAAATCTTCCGATTTTCCAGCAGAAGATCTGAAATTTTTCTCGTTTACAGATTTTTTAAAAAAGGTATTATCTCAGTTAGGCTTAGGGTACGCCTTCTTGCCCACAAATTAGTTACATGTGTCCAACTTGCATCATGTGGAACCGGCGCAAAGATTCATGAAGAACAGGCCCCAGAAATCCTGAATCTGGCGCCCCCTGCACACGACATAGGCAAACTGCACATAGTGCTGTTTGCATTGTTTTTAGTAAATGTTCCCCACTGTGTCTCACCGTACCGTGACATGACTAGGCTGCCGCACCACAAGGAAAAGGACAAGTCCGATCTTGTGCTGAATTGCAGAGGTGGCCACTCCACTTTCTATGCAGAGGGAATTGGTGAATTCTTCTGCATCGAGCCGTGTGGTCGCCAGGGATCCATTCTGGGCATGAAGCCTTAAGGCCATTAGCCGGATGTAAGGAGTCATTGCTCCGCTGTGGAATAAAATTATTCTTCCATTTCTAGTGATGAAAGCATTCTCATTTTGCTCCACTTTTGCTTGGAATCATATCTTCAAGGTATCAAATCAACAATCCCAAAAGCAAATAAATTCTATACATAAAATTGTTTTATTTGAAAAAATATAATTTATTAAAATGATATTTATGAATTACCATCCCTTGCCGAACATTCATGCTGACCTGCTAACAACCCCTCCGGTGTCCCATTTACCTCCTGAATTTAGAGAGTGGCACTAGAGCCCTGCATCTCTAATTCTCTCATGTACAGTAACTTCTTTGGTCTGTAAATTAGCTTCAGTACGAGCCATTTTAGCTTTATCTGATGATCACTATGGAGAGGAGCCTCGTTTTATCCCAGGGATCTCTTTGATCACTGATTAAAGCCCCATTAAACTTTCTCGAAATCCTGTGATGCTCAATAATTAAAGTTTTATTACCTACAAAAACCTTATTCCAGAAAGTCTGATTTAAGTGAAATTGTATTTTTTAAGGTTTTCCTTTAATTTTGGTGATTACTATAATATTTCATTTTGATCTATCATTTATATTCCACTTGATGTTATTTTATTTATGTTTTGTTTTATTATTGTTGCCAAAGTTGCTTCCTTAGGAGAGCGCACATGAAAAGCTTAAGATCGGTATCTCTTGGGCAGGCGTGACTATACGTGATCTAGAAATATTTTTATCAAACTGAAAGAACAGTTTGATAAAAAATATTTCTGGATCATGTATAGTTAATGCTACAATGATAAGGTTCTAAAAGAAGTTGGGTTAACAATTCGGGACCAGAACTTGATCAAAATGGAATTAACACAACATGATGAACAATGGGGAAGATTTATCACTACCTTTCGTTTAAATGTTAAAACAAAAAAGTCACACTTTTTTGCGCAGAGACTTATTAGCACCCTTTTTTTTTACGACTTTTCCAGATTTGCCCCACGTTGTTTTTCAATGGATTCGTTGTATTTATCTTACAAATTCAGATGTTTAGACTAAAGTTAGATGTATTCGCCAAATGGGACTTTTGAAAAAGTCACAAATTCTAGGTGGCACTGACCTGTCTAACTTCACCACCTTGAATAAAATTTCAGGTAAAAAAATGTAAAAGTAAATTTTAGACTGCAATGTAAAATGCAAAAAAAAAACTATTTTGATTAAAAATAAATTGGGGCAGATGTATAATTTTTCTGTGATTAAGTCTGATTGTTGCGCCTATGTTCTGGCGCAGTTTAGGCGCGATGTTAGATTCGGACACTTACATGTGATCTTCCTACAAGCTCCTCTCTGATTCTCTCCCGCACCCCAGAATGAGAAAAACCCTTACAGCAGCACCCAGGTGTGTGACACCCTGCACCCAGTGATCTCCTCAGCAGGGGCTTCTCCTGAAGGGGATCCCCCAATGCTGATCTCCAGCTGCCCCCTGTAATTCTGGCCAGTATCCTCCTCAGACAACAGTGTGGTCATCCTGCTACACGGGGGAAACTTCTCTGTAGTATCTGCAAAATCCTGCAAACTTCTCTTTTCTCCTGCTCTGAGCTGAGGCTTTTGCAGATTGTTTGTAAATGGGAGGTCATGAACTGTAAATAGAGGCTGCACATAGTGTCTGTAGTGTCTGCTGAGCTCTGCTGCTGGGGATAAGCTGCTCTGTACAGGGGCTCAGTGATCACTTCTCAGTCTACGCCACCTACAGGCTGGGGTGTTTTTGTGCCCGTTTTAGCGTCTGAATGAAAAGTCGCAAATGATGAATATTATTAGCCGCAGCAAAACATCTGGATTTGTAGGATAAATGAGGGAAACATGCTTATTTTTGCTGCGCGGCTAGTTTGGTGTTTAGTCGCAAAATGTATGTAAAACAGTGCGACAGTATGAAAAGGCGCAAAAACAGAAAAAATTACCGATATATCTGGCCCTTTATTTAGACACATCAAAAGTTTAGCAAATTTTGACAAAACTGCTGATTGCAATTCATTTTTTTTTTTTTGGAAAGAAAGTTTTATTTTTAGACAAAAAAACTGCCATTGAGCTGGATTTTGGCTGCAATATGCTATAATATTACTATAAGCATTATGTCAAGAAAAGTGGGAGAACTATCGGACAGCTGACTGTGTGACTGTGTGCAATTTAACACAAGGAGAAGCCACCTCAGACCAATAAGACTAAGAAACGAGAGAAAAAAGAAACTAGACAACTAGAAAACTAGAAATAGTAAAAATAAATCTCCCCCAATGTCTTCATGCCAACTGGTACCGTAAGTGTATCTGTGTGATCAGCAGAAGGTAACTAACAGCCTGCCTCCTGCATCTATCCTGAATGGAGAAAGCAGTTTAAAGGGGTTGACTGCCGTACCTCATGTATTTTGTAATGTATGTGTAAATGCGGGGGGCAGTAAAGCCCCTAGTTTGTAAATGTATTTTACTTCATCAGTTGCCTTCCCTGTCAATAAAACGGCCACAGATGGAGGATCATGCATGCTGAGTGCTGACAAAACACTCCTTTATATACTTTCAAAACTATGCTAATGAACCTAAAGGGCTCTGGGGTTTGTTTCCAGAGCACCTCAGTGTTGTAGCTTCATAGGTTGTTAGAATGAGCAGAGCAGGTGTCTCCTTTCCCTGTGCTTCCTGCTGCTAGATTACATATGCAGAGGGAGGAGGGAGGGAGCAGGGGTTTGGGAAGACATGTTCTGCTCATTGTAACAGTCTGTGAACCTGCATCTTGTCAGATGCCAGAGCCCTTCTGACTCATTAGCATAATTTTAAAAGTTGATTTTAGAAGGAACGAGGCCATGGATAACAAATATGAGAATATTACCACAGTCACTGTGCCTGTCACTGGTTTATCATGATAGATATTGATAGTAGATTTTGTACCCCAAGTGCTTGTAACTTCTAAACAAGTCAGAGAACAACAACTGCCTCATCTTTGGTTCTACTCTCTTCCCCCTCCTGCAATAGGTATGCTTTAAGTAGTGCACACTATTTAAAGGACATCTACCACCATCATTTCGGTGTGATAGACTGTCCCCAAATATATGCTTGTTACCTCAGGGGTGACGGGGAACCACTGCTGTCATGCTCCAGGCCAACTTCTAAAGTTGATGCAAATGAGCTGGAGGTGCTTACCGTTCGGCTAGCTGAGCGCCTCCTGGTTCTGTCAAAACATACTCGGCGCCGGCAGAAAGTGCTGTAGACAGCCGTGTGTTAATGCCGTGTGTATTTAGATAAGGGACCGTGAATAATTATGTTCCGACAGAACCCGGAGTTGCCCGGCTACGGTGAGCGCCTCCGACTCATTTGCATAAACTTCATAAGCGCATATTTCAGTATAGAAAATGGCCCAGATCATGATGACAGCAGTGGTTCCCTGTCACCCCTAAGGTAACTAGCATATGTTTGGGGACACTCTACCACCCCTAAATCTGGTGGTAGATGTCCTTTAATTTTCCACTTAGGGTACCATTTTTTCCTCCTATTTTTTTCGACTGATAATTTTCCGATTTCTTTTCAATATCTAGTTCTGTCTGTTTACTTGTAGATTAACTCTTGAACAGATCACAATATGTTACAACAATTTTTTCCCATCCGTGATTGGTTTTCGAGTAGACGCTCAACGTCAATTTTGCCGAGGTTTGCTTCTTGGAATTCTATGCTACAGATGATGCGTCCTCCCATTGGATATTTTGTTTTTAATTCCAACACAATTTGACAAGGATCCTCTGCTCATGCCTTGAGATTAAAAATATAAAAAAGCGCAAACTATTTTTTAAAAATTTGGACAAAAGTCACAAAAAATTTGCCCCAACCCAGCACAATCAAACATGAGTTTGTTATATACTAGAGTATAATTTCATATCTACAGAGAGAAAGAGCATATCACCTCCAATAATCTCACGACCCACCATTCCCTGGGGACTACATTTTCACACAGACAGGTGCTCCCATTTATTCCGAATTCCTCTATCTTCGTGGGGGGTGTCTGAATTAATATCTTTCTGGTTTATATTAGTTACGCTCTCTAAAAGCTCTTGATTACAAGTATAGTCCATATGCAAATACTGTCTGATCTTAGAAGTAAATGGCTTAACTCTTTTGGTGCCGACCGGCCTGCGGAGGTTTTCGAAGCAATGTTTTGCCTGGATCTGAGCTCCAAATGAGTGTGATATCAACATTTGCTGCGTCCCACTGACACCCTGGCCTACTTATGCACCAGGCTTTCTTAAAAAGTGTTTGCAGTCTGATTGAAGCCCACAGTGTCTTTTTCAAGTAAAGGTTAAAGCTTTTACCAGCTGCACACACCAGATCAATAATTATCTCAGCACGATAAACCCTAAAGGGGGGGGGGGGCAGGGACCTGTTCTGCTACCCCACAGGTGCTAGGGCTATTTTAGGAGCTAGATGTGTTTGTCACACTTTGCTCATAATTTCAGTCCTCTCCCCGGATGCATTAATGACATCCATTGCTGTAAGCAATCAGCTGGCAGATTCTCAAATCCTGTCGGAGAAAGGAGGGGGGGGGGGGGGGTGGAGGGTGTTGGGGATCCAAATATGGGATAATGGAGAAAGCATGAGATAATATACAATGATACAGATGTGGCTAAATGTGATATACTGCTAGTCTTATTTAGTCCAAGTATTGTAATACGACCAACTGTGGCTCGATGAAGTAGACTCATGTCATCAGTATGTACTTTACAGATCTATATTAGTGCCTGAGCCTGATGTCTTCTTTTTAAGATTAGGTTCACATTTCTTTTTTATTTACAAAGATGTAAATAATCAAAGCAACAGAACTCTCATAACACCACAATGTCCATAAAGGGATCGATTGGGCTCAGTTTTATCACTCAGTGAAAAAGTCTTGTGCGCAGAATTTTTTTTTTTTGTTCTTTTTTTGGTGGGAACTTTGTTTTTTAACTGGTTGCATACAAATATACAATGACATTTTATGCATGGATAGTAGAACTCAAAAGTTTGGAAGTCAAGAATTGGTCATACTGAGTTACACACACCAATTTAAAATTATCTATAAAGTTAGAACGTTTACCAGGGCAATTGCGGGTGGTTCCCGACTTAAGGACACCAGATTTACAGACGACCCTTAGTTACAGACAAACCTTCCTACCCCCTGTGACCTCTGGAAAAGCTCTCTGGATGCTTTACTTTAGTCCCTGGCAATAGTGAACTGTAAGGTGTCTGTAATGAAGCTTTATTGATAAGCCTTGTTCTCATGATAGCAAAAAAAATTATAAAATTCAATTGTCACAGGGACAAAAAAAAATTTGTATGGAACTAAAATTATAAAATATACAGTTCCAACTTACATCCAAATTTAACCTAAAGAACCTATGTTACCCAGGGACTGCCTGCACAATACCCTAAATTTTGTACTTACCCTGGTACACTGTCCCCTGTGGAGAAGATGCATATTTTTTTTGTATTGTAAACCAAACATACCCTGAGAATTCTGTAGCTACAATGATGCAGAAACATATCTTGTTTAGTCCTCGACCAAGTGGTTTTGCTCAAAAAACAATTATAAAATTCAGGACCTTGGGAAAGCTGGGTGCAGACTGGCTGCAGTACGTCAACACATTACACAGAGCTGCCTAAATTGTCCAGACAGGACTAATCAACCTGATCTGGATAACTCATACACAGCATCGGGGGGATGGTGCAGCGATTGATTACTTCTGCCTGTAAGGGACAACACAGTAAATACAGCGTTCTCTGAAGCAGTGCATAATTAGGGTAATAGAAGAAGCACCAGGGAAACCACGGGAATGACAGAGCCTCATTATCATAATTTTATAAATGTTTTTTTTCAGCAAAACCACACGGTTCAGGGATTAAACAAGATACGTTTCTGCATCAGTGTAGCTACAGCATTCTCAAGGCATGTCTGGTTCACAATTCATGAAATCAAATGCCAGATTTCCTTTAAGCAAAGCTATAGTTGACTTTTCATACAGTAAAAAGATTAGCATTAGCATTAAAGAGATTTTTTATGTTAGGTGCCCTTTAAAAAGAAAAAAGCTATTTTTACACTAAGATTTTAAAGCTAACATATTCTGCACTGCGAGCGTTAGACTTGTGACTATATAACTTTATACACACTTATACAAAGGGATTTAAAGGCCCATCTCATGAGAGCTAAAAGCTGCTGAGAAGAATTCTGCAAAGGTCAGTGATTATCCTCTATTCTCCGAATATTAGACACCATATTTTAGAAATGTCCACAGAATAAATGACCATTAAAATTCAGTTAGAGATCTCAGTCACTGGGGGGACATAGCGGGAAGGATTGGTGGCAATGGATTAAAAAATGAAATTTAATAGGAAAGTTCTACTTCAGCTGCAGTCACGCTTCCTCCAGTCCGGATAACTGGCCTACATTTCCCATCATCTGCTGCAGAAACATACAGGTGGCTTTTATATCAGGGTAAAGGCTAGTTATTATTACAAGACATAAAATGAATATTAAAAAGGAAACGGTTTAATTATTATTTATTTAATCACTTTGTTTAAAAAATATTTGAAATACAATTTTTAAAAATGAAGTTACATCCAATAAGATGTAGTTTTTTTTTTTCCTTCAAATTTCGGTTTATCTCTTTGGTTGATACGAAATTACTTCAATTATTTTTAGATTAAGTAGTAGTAAAGTTATGTCATGGAGACACTTTTATGAGAAGAAAAATAAGAAAGACAAACTTTTTTGTAAATACAGACATCCGAGGGCTCAACACATGGGAAGTCCATGCTGGGGATGAGGATGTAGAACTGAGTTTACTTAAACGAAATTATAACTTTTGGCTTTATGTATTGTGAGCCAAACATACCCGTAGAATGCTGTAGCTACATTGATGCAGAAACATATCTTGTTTAAGTGGTTTTGCTACAAAAACAATTATAATATTCAAGACCTTGGGAAAGTTGGGTTGCATGCAGGTTGCTGTTCATAAAGACATTACATGGAGCTTCCTAAACTATTCAGACAGGAATAATCAACCTGAGCTGAATGACTCATACACAGCAGCTGGGGGATGGTGCATATTGATTACTTCGGCCTGTCAGGGACAACACAGTGATGACGTATTCTTGGTTTATGCTCTGAAGGACAAGGCTGGAGCAAGTAATCTGATGGTAGATGTCCTTTAATAATGCAGCACTTTTAACATTACTCAGCTCCTGAACCCTCTCCATATATGACAAAATAGTCACGAGCCCAATAACCTACTAAGTGCAACAGATGAACCGGACTGTGGCACCTAAACAACTGAGGTGGACGGGTGCTACCATCTTGCCATTATCCACCTCAATAGAGAGGTTCAATCTATCTCAAAAGAACATGCAAAATCTATGGTGCTTCTGTAATGGTAATATTAAGATAAAAATGTGTGACATTTCTGAAATTCTCTATCCAAAGAAAGATGATGAACGCAGTTGAGACCAACACTTGCTGCGTGAAAAGAAAGCAGATGTCTGTAGATTTTTTAAATGATCCGTAAATAGAACCTGTCACTGAAATTAACCCACCCAAAATAAAGACTTTATTAAAAACTATGATTAAAATGCATTGCCCATATCCCTAAATGGTTCCGTTCCATGGATACAATGGGGCAGATTTACTTACCCGGGGCAGATTCACGATCCAGCGGCGCGTTCTCTGCCCTGGATTCGGGTCCGGCCGGGATTTATTAAGGCAGTTCCTCTGACGTCCACCAAGTGGCGCTGCTGCACTGAAGTTCCCCGGAACGCACTGGAATACACCGAGCCGGTTTTTTAAATGCGGCGGTTTTTCCGAATCCGTCGTGTTTTCGTTCGACCACGCCCCACGATTTCCGTCGCGTGCATGCCAGCGCCGATGCGCCACAATCCGATCGCGTGCGCCAAAATCCCCGGGGCAATTCAGGGGAAATATTCGGGTTACACGTCGGGAAACCGCGAATCGGGCCCTTAGTAAATGACCCCCAATGTTACAAAGATCAGTTTGTAAACTTATATGCAACTCACCTAATGTGAGTCATTCACACTAATGGAGTTACGCATATTAAAATGAACCTGCATTGTCCCATCTTCTTGTTCCTGATTAACAGGTCCAACTGCTTAGATATTCTGCTGTGTGGAATATTGAGACAGAGCTCTGTTGCATCATTAGGCACTTAAAGTCATGTGACCAGAATGACATTATCTATGGTCTGTTGTGATTTCATATGATCAGATACATGCACGGGGTAGATGTAGCAGATCTAACAGGACTTAAGATGATGTCATGCTGAGAAGTGGCATGGAACATATGGAGGAGTAGATGGGGTCGGCCGAGCAGAACACAGCCCCATGCTAGGTAATATCGGTAAAGTTGATTTATCTGGATGTTAGGAAAACTATTTTTAGCTTAAAAGAAGATTGTCAGTTAACAGGGCTCTGTGGGAGCCTTTCACTAGCTGTATTTGTGATAATGTGGTGATAGGTTCTCTTTAATTCATAATATTGATTCTCTTTTGTCCTATCAATGAACTCCCTTTGCGTATAGGGAGCACAGAGAAAATGTCTGTTTTTTTGGTAAAGCAGATGTTAACCCTTTTTTGTTTTTTGGCTTTTTTTAGCTTTGCTTTTCTCTGGAGTTCCTCCTCTTCACACCAGGTCTTCCTAAGTGTCTAACTACAGGCATCTCACTTCCACTTTTTTTATTTCTCTGAAGCTGCTCTCTGAATAGTGCAGGGCATAGTCACTTTTGTTTTTATACCTATAATGTGTTTCAAGATCTCAACTGAAGATGAAATCTTCCCTTTCCAAATCATATTCCTCATCATTGTTATTGATTTTTTTGCTTGTATGAACTGGTTATGGGGGCCATGGAGGGCGTGCCATTGGTCTGCATCATGGTGGAGGTCAAGCTTTCATGCCATTTACTAATTTTTATGAAGTGCAAGTTTTTAACGAAGACATTGTGAGTAGAGTACAATAAAGATTGCTAATTTTATGCTGCAGGTAATAGAAGTCTCAAACACTGGAGATTGGGGCCTGTTTTCTGGGACTGAACTTTATTACCATGAGGATGGGGGTTTATCTATATATATATATATATATATATATATATATAGGGATCAAAAACTGTGGTTGGAGCTCCACCATAAGGAAACTGGAGGTGTAAGAATTTAGTGTACTGGTCCAAGTCTCAAGCCATTTACTACTCCCGTTCTTGCATCATTTACTGGTCCAGATCTTATACCATTTATAGGCCCATTACCAGATTTAAAAACAAATTTTTGGATGAAATAGTTTCTAACACTAGAGTACTTCTGGGGTTTGACCCAAAGGAATTGCAGGTCCTCCATTTAGCTGCAAAGATGATCCTTCTTTGCTTGATGGGGTACTAAATGATAAGGTATTTTCAGTAGTTGGTCAACTTTTGGTCAACCAGATGCAGATATGCAAGAAGGAAGTGCAGAACCCAAGCTGCCGATTGAGTTCACTGAGCTGCTTGGATGAATAGACCCAGTATGACTATAAGTTTTCCCAGACCCTCTAGCGGGTAAGATAGAACTTTCAGAAAGGCAGCCACAGGGTTTGGAGGAACTGGAGATACTCATTGGTTAAGAAGAATGTGTAACTATTACACTTTAAGGGCACTCAGAAATAGAAGTGTTTCTGAAGGTTGTGAAGAGCTAGATACACCAGATGGTGACATGGAACTTGCATCTGTGCACAGATGGCTTCCCTGAAGCTCCAGAAGAGTTCATACTCCCATTCATTTGTTCTGGAAAACAGAATGGTGTTTCTCTAATTTGGGATTTGCTTTGTCACATACACTCCACTTTGAGCTTTGTCATGATGAATACTTTTTCGGGTGCAACTGCTCTTCAGCTTCTTGTGAAGAGTTTTTCCACCTTTTACAATTTGGCCATTTCTTTTTGAATAATTCTGGCAGTCACTCCTGAGAGCAGTCTTGTCACCCACTGGAATATCTTCCCCAACTGCCCATCACTGACCATTTCACCCTGACAGGGCCAACTTGGATTTCATGAATGTTTTGGTGAAGGCAGCTTCCAAGCAGGTACAAATTAGCAGTGGGACCCCAGAGCAAAGGAGGTGAAATCGCCTGGTATTCAGGCTTTTCTGTGGTGCAAGGAAAGACACAGAGGCAAGTGTAATGGCTTTCAGGACAAGGTATCATAGAGGGCTACAATCGGATAGAGACAATCTAAAGCAAATGAGCAGCAACTATGACCAAAACAGTAATAATAAGAATGATAAGTACTTGACAGAAGAACAAATATACAAATATTCACATCACAGCCAAAGCTTTCCAGCATGAAGAAGCCACCAACATCACCAGTCATGAACTTTTCTAGGCTGTTGTGACTTGACAAAGAAAAACAACTAGAACCAGTGGAAATTGTAAGTACACTACAAAAGAATTATGACTGAACAAGAAGCAGAAAAGCCATATCTGGATTTAGTTGACCAACTACTGTGAATTCCTTATCAAACGGAAAACCTAAAAGTACCCCATCAGGCAGAGGAGAATCATCATTCTGACTAAATAGAAGACTTGCAATGAGTTCCTCCAAACTTGAAGTTAATTCTGCTTCTGCCGGGTGATCAGTCCACAATGGGACCTGGGTCAAAGCCTAAATGTACTGTAGTATCAGAAAATATTTTATCCAAAAGCTTTGTTGATAACGGGCCAGTAAATAATATGAGACCTTGACCAATTAATGTTAATGACCATTTAAATTACACGAAACCTGGACCCGTAAATGGACCCGAAGAAGTAAATGGAATGAGAGCTGGACCTTCACTAGGAAACAGACCTGTGGCACCAATGGCATGCCCTCCAGGTTTACCTCTGCCACCCATAATCAGATCATTCAATATAAAAATATCATTGATTATGTAGAAGAATCTCAAGACCTGTCCATTCAATATTCAACTATGACAGGTACAAAGAGAAGAGTTATACCATTGGACCCCTCTGGACCACCGCGAAAGATGGAGAGAGTACTAGCCGCAACCCAGGACCGGAGTCTAAGTGGCAGCCTGGTCTCCACCAGAGCCCACCGCAAAGCGGGATGTTCTTGCTGCGGCGGGGTCCCACCAGGTCATTCCACGGGTGCGACTAAACCCGCGGTGTCAGCCAGAGTTGACAGGGGACGTAGAACACAGTCCGAGCCTGGGATGACAGCAGGAGTGCGGCTTGGAAGGATGAGCTGGAACTCATAGCAGGCAAGTCGGCAGTAGCTGGCACAGGACCCAGGCGGTGGAGGTGGCTTGGAGGCTTCTGGGAATGCTGGAAGACGGGAGCCACCAGGAGCATCTGGGAACGCTGGAGACAGGAGACATGGAGGCGCCTGGAAATGCTGGAAGAACACGGAGGCGTCTACAAAAGCTGGAGGAACAGGAGCGTCTGGAAACGCTGATGGGAAAATCACTTCAACAGGAACCGCTGTGGGAATCAAGGAGTGGAAACCTTGGAACTTCCATTAGAATGCTGAAGAACAGGCCAGGAAGGAAGTGCCGGATTATAAGGGCAGAGCGGGATTAGCCAGCGCCAATCAGAAAGGACGCTGGCCCTTTAAGGCTGCGAGAGAGGGCACGTGCTAACCCTAGGAGAGGAAGCGTACGGCCTCGGCAGCAGGAGCAAGGAAGCGGCCTAGTCGGGAAGCAGGCTCGTGGAAAGGTAAGTCCGGGCCGGGGAGCGCAGGGGGGGGTACAGGTTTGCCCACGATCCGCGACAAGGATCGTGGGTGCATCCGTGACAGTGTCCTTTTCAACTGTACAAATTATGCACTTTATGTAAAGTTTGGAATCTTTTGTGATGGTTGCATTTACTTACTTATGCAGATTTTATATAGAAGGATAAGGATAGATTAAGAATCATCTGTTGGGATTGAAGAATTTTTTTACTATAGATTTTCTTTTCATAAGAGCTAAAATATATTATCTACATTGAATGAAAACAGCTATACTGTAGATATTATTGGCTATAAAGCTTCTAATAAACCACATCACCTATAGTATCCGTATACATACAGCAGCTTTAAGGGGAAGCAGTCACAGCTGTCATTATTTGCTCAAAAAGATAACCTAAAAGTATACCCAGCATATACATTGCCATCTGCTAGGGGCAATTAATCAACAAAATGTGCGAGGCTGGGATGTGTTACTATGTTCCTCCGCAGCCATACAACCTTCCTCATACATTCAACTACTAAACTACATAAATCCTGCCCTCTAAAAATACATGGTAAGGTAACGATCTCTATAAAGAGTCCTCCATATACTTTTTACAGAGCTGTTAGCGGAAAGTAAACCCTTCATAAACATCCTTCAGTGTAACCACCAATAACTCCCATTTGATAAGAGCTTCAGAATTAGGACTAATAAATAAAAATGTTGTTTTCACAATTACCTAGAATACTGTGAAAACTTTATTAACGCTCTTTGCAGGCATGTAATTATGGATCTGTCACTCAGTGATAACGAGCCGCGGCAATTGACTCCGCGCCCTAAAATGTGCCTTTGTCACTTCAAGAGTCTGTGCACAGGCACACAATGGACCTTAATGGCCACCATTTACATATTTGTGTACTGTTATCCACATGAAGGCAAAATGATAAGTAGAACTAAGGGACAAAGGCTGTCATATTCCATAATCGGTAGATTCAAAACTATGAACTTAGCAGTAGAGCACACAATTGGCAAACTTCTTAAAACAGCTTTAAACTACAATACACAATAATACACAAATACACAAGTACAGAGATAATACACACAGTGATGTCACAGTACAGGGATAGTACACACAGTGATGTCACAGTACAGAGATAATACACACAGTGATGTCACAGTACAGGGATAATACACACAGTGATGTTACAGTACAGGGATAATACACACAGTGATGTCACAGTACAGAGATAATACACACAGTGATGTCACAGTATAGAGATAATACACACAGTGATGTCACAGTACAGGGATAATACACAAAGTGATGTCACAGCACAGGGATAATACACGCAGTGATGTCACAGTACAGAGATAATACATGCAGTGATGTCACAGTACAGGGATAATACACACGGTGATGTCACAGTACAGGGATAATACACACAGTGATGTCACAGTACAAAGATAATACACACAGTGATGTCACAGTACAGGGATAATACACACAGTGATGTCACAGTACAGGGATAATACACGCAGTGATGTCACAGTACAGGGATAATACACACAGTGATGTCACGGTACAGGGATAATACACACAGTGATGTCACGGTACAGGGATAATACACAGTGATGTCACAGTACAGGGATAATACACATAGTGATGTCACAGTACAGAGATAATACACACAGTGATGTCACAGTACAGGGCTAATACACACAGTGATGTCACAGTACAGAGATAATACACACAGTGATGTCACAGTACAGAGATAATACATGCAGTGATGTCACAGTACAGGGATAATACACACAGTGATGTCACAGTACAGGGATAATACACATAGTGATGTCACAGTACAGTATAATACACACAGTGATGTCACAGTACAGGGATAATACACAGTGATGTCACAGTACAGGGATAATACACATAGTGATGTCACAGTACAGGGATAATACACACAGTGATGTCACAGTACAGAGATAATACACACAGTGATGTCACAGTACAGGGATAATACGCACAGTGATGTCACAGTACAGGGATAATACACACAGTGATGTCACAGTACAGGGATAATACACACAGTGATGTCACAGTACAGGGATAATACACACCGTGATGTCACAGTACAGAGATAATACATACAGTGATGTCACAGTACAGAGATAATACACACAGTGATGTCACAGTACAGGGATAATACACATGGTGATGTCAAAGTACAGAGATAATACACACAGTGATGTCACAGTACAGGGATAATACACAGTGATGTCACAGTACATTCAGGCCAGGTATGTTGTTTCGTTTTTGCTGCGAGAAGCAAGTTTCGGCTTTTCCCTTTATTTCCTTGAGTGCGAACACTGACTGCATTTTATTACCTGTTTTGCTGAATTTTGGCTTGTTTTTTGTGTTTTCTTTATGCAACTTCAATCCACAAATATTTTGCGTGCACCCTGCTATGGGTGTATATTACAGAGACTCACAGTAATTCGGTGTTTCTGTGTACTCTGGACCAGTGTAGTTGTCGGCTCCGATGTTTCCTTAGGATAACCGAACATTCTCACAAAGCCGAGCCATACGGAAGTTCCCCTGTCGGGCTTGGCGATTAAAACCGGGAGTAGTGACAACGTATCTTGGTGTCCACCCGCTTCAGTCTCCTTATAAATCTTGGTGAAAAGCTGCGATTTGCTGCATTGGTGGGGAAGGTTTGACCTGGCATAGAATTGCACCCTATCCTGCGACTTAAAGGGAACTTGTCATTAGATACTGACCTAATAAACCACCACTAGTATGTTGTCATGCAGCACCTTCCAGATAATCTTTCTTTCATGGCCCAGGGTGGTAGCATCATCCAGAAAATCCGCTTTGAGATGTGAATTAGTTGTATAAAGTCAAGGAGGCGGAGAATTTAGCACTGAAGTCACTCCCTTGGCCTAATCCCTAGACCCCCTCACTTACTGGATGGTCCTTCAATCCAGAAAACATCACTAGCAGTTCACCTGATGTCATTTTGCAGATGCAAGTCTCATTGGAGATTGTGGGGAAGCGAACTTTCAATGTTTTTTAACCGCTCCGCCTCCTTGGACTTTATACCATTCTACATGTCATTCAAAGATGATTTTCTGCATGGGGGGGGGGGAGTCATTAAGTTCCACTTGGGTCTCAGCTTTCGCTATTAATTGTTTGGCGCCTGGGTTTTGGTCCAAAAAGACAAGAACAAACCAGGCGTAAAAATAGGCGAACCTGAGACCCCCTATGATTAATGTCCCCCTAAAAGTTACAGATATGAGATAGATAGATATGAGATTTTGAGTATTTTTTTTTGTATCAGTGACTATTAGATTTTCAAAATTTTATGGGAACAAGGATTAGTCAATAACAGCTTGCCTTCCAGACCACTGTTTACTCGTGATCCATTGCAGCCTGGTGGTCTATACTAACACCAGAGCTTCATAACGTTACAGTGGGCAGCAACGGGCTAGTTGCTAGTGTTGCAAAGATCCGGGCACTGGCCGCAAGCATATGTAACGAAATTTTCTGCATGTCCCCTCCTGTACATAACCCACTTACATGTGCTTGCACCAATAATAACTGCACCTATACGGTACAGGAAACACAGGCAAAATCCCTATCCTCTTTCATGCACGTGTAACGCCTAGTGACATTTCCTTGCATTTGTACTCTGTTTGTGCTATCTTCGCCATAGGTCCGGCATCATCCGTGTTCCTCTTCCAGCACCATGCCGTCCCTGTACATGGTTTACCACAACCACATCTTATTTTATTCATGTTCTCTTGTCCCTGTATCTCGGTCCCCCAGGTTATTCGGCTGCTTCCCCTAAAACTCTTGTGTAACAGTAGTTTTTTAAGTACCACTATCAGTGTACCAATAACGGCTTCCTATTAAAACGCACTGTAAATCCCCTCCATTTCAGGCCCTACAACGTAAAAAGCCCTCTTTTACAATTCCCTGAGTGTATAATACCCCTTCCCGCAGTGTGGCCCCCACAATTCAGATGTGGGACATTGTGGCAGGCTCCTGTCCTGAGTTTGGTCCAACCTTAGTGATAACCTAGTGAGCTTAACGGCCACTTTCACGTTTGACACTGTTACCCTTTGCCACATTTATAACAAGTCCGTCTAATTACCTTTCCCAGTAATATGATTCCCATACATTTACATATCCATCTCTTCCTGGTTGTCCCTTGCACTATAATTATGAACACTCTACCTGTGTTGCCACCCACGGCCAGTAAATGTTACCAACTATGGCATGACTGTGTGCTATAAATGGCCACCGGCCAACTTAATCCCTGTGAAAAACAAGTAAAGACTTGCTGTGAAAGGAAAATACGATATTACTCGTACCAAGTGCTTGTAAAACTTCTAAACAAGTCAGAGGAACAACAACTGCCTCATCTTTGGTTTCTCTCTTCCCCCATCGCAATTAGGTATGCGTTAAAGTAGTGCACACTATTTAAAGGGACATCTACCAACAAAAAAAAACACCATAATTTTTCGGTGTGATAGACTGTCCCCAAATATTATGGCTTGTTACCTTTAATGGGGGTGACGGGGAAGCACTGCTGTCATGTCCGGCCCAAACTCTAAAGTTGATGGCAAATGAGCTGGAGGTGCGTACGTTTCGGTTAGGCTGGGCGCCTCTGGTTCTGTCAAGAATTAACTCGGCGCGGCAGAAAGGCGTAGACAGGCCGTGTGTTAATGTCGTGTGTAATTTTAGATAATAGGGGACTGAATAATTATGTTCCCGACAAGAACCCGGAGTTTGCCCCGGCTACGGTGAGCGCCTCCGACTATTGCGACATTAATAATAAACTAATAAGCGCATATTTCAGTATAAGAAAAAATGGCCCCAGATTCATGATGACAAGCAGTGTTCTCTGTCACCCCTAAGGTAAATAGCATATGTTTGGGGGACACTCTACCACCTCCCTAATATGGTGGTAGATGTCCTTAATTTTCAACTTAGGGTACCATTTTTCCTCCTATTTTTTTCGATTGATAATTTCCGATTCTTTTCAATATCTAGTTCTGTCTGTTGACTGTGATTAAAACTCTGGAACAGATCACAATATGTTACAACATTTTTCCATCCGTGATTGTTTTTCGAGTAGATCGCTCAACGTTCAATTTGTTGCCGGAGGTTCTTCTTGGGAATTCTATGGCTACAGATGATGCGTCCTCCCTTGGTATCTTTTGTTTTTATTCTCCAACGCACAATTTGACTAAGGGATCTCTGCTCATGTCCTGAGATTAAAATATAAAACAGCTGGCCAAAACTATTTTTTAAAAATTGGACAAAAAAGTCACAGAAAAAAAAAATTTTGCCCAAACCCAGCACAATCAAACATGAGTTTGTTATATAACTAGAGTATAATTTATATCTAAGAAGAGGAAAGAGCATATCACCTCACTAATCTTCACGACCCACATGACCTGGGGGCACTCATTTTTCACAACAGGACAGGTCTCCCCATTATCCGAATTCCTCTATTCTGTCGGTGGGGGGGTGTCTGAATTAATATCTTTCGGTTTTATATTAAGTTCGGGCTCTCTAAAAGCTTTGATTACAAGTATAGTCCATATGAGCACTACTGTCTGATCTTTAGAAGTAAATGGGGGGGGGGCTTAAAACTCTTTTGGTGCCGACCGGCCCTGCGGCGGTTTTCGAGCATGTTTTGCCTGGATCTGAGCTCCAAATGAGTGTGATATCAACATTTGCTGCGTCCACTGACAACCCTGGCCTATTATGCCCAGTGCTTGCATAAAAAGGGTTTGCAGTCTGATTGAGCCCACAGTGGTCTTTTATCAGTAAAGGTTCCAAAGCTTTTACCAGCTGCACACACCAGATCCAAAATTATGCTCAGCACGATAAACCTAAAGGGGGGGGGGGGGCAGGGACCTGTTTCTGACTACCCACAGGTGCTAGGGACTATTTTAGGCGCTAAGTGTGTTTGTCACCTTTCTCATAATTTCAGTTCCTCTCCCCGGATGCATTAATGGACATCCATTGCTGTAAGCAATTCAGCTGGGCAGAATCTCAAATCCTGTCTGAGAAGGAGGAGGTGGGGGGGGGGGTGGAGGAGGGTGTTTGGGATCCAAATATGGGATAATGGAGAAAGCATGAGATAATATACAAGTGATACAGATGTGGCTAAATGGATATAACTGCTAGTCCTTATTTAGTCCAGGTATTGTAATAACGACCAACTGTGGCTGCGATGAAGTAGATCATGTCATGCAGTATTACTTTACAGATCTATATAGTGCCTGAGCCTGATGTCCTTCTTTTTTTAAGATTAGGTTTCACATTTCTTTTTTATTTACAAAAGATGTAAATACATCAAAGCAACAGAACCTCATAACACCAACAAGTGTCCATAAAGGGATCGATTGGGCTCAGTTTTATCACTCGTTGAAAAAGTCTGTGGCGCAAATTTTTTTTTTTTTTGTTCTTTTTTTGGTGGGGGAACTTTGTTTTTTTAACTTGTTGCAATACAAATACTACAATGATACATTTAGGCATGGATAGTAGAACTCAAAAGTTTGGGAAGTCAAGAATGGTCATACTGAGTTTACACCCACCCAATTTAAAATTATCTATAAAGTTTAGAACGTTACCATGGGCATTGCGGTGGTTCCGATCTTAAGGACAACCAGATTACAGACGACCCTTAGTTACAGACAAACCTTCCTACCCCCTGTGACCTCTTGAAGCTCTCTGCGCTTTACTGTAGTCCCTGGCAAATATGAAACTGTTAAGTTTCTGTAATTGAACTTTATTGATACGCCTTTTGTTCTCATGAATGGCCAGAAAAAAAATTAAAAAATTCAATTGTCACAAGGGCAAAAAAAAATTTTGTATGGAACTAAATTATAAATATACAGTTCCAACTTACATCCAAATTTAACCTAAAGAACCTATGTTACCAGGGACTGCTGCACAATACCCTAAATTTGTACTTAACCTGGTACAACTGTCCCCTGTGGAAAGATGCCTATCTTTTTTTGTATTGTAAACCAAACATACCCTGAGAATTCTGTAGCTACAATGATGCAGAAACATATCTTGTTTAGTCTCGGACCAAAGTTGGTTTGCTCAAAAAACAATTATAAATTCAGGACCTTGGGAAAGCTGGGTGCAGACTGCTGCAGTACGTCAACACATTACACAGAAGCTGGGGCCTAAATTGTCCAGACAGGACTAATCAACTGATCTGGATAACTGCATACACACATCGGGGGGATGGTGGCAGCGATTGATTACTTCTGCTGTAAGGGACAACACAGTAAATACAGCGTTCTTGAAGCACGTGCATAATTAGGGTATGAAGAAGCACCACGGGAAACCACGGGAATGACAGAGCCTCATTATCATATTTTTATAAATGTTTTTTTTTCAGCAAAACACACGGTTCAAGGGATTAAACAAGATACGTTTCTGCATCAGTGTAGCTACAGCATATCTCAAGGCATGTCTGGTTCACAATTCATGAAATCAAATGCCAGATTTCCTTTAAGCAAAGACTATAGTTGACTTTCATACAGTAAAAAGATTAGCATGGCAATTAAAGAGATTTTTTATGTTAGGTGCCCTTTAAAAAGAAAAAAGCTATTTTTACACTAAGATTTTAAAGCTACATATTCTGCAACTGCGAGCGTTAGACTTGTGACTATATACTTTATACACACTATACAAAGGGATTTAAAAGGCCCATCTCATGAGAGCTAAAGCTGCTGAGAAGAATTCTGCAAAGGTCAGTGATATCCTCTATTCTCCGAATATTAGACACACCATATTTTAGAAATGTCCAAGAATAAATGACCATTAAAATTCAGTAAAGAGATCTCAGTCACTGGGGGGACATAGCGGGAGGATTGGTGGCAATGGATAAAAATGAAATTTAATAGGAAAGTTCTACTTCAGCTTGCAGCACGGCTTCCTCCAGTCCGGATAACTGGCCTACATTTCCCTCATCTGCTGCAGAAACATACAGGTGGCTTTTATATCAGGGTAAAGGCTAGTTATTATTACAAGCACATAAAATGAATATTAAAAAGGAACGGTTTAATTATTATTTATTAATCACTTTGTTTAAAAAATATTTGAAATACAATTTTAAAATGAAGTTACATCCAATAAGATGTAGTTTTTTTTTTTCCTTCAAATTTCGGTTTATCTCTTGGTTGATCGAAATTACTTCAATATTTTTAGATTAAGTAGTAGTAAAGTTATGTCATGGAGACACTTTTATGAGAAGAAAAATAAGAAAGACAAACTTTTTGTAAATACAGACATCCGAGGGCTCAACACATGGGAAGTCCATGTGGGGATGAGGATGTAGAACTGAGTTTACTTAAAACGAAATTATACTTTTGGCTTTATGTATTTGTTGGGAGCCAAACAACCCGTAGAATGCTGTAGCTACATTGATGCAGAAACATATCTTTTTAAGTGGTTTTGCTACAAAAACAATTATAATATTTCAGACTTGGGAAAAGTTGGGTTGCATGCAGGTTGCTGTTCATAAAGACTACAATGGAGCTCCCTAAACTATTCCAGACAGGAATAATCAACCTGAGCTGAATGACTCATACACAGCAGCTGGGGGATGGTGCATATTGATTACTTCGGCCTGTCAGGGACAACACAGTGATGACGTATTCTTGGTTTATGCTCTGAAGGACAAGGCTGGAGCAAAGTATCTGATGGTAGATGTCCTTTAATAATGCAGCACTTTTAACATTACTCAGCTCCTGAACCCTCTCCATATATGACAAAATAGTCACCGAGCCCAATAACCTACTAGTGCAACAGATGAACCGGACTGTGGCACCTAAACAACTGAGGTGGAGGGTGTACCATCTTGCCATTATCCACCTCAATAGAGAGGTTTCAATCTATCTCAAAAGACATGCAAAATCTATGGTGCTTCTGTAATGGTAATATTAAGATAAAAAGGTGTGACATTTCTGAATTCTCTATCCAAAGAAAGATGATGAACGCCAGTTGAGACCAACACTTGCTGCGTGAAAAGAAGCAGATGTCTGTAGATTTTTAAATGATCCGTAAATAGAACCTGTCACTGAAATTAACCACCCCAAAATAAAGACTTTATTAAAAACTATGATTAAAATGCATTGCCCATATCCCTAAATGGTTCCGTTCCATGGATACATGGGGCAGATTTATTACCCGGGGAGATTCACGATCCAGCGGCGCGTTCTCTGCCCTGGATTCGGGTCCGGCCGGGATTTATTAAGGCAGTTCTCTCGACGTCCACCAAGTGGCGCTGCTGCACTGAAGTTTCCCCGGAACGCACTGGAATACACCGAGCCGGTTTTTTAAATGCGGCGGTTTTCCGAATCCGTCGTGTTTTCGTTCGACCACGCCCCACATTTCCGTCGCGTGCATGCCAGCGCCGATGCGCCCACATCCGATCGCGGTGCGCCAAAAGCCCCGGGGCAATTCAGGGGAAATATTCGGGTTACACGTCGGGAAACCGGAATCGGGCCTTAGTAAAAATGACCCCCATGTTACAAAGATCAGTTTTGTAAACTTATATGCAACTCACCTAATGTGAGTCTTCACCACTAATGGAGTTACGCATATTAAAATGAACCTGCATTGTCCCATCTTCTTGTTCCTGATTAACAGGTCCAACTGCTTAGATATTCTGCTGTGTGGAATATTGAGACAGAGTCTGTTGCTCATTAGGCACTTAAAGTCATGTGACCAAATGACTTATCTATGGTCTGTTTTGATTTCATATGATCGATACATGCACGGGGTAGATGTAGCAGATCTAACAGGCTAAGATGATGTCATGCTGAGAAGTGGCATGGAACATGATGGAGGAGTAGATGGGGTCGGCCGAGCAGAACACAGCCCCATGCTAGGTAATATCGTACAGTTGATTTATCTGATGTTTAGGAAACTATTTTTAGCTTTAAAAGAAGATTGTCAGTTAACAGGGCTCTGTGGGAGCCTTTCACTAGCTGTATTTGTGATATGTGGTGATAGGTTCTCTTTAATTCATAATATGATTCTCTTTGTTCCTATCATGAACTCCCTTTGCGTATAGGGAGCAAACAGAGGAAAAGGTCTGTTTTTTTTGTTTAAAGCAGATGTTAACCCTTTTTTTTTTGGCTTTTTTAGCTTTGCTTTTTTCTGGAGTTCCTCCTCTCACACCAGGTCTTCCTAAGTGTCTAACTACAGGCATCTCACTTCCACTTTTTTTTATTCTCTGAAGCTGCTCTCTGAATAGTGCAGGGCATAGTCACTTGTTTTTACTATAATGTTTTCAAGATCTCAACTGAGATGAAATCTTCCCTTCCAATCATATTCCTCATCATTGTGATTGATTTTTGCTGTATTGACTGGTTTAGGGGGCCCATGGAGGGCGTGCCATTGGTCTGCATCATGGTGGAGGTCAAGCTTTTCATGCATTTACTATTTTTATAAGTGCAAGTTTTTAAAACGGAAGACATTGTGAGTAGAGGTACAATAAAGATTGCTAATTTTATGCTGCAGGTATAGAAGTCTCAAACACTGGAGATTGGGGGGCCTGTTTTCTGGGACTGAACTTTTATTACCATGAGGATGGGGGTTTATCTATATATATATTATATATATATATATATATATAGGGATCAAAAAACTGTGGTTGGAGCTCCACCATAGGAACTGGAGGTGTAAGAATTTAGTGTACTGGTCCAAGTCCAAGCCATTTACTACTCCCGTTTCTTGCATCATTTACTGGCCAGATCTTATACCTTTAAGGCCCATTACCAGATTTAAAAAACAAATTTTTGGATGAAATAGTTTCTACACTAGATGACTTCTGGGGTTTGACCAAAAGGAATTGCAGGTCCTCCATTTAGCTGCAAAGATGATTCTCTTTGTTGATGGGGTACTAATGATAGGTATTTTCAGTAGGTTGGTCAACTTTTGGTCAACCAGATGCAGATATGCAAGAAGGAAGTGCAGAACCCAAGCTGCCGATTGAGTTCACTGAGCTGCTTGGATGAATAGACCCAGTATGACTATAAGTTTTCCCAGACCCTCTAGCGGGTAAGATAGAACTTCAGAAGGCAGCCACAGGGTTTGGAGGAACTGGAGATAACTCATTGGTTAAGAAGAATGTGTAACTATTACACTTTAAAGGGCACTCAGAAATAGAAGTGTTTCTGAAGGTTTGTAAGAGCTAGATACACCAGATGTGACATGAACTTGCATCTGTGCACAGATGCTTCCCTGAAGCTCCAGTTCTCCTTTTTTCTCGCTTGGCTTGTCACTCCTTCTACCGCCCTCTTTCTGTTCCACCCCCCTCTCTTCTTCTAGTTTTCGCACCTTTAACACCCTTGATTCTTTCTTCTCTTTATCTTGTTTGTCGCTGCTTGCTTCATTTTTGCTTTTCCATTTTCTTGTCAAGAGTTCATATTCCATTCATTTGTTTCTGGAAAAACAGAATCGTGTTTCTCTAAATTTGGGATTTGCTTTGTCACATAACAATCCACTTTGAGCGTTGTCATGATGAATACTTTTTCGGGTGCAACTGCTCTTCAGCTTATTGTGAAGAGTTTTCACCTTTTACAATTGGCATTTCTTTTGGATTAATTCTGGCAGTCACTCTGAGAGCGGTCGTTGTCACCCATGGAATTATCTTCCCCAAACTGCCATCACTGACCATTTCACCCTGACAGGGACAAACTTGGATTCATGAATGTTTTGGTGAAGGCAGCTTCCAAGCAGGTACAAATTAGCAGTGGGACCCAGAGCAAAGGAGGTGGAAATCGCCTGGGTATTTCAGGGCTTTTCTGTGGTGCAAGGGAAAGACACAGAGGCAAGTGTATAGGCTTTCAGGACAAGGTATCATAGAGGGCTACAATAGGATAGAGACAATCTAAAGCAAATGAGCAGCAACTATGACCTAAACAGTAATAATAAGAATGATAAGTACTTGACAGAAGAACAAATATACAAATATTCACATCACAGCCAAAGCTTTCCGCTGATAGGAAGCCACAACATCACCAGTCATGAACTTTTTAGGCTGTTGTGACTTGACAAAGAAAAAACAACTAGAACCAGTTGGAAATTGTAGACACTACAAAGAATTCTGACTGAACAAGAAGCAGAAAAGCCAATATCTGGATTAGTTTGACCAACTACTGTGAATTCCTTATCAAACGGAAAAACCTAAAAGTTACCCATCAGGCAGAGGAGAATCATCATTCTGACTAAATAGAAGACTTGCAAGAGTTCCTCCAAACTTGAAGTTAATTCTGACTTCTGCCGGGTGATCAGTCACAATGGGGACCTGGGTCAAAGCCTAAATGTACTGTAGTATCAGAAAAATATTTATCAAAAGCTTTGTTGATAACCAGGCAGTAAATAATATGAGACCTTGACCAATTAATGTTAATGACCATTTTAATTACACGAAACGGACCCGTAAATGGACCCGAAAGAAGGTAAATGGAAGAGAGCTGGGACCTTCATAGGAAAAACAGACCTGTGGCACCAATGGCATGCCCTCCAGGTTTACCTCTGCCACCCATAATTCAGATCATTCAATTATAAAAAATATTCATTGATTATGTAGAAGATCTCAAGGAACTGTCCATTCAATATTCAACTATGACAGGTACAAAGAGAAGAGTTATACCATTGGACCCCTCTGGGACCACCGCGAAAGATGGAGAGAGTACTAGCCCGCAACCCAGGACCGGAGTCTAAGTGGCAGGCCTGGTCTCCACCAGAGCCCACCGCAAAGGGGATGTTCTGCTGCGGGCGGGGTCCCACCAGGTCCATTCCACGGGTGCGACTAAACCGCGGTGTCAGCCAGAGTTGACAGGGGACGTAGAACACAGTCCGAGCCTGGGATGACAGCAGGAGTGCGGCTTGGAAGGATGAGCTGGAACTCATAGCAGGCAAGTCGGCAGTAGCTGGCACAGGACCCCAGGGGTGGAGGTGGCTGGAGGCTTCTGGGAATGCTGGAAGACGGGGAGCACCAGGAGCATCTGGGAACGCTGGAGACAGGAGACATGGAGGCGCCTGGAAATGCTGGAAGAACACGGACGGCGTCTACAAAGCTGGAGGAACGGAGGCGTTGGAAACGGCTATGGGAAAAATCACTCAACAGGAACCGCTGTGGGAATCAAGGAGTGGAAACCTTGGAACTTCATTAGAATGCTGAAGAACAGGCCAGGAAGGAAGTGCCGGATTATAAGGCAGAGCGGGATTAGCCAGCGCAATCAGAAAGGGCGCTGGCCCTTTAAGGCTGCGAGAGGAGGGCAACGTGCTAACCTAGGAGAGAAGCGTACGGCCTCGGCAGCAGCGAGCAAGGAAGCGGCCCTGTGAAGCAGGCTCGTGGAAAGGTAAGTCCGGGCCGGGGCGCGCAGGGGGGGTACAGGTTTGGCCACGATCCCGACAAGGATCGTGGGGCATCCGTGACAGTGTCCTTTTCAACTGTACAAATTATGCACTTTATGTAAAGTTTGGAAATCTTTTGTGATGGTTGCATTTAACTTTCTATGCAGATTTTATTATAGAAGGGAAAGGATAGATTAAGAATCATCTGTGGGATTGAAGAATTTTTTTACTATAGATTTTCTTTCATAAGAAGCTAAAATATATTATCTACTTGAATGAAAACAGCTATACTGTAAGATATATTGGCTTATAAAAGCTTCTAAATAAACACATCACCTATAGTATCCGTATACATACAGCGCTTAAGGGGGAAGCAGTCACAGCTGTCATTATTTGCTCAAAAGATAACCTAAAGTATACCCAGCTATACATTGCCATCTGCTAGGGGCAATTAATCAACAAAATGTGCGAGGCTGGGATGTGTTACTATGTTCCTCCGCAGCCATACAACCTCCTCATACATCAACTACTAAAACTAATAAATCCTGGCCCTCTAAAAATACTGGTAAGGTAACGATCTCTATAAAGAGTCCTCCATATACTTTTTACAGAGTTGTTAGCGGAAGTAAACCCCTCATAAAATCCTTTCAGTGGTAACCACCAATAACTCCCATTTGATATAAGAGCTTCAGAATTAGGACTAAAAATAAAAATGTTGTTTTCA
The DNA here is from genome assembly GCA_019512145.1 of Engystomops pustulosus. Classification (NCBI taxonomy): domain Eukaryota; kingdom Metazoa; phylum Chordata; class Amphibia; order Anura; family Leptodactylidae; genus Engystomops; species Engystomops pustulosus. The sequence continues at coordinate 199,863,473 of CM033644.1, forward strand.
CAATTACTAGAATACTGTGAAAACTTTTATAACGCTCCTTTGCAGGCATGTAATTATGGATCTGTCACTCAGTGATAACGAGCCGCGGCAATTGACTCCGCGCCCTAAATGGTGCCTTTGTCACTTCAAGAGTCTGTGCACAGGCACACAATGGACCTTAATGGCCACCATTTACATATTGTGGTACTGTTATCCACATGAAGGCAAAATGATAAGTAGACTAAGGGACAAAGGTGTAATATTCCATAATCGGTAGATCAAAAACTATGAACTTAGCAGTAGAGCACCAATTGGCAAACTTCTTAAAACAGCTTTTTAACTACAATACAACAATAATACACAAATACACACAGTTACAGAGATAATACCACAGTGAGTCACAGTACAGGGATTACACACAGTGAGAGTCACAGTACAGAATAATAACACACGTGATGTCACAGTACAGGGATAATACCACACCGTGATGTACAGTACAGATAATACACACAAGTGATGTCACAGTACAGAGATAATCACACAGTGATGTCACAGTAGAGATAATACACACAGTGATGTCACAGTACAGGATAATACCAAGTGATGTCACAGCACAGGGATGAATACACGCAGTGATGTCAAAGTACAGAGATAATAATGCACAGTGATGTTCACGTACAGGGATAATCACACGTGATGTACAGTAACAGGGATATACACACAGTGATGTCACGTACAAAGATAATACACACAGTGATGTCACAGTACAGGAGTAATACACAAGTGATGTCACAGTACAGGGATAATACACCAGTGATGTCACGTACCAGGATAATACACCAGTGATGTCAACGTACAGGGATAATACACACAGTGATGTCACGTACAGGGATAATACACTAGTGATGTCACAGTACAGGGGATAATAAACAGTGATGTCACAGTACGAGATAATACACACAGTGATGTCACGGTATCAGGGCGTAATACACCACAGTGATGTCACAGTACAGAGATAATACACACAAGTGAGGCACAGTAACAGAGATAATACATGCAGTGAGTCACAGTACAGGATAATACACACAGTGATGTCACAGTAACAGGGATAATACACAGTGATGTCAAGGTACAGGATAATACACACAGTGATGTCACAGTACAGGGATAAATACACAGTGATGTCAAGTACAGGGATACATAACAGTGATGTCACAGTACAGGGATAATCACAACAGTGAGTTCACAGTACAGAGTAATACACACAGTGATGTCACAGTACAGGGTAATACACAGTGATGTCACATACAGGGATATACACACAGTGATGTTACAGACAGGGTAATACACACAGTGATGTCACAGTACAGGGATAAATACACAGTGATGTCACAGATCAGAGATTAATACATACAGTGATGTCACAGTACAAGAGTAATAACACAGGTGTCCAGTACAAGGATATACCATGTGATGTCACAGTACAGGGATAATACACTGGTGATGTCAAAGTACAGAGATAATACACACAGTGATGTCACAGTACAGGGATAATACACAGTGATGTCACAGTACAGGATATACACACAGAGAGATTACAGCACAGGGATCAGGAACAACGACAGAGGCCAGTAGATACACACAGGGGAGTCACCAGTAACAGGGATAATACCACCAGTGATGTCACAGTACAGGATAATACACAGTGATATCACAGTACAGGGATAATACACACAAGTGATGTGCACGGTACAGGGATAAATACACACAGTGATGTCACAGTACAGGGTAAAACACACAGTGATGTCACGGTACACGGGATTAATACACACAGTTGATGTCACAGTACAGGGATAATACACACAGTGATATCAAAGTACAGGGATAATACACACAGTGATTGTCACAGTACAGGATTAATACACACAGTGATGTCACAGTACAGGGATAATACACACAGTGATGTCACAGACAGGGATAATACACAAGTGATGTCACAGTACAGGGGATAATACACACAGTGATGTCACCAGTACAGGGATGAATACACATAGTGATGTCACAGTACAGAGATAATAACACACAGTGATTGTCACAGTACAGGCTAATACACACAGTGATGTCACAGTACAGAGATAATACACACAGTGATGTCACAGTACAGAGAATACATCAGTGATGTACAGTACAGGATAATACAACAGTGAGTTCACAGTACAGGATAATACACATAGTGATGTCACAGTACAGTATAATACACACAGTGATGTCACGAACAGGGAAATACACAGTGATGTCACAGTACAGGGATAATACACATAGTGATGTCCACAGACAGGGATAATACACACAGTGATGTCACAGTACAGAGATAATACACACAGTGATGTCACCAGTACAGGGATAATAAACACAGTGATGTCACAGTACAGAGATAATACGCACAGTGATTGTTCAACAGTACAGGATAATACACACAGTGATGTACAGTACAGGGATAATAACACCGTGATGTCACAGTACAGAGATAATACATACAGTGATGTCACAGTACAGAGATAAAACACACAGTGATGTCACAGTACCAGGATAATCAACATGTGATGTCACAAGTACAGAGATAATACACACAGTGATGTCACAGTACAGGGATAATACACAGTGATGTCACAGTACAGGGATAATACACACAGTGATGTCACAGTACAGAGATAATACACATAGTGATATCATAGTACAGAGATAATACACACAGTGATGTCACAGTACAGGGATAATACACAGTGATGTCACAGTACAGGGATAATACACACAGTGATGTCACGATACAGGGATAATACACACAGTGATGTCACAGTACAGAGATAATACACATAGTGATGTCACAGTACAGGGATAATACACACAGTGATATCATAGTACAGGGATAATACACACAGTGATAATATACACACGGATGCTACACTTAGTAATGTCACAGTACAGGGATACTACACATAGTAATGTCCTGCCATATACAGACGTATAGCACATATACACATAAATACAGTACCATATACAGATGTACATTATATATATAACGGTGCACAATTCAATTGGTCCTACATTCTTTTGTGTCAGGTCAGATGACGGGGCCCCCTGACACTGTGGGCCCCATAGCGGCTGCTATGGCTGCTACTACTGTAGTTACGCCCCTGATGCAACCAATGATGTCACAGTACAGAGATTACATAGTGATGTCTCAGTACAGTGATAATACAGTCTGTGTTGTCATTGTAAAAATCTTATTACAACACAGGAATTACAGTAACAATCACACAGAAGGGGTAATGTAGATCAACTAAACGTGATAAAACATGAACACTGTAATGGTGAGATCATGAATTCACAGCTCTGTTTCTACACTTAGTAGAAATAAGTTACATTTTTCAAGCTAATAGGGGCCTCTTTGGTGAATGGACCGCATAGCAGCTATTTTACCGGGTATCTTGGTAGTCAGAAATCCGGATCTACGTCTAGAGCAAGAACTTTAGATTATTTTGGTGACCAAGTCCCTTTCACGCCATTTGTGCATGGATGGGGCATGATAGGCTTGCAACCGTTGGCAGAGTGGGTAGCTGTGGGGCAATCCGGCTTCGCGCCTATGTGCTATACATAGCCATTTTACTACAATTCTACGCCAGAGAAGTCATTACAGGCGGTCCCCTACTTATGGACACTCAACTTACAGACGACCCCTAGTTAAAGACGGACCCCTCTGCCCACTGTGACCCCTGGTGAAGCTCTCTGGATGCTTTACTATAGTCCCAGGCTGCAATAATATGTTGTAAGGTGTCTGTAATGAAGATTTATTGATAATTCTTGGTCCCATTACAGCAAAAAGTTTTGAAACTCCAATTGTCACTGTTGCAAAATGTTTTTTTTCGTCTGGAACTACAATTATAAATTATAGCGTTTCGACTTACATACAAATTCAGCCAAACCCAAGAAACCTATCCTGTACATAACCCGGGGGCTGCCTGTACTTCATAACAAAGAAGAACCTGCTCAACAAGTCATAGACCTAATAGAGTATAAATTTGAGCTATATCACTGAATGAGGACTTCTAACCAAACAATTCCTTTTTCACTCACATTTTGTGCTGTCTTCCATTAATTTTCTTGTTCTTTAGAGGTCTTCTGAATGTTTTTGAGATCGGTTGTCGACCTACACTACAAGAGGGACTTTTTTTACTCTTTAACATCCTTACAATTTTCACTATAAACTGCACATCCCGACAAAGGTCATTTTTATGTGTATTGTTCTATTCTTTTTTGATTACTTTATATAATAATAATGATTCCTTTATTTATATAGTGCATACAGATTACGCAGCGCTACACAGAGGTTGCCAAATCAGTCCCTGTCCCCATTGGGGCTCATAATCTAATCAACCTATTTTTGGAATGTGGGAGGAAACCGGAGGACCCAGAGGAAACCGACAGAAACATAAAACATTATATTTAGTATATATTCCAGGGATGGATAAAAAAAATCCATTATGCTGTCACAATGACTCAATATAGGGTGAGGGGTCATTCCATTGGTCTAAAATTTCTACTAAATACATCTGAATTCTGCATTTACAAAGTATAAATACAAAACGCAGTCCAAGATTTTTAACCCTCTCCCACACAAGTTGCATGGAAGAATACCTAAAAGTGGAATGACACTGGCTTGAAACAGGCATTAATGGACAACTTGTGCAACCTTTGTGTGCGTGTAGTCTAACCCTGTAATAGTGTTCATACTCAGCCATAATACTGAAATACATTAGTGACCCGAGGATTGAATGGTCTACTCCACTACTGGCACTAAAAAAAAGAAAATATGTTTTTTTAAATCCCCCTTTTCCAAATCAAAATGCTTGAATATGTAGAGATTAAAGAAAAAAGTATAAGTAATCATAGATGTTATCACGTTTCCATATAACCCCCAACTAAAAAATTGTACACATTAAATTGCCATCTTGCTGTAAGCTGTAAACTGAAAGCATCACTGTCCTAAAATTGTGGGTGTCTGGTTATGGAATTAGGAATGAACGGAAACTGACTGAGACTAGAGAGACACAGACAGAATAAGCTGGTGCTAATTAGCAAGTTTCTATCTCACCCCAACAGCTTTATTTATCAATGCTATTGTCAAAGTAGGGAAAGGGGTGCATGCCCTAGACTCACACACAACCCCTGTCATCTACCTAGAAAGCCTCTCAAACCCTATAGGTTAGGGAATTCTGGTCAACAATCCCTACACTGACTAAGTGCACAGGAAAGGAGACCAAACAAAGAGACATAGGAACATGGATACAGAAAAACAAGGGGAGTCAGACAGTACCAGGTCAAAACTAAGAATCTTATTAGAAGAGAGAGGTTGTATAAATGTAGCCAAAGTCAGATACACAATATAGTAAAAAGCAATAGCAAGGGAAATAGATAACAAGTGTCAGGAGACTAGTGGAACCAGAAAGGCGTAATGCAACTAGGCAGATATACAAAGGAGTTCCTGGACACACCGCCAGCAGCTGACTAGATACGCCGTCCATTACTCTAGTATCCCTTACTAGACAGGGCTGAGCTCCATCAATCCCAACACAGCAGCAATCTTAGCCACAGTTTACACACAAAAAACTCAAAGGAAAATTAACGCCACCTAAACCGCACTCTGCAGACAGATGACAACTTTTACACAGATGTTACAGCTAGTTAGTCATCTCCATAATGTCTTATACAATTCTGCTATTGCATTTGGGTGAGAAGCAGAGAAATTTCAATATGTAGTAAAAATGTATTTTATCCTTTGACGCTGAAAAAGGTAATGTCAATTTTACTATACTAGAATAAAATCCCTCTCTACTTTCATTGTGAAGAGTCTCCAATAACCAGCTCTAAGACAACTTGAAATAATAGATGCAGCCTGCAGAGGGAAAAACTGCTAATAATGTAGAACATAATTAACAATTGCCTCCTCACAAAATTCACAAATTTTAGGGTTAAAGGGGTTGTCCCATTACAGCAAATTAATGTTAATGTTTTCATGATAAAAAGTTATACATTTTTCCGATATACTTTCTGTATCTATTTCTTGTGGTTTTCTAGATCTCTGCTTGCTGTCCTTCTATAGAAAGCTTCTATGTTTACTTCCAATGGACAGAAATCTGACCATGGTCATACAGGGGCAGGGCTTGTTAGTATCATACAGAGTGGTCAGAGCTGTGTTATAATCAGCCTTGCACCTATGTGACCATGGTCAGATTGCTGTCCACTGGATGTACACAGAAGCTTTCTAAAGAATGACAGCAAGCAGAGATCTAGAAAACTGTGAGGAATATATACAGAAAGTATATTGGAAAGTTGTATAACTTTTTATAATACAAACAATGACATTCATTTGCTGTAATGGGACAACCCCATTTAAGTCCAAAAAATCGCGGACCTCCCATTACATTGGTGTAGAATCCAACAGTATATTTCAATCCACGACAAATAGTCATACAACACCTAATTTGACTAAAAATGATACTTTTATTGATGATTCATTAAAATACAGTATTTCTTATGTACATAGAACACAAGGTAAGATACCAATAAGTACAGCCAAAATAAAAGTGTGATACCTATTAAAGGAAACCTACCATGAGGATGCTACTATCAAAAGTAGATCTGATGTTAGATTCCTCCTGCCTGCCTCTGCCCTAATCTGTAATTTAATAATCCTGGAACCTAATTTGTTAGAAACTTTAATTTAGCAATTAAGTGCAGAGGCTACTGGGGCGTGGCGTAGCCTTAGCTCCCAGTGCCCAGGCATACTAGTACACGCCCCTGTAGCCTCTGCAATTAATTTACATATTACTAAAATAAAGTTTTTAACAAGTTAGGTTAGGTTCAGGGATTATTAAATTACAGATTGGGGCAGAGGCAGTCAGGAGGAATCTACCATCAGATCTACTTAGATTCCTCATGGTAGGTTGCCTTTTTATGGGCAGAGAGTAATATATAGAGATAGATATTATATATATATATACACATATATACAGTATATATGTATATAAGTAAAAACTCAAGTATGGCAAGGTACATAACATAGGTAAGTGGACTCCCAGGCTATAACCAACGTGTTTCACTCATTTAGGGCTTAGTCATGGTTAAGGTCTAAATTAGTGAAACGCGTTGGTTATAACCTGGGAGTCCACTTACCTATGTACCTTGCCATGCTTGAGTTTTTACCTGGATTACAATAAAGAAAAATTGTTTTTTTATCTTCAAAATCTCCTGGAGTGCTGGTACTTTTTTTTTGCTTGGAGTCTCGTGATTGGCCAGGGTTGTCCCCTCTGGCCAATCACCACCATGGCTAGTAGCAAGGCGCATCAATTTGCCAGATTGGCTGTACGACCACCAGTCTGTTAATAGATCTGGGTCATACAGAAAGCACCCAAACCCAACTTCAAAAGCAATCCTGCTGATCTCTAATTGTACATTTTTAGTATACTAGAATAAAATTCTCCTCTACTTTCAGTGTACAATGTTTAGGAGACATCACAGCAGCTAGTTTTCAATACCCAGCTCTAGGATAACCTAAGATAATAGATTCAGCCTGAAGAGGGAAAAACTGCTAAGACGGTAGAATCTACATAATGTTTTTCCTCCTGTGTAGGCTGGATTTTATTGATTTGATAAAAGTTAGTTATTTTTTATGTGATATAAGGGATTAAAATTAATATACAGTCTTGGAAATGGCAGTGAATATCTGTACTAAGATCATGTGTAGTCTAGATTTAGCCATTGGCTAGGCTGGCGGAGTGAAATCATCTTGTAACTTGGTGTCTGTGATGTGCAGCTCTCCTCTGACAGTATCAGAATAAGTTGTACCTTTGATGTGAAATTTCTCGGGCTCAATCTCTGTTTTCCTTTTTTTTTCTTTATTCCTTGTTTGTTCTCATCACACTTGTAAGACCACCCGGATAATTTCCCCTCGGTACACTGGAGGATCCTTTCATGTATTCTTCTATATTTCCTCCCTATATTTCATTTGACGTCTTTCTTTTACCGCTAATAAAGACACAGTATTTTCAAAGATGATCATTTTTTTTAAGGCGGGTGATTGAAGCGCTCTGAAATTTACAACATCCAGCTCATTACTCCTTTTTAATTGCTATTAGACGCAAGACATTTTTATATTAATTAACATATGCCTGGTCCTTTTAATTTATTCAGAAGAAAATGGCTGTTGAGATAAAGGTTCACAAAACATTATTTTGTTGAATAATTCATTTTTTTTCCTTTTTCTTGTTGAAAATTGAAATAAAAAGTCTCATTTGCCGCAGCTACAGTATTTAAAAATATATTATACTTGAAATAATAACTCAAAGATTGGATTTGTAAAAAAATATCTCATAAATACGTGATAGATGAGGGTCCAGCAATCTCCTCCCCAAGGCTTGGTTAAATAGAGAGTCAAACTGTCGTGGCTGTTGGGGGCTCTCATAGAATAATTGGAGAGTGGCCATGCTTGGCTGTAGGGTCGACGCCAGCACTGGGCGTACCTGGGTAAGTGCTGGGGCCCAGGTGCTGGTGCGGCTCACATAGATAGGGATACCTTTTTGGGTGAGGGGGGCTGTATCTAATAAATCCATAGGGGTGAGGAGGGAGCTTTATATAAAATAACCATTTGGGGACTGTACATCAAATAACCATGAGGGGGCTGTTCTGTATGAAAAACTAGGGAATATTTTAGGGAACAGGAGACTGTTAGTTTCTGAATTTTTAATGCCGCCATGTGAGTTCATTGCAAAGGGGCCCACTCAGGCTCTGTCACCTAGGGGCCCCCTGAAACCTGGAGCTGGCCCTGCTTGCATGACAAACTCTCCTGCCATGGAAAGGAATTAAGCATGTAACCTATTTGAAGAAAGATGTGGGTCCAAGAGGAGGGACCAATTTCCATCATGTGCTTTCATTATATTCTGTGGCACAAAGATGAACTGAGGTGTTGTAACAGCAGTGGAAGTAGTAGAGTAGATCACAGCAGGTATAACACACAAAGTAGGTAGGAACAGTCTGGGTAAAACAGTTGTGGGAGCAGGAGACTGATACAAGTCACAATACTCAAGCAATTTTGGGCTTGGCAAATGGTTTTCTTATAGACCCAAACAGGACACAGAAACACATTCAATCCACCATCTTAGGTAAGGGGCAAATTCAATTGCAAACACAGCCTCCAGTGCGAGGAGCAGAAATATAGCACAATAAGATTGAGATAAACAGCAGCCACTAGTGGTCAATAATAAAACTAGACCAGGATTCTGACAATACGTGAGAATAAACTTTCAATTACATGAAACATACCTGGTGCCCTACTTTTTAAAAAGACCAGTACACTCGCAACTGGATAGGTTCAAGGTCTTTACAGGCTAAAGGACCTTTGTCTTAACCCTGTGACCCTCATTTATTGGAGAAGGCTGATCTGGCTAACTGTGGTAACTGCTATTTTGTGACATGCATACAGCACTCCATAGTGGACAGAAGTTATGCCTGCATATGTGTTTCTGGTACAAAGGCTATGTATGATTAAATGTTTACTTTAGGCTGAGAGGTTGCTTTCATTTGGACCACAATCACCACTTTCAAAGAGTATAGCTCACTATTTTATATACACGGAGCCTCCCAGCTCAGCCCCGATGGATGAAAAATTGTAATATTACTTTTATTCTATCAACGCAAATGACATGATGTGTATAGGGTGGGGGTTGGCTCTAGGTTGGGATGATGTACGAGATGATGTGCCCCAATGTAGCTCCATCTATAATTTTAAGTTGTCTTAGAGTGGGGCATTGGAGACTGGCTGCTATGATGTCCCCTGTACATAGCAAACTGAACTCCGAGAAAAATCCTCTTCTTTTAGGTATAGTCGGCCTTTTCGATAAAGCCAATCCTCAATAAACAAACCCTTAACCCTTTATAAACAAATACTTGAATTAATTATTAAAAATTGCTATTTTTAATAATTAATTCAATTATTTGCTTATAAAGGGACATAGAGACCCGTACAGACGATTAGATCACTCTATAAACAGCCAATCTCTTGGTGAGGCCTTTTGTTCCGACTCATTAGAAATCCTAAATATCTTTTATTTATAGTGTTTATAGTATAAAGTTTTCAGCTCTCAATTGAAAAACACAGAGCATAAGGAAAAATTAGGTATAGTAAGAATGTTGTAAGATATGTGTTGGATGGGGGTCGGGAGATATCTAATTTGAGATGATGTGCCTCAATTTAGCTCCATCTATAATTCTAAGTTGGCTTAGAGCTGGGTATTGGAGACAGGCTGCTATGATGTCCCCTATACACTGCCCACTGAAAGTAAAGAAAATGTATCTTCTTTTAGCGATTGGTGGCATTTTGATGAAGCCAAAAAATTATATATTTTAACTCTTTATACACAAATAATTGAGTTAATTATTCAAAACGGTACCTTCAGATCCATACAGACAAGTAGATAATCCCGTAGACATCTAATCTCTTGGTGAGGCATCTTGTTCCATCTCATCAAAGATCCCAGATAACCTTTGTTTATATAGCAAAGTATTTGACTCCCAGAGCATAAGGAAAAATAATTCAATCTTCCTGATCTTGGCGGGGCAAAGCTTAGATGAGCTTTGATTAAATTGCCGAATTAGGACAAGCCTGGATTTCAGTAGATCACACTGTAAGTATCCAGACAACCTACAACTAAGACATTTCTGTTCTCTGGTTTTATCTTTATGTATTTATTTATTCATGTATTTCTTAAGGATAACTTTGCTGTACCTTTTGAAAGAATAAAAGCGTAACATTAGGAAATCAATTCTGTTCCATCATCTCCAAAAATACACATTTACCAAACAATCCGCCGCTTTAATTAAGTCCCTTGAACAAATGTAATCATCTTCAAAGCAAACATATCACTTTTTTTTGGGTTCTTTGAAAATTACGTATATTTTACTTTCCACCAGGGACCTTGAACTACTGTCTTGATTTTCAATCAACACTTGTCTTATCCCTTGGGCCATGATAATGTCACCGTAATTATGCACAAGGTTCATTTTTATTTATTTCACACTTTTTATCCACCATGTGACTCAAAGGGATGACGGTAATGAGAGAACGAATGACTATATTATCATATCCCCTTAAAGAGAGCACCCAGCACAGTCCTAAAGAGTCACTGGTCTCCCGAGGTGTCAAGATTTCATTAATTAACATTGAATTAACCAATTGACTGCTCAGTATGTGAGCTACACATTTTTTCTAGTGGTAAAATAACTTGTGTCCTGGATGATATATTTATAATAAATGTGATTTTTTTTTTCCCTTAAGGTTTTTTTTTGTTGTTTTACCATATTTAACTAAAATACTGTAAAGAAAATATTGGTTTTTAATAGATTTTCTTCATTAGACATATAATGCACTTCAATAGATCATATACATCCTTAGATAAGGCAACACTTTTACATTGCATAGTTACGTAAGAGAAGAGATCTGAACGCTCAACTGAGTGAGAACCCTTGAAAGACCTTATTTGATCGTATTTGATCATATTTTCATAAATACTATTTTAAGGTCCTGGCAGGGCGATTGCTCAATTACCGGATATCCTGCCCCCCGAACTTACACATACATTACAAAAACATGAGGTAGAGTGGGCATCCCCTTTAATTTACACCATTTAATTTACCCTAAAATACCTTGAAGTTTAACAAAAAATATTAGGCGATAAGAATTTGGGGTTGTACAATTTGAACACGTACAGGAGTTAAAAGGAACCTGTCATAAATAACAGGTACAATAAACCTTAATCTCACACCCACTGTGCCTTTGTTGAAAAGTGAAGTGCAGACATCCAAGCTTAAATCTGTCTCCACTTACCAGTAAAATTGCTCCTCAAACTTTTTCTGCCTCTGTCTATGTTGGCTCCGCCCATCACTGTTTGGTCACGCCCATTGCAAAGTGAGTGAAATAGTGGCACAATCTGCAGTTTCCCTCACAATGCTCACTTCTAAATTCACCAAGCAGTGAGAGGGACAGCATTATAACAAGGACAGGAAGTGGACAGGGAAAGGACTTCCTGTCTGCCTAGGCTGAGATCTGAAGAGACACATAGTTTTCAATCAAAAGAAGGAGGCGGGGTTCACTGGCAACCTAGAAAAAGCATGACTCTTCTCTCTTTACAATTGACTCTTTGTCTACTAATTTGCATATCATTAAAAAAATGTTTTATTAAGGTACAATGTCTGAGTGGCAGATAATTTTAGGTGATGTGGGGAAGACTTTTAACCCTTTACCAGCATGTATTACTGGTGTGAGGGGTAACATTTTTGTAACAAGTCTGCTTTAACCCCTTAACGCTCTGCGCCGTAGCTCTACGGCGCAGAGGTATAAGGGATGTATGAAGAGGGCTCACGGGCTGAGTCCTCTTCATACAAAGGTGGGGGTTTTTGCATTTTGCATAAAACCCCCACCGCTAATAACCGCGATCGCGGCTATTAACCATGTGATTGCCGCCGGCAAAGTCGCTGGCGGCGCTTAAAAAACGGCGGTGCGCGGGCGCCGCCATCTTTAATGCGATCGCCGCGCCCCCGAACGTCATCGGGGGGCGGCGATCGGTTGCTATGGTTGCCTCGGGTCTTCTTTTGACACGAGGCTACATGGCTTCTGGAGATTCGTTACAATGAGCCAGTTGCTCATTGTAATGAATGTGCTGCAAAAATGCCATATATTGCAATACAGAAGTATTGCAATATATGGTAGGAGCGATCTGACCATCTAGGGTTAATGTACCCTAGATGTTCTAAAAAATAGTGAAAAAAAAAGAAAAAAAAAAGTTTAAAAAATAAAAAAAAATTTATAAAATATTAAAAATTCAAATCACCCCCCTTTCCTTAGAACGGATATAAAACATAATAAACAGTAAAAATCACAAACATATTAGGTATCGCCGCGTCCCAAAATGCCCGATCTATCAAAATATAAAAACGGTTATGGGCGGCGGTGACCTCCGAGGCGGGAAATGGCGCCCAAATGTCCGAAATGCGACTTTTACACCTTTTTACATAACATAAAAAATGAAATAAAAAATGAGAAAAATGTCGCACAGAACTCAAAATCGTATCACCGCGATCGCACCGAACCAAAGAATAAATAAGCATGTTATTTGGAGCGAAGAGTGAAAGTCGTAAAAACTGAGCCCACAAGAACGTGTTTTTTTTTTCAATTTTTCCACATTTGGAATTTTTTTTTCATCTTCGCAGTACACGGCATGTTAAAATAAATAACATCACAGGAAAGTAAAATTTGTTACGCACAAAATAAGCCCTCACACAGGTCTGTACACGTAAAAATGAAAAAGTTATGGATTTTTGAAGTTGGAGAGCGAGAAATGAGCCGAAAAACCCTGCGTCCTTAAGGGGTTAAGCCCCAGGTAGAGTCTAGTATCATCCTCCCCACTTCCAATTGAGAGTGAGAGTGAGAGTGAATAGGGTGGTGTCCACACATTGCAGTTAAAATTACATTGTAATCAGTTTTGATGTGGTTTTAGGTGAAGTTTCTTAATTTCACAGGTGATTGACAGGAACTAAACAGGTGAATAACATTTATTGATCAGGTTCGCTCCTCAAAATGAAATTCCCTTGTTTAGTTAATGTCTTTTACCTGTGAAATAACAAAACTACACCTAAAACCACATCAAAACTGATTGCAATGCAGTTTTAATAGCAATGTGTGAACACATCCTAAAAGTTCCCAAAGACAAGCATTCAGCTGACAGCTATCTCGCCTAATTCTCCTTAATTCTCTGAATGTGTAGTAAATTAGGAAAGCCACTACCAGACAAACCATTGTACTGTGGCAGGGTTTTAACTCTGAAAACAAAAGTATTTGGTAGTTAAGTTCCAATTCTTATCTACACTGACATTTGCTATTAAAAGAACAGGGCAGGTCCTGAAATGGCTCGTGTGTACATGGGTATTAAAGGGAACCTGTCACCAGGGATGTCATTCTCACTAAAGACAGGTGACAGAAACCCATTACAGCTGCAGTGCAAATATACATTTCTGCTTTATCTAAGCATTTGCATTCCAATATCCTCTGTGTAGTCCCAGGGGTTGGGCTTTGGTTTATAAATAACAAGACATGACTTGCCTGTGCTGCAGACTGTTCAGCTCTCACCTCCCACCTTTGTGCTCCTGTACAGCTCCTCTCACCTGATTCTTCACAGAGATCAAAGCCTGGTGAGCTGACATCAGTGGGAGAGTAAGGAGCTGCACAGGAGCACAAAGGTGAATGGCAAGAGCTGAGGAGTCTGCAGCACAGACAAGTCATGTGTTGTTTTCTGAAATGCATCCACACCAAAGCCCAACCCCTGGGACTACACAGAGGATTCTGTCAGGGTGCAAGGTAAGTTCTAACACACAATTACATTATAATGCAAATGCTTAGAGAAAGCAGAAAGACATATTAGTAATGCAGCTGTAATAAGTTTTTGCACCCTGCCTAGTGAAAATGAGGTCCTTGGTGACAGGTTCCCTTTAAAAGAGCAGGAACAAATGTACCAGGTTTTCATGGTTGAAGGTCCTTCTCAGTATAAAATTTGGTGGGTGATTTTGGTGGCCTTTGGCCCCCTGAAAGGCTTGGGCCCTGGGCTACAGTCCAAATTGTCTATATTATACTCCCCTACTGTCCTACAGTGTAGTCCACTGCAATGGCTACTGGGGGACCATTTCAACATTGCCCCTGGTAATATTTATTCAGAGAAACGCTGTAGCCAAATTTATAAGACCACTTAATTTTTGGTTCTGCCAACACCAGATGCACCAGAAGTTTTAAGAGGTTCCGGTCTCTTTAAAATTCTGTTGAATCCCTCGCATCAGAATTGAAATTTATCTCATCCAAGGTAAATTTTAGCTTTGGTTTCAATTTCTGTCTCCTGGTGCAGGGTATGGTAAATATGACTATCCAAGGCATCCCATCCCTAGCCAACCTTGTTCTCCTCTCCCATCCAGGTTTTTTTTTTCCCAGCGAGATGCAAAAGCCCCAAAATGTCCTAATTTCAACCACGTACAGCAGACCAATAAACAAGATGCTGAGAAGATGGTTAGGCATGGCTTAGAAAAATTGACCTATATCACTTATTAATTCATTCTAATAAGATCAAAAACATCAAGTTGCTAAGGGTAACAGAAAATGTGCCGGAAGCTCTCCCTGAGCTGCAGTATTACACTTCAGCGAATTCTTTCAGTAGGTTTTCAACATACATTTTTATTCTTCAACATCACAGAACAGTAAACACAAGGGAGCGAGAAATGTTCTTGCAACTGAGTTGCATGTTTTGGGATTATAAATGGGGGTGGGGGGCACCCATCGCTTTACACTGCCATCACTATTAAAAATAAACTACTTTTAACTGCAACATTTTCATGTAGTTTATAATAATGCTGAAAACACTTATATGCGCATTCATAAGTCTCAGCTGCATTCCTGATAAATCACAGAGCGTTCAGCGCTTCCACTGAATTCCAAAACTCTGCGTAATGATATGCAAATTAGAATTCACAGTGAGACTCTTTTTCTTGCTTCTTTAAGTTCAGGAAGAATATCTGCTTTGAAAGATTTTAAAAAGAAAAAAAATATAAACTAAAATATACATTTTATTAATCAAAAGGTCCCTGGATGGAAGGAAGTATGGTTTCTAAAAAAACATTGTGGTCAATCAGCATGGAAATGGGACATATGTATTCCCTGCTGACCTCTTGAATAGTCTCACGTAGGTCTCCGAGATGGTCGCTGCTTAATATATAAGATATAAGCTAGAAGTAAAGATGAGAAATTACATAACAAGACTAGAGTTGCCTCGGTGGACAAAGAGGAGGTGCACATCATAAGAAAGGAGCTTCAAAGTGGAGTTCAAAATGGCTTCCCCATAGACGTGTTGGATTTTGACATTGGTTTTAACTTTCATCAAATTTTTCCATGACCCTTGAGGCCATTCCTCATAACAATGAAGTTACTTTTCAAAACTGAGTCTTCTCTAGGTTGTCCTAGGAATCCTAATAATCTATCTTCGAGGACCCCATAGAAACTTCATGGTCTGCCTCTATTGATATATATGATGTATATGTTGGTGCAAAGAACCTTCATCATTCTGTAGAAGCAGTCAGACGGTTGAACTCACTGCTGCAATATTTTTCGATTGTACTTTCAAAAGTTCAAGAGAAAGATACCTTTCTTGAATGCAAAAATATCACATTTTGATATTTTGATGGGAATAGATTATTGCCATATTGGATAGTTTCTCCATTATTGGACTATAAACTATCATTTTCCCCTTCTTCTGGATCATCAATGTGTGATTTACATTTCTCTTTATTCACACTTATCTACTTTGTATGTTCTCTCCGAGTTAGTGTGGGTTTCCTCCGGGTCCTCTGGTTTCCTCTCACACTCCAAAACATACTGCTAGGATTGTGAGCCTCATTGGGGACAGGGACCGATTTGGCAAGCTCTCTGCATTATCTGTGTGCCCTATATAAATAAAGGAATTATAATTATTAATTATTATACTAAGATCAATTACATCTCATCTGCCTGGCAACACATTCCTCCAACACTTGCCTAATGAAGATGGTATTCCAATGTCAAAGCACATCACAATTTTATCATTTGTAATAAAAAAACATTTGATGAGACATACATGTCTAATTTTTTTTTCTTAGGAATTGAGTGCAAAAATTATCACATACACCAAAAACCATTACATCTACGTTAACTAGGATGAACACTTTTGCCATTAGACAGGTCTCTGCATGTATATGTTGCCTGTACCTTTGCCTCTTTTGAGAGCATCAGCCCTTCCTTGTTCTCACCATGTTGTCCTCAGTATGTATACAGAACTTCCTGTTTGTCACTCCTTTAGCCCATCCTAATGGTGTCACCCATAGTGCCTCTTTCTCTCACAGCCCGTTTCACAAACAGACACAGAAAGGGTAGGGGAGAGAGCAGATTAGTCATAACTCTCCTACTACCGCTCCTCCTGTTCATCAGTGTTTAGACCTGTAATCAAAGAAACACAGAGAGTTTTGAGACAACAAGACAGTAAGTATCAGCAATGCTGAATCACTAGATGAGCATTCCTGTATTATTAATAAGGCAGTTAAGGCACATGAGCAACGTTTGCAAAGTAGTGGCTAACCCCTTCAAAATTCTTATTATTAATGATCAAATCATTATTTGCAATGGCCGATCGACAGCTAACAACCCCATCCGCTGGTATCATGATGATACCAAGATCGTGAGAAAGATGTGATATTCTCACAATTATTTTCTACTTCCATTCAACTAGAATTGGATCTTCTAGAATATTTGATAACTTAAGCAAGAATTTCAGTGTTATGTAACAATTCCTATGACTATAAGCAAAAGTTTAAAAAGTGAACCACCTCTAATTAGAACTAATTAGAATCTAACCTCACAAATGAGTATATTATGCAGATAATACAGAATATTTAAAAATATGCCATCATTGTGGTCCCTTTGGAGATAGACTACAGTCATGGCCAAAAGTTTTAAGAATTATACAAATGTTAATTTTTACAAAGTCTACTGCATCAGGTTTTATAATGGCAATTTGCATATACTCCAGAATGTTATAAAGAGTGATCAGCTTAACAGCAATTAATTGCAAAGTCAATATTTGCCTAGAAAATGAACTTTTTCCCCCAAAACACATTTCAACTTCATTGCAGGCCTGCCTTAAAAGGAGCAGCTAGCATTGTTTACGCATTTCAGGGCTGGAGATCTACCTGTCATGATTAAGTAAGAATCACACCACTGGACACTTTAAAAGAAGGCTGGTGCTTGACATCATTGTTTCTCTTCTGTTAACCATGGTTATCTCTAAAGAAACACTGTCATCATTGCACTGCACAAAACTGGCCTAACAGGGAAGAGTATCGCAGCTAGAAAGATTGCACCTCAGTCAACAATCTATCGCATCATCAAGGAATTCAAGGAGAGAGGTTCCATTGTTGCCAAAAAGGCTCCAGGGCGCCCAAGAAGGACCAGTAAGCGCTAGGACCGTCTCTTAAAAGTGTTTCAGCTTCGGGGTCGGGCTACCAGCTGTGCAGAGCTTGCTCAGGAATGGCAGCAGGCAGGTGTGAGTGCATCTGCACACACTGTGAGACTGCGGAGACTCTTGGAGCAAGGCCTGGTGTCAAGGAGGGCAGCAAAGAAGCCACTTCTCTCCAGAAAAAACATCAGGGACAGACTGTTATTCTGCAAAAGGTACAGGGAGTGGACTGCTGAGGACTGGGGGAAAGTCATTTTCTCTGATGAATCCCCTTTCCGATTGTTTGGAACATCTGGAAAACAGCTTGTTCAGAGAAGACAAGGTGAGCGATACCACCAGTCTTGTCTCATGCCAGCTGTAAAGCATCCTGCAACCATTCATGTGTGGGGTTGCTTCTCAGCCAAGGGAATCGGCGCTCTCACAGTCTTGCCTAAAAACACATTCATGAATAAACAATGGCGCCAGAATGTCCTCCAAGAGCAACTTCTCCCAACCGTCCAAGAGCAGACGGTGATGAACAATGCCTTTTCCACCATGATGGAGCACCTTGCCATAAAGCAAAGGTGATAACTAAATGGCTCAGGGAACAAAACATAGAGATTTTGGGTCCATGGCCTGGAAACTCCCCAGATCTTAATCCCATTGAGAACTTGTGTTCAATCATCAGGAGACGGTGGATAAACAAAAACCAACAAATTGTGACAAAATGCAAGCACTGATTGTGCAAGAATGGACGGCTATCAGTCAGGATTTGGTCCAGAAGTTGATTGAGAGCATGCCAGGCAATACAGCCATTTGTATCGATGACCATATGGCAATAAAGTAGTGAATGTGGCCGGGTGCTACCTGTATGAATATGGTACGATACGGGGGCATGCTGCTGTTTTAATACGTTCATGTAAAAGGGGCCTTTATATGAACAACAGGAGCTTAGTTCAGAGATCATCCATGTTTAGAAGATATGGTGCTACCAACATGTCCTTTGTCATTTTCTCAAACAACCTATACTCCAAAGTACCCCTCCTCCTTTCACAGGACCGGACCAGTTCCTCATCTACCATGAGACCAGCTGAGCTTTTGGCCTGAGTGCCACAGAATACAATATATCCGAGGGGACATCATAAGCTTAAGACCTGTAAATATAGGTCTCTTTTTTAGCTTTTTTAGCTTGTTTAACCTGTGCTGCCTTAAATATCTGTGTCGGTCCTTCACATAATTAAACCTATTTACAAAGCAGCACTGTAGCATGTACCTTTATTATAGGAAAAGATCCCTCAATGACCATAAATAAGAGAAAAATCTCATTTTTGGTTCCTTTAATCCGTCATCTCCTCAGCACTATCTCTGTATCTCTTGACTAATATTCCCTGGATCAAGATCATTTTTCAATTCTCACCTTAATCGTTCCCTATATAGCAAGCACAAGTTCTATCAAACTATTACTAAGTACTTCCTTTCTGTCACTACCGTTGTAGGGTGAAATATTGCGATGGTTCCTGTGCTGGTGGCACTCAAGCTCAATAAAATCTATTTCAATGTCTAGGATTTGGTTAGCTATCTGTTTGTCTTTATTTGTTTTGCTTTTCTTAATTACTTTATTACCCTTTTCACCTACAGCAGGAATTTGGACATTGAGAGAGGAGACCACGCCGCACCATCATCGGCAGCTCCCGCTCGTTTTCATTGTCTAGTGTTGTCATCGATCACCAGAAATTAAGCTGTCACTTTCCAATGTGATTAGAAGCCAAAGAAATGGAGGCAAGAAGAGACAAGTATGTGGTATATGACAGGTAATTGATAAATTTACTTTAGATCAATGATTATTGGTAAACTCTTCCCAGTCTTGCCGGACATTCATGTTTTGTTAATTAGTGTGTGGGGGGAAGAGATGAGTTTATGTTTATGAATGTCCTTGTCACATCATCAAATCCACTGATGTCCTGAGTGAGTCCATGTCATCAGGAGGACCATGCTCTTAGCTTTCCCAAAATATTTAAGCAACATCTCCCGGCATTACATGAAAAGTTGGAAAAAAACATCAGTGACTTTGCACTGTCCTATGTTCTTTTTGGTGCAATGGAAAGTCGCAAAACAGCATTTGTACCACAACTGCGCCAAAACAACTCCAAACATAGACAAAAAGCCAATGATAAATTCCCCCCAGTCAGTATCTTGCCCTTGAGGCTTATGTTAAGTAAAGTTGCACATGTTTTGTGTAAATGGGGTGTATCCATAAAAAACTGTTTTCCATGGTTCACCTAGGGAACACAACAAAGAATGTGACCATGTTCCATAGAGTTCACTACTGCTTGTCTTTGTAATGAGTATATATCCAGAATGTCATGTCCTCAGCTTCTTAATGGTGTTTTTGGCTATTGTCATTATATCCATTTATATGGTCATTGTTGTCCTGTTTCTCCTACCTAATTGTATTTCCAAGTTAAACTATTTTCAAATGATTCCATCTTTTTCCATTCTTCTTTGTTTCCCCTAAATCCATACATTCCTGTGTACAGCATTATTTTCTCTATTGTCCTGCTTATACATCTATAAATACTGCAGCCACATCATTACATCTCAATAGTCTTGTAGGTCTTTCATTCTTGTTTCACTAAGGCCCAATGGGTGTCATCTTTCTCGACTGCTGGATGCTTTGTTATTAATAATTGATCCACGTAGGCATAAGCTTACTGCTGTCTGTATCATTTCACATCCAAAATGTGCGGTTTTCATGGCAGTCCTTGGTACTCTGGGAAATATGCAAAAAAGTCTTCAAGATTGCGATAAGGAAAACATTGCATCTTGTAAGGATCAAGGATCAAGAATGACTTTCAGGAAGCCTAATGATGTGTCTGCACATTGGCGTAGGGAGGAACCACCAATCCTGGTTTTCATATCACCTAGGATACATAGAGGCCTAATGACATGATGTGGGATTAAGCCAAACCAGTATATCTATTCCAGAAGGAACAAACTCCCAACTGTAGACAGCTATTTTTCGACCTGGTTTTGTCTCTTCAGTACAGTGTAGGGCCCTGTTTTAGCTGAGTGTGAGGCTTTTAACTGGGGTCAGGGAGAAAGAGTTCTTATGGAGACTTTGCCAATTAAGGCCACCTTGTAGGTGTGTGGAGACTTATAGCCATTGATGCTACACTAGGGGATTGTGGTTGCAAATAGGTTTTCTTTGGGACTATTGAGGGATATATGTGGCTACCTCTAGCAAAGACAAAAATAATAGATGGTGTGGACGTCCATGGCGTGGAAACTAAAGGTTGCCTGACTAACTGGGCAGCGATTTGTTAAATGGTTATGAACTTTTCAACAAAGTTTACTTAATGGACATCTACCACCAGGATGAAAGACTGTATGCAAATGAGCACCTATGGAGCCTGGAGCCCTTCAGGCTCATTTGAATACACACCTTCATCCACGGAGGGAGAGGAGACCGCAGGGGACGTATCCCACTGTATAGGCATACATTGGTAAACGTCTGTGCTATACATTGTAAGAACATGTCAGAATCCCACTGATGCATACTTACAATGTATGACACTAAACATGATGTAACGTCATGTAAAAGTAAGGAGCAAAATCTCTTGTTTTCTCCATCTGCCATATAGAAGTTAGAGAGAGCCCGCCATCTTAGAGTAAGACCAAACTAATTAACTAAAGTCTTCGGATTTCATACAAAAGCAGGTGTATAATATGCCTAAAATTATGGGAGGGGTCATTATTTCTATTATAATGTATAATGAAGTCATACAATTATAATAATTCAACACATGGGACACTATATTATCATTTATTATTACTCTCTCTCATAATAGGAGACTCTAGAACTTAGGGCTAGGGATGAGAGGATCAAATTTGGTTGGGGTTCAGTGAGTTTGGCCGAACCTGAAATAAAAGTTTAGTTTAGGTACCCGAACACCCCACTAACACCCACAATCATTTAACTGCCAGAAAAGCTGTCAAAACCATTTTCCCTAGAATTGTTGCTCCCCATGACATCTTCGATCCTAGGAAAATTTGGGGGGTGCATTGCCTTGCTAGTGCCAAATAAGGGTTTAAAAGCTGGTTAATAGGCCCATCAGTCAGCTTTTCCAGTTGAGCTCAAACGCCAAATTTCGCCAAATTTTAGTGGATATCAACTAATTAAGGCTGGAAAAAGTCCTCTCAAAATGATATGGTTGAGTCACAGAATAAATTTAACAGATTTGGCATTGGCATTGGAAAAAAAAAACATAACAACAAAGCTGCATTTAAAAGCAAAATGAAGAAGATGTACAAAATTATATTGTTATCCCCTATATACAAAATAGGGAATAACAATCTGATCTGACTGCTGGGAATACACTATATATAGTCCCAGCATTGCAAATATGCCGACTTCTCCTACAGGTCCCCACTGACAGAGGCGTGGTGGGGGAGTGTTGGCCGCCCCCTTGATAAATAAAGATGACTGCCAGCGCAAGGGATACAAGGATCCGACCTCTTATTTGGTAAGAGGTTGGATCCATTACAAACAACTTTCCCAACATAAATTAAAAATAATTTGGCACATATAGAAATGGGAGAGGATTATAGGGGGCATGTTTGGTGGGGTTTTTTTGGGGGGTGACAGGAACTCTTTAAGAGGAGCCCTTGTTTTTAACTGTTAGACTTGAAACTTCGCAATTCATTGGAACCTCACTACTTTTTTGAACACTTTTAAAGATGTTTTATTCTACATATTGACAAAATTTTGCAATTCAGTCGTACTGCAGTATAATGTATGAGAAATCGGATGTCCTATGTTTTTTATTTTTATCCCAAAAAATATCTATATCAACACCTAAAAATTTAAATCACTCATCGTTTTCTTGAACATAATCATAAACATATGCTAAATGGGGGCAGGCTGTATGCCACATGGGGGCAGGCTGTATGCCACATGGGGGCAGGCTGTATACTACATGGGGGCAGGCTGTATACTACATGGGGCTGGCTGCATGCTACATGGGGGCAGGCTGTATACTACATGGGGACAGGCTGTATGCTACATGGGGGCAGGCTGTATACTATATGGGGACTGGCTGTATGCTAGGTGGGGCTGGCTGTATACTACATCGGGGCTGGCTGGCTGTATACTACACCCTCGGCTTATACTCGAGTCAATAGGTTTTCCCAGTTTTCTGTGGTAAAATTAGGGGTCTCGGCTTATACTCAGGTCGGCTTATACTCAAGTATATACGGTAAGCAGCAATCAAATGGTTGTACAGTCTCCAAATGGTAGCAATAAAAACCTCAACTCATCCTGCCAAAACTACATAGTTTTTTTTTTTTGTAAATGGAATTAATGCATAAGAAAACTTGTACACATTTGATATCTCTGTGACCCTACTGACACAAAGAATAAAGGGGAGGTCTTAATTTGACTATAAAGTGAAAGCTGTAAAAACAAAGCCCACAGGAAAATGGATTAACTGTGTTTTTTGCCTATTCTGACTAGAAGAGAGCGGCCAAATTTGATAGAAATCCTGCTCCAATCTGGTACCAGACTTGAAGCACAAACTGTAACACCTGTGATTGGTCCTGGTACCGCGGGTTTTATCCATTGAAATGCCACAGGTAAAGCAGCATGCGTGAACCATTTTGGTGAGAACCATCGCTCCCCGTGTCGTCATAGAGAAGTGCTGATTCTCCCCTTATATGGCAGTGGCATTTAAATAGATAACACTCGCAATCACGGCAGGACCAATCTTGGGTGTTACTGTTTGGGTTTGCGGTCCGATACACGGACCGAAGCAGGATTTCTAACTGCGGGTCCTTGCACCGATTGTGGGTGTTATTATCGGCAGTTTTGAGCGTCAACAACACATAAATTGACTGAAGTTCTTGACTGGTTCAGGGCCAAACTTACAAAATTTTACAATTCAGACTTGAACACTAATTCTGATTTTTTTGTGGAATTTTTTTCTAGCTTCCCAGTACATTGCTAGGAATCTGAAATAATGATACTTACAAGTACAATTTCCCGTGCAGATCACAATTATACTGCTACTACAACTTTTGGAAGACGCTTTGCAAATACTGGGAGCAGAAAAATAGAAAAGGGCTGCGGCCTTGAAGGTTAAATGTCATGGCGCTTCAAATGCAACAAAGGGTACAAATTGGGTTTTCCTTATAGGGAGTAGTAATTGTATAGCATCTAGTAAGAGGATTAACCTGCAGCAACAGCTAAACGTCTTCCCACCACTTGGTTAAAATGTCAAAGTGACCGAATTGTACTTTACCGGAGAAATCCGGGCAATTTTCTAGGCATTATCAATTCTACAAACAAGGTAAATACCACAAACATAAGACTTATAGCTAGAAAATTGTTACTTTTCAATGAATTCATTGAATCGTTCTGCCCTTTCTAAGAAACGGGGCCTCGGTTGCCTCATTACCGGCACACTTCTGGCTGGAGGATTTGTTCTCGCTTACAGACCCTGTCTTATTGTTCCAGCACTGCAGCTGTTCTCATGGAGGGGCTCTAGGATAACTCTATTAGAAAGTTGTTTGTAAAACATAGTTAACTGCGAGCAAAGTCATTTGAGCGTCTTTTGTTCTGTCAATGTTTACACCAACAATAGCAGAAAAAGCAATATTGCGAGGAGCTCGAGTGAAGTTTCGCCAACCTTGTGAGGCTCAGTTGAGACAATTTTTTTGAGGATGCGGCAATCGAAAAAAAAAGCTCAAATTCAACTCACCAAGGAGCGGGTTTTGGCAGAAGAGGAAAGAAGAGACATTGGCTGGATCATCTGTTCAATATCTTATTATTGAAGAAGAGTGCGACTGTTCCATTGCCAGCCCGAAGCGCGGCAAGTCGACAAAAAAAAAATCACAAAAGAATGGAGCCGCGTTTAGATTTTAAATATTTATAAAAATTTCACTTTTTTGAAATAAGAAACTTAAATATTCATTTTAAACATTCAGACTTATTGTTTTCCATATGATTTTGCGGAGACGTTAATTTACATGTAGCATATAAGTAAACTGAGTTGGGGGCAGGCGATGATTTCGACTTGGAAACAAATACATCTGACATACATTTGGGGAATCAGAGAACTGATGTTTTGTGTATTCCTGGGAGTCTACAGAACAGAAAAAAAGCACAAAACTTCCCTGTCTCTGTTCTCGGTGGGTGTAAGCAAAGTAGTTAATATGCAGAAAACATAATTAGCATCTTGGTTTTTTCGCTCGCTGTAGCGCCTGTGCAGCTGGACTCACGGGAAATGTAACAGCATCATCTACATATTTCTATTAATTACAGACAATCGGATGGACAAGTTGTCACTAAGTGCCTGGCTCCGTTTTTTGCCAGCGCCCTCCCTCCTTTCAGCGCACTTGTCTACTCTACGTTCTCCCTGCTATTAAGGAGGTCAAGAAAACAACATGTTATATTCCATCAATTATCTGCAAAATGAATCCCACAATAATACATGTCACATACACAAGTAAATACGTAAATATGAGAGTTGTGACACTGTCAGGCAGCAAAATATGGAATAATCTATGTTATTCAGAATGATATAAATAAAGCCTCACACATATCACATATCAAATATGGTGACGGACCATTTCTCACTCCCGTAATACTGTGTGGTATCACTGATTGAGGATACACACCCATACCTACAACACCATATATGAGGTGTGCATTGTGTCTACACAAAGTGGGTTATGGGACCCGACCAGTGTGGATTATAATATAGGGCCGGGGTCCCCAAACTTTTTACATAGGGGGCCGTTCACTGTCCCCCTCAGACCGTTAGAGGGCCGGACTAATGTTTAAAAATAAATATCAGTACATGTGACCGCATCCATAATACACTGGTACCCCCCTCAATTAATTATTTAATATACTGCACCCCCTTGTAATTATTTTCTATGCTGCCCCTCACGATTAATTATTTCCTATGCTGCTCCCCACCATTAATTATTTCCTATGCTGTGCCCCACCATTATTTCCTATGCTGCACCCCACCATTAATTGTTTCCTATGCTGCGCCTCACCATTAATTATTTCCGATGCTGCCTATCATAATAAATTATTTCCTTTGCTGCCTATCATAATAAATTATTTCCTATACTGCCCCTCATAAATAATTATTTCCTATGCTGCCCCTCACCATTAATTATTTCCTATGCTGGCCCCCACCATTGATTATTTCCTATACTGCCCCTCATAAATAATTATTTCCTATGCTGCCCCTCACCATTAACTATTTCCTATGCTGCCCCTCACCATTAATTATTTCCTATACTGCCCCTCATGATTAATTATTTCCTATGCTGCCCCTCATAATTAATTATTTCCTATGCTGCCCCTCACCATTAATTATTTCCTATACTGCCCCCCACCATTAATTATTTCCTATGCCTGCCCCTCATAATTAATTATTTCCATGCTGCCCCCCACCATTAACTATTTCCTATGCTGCCCCTCACTATTAATTATTCCTATACTGCCCCTCATAATTAAATATTTCCTATACTGCCCCTCACCATTAATTATTTCCTATACTGCCCCCCACCATTAATTATTTCCTATGCTGCCCCTCACCATTAATTATTTCCTATATCTGCCCTCTTATTAATTATTTCTCCTATACTGGTGCCCCCCACCATTAATTATTCCTATGCTTCCCCATCTATAATTATTTCCTATACTGCCCATCACACATTAATATTCCTATAGCTGCCCCTCCACATTAATTTATTTCCTATGCTGCCCCTCACCATTAATATTTCCTATACTGACGCCCCCACCATTAACTATTTCCTATGCTGCCCCACCATAATTATTTCCTATACTGCCCTCATGATAATTATTTTCCTATGGCTGCCCTCATCAATTAATTATTCCTATGCTGACCCCCACCATTAACTATTTCCTACTGACCCTCACTATATATTTCCTATACTGCCCCTCATAATTAATTATTTCCTATGCTGCCCCTCACCATTATTATTCCTATACTGCCCCCCCATCCATATTATTTCCTATGCTGTCCCCTCACATAATTATTTCCTATACTGCCCATCACAATTAATTATTTCCTTTACTGTCCTACCCATAATTATTTCCTATACTGCCCCTCACAATTATTATTTCCTATGCTGCCCCTCACCATTAATTATTTCCTATACTTCCCCCCCACCATTAACATTTCTAGGCGCCCTCACCATTAATTATTTCCTATACTGCCCCTCAGTTAATTATTTCCTATACTGCCCCTCATAATTAATTATTTCCTATACTGCCCCCCACCATTAACTATTTCCTATGCTGCCCTCACTATTAATTATTTCCTATACTGCCCCTCATAATAATTATTTCATCTATGCTGCCCCTCACCATTAATATTTCCTATACTGCCCCCCCCCCATTAATTATTTCCTATGCTTCCTTCAACCATTAATTATATCCTAACATGCTGCCCCTCATTATTAATTATTTCCTATGCTGCCCCTCCCCATTAATATTTTCCTATGCTTCCCCTCACTATTAATTTTTCCTATACTGCCCTCATAATTAATTATTCCTTTACTGCCCCCACCATTAATTATTTCCTATACTCCCCCCCACCATTAATTTTTCCTTTGCTGCCCCTCACCATTAATTATTTCCTATACTGCCCCTCACAATTAATTATTTCCTTTGCTGGCCCCTCAACCATATTATTTCCTATACTTGCCCCTCACAATTAATTATTTCCTATGCTGCCCCCACCATTACTATTTCCTATACTGGCCCCCCCCATTAATTATTTCCTATGCTTCCATCACCATTAATTATTTCCTATACTGCCCCTCATACTAATCTGGCCCCTGCACCACAATCTTTACTACCGTTTTTAACCCCTTAACGACTTTGGCCTTTTTTAGTTTTTTCCTTCCATTTTTTTCACTCACCAACTCAAAAATCTATAACTTTTTATTTTCCACATAAAGAGCTGTGTTATGGCTTATTTCTGCTAACAAATTGCACTTCGTAGTGACGGTATTTAATATTCTATGGCTGTACTGGGAAGCGGAAAAAAATTCCAAATGCTGAAAATGGTGAAAACCACATTTGTGACGTTTTCTTGTGGCTTGGATTTTACACGCTTTTCGCTCTGCGTCCACAATGACATGTCTACTTTATTCTTGGGTCAGTAACGATCACGTTGGATACCAATTTTTGTATCGGTTTTATAATGTTTTTCATACATTTAAAAAATAAAACCTCCTGTCAAAATATTTTTTTTTTTTTTGCCATCTTCTGGGGCCAATAACTTGTTTCATACTTTGGTGTGGATAGTGTCATTTTTTGGCGAATTTTGATGCCGTTTTCAATCTAATTTTTGGGACTGTGCGACCTTTATCACTTTTTATTAATTTTTTTATATTTTTTCAAAATGGCCAAAATGCCATTTTCGACTTTGGACGCTATTTTCCTACGGGGTTAAAACATAGTGAAAAACCATTATCATATTTTGATAGATCGGGAATTTTCGGACGCGGCGATACTAATGTGTTTATGATTTTTACTGTTTATTTATTTTATATCAGTTCTAGGAAAGGGGGGTGATTTGAATTTTGAGGTTTTTTTATTATAATTTTTTTTTTAAAAACTTTTTTTTATTTTTTACTTTTAACTATTTTTCAGACTCCCGGGGTACTCTAACCCTAGGTAGTCTGATCGATCCTATCATATCTTGCCATCCTACAGTATGGCAGTAAAGTGGATTTTTCCCCATGCATTACAATGTGCAATTAGCACATTGTAATGCATGGTTAAAACGAAGTAGCCTCGGGTGTTCGGAACACCCGAGGTTACCATGGCGACGGATCGCCGCTCCCCGTGACGTCATCGGGAGCAGCGATCCCCAACAAGATGCGCGGCCGCCTGCGGGCGCCATCTCTTTGAAGCCGGCCGGCAGCATGGCCGGCGGCGATCACGGAGAAACACCCGCGATCGGTGCTAGCACCGATCGCGGGTGTTACCGGTAAGCCTTTGCTGCATATGCCAGCAAAGACTTACGCTATGGAGAGGGCTCGTGCCCGCGAGCCTCCCCATGCACCGGGACCTCCGGCGCGCGCCGTACTAGTAGGCGCGACGTCGGGAGGGTTAATAAAAAAATTAAAACCCTGTACTCACCTAAGTCTCCCGCGGCGCTTCTCTATCTTCTGCCGCGTCCGGACAGGAAAAAGGTTTGCGGGCCGCTGTAGACGTTATCGTGGCGGCCGCACATCCAAGTTCAAAGAGTGCGTGTTCGCCGGGTTGTATTCCGTCCACAATGCTCCAGCAATTGCCGTTTCCGAACGCACCGAGCACTACACAGTGGCGGGCAGAGCTTCCTGGTCCGACAGACGAGGACTACTGCCCCGACTGTCGAAGGCTGCGGGGGCCCCGGCGCTGTGCGACAAGCGCGGGGCCGGATCAAAACGTCCGCGGGCCGTATGTGCACCGCGGCCGTAGTTGGGAACCCTGAATAGGGGGTTAGGGCATTAGCCCGGCGCCCACGGTCATCTAAACAATCCACTAAAATTTATGCTGAGAAGCCTTCACCCGAAATCCTTGTACTGAAGATTGAAGCAGCAGCAGGGGACACATCCCTCCATTCCCCAAGAAGCTGATTCTAGTTTTCATGTAGGAAGTGTGAATTTTGAGACTTGTAAGGGCTATAATATTCTTACAGCCAGGCCCTGGCTTAATCCAACCCTCAACCAACAGTCCCAGCAGCTTTACAGAACTCACACCAGGTAAGTTCTATATTGGTCAACCTAATAGGGTCTTGTTTTACCTGGTAAGTTTTGCGATAGTGGTCAACCCCCTTTAATTGAAGTATTAAAAATGTATTTTGCAGAAGACAATGAACCCAAACATGCAGTCAATATCAATAAAGTATTCTGTCACCGAATTTTACATCATTAACCTTGCAGGACCTTCAGGTGGGGTATGAAATGTCCTGTAATAAATTTCCTATTTTATATGAATACCGTATAAAAAAAAGTTCTCCCAAAATTATGCCAAATTAGCACGGTGGCATAGCACCGGTGGAGTAGCACTTCTGCCTTGCAGCACAGGGTCCTGAGTTCAATCCACCAGGTCAACATATGTATTGTATGTTCTCTCTGTGTTTTGCGTAGGTTCCTTTGGGTACCTCTGGTTTCCTCCCAACTCCAAAACACACTGTAGGTTGTTTAGATTGTGACCCCATGGGGACAGGGACTGCTACTTAACATGCTTTGTGCAGTCCTGCCGTAATCTGTGTGCGCTATATAAAGAATTGATATATATATTCTTTGTTAAGCTTTAAAGCAGGGCTCTTAGGTTGTTACTTGTTTGAATTTGTAAGTAAGACTTGGGACTTTATATTTCATAATTGCAGATCCAGAGAACATTTTTTTCCCAGTGGACATTGGAATTTCCAACATTTTGTGCTGTCATGGGAGAAAGACACTTACAGCTGATCATTGCAGCCTGGATAAGTAACACCCAGAGAGCTTCACCAGAAAGTCCAGTGGCAGAGGGGTCTGTCTAGCAACTAGGAGGCCGTATGTAAGTCTGAGTGTCCTTAAGTCTGGGGGACATTGCCTGTATATATATATCTATATATATCACTCACCGGCCACTTTAATTAGGGTACACCATGGCACTAAGGGTTGGACCCCCTTTACTCAGAACTGCTCATTCTTCGTGGCCATAGTTCAACACAGGTGTGGAAGCATCCTCAGGCTTTGGTCCATATTGACATTGATGAGGCATCACACAGTTGCCGCAGATTGCGCTGCACATCCATGAGCCAGTTCTCCCGTTCCAACCAATCCCAAAGTGCTCTATTGGATTGAATCTGGTGACTGTGGAGGGCCTTTAGAAGTAGAGTGACCCTCATTGTCATGTTCAAGAAACCAGTCTGAGATGATTCAGCTTATGACTGGCGCATTATCCTGCTGAAAGTAGCCCAGAGTTGTTGTGTCATTTGTGCTCATAAAGGGATGGACAGTGGTCAGCAACAATACTCAGGTAGGCTGTGCGTTGTACCAAGGGCCCAAAGGAGGACCAAGAAAATATCCCCACACCATGACACCACCACCACCGCCTGAACCGTATGATCAAAGGCAGGAGGATCCATGCTTTCATGTGTTGACGCCAAATTGCTGACCCTACCATCCGAATGTCCAGGCAGAAATGGAGACTCATCAGACCAGAACAACTTTTTTTTTCCATCTTCGTTACTGTCCACTTTTCGTGAGTTGTGCAATTGGTAGCCTCGTGTTCCTTTTCTTAGCGGAAAGGAGTGGCACCGTGTGGTTTCTGCTTTTTTCTTTTGTCTGTGCCAATCTGCCTCAAAGTTTCGACGTACTGTTGCGTTCAGAGATGCTCTTCGCCTACTTGGTATAAGGGTGCGATTTGAGTCACTGTTGCCTTTCATCTCACTCGAACCAGTCCTGCCCATTCTTCTCTCGACCTCTTGCATCAACAGGCATTTCCGCCCACAGAATCGCCGCTCACTGGATGTTTTTTCTTTTTCGGGACCATTCTCTGTAACCCTAGAGATGTTCTTGTGCGTGAAAATCCCAGTAGATCAGCAGTTTCTTAAAATACTCAGACACCCTTCCTGGCACCAACAACCATGCCCGTTCAAAGCCTCAAATCACCTTTCTTCCCCATACATGATGCTCGGTTTGGACTGCAGGAGAGCGTCTTGACCATGTTACATGCGTAAATGCACTGAGTGCCGCCATGTGATTGGCTGATTGAAATTAAGTGCTTACGAGCAGTTGGACAGTGTACCTATAAAGTTGGCCGTATGTCATATATAATATATATATATATATATATATAATATATAGATATATATATATATATATTTTTAGTAATCAGACATAAGATGATCATATTTAAAACTGTATTAGGAATGTTTTTTTTCTTGAACTCATGGAACGAGGTATAGGAGCGTTAACAAGGTAGTCAAAATTGATTTTGACCTGTATCCCACGATCACATTGTCCGATGAGGAGTCGGGTCTGCCGCGAATCAAAGCGTGCGCCGAGGTCCTGCACTGTCGATTTTTTTTTTTTTTTTTTTTTTTCTGGCGAGGTCCCCTGGAGTTCCCCCTGCTTATTCCTGGCTTTGCAGTGAGTGTGTGTCTTGCACACCAATTCTTTTTTAATTCCGGGGTGGCCCAAATCCCTCGTGTTGGCCGATGACCCACGCTCTCCGAGTCTGTCGCATGCATGCGGAGACAAATGCACCAAAAACTCGAAGGCAAATATTTGCAAACTGACAGAATCGCAAGTCCCCGCGGACCTAGTAAATGAGTCCCTATGGGCAGATTTACACCGCGTTCTTCGCAATCCAGCGGCTCGTTCTTTGCCGGAGACTTTCGGTTCTGCAGGGATTCAACTAAGGTAGTTCCTCCGATGTCCACCCAGTGTTCTGCTGCCGCTGATATCAGCCACTGGCCACGGTAATGGATGAAGTTTCACGGCCTATTCAAGGTGACGTGAGCGCGGAGGTCGGCGACACTTTTTTTAAAAAAATGCGGCGGTTTTCCGAATCTGTCGGGTTTTCGTCGGCCCGAGGAATTCAGGAAAAATAGGCCCAAATCAAAATATTCGGTAACAGTCGGGAAAAGCGCGAATGTGGGCCTTAGATAATGGCTCCAACCTATGTCGTTAAATTTCCCTACTCCGTTCTGCTGTTACAAAGAATCACAAGTTGGATGAATTTGAAGTAAGACATATAAATCTTAATATGATGCTCATACATGTTTCTAGGTACTATAGAACCCAGATATACGCCTTTTTCAAATGACCTTGTCAGCTTTAAAGTATCTCATCTCAGGCAAAAGAGTGTCTCAACGTCTGCTCATCTTGAATAAAAACTATAGAAGTTTTTTTTAAATAGAAATGGAGGCAGTTAAAAAAGTTCATAGAAGACGTATGATCAGGAAGAATTTTTCTATCCAACCTGAGGGAACTACGAGTTTTAGTGGTGTAAAAACTGGTGACAATTGTCCCCTTAACAACTTTAGGTATTGAAGAGAACCAGGGGGTCATGATATGGCCCCATAGGCCTCAAACTCACATATGCCCAGTTTACACTACAGTAAATAAGGATTTATGCCAAGTTGCATCAGAGCTTAGTCTGAGATTGTGGAACCCAACTCCTTGCGAGTCATCTTCTGAATAGGGGAGAGTGGGAACCCCCTATTGTACGTCGTAAATAATTGAATATTAATGCGTTTTCAATGACAAAATGTCATTCCAAATATTGCATCAATTGAGATTTTCTTTTGTGACTGTTAATCCTTTCCCTGCCGATGGAATTTTTTCCTTTTTGCTTCTGTTTTCTATCCCAACCTTCAAAAAGCCTAACATAACGGAGCTGCAGGAAGGCTTATGTTTCTATGTAATAAATTGTACTTTTTTCTACAGACAGACTTTGATAGTGCTGTCTTGTTACAGTTGATTGTCAGGGCGCTAGGGAGAATGGGCTTTTGTTCTTCTGCTGGTGCCAGCAGCGTTCTCCGACCCCCGGGCGCGTTTTCCGCGCAAAACTCACCTCTCCGTCCCTGGGCGCCTGCTAAGTCTCTGCGCTGTCTAAGGATTGTGTTCGGAATGCTGGGACTTGTGGTACCTCTGCATGATGCTGGTTGTTCTGCACCATGAGGTGTATCTCCCAGTAGGGACTGTCAGCTCCTCTCAGGTAGCTGAGACGGTTCCGAGTTCTGGCTGCATAAATTTTCTAATTATTTCCTATGCTGCCCCTCATAATTAATTATTTCCTATGCTGACCCCCACCATTAACTATTTCCTATGCTGACCCTCACTATTAATTATTTCCTATACTGCCCCTCATAATTAATTATTTCCTATGCTGCCCCTCACCATTAATTATTTCCTATGCTGGCCCCCACCATTGATTATTTCCTATACTGCCCCTCATAAATAATTATTTCCTATGCTGCCCCTCATAATTTTTTCCTTTACTGCCCCCACCATTAACTATTTCCTATGCTGCCCCTCACCATAAATTATTTCCTATACTGCCCCCATGATAATTATTTTCCTATGCTGCCCTCATAATTAATTATTTCCTATACTGCCCCCACCATTAACTATTTCCTATCTGCCCATCACTATATATTTCCTATACTGCCCCTCATAGATTAATTATTTCCTATGCTGCCCCTCACCATTAATTATTCCTATCGCCCCCCATCCATTCATTATTATTTCCTATGCTTCCCCTCACTAGAATTATTTCCTATACTGCCCCTCACAATAATTATTTCCTTTGCTGCCCTACCCATATTATTTCCTGTACTGCCCCTCAAATTAATTATTTCCTATGCTGCCCCCTCCCATTAATTATTTCCTATACTACTGCCCCCCACCATTAACATTTCCTAGAGCTGCCCCTCCGACCATTAATTATTTCCTATACTGCCCCTCAATTAATAATTTCCTATGCTGCCCCTCATAATTAATTATTTCCTATGCTGCCCCCCACCATTAACTATTTCCTATGCTGCCCCTCACTATTAATTATTTCCTATACTGCCCCTCATAATTAATTATTTCCTATGCTGCCCCTCACCATTAATTATTTCCTATACTGCCCCCCACCATTAATTATTTCCTATGCTTCCATTCACCATTAATTATATCCTATGCTGCCCCTCATTATTAATTATTTCCTATGCTGCCCCTCACCATTAATTATTTCCTATGCTTCCCCTCACTATTAATTATTTCCTATACTGCCCATCACAATTAATTATTTCCTTTGCTGCCCCTCACCATTAATTATTTCCTATACTGCCCCTCACAATTAATTATTTCCTTTGCTGCCCCTCACCATTAATTATTTCCTATACTGCCCCTCACAATTAATTATTTCCTATACTGCCCCCCACCATTAACTATTTCCTATACTGCCCCCCACCATTAACTATTTCCTATGCTTCCATTCACCATTAATTATTTCCTATACTGCCCCTCATAACTAACTATTGGCCCCTGCCACCACAATCTTTTTACTACCGTTTTTAACCCCTTAACGACTTGGCCTTTTTTAGTTTTTTCACTTCCATTTTTCACTCACCAACTTCAAAAATCTATAACTTTTTTATTTTTCCACATAAAGAGCTGTGTTATGGCTTATTTTCTGCGTAACAAATTGCACTTCGTAGTGACGGTATTTAATATTCTATGGCGTGTACTGGGAAGCGGGAAAAAAATTCCAAATGCAGTGAAAATGGTGAAAAACCACATTTGTGACGTTTTCTTGTGGGCTTGGATTTTACAGCTTTCGCTCTGCGTCCCAAATGACATGTCTACTTTATTCTTTGGGTCAGTACGATCACGTGGATACCAAATTTGTATCGGTTTTATAATGTTTTCATACATTTAAAAAAATTAAAACCTCCTGTACAAAATATTTTTTTTTTATTTTGCCATCTTCTGGGGCCAATAACTTTTTCATACTTTGGTGTGGATAGTGTCATTTTTTGCGAATTTTGATGCCGTTTTCATTACTATAATTTTTGGGACTGTGCGACCTTTTGATCACTTTTTATTAATTTTTTTATATTTTTCAAAATGGCCAAAAAATGCCATTTTCGACTTTGGACGCTATTTTCCGTTACGGGGTTAAACATAGTGAAAAAACATTATCATATTTTGATAGATCGGGCATTTTCGGACGCGGCGATACCTAATGTGTTTATGATTTTTACTGTTTATTTATTTTTATATCAGTTCTAGGGAAAGGGGGGTGATTTGAATTTTTAGGTTTTTTTATTATAATTTTTTTTTTTTAAACTTTTTTTTATTTTTACTTTTACTATTTTTCAGACTCCCTAGGGTACTCTAACCCTAGGTAGTCTGATCGATCCTATCATATACTGCCATACTACAGTATGGCAGTATATGTGGATTTTACTCCCCATGCATTACAATGTGCAATTAGCACATTGTAATGCATGGGTTAAAACGAAGTAGCCTCGGGTGTTCGGAACACCCGAGGTTACCATGGCGACGGATCGCCGCTCCCCGTGACGTCATCGGGGAGCAGCGATCCACAACAAGATGGCGGCGCCCATGCGGCGCCATCTCTTTGAAGCCGCCGGCGAGCCCTCTCCATGCACCGGGACCCGGCGCGCGCCGTACTAGTACGGCGCGCGTCGGGAAGGGGTTAAACCTCATTTGCCAAGTGGATGACCAAACATTCAGTTTGTCCAAGTCACCTGCAGCCTATGAACATCCTCCATAGACTGTATTACACTACACAGCTTGGTGTCATCTGCAAAAATAGACACAGTGCTATTAATTCCTACCTCTATATCATTAATAAATATATTAAATAGTGTATAATGATGATGATACTCTTATGTGCCTATTCTTAATTCATACTGACATCTCTGCCTCATTTATCCAAAAGTCCTTTTGTAAAATAGATATTAGGCTGATTATTACCTTGTTGCTGTGGCTGCCGTTCGCCCCTCGCCCAGACGCGCCTTTCGCCTATTGCTTCCTCTGTTTGTTAGGATACATTCACACACATGTATGGGGGACGTATATACGGCGGGCGTATATACGGCCGATATACATCCCCCATACACTTCTATGGGCTCACAGCCCTGTACGAGAGCGGTACGGTGCAGCACACGTGCGGCACCGTACCGCTTCGTAGCCCGGGAAAAGATAGGACATGTGCTATCTTTTCCCGTGATACATCGCCGTGCGCTGTATCTTCCTATGGAGAGGGGCAGGGGTGAGCTGCGCTCATCCTCTGCTCCTCTCCGCGGCGCCGATGTATGCCCGCCGTACTACGCTACGGCGGGCATATGCAACATCCCCCACCGGGGCCTAGCCTTTTCTCGGGGCCTGGAGTCAGCCGGGGCCCGCAGTACCTGAGTGGCTGGCGGTTGCGGCCTAGGCACGCTAGTGTCACGGTGCTTGGTATGGGGGAACCGGAGGGCTGTCCTACAGCCTGGCAGGTCTCCAGCAGGGTGGTGTTGGCAAGAAATGATGAGGGAGAGGCTGCTATAGCGGTTCTCCCTGGGGCAACCCTTTGGTGTCTAGAGTATAAGTCTCTGTGTGGTGGACAGGGTGCCTGTGATGATGGTAGTTGTAGTAGCAGGGACCAGACGGAGGCAGAGGTTGAACAAAAACAACTTACAGTTCTTTATTGGAACCGACAGGAACCGCAGCAACGTGCCTTAACAAAATGGTGGAGTACTGAGATGTACTTGGAGGGAGTCGCAGGAGGGATCATCAGCCTGGATGCAGAGGGCAGGCTGGGAGGTAGCTGTGTTGATACCCCTTTCCTCTCTCTCTGTCAATTAAAACCCTGTACTCACCTAAGTCTCCCGCGGCGCGTCTTCTATCTTCTTGCCGCGTCCGGACAGGAAAGGGTGCGCGGCCGCGTGATGACGTTATCGTGCGGCCGCACATCCAAGTTCAAAGAGCGATGTGCGCCGGGGTTGTATTCCGGCCACAATGCTCCAGCAATTGCCGTTTCCGGACGCACCGAGCACTACACAGTGGCGGGCAGGAGCTTCCTGTCCGGACAGACGGAGGCTCCTGCCCGACTGTCGAAGGCTGCGGGGGCCCCGGCGCTGGTGCGACAAGCGTCGGGGGCCGGATCAAAACGGTCCGCGGGCCGTATGTGGCCCACGGGCCGTAGTTTGGGGAACCCTGATATAGGGGGTTAGGGCAGTAGCCCGGCGCCCACGGTCATCTAAACAATCCACTAAATTTTATGCTGAGAAGGGCCTTCACCCGAAATCCTTGTACTGAAGATTGAAAGCAGGCAGAAGGGACACATCCTCCATTCCCCAAGAAGCTGATTCTAGTTTCTCATGTAGGAAGTGAATTTTGGACTTGTAAGGGCTATAATATTCTTACAGCCCAGGGCCCATGGCTTAATCCAACCCTGCAACCAACAGTCCCAGCAGCTTTACAGAAACTTCACCAAGGTAAGTTCTATATTGGTCAACCTAATAGGGTCTTGTTGTTAACCTGGTAAAGTTTTGCGATAGTGGTCAACCCCTTTAATTGAAGTATTAAAAATGTATTTTGCAGAAGGACAATGAACCCAAACATGCAGTCAATATCAATAAAAGAATTCTGTCACCAGATTTTACATCATTAACCTTGCAGGACCTTCAGGTGGGGTATGAAATGTCCTGTAATAAATTTCCTATTTTATATGAAATACCTATATAAAAAAAGTTCTCCCAAAATTATGCCCAAATGATGCACGGTGGCATAGCACGGTGAGTAGCACTTCTGCCTTGCAGCACAGGGGTCCTGAGTTCAAATCCCACCCAGGTCAACATATGTATTGTATGTTCTCTCTGTGTTTGCGTGGGTTTCCTTTGGGTCCTCTGGTTTCCTCCCACACTCCAAAACACACTGTTAGGTTGTTTAGATTGTGAGCCCCATGGGGACAGGGACTGATCTTACATGCTTTGTGCAGCGCTGCGTAATCTGTGTGCGCTATATAAAGAATTATATATATATCTTTACATAAAAGGCAGGCTCTTTAGGTTTGTTACTATGTTGAATTTGTAAGTAAGTTGGGACTTTATATTTCATAATTGCAGATCCAGAGAACATTTTTTTCCCAGTGACAATTGGAATTTCAACATTTTGTGCTGTCATGGGAGCAAAGACACCTTACAGCTGATCATTGCAGCCTGGGACTAAAGTAACACCCAGAGAGCTTCACCAGAAGTCACAGTGGGCAGAGGGGTCTGTCTGCAACTAGGGGCCGTATGTAAGTCGAGTGTCCTTAAGTCGGGCATTGCCTGTATATATATATATATATATATACACTCACCGGCCACTTTATTAGGTACACCATGCTACTAACGGGTTGGACCCCCTTTTACCTTCAGAACTGCCTCAATTCTTCGTGGCATAGATTCAACAAGGTGCTGGAAGCATTCCTCAGAGATTTTGGTCCATATTGACATGATGGCATCACACAGTTGCCGCAGATTTGTCGGCTGCACATCCATGATGCGAGTCTCCCGTTCCACCACATCCCAAAGATGCTCTATTGGATTGAGATCTGGTGACTGTGGAGGCCATTTGAGTACAGTGACCTCATTGTCATGTTCAAGAAACCAGTCTGAGATGATTCCAGCTTTATGACATGGCGCATTATCCTGCTGAAAGTAGCCATCAGATGTTGGATGTCATAAAGGGATGGACATGGTCAGCAACAATACTCAGGTAGGCTGTGGCGTTGTACCAAGGGGCCCAAAGAGTGCCAAGAAAATATTCCCCACACCATGACACACCATACCACCAGCACTGAACCGTTGATACAAGGCAGGATGGATCCATGCTTTCATGTTGTTGACGCCAAATTCTGACCCTACCATCCGAATGTCGCAGCAGAAATGGAGACTCATCAGACCAGACAAACGTTTTTTCCAATCTTCTACTGTCCATTTCGATGAGCTTGTGCAAATTGTAGCCTCAGTTCCTTTTCTTAGCTGAAAGGAGTGGCACCGGTGTGGTTTCTGCTGCTTATTAGCCATCTGCCTCAAAGTTCGACGTCTGTGCGTTCAGAGATGCTCTTCTGCCTACTTGGTTAAGGGTGGCGATTTGAGTCACTGTTGCCTTTCATCAGCTCGAACCAGTCCTGCCCATTCTTCACTCTGACCTACTCTGGCATCAACAAGGCATTTCCGCCCACAGAAATGCGCTCACTGGATGTTTTTTTCTTTTTCGGACCATTCTCTGTAAACCCTAGAGATGGTTGTGCGTGAAAATCCCAGTAGATCAGCAGTTTTCTAAAATACTCAGACCACCCTTCTGGCACCAAACAACCATGCCACGTTCAAAGGCCTCAAATCACCTTTCTTCCCCATACTGATGCTCGGTTTGAACTGCAGAGATGGTCTTGACCATGTCTACATGCGCTAAATGCACTGAGTGCCGCCATGTGATTGGCTGATAGAAATTAAGTGTACGAGCAGTTGGACAGGTGTACCTTAAAGTGGCCGGTGTAGTGATATATATAATATATATATATATATATATATATATATATATATATATTTGTAATCAGAAATAAGATTATCATCTTTAAAACTGTATTAGGAATGTTTTTTTTCTGACTCATGGAACTAGAGGTATAGGAGGTTAACAAGTAGGCAAAAATTGGATTTTGACCTGTATCCCACGATCCCATTGTCCGATGAGGAGTCGGGTCTGCCGCGAATCAATAAGCCTGTGCGCCCGAGGTCCTGCATCTGTCGATTCTGCGCCGAGGTCCCCTGGAGTTCCCCTGCTTCTTCCTGGTGCATGTGAGTGTGTGTCTTGCAACACAATTCTTTTTTTAAATTCCGGGGTTTGCCCAAATCCCTCGTGTTGGCCGATGACCACGCTCTCCGATTTCTGTCGCATGCATGCCGGCGACAATGCACCAAAAACTCGAGGCAAAATATTTGCGAAACCTGACAGAATCGCGGTCCCGCGGACCTTTAGTAAATGAGTCCCTATGGGGCAGATTTACTTACCCGGTTCCTTCGCAATCCAGCGGCTCGTTCTCTGCGGAGGACTCGGGTTCTGCAGGGATTCACTAAGGTAGTTCCTCCGATGTCCACCAGGTGTTGCTGCTGCGCTGAAGTCCGCCAAGGCCCACCGGAATGGACTGAAGTTCACCGGCCTATTCCAGGTGAAGTTAAGCGCGAGTCCGGCGACACTTTTTTTAAAAAAATGCGGCGGTTTTTCCGAATCTGTCGGGTTTTCGTTCGGCCCGAGGAAATTCAGGAAAAATAGGCGCAAATCAGAAATATTCGTGTAACACGTCGGGAAAACGCGAATTGGGCCCTTAGTAAATGGCTCCCTATGTCTTTAATTTCCTATCTCCAGTTCTGCTGTTCAAAGAATCACAAGTTGGATGAAATTTGAAGTAAGACATTAAAATCTTTAATATGATGCTCATAGCATGTTTCTAGGTACTATAGAACCCAAGATATAAGCATTTTAAATGACCTTGTCCAGCTTTAAAAGTTACTCATCTCAGGCAAAAAGTGTCTCAACTCTGCTCATTTGCATAAAACTATAGAAGTTTTTTTAAATAGGAAAATGGGTGAGTTTTAAAAAAGTCATAGAAGACGTTATGATAGGAAGAATATTTCTAATCCAACCTGAGGGAACTACGAGTTTTAGTGGTGTAAAAACTGGTGACATTGTCCCTTTAACAACTTTAGAGTTAGAAAGAACAGGGGGTCATGATATGGCCCCATAGGGCCTCAAACTCAATATTGCCCAGGTTACATACAGTAAATAAGGATTTATGCAAGTCTGCATCAGAGCTTAGTTCTCTGAGATTTGTGGAACAACCTCCTTGTCGAGTCACTTCTAGAACTAAGGGGAGAGTGGAGAACCCCCCTATGTGTACGCGTAAATAAATGAATTAATGCTGTTTTCAAGACAAAGATTGTCATGCCAAATATTGATCTAATTGAGATTTATCTTTTGTGCATTGTTAATCCTTTCCTGCCGATGGAATTTTTCCATTTTCTGCTTCTGTTTTTCTATCCCAACCTTCAAAAATCCATAACATAACGGAGCTGCATGAAGGCTTATTTTCTATGTAATAAATTGTACTTTCTACAGACAGAATTTGATATTCTGTGCTTTGTACAGTTGATTGTCAGGGTCGCTAGGGAGAATGCTGGGACTTTTGGTTCTTCTGCTGGTGCCAGCAGCGTTCTCCGACCCCCGGCGCGTTTCCGCGCAAACTCCACCTCTCGTCCCTGGCAGCGGCTGCTAAGATCTCGCGCTGTCTAGGAGTTGTGTTCGGAACTGCTGGGACTTGTGGTACCTCTGCATGATGCCTGGTTGTTCTGCACCATGAGGGGTTAATTCCCAGAAGCTGTCCAGCTCCTATCAGGTTCTGGAGGTGGAGTTCTGGCTGCATAAATTTCAGCTTCACTAGTCACCTGTGCCAGTGTTTGAAAACCCTTCAGCACTCGCTTGCTGCATTAGGTTGTATTGCTCTGTATCTGAATTGTTGTGACCTCGGCTAGTCTTTGACATTGACGTTTTGCCTTCTGTCTTTGTTATTGACGTACCCTCTCGTTGTGATTCCGGCTAGTTTACCATTCTTTTGTGTTTTATGTTTGTCAGTGTGTTTGTGTTTCCCTTCCCACACTTATCCAGTGTATTTCGAGTCTTTGAATACTCCAAACACACAGTGATTGACAGTGAGAGTCCGGATTACTCCAGCCACACACAGTGATTGGCAGTGAGAGCCCTGATTAACCCGCCCACACAGTGATTGACAGTGAGAGTCCTGATTACTCCACCCACACACAGCGATTGACAGTGAGAGTCCTGATTACTCTGCTCACACCCAGCGCTTGATAGTGAAAGTCCTGATTACTCCACCCACACACAGTGATTTACAATGAGAGTCCTTATTACTCTGCCCACACCTAGTGATTGACAGTGAGAGTCCTGATTACTCCACCCACACACAGCGCTTGATAGTGAGAGTCCTGATTACTCCACCCACACACAGTGATTGGCAGTGAGAGTCCTGATTACCCTGCCAACAAACAGTGATTGACAGTAAGATTCCTAATACTCCACACACACACAGTGATTGACAGTGAGAGTCCTGATTACTCCAGCCACACACAGTGATTGGCAGTGGGAGTCCTGATTACCCCGCCCACACACAGTGATTGACAGTGAGAGTCCTGATTACTTCGCCCATACACAGTGATTGACAGTGAGAGTCCTGATTACTTTGCCCACACCCAGCGCTTGATAGTGAGAGTCCTGATTACTCCAGCCACACACAGTGATTGGCAGTGAGAGTCCTGATTGCCCCGCCCGCACACAGTGATTGACAGTAAGATTCCTAAATACTCCACACACACACAGTGATTGACATTGAGAGTCCTGATTACTTCAGCCACACACAGTGATTGGCAGTGAGAGTGCTGATTACCCCGCCCACACACAGTGATTGGCAGTGAGAGCCCTGATTACCCGCCCACACACAGTGATTAACAGTGAGAGTCCTGATTACTCCACCCCCACACAGTTATTGACAGTGAGAGTCCTGATTACCCCACCCACAGACAGTGATTGCCAGTGGAAGTCCTGATTACCCCGTCCACACACAGTGATTGGCAGTGGGAGTCCTGATTACCCCGCCCACACACAGTGATTGATAGTCAGAGTCCTAATTACTCTACATACACACAGTGATTGACAGTGAGAATCCTGATTACTCCACCCACACACATTGGAAGGAGGAAGCCACAGCACCGAGGAATAGAATATGAGGAAGTCTTTATTGGTGCATCATCAAGGCATAAAAAAGCGACGTTTCGATTCTAATGCGAATCTTTTTCAAGCATAAAAATTGCTGGATTGCTGTCCTCTCTCTTAATTTCCACCCACACACAGTGATTGGCAATGACCCCTGATTACTCCACACACACACACAGTGATTGACAACGAAGGTCCTAATTACCCCGCCCACTCAGAGTGATTGACAGTGAGAGTCCAGTAAGTGATAATATGTCTTAGATCTATCTTCTGAGTCCTCTTAGGAATTATTTAGCTTTTTACTGAAAATCTTGCTCCAAATGATATCAGTCTATAAATCTCAGAGCTCTGCTTCTCTCAGCTGACATCTTGTGCACTTCCCTTTTCCACATATGCCTCTGTACTCTCACTTGACATGTGTGTCATTATTAGGGAGAGTGCTAGACATTTCCTTCACCTTTATAAAAGACAGCTGGTGTTACCTTTTGGTGTCCATCGGGGTCAGACCTTTGTATTTGTTTAGCTAACAGCGGCCATGCCGTCACATGTGCTGCGCTCTATGACCTGACCAACAGCTGTCACACAAGAGACAAGCAACAAACAAGAAGGTCCATGTCACTACAATCCCTGCCTCACCAGTGTCATTACATTACAGCCGAATCTCTGCTGTGTATTATATATACAACCAAACAACTTTATACAGTGGATGAGGAGGGGTTCTACAATTTTTTGGTATAAAGTCA
Organism: Engystomops pustulosus; assembly: GCA_019512145.1. NCBI lineage: Eukaryota > Metazoa > Chordata > Amphibia > Anura > Leptodactylidae > Engystomops > Engystomops pustulosus. The sequence continues at coordinate 199,907,664 of CM033644.1, forward strand.
ATATTTCGAAATAAGATATATAAAAGGGAGCATCCGATTTTAAGAAATATTTTGCTATCTAAATTGTATAATAATAAATCATTATAAAACTGTTCTGGCCAAATGAGATTACAGCCAGGACCGATCCATAAAAACAATAGAATCCTCCACAATTATTTATGGATTCGGGTATATAAACACTGGATATGGATAGACAGATTTATAATTATAAGAGATGGATGGGTAGATAGATATATAATAGAGATAGATAGATAGATAGATAGATAGATAGATAGATAGATAGATAGATAGATAGATAGATAGATAGATAGATATAGATAGGAGATAGATAGAAGATAGATAGATAGATAGACAGACAGACAGACAGACAGATAGATAGATAGATAGATAGATAGATAGATAGATAGATAGATAGAAGATGGATAGATAGATAGTAGATAGATAGATAGAAGATGGATAGATAGATAGATAGATAGATAGATAGATAGATAGATAGATATGAGATAGAGAAAGAAAGTCCAAGCAGCACAAACCGATGATGTAGTTGGTGCAGGCGTTCTGGGACTGGACCTGGAGTCCCTCAGCAATACATGCAAGAAAGCGGGCAGCACTCTAAATTGTGGTAAAAAAAATATTATAATACTGCCATTTGCACTGTATAGACGGCTTGAAAAAGGCTCCTTCCAATCTAGATGTTTGCTGCACCTAATAATATTCATCATTAGCGACTTGGGTGCAATTTGGGCACAAAAACACTCCACCCTGAAGGTGGTGTAGACTGAGAAGTAACACTGATCTTTTGTGCAGTGCAGCTTATCCCCAGCAGAAGAGCTCAGCAGACACTACAGACACTACCTGTAGCCTCTGTTTACAGTTCATGAATTTCTATTTACAAACAATCTGCAAAAGCAGAGCCCCAGAAGAGTGCCCCAGTGTAGCGGGATAGAAGAGAAGTGTGTGGGAGCTAAAGACTGTACAGTATCCCCATGTTGCAGTGTCTGAAGAGGAATAATGGCCAGAATTACAGGGGGGAAGCAGAAGATTAGCACTTGAGGATCCCCTCCCGGAGAAGCCACTGCTGAGGAGGTCACTGGGTGCAGTTTGTCACACACCTGGGCTCTGCTGTGAGTGTTATTCACAGACAGACAGTACTCCCATTTTCAGTATCAAAGGTGATAATCATTCATCATTAGCAAGTTGTTCATTTAGGCACAATTTAGGTGCAAAAACACTCCAGCCTGAAGGTGGAGTAAACTGAGAAGCAACACTATGCTCTTGTGCAGAGCCGTGTATCCCCAGCAGCAGAGCTCAGCAGAAATTACAAACACTACATGGAGCCTCTGTTTACAGTTCTTGAGCTTCTATTTACAAACAATCTGCAAAAGTAGCAGCTCATAGCAGAAGAGAAGTTTGCAGGATTTAGAAGATACTACAGAGAAGTGCCCCCATGTAGCAGGATAGAAGAAAAAGTGAGTAGCATTTTGCAGATAGTACAGAGAAGTGTCCCTTGTAGCAGGATGACCATCGGGTGTCTGAGGAGAATAATGGCCAGAATTACAGGAGGGAACAGAAGATGAGAATTGGAGGATCTCCTCCAGGAGAAGCCACTGCTGAGGAGATCACTGGGTGCAGGGTGTCACACACCTGGGTGCTGCTGTGAGGGTCATGCTGGGGTGTCGGAGAGTAGCAGAGTGGAGCTTGTAGGAAGATCACATGTAAGTGCCCGAATCTAAGATTACACCTAAACTGAACCTAAATTTCGCCTAAAGTAAAGTGATTAATAATAGGCAGGAACTTAACTCATCACAGATGGTTCTAACTTGAGATTATATGCAATAATGCACCAGAATTAAGGTACCACAACGACACTTGAGAGCAGAACAGTAATAAATGGGGTCCAGCATCTTTTCATTTAGGGGTATGTATCATATGCAGGTGCTCGTTCGCCGAAATATAATAGCCCTGTCAACCCTCCGGGCACAGCCGGATACATCAAGAGGTTCTGGCCTCTTGATTTATCCGGTGGGTGGCTTTGCAGCGTTGATTTTGACACTGGGTCCTACTTGGAGTAGAAATAAGCGCAGCCAGAGACTTTTAACGTATGAAAAGTCGCCAGCTGCAGCAAATGGGCCATCGCAAGGCGTTCCTGTCTCCTCACCGGTACACTAGCTGCAGCCAACGACGTTTTGTATGTGAAGAGTTACTGGTCGTGCCCCTTTTATGCCCCTCCATGTCTACCTGGCTTAGAGGTGGCGGAAATGAGAAAATATTTGCAAGTGCTTGCAATAAGTTAGCATTTGCAATTATTTCAAGGCGTCTACACCTGTGTCCTGGCACAACAGCCCTGATAAATACCCCCCCATTGTACAAATGACAAATTAGCAGAAGTTGAATATCCGGGATGCTGCAGACTGGCAGATTTGTTTATTCATCTTACAGTCCACGCATTTTTTTTGTAGAAAAGTTCGAAAAGAAGAAGCTTTTCCAGAACAGTGTTTACAGACAAATGTAACGTGAATGTGGAGACATCTGCCAATAACAGACTGGGAGAATGAGCAGAAATCACTCCTGCCCAAGGGAGAGGTGGTAATTGGGAGGATGTATGGCACATACACTGAGCATTTAGGGGCTGATTATTGGACAGGAGCTATCAGTTGGCATCCACACTGAACTCGGGTCTTGTGAGTCAGGGTTGGGGTGAGGTATCCGGAACGTGCATGAAGTGGTAATCTGCTGTGCTCACAAACTGGATGCCATTGTTTTATGCACAATATTATCTAGTCTTCCTTAGCTCTGGGCAATGGTCCAGTTTTTTGTCTTTGTCTGTATACAAACAAATTTTAGGAATCTGTAAATGTAGCTATTCCTTCCCGCCTACCCGCCCCTATTCACAGCACTGTGTATGCGGATCGGATGATTGTCGGGTCTGTCCGGAAGCCGAATCCAGCACTTCTCCAGCGGCCATGTTTGTTTATATGGCGCACGGACCAGAGCGTATTCTTGGCTTATGCTGGGAAGAACAAGGCTGGAGCAGTGCATAATTAGGGCAAAGGATAAGTGCAGGGGCAGCCACAGTAAAGTATTTTACAATACTTTAAGCAAAACCACTTAATTCGGGGAATAAAAGAGATATGTTTCTGCATCAGTGTAGCTACAACATTCTCAAGGTATGTTTGGTTAGTAATGAATAAAAGCAAATGGTAGATTTCCTTTACATCGGTACATTTTTCTTACTCCACCATTCTCCTTGTTCCCCCACGTCCTGCCAGCAGTCCCCCCCCCTTCCTTTTTCCTTTTCAACCCTCTGCTGTGGCCACCTGTACTCCCCTTCCACTCACTAGCAACATCCCAACAACCTCTCCCGAAACAGGAACCATTTCCGATTCTCCACATCTCTCCCCAATATACAATCGAGCCGCACCTAAATCCTTTTCTTGTACCATCCTGTTCTCCTCTTCAGTTCCTGCCTCTGTTCTTCAACTCTCAGCCTTGCACTGGATGCGTAATGCCAAACACATGACTGTAACCTGTCTGCGAGAGCTGAAGGGCACTGTACATTCAACTCTCAAACCTAAATTCCAGTATCCAATAACAAAAAATCCAGTACAGGCGCACGTTTGAGCCTGTGTAGTCTGCACACATTTACAAACACCCCCTTGAGGGCTGCATAGCCTATAGTTAGTATTTTATTATATATTTTTTGAAAAGGCCAAAAGAGGGAACACTTTGGAAGGTCAAATTACTTTTGGAGATAACATTTCAGCCTTTTCACTGGTAAAAAGGTTGATTTTTGTTGAGAAAAAAAATTCCTGAATTTCTAGTCGATTTTTTTTTGTGGATACATTCTACAGTCACATTACAAGTTTTCCCATCGAGTTTTGTTTTATATTTCACCCTAAGGCAAATCTGTTGACATCACAGATAAAAGTACTCGAGCTGCCATGGGCTGTTCCCTCCAATACAAATGAGGTGGTCATTTTAGTGCTAACATACAGTAGATCATATCTCATCGCTTTCTTCTGAAAATTCACATTCCGGACTGAACTCTTCCCTCCTCTTTATTGAAGCCGGTAGTAATGTGTCTGTAATTCCGGCTTATCTCTCGCACTTGTCTGCTAGACATCATCTCGATATTTGTTACCTCTTCCTCTCTCGCTCTTCTCCACTTTCTCGACACCCTCCCTCACTTCTTCCCATGTTGACTCCTTACTGTAAGCATCCTGGAAAAAAAATCCCCTCCTCTTTCAGCCCACCGCCCAGCTGCTTCTGCTGACAGCAGGAAAACCTCCAGAGTCCTCCTGTTAATTCAGCACAAATGGTTCTCTGGTTTTCTCTAACACTCTCCTCCTGGCATCTCGCGGAAAGTAGATGCATAGATTTGAAAGGCTGAGAAATGTCTCACTATTGCTGGATAGGACATCTGTAGTGGGAAGATGTAGAAGAAAAGTAACACAGAACTACTGTACGCGAGAATTCGGCATAACGGTGAAATAAACAGACGCATAGGGGGACATGTATCTGTATTTCTGCTTGTTTTTTCCTTTCTTTTTGGTTGTTTCCTAAGTACACCTTGTGCAGTGCCTTATGTATCTTTATTTTCCAGATGTTTTGTGCAACTTTTCTCTTATGTATCGCCTTTTTGCTAACTTTTGCTACACCTCATCCAGGGCAGGTGCAAAGGAAGGATTTTTTGTATGGTCCCTGTTTTAACATGTAAATTGAAATTACCGTGTATACTCGAGTATATGCCAACCCAAATTTAAGCCGAGACCCCTAACTTTAACAAAAAAACTGGAAAACCTATAGACTCTAGTATTTACCAAGGGTGGCAAATGCATTGGTCACAGTCTCCCCAGTATATTGTCAGCAAGCCCGCAGTAGTATACAGCCAGCCCCCACGAGTATATACCCAGAAAGCCCCTGTAGTATATAGCCTGCCAGCCCCCTGTAGTATAAAGCCAGCCCCAGTAGTATATAGCCAGACAGCCCCTGTAGTATATAGCCAGCAAGCCCCCTATAGTATAAAGCCAGCCCCCAGTAGTAATAGCCAGCTCCCAGTAGTATATAGCCAGACAGCCCCTGTAGTATTTGGCCAGCAAGCCCCCCTGTAATATAAATCCAGCCCCCAATAGTATATATTCAGACAGCCCCTGTAGTACACAGCCTTCCAGCGCCCCTGTAGTAAATAGCCTGCCAGCCCCCTGTAGTATATAACCTACCAACCCCTGTAGTATATAGCCTGCTAGCCCCCAGTAGTATATAGCCTGCTAGCCCCTTGTAGTATGTAGCCTCCCAGCCCCTGTAGTATATAACCTGCCGCCCCCCCCCCCGTATATAGCCTGCCAGACCCATCCCCCCATATAAAGCCTGCAGCCCATGCCCCTAGTATATAGCCTGCCGCCCCTGCCCCCAATATAATGCCGGTAGGAAAAAACAAATGTGTACTCACCTTTTGATGCCCACGTAAGTCCAGATGCGGTCACACATAGCTTGTGAGATGTGTTTTCCAAACGCACTGCAGAAATGCATGTCTTTTACATGTTACAATGCATTTGACTGATTAGAAAGCTTTTTTTCTTAATTGCTGGATGCTCCAACAATGAAGAGAAACAACCAAATGCATGGAGGGACATGTATCTCTGCTAGTTTCTTTCTTTCCTTTCTTTTGATTTTTTTTGATTTTTGATACTTTTAACTGCAACTTTTGCTGCTGTTTTTCAAGTACACCTTGGTCATCACCTTGTGCAATGTGCCTTGTATTTTTATCTTCCAGATGTTCGGTGTGACTTTTCACTTTTTTTTGCTTACTTTCGTGACAGGTGCAGAGGAAGAATTTTTAACATGGATTAACAGGATTTTTATTGTTAACACATGCATTTTGTAAACGCCATATTGACAGCAATGTAATCTCCTCTTCGTCGCTGTTTTGATGCCCACAGCCTCATCATCTCCCTGGGATGTGACTACCGTGCTTAAAAATACCAGGCAGTCCCCAGGTTACATACAAGATAGGGTCTGTAGGTTTGTTCTTAAGTTGAATTTGTATGTAAGTCAGAACTGTATATTTTATCATTGTAATCCCAGCCAGAACTTTTTTGGTCTCTGTGACAATCAGATTTTAAAAATGTTGGATTGTCATAAGAACCAGGATTAACAATAAAGCTTCATTACAGACACCTGTGATAACTGTTACAGCTGATTATTGTAGCCTAGGACTAAAGTACAATAAATTACCAATATCCAGTGGTCTGTTTGTAACTAGGGGTCGTATGTAAGTCGAGTGTTCTTAAGTAGGGGACTGCCTGTATAGGCCACGGCCTCAAATCCAAAATTTACAGTAGTGTCCTCTCCTGTACATAAACCCCTGACATGGCTTGTGTCCATGTGGACTTGAGACAAATGTTTTTTTTTTTTAAATGCCAATATTTGAGCCTGCCAGGAAAGGCAAAACTAAACCTGTACCATAGTAAAAAGGCATGAACATATGTAAGGCACAAAAAAGACCTTTCAAATTATCTCAATTATACACTGAGGAAAAAACCTAAGATACATGTCCCCCATAGAGTCGTAAAGGTAATACATGAAATATAGATTTCAGAGGTTAAATGGATTTTTAGGTCTTTTACCTAGATCACTGATCGGATCATGACAAAGACTATGGTAACTACCTATAGTCAAATATTCATACATTTCACACAGGCTCATTAGAAAAACAACAGATTGCATCAAGAATGGTCAGGAATGCTAACGGATATTCAGTAAAGGGGCTGTTCCAAGATGCCTCCACAGGCCATAGGGGATAGCAATATGAGTAATTGCTGAGCACAGCGCTTGGTCGAGTACTGTATTCTATAATTTCTAGAGCTCCCTTACAGTTAAATGGGTTGACCTACCATTTCGATCGATGGGATCGGTGGAGGTCCCAGCAAATGGACCTCCACTGATCAGATTGTTATCCCCTATTCTTTAGATAAGAGATAACGATCCTGGTTGGGACCACTCATATCAGAATAATAATGACAATGCCATTGAACCTGAGCCGAGCGATTTTTACTAACTGCATTGGCTTGTGGGTAACGGGCCTAAGGGGTTTCAAGCAGTGGCGAAACTAGAAGCTGATGGGCCCCAGTGCAAAGTCTGTGCCAGGCCCCGACTATAATGTATGGTTTATAGTAATAGTCTTCTCATATGGGAATTCTCTTAAATGATCCTGTGTTCACTGTTTTTATTCTATTCTTCATTGTTCTTCACTGTGTTTTTTTTAATTAAATGCTCGATCTCGAGCAGGAGAAATACTCGTCCGAGCAACGAGCCGTCTCGAGTACCCTAATGCTCGACCGAGCATCAAGCTCGGACGAGCATGTTCGAGTACCCTAATGCTCGACCGAGCATCAAGCTCGGACGAGCATGTTCGCTCATCTCTAGTCCTATCTTATTTCATTTATTTTCTACATTTTTTTTAAATTATAGTTAAAATTGCTTTTGGTTCAGGTTAGGTTGAGCATTAGTATTAGAATTAAACCCTAACACTATAATCAACCCTATTAATAACCAAAATGCTAACTCTAATGTTAACTCTAACCCTACAAAAAAAAATTATAGAAAAAAAATCAATTAAAAAAAAAAATCATTTATCTTTAGTTAGGACATTTATGTTTCAATTAAAAAAAAAAATCATTTATCTTTAGTTAGGACATTTATGTTTGTGTTTTTTTTTTTGGGGGGGGGGGGGTTTGTGGGTTTTCGGCATGTTTCATTTATCTTAGAGGGCGATGCAGTGGGTACAGAAAGTATTCAGACCCCTTTAAATTTTTCCACACTTTGCAGCCAATTGGTAAGATCAAAAAAGTTATTTTTTTGCTCATTAATGTAAACCGCACCTTGACAGAAACACAAATGTAGATATTTTTTCTAATTTATTAAACAAGAAAAACTGAAATATCACATGTTATAAGTATCCAGCCCTTTTGCTCAGTATTGAGTAGAAGCACCTTTTGAGCTCTCACTGTCAATCACTGTGTGTGTGGGCAGAGTAATCAGGACTCTCACTGTCAATCACTGTGTGTGGGCAGAGTAATCAGGACTCTTACTGTCAATTACTGTGTGTGGAGTGGGTAATCAGGACTATTACTGTCAATCACTGTGTGTAGGTGGAGAAATTAGGACCCTCCTTGTTAATCACTGGTTGTAGGCGAGTTACATAAGGACTCTTATTGTCAATCACTATGTGTGGGAGGGGTAATAAGGTTTGTCACTGCCAATCACTGTGTGTAGGTGGAGTAATCAGGACTTTCACCGTCTCTCCTACGAGTCCTGTCAGGATTCACTTCAAATCATATAAATCTATATATCAGAGAGCTCACCTTCTCTCCCTCTGACATTCTTGTTCTCGGGGTTAAATAAATCATATGAGAGGTGTACTCCAAGATGAGTAACCTAAGAAATATATATTATAGACCATTGCAATCAGTGGAATCCTTCAAGGAGAGGTGGCCTCATAGCAGAGATAATAGGGCTCATTTACTAAGGGTCCGCAATTTCGTTGGGTTTCCCAAATATTTCGGTTTTGCGCCAAATTGCCCCTGGGTTTTGGCGCACATGATTGGATTGTGGCACATCAACGCCGGCTTTCACGTGACAGAAATGGGGGGGGCGTGGCCATCGGACAACCCAACGGATTAGAAAAACAGCGGAATTTAAAAAAGGATTTGTGTCGCAAGATCACACACTTACATGCAGCAGGAAGAAGAAGGTGAACTCTGTTGGACCTCGGCGCAGGAGCGACACCTGCTGGATATCGGGCGCACGACCTTAGTGAATCCCGGCAGACCCGAATCCTCGTCGGACAACGCCAACGCCAATTCACCTACCTCCTAGATTTCTGACAATCAAGTTTTTCCGTACATGGGCCCTGCTTAGGCTCTAGCCATCTCAAAGATAAGGGGGTGAGACTAGTGAGGGTCAGACTTTCTCTCTCCAAAAAAGCTGCTTGGTCCTTCACTATGGAACATGTGTTGTGGGACGTAATCTCTGTGATAATAATAGTGTCATTTACTTTGCATTATTGAGATACCATATATACTCGAGTATAAGCCGACCCGATTATAAGCCGAGACCCCTAATTTCAACACAAAAAACTGGGAAAACCTATTGACTCGAGTATAAGCCGAGGGTGGGAAATGCATTGGTTACAGCCTCCCAGTATATAGTCTGCCAGCCCCTGTAGCATACAGCCTGCCCAGCCCCTGTAGCATACAGCCTGCCCAGCCCCTGTAGTAGGAAAAAAAATAACATCTTTCCGACGTCCCCCATAGGTCCTCTTCTGTCTCAGACTGTCTCAGACAGAAGGGGACCTATGGGTGACGTCAGAAAGGTGAGTTTTGTCTTTATGTTTTTAGTTGACTCGAGTATAAGCCGAGTTAGGGTTTTTGAGCACAAATTTTGTGCTGAAAAACTAGGCTTATACTCGAGTATATAAGGTAAATGATCATTTACTTATTCACTATAATTATATATTGTTTTGCATTCCAGTCATCAGGACTCTAAACCTTCAGCTGTTTTCCTGTTTTTTTTTCTCTATCTTCTTTGTCTCGGAAGGGATATCCCCCAGGTATGGATCCTGTGAGGATAGCCGGGACATTGAGAAAAGATGTCAGCAAACCGCACACGGGCTTAATTATTTTCCAGATACTGTCAATAGCGGAGATGTTTGGGATGTCTGATTTACTCTAATGCATTAGCAAAAAGGTTACAAAGTGTGTTCGGATTTTTCTTTTCCTTTTAGCGTTGCCAATAATGTAAAACTATCTTGATATTATCAGAAAAGGAGGATTAACACTGTTTCCTTACATTGACAGGGTGATGCCTGGAACCCTGAAAACCCACAATTCATCCAGACTTGTCAAGTAGTGTTCATTTAGAAGAAGACTCTTTGATTGGTGGATAGTTTCAAGCATTCCCTGAATCAATGATCTTACAGACATCCTGATGTAAAGATGGTCCAGCGAGAGCACTCAAAATAAACAGCTCTCGCTGTCAAGGCGCACTGCAGTTCATTACCAGATGATGTGGAGCTACCGAGCTAGTGGTGACTTCATGAGAGACCATATGTACAGAACATTTCAAGGACCATATAGTTAAAGGCAACCTACCACCATGGATCTACCTAGTAAGGTAGGTGGCAGGTTCCTCTTATATGTAGCAGATTTTTTTCAGATTTTATTTTTTTAATATCTCTCATACTTGCAGACATCTTGCTTGAAAAGTCTGTGAATTTTTTAGAATTTTTTTACGGGTGCCAATGTATTAAGGCCAACGCCTCGTGTGCTGATCCTAAAGGGAAATAAGTACTACACAAAAATATGTGATTAAAAAAACCATTGTCTTTATCCCTAAATGGTTTATTTCCATGGCTGCCATGCTAAAAAAAAAGCAGTTTTTAAACTTAAATGCTAATCATGTGATGTTAGTTCAATTATATTAATGGGGTCCAAGCATATGCAGTGTTCACTGCCCTGCCTCCCTAAGTCCTGATTGACAGGTTTCACTGCCACCAGTACTTAGGCACTGTCTGACAGCATTCAACTACAGACATACTGTATACAGCTATGTGGAAAATACTGGGGCAGATTTACTTACCTGGTCCCTTGGAGTTCCCAAAAGTGCATTGTCGGACGACAATGCGCTGTGCCACGATTCACTAAGATCGTGTGCCTGATATCCTTTACGTGTCCCTTCCCCACTCAGGTCCACCGGAGTTCACCATCTTCTTCCTGGTGCATGTAGGTGCATTGGATGCAACACAATTTGAATCTTAAATCCCACACTCAGTCCGAATCAGTCGGAACGTCCAAAGGCCCGACCCCGATTTCTGTCGCATGTAAGGCAGCACCGCTGCGCCAAAATCCGATATCGTGCAGCACAATCCACGGACCCTTAGTAAATAAGCCCCACTGTGTCAATTTGTTGTACAAATTGCCTTGCTGGAACATTTAGAATAGTGATGTGTCGTTCATGAATGAGCTAGCTCCCTTAACCCCACCCTTAACTGGCTCACCAATCCCCCTTTAACCCAATACAACTAGGTTGAAAGTGGTGTGGAGTTGAGGTACTGGCTGGACTGCAGCTCCCGATTACACATGTAATTGGGAGCCAGCTGTAATTCCCATCACTAGTTTAGAGAGAGCACTGTTACATCATTCAGCATTTCATGTCATGTGACCAAGGTGATGTCATTTAAGGTCCTTTACCACCCAAACATTTTCAAAGTATACATTTGTATGTATCTGATCACAATAAATCACAGCATGCCTCCTTAAGCCCTTTCTTTACAATTTTACTTGGCTTTATTGCTGTCTTGTCTCCTATTACTCAGACACTTCATGATCCCTCTGTGCTATGAGATGCTGTGAGCTGACAATGTGTTTAGATTATAAGGGTCCAGGGTTTATCTACAATTTAATTTAGCTTCTGAACATTCTACTAGTATCTGACACATAGAAAAACAGGGAGGAGACAGATCAGAGATGAGAGATAATGAGATCCATGAGATGGATATAACGCATAGTGACACCCTGCTAACTCACCTATAACACACACAGTCAGCTCTGCTATATACCTCTTTCCCCTGCACTCCTTCTGTGAGTGTCTGTGTGTGAGCTTGTCTTTTGATGAAGGGGGGAAGGGCAGAGATCACACTGCATCCTGCAGAGAGGAGAAGCTATTCATGAGAAGAGACAGGTTGGACTTATATCTGTGAAATGCTGTATTTCTGGTAATAACAGTGAATTAGAGAATGTGTTATTTTATTATCCGGAGTATATTTAAGAATCTTGTCTTTGTGGGAATACCCCTTTAACAGTGTTCAACATTTCATAGGTAACTTCTTAATAGATATGGACCTTCATCTTTCTCATTCGATCACAGGCTTTCATTTTTGTATGTGTATAATATTAGTGTTGTATGTAGTACCTGAATTTCTTATTTGGTGATAAATAAAGTAGTATTATTAAAGTATTATTATTAATAATACTGTTTGCGGCTGCTTCCAGAGTTGACTCTCAGCATCAAGTCCAATTGATTTTTTTTTTTTCATTTTCTATCAATTCATTCCATTATTAATGTTGGGGAAGTTAACTTCCCAGTATGGAGCAGACCGACAATATCACATACATGTCCCCTGAAATGGGAAATCCTTAATGAAGAAAGATAGTAGTAGGTGAAAAGTCACATCTCCAGTCAACCCTATTACTTATTTTATAACTATGATCCTTGGAGTATTGCTTTAGTCTCCCTTTGCCCTATTCTATATCCGCTCTGAAGCACTCGGGCACAATTTTTTAATTCTCGATAACTCTACTATCATGCTGGTTCTGGCTGTTGAAGGCTGATCTATATTCATTGGTATTACAGGTACACAAGCTGCTTGTAACCTAACTATCCTCCTGTATCTCTGTGATGTAGTTCCTTATGAATGAGCTCATGCAGGATTACTATATCTTAGTCTTCCAGCTGCACAGTAAGGGAAATATTCCTACGAGAATTTCAAAAGAAAATAAAAACACATTAATAAGAAATTGGATTTGCTTTTTCCTTACGTCTGAAGCATCCGTGAGACTTCCTGATTACCGACTGCTCTGTTTCTACAGAAAGCTAATGAGTCTGACTCTTCCATACCATTAAAACCAAGGCAGATATTAGAGTGAATCAAGAAGCTACGATCAGGCCCCACACAAATGTCTTAAATACCTCTTAGATTCCCCTGTGATTCGGGTCAATTTCCTCCTCGAGCTGAGATCATTAATATGTTTCATTTATTTATTGTTGTGAATAAGAAAAAAAATTGCTCGTTGGGCGCCCTGCCAGCCTGCGATACCACCATTTCCATGCTTATTTATATCCCGTAATTCCATTTTCAACACCTATCATTTTTTTCACATCCTTAACCCTTTTCCACAAGAGGGGCAAAGCATTACATCGCCGAAAAACCTCTGCCATCCAGGGGATTAGCGACATCACACAGCAATAACATGGAGGCATGAAACCGATTAATCCTTTTTTATTGGTAGAGGGAAGACGGCAATGGAACTGAATAATTAAACAAGTATGCAGACTGGAGAATGGCGTTCGGCGGCAGCAACTACGACGTTAAATAATTACAATTCCGTAGAAACTTTGGTGGCGATTCAGATGTCTTGAACACCGGCTGCCATCTGCAAAGCTTCGGCAGGCAATGTAATTTATTTGGCGTTGTGACTACTGGCTATTGAAGTCAAATATTAAATATGAATGACCGGCTTACATGTTTGTGGAAATTGCGTAAAACAAAGTCGTTTTCCAGGAAAAGGTTGGGAAGGTTTTGTAATATTGTTTTACTGAAGGAACAGGTAATCACTTGTGATAAAAAGTTTAAGTTGCAAGAAGCAATGATGTTACATACCTCCAGTTAAAAAGGCTATGCCATATATTGTATGAAGCATCTACTATTCATAGTCTCACAGTATAATATTTTGGATAAAGATGCAGATCTGTCCAGTTTCACATAAGTCCCGACTTTAGTCAAAAGCCTCCCACTAAAGTTCCCTACACTGTACTGACAAGATGCAAACACATTGAAACAGCTCTGTCTACAGTTGGGAATCTCTAAGTAGATATAATAATTTGGCTTTAATCACGGTATCATGTCATTAGGCTTCCTGAAAGTCATGCTTGATGGTAAGGGTTATAGAAAAAACAAATCTTTTTGAGAGAGTTTGCCGAGCCAGATGACTAGTTATGTGCACAAATACTGCAAAAATGATCATGCGGAGAAGATTGTTGAAGTGTCTGACCCCAGGCTCGATAGCGATTCGGTAAAATTAATGCAGAGAAAAATTAAGAACGGGGTAGTTGTGTAGATGGGCTACATCCACATAGAAGACAGTCTTGGGTTAGTGAGTTTTATATTAATAATAATTACTATTAATTAAAAATTACAATTATTAATATGGCCATTCACTAACCCAAGACTGTCTTCTATGTGGATGCAGCCCGTCTACACAACTACCACATTCTTTTTCCTTCTCTGTATTGATGGTAAAGGGGCTGACTTGCAAAGTAGCTAACAAGGCAATGTCTTCCTTACTCCATCCTCAAAAATGTAATTTCATATTTCACAGAATCCCCTAGTGAAGCATCAATGGCTATAAGTCTCCACATGCCTGCAAGACGGCCTTAAATTGGTAGAGTTTCCCCAAGGAGAACTCTTACTTCCCATCCCCAGTACAACTTGTAATCCTACAGAGCTGATCCAGAGGGATGCAAAATCCATAAGTTTGGTGCCAAATGGATCTTAGTGGCCAAACAGAAAAATCCCACTATCAACATTTCGAGGAATCTAGTTACCATATTCAATAAAGGCATTTATACCTCCTTTATCTTACTCAATGGGGAACATTTACTTAGGGTCCGCACGGCGCATTTTTGTCAGGTTTACAGAATATTGCTGCGGGATTTACAATTGAAATTGTGACGAAAGACATGCACTCACATACACCGGGAAGAAGAAGGTGAACTCTGGCGGACCTGAGCGGGGAAGCGACACATGCAGGAAAATGGGCTCACGATCTTGAAGAATCGTGCCAGACTTCATCCTCGTCGGAGAACGCACCTTGGGGATCGCGACAGGACCGGTAAGTAAATCTGCCCCAATGTCTCAACATCCCAGCACAATGTGGTAGAGCATTCGGTAGTGTTTCCGTCTATGATAAATTATAAAGACAGTTGAGAGTTTTCCTGTTTTACCATAAACCCTTATAGACATAGCCTAATGTCTAACGAAGATGATCATTAACTACAACCTTATCCTTCACTTAAAGGTGGTAAACTGTGATACAAGACCGCATTCATCGGTACGAACAAGAGGTTAGTTGTCTATAAGCAAAAAAAAGTCTCATGTGTTCTGCTGATCAACAAAGAGCTCTCTACATTCAGGTGAAGGATACTTACATGTCACCTCCTTTCCTGTCTAAGTGACCAACTAATATAGCCGAGAGTAGACTCTGCTTTTTCCTGTACTTCCATAATGGATAGGGAAAACTCTCTATGCAGCCTGGATTTTTCGGAAGGGGGGCAGTGGAGAGCAATCCATTGGTGGGACCTGCACCCGTCACTTGATATCATGATATATCCTGTGGATATGTCATAAATATCCGAGCTGGGAATATCCCTTTAAGTTACATTTCAGAATAGTTACCTTATGCATCTTCTCTATCAATATACAGTCAAATCACAAAGAAAATAGTGCACTTTGAGAAACCTGACACACATGACATGCCAAAAATGAGTTCACCAATGGGACATCAGTAACATCAATAATAAATGTATGGGTTATGTACAAAACCAACCAGCCTCATACTGTCAGGGAGGAGAATGCATTATCTGCATTGATTTTCATTTTATTCTACATTAACAAAGATTTACAATAAATGCTCTACAGATTACCTGTAGCCTGGGTCAGATTATAGAGATAGCAGCAATTCACTGAGGCCTCCACCTCCAAGGTCTCGGGGTCAAGAGGTCAGGGCTTTAAAATATTTTACTGATATAAATCTTGTAAATCATAACAGAAGAGGTGTCAATACAGCCTGTGCTAAGGGTCGAACGTGTCTCATCTCGTTTAGATCTTTTATTCTGTATCAGACCATTAACATGGACCTAAAGTGTATGGGCAGCTTAAGGGAATGGGTGGACAGCACCAGGAGTGTTACCGAAGACTCAGTTTGAGCTCTTCAATACAAGTTTTTTTCCCACACCGTCCACCGCCTGAACATCTTTGAGCAGCTCTTATAAAATGAGAGGGGTGAGCCACAAGATCGTATTTTTCGGACTATGTCTTAATAAAAAGTGCTTGAATCTTATAGTCCAAAGGTCAGGAGGATCGATACTGTCAGACTCTCCTGACCACGGTCCTGGAGATCTGGTGAAGCATTTCACCCGATCGGGGAGAGAGGCGAGTCTCTGTACTTCTCTCCTCTCCCAGTCATTACAACAAGTGTTTCTACGGGACCTTAAGTTATGTAAGAATAATGTAACTGATCACATGTTTCCTGCATCAATGCAAGGTCTCTTGAAGAATGAAGAATTTGAAGTGTATTTGTATAGTAGTGCTGGGTGTGTTGCTGTGTGTGTATAGCAGTTTTTAAGTGTGTTGCTGTGTGTATCTGGGGTGTTTCTTTGGTATGGTATATCTTATAGTCTGAAAAAATGTTTTGCTTTTTCCACAAATATAACATAGATACTGATTTACAACTACTTTTGGCATTAAAAGGTTAACATTCCCATGACAAGGGAGGGTGCATGTCTAGCAGTGAGCGTTATCATATATCTTACTGCAGATGTCTGTGTTGAAGGATTTATGTTACATACACTTTGGAGACTTCAAAGGAATGGTGGTTGTGGGTGCTACACTGGCTTTGGGTGTCCAGGTGCAGCTCCAACCATGGAGAACTCTATATCTACCTGTCATATATACAACGTGTAAATCCTGTCTGTTTGCATTATTAATTTTACAGTTGCTGAAAATACATCAAAGAGGAATGATCACCATTGTTATTGCTTGTTTTTGTACACAGAATGATATGCTGCTGACCACAAAACATCCAATATGCACTTGCTAGTTTGTTGGCTGATCAGGGGTGGATTAATAAGAACTTGTAAGATCATTGTCCATTTAATGGAGCTTTAAGTAATTGACACATAAGCACCGTGCCATGCAGATCATCTGAAAATGTTAACTCTATAAGAGGTGTCCCCAACCAGTCTGTCGCCCAATGCAAGACTGGGGATCAGTAGGTAAAAGAGGTAGGATCTGCAGCTGAAGGTGCTGAGGATAGGGATGAGAAGACCCAATTAAGTTCAGTTCTGGCTGATGAAGCATTTCACCCGATCGCAGAGCCTCTCCTCTCCCAGCCATCCAGTGTGTTTCTGCAGGGCCTTAAAGGAAACCTACCATTTAGAATGGTAGGGGTAAGCTGTAAGTACCGAGCACCAGCTCAGGGTGAGCTGGTGCCGGTACTTACTTTCGTTAGTGTTATAAACCGCGGTATCGCGGTTTTAACACTTTTTAAACTTTAGAGCAGAAGACGCTTCGCGCGGCTCCATAGGAAATAGCAGAGAAGTTGCGCGCGCACGGTCGCGCGCAGCGCCGAAGCCCCTTCTGCTCTAAAGTTTAAAATGTGTTAAAACCGCGATACCGTGGTTTATAACACTAACGAAAGTAAGTGCCGGCACCAGCTCACCCTTACAGCTTACCCCTACCATTCTAAATGGTAGGTTTCCTTTAAGTTATCATGCATGTGATCGAGTTTGGCCGGACCCAAACTTAAAAATCCAGTTACGGCCTGGGGGCATGATACCAAACCCAGACCATGTTGCACTAAATCTGGATCAGTGGCAGCAGTCACCGGCAGCATTTAAATTGATGTTGAGCGGCATTTTTGGGGAGCCATTGGGGAGCACTGATCCTACCCAAAATGGTGGTGTGCAGTGTCGCTGGCAAGCAAGGGCTGCCAGCGGCATATAAACAGTTAATGTCTGCGATTGATGTGGGCGTTACTGTTGGGAGACTTCTAATTAAGTTTGGGGTGAGATTTGCGAAACTCAGACCGGAAAGGTGCGGACCCAAACTTTGGCGTTCAGATCTGCTCACCACCAAACCCTCAGTCAGTGGGCACACCTGGAATGGGAAATGAAATTTGAGGAGTAGAAGTGCCGTGGGCATGAACCTCCACCGCTCCTGCCTCACCCTCTTCCTGTGCCCCATCGTGTAACCACCCTACTCACACTAAAGCCATTCTCTCCTCACCTCTCAACCATTCCCTTCTGATGAACCCACACTCCCCCATTCCCCTGAAATATTAACATATCCTATACTGGTTCCTGGTGCAAAAAAAGTTTGGATACCCCTGCACTATGGAGCAAGAGAAAAATAATCTATATTGTAGCATAATAACTTCCTCTACAGGTGCCTTAGATACTCAAGATCACATTTGACTCTGATAATCACCCTATCCCATTTATTTAAAAATTCTGTAATCCCATTAGATTATGTTTGATCATCTCCATAATCCAGAGTTATAATGCAGTATCCGCTACAAGGGTTAAAATTGTGAATGCTCAACTAATAGCGCTTTCTTATCAATAGCGGATCAATGACACATGCTCATTTACTCCTAGCAGTGGGCGCTGTTTCCACATGTCCTCAGGATTAGAGCTGTTTGTTCAAGGGATTAACGCTCGTTTTAGCGGCGCTGTAGTTACAGAAGAGAAGTATCCCTGCACTGTTTTAATGATCTCCAGAGTCTTCCATGAAGATTAATTCCGTGTTCGAAAGGATTATGGGCTTTAGATATATTGTTGTTTAGGAATCTGATGGATACAAGATACCGAAGCATCGCTGGAGTAGAGGCAGGCCTATTCTGTAAATGTTGGGCACCTGGTAGTGACATGATATAAACCTAAAGTTATCAAATCCTAAGCACTATATATACATAATATCAATGTACAACACATGATAATTCGGCTGTAATTAGACTGAAAAAATTCATACAAAAATTAAAAAAAACTAAATAAGCAAGTGCAAACAATAGATGATCAGGAGGCCCCTTTAAGGCCAACTGGGCCCACTGTTTATACCTACTGTTTAAAAATCTTCTAAAAAAAGACTGGTTGTGAATGCAGAATTTATTTGTTTAACTTACACAAAGACATGTCATTGCTCTTTATTTTTGGTCGTGTCATAATTCTTTATGATGTGATGCTTCAAGACTTTGTGCTTTCTGTGTGCGCTGTCACGGATGCACCCGCGATCCTTGACGCAGATTACTGGCACACCCGTGTCTCCCCGTGTGGCCTGCTTTCCATCAGACTAGGCTGGGCACATCCCTGCTGTATTCCCAGCATTTCCAGATGCTTCCATGTTTCCAGCACTCATCCAAGGACCTGTCCGTTCCTGTCTGCCTGCGTGGTGTGCCAGCTCCTGCTTGCCTGCCTTGAGTTCCAGCTCATCTTTCCAAGTCGTTCTCCTGCTGTAATCCCAGGCTCGGACTGTGTCCTGCATCCCCTGGCTTCCCTGGCTGCCACCATGGGCCTAGTCGCTCCCGTGGAATGACCTGGTGGCACCCCACCGCAGCAAGACCATCCGGCTTTGCGGAGGGCTCTGTCCACTCTGATCCCGGGTGTCGGCTAGTACCATCTACATCTCCCGCGGTGGTCCAGAGGGTCCACAGGTCTACAAATTCCACCTTCCAGACTCTTCCCACAGAGACTTTCCTCCCTGGTACTCCCAAGTACCTACCAACCGTTACATGCACTTTGTTACCATTCTGGGTAATTCTCATTCTTGCGATTTGCTGTTTGTCATCATTAAACAGAATTATAAAGTTGTTCTTCCGGATCACCAAATACTGGTCAACATGAGACAAAGGCCCATAACCTGCAATATTACCCAGATCGGTTTACTGCTCCTCTACAGAAAACTTTTTAATAAGTAGGTTAGTTTTTTTTCTACTATTATTTTTAACTCAAGCAATATCCAAAAATTCATTAAAAACACATTCAAATTTTTACATTAAATACACCCTACAAAATTCTTAACAGTTTCATTATATTTGGTTGTCGGTATGATAAGAAAATTATAGTGTTTATTGAGAAGGGATAGTAACTTTCTTGTTATAATTAAGTGGAAGTTACAATTTTGGAGAAACATTTGATCGTCATTGTATCGTTATGCAATATTCTATATTTAGAAGGTCATTTTTTTATATATCAGTTGCCTTACTGATCTGCATTTCTATTGTACCAGTGAGTGTGGTGGGTCACCATGTTATGGTCTTATCTTTTATCATCAATGTAATAGGAAGTGTGGAAGGTAGGGTGGCTGGAGCATTGGAAATGGAGTGTAAGGGCTTTTGAGGATGGAATTTTTTGTATGAGGATCCTATTGCTCATTATCTTTAAACAGGACCTGTCACCTGTAAAAACAGCACTATGAGCTACTTACAAAGTAAGTGGTACAACAGATGCAGCAGTGTTACACAGCTAGCATTATCGGAAGCAGACACTGGCCGATGTACACAAGAAACACTGGACCGCTCTCAAAGTGGTCCGGCGTATTCATGAGGGGGCGGTCCGAGGCGCTGCCTCTGTCCCAGACCACCCCGCCCACTCTATATGCCAGCGGTGACTGCCGATCGTCATGCGGCAGTCACCACCCGTAATCCCGCCCCATCATGAATACGCTGGTTTACTTTGAGAGCGATCTGGTGTTTCTAGTGTACATCACGGCAGTGTCTGTTACCGTTATCTGAGGTTTCCGATAACGCTAACAGTGTAACACTGCAGCGTCAGTTGTAGCACTGGGAGCTACTTACTTTAGTAAGTAGCTCCTAGTGACGTTTTCACAGATGACAGGTCCTCTTTAAGATATCTCCAATGTTGCCAAAACATCAAATCAAATTACACTGGGGAAATATTTTTTTTTCTGGATTTTATGAATTTTTGAGCGGCTGATTCTGGAAATTCCTTGCATTTCTCTCTAGCAGCTCTAATTTATGAGATGTTGAACATTTCCTTTGAGAAATAACTACCATGGAAGAACAGTACTGTGGACAATTGGATACATAGATGATGGCTCATTACTATGGGAGCAACCAGCGCAAATGTCCAAGACCACCTCATCACAGGAAACCACAGAAATGTTTCAGAGACATGATGGAAAATCTCTAGTCTACAGCCACAAAATATGACGTTAATTTTCATTATTTCTTGAACACTTTATTGAGTGTCCACTAGTTTAAGCACAATATGACATTTATTAAAGGGGTTGTCCGAGTTCTTTAAAAAAAGCTAAAAGTGGCCGGGACAGGGCTGCTTAAAAAAAATAAAGATGTACTTACCTCCCGGTGCCCTCCCGTATCCAGCGCTGCTGTCGCTCCGGTCCGGGCGCCATGTAAACAAACATGGCCGCCGGAGCAGCGCTGGATTCAGCTTCCGGCCGGCCGTGGCCGGGCACGCCTATCCGTCCCTATACACAGCATTGTGTATGGGGGCCGGAAGGTTGTCGGGTCCAGCGCTACTCCGGCGGCCATGTTTGTTTACATGGCGCCCGGACGGAGCGGCAGCAGCGCTGGATAAGGAGGGCACCGGGAGGTAAGTAATCTTTATTTTTTTCGGCCACTTTTAGCTTTTTTTAAAGAACTCGGACAACCCCTTTAATCCGTTGACATCATTTTCCCAAAACTTTTTAGTACAATATTGAGTGACGGCCAGTCTGAGAAGTGTTTGGTTCACACACCTTGGATTGGAAGTTATAATATACTATATACTAATGATATCATATTACTATTTTTGCTTATCAGAGCTAAATATACGTTGAAATCGGAGTCAATCGGTTAAGATGTTCTGCAAACCGGATTTGTACAACTTGTATGAATCAAGAAAAAAAATTTGTATATAGAAGAGAATAATTTACTTTGTAAGGCGGCAATGCCCGATTTCCAAAAGTACAACCAATGGTTAAAAAACGGTTGTCATTTCCAGAATCAGGGCTCTAAACATACTTAAAAACAGTTCCAACTTTTAAGGCACCAAAATGAGTGTTCTCCAGTGTTATGTAATGAAGTGGGTTGCCATCAATTAAAGGCTAATTTTTATCTTATTAAATAATAGTGCAAAGCTTGTTGTTACCTTTGTTGGACCATTACTGAGAAAGAAGAGACTGTAGACTTAGCAAGGCTTCCTGTTTCTTGTGTGGTATTTTTTCACCATTGGCTGCTACGGCCATATTCACCTGGGAGGAGCTAAGGAAATGCATTATTACGCAGAAAAGGTGACAATCGTTTGGAACCAACTAGTTTTAAAATGATGAGATATCTGATAAATTCTACCATCAAAATCAAGGGGCATTGACTTATAGATCCAGGCACTGTGACTGTGATAATCTTCTTATATTTATTATCCATGGCCTCCCATCTTCAAAAATAAACTCCTAAAATTATTCTAATAAAAATAAAAACATATTTGCTATCTGCCTGTTGTATACTATAGGAACCTGAATTCATACCATGAATAAGAACCTTCCGGTTCGAAACATGTACGGTAGGTCTAGTTCAGTGTGACCATGACGTCTGTACAGCTTTTTAATCTACTATTAAAAGAAAGGTTTGATGTTTTATGGAAGTGCCGCAGCTCTTGCAACATTTTTTCCATAGGAACTCGATGACAGGTTCCCTTTAAATGAATTCCACTGTTTAATTTAGTAGAACATAGACCAATCAAATCAAATTGTATGACCTGCTGCATTCAAGATTTTGTCATTACAAACAAAGATGGAGTAAGGGATAATTTCTTATTAAAGGGGTTATCCGGGTTTAAAAATTTTTTTATGTCCGGGCTGGGGAGGGCTAGTTAAACATAATAAACATGTACTTACCTCCTCCGGCGCCGCTGATGTCCCACGCCGCGGTCCCTTTGATCCGTGCCCCTGTTTGTTTACAGGGGCACGGAAGCCGCGCACAGGGAGCTTCCGGTCTGCAATGTGGACGGCTCCTCCCATCCGTCCCTATCTCTCAGCGTTGTAAGCGCTGGGAGATGGTGCGCACGGGAGCTTCCGGCCGGCCGGAAGCTCCCTGTGCTCCCTTGTACTGAAACCGGCGCACGGAGAAGACGGGAGGCGGCGTGGGACATCGGCAGCACCGGAGGAGGTAAGTACATGTTTATTGTGTTTATATAGCCCTCCCCAGCCCGGCCATAAGAAATTTTTTAAACCCGGATAACCCCTTTAATGCTAAGTTTTCGATAAGACGCGAAAGTGGGGCCCTCACTCCTATTGGTCCATATGACTGCTTGTACTCTATAATGTAGGGCAGCACAGTGGCTAAGTGGTTAGCATACAGCCTTGTAGCACTGGGGTCCTGGGTTCAAGTCCTAGAGTCAACATCTGCAAAGAGTTTGTATGTTCTCTCCATGTTTGTGTGGGTTTCTTCCGGGTCCTCCGGTTTCCTCCCACACTCCAAAACATACTAGTAGGATGATTAGATTGTGAGCCCCATGGGGACAGGGACTGATTTGTCAAACTCTATGCAGCGCTGCGTAATCTGTGTGTGCTATATAAATAAAGAATTATTATTATTATGTAATATTATATTTGTAGAAGTCTCCTATGATTTTTAAAGTGCTACGGAATATGATGGCGCTATATAAATAAAGCTTATTGTTATGAGGATTGAAAATTACAGGTTATTTTTCCTAAAAAGTCTTCATGTTTCTTTGATGAACCTCTGGGCCATCTTTTTTCACCATGTTTTGCAGCACCGAGACAGCAATAGTTTTTCAGGCCACGGTTTACAGTCATGGCTATAAACTCCGCACACCGTAGCACCAGCCGCATGATGAAGTTGTGCAGTGGATTTCAGACTATGTCAACTGAGCGATGCGATTCCTTCATTTATAAAGCTCTACTCTTTACTGGGCCTCCCCACCTCCTCTCCTCCCATGGTCGTTCTTTATTTTTATATTCTTGGGTGATATCTTTTTTTTTTTTTAAGATTTTGTTGGAATGTAAAAATGCCTGCGGTTTGCAGTCATAAGATGTAATGGCTGTCTAACGTCTATTATATGGCTTTTAGGGATTCGAAAAATAAACTACGGAAACAACGATATGTTCTAAGTGTTCTTGAATTTCCTGCTTTTTGTACAAAATTTATTTAGGAGAAAATTCATCTTGAATGGATTGAAAGTCAAAAACTGAGAAAGCGAGTATGATATATAATAATAAATCCATATAAAACTATACTGCTGACACAAGACATAAAGGTTTAAGAGCCGCGCTTGTAATCCGCTGTGAAGGAACATATGCAGAGGCTGCAGATGGGGTCAGTCAGGACGCAGAGGAAAAGATGGCACATCAGCTGGAGACTTGTGCACCCTTCTTTACTGCTCTTGTGGAACAGCAGCAACAGTGCATGGAAGGGCCTGTGCTAACTAAATTATAGCATATTATCAGCCTGAGCAGCCTGCGTGGCCTGGAACACACACATAACCAATGAATCTCAGAGAACAGAAGTGCCTTCACAAAAATAGACTATGTGGCTTTATTAAAGGGAAACCTACAGTAGATCTCCGTGTCACACAATTGCAGATGAGGTATATGGCACCCAATCACGCACACGATGGGGTTCATTTACTAAGGGTCCACAGAGCGCATTTTCGTCGAGTTTCCCGACGATTTCCGAGTTGCGCCGCATTTAATTGGATTTTGGCGCACGCAATCGGATTTCGGCACAAATCGGGGGCGGGCCGTTGGACGATTGGACCGATTCGTACAATGCGTGGGATTTAACATCGGAAATTGTGTCGCAAGACACGCACTTACAAGCACCGGGAAGAAGAAGGTGAACTCTGGCGGACCTCGGCGGGGAAGCGACAGATGCAGGAAATCGGGCGCATGATCTACGTGAATCGCGCCGGACTTCATCTTCGTCGGACCGTCCGGATCTGTGATCGCGACAGGACCATGTAAGTAAATTTGCCCCGAAGTATCATCGCAACTGAGCTGGGTGACGTGTCCTATAGTTTTGGAAACTTGTCTTTCAATAGAGAGTTGAGAGGTGAGGAGCACTCACTTCCCATCCCTTTTCCACCTGGCTCGGTGCTCGTCCCAGAAATCTGGTCCAACGACCCCACGAATATGTGAATGTAGCCTTAGTCTGTCTGAATATCTACATAAAAACAAAGTCCTCCACCAACCAGGATTGTATTAGCCATTTTAAACATTAGGGCCTGTGCCTTGGGTGTCCAGTAAAGAGGTGCATTCTCAAGAACATGAATTTTTACCCAGTTATATATATTTAATACTTGGCCAAATTACTACTATAGATTGAAGGTATCATAACTTAAAGGAGAGGTGGCACAAAAAGTATTTAGGCATTGGGGCAGAGCGGTGTTGGTAGTTAATAGAAGTGTGGACAGAGACGTCAATTAGAGATCAAAATAATAATTATAATAATTTGTTTATTTATATAGCACACACAGATTATGCAGCGATGCACAGAGCTTGTCAGATCAGTCCCTGTCCCCATGGGGCTCACAATATAATTAACCTACCAGTATGTTTTGGAGTGTGGGGGGAAACTGGAGGACCCAGAGGAAATCCATGCAAATACAAGGATTGTTGTCATGTAAGCGAGTGGGGTCATAGTAAGATCATATTATAGGGGAGTGGGAATACAGGAGATAATTCTGCTGAAGTAGTTGAGGTAATAGCCCATAGCTCCCAACCGTACTGGATTCAACAGGACTGTCCTGTTTTTTGGATGCTGTCCTGCTGTCCTTGGAGGTAGGAAGAATGTGTCTTGCTGTCCCGCAATGTTGTCCCACACCTCGGGATGGACGGCTGGCAGGACCTCGGATGGACGGCTGGCAGGACCTAGGATGGACGGCTGGCAGGACCTCGGATGGACGGCTGGCAGGACCTCGGATGGACGGACCACCACAGGCTAACCGGACTGCCACAGGATTACAGGACTGCCACAGGATAACCGGACCGCCACAGGATTACAGGACTGCCACAGGATAACAAGACCGCCATAGGATTACGGGACCACCACAGAATTACAGGACCGCCATAGGAACACGAGACTGCCACAGGAACACGGGACCTCCACAGGAACACCACAGCAACATGGGAACACCACAGGAACACGGGAACACGGAGGCGTCTGGAAACGCTCAGGAAACTCGGAGGCATCTGGAAACGCTCAGGAGGCTTTCTCTTCACCTGAATGACCTGAAGATCCTGCAGGGGATGCTGGGAGTCGCAAGGCTATATAGCAGAGCCGGGATGCCAGCGCCAATAAGGAGGACGCCCGCCCTTTAAATTCTTGGAGAGTCGAGCGTGTGCGAGCTCGTCCAACAGCAGGAGCGCCGACAGACGAGCCGGAGCCAGGAGCAAAGGACCGGAGCCAGGAGATGTAAGTATAGACCTGGTGGAACAGGGAGAGCAGCAGCAGCACACGGTGGAGCACGGGTGTACCCGTGATCTGCAACCTGCGCCATGATACCAGACCGGGGCTGGGCAATGCACGAGTGCACCCCCGATCCGAGACATGGATCGCGGGGTCACCCGTAACATTATCTAAGAGTTCTAATTGGGCTGTGCAGTGTTGTACCATATGCATACAGTCTGAGATGCTGTATGTAGTGTGGCCTATATATGGCTCATGAATGCATAACCATGGAATGGCAGCAATGGTTATGTGGAAATACACTGATTGGGAGACATGTGGGAGGTGCAGCAGTTGATCGACAAGGAAAAAGAAGATAGATCCAGTTATTTATGTTCCTAACCTATATTTGGGGTGAAAATAAAAAGTGGAATGATTCAGAAACCCCTAAAATTAGCATATTGGATAATGAAACTGAGAGCAATGATTACAGTTGTGGGTGGTAAAGAAAAAAATCAACTGTACTAGAATGAGTGTTGGACTGGTGGAGGTCCATGGGATTGTCCAAGATCAGCAAACCTGACCACATAAATTAAGCGTTTTTAAACTAAATAGTGCTTAGCTGCAGTATCCCACAAAGTCAGGAGTGCTGTGCTCTACTGATTCTGAAGTATTAGACTTCTTTGTAGTGTTTCATACCTATTCTGCAGACAATGTATCTCAGGTTGCCTAGAAACTACTTGACTTCCTGTCTGAGTGACAACCCTCCCTTCAATACAAAGATTCCTTTTAGATCTACCACCCTCACATTTTTTACTTACGATGTATAATATGTATATAGTTTAAGCTCAAAAACATTAAAAATGTTGTTTTGTAGACTTGTAGTCTTTCTAGAGTATTACTTGAAAATCAATCATTAAAAAACTATATGTATGTTCAATGTTTTATGGAATTTTCCGGTTTGGATGATCATCACCCACTTGTTCTCGTTATGCTCCCGGTAGGTTATGAACATATATAGAAATATTTTTATTGTGTTTTTTTTCAGCTTTTTTTTTTTTATCGCTCTCTTTATTTGTCTTGTTTCCAAGGACACATTATATTGTACTTCAATCTATTCTCTGATCTTTCAAACACAGTTATGAGATGACAGACATTAGCGCTCATGAAGGGAAGAGCATCGGGGTGATGGTCAAAATTCCTCAAAAACCCAAATAAATTAGATAAACATCCTTAAAAAATTCATCCAACTGATTTAGTTCCCAAGGCAACCTTAAGTGTTTTAAGGCATACATCAAATTACTTATACAGACAAGGCTTTAATGATGATGTCGCCTCTGCTGTGACTGTGGATGCTGTTAGAAATCTTTATTTTTTGAACTTTTGCAACCTATCAATGTAAAATATCATAACTGAGAAGAAAATGTGACATACATCACCGAGAGAAGTTCTGTTTGATGTCATGTAATTACAGTTTTCTGCAGGGAATAAGTAGGGTTTCCCAAGTATAAATTGCAATCGAATCATAAACATCTCACGGATGTTGTAATAATACTGAGCTAGGGGGCGCTATAGCACTCAATAAATTGTCTCTTCATCCGCCAGAAGCCATCTCATTGGTGGATCCTACAGCAAAGCTAGCTATTCAAGAAGAAGTGTTATAATCTGCAGATGGTTTAATAGTTGGCGTTGTTTTCCCAAAAGGCTTGTACAGGGTTGTAGTAATAAAATAAATACTTACCACAATGTTGTCACTAAGCCACCAACACTACTAGTACTCACATCTTCCATGGTACTTCCAGGGTGTCTCCCTACACTCCCTCAACCAATCATTGGCTAGGGCAGGTCACCGTTCCAACCAGGGTAAGTGTCCACTCCCAGTGTTTCCTTTATTCTTCGGAAACATCCAAGAAGTTGAGTAAAGCAGAAAATAGGAACTTTGGCTACAGGGAATCCATGCATTCATAAACTTTTACTTTATTGTAGCGCACCCTTAGGTATGACTTATTGTACTGGACGTTCCTTTAAATCTTCAAACCCCTTTTACGAATACATAGTGTGGGGAATTGCTCTGGTAGTTGACAGGTAGCAGTGCAAGAAGCAGTGACACACGCAGGTTTAAAAGTCCAACGTAAGTGTTTATTCACACTTGCAAAACAGAACACAAATTCAGCCTTGGCTTAGGCACATGCAAAAACATTATAAAAGTAATTCCTGCCCGGCTAGGCGCTGTCTAATACACTTGACAGACCCTAGCTATCCGGGTACCAGGCTGCCTGGCACACGCTCTTGGCCAGCAGCAAGACAGGAGACCCTCAGTTACCTTTGCTGTCAGAATGCAATCTCGCTTTCAGCTCTCCAGGTAGGGCCTCACCTACTGCTTCTGGCCTGCAGACTAAATCAGACCCTAACGAGGCCTGTGACCTGCACCTGTGGGCTGTACAAAAGCCCAGGACCGAAGCCCGGGTGGAGTAGGAGTCCCACTACCAGCCTACCCCTACTCCATAATAAGCAGGCCCAGTACGGACATTACTAATGTGTCTGTGTTAGCTAGGCCAACACAGACAAAACAGACTATTCCTGCTTATCATGTCTGCATTAACCCTTGGGTTACTGCAGACAAACCCAGGGCTTTTACCACCAGCATTTCATCTGCCTGTAGGACAGATAGCGGTTTTCCCACACAACACCTCTCACTTTCTCACAATAGACAGGATAGGCATCACTTGCTGGTATCACGGAAACTGCTTCATCCAATGAGTGGCCTCTTCAGACTATGGGGCAATACAGGAAGTGAAGTACCCTGGGAAACAGAAGAGACATCCCATGTCCGAAGAGGCACCCCTAAAGCAGGTGTGTGATTCCTCAGAACTTCAAGTTGGGTGCAGGGTCCAAAGCCAGAAGTGACCGAAGTGAATCACAAACTGGGACCTGGACCAGGTTAAATATAAGGGGAATCTATTAACACTGGTATTTAGTGATAAGCGGACCCAAGCTGCAATGTTCAGATCAGTGCAGGACATTGAGGGTTCAGATAACCAAACCTAGACTTTAGCAAGTTCAGGTTTGGCTCACCCCCATGCCAGTAACAACTGCAATCGGTGGCATCATAATACCAGTGTTGCGCGTGCCACCACTTACTCTATGATCGTCACTTCCTTACGATGTCACAGGAAAATGGTGGCCCGAACCAGACTTCCAGGATCAGGTGCAGCCAAACTCTGGCAAACCCTAACTTTTTGTTTTTTGTGCCCTGGTCTCCTGGGGGTTTCCATGCGCTTTTAAGATTTGTCAGATTTTTTGAAAAACCAAATAGCAATAAATGGGATGATATTCGAAAAAACCCCAAAAATTTAAGAAATATAAACTTATCTCTGATGTGCCGTGTATGCTCACGAGACCAAAGCAACCATTCAAAGCCTTTTTTATAGTCGCCAATTTTGTTAAATTGGGGTTTGTGAAATTAAAATGCACGTTGAATACTAAACTTACCTCTGCAATTAGAATTTTTGGAACCATTTGTTTTTAAATTGCTGATGCAGCATATGTCAAAAATATCATAAGAATGACATATAGTTAACATGTACATGTAGATTTCCAGACTTTGCAGCGACATTTGGTGTACGAGCCATCAATGAGTTGTTAGATTGTTATTATATTCATATGATTTATGCAAAAAATCGAATTCTTGGAAAACCCCTTTAATGTTATGAGAGTAGTTATCCAAGTAACAAGGAGGGTGTATAAGAATAGAGGCTGAGACCTTGAATCCCGCTTCAGACCCCAGAGAAATGTATTCTGCTTACTAGAAAAGGTTATTATGAACATTTCCATTAATAGTCGGGAACATAATGAGCATTTCCTCGAAATCCATATTTCTCAGTATATTTGTATTTATTAATCAGGCGCCACATCTGAAGAGGAACCTTCAGAACAATGTTAACCCTTTGAAATAAGAATAACTTTGTAAAAGTATATATACAAGATTGAAGTGTAATACTTGTGTTGCCATCAAGATCCACGTGCCTAGTATAACAACCTAGTGTATTCCAGGGATAAAAAACGAACTCTTAGATGAAGCCCGTTGCCTCTGTTATCTCTGGGAAATCCTATCTGAAAGTGTTTAACACTGACCATACACTTAGGAGCGCTGTGTGGTTGACTATTTCTACTATAGAGTCATATATTACTAGGGTGCTATCCAAGGTTATTTGAGGAACAAGTCTCCTGATACCTCTCAAATAACTGAATAACTTGGTTCTGTGAACTGCCATGAAGTGGGAGGGCCATCCGAATACTTGATTCGTCACCAGTCCCACAGCAGGTTTAGTGCCAAAAAGTAGGGATGTATATTATACGAGCATAAACAGATAAGTGGCCCACAAGAGACATCATGATTATAAGGACATTGAGATGTACTTCTTACGTGTTGATTGATAGTCGACTCTTAGAGTAATTTTAGATTTGTGTAGAAGGAAACCCAGTCTACCACTGGTCAAAATAATCCTGGAGTGCCATCAGATGTCCAATTATATATAACGGAGCACATTTACTTACTTGTCCAGGTCGCGATCCGATCCCCGAGGTGCGTTCCCTGATGATCCTGCACTGTGCTGCAATCCACATAGATCCTGCACCCGATATCCTGCATGTGTCACTCACCGCACTGGTCCGCCAGAGTTCACCTTCTTCTTCCCAGTGCATGTAAGTGTTTGGCTTGCGACACAAATTTGAATGTTAAATCCTGCGCTTAGTCCAAATCCAATGGATCGTCTGATGGAAGGCCCCCCCACGTAAAAGCCGGTGCGATTGCGACACAATCCGATCGCATGCGACAAAATCCCCGGCACAATCCCCGAAAAGACGGGAAACGCGACGAAAATGTGGCCTCAGGACCCTTAGTTAATAAGCCCCAACATCTTGAAAGGAATGGACTGTCATTTTAAATCATGTCATGTATATGTTGGAGAAATGCTTTGTACATTTTAGAGATAAGCGTATGTACTCACTGATTTGGTAGCAATCTGGCATTTTTCAGACACTGAACTGAATCTGGATTTTTGGTTTAAATACATTTTTTTATTGAAATGTTATCAACATGTTATTACAATAAAAATACAAGGAATGAGATAGGCACCAATGTTTGGGTATGGGAAAGTGGGGAGTAGTTGCCATACCCAACATCAGGACAATTTTAGAGTTTCATTGGTAGTTACTTTATATTATGCTCTCCACAGTCAAGTCGGGAACTAATGGACTCAATCTGGGACTGTGAAATGCATAAAGTCCAATAAAGTTTTCTTGAATGCCTGTATTGAACCAGTTCTTTTAGCTATTAAGTGCTCTAGGGTATAGTTATTCTGAATCTCCTGAATGATGGTCATGGTAGTTGCCATTTTCCCAGAAAGCTATATAAACTTGCCTCTCCCATCACACCCTGACGGATCGTTGTACCTCAAAGCCTTAGAAAAAGCTTCCCAGCAATATTCCTGCATTGCTGTGTGTTCCTGCTCCCGAGTTCCCGTGTCCTGCGTTCCTGTGTGCCTATGTTCCCTCCCCACCTGCCTGGACCTCCTGTTGCTGAACCCAGATTGGATTTGACGTTGCATCCCTGCTGCTTGCCCTGACCCTGGGCCTGAACCTGACCACATGACGTGGCCGAACGAAAACACGACGGATTCGGAAAAACCGCCGCATTTTTAAAAAAAATTGTGTCCCGAAAATTTCACTCACCTTCATCCAGGATAGGCCGGTGTATTTCGAGGCATTCCAGCGGACTTCAGCGCAGCAGCGCAACCTGATGGACGGCGGAGGAACTACCATCATAAATCCCTGCCGGACCCGAATCCAGCGCAGAGAACGAGCCGCTGGATCGCGAATGGGCCGGGTAAGTAAATCTGCCCCACTGTGTTGTCTGATTTCTTGTAATGTAAGTTGGAATATCAATTTAAAGAGCTAAAGTAAATTCCTCCCAGCTTGGAGTCCTCTAAAACTTCAGCTACAGGAATGATTTATATTTCTGCAATCTCTGTCTGTGATCTAGGAATTCACTCATACTTTATGGTAAACCTATGATCCCACTCACATTACTTTACTAGCTGCCATAACAAGTGCATATGGGTCAACACCATATGTCAATTCCATAACTGCTTTGGATATGCCTTAAAGCGGACCTGTTGGCTCCCCTGACTTGTCTGTGTAAGTAAAAACTTGAATTCCACTAAATCAAACCCACAAAATGCAGCCATGTTCTGCAAAAAGAACTAAGATACCTGCAAATATTGAAAAGAAAATTGTGTCACTGCTAATGTATATACAAAAATGAGATTCTTAGCGCACAATTTCATCACATTAGGAGAATCCAACTCTTAACAACAACTCTTTTACATGGAACCTACCCTAAAAGATGTACGCCTTCCAGGATCTAAACCTTCCATTTCATCAAACTGTGCTAGGCCTTAAAGCAATGAATACTTTCAATATTTTAGAAATCTAAGGACTCCTAGCATTGTGAAACTGTGTAGTATAATAATAATAATAATAAAATATCTTTAGAATGTTATTTTCCAATCCATGAAATTGTTGAAGAGATTGAGGACTGGACATGATAAGTCTGTATACAGTCTGATACTGGTAGCACTGATAAGACAGTATTTGACTTTGTAGGAACAAGCCCCCGACTGGTAAAGCCCAATAGTCATTTTTAAAAAAATATCTCTTAAAAGAATGATAGAGAACTGACACAACTCTGAATGATCTAAAACAAAGCTGTGAGAGAAACAATGGGCCACATTTACTTACCTGTCCTGTCGCGATTCCCGAAAGTGCATTGTCTGACCGTAATGCACTCTGCCGCGAATCACTAAGATCGTTCGCCCGATATCCTGCATGTGTCGCTTCCCCACTCTGGTCCGCCGGAGTTCAATTTCTTCTTCCTGGTGCATGTAAGTGCATTGTCTTTCGACACAATTTGAAAGTTAAATCCCACGCTCAGTCCGAATCAGCCGGATCGTCCAACAGCCTGCCCCACGATTTCTGTCACATGGAGGCCACAATCCGATCACGTGCGCCACAATCCCCAGTTAAATACCTCTCACAGCGGCACAAATCCCAAAAATTTTGAAAATCCGACAAAAGTGCGATCTGGGCACTCTTAGTAAATATGGCCCAATGGTGACTTTCAAAATGGTGACTACCCAACAGTATCATTCATCCTACTGTCATTAAAGAGGGAAGAAGGGCAAGGGAAAAATTGGGAAAAAAAATTAAAAAAGTGAGATAACTAGAGGACTAAAGGGGGGTCAAATACCAATTTCCAGGACAATTCGAGCAAGATCAGTTTGGACTATTTTGATTCAGACCCAAGCTGAATCTTTTGAAAAATTTACTGAAGCTTCTACTATCCTCGAAATCTTGGATGATTCACTCTTCTCTACTTATATAATGGTCATGGCTCTGTATTTCTGTATATATGTATTGTGTTGTGTTGTGCTTGGTGCCTACTTTAAAAAAAAAAAAGTATAGAATATCCCATGAACACAAAATCTCATACAACTTTACAGAGTGTAATGACTAGGATTTGGATTTGTACTGAAGTTTACGGATTTGGGTCTCCTATACCCATCCCAGAACCGTGGTTTAGCACAACTCCCCACACGTGCATCGTTAACACCCGCGATCAGTGCTGCCAACAATTGCATTTTTTTTTTAAACTTCTTTATTGTACAACACAATAACAACAAGTCAAAACATCAGATTTTCAATCAAATCATGCTTACAGTGTTATATGATGTTACATACACTTCGTTGTCTGAGGATCAAGATAACAATAAATCATAATAAACAACAGGTATATACCATTAACCAGTCGAGTTGCCTTATTCTGCGTTATCTGGGTGTTCTTTATATCCAGGTGAAGATATCACGTTTATGTTTGGGAGCGTCTTGATTCCGATCCTTTCAAATTGGCTAGGTACATTTGAAGTTACACATGTTTACAGTGTCTTTGCCTTGGTCTCTCCCCCCCCCCCCCCCCACACCTTGCGGTTGGACTCTAAATCTTGGTTACATTTTACAAATCTCTCATGGCCAGTCTGAGTCTAGGCGGCGAGTAGTTGGTTCTAGGCGTGTCACACCAGTCCCCCCAGATATGGTTAAACTTGTCTGGTTTTTGCCTGTGTTTGTAAATTACTTTCTCGTACGGAAGGATTTGGTTCACCTGTAATTTCCACATACTCAGGGTAGGGGTATTGGTGGAGTACCACCTCAGAGCTATGCATTTCCGGGCCAGAAACAATGTTTCTTGTAAGAATATTATTTGGTAATGAGTCCAATCTACATCAGGAATTAGGCCCAATAAGCATATCTCAGGGGAATGTGATAGTGGTACTGGTAAAATGGTTGTTAGGAAATCTGTTACTTCCTTCCAAAATTTTTGGATTGGAGCACAGCTCCAGCTCATGTGCCAGAAGTCTGCATTGAGGTCTCCACACCTGGGGCACGCCGTGGCAGTAACTGGAGATTTAAGAGTCTTTTCCCGAATTAGGTGGGTGTAGAGTGCTGAAACCAACCCTCTGGGTCCCTGTGTCCTAAAGATTCCGATTAATGGATAGGAGGATATGGGTGGGCGGGGTGTCGGGAACTGAGCATCCAATGCGTGTCTGAGCTGCAGATACTTGTAGAAGAAGCTTCTGTCTAACTCGTGTTTAGTTTGTAATTCTTGGTAGGAACAAAGGATATTTGTTGTGTAAATATCTCCTAATGTTGCTATCCCTTTCTGTTCCCAGTGTATCTGACCCTCCAGTACGTGCAGTTGGGAGAGTGTAGGGTTATGCCATAGTGGAGTCTCAGCTATTATGCCTGAAAAGCCTGCTATTTGCTTGGCTGCCTCCCAGACCTGTCTCGCTATCCTATGCAGGGGTAGTAAAGACATGTTTAAGTCCCGGGGTGGTTCAAGGACCGGCCATAGGGATTTGAGACTCAAGTGGTGTTGCAGGTGGTGTTCTGAGTTAGGCAGGGTCTGTCCTCCCACCCAGCTGTTTAAGTATCTGAGCTGTCCCGCTAAGTAGTAATTGTAGAAGTCGGGGAGCGCCATCCCAGCTTCATCTTTTGGTCGCTGTAGCGTTTGGAGGCTAAGTTTGGCTCTAGAGGTGGCCCAGATAAAAACCCCTGTTAGAGAGTGCAATTCTTTAAAGAATTTTTTGGGTAGTGGAACTGCCGCATGCTGTATAATATAGAGGCACTTTGGGAGAATTATAAGTTTGACCAAATTAATTCTTCCCGCTACTGAGAGTGGAAGTGTTTTCCAAACCTTGTATTTCTCCTTTACATAGGAGAGTAGTGGACCTGTGATGTGATTACGCGTGCCCTGATATGTTTTGGTAATCGTTATACCTAAGTACTTAAATTCTGTCACTACTGCCAGTCCCTCCACCATTGCTGGGCCTTCCCAGTTCTGAGTGCCTAGTGGCATGAATACCGATTTTGTCCAATTCACCTGTAATCCTGAATAAGTGCCAAAATCATTGATGAGTGTAATGGCGTGTGGTAGGGATGTGGTGAAGTTGGATATGAATAGGATCATATCGTCGGCGTACAGTCCCACTCTATCCTCCCTTTGTCCCAATACGATTCCTGTGTATATGGGGTCCTGACGGAGTTGTGCCGCCAACACCTCAATGGTAAGGGCAAATAAAAGTGGGGACAGTGGACATCCCTGGCGAACAATTGCATTTTAATATGCTTCTGTCAAAGTTATTATGTCATCGGGAGTGACGGCCCTCCCCAAAATGGCATCGTGCAGTGCCACTCTTAGTGCAGCTGCTCATCAGCAGTAATTAAAATGCCAGCAGCATTTGAAGTTTGAGAATCGTTTGTCCCCGATGACTTAATTCTGGGCCACGAACATCCCCAAAATGGTGGCGCCCATTGACCAGCATGTCAGTGCTGGCACACTGCCACCGTAATAACGCCCAGGCCCTCTTTTCAATTCCCACCTTCAAAGATCTATAACTTCTTTATGTTCAAAGTAAAGCGCTATGTGATGGCTTGTTTTCTGCAAAACAAATTGCCCATCATAGTGACAGTATTTAATAGTCCATTCCATGTACTGGGAAAAAAAAATTTCAAATGAACTGAAATTGGTGAAAAAACGCATTTGTGTCATTTTCTTATGGGCTTGGATTTAACTGACTTCACTCTGTGCCCCAAATGAAATGTCTCCAATATTCTTTGGGTCGATACAATCATGGGGATACTAAATTTATATAAGTTTTATAATGTTTTCATACATTTACACATATGAAAACCTCCGGTGCAAAACAAAAATTCTTCATTTTGTCATCTTCTGGCGATAATTACTATTTCATATTTCGGGGTATCGAGCTTTGGGTAGTGTCAATTTTTTGTAAGATGAGATGACGTTTTCAATGCTACCATATTAAGGGCTGTAAGACGTTTTGATCACTTTTTATTACATCTTTTTGTTGCAAAATGGTGAAAAAGTGGCATTTTCAACTTTGGCCGCTATTGCAGCAATATGCAGCAAACAGCAACCGTGTATGGAGAGGGCTCCACCTGTGAGCCCTCTCCATACACCCGTAGCCAACATGTGAAGTACTAATATGTCACGCAATGGTAAGGGGTTAAATGAGTGATAACTTCTGAAACACCAAAAGTGTTAAAGCCCCTGCTAGCGTTAAACTAGTGAAAGAATGGAGATTTCATGTTGAAGGACAGAATAATTGGGAGTTGTAGTGCTACAAGTATAAATGATTGGATTCTCAGACTTAAAGTCATAAACTGCATAATAGACAAACAAAAGAAAAGGAAAATCCTATTCTTAAAATGGAAATATCCTGCAGACATCCAATAGCCTTATAGTGACATATATTACAGGAGTTTACTAGAATATCCTTTATCTCAATCCCATTGGAAATCTATTAAGACAGAAAGTGTCTTTGGTAAGTTGAAATCCCAGCAGCGAACCGTAAAGTAAAACTTATCACCTAATAAAAAAAAGGAACATATTAATATTTGTATGGCAGGTGCTTGTGCTCATATCAAAATGATTAACCAGGCTGCATGACCAGCGTGACCTAGGCAGGGATATTATAGCACATATATTTTCATCTGACTGCAGGGGACAAACATATGATCAGCTTTATATCACTTTACTGTGGTAACACTTTGAGTCGGCTGGAAATTAGGGTAAAATAGTGGGTCCTATATCATATAGATAGCCCCCAGGGCTGCCGAGCTCTGAGGTGTAATGTCCATTTAAACAAATTAAACATGGTTGCAAATTAAACCCCCCTTCTCCGCTGTCAAGGACTGCCCTTTTTCAGCTCCTGAAGTGACAGTAATTTAAAATTCCTTTGGCTGCCCTGACAAGATTCTCCACGAGAAGACAAATAGCTAATGGCTTGATATGCCACTTTAAAGATATTACACAACTAAAGAGGAACTTCAGCTAATCCATCACTTTTCTGCCTAAATGAAAGAACGGGGAGAAGGGGCGGGGGGGGTGCAGAGATGTGATAATAAACACAGAAGAACACATGAGCTCTGTGCTTGGATTTAAGATTTTTTTTTCTATTTTAACTTTCTGCTCAATTTAAAGCAAAACGGGCACAAAAAATATGCAAACCGTTCTTTCTTTCATGAAATTAGACCTTTAAATGTATACCCTAGAAGCTCAGACATGAGCTACCTCTCCACCTCCTTCTACTTCTTTGCCTCCTTCTACTCCATCTCACTCTACTCCACCTTACCCTACTTCTCCACCTCCTTCTACTCCACTTCACTCTACTCCTCCACCTCTTTCTTTTTCTCTGCCTCCTGCTACTCCACCTCACTCTACTCCACCTCTTTCTACTTCTCCGCCTCCTTCTACTCCACCTCACTCTACTCCACCTCTATGAGAGGCACTTTGGGATTATAAGTTTACCAAATTAATTCTTCCCGCACTGAGAGTGGAAGTGTTTTCCAAACCTTGTATTCTCCTTACATAGGAGAGTTAGTGGACCTGTGATGTGATTACGCGTGGCCCTGATATGTTTTGGTAATCGTTATCCAAGTACTTAATTCTGTCACTACTGCCAGTCCCTCCACCATTGCTGGCCTTCCCAGTCCTGAGTGCCTAGTGGCATGAATACCGATTTGTCCAATTCACCTGTAATCCTGAATAAGTGCCAAAATCATTGATGAGTGTAATGCGTGTGGTAGGGATGTGGTGAAGTTGGATATGAATAGGATCAATACGTCGGCGTACAGTCCCACTCTATCCTCCCTTTGTCCCAATACGATTCCGTGTATATGGGGTCCTGACGGAGTTTGCCGCCACACCTCATGGTAAGGGGCAAATAAAAGTGGGGACAGTGGACATCCCTGGCGAACAATTGCATTTTATATGCTTCTGTCAAAGTTATTATGTCATCGGGAGTGACGGCCCTCCCCAAATGGCATCGTGCAGTGCCACTCTTAGTGCAGCTGCTCATCAGCAGTAATTAAAATGCCAGCACATTTGAAGTTTGAGAATCGTTTGTCCCCGTGACTTATTCTGGCCACGAACATCCCCAAAATGGTGGCGCCATTGACCAGCATGTCAGTGCTGGCACATGCACCGAATAACGCCCAGGCCCTCTTTTCAATCCCACCTTCAAGATCTATAACTTCTTTATGTTCAAAGTAAAGCGCTTGTGATGGCTTGTTTCTGCAAAACAAATTGCCCATCATAGTGACAGTATTTAATAGTCCATTCCATGTACTGGGAAAAAAAAATTTCAAATGAACTGAAATTGGTGAAAAAACGCATTTGTTCATTTTCTTATGGGCTTGGATTTAACTGACTTCACTCTGTGCCCAAATGAAATGTCTCCAATTTCTTTGGGTCGATACAATCATGGGATACTATTTATATAAGTTTTATAATGTTTTCATACATTTACACATATGAAAACCTCCGGTGCAAAACAAAAATTCTTCATTTTGTCTCTTCTGGCGATAATTACTATTTCATATTTCGTATCGAGCTTTGGGTAGTGTCAATTTTTGTAAGATGAGATGACGTTTTCAATGCTACCATATTAAGGCTGTAAGACGTTTTATCACTTTTATTACATCTTTTTGTTGCAAAATTGGTGAAAAATGCATTTTCAACTTTGGCCGCTATTGCGCAGCAATATGCAGCAAACAGCAACCGTGTATGGAGAGGGCTCCACCTTTGAGCCCTCTCCATACACCCGTAGCCAACATGTGAAGTACTAATAGTCACGCAATGGTAAGGGGTTAAATGAGTGATAACTTCTGAAACACCAAAAGTGTTAAAGCCCCTGCTAGCGTTAAACTAGTGAAAGAATGGAGATTTCATGTTGAAGGACGAATAATTGGGAGTTGTAGTGCTACAAGTATAAATGATTGGATTCTCAGACTTAAAGTCATAAACTCATAATAGACAAACAAAAGAAAAGGAAAATCCTATTCTTAAAATGGAAATTCCTGCAGACATCCAATAGCCTTATAGTAGACATATATTACAGGAGTTTACTAGAATATCCTTTATCTCAATCCCATTGGAAATCTATTAGACAGAAAGTGTCTTTGGTAAGTTGAAATCCCAGCAGCAACCGTAAGTAAAAACTTATCACCTAATAAAAAAAAGGAACATATTAATATTTTGATGGCAGGTGCTTGTGCTCATTCAAAATGATTACCAGGCTGCATGACCAGCGTGACCTAGGCAGGGATATTATAGCACATATATTTTCATCTGACTGCAGGGACAAACATATGATCAGCTTTATATCACTTTACTTGTGGTAACACTTTGAGTCGGCTGGAAATTAGGGTAAATAGTGGGTCCTATATCTATAGAAGCCCCCAGGCTGCCGAGCTCTGAGGTGTAATGTCCATTTAAACAAATTAAACATGGTTGCAAATTAAACCCCCCTTCTCCGCTGTCAAGGACTGCCCTTTTTCAGCTCCTGAAGTGACAGTAATTTAAAATTCCTTTGCTCCCTGACAAGATTCTCCACGAGAAGACAAATAGCTAATGGCTTGATATGCCACTTAAAAGATATTCACACAACTAAAGAGGAACTTCAGCTAATCCATCACTTTTCTGCCTAAATGAAAGAACGGGAGAAGGGGCGGGGGGTGCAGAGATGTGATAATAACACAGAAACACATGAGCTCTGTCTTGGATTTAAGATTTTTTTTTCTATTTAACTTTCTGCTCAATTTAAGCAAAACGGGCACAAAAAATATGCAAACCGTTCTTTCTTTCATGAAATTAGACCTTTAATGTATACCCTAGAAGCTCAGACATGAGCTACCTCTCCACCTCTTCACTTCTTTGCCTCCTTCTACTCCATCTCACTCTACTCCACTTACCCTACTTCTCCACTCCTTCTACCCACTTCACTCTACTCCTCCACCTCTTTTCTTTTTCTGCCTCCTGCTACTCCACCTCATCTACTCACCTTTCTACTTCTCCCCCTCTCTACCCACCTCTCTACTCCACCTGTTTCTACTTCTCCGCCTCCTTCTACTCCACCTCACTCTACTCCTCCGCCTCCTTCTACTCCACCTCACTCTACTCCACCTCTTTCTACTTCTCCGCCTCCTTCTACTCCACCTCACTCTACTCCACCTCTTTCTACTTCTCTGCCTCCTTCTACTCCCACCTCACTCTACTCCACCTCTTTCTACTTCTCCGCCTCCTTCTACTCCACCTCACTCTACTCCACCTCTTTCTACTTCTCAGCCTCCTTCTACTCCACCTCACTCTACTCCACCTCTTTCTACTTCTCCGCCTCCTTCTACTCCACCTCACTCTACTCCACCTCTTTCTACTTCTCCGCCTCCTTCTACTCCACCTCCCTCACTCATCCATCCACACCTCTTTCTACTTCTCAGCCTCCTTCTACTCCACCTCACTCTACTTCTTCAGCTCCTTCTACTTCTCTGCCTCCTTCTACTCCACTTTACTCTACTCCTCCACCACTTTCTACTTCTCTGCCTCCTCCTACTCCACTTCACTCTACTCATCCACCTCTTTCTACTTCTTTGCCTCCTTCTACTCCACCTCACTCTACTCCACCTCTTTCTACTTCTCTGCCTCCTTCTACTCCACCTCACTCTACTCCACCTCTTTCTACTTCTCTGCCTCCTTCTACTCTATTTCACTCTACTCTTCCACCTCTTTCTACTTCTCTGCATCCTTCTCTACTCCACCTCACACTACTTTTTCTCACCTCCTTCTACTTCTCTGCCTCCTTCTACTCTACCTCACTCTACTTTTCTACCTCCTTATACTCCATCTCACTCTACTCATCCACCTCCTTCTACTTTTCTACCTCCTTTTACTCCACCTAACTCTACTCCTCCACCTCTTTCTTTTTCTCTGCCTCCTCCTACTCCACCTCACTCTACTCCACCTCTTTCTACTTCTCTGCTCCCTTCTCACTCTATTTCACTCTACTCTTCCACCTCTTTCTACTTCTCTGCATCCTTCTCTACTCCACCTCACACTACTTCTTCACCTCCTTCTACTTCTCTGGCCTCCTTCTCCTCTACTCTACCTCACTCTACTTTTCTACCTCCTTATACTCCATCTCACTCTACTCATCCACCTCCTTCTACTTTTCTACCTCCTTCTACTCCACTTCACTCTACTCCTCCACCTCTTTCTTTTTCTCTGCCTCCTCCTACTTCCTACTCCACTCACTCTACTCCACCTCTTTCTACTTCTCCGCCTCCTTCTACTCCACCTCCTCCTCTACTCCACCTCTCCACTTTCTTTTTCTTCTCCTTCTCCGCCTCCTTCTACTCCACCACTTCACTCTACTCCCCTCTTTCACTTCTCACCTCCTTCTCTTACTCTCCACCCCACTCTAACTCCACTCTTTCTATCTTTCTCCGCCTCCTTCTACTCTTACTCACCTCACTCTACTCACCCTCTTTCTCGTCTCTTCTCCGCTTCCTCTCCAGCCTCACTCTACTACTCCACCTCTCTTTCTACTTCTCTAGCCTCCTTCTACTCCACCTCACTCTCTTCTTCGCTCCTTCTATTCTCTGCCTCCTTCTACTCCACTTTACTCTACTCCTCCACCACTTTCTACTTCTCTGCCTCCTCCTACTACACTTCACTCTACTCATCCACCTCTTTCTACTTCTTTGCCTCCTTCTACTCCACCTCACTCTACTCCACCTCTTTCTACTTCTCTGCCTCCTCTACTCCACCTCACTCTCACTCCACCTCTTTCTACTTCTCTGCCTCCTTCTACTTATCTATTTCACTCTACTCTTCCACCTCTTTCTACTTCTCTGCATCCTTCTCTACTCCACCTCACACTACTTCTTCACCTCCTTCTCTTCTACTTCTCTGCCTCCTTCTACTCTACCTCACTCTCACTTTTCTACCTCCTTATACTCACTCATCTCACTCTACTCCCACCTCCTTCTACTTTTCTACCTCCTTTTACTCCACCTAACTCTACTCCTCCACCTCTTTCTTTTTCTCTCTGCCTCCTCCTACTCCACCTCACTCTAACTCCACCTCTTTCTACTTTCTCTGCCTCCTTCTACTCTATTTCACTCTACTCTTCCACCTCTTTCTCTTCTTTCTGCATCCTTCTCTACTCCACCTCACACTACTTCTTCACCTCCT
Organism: Engystomops pustulosus; assembly: GCA_019512145.1. Taxonomy (NCBI): domain Eukaryota; kingdom Metazoa; phylum Chordata; class Amphibia; order Anura; family Leptodactylidae; genus Engystomops; species Engystomops pustulosus. The sequence continues at coordinate 199,950,312 of CM033644.1, forward strand.
TCTACTTCTCTTCCTCCTTCTATCTACCTCACTCTACTTTTCTACCTCCTTATACTCCATCTCACTCTACTTATCCACCTCCTTCTACTTTTACCTCCTTCTACTCCACTTCACTCACTCTACTCCTCTCCTCCTCTCCTCTTCTTTTCTCGCTCCCACTACTCACCACTCACTCACTACTCCACTCTTTCTACTTCTGCTCCTTCTACTCACTCCACCTCACTCTACTCCACCTCTTTCTACTTCTCCTGCCTCTTCTAACTCTATTCACACTCTACTCTTCACCTCTTTCTACTTCTCTGCATCCTTCTCTACTCCACCTCACTACTACTCTCTCACCTCCTACTTCTCTGCCTCCTTCTACTCTACCTCACTCTACTTTTCTACCTCCTTATACTCCATCTCACTCTACTCATCCACCTCCTTCTACTTTTCTACCGTCCCTTTTAAAGGAGGCAGAGAAGTAGAAAGAGGTGGAGTAGAGTGAGGTGGAGTAGAAGGAGGCGGAGAAGTAGAAAGAGGTGGAGTAGAGTGAGGTGGAGTAGAAGGAGGCGGAGGAGTAGAGTGAGGTGGAGTAGAAGGAGGCGGAGAAGTAGAAACAGGTGGAGTAGAGTGAGGTGGAGTAGAAGGAGGCGGAGAAGTAGAAAGCTCTCAGGGGTGTCTAAACACTTTAAAGAAGTTCATGCTGGCAACACCAGCAGCATGCAAGTTATTGCTATGGAACAAGTTTCTCGTCCCCCTAGAGGAGGCGATTGGAAGAAACTTCTCCTTTCAAAAGAAGCATATTGGATCTTAAATCTTGATACTCGTTATCCAAAGGGTCTCAATCACAGACATGACTATTATTTTTACTAGTACATCTAGGTATGTCACGTATTGTTTCACACAATTGCCATTCACGAAAAAATCTCTCCCCCCCACCTTTGTGGAGGCGTGGTTCATGCAGGAAATCCACTCATGCACACTTGTGCTAACACTATTTACCTAGGTGAGGACCACAAGCAAACAGGTATGACTAAGGACTGAGATCCCCCCAATAGAGTCCGAAACGCGTTACCCTGCTATCCCCCCCCCCCTTTTTTTCCGTGCACACTGTCTATGCTGTGTCCATGTTTTTCCATGCTATTCAGCAGTGTTTTAAAATATTTTTCTAATAAGCTTCCACATGTTTTTAAAGAGTCGCTTACCCTTGGACTTTTTTCATGAGTGCCGGTTTCCCATTTTCCTCTTCTTTTTTGATCCTATAACTACTATAATACTGCTCCCTATGTCAAGAATATAACTACTATAATACTGTCTCATATGTACAATAAAAATACTACTATATCCTGCCCCTATGTACAGGAATATAACTACTATAATACTACCCCTATGTACAAAAATATAACTACTAATACTGCCTTCTATACAAAAAAAATATAACTACTATAATACTGCCCCCTACATACAAGAATATAACTACTATAATACTGCCCCCTATGTACAGGAATATAACTACTATAATACTGCCCCTATGTACAGGAATATAACTACTATAATACTACCCCTATATACAAAAATATAACTACTATAATACTGCCCCCTACATACAAGAATATACCTACTATAATACTGCCCCTATGTACAAGAATATAACTACTATAATACTCGCCTATGGACAAGAATATAACTACTATAACACTGCCTCATATGTACAAGAATATAACTACTATCATATGCCCCCTATGTACAAGAATAGAACTACTATAATACTGCCTCATAGTCCAAGAATATAACTACTATAAACTGCTCCCTATGTACAGAATATAACTACTATAATACTGACTCATATGTACAAGAATATGACTACTATAATACTGCCCCTATGTACAAGAATATAACTACTATCATATGCCCCTATGTACATAATATAACTACTATATAATACTCCCCCTATGTACAGGAATATAACTACTATAATACTGCTCCCTATGTACAAGAATATAACTACTATCATAATGCCCCCTATGTACAATAATATAACTACTATATAATACTGCCCCCTATGTACAGGAATATAACTACTATAATACTGCCCCTATGTACAAGAAATAACTACTATAATCCTGCCCCCTATGTACAAGACTATAACTACTATAATAACTGCCTCATATTACAAGAATATAACTACATAATACTGACCCACTATATACAGAATATAACTACTATAATACTGCCCCCTATGTACAAGACTATAACTACTTTATACTGCCCCCTATGTACAGGAATATAACTACTATAATACTGCCCCCTATGTACAGGAATATAACTACTATAATACTGCCCCCTATGTACAAGACTATAACTACTTATACTGCCCCCTATGTACAGGAATATAACTACTATAATCTGCCCCCTATGTACAGGAATATAACTACTATAATACTGCCCCCTATGTACAGGAATATAACTACTATAATACTGCTCCCTATGTACAAGAATATAACTACTATAATACTGTCTCATATGTACAATAATATAACTACTATAATCCTGCCCCTATGTACAGGAATATAACTACTATAATACTACCCCTATGTACAAAAATATACTACTAATACTGCCTTCTATACAAAAAAAATATAACTACTATAATACTGCCCCCTCCATACAAGAATAAACTACTATAATACTGCCCCCTATATACAGGAATATACTATAATACTGTCCCTATGTACAGGAATATACTACTATATACTAATACTACCCCTATATACAAAATATAACTACTATAATACTATCTGCCCCCTACATACAAGAATATACCTACTATAATACTGCCCCCTATGTACAAAATAAACTACTAATACTGCCCCCTATGGACAAGAATATAACTACTATACACTGCCTCATATGTACAAGAATATAACTACTATCATAATGCCCCTATGTACAAGAATAGAACTCTTAATACTGCCCTCATATGTCCAAGAATATAACTACTATAATACTGCTCCCTATGTACAAGAATATAACTACTATAATACTGACTCATATGTACAAGAATATGACTACTATAATACTGCCCCTATGTACAAGAATATAACTACTATCATAATGCCCCCTATGTCAATAATATAACCTACTATATATACTGCCCCTATGTACAGGAATATAACTACATAATACTGTCCCTATGTACAAGAATATAACTACTATCATAATGCCCCCTATGTACAATAATATAACTACTATATAATACTGCCCCCTATGTACAGGAATATAACTACTATAATACTGCCCCTATGTACAAGAATATAACTACTATAATCCTGCCCCCTATGTACAAGACTATAACTACTATATACTGCCTCATATGTACAAGAATATACTACTATAATACTGACCCACTATATACAAGATATAATAGAATCCTCCTCCTTTGTACAAGAATATAATAACTACTATATCCTGCTCCCTATGCGCAGGATAATAGCTACTATAATACTGCTCCTATATACAAGGATACAACTACTATAACACTGCCCAGGTCAGATCCCTCTCCTGACACAGAATCCCCCACAGGTCTGTCTTCCTCCCTCAAACAGATTCCCCCACATGTCTAGTCCTTCCTCCTCAAACAGAATCCCCCCCCAGGTCTAGTCCTTCATCCTCAAACAGAATTCACCCCAGGTCAGTCCTTCATCCTTACACAATCCCCCACCAAGTCTAGTCCTCCATCCTTATACAGAATGCTGCCACACTAGGTCTGCCTCCCCTCCTCACACAGAATCCCCCCCCCCCCTCTGCCCCTCCTCTCACTCAGGTTACCCGAAAGATCGGGCCCGCGCCTCACACAGAATCCCTGTGACCCAGGCCCCGGGTCATGTGACAGGTCCATTATATATGGACGTTTATTAATGGGGGCACTCTGCTATGGCGTTATTATTGAGGGCACTCTGCTGGACATTATAATAATGGGGGCACTCTGCTGGGCATCATATTATGGGAGCATTCTCCTGGGCATAATACTAATGGGGGCTCTCTGCTGGGCATAATAATTATGGGGGCTCTCTGCTGTGCATAATAATTATGGAGCACCTCTGCTTGGCACCATATTTATGGGGGCACTCTGCTGGCACCATATTTATGGGGGCACTCTGCTTGACATTTTATGTATGGGGCACTCTGTTGGACATTTATTTAATTGGAGGAGCTGCTATGGACATTTCATGAGAGGAGACTACTGGACATTTAATAGAGAGTTGAGGCTGCATTTCCGACCGTCAGCATATACTCGAGTCAATATGTTTTCCCAATTTTTTGTGTAAAATTAGAAGCCTCGGCTTGAGTCAGCTTCTACTCGAGTATATGGTATATCACTTTGGTGAGTTTGATAAATGTCCTCAGCAATAAATGTAAAAAAATGGAATAGGAAACAGACAGCAGAAAGCTGACCTGAGCATTTGCAGTTCTACTACCATTCAAGTATATGAGAGCTGATGGGCAGTACCAGGTTTGGCCACTATCCTGAGAATGGAGCTATTGGGCTCCAGTTCCATTCACGGTGTCTGGACTGCAGAACAGCTGGATATGTGGGGGTGCCAAAACCCCCATCAATGTGATACTGGTGACCTATTTTAAATATCAGCAATTAATTTTTAGCTCTTAAATCTCCTTTAAATGAAAAGAAAAATAACACAAAACCGTGCATTTAACAATTTCTAAAGTTTCATTGAATAGCGGTTTATAGAATTACAGCTACAGAGTGGGGCCAAGTGAATGTCATCTGTCAAATTTGTATGAAAGGAAAGACTGCCAGAGACAGATTGAAGTCACATAAATAACATAAGGGACGGAAAAACAAAAAAGAGATGTAGAAAAAATAAAACAGAGCGCTGGGAGTATCACAGCTACTTCCTTTTTATTATGAATATTGTGGGATTTTATTTCCTATTATTATCTAGATAACTGGTACCTTACATCCTTTATAAAACTTTATAAATATATAAAGGCTATAATGCTCAAAGATCCTCATACATCACTCCTGACACAGATGACGTCACAGCTTATCTCCTCCTCCCTTACAATGCCTCTATATGATAACACTGACCCATCATTACATCACTACTGACAGTAGTTGATGTCACAACTTATCACCTCCCCCTCCCTGTCAATGACCTCTAATAGATAACACTGACCCATCATTACATCACTACTGACAATAGATGATGTCACACGCTTATCTCCTCCTCCCTGTACAATTTCCTCTATATAGATAACACTGACCCATCATTACATCACTACTGACAATAGATGATGTCACAGCTTATCTCCTCCCCCTCCCTGTACAATGACCTTATATAATAACACTGACCCACATCATTACATCACTACTGACTAGATGATGTCACAGCTTATCTCCTCCTCCTCCCTGACAATGACCTCTATATAGATAACACAGACCCATCATTAACATCACTATCACAATGATTATCACATCTTATCTCCTCCCCTCCCTGTATAATGTCCTCTATATAGATAACACTGACCCCATCATTACATCACTACTGACGATAGATGATGTCACCAGCTTATCTCCTCCTCCTCCCTGTACATGACCACTATATAGATAACACTGACCCATCATTACATCACTACTACAATAGATGATGTCACAGCTTATCTCCTCCTCCTCCCTGTACAATCACCTCTATTTGGTAACACTGACCCTCATTGCATCACTACTGACAATAGATGATGTCACATGCCACACCCTCCTCGGTTTTGCCACAAAATTTATATAAAATCCTATAGGGGCTCATCTTAAAAGTTAAAAATCAGGAGTCAGTTTTTTTTTCATATGTGTAAAGACTCACAATCTTATGAGTTAAAGCAAAACAACATGTCCAAATAACAAAAGAAGTACGAGGGGTTAAAACTAAGTCTGTGAAAATTTTTAATCTTTAAAATTCTACCAAAGCAGCTCGATACATATAATGGTTCATCAGAGCATTCATTGCTAAAACCCTTTCTCTCAGTTGCCTGTTACTTTGACAAAAAAAATGTCAGATACAGATAGAACTTGGCAGCTCTACAGTAATACCGGTTCAGAGTTTCTCAGAAAGTTTTGCTTTCTGAACTTTTCAGTTTCTCAGCTATCAGATCTTACTCAGGCTTGATCGACTATTGGCAAACTTGGCAGAACATAAGAAAAATAATCTTGTTCAATCTGCCTTTTTTATACCTGCGATTTATTCACACAAAAGTCACCTTCCAAGGATTATTAAAAGGCACCTACCTGGCCCAAATATACTTAAGGGGTATTCCCAGAAATCAAGATTCTTGAATATACTCAGGATAACAAATAACCACATTATCTAATTCACTGCTATTAAAAAAAGCAGCATTTTACAGATATAATTCCAACCTGTCTCTATCAGTCCTGGTGTTTACATCTGTGGTTGCTTCGGATCTAACTGTAAATCTTGTGACTATGATTGATACTATTCTCATGAATAGCTTCTCTTGTCTGCACACTGCATGTGCTCTCTGACTCCTGCCCCTCAACTACCCTGTATTACAGACCATGATATCCATCACAGTGTAGGAGGCCTTCTGTGTGAAAGACTTCAATCTCAACTCTCCGCCTCCATGACTTTTTGTTACCATTTTACATCCCAATTCAAAAATTATTTTCTGGATGATGCCACCTCACTGGGCCTCGAAGAAAACATCTCAAGGGTGTTGAGCTGCCTAACAACAAACTGGCATTGGTTTATTAGGCCAATATCTAAGACCGGTTTCCTTTAAATATTTTTATTGTTTCTTTTACTATTACTTAAAAACTTTTTAGGGTACTTAAACCTGAGGGGGGTCTGAACACTTATTCAATTAATGTAATTGTTAAGGAGATCGCACTGGTTTCGGACGCCATCTTGACTACTGTCCGCCATCTTAGATACAGCGGCCATGTTCCCTGACCATTGTCAAGTTAATGTCATGATTCAAACTTCATTTATGTAACCTGTTTGCTTGCCTGTCAGCTAATACCTCTTTGAAATTTAATGAGAAGCCAGACTGTCCTTGATTATTTATGATTCTGGAGTCCACTTATCTTATTCTTCCAGCAAATAAGATAAACAATATCTGTGTACAAGGTCTCTGAGAACTGAGCACAATTAATTCACTTTTTTTCCAGATGGTGCGATGTCCAATAGAATCTAAGTGCCTTTCATACAACACCCCAAATGCTGATTTCTCTGTATTAAAATACAGCTGGGTTTTTTGAAATAAACAGTGTGATTTGAGTGCATTGGAAGACCGGACGTGTCTTTCTTTTACTCTTGTCATCTCACTGCTGCACCTATCTATCCTCCTCAAAGGGTTAATTAGACTCACCTTACAAAATCAAGAGGGCTGTTGGGTCCCTGCATAAAAATCCCTATCAGTATACTGCTTATATGTGGGCTGGTTGTCAAGGGGTTATATTTCATTGTTGTGGCATGTTCTTTATAAATTGTAAACTTTTTGCAGTATTTTGAAAAACTAAAAACAGAATTTAAACCTTCCAGACCCCAACCTACTTAATCATATGACTCCTGTTCTCCTCTGTTTGTACTTTAAGTGATCATTCCCACACACATGGCGCACCATAGACTGGACCAAATAGGAAAAAACACAGAGTAAGCTGTTCTGTGTTCAATAGGAGAACACAGATACATTTTTTAAATGTATTTGGACTCCGCTCGCAATTCGGCTATTACCGTTGTTGGTATGAGTAGCTGCATCTAATCATATCATCACGTACGTATGGTGTGAAAAAACTGCAAATCTGATTAAAGTTTAATCTCAGACAAGGTCTTGAGCCGAAAACTTTCTGAGCTTATTTGTTGCAGTTGCCTGTCTAATGTACCCATCAAAACAACTCATAGACGTTATTGATTGTTACGACTCGACTCGAAAAAAGACTCTTTTAGCCGTTTAAAATCAATTAGAGAGCAAAATCTTCAGCTCTGAAACTCTTAAGTGAAGATCACCTCAATCATATCATCGTTTTAAAGGGGAGCTCTTCGTTTTTGGAGAATGGTTGTGAAAAAAATGTTTACTTACCACTTCAACAACAGTAACCCCTTCAAATAAGTTGAGCTACACTCACTTGTCTGTGGTGGTTGGAATGTAACTTTTTAAGGATTTTGGTATAGTGCTTCATACAGCGCTAGGATACAGGACAGGTGGGTGTGCCCGCCAGGTGGAAGTTGTCGGCGCCGTTGTGCCTGCCTTTGTAAAGAAACAGGGTTGGGATCTGACTGACCCAACGCAGGGAAATGGGCGCCCTGAAAGGCAATTACACTTTTTTTTACAGCTCACCTCAGTTTTTTTTTATAAGCTGGACAACACCCTTATACGTTTTTGTCGAACAGAGGTCTCGCTGCTTCCTTTCTCCTGTCTGCACAGATGGAGTGGTGGTCAATTAACTTCATGTTCTCCATTCATGTCAATGGGTAAAATTTATCAGGTTTTGTATGCCTATTTCCCCCCTTGCACCAGGTTACTGGGTGTGAGAAGAGTGAAGGAGATGTGCTGGGTGTTCCTGACAATCAGGTGCGGGCTACGATCCAATTTTATGCCAGGCCAAACTTGGCATAGAACTGCCCCATCAGCGTATGATAATCTGCCCCAATGAGAGCAATGAAAATATCCAATGCTGATTGATGATCAACGGTCAGTTCCGACCAAATCTTCACATCAGGACAACTCCATTGTTGAGATGGGATCTGCCCTGATGATGATATTACTTCCATTTAAATGTGACAATCATTTTGAGAATTTAAAATGTCCAGTCTTTTGTCTTATTAACATAAGTATACTTACCCGTAAGCATTTCGCTTTTTGTTGACTGGTCCCTATCCTTGTTCAGGGGATAACTAGAAGAGTCAAGGCCCCATGAAAGACTTCTGAACGACCTCAGAAATATATTATTCATATTCTCAGATATTTAACAATAAATACACATTTATGCACTGATATATACATTTATACACTTACACAGATCTGTCCCATATCTGCTGACCACATGGGGGAAGTACACTGCAGGATTAGAGATCCTAGTCCTTCATCTGTTCCCCCCTCCCTCTCCTTTTACATTTCTTATCAGAGATCCGCTCATGCTGTCGAAGACGTGCACTGTATTATTGTTGTACAATGTGATATAATATGTATATAATGGTGCACATCCACCATTCTTTAGTGAGGTCAAATGCGGTGCCCCCTGACACTTTGGGCACCAAAGCAAATGCTATGGCTGCTACCACTGTAGTGACGCCCCGGTGGGCCCGTGGTCAACAACAGACGTTCATCAGCCTTGTATAAACTTGTATTGCCACAATACATTAAAGTTAGTTTTTTTTAACCATTATCTTAAAATACTTCTGTATAGGAGGTATTTTTTGGCACACATTTAGGGCTGTCTTATACCTTGACTGACACCCGTTAATCCAGAACACACTATCTGATTCCAACTCAACATTCTTGAAAACAACCATGATTAAATTTGTAATAAGCTTTTGGCAAAGTCTGTAAAGTTCATCAAGGTTCTCCTGTCATCAACATGAGTGCCGGTTTCCCGATTTTCCTCTTCTTTTTTTGATTCCTATAACTACTATAATACTGCTCCCTATGTACAAGAATATAACTACTATAATACTGTCTCATATGTACAATAATATAACTACTATAATCCTGCCCCTATGTACAGGAATATAACTACTATAATACTACCCCTATGTACAAAAATATAACTACTAATACTGCCTTCTATACAAAAAAAATATAACTACTATAATACTGCCCCCTACATACAAGAATATAACTACTATAATACTGCCCCCTATATACAGGAATATAACTACTATAATACTGTCCCTATGTACAGGAATATAACTACTATAATACTACCCCTATATACAAAAATATAACTACTATAATACTGCCCCCTACATACAAGAATATACCTACTATAATACTGCCCCCTATGTACAAGAATATAACTACTATAATACTGCCCCCTATGGACAAGAATATAACTACTATAACACTGCCTCATATGTACAAGAATATAACTACTATCATAATGCCCCCTATGTACAAGAATAGAACTACTATAATACTGCCTCATATGTCCAAGAATATAACTACTATAACACTGCTCCCTATGTACAAGAATATAACTACTATAATACTGACTCATATGTACAAGAATATGACTACTATAATACTGCCCCTATGTACAAGAATATAACTACTATCATAATGCCCCCTATGTACAATAATATAACTACTATATAATACTGCCCCCTATGTACAGGAATATAACTACTATAATACTGCTCCCTATGTACAAGAATATAACTACTATCATAATGCCCCCTATGTACAATAATATAACTACTATATAATACTGCCCCCTATGTACAGGAATATAACTACTATAATACTGCCCCTATGTACAAGAATATAACTACTATAATCCTGCCCCCTATGTACAAGACTATACCTATATAAACTGCCTCATATGTACAAGAATATAACTACTATAATACTGACCACTTATACAAGAATATAATAGAATCCTGCCTCCTTTGTACAAGAATATAATAAAATACTATAATCCTGCTCCCTATCGCAGGAAGGAATAATAGCTACTATAATACTGCTCCTATATACAAGGATACAACTACTTAACACTGCCCAGGTCAGATCCCTCTCCTGACACAGAATCCCCCCACAGGTCTGTCTTCCTCCTCAAACAGAATTCCCCACATGTCTAGTCCTTCCTCCTCAAACAGAATCCCCCCCCAGGTCTAGTCCTTCATCCTCAACACAGAATTTCACCCAGGTCTAGGCCTTCATCCTTACACAGAATCCCCCACCAAGTCTAGTCCTCCATCCTTATACAGAATGCTGCCCACCTAGGTCTGCCTCCCCTCCTCACACAGAATCCCCCCCCCCCCGTCTGCCCCTCCTCTCACTCAGGTTACCCGAAAGATCGGGCCGCGCCTCAACAGAATCCCTGACTGACCCAGGCCCCGGGTCATGTGACAGGTCCATTATATATGGACGTTATATTAATGGGGGCACTCTGCTATGGGCGTTATTATATGAGGGCACTCTGCTGGACATTATAATAATGGGGCCATCTGCTGGGCATCATATTATGGAGCATTCTCCTGGGCATAATACAATGGGGGCTCTCTGCTGGGCATAATAATATGGGGGCTCTCTTGCTGTGCATAATAATTATGGAGGCACTCTGCTTGGCACCATATTTATGGGGGCATCTGCTGGCACCATATTTATGGGGGCACTCTGCTTGACATTTTATGTATTGGGGCACTCTGTTGGACATTTTATTAATTGGAGGAGCTTGATGGACATTTCATGAGAGGAGACTCTGGACATTTTAATAGAGAGTTGAGGCTGCATTTCCGACCGTCAGATATAACTCGAGTCAATATGTTTCCCAATTTTGTGGTAAAATTAGAAGCCTCGGCTTGAGTCAGCTTCTACTCGAGTAATATGGTATATCACTTTGGTGAGTTTGATAAATGTCCTCAGCAATAAGTAGAAAAAATGGAATAGGAAACAGACAGCAGAAAGCTGACCTGAGCATTTGCAGTTCTACTACCATTCAAGTATATGAGAGCTGATGGGCAAGTACCAGGTTTGGCCACTATCCTGAGAATGGAGTATTGGGCTCCAGTTCCATTCATGTGTCTGGACTGCAAGACACGCTGATATGTGGGGGTGCAAAACCCCCATCAATGTGATACTGGTGACCTATTTTAAATATCAGCAATTAATATTTTAGCTCTTAAATCTCCTTTAAATGAAAAGAAAAATAACACAAAACCGTGCATTTAACAATTTCTAAAGTTTCATTGAATAGCGGTTATAGAAATTACAGCTACAGAGTGGGGCCAAGTGAATGTCATTGTCAAATTTTGTATGAAAGGAAAGACTGCCAGAGACAGATTGAAGTCACATAAATAACATAAGGGACGGAAAAACAAAAAAGAGATGTAGAAAAATAAACAGAGCGCTGGGAGTATCACAGCTAACTTCCTTTTTAATTATGATATATTGTGGGATTTTATTTCCTATTATTATCTAGATAATGGTACCTACATCCTTTATAAAACTTTATAAATATATAAAGGCTATAGATGCTCAAAGATCCATCATACACTCACTCCTGCAACAGATGACGTCACAGCTTATCTCCTCCTCCCTGTACAATGGCCTCTATATAGATAAACACTGACCCATCATTACATCACTACTGACAGTAGATGATGTCACAACTTATACCTCCCCCTCCCTGTACAATGACCTCTATATAGATAACACTGACCCTCATTACATCACTACTGACAATAGATGATGTCAACGCTTATCTCCTCCTCCCTGTACAATGTCCTCTATATAGATAACACTGACCATCATTACATCACTACTGACAATAGATGATGTCACAGCTTATCTCCTCCCCCTCCCTGTACAATGACCTTTATATAAATAACACTGACCCATCATTACATCACTACTGACAATAGATGATGTCACAGCTTATCTCCTCCTCCTCCCTGTACAATGACCTCTATATAGATAACACAGACCCATCATTACATCACTACTGACAATAGATTATGTCACATCTTATCTCCTCCCCTCCCTGTATAATGTCCTCTATATAGATAACACTGACCCATCATTACATCCCTACTGACGATAGATGATGTCACCGCTTATCTCCTCCTCTCCCTGTACAATGACCACTATATAGATAACACTGACCCATCATTACATCACTACTGACAATAGATGATGTCACAGCTTATCTCCTCCTCCTCCTGTACAATCACCTCTATTTGGTAACACTGACCCATCATTGCATCACTACTGACAATAGATGATGTCACAGTGCCACACCCTCCTCGGTTTGCCACAAAATTTATATAAAAATCCTATAGGGGCTCATCTTAAAAAGTTAAAAAATCAGGAGTCAGTTTGGGTTTTATATGTGTAAAGACTCACAATCTTATGAAGCTTAAAGCAAAAACACATGTCCAAATAACAAAAGAAGTACGAGGGGTTAAAACTAAGTCTGTGAAAATTTTTAATCTTTAAAATTCTACCAAAGCAGCTCGATACATATAATGGTTCATCAGAGCATTCCTTGCTAAAACCCTTTCTCTCAGTTGCCTGTTACTTTGACAAAAAAAATGTCAGATACAGATAGAACTTGGCAGCTCTACAGTAATACGCGTTCAGAGTTTCTCAGAAAGTTTTGTTCTGAACTTTTCAGTTTCTCAGCTATCAGATCTACTTCAGGGCTTGATCCGACTATTGGCAAACTTGGCAGAACATAAGAAAAATAATCTTGTTCAATCTGCCCTTTTTAATACCTGCAGATTTATTCACACAAGAAGTAGTCACCTTAAGGATATTTAAAATGCAATACCTGGCCCAAATATATCTTAAAGGGGTATTCCCAGAAATACAAGATTTTGAATATACTCAGGATAACAACAAATAACACATTATCTATCACTGCTATTAAAAAAAGCAGCATTTTACAGATATAATTCCAACCTGTCTCTATCAGTACCTGGTGTTTACATCTGTGGTGTTCGGATCTAACTGTAAATTTGTGGACTATGATTGATGAACTCTCAGAATAGCTTTTTGTCTGCACACTGCGTGCTCTCTGACTCCTGCCCCTCTACCCTGTATTACAAGACCATGATATCCATCACAGTGTAGGAGGCCTTCTGAGGTGGAAAGACTTCAGATCTAACTCTCCGCCTCCATGACTTTTTGTTACCATTTTACATCCCAATTCAAAAATTATTTTCTGGATGATGCCACTCACTGGGCCTCGAAAGAAACATCTCAAGGGTGTTGAGTGCCTAACAAACAAACTGGCATTGGTTTATTAGGCCAATATCTAATGACCGGTTTCCTTTAAATATTTTTTATTGTTTCTTTTACTATTACTTAAAAACTTTAGAGGTTACTTAAACCTGAGGGGGTCTGAACACTTATTCAATATAATGTAATGTTAAGGAGATCGCATGGTTTCGGACGCCATCTTGACTACTGTCCGCCATCTTAGATACAGCGGCCATGTTCCTGACATTGTCAAGTTAATGTCATGATTAAACTTCTTAGTATAACCGTTTGCTTGCCTGTTCAGACTAATACCCTTTGAAATTTAATGAGAAGCCAGACTGTCCTTGATATATTATGATTCTGGAGTCCACTTATCTTATTCTTCTCAGCAAATAAGTATAAACAATATCTGTGACAAGGTCTCTGAGAACTGAGCACATTAATTCACTTTTTTTCCAGAATGTGCTGATGTCCAATAGAATCTAAGTGCCTTTCATACAACACCCAAATGCTGATTTCTCTGTATTAAAATACAGCTGGGTTTTTTGAAATAAACAGTGTGATTTGAGTGCATTGGAAGACCGGACGTGTCTTTCTTTTACTCTTGTCATCTCACTGCTGGCAACTCTCATCCTCCCTCAAAGGGTTAATTTGGACTCACTTACAAAAGTCAAGAGGGCTGTTGGGTCCCTGCATAAAAATCCCTATCAGTAATACTGCTTATATGTGGGTGGTTGTCAAGGGGTTAATATTTCATTGTTGGTGGCATTGTCTTTTATAAATTGTAAACTTTTTGCAGTATTTTGAAAAACTAAAAACAGACAATTAAACCTTCCAGACCCCAACCTACTTAATCATATGACTCCTGTTCTCCTCTGTTGTGAACTTTAAAGTGATCATTCACACACACTGGCGCACCATAGACTGGACCAAATAGGAAAAAACAGCGTGGAAGCTGTCTGTGTTCAGATGGAGAACACAGATACATTTTTTAAATGTATTTGGACTCCGCTCGCCATTCGGCTATTACCGGTGTTGGTATAAGAGTAAGGCATCTAATATATCATCACGTACGTATGGTTAGAGAAAAACTGCAAATGATTAAAGTTTAATCTCAGGACCAGGTCTTGAGCAACCGAAGAACTTTTGAGCTTATTTGTTGCAGTTGCCTGTCTAATGTACCCATCAAACACACTCATCAGACGTGTTATTGATGTACGACTCGCAAAAAAAGACTCTTTTAGCCGTTTAAAATCAATTAGAGAGCAAAATCTTCAGCTCTGAAATCTTAAGTGAAGACACCTCATAATTCATCGTTTTAAAGGGGAGCTCTTCGTTTTTGGAGAAGTTGTTGAAAAAAAATGTTTACTTACCACTTCAAACAAGTAACCCCTTCAAATAGTTGAGCTACACTCACTTGTTGTGGTGGTTGGAATGTAACTTTTTAAGGATTTTGGTATAGTGTTCATACAGCGCTAGGATACAGGACAGGTGGGTGTGCCCGCCAGGTGGAAGTTGTCGGCGCCGATTGTGCCTGCCTCTGTAAAGAAACAGGGTTGGGGATCTGACTGACCTCAACGCAGGGGAAATGGGCGCCTGAGAAGGCAATTACACTTTTTTTTTACAGCTCACCTCTAGTTTTTTTTATTAAAGTGGACAACCCCTTATACGTTTTTGTCGAACAGAGGCTCCGCTTCCTTTCTACTGTCTGCACAGATGGAGTGGTGGTCAGATTAACTTCATGTTCTCCATTCATGTCAATGGGTAAAATTTATCAGGTTTTGTATGCCTATTTCCCCCTTGCACCAAGGTTACGGGTGTGGAGAAGAGTAGAAGGAGAGTGCTGGGTGTTCCTGACAATTCAGGTGCGGGCTACGATCCAATTTTATGCCAGGCCAAACTTGGCATAGAACTGCCCCATCAGCGTATGATAAATCTGCCCCAATGAGAGCAATGAAAATATCCAATGGCTGATTGATGATCAACGGTCAGTTCCGACCAAATCTTCACATCAGGACAACTCCATGTTGAGATGGGATCTGCACCTGATGAGATTACTTCCATTTAATGTGACAATCATTTTGAGATTTAAAATGTCCTCATGTATTTTGTTTTTATTAACATAAGTGATAACTTACCCGTAAGCATTTCGCTTTTTGTTGACTGGTCCCTATCCCTGTTCAGGGGATAACTAGAAGAGTCAAGGCCCCATGAAAGACTTCTGAACGACCTCGAAAATATTATATTCATATTCTCAGATATTTATACACTTAAATACACATTTATGCACTGATATATACATTTATACACTTACACAGATCTGTCCCAGTATCTGCTGACCACATGGGGGAAGTACACTGCAGGAATTAGAGATCCCTAGTCCTTCAGCTGTTCCCTCCCTCTCCTTTTACATTTCTTATCAGAGATGCCGCTTCATGCTGTCGAGACGTGCACTGTATTATTGTGTCATAATGTGAAATATAATATGTATATAATGGTGCACATCCACCATTCTTTAGTGGTGGTCAAAGCGGGGCCCCCTGACACTTTGGCACCAAGCAAATGCTATGGCTTGGCTACCACTGTAGTGACGCCCTGTGGGCCCGTGGTCAACAACAGACGTTCATCAGCCTTGTATAAACTTGTATTGCCACAATACATTAATAGTTAGTTTTTTTTAACCATTATCTTTAAATACTTCTGATAGGAGTATTTTTTGGCACACATTTAGGGCTGTCTTATACCTGACTGACACCCTGTTAATCCAGAACACACTAATCTGATTCCAACTCAACATTCTGAAAACAACCATGATTAAATTTGTAATAAGCTTTTGGCAAAGTCTGTAAAGTCATCAAGGTTCTCCTGTCATCAAGCCTTCCTTTATGTCTGGAAATGTTATAATAATTGATGACCCTGCCAGATTAAATGAGCTATAAATACTTCTGCAAGCACTTTCCAACACTGATGTATGTAATTAATTGTCCGGGTCATCGGGGAATGGGACTTTCCTGTGACAATATCACCTATGCTGACATCAGACGCTCCCCCACAACAGAAAAAAAAAAAAATAACACAAAAACATCAAAATTGCCTTAGAAAAAGAAATACCCAACTAAAAAATCTTTGATATTTCATCGAGAAACAAAAAAACCCCCCGATAGTCGTTTCTTAGAAAAAAAAAACTGACTACAGAAAAAGAAAACACCCATCCCCCACCCAAAATATACCACAAAAAAAAAAAAAAAAATAAAATAAAAACTGCCAATCAACAGATAGAAACAGCCCATAAAAAAAAAAAAAAAACAACAAAAAACTAAACAAAAAAAAAAACACACCAAAAGAACATGTAAGGTAATTTCAACACTATACTTCTCATAAACAAAAGCGTAAAAAAACAAAAAAAAACACACACAAAAGAAAAACAAATAATGCAACAAACACAATAAAAAACCAAAAAACAACAAGAGGAAAAAGAACCAAACAAAAATAAAAAAACACATAAACCGATAAAAAAAACAAAAACATAAAAAAAACAAAAATAACATAAAGAAAGAAATAAGATTATGAGTGTGGAGCTGGGGGGGGAGGAGGTGGAGGGACGCATACCAACAAAAAAAAAAAAAAAAAAAAACAAAACGGAGCCGCGGCCTGCCAAACAAAGAAGAAACAAAAACACAAAGAGAAAACGGCCAAACGTCCAAGCGGCGCCGCGCCCCAAAAAACAATACAAAAAACAAAAAAAAAAAAACAAAACCGCTCCAAAACAACGGAACACGGAGCCAAGAAAAACGAGGAAAATACACGAAAAAAAACGCAAAACCAAACGACCAAATGAACCAGAAAACAACAAACTAAAAAAAAACAAAAAACTCATTCAGATCTGCATCAGCTACCAGGTCACTTTGTCTCCCCATGCCTCGATGGCATTAGCTTTTTTAGCTCATGATCGATAACGGCAAAAAAAAAAAAAAAAAATCAAAAAAAAAAAACAAAAAAAAACAAAAAAAAATATTATGTTGGCTGCTTGAATAGAATCTGTCACCGCCTCTATAGACAAGTAAGCTTCATTAGTGACTCGATGTCAATACGTTGCTGGCAAACAAGTCCCAAACTAACTTTCCAAAAATGGTCCAGGGTTGGAAGAGCTGTTGGACGGGCAATTTTGTAGCTAGCCCGCAGTAAAAAATTGATTTTATTATTAAAAATTTGATGACAACTCTCCTTTAAACATCGATAAGATACATATCTGTGTCATTTAAGTCTGGCAATGTAACCAGCTTTACCTTTAGAGGTTTACTGACGGGGGGGGGTCTCTTAATGTGAGCGTGAGATTTTAATGTAATCTGATTACCATAACTGTTTCTTTGTTACTGACGTTCGTTTACTGAATTCTCAGAAGAGGCGGAGAAGGATGTGGCAGCTTCCGTCTGCACCACCAGTCTATGTCCTCATGAGACTCTTTGATCTAAGGGGAGAGGGGTTTTTTTTTTGCTCTAATTGTACTGGAGTTTCAGTGTAAAAATTCAAAAAGCTTCTTATTTCTTAATCAATATCTATATTTATTTCTTATCGTATGTCAGTAACAATATGAGCCGGCATGTGAACTATTTCGTTTCTTTTTAGAATAAGAAGAATTTATTCAATTTAAAGGGGGTTAGGTCCGGTTGTCAGGGTTTATTTCTTTAGTTTGTAACTAGGGTCACGGGCTGCTGTATGAAACGAAATAAATGAAGCCGCCATCATCCACCCTACCATAGCCTAAAAAACCCAACCAAAACACCTCACTGACACCATTGACAGAATCTACAGCTATGCATTACCTAAAAAGTGTTTATGCCAAAGTATCCAGGATCGTCGTAGTTATTTTAAGGAGGTGAATTACACTTCCAATCCTCTTATCTTGGGATCCATAGAACTTCCGCAATGCTTCTAGTTTTATTTTAAAGATGTTCTAGATACCTTCTACCACAAAGATTTTTTAGGTTAGCTAAAAGCATCGTTGAGAATGTGAGCTTACAGTAGATCCGATTCTAGAGTGTCTTGCTCATATCTAGTTGTTCTGTAGTACATTTGGCATATGCTCGGGTTTTGGGTCGCCCCAGTGCTATGCAGGTCCGGTAAGCACTGTTGAAGGTGCCACAACTTGTTGCCTTACCATGGATAAGAATGGGAAGGGCGTGGTGGTGCACACCATGCGGAAATAAGTCCAGGGCAGTCCGGGTTTGCAGTGAACTGTTTTCCATCTTTTACAGAAGAAACTCAGTGTTGCAAAGCAATAGAAGCAAATCTGAGATATGACTTCTCCAATCTCCTCCCCTGGCAGAAAGAACGGTTTCTATGCTAAGGGGGGGAAAAAGGCCTGGGCTGTAGCTGGTCCTTTTTCTACCTCGGCAAGGCTGGTTCCCTGGACACAGGCTTAGGGAGACCAGGGTTATATGGCAGTAACCCCATCTTCAGTTTCTCCTTGTGGATGTTGCTCAGATTAGACTGTACCGTCTTCTCCTTCAAGTTGGGTTCCTAACTGGTAAGACCACTACATACCTGGTACTGTTCTCCTTTACATAGTGGCTTAACGATAGCAGTTGAGGAATGCACACACGTGATCCGGAACTCGCAGGAGGAAGAGAGGAAGGCCAGTCCCAAGGCTCTCACTGTATGAAGTAACAGCATCTGTCCTGGCATTGCTGCGATACTCATATGAATGAAGATGGCCGCGCGGTAACACCCCCATGATGCAGCACTTAGCCAGGTGCGGGCCACATGTCATCTGACACTCCTGTACTTGAACCTAGCTCATGCGCTGACATCAGAAAGAAAGAAAAGCCCCAGCAGAACAGGAAGCAAACACTTTACCTTGCAACCACTTTACAGAGACCCATACTGTAATCGAGGGCCTCACCATTACATGGATTAGAAAGGTTTACAGCGTGTAAACAACTTTCAGACAGCTGCACCTGTCGTTCTAAAGGTCAGGCCTTTTTTGTTAGCTTTTCTGGTGTAAACAAGTCTGTTTATTTCCTGCAAAACACCAATTTGGGAAAACATTTTTGGGTGGGGACCCCAAAAACCCTGGACTTTTCTTCTATGTCAGAGATATAAAACAGTCAGTGTTTATTAACCCCTTTTTCATACAGAAGAATAAGTTTATCAACAAAATGTATATAGTAAAAAACACCACTAGATTAATACAAGTAACCACTTGATCTAAAATAATTTAAGGAAGTGCTGTCTTCATAAGGGGAAATATTCAATTTCCACAATATTGACCAAAGTAAAGTTCAATGCTCAGGGCACTTCAATAACATTTTCCTCTTTAAAATTTACACCTAAACAAGTCCTAGGTGCTACATATCATAATATCTGATTTGCGTGATGCTGCCCTGTCCATATTTTTCACTTCCCACTCTTGGTCCCTGTTGACCACCTCTACAGCTGTTGGAAATAATTTGGACCAAACTGAATCTGATGTTAAGATTTGACGAAATAGCGATGAGAGGACATACTCAGACAGAAGTTCAGTTCAACCGAGTGCCAGGGAGGGAGGCGGATATGGCAGGAGGTGTCCCGCAGGCTGAATATACCATGTCTACAGTCTCTTAGATACCCAGAGATCATCTATGGGGTAACACAACACATAACGGACATTGACCGGGGGACCATGTACCTCATTATCACCACCATAAAGTATTACCACTGGCACAACAGGACCCGAGTCTCCATCCACAGCGAGACCTTCCAGCACATGACCGCAGTCACACTCATCATGTCTGAGCTCAGGTGGATCCGATCCATAGAGATTGGGAAAAAAGATGAGAATAGGAAGTTATGGAGGAACATAAGTCTATACTGATGCATCGTGTAATTATGTTTATTTCTGACTTTTTTTCCCTTAAACCATTGATGGACACTTAAGTTATTACAAATGTATTTTTGATGTATGATTTCTTGTAAATTCTGATAAGAATGTATAATGTATTTTGTTTGTTTTTACGAATAAAAATTGCCCCCTATGTACAGGAATATAACTACTATAATACTGCCCCCTATGTACAGGAATATAACTACTATAATACTGCCCCTATGTACAAGAATATAACTACTATAATATTGCACCCTATGTACAAGAATATAACTATAATGCTGCCCCCTTTGTACAAGAATATAACTACTATAATACTGCCCCCTATGTACAAGAGTATAACTACTATAATACTGCCCCTATGTACAAGAATATAACTACTATAATATTGCACCCTATGTACAAGAATATAACTACTATAATACTGCCCCCTATGTACAAGAATATAACTACTATAATACTGCCCCCTATGTACAAGAATATAACTACTATAATACTGCGCCCTATGTACAGGAATATAACTACTATAATACTGCCCCCTATGTACAGGAATATAACTACTATAATACTGCCCCCTATGTACAAGAATATAACTACTATAATACTGCCCCCTATGTACAAGAATATAACTACTATAATACTGCCCCCTATGTACAGGAATATAACTACTATAATACTGCCCCCTATGTACAGGAATATAACTACTATAATACTGCTCCCTATGTACAGGAATATAACTAAATTATTATAGTAGTTATATTCTTGTACATAGGGGCAGTATTATAGTAGTTATATTCTTGTACATAGGGGGCAGTATTATAGTAGTTATATTCTGGTACATAGGGAGCAGTGTTATAGTAGTTATATTCTTGGACATATGAGGCAGTATTAGTGTTTCTATTCTTGTACAGGGGGCATTATGATATAGTTATATTCTTGTACATATGAGGCAGTGTTATAGTAGTTATTTCTTGTCCATAGGGGGCAGTATTATGTAGTTATATTCTTGTACATAGGGGGCAGTATTATAGTGGTATATTCTTGTATGTAGGGGGCAGTATTATAGTAGTTAATTTTTGTATATAGGGGTAGTATTATAGTAGTTATATTCCTGTACATAACAGTATTATAGTAGTTATATTCCTGTATATAGGGGCAGTATTATAGTAGTTTATTCTTGTATGTAGGGGGCAGTATATAGTAGTTATATTTTTTTGTATAGAAGGCAGTATTAGTATTTATTTTTTGTACATAGGGTAGTATTATAGTAGTTATATTCCTTGTACTAGGGCAGGATTATAGTGTGTATATTATTGTACATATGAGAAGATATTATAGTAGTTATATATCTTCTACATAGGGAGCATTATTAATGTAGTTATATTCCTGTACATAGGGGGCAGTATTATAGTATTATATTCCTGTCATAGGGGCAGTATTGTAGTTATATTCCTGTACATAGGGGCAGTATAAAGTAGTTATAGTCTTGTACATAGGGGGCAGTATTATAGTAGTTATATTCCTGTACATAGGGGGCAGTATATGTAGTTATATTCCTGTACATAGGGGGCAGTATAAAGTAGTTATAGTCTGTACATAGGGGGCAGTATATAGTAGTTATATTCTTGTATATAGTGGTCAGTATTATAGTAGTTATATTCTTGTACATATGAGGCAGTATTATAGTAGTTATAGTCTTGTACATAGGGGGCAGGATTATAGTAGTTATATTCTTGTACATAGGGGCAGTATTATATAGTTATATTCCTGTACATAGGGGCAGTATTATATAGTAGTTATATTATTGTACATAGGGGGCATTAGATGTAGTTTATTCTTGTACTATGGGAGCAGATTATGTAGTTATATTCCTGTACATAGGGGCAGTATTATATAGTATTTATATTATTGTACATAGGGGCATTATGATAGTAGTTATATTCTTGTACATAGGGGCAGTATTATAGTCATATCTTGTACATATGAGTCAGTATTATAGTAGTTATATTCTTGTACATAGGAGCAGTGTATAGTAGTTATATTCTTGGACATAAGGCAGTATTATAGTAGTTCTATTCTTGTACATAGGGGGGCATTATGATAGTAGTTATATTCTTGTACATATGAGGCAGTGTTATAGTAGTTATATTCTTGTCCATAGGGGGCAGTATTATAGTAGTTATATTCTTGTACATAGGGGCGTATTATAGTGGTATATTCTTGTATGTAGGGGGCAGTATTATAGTAGTTATATTTTTGTAATAGGGGTAGTATTTATTATTATATTCCTGTACATAGGCAGTATTATAGTAGTTATATTCCTGTACATAGGGGGCAGTATTATAGTAGTTATATTCTTGTATGTAGGGGGCAGTATTATATGTTATATTTTTTTTTTTATAGAAGGCAGTATTAGTAGTTATATTTTGTCCATAGGGTAGTATTATGGTAGTTATATTCCTGTACATAGGGGCAGATTATAATTAGTTATATTATTGTACATGGAACAGTATTATAGTATTTTATTCTTGTACATGGGAGCATGTATTATATAGTTATAGAATCAAAAAAAAGAGAAAATCGGAACCGGCACTCATGAAAAGTCCAAGGGTAAGCGACTCTTTAAAAACATGTGGAAGCATTTATTTAGAAAAATATTTTAAACACTGCTGAATAGCATGGAAAAAACTGGACACAGCAATAGACAGTGTGCACACGGAAAAAAGGGGGGGGGGGATAGCAGAGTTAACGCGTTTCGGACTCTATTGGGGGGATCTCAGTCCTTAGTCATACCTAGTTTGCTTGTGGTCCTCACCTAGGTAAATAGTGTTAGCACAAGTGTGCATGAGTGGATTTCCTGCATGGAACCACGCCTCACAAGTGGGGGGGAAGATTTTTTCGTGAATGGCAACTTGTGTGAAACAATACGTGACATACCTAGAATGTACTAGTAAAATATAATAGGTCATGTCTGTGATTGAGACCCTTTGGATAACGAGTATCAAGATTTAAGATCCCATATGCTTCTTTTGAAGGAGAAGTTTCTTCCAATCGCCTCCTCTAGGGGGACGAGAAACTTGTTCCATAGCAATAACTTGCATGCTGCGGTGTTGCCAGCAGGAACTTCTTTAAAGTGTTTAGACACCCCTAGAGGTTCCGGGTGCTGGAATGGTTTTGGGTTTGCTGCTGTTAGGTTTTCGCTAATTCTGTCTTTGAGCTTCCTCATCGTAAGTCAGTTATGGGCAGGTAGTATAGTAAGAGTAGTTCAGTCTATAGCCAGAGAAGTGCCAGTTAGTTCAAGTCGGAGTGGCAGATTCTATAGTGGACAGGTACGTATGCAGGTAGGGCACAGTAGTGTAGTTTAGTATAGTTTGGGGTTTGGGGGAAGTCGAGTATTTGGCAGTATTGCGGGGCAGTACCAGTATGGGCACACAGTAGTATATAGTTTTATTTAGTTATATTCCGGTTTTTACATAGGGTGGCAGTCAGTATGGTAAGGAATTATAGTAGTAGTTGTGTTATATTCTGTACATTATTTTGGGGGGCAGTAGTAGTAGTATTGGGGCCCGGAGCCAAGTAAGTACGGCACGTTCAAGTTAGGTAGGTCAGTATGCGCTATGATGATAATTTGTTTTATAGTTTGTTACCATAGGGGCTAGTATATAGATAGTAAGTTAATTTCTGTACATAGGGGCAGATTTTTATGGAGTTATATTCCTGTACATAGGGGGCAAAAGTAGTAGGATTATAGTATCAGGCAGTAAGGCCAGTGCATCCTAGTTGAGTCATAGTAGTGATATTCTTGGACATGAGGGGGGAAAGTATTTGTGGGCAGTCGGCAGGCCCGCTTCGTAGTAGTAGATATAGTAGTTATATTCTTGACATAGGGGGCAGTAAGTATTATAGTAGTTATATTCCTGACATAGGGCAGTATGTTATAGAGTTATATTGTTACATAGAGGGGCAGATATTATATAGTAGTATATTAATCTTGTACATAGGGGGCAGTATTATAGTAGTTATATTCTTTTGTACATATGGGGGCAAGTATTATAGTAGTTATATTCTTGTACAGAGGGGCAGTATTAGTAGTTACCATATTTGTTATAGTTTATAGTATATTCTTGTACATAGGGGGCAGTTATTCGAGTTAGTATAGTCTAGTTATAGTCAGAGTACAATGGGGGCCAGTATTTCGAAGATTGTCTTTTTTCGGGCAGGACAGTAGGTGGCAGTAGTATCGTATTTTCCCGTAGCAGTCAGTAGTGGTAGTAGTAAGTATTATATTTATTTAAGGTTACAGGTCAGCAGGACCAGGAGGCTTAGTTCTATGCTTTAGGTTAGTTTGGGAAGGTGAGTTAGGGAGTTAGTAAAGGTAGGAGGTGTAGGAGGTATTAGTAAGGCAGTATTACAGGTAAGGCAGCTCAAGCAGGGAGACAGTTAGAAGGTAAGATTTGGGGATAGAGGAGGCAGTAGGAGTAGGCGAAGTTTATTAGTAGTTAGTATAGGAGGATATAATACTGCCCCCTATGTACAAGAATATAACTACTATAATACTGCCCCCTATGTACAGGAATATAACTACTATAATACTGCCCCTATGTACAAGAATATATCTACTATAATACTGTCCCCTATATACAAGAATATAACTACTATAATTCTGCCTCCTATGTACAAGAATATAACTACTATAATACTGCCCCCTATATCTGAAATTGTAAGGATGTTAAGAGTAAAAAAAGTCCTCTTGTAGTGTAGGTCGACAACCGATATCAAAAACTTCAGAAGACCTCTAAAGAACAAGAAAATTAATGGAAGACAGCACAAAAATGTGAGTGAAAAAGGAATTGTTTGGTTAGAAGTCCTCATTCAGTGATAGCTCAAATTTATACTCTATTAGGTCTATGACTTGTTGAGCAGGTTCTTCTTTGTTATGAAGTACAGGCAGCCCCGGGTTATGTACAGGATAGGTTTCTTGGGTTGGCTGAATTTGTATGTAAGTCGAAACGCTATAATTTATAATTGTAGTTCCAGACGAAAAAAAAACATTTTGCAACAGTGACAATTGGAGTTTCAAAACTTTTGCTGTAATGGGACAAGAATTATCATAAAATCTTCATTACAGACACCTTACAACATATTATTGCAGCCTGGGACTATAGTAAAGCATCCAGAGAGCTTCACCAGGGGTCACAGTGGGCAGAGGGGTCCGTCTTTAACTAGGGGTCGTCTGTAGTTGAGTGTCCATAAGTAGGGGACCGCCTGTAATGACTTCTCTGGCGTAGAATTGTAGTAAAATGGCTATGTATAGCACATAGGCGCGAAGCCGGATTGCCCCACAGCTACCCACTCTGCCAACGGTTGCAAGCCTATCATGCCCCATCCATGCCACAAATGGCGTGAAAGGGACTTGGTCACCAAATAATCTAAAGTTCTTGCTCTAGACGTAGATCGGATTTCTGACTACAAGATACCCGTAAAAAGCTGCTATGCGGTCCATTCACCAAAGAGGCCCCTATTAGCTTGAAAAATGTAACTTATTTCTACTAAGTGTAGAAACAGAGCTGTGAATTCATGATCTCACCATTACAGTGTTCATGTTTTATCACGTTTAGTTGATCTACATTACCCTCTGTGTGATTGTTCTGTAATTCCTGTGTTGTAATAAGATTTTTACAATGACAACACAGACTGTATTATCACTGTACTGAGACATCACTATGTAATCTCTGTACTGTGACATCATGGTTGCATCAGGGGCGTAACTACAGTAGTAGCAGCCATAGCCGCGCTATGGGGCCCACAGTGTCAGGGGGCCCGTCATCTGACCTGACACAAAAGAATGAGACCAATTGAATTGTGCACCGTTATATATATAATGTACATCTGTATATGGTTACTGTATTTATGTGTATATGTGCTATACGTCTGTATATGGCAGGACATACTATGTGTAGTATCCCTGTACTGTGACATTACTAAGTGTAGCATCCGTGTGTATATTATCACTGTGTGTATTACCCTGTACTATGATATCACTGTGTGTATTATCCGCTGTACTGTGACATCACTATGTGTATTATTCTGTACGTGACATCACTGTGTGTATTATCCCTGTATCGTGACATCACGTGTGTATTATCCGTACTGTGACATCACTGTGTTATCGGTACGTGTGCATCACTGTGTGTATTATCTCTGTACTATGATATCACTATGTGTATTATCCCTGTACTGTGACATCACTGTGTGTATTATCCCTGTACTGTGACATCACTGTGTATTATCCCTGTACTGTGACATCACTGTGTGTATTATCTCTGTACTTTGACATCACCATGTGTATTATCCCTGTACTGTGACATCACTGTGTGTATATCTCTGTACGTGACATCACTGTAGTATTACTCTGTATGTGACATCACGGTGTGTATTATCCCTGTACTGTGACATCACTGTGTGTATTATCCTGTACTGTGACATCACTGTGCGTATTATCTCTGTACTGTGACATCACTGTGGTATTATCCCTGTACTGGGACATCACTGTGTGTATTATCCTGTACTGTGACATCACTGTGTGTATTATCCCTGTGCTGTGACATCACATATGTGTATTATCCCTGTACTGTGACATCACTGTGTATTATCCTGTACTGTGAACATCACTGTGTGTATTATACTGTACTGTGACATCACTATGTGTATTATCCCTGTACTGTGACATCACTGTGTGTATTACTGTACGTGACATCCACTGCATGTATTATCTCTGTACTGTGACATCACTGTGTTTTACTCTGTACTGTGAAATCACTGTGTGTATTACCCTGTACTGTGACATCATGGTGTATTATCTCTGTACTGTGACTCACTATGTGTATTATCCCTGTACTGTGACATCACTGTGGTATTATCCCTGTACTGTGACATCACTGTGTGTATTATCCCTGTACTGTGAACATCAACTGTGTGTATTATCCCTGTACTGTGGACATCAACTGTGTGTATTATCCCTGTACTGTGACATCACTGTGTGTATTATCCCTGTAATGTGATATCACTGTGTGTATTATCCCGTACTGTGAATCACTGTGTGTATTATCCCTGTACCGTGGACATCACTGTGTGTATTATCCCTGTACTGTGTACATCACTGTGTGTATTATCCCTGTAACTGTGACATCACTGTGTATTATCCCTGTACTGTGCTTTCTTTTTTATCCTTTCTGTTTGATCATCACTGTGTGTATATCCTGTACTGTGACATCATGATGGTGTATTATCCCTGTACTGTGACATCACTGCGTGTATTATCCTGTACGTGTGACATCACTGTGTGTATTACCCCTGTACGGTCTGTGCAGCGACAATTCACCCTGCCACTGGTGAGAATTTCATTAATCGTCCCACCAAAGGAGCCGCCGTGTGCAGTGCCGACTGACAGGTGCCTTAAAGGGACAGAAACCGGAAAAAAGGGCACCCTGAGAGGACGAGAGACAACTCTGCTGACAGCTCCCTGGGGAACTACGAGGCGGTTACGTCTTAAAGGGGCAGCACTTCCCCAGAAATGGGTATTGAAGACAATTTGTAGAACCTTTAAGAAGTAAGTTTGGCAAAACTGGATAAAATGTATCCCCAACCACTAGGAGCGCGGCCCCTTTAACCCCAAACCAACACCCACCTATGATAAAACACACAAAGACATGTTAATTATACATTATTATACATCAATTAAATTGTTAAATATATTTGAAATATTTTTTTGTTATATTTATTAAGTTATTAATTAAACAATTTAACACATATTTGTCAACAAGAACAGTCAAAACTCCCCCCACCTGAATGCCGGCCAGCCAATGGGCGCCAAAATCCGATCACGAGCAATACAATTGCCTGCTAAATACCTGTCCCAGTGGCGCAATCCCCAAAACCGTCGGAAAACCTGACGGAAATGCGGCTGCGGGATCCTTAGTAAATAAGCCCCAATGTATTACCCAAAAAACCATCAAACAAAGGGAGGGAGGGTAGGAAAACGCGATCCAGAAGAGAGGGTAGGGGAAGGCTGCAGCCCGCATTTGAGCTATGCCCACTTCCTGTACCACCCATGACCCAATCACATAACCCACATCACTCTACCATACACAGGAAATAGGAAAAAGTCACCACATGTTAAAGGGGCCATAACACTAACTCCTACCAGCGTCTAACCCCACTGCGCAGTCATTAGCCCAACGGCTTAGCGACCTCAGGGTTTCCAAGAATTTAATATAGTTTTCCTCCAAAAAATTTAAAAAATTTGTCAAATTGTGTGAAAAATTAAACACGCTGAAAAGTTGGGTGGGGAAGTGGGTATGGCTTGACTAGCATACTGATTTATGCCAAATTATTCAGTACAGGGATAATACACACAGTGATGTCACAGTACAGGGATAATACACACAGTGATGTCACAGTACAGGGATAATACACACAGTGATGTCACAGTACAGGGATAATACAACACAGTGATGTCACAGTGACAGGGATAAATACCACACATAGTGAAAGTCCCAGCACAGGAGTAATACACACAGTGATGTCACAGTACAGGGATAATACACACAGTGATGTCCCAGTACAGGGAAATACACACAGTGATGTCACAGGTACAGAGGATAATACACACAGTGGATGTCACAGTACAGGATAATACAACAGTGATGTCACAGTACAGGATAAACACACGCTGCTGTAGTGTGTAAAATGTGTTGGGGGGACAGTGTGTAAATGTGTTGGGAGGACAGTGGGTAAATGTGTTGGAGGGACAGTGGGTAAATGTGTTGGGGGGACCAGTGTGTAATGTGTTGGGGGGACAGTGTGTAAATGTGTTGGAGGGACAGTAGGTAAAGTGTTGGGGGGGACAGTGTGTAAATGTGTTGGAGGACAGTGGGTAAATGTGTTGGGGGGACAGTGGGTAAATGTGTTGGGGGGACAGGGTGTAAATGTGTGGGGGGACAGTATGTAAATATTAGACATCACACTGTGATCCAATGCCATAGACCCCTATGTGGCTGGAGATGTGGTGAGATGTGGTGCGGCCAGATCACAGTCACAATTACGGTCGTCAGTGTGCTGTGAACCCTCCCCCCTCTAGCAGGTACCGAAAAGCAGGAAATGGAGGAAAGCTAATTGGACTGACGGAAGGCTTCTGCAGATAAGTTCTGTAATGATATATCTGCCTCCTGCTGCTCTCATATGGCAGTGTCAGTTAGTGACTTGGACAGCCATGGGCCCCTTAGACCGTAGGGCCCCAGGCAGTCACAAATAACACCCTGATGAAGATCCGCCATTGCCCCTTTACCAAAGTCTGTCTCCCTTCGCTATTACACCTAACCCAATCATAGTTCTCACACTCTACTATTGAATAGAGCAGTAGGACTCATTGTTGACTTGAATTCATCAAAACTAGTCCCACATTCTTGTGATCCATGGAGGTTCCGGCATTAGAGGATAACAAAACCTTTATGATGCTGATCCCATTACATTAATATTGCATTTCTAAAACAGAGCCTATATGGGATCCTGAATGTGTGTTTAACCCTTTGGTGGTGAAACATTTCAAAGTTTGGACTAAGAGTCAAATAAGTAAGACTCTGTTGAAGGTTGTCTGATTTGCTAGAAGAAAAAAAAACTATATAGATAATAGGATAACTTATGGAACGTTTCCTTTCATCGGTTTCTCTACATGGGGCTGAGTAAGTTTAGAAAAAAAAAGGAAAACTTCTGACTTTCTTTCAATCAGCTGCCGGAAGAATAATCAGACAGCGAGGATCGTGCACACAAACACACTCTGTCTGATTGATTCTCATTAGCCGATGAAATGAAAAGACCTCGGGGTTACAAACCCAGGAGAGATTCTCCTTTCAGGTAAAGAAAGGATAGAGCGAGAGATGTGAGAGAACGCATTCTGTATGCAATTTAATGAAAACTGCTCGCTGGGTGTTTGCGGGGCTGGAATGTTGATCTCTTCTAATGAAGACACCAATGGATTTGTATAAGTTTGTCTTTACAAGTAAATGCCTGTATTGTAAAGATGGATGCTGGTACAATACTAGGGCCAGGATACTAGGACATATACTAGTATAGGGTACTATGGGGCCAGGAGTGTAACTACAGGGGTAGCAGCCATATCAGCTGCTATGGGGCCCACAGTGTCAGGAGGCCCGGCATCTAACCTGAAAAAAACTAAGAATGGAGGATGTGCAAAATTAGATACATATTATTCTATACATTTGGGGGACAACATATTGGGGGTCATTTACTTACCCGGTCCTGTCCCGATCCAGCGGCGCGTTCTCCGACGAGGATCGGGTCTTCGGCGATCCACTAAGGTCGTGCGCCCGATGTCCACCAGGTGTCGCTGCTGCGCTGAAGTCCGCCGAGGTCCGCTGGAGTTCACCAACCTATTCCGATGCATGTGAGTGATTGATTTTGCGACAATATTTGTTTTTTGAATTCCGCGGTTCTTCTGAATCCGTCGGGTTTTCTGACGGCCACGCCCCCGATTTCTGTCGTGTGAAAGCCAGCGCCAATGTGCCACAATCCGACGCATGCGCCAAATCCCGGGGCAATTCATCTCTAATTCCATCTCAATGTCATCTCTAATTCCTGCCATGTACTTCCCCCATGTGGTCAGCAGCTACTAGGACAGATCTGTGTAAGTGTATGACTGTATATATCAGTGCATAAATATGTGCGCATAAGTGTAAATGTGTGTATGCTTGTAAGGGTTCCTTCACACACTTTCTAGGGATGTATATGCGGCAGCCGCATATACGTCCCCATAGATGGCAATGGCGGCCCGGCGCGTCTTTTTTTTTATGGAGGGAGGAGGGTCACCTCCTTCCAGCGCACAGGCCCCATGTGAAGAATGCCCCTAAGAGTGTATAAATGTGAGAGTATAAAAATATGTATTTTTTTAGATCATTTAGAAGTCTGCTATGGGGCTCTGCCTCTCTAGTAAACTGTATAGGGCACATGGACCTTTGTTTTTGTTTTGCTTTTTATATATATATTTTTCAACTTCTTGTAGCACATGTGCACTTTGCGCCTTTTTTGATCCTATGACAACCCCCTTCAACAAGTCCCCATTGTCTAATTTTTCTCAGTGTTTTCTGAGCTACAACCGATTTCAGATGTTAAAGTTGGCGCAAAAAAATTAATATTTCATATCTGCTGTTCTCAGGTGTGGAAAGCTGTGTGCGGCTTTTGGGGACTTTTTTGATATTGTCACAAAATTACTTAAGATTAACTGAGATGTATTAAAAAAAATTCCTAGAACACATATGACCAGGAGAAATGCAGCAAAAGAAAAAAAAAGACAAGAGCCCAAGGCCAAAAAGCCAAAACAAAGGTAAATGTGCCTCTATGTATCTCAGGACAGATATAAATGATTTGTTGGTGCCCGTGTGCCTTCCGGTGCCCCCAGAGCTTGCCTGCACGAGAACTCCTCTTCCTGGCTCCAGCGGCGGTCTCGGCGGCTCCCGCGGTTTGGTGGGGTGTCCTTGTCTCCTAGGGCGCTTGCCGGCTCACAAAGATTAAGGGCGGGTGCCGATAATTGCCACCGGCCTGCCGGATCTTTGTGCTTCTATGCCTAAGAGAAACCTTGTTCCATGCACTTTGTGATTATCCTGATTTCCCGTTGTGACCTTGATTCTGTCCTGACTCCGATCCTGTGCTGCCTGTCCCTGACCATGTGTTTGACCACGATTCTGTAGTACGCTGGCCGCCACCGTGGACAAAAGTCGTGCCAGTGGAATGACCTGCTGGTACCATACTGCACAAGTCAGCCTGCTTTGCAGCGGGCTCTGGTACCACTTAGACTCCGTTCCCAGGTATCAGCTTACATCATCGTCCGCAGTGGTCCAGTGAGTCCGCTACCACCGGTTCCTGACACAATCCTTACACACTTAGGGCTAGATAGCACAGTGATATGCAGTCAGGAGATACATGATCCTGTTCCTGTGATACGTCTTCTGTTTAGAGACGAGTCTAAAGGCGAAGGAGGAGTCTGATGACGAAGGGAGAGTCTAATACAAAGGGAAGTCTGATGATGAAGGAGGAGTCTGATGATGAAGAAGAGTCTAATGACGAAGGGAGTAGTCTGATGAGGGAGGAGTCTGATGATGATGGGATTAATGACGAAGGAGGAGTCTGATGTGAGGAGGAGTCTAATGACGAGGTTCTGTGTGTTTCCCCCAGTGATGTGACTGTCCATATGGATGCCATACAGTTGATCTGTCGTCCATAGTTTAGTATGGCCTCGCCTCAGCATATGTATGTCGCTCAGAAGGAGGATAGCAGGATGAAAAGATGTAACTTGCTGAGTTTTTCAGTCTGGGTTTGAATCACCACTTTTTGCCATTTTGCAACACATAAAAGTGTCAAAAGTTCATACAGTTCCCCAAATGGTAGCAATGAAAATATCATCCCATCCGGCAAAAAAATAACACTTACACAGCTACGAACACAGAAATTTGAAAAGTTATTGGCCTCAGAATATGGAAGATTTTTTTTGTTGTTCAAAAGAACAGAAGTTTATAAAATTTATATAAACATGGGTATTTATGGGTATTGGTAGCGACCCAGAGAATAATGGAGAGTGTGCATATGCACATTGAAAGCCTCAAAAACAAGGCCTAAAAGAAAATGTAAATTTTCGGCATTTCACTGCATTTACTTCATGGTACTGTACTGGAAAAATAAAACAGTTATGGTTATTGAAATGGGGAGGCCTAATGGAAACACAGAAACAAAAAAGGGTTTTTGTGTTTCCTTTTTTTGCTCCCCTTCTTTAACCCCATAAAGACGCAGGGTTTTTCTTGCTCTCCAACGATTCTGCTCAACATCTGTGTACCTAGCTTTGGCTGGTCAAAGCCGCCACATGTGGAACGACCTGGTGGTACCACTCCGCCGCAAGTCAACCTGCTTTGCAGCGCGGGCTCTAGTGAAATCGGGTCACACCTTAGATTCCGGTCCCAGGTGTCGGTAACGTCATCATTTGCGGTAGTCTAGTGGGTCCACTAGTGTGACAGTCAGGTTGGATGTGGTGCCCCTTGACACTGTGGGCAGCTGCTATGGCTGCTACCCCTGTAGTTATGCCCCTGAATATGTTTGCCCCTACAAGCCTGGAATTCATAATATATGGCACTGGAATCAAGTTTCTTGGGAATGGAGTAGGTGTCCCTCTTCTTTCCATGTGGTTTCAGGACCTTTAAGGGCCGAAATGGCTTTTGTGTAGATGTGCATTGAGAGCAGGAAAACAGTTTAAGGTGAAGGCGTTTTCTCAATAAAAAATTTGGTGAGAGGTTTAGGTGGCCATGGGCCCCGTAGAAGGCTTGGATCCTGGGTTACTGCCAAATCATCTATATATAGTCCACTACTGCTTGAATCTTGTTGCACCACATTGCTCCACAATGACATCATGGAAATCAACAAATACAGCCAAATGGTGGCATAAAAGTGCTGGTAAAGTGATTACAGCTGCCTTCTGGATTTATTGAGGCTGGAGCCCTCGATATATATTTTTGTGAGTACCCATATAATATCGTGTTAGAGTATCTCCCATATATGAACATGAATATTTGAGATGTGTTAGTTATAGGATTAGTCATAAATCATAGCACAAGTAGCCATTGTTCTGTGATTGACAGAGCGGGTTATAGATCGTATTCCCTGACCTATCCAATGGCTACACGAGAACTATGGTCACATAGCAGACCACAGCCATATAGAGGTCTCCACTCCTACACAAGCCGTGTGTTAGTGTAACACATTACTTTCCTTCCACAGAAAGGCTTCTTGTTCTTTGTTTCCCAAAATCTTGCAGAAACATATAAGTCCCAAAATGAGACTCGCCAGAAGCAAGTTTCTCCATTCACTTGTCACTGACAAGTTTTTTAATTACTTTTACTTAAAGTGTGTTTGATCTGAAAATTACAAAAAAGAAAAGGTACATTACATAAAGTCTAAGGAACCAGACCATATTCATCCACTGAGAGCCCTGAAACATGGATTAAAAAGCATTGGGGTCATTTACAAGGGTCGCAGATCACACTTTCGTTGGACTTTTCACCGTTTTTGGGATTAAATGGCTTTCACAGGTATTTAACAGTGTCTGCGATTGTCAGTGTGATGTAATGTGGGTCAGGTTTATCTATAGAGTATTGTACAGGGAGAAGGAGATGCGAAGATAGCTGTGACATCATCTATTGTCACTAGTGATGTATGATGGGTAGTGTAATCTATATAGGGTCATTGTACAGGGAGGAGGAGATAAGTGTGACATCACTATTGTCAGTAGTGATGTAATGATGGGTCAGTGTGTTATCTATATAGAGGACATTGTACAGGGAGGAGGAGATAAGCTGTGACATCATCTATTGTCAGTAGTGATGTAATGATGGGTCAGTGTTATCTATGTAGAGGTCATTGTACGGGAGGGGGAGGAGATAAGCTGTGACATTATTGTCAGTAGTGATTAATGATGGGTCAGTGTTATCTATAT
This sequence comes from Engystomops pustulosus, assembly GCA_019512145.1. Taxonomy (NCBI): domain Eukaryota; kingdom Metazoa; phylum Chordata; class Amphibia; order Anura; family Leptodactylidae; genus Engystomops; species Engystomops pustulosus. Next base: position 199,985,657 of record CM033644.1, read on the forward strand.
AGGGTCACTGTACTGGGAGGAGGAGATAAGCTGTGACATCATCTATTGTCAGTAGTGATGTAAGTGGGTCAGTGTTCTATATAGGGACATTGTACAGGGAGGGGGAGGAGATAGCTGTGACATCATCTAATGTCAGTAGTGATGTAATGATGGGTCAGTGTGTTATCTATATAGAGGTCACTGTACTGGGAGGAGGAGATAAGCGTGTGACATCATCTATTGTCAGTAGTGATGTAATGATGGGTCAGTGTTATCTATATAGAGGTCATTGTACAGGGAGGGGAGGAGAGAGATGGATAAGCTGTGACATCATCTATTGTCAGTAGTGATGTAATGATGGGTCGTGTTATCTACAGTAGGGTCATTGTACAGGAGGGGGAGGAGATAAGAGGTGACATCATCTATTGTCAGTAGTGATGTAATGATGGGTCATGTTATCTATAGAGGTCATTGTACAGGGAGGGGGAGGAGATAGCTGTGACATCATCTATTGTCAGTAGTGATGTAATGATGGGTCAGTGTATCTATATAGAGGTCATTGTACAGGGAGGAGGAGGGGGATAAGCTGTGAAATCACTATTGTCAGTAGTGGTGTAATGATGGGTCAGTGTTATCTATATAGAGGTCATTGTACAGGGAGGGGAGGAGATAAGCTGTGACATCATCTATGTCAGTAGTGAAGTATGTAATGATGGGTCAGTGTTATCTATATAGAGGTCATTGTACAGGGAGGGGAGGAGATAAGCTGTGACATCATCTATTGTCAGTAGTGATGTAATGATTGGTCAGTGTATCTTATAGAGGTCATTGTACAGGGAGGGGGAGGAGATAAGCTGTGAACATCATCTATTGTCAGTAGTGATGTAAAGATGGGTCAGTGTTCTCTTTATAGAGGTCATTGTACAGGGAGGGGGAGGAGATAAGCTGTGATATCATCTATTGTCAGTAGTGATGTAATGAGGGTCAGTGTTATCTATATAGGGTCACTGTACAGGGAGGAGGAGATAAGCTGTGACATCATCTATTGTCATTAGTGATGTAATGATGGGTCAGGTGTTATCTATATAGAGGCATTGTACAGGGAGGGGGAGGGGAGGATAAGCTGTGACATCATCTATTGTCAGTATGAGTAGGTGATGGGTCAGTTTTTATATAGAGGTTATTGTACAGGAGGAGGGGAGATAAGCTGTGACATCATCTGATGGGTCAGTGTTTATCTAGAGTATATAGAGGTCATTATGCATCAATTTTACCATGAAGTTATGTTAAAAACTATTTGGTAAAAATTTTATATATATATAATATTGTTTTTGATTTGTTTTTTTATATATTCCATGTGACCATCATGATGCTGTGGCAATGCTCACGGGACACATTCACCGGGCCCCTGGGGACTGCTATTGTAGATGACTATGATTATTGTGAATCCTACATGTGGGAATACTCTCTCTACACGGGGGAACCATTTTTCGGCGTATATTTCTATATCTTGAAGTCCTTGCACAGCTTTGCACTAATGAATTGAAAATTGCTTACTTAGAGATGGAAGGAAACCCATTAAGTTGCCCGGCTGGAATAGATCTACCTGTTTGAGTGTATAGAAAATCCAGTAGTTTGGAAGCACGCTGGGGTCAGCTCTGGGAGGAGGAAGATGTATTCTCACATTCAGGTAGGTATTACCATTTAATGGATAACATATCTCATAACGATAGATAATTTGATAGATCTTCCTCTACATCTGTGTTCCCTCAGTCACAATGCTTTGGTCCTAGCTGATCCAAATAGCAACAGGTTGTACTAAATGGGAACGAGCTCCAGTTTTCTTGCATGCTAAAAGTGATTTACTACTCATTTGTCATAGTAAAAAGGTTAAAAGGCTAAAAGTAAACATTATTTTAGAGAAGGAGGAATTAGCAGATTGTACATGTGTCCTATCTGCAGGAAGCGTGTTATAGGAAGGAGAAGCTGTGCAGATTGTACATAGTCTCCTATCTGCAGGCAGCATGTTATAGAGCAGGAGGAGCTGAGCAGATTGTACATAGTGTCATATCTGCAGGCAGCATGTTATAGAGCGAGGAGAAGTTTCAGATTGTACATAGTGTCCTATCTGCAGTCAGCATTTATAGAGCAGGAGGTATGAGCTGATTGTACACAGTGTCCTATCTGCAGTCAGCATGTATAGAGCAGGAGGATATGAAGCTGATTGTATATTGTGTTTTTATCTGCAGGCAGCAGTTTAGAAAAGGAGGAGATGAGCAGATTGTTACATGTGTTTTAACTGCAGACAGTATGTTATAGAGAAGAGGAGCTGAGCAGATTTATCCATAGTGTCTTATCTGCAGACAGCATGAAGTCACTTAGATTGTGCGTCCGATATCTTGCAGTGTCGTGTTCCCGCCTCAGGTCTGACAGAGTTCACCTTTTCTTCCTGGTGCATATAAGTCCACAATCCGGTTGCGTGCGACACAATCCCAGCGCAGACACTGTTAAACACCTGTCAAAGCCGCGCAAATCCCGCAAACGGTGCAAAGTCAACGAAATGCGTTCCGCGACCCTTAGTAAATAAGCCCCAATCTGTCAATCCCTGAGTAGCGCCACCCTACTGGACTCCAGAATGAGCTGCCACAATTTTACCAATTCACAGAATGTATACAGGAATCGGTACAGCTGCTCATAACATGAGGCTGGAGAATACGTTCAGTTTCACAGATTCCTTTAAATGTAGCTAATGTCCTCATATTCATAACTGCGCTGATGTATGATGTGATATACCAGTAAGCCATGTATTGGGTCTGAGTAGAGATAAATGATAGTGATGCCGCTCCTCTGTTATCTCTCTTCCTTGTCTCTCCCTAATCTAATGTTTCTATGGGATCATTATGTCTCCGACTCTCGGTGAACTTTCTCTCCTTCTGCTGCTCAGATTGCCAGGAAAATTAAAAAACAAAAACTCCATTAATCTATAAAGTGTCGGATTCTGAATACATTGGCCGCCAGCCACACATGTACACAGTCCCAGGTGACTGCTCGCATTGCCCCCTACTGGCTCCAGAGGGAAAGTCCTCCTCCGAGTGAAAGGTGGGGGCAGAGCAGATGCCAAGAAGACTAAGTGCAGAACCGATCCAGATTCTGCTGTCATACACTGTAGTCATAGACACTATGATGGTGTACTAATAGAACAGCAAAATGTCCTATATAGCTAGTAACTTGAGCTGTGCCAAAATTTTTATGCCTTTAGAGGGGTTCTCCATTGACAACATTGCTGATCGGTGGTGGTGTTCAGTGATGCACCACTGGCTGCTCTGTTCATGAAGGTACAGCGCACCCGGTCTCATGAGCCATGGGGGTCCATCACTGAGACCCCCACAGATCAGCAAGTTTGCCCCTATCCTATGGATAAGAGCATAACTGTCACTGGTGAAACCCATTATTCATGCTGTTTCCCCTAATCCCCACCAGTAAGTATCCCCAAAATGGAACTTCTCCTCGTAAAATGTTCCACTTCCTTTGACCCTCCCATCATGTATAATGCCCCCAATCCTGTAACATCCCTATCATGGATAATGCCCCCAATCCTGTAACATACTATCATGTATAATGTCCCCAATCCAATGAAACACTATCATGTATAATGCCCCTGTCCTGTTACACCTATCATGTATAATGCCCCCTACCCTGTGATACCCTATCATGTATATAATGCCCCCCTACCCTGTGAACCCTATCATGGTATAATGCCCCCATATCTGTTACACCTATCATGTATAATGCCCACCTCGTTACACCTATCAGGTATAATGCCCCCTATCCTGTTACACCTATCATGTATAATGCCCCCATCCTGTACACACTATCATGTATAATCGCCCCCTATCCTGTAACATCCTATCATGTATAATGCCCCCTATCCTGTACACTATCATGTATAATGCCCTATCCTGTTACACCTATCATTATAATGCCCCTATCCTGTTACACCTATCATGTATAATGCCCCCTATCCTGTTTACACCTATAGTAATGCCCCTTCTGTTACACCTATCATGTAATGCCCCCAATCCAGTGACATCCTATCAGGTATAATGTCCCCAATAGGTGACCTCCTATCATGTATAATGCCCCCTACCCTGTGATACCCTATCATGTATAATGCCCCCTATCTTATGACACCCTATCATGTATAATGCCCCCTATCTTATGACACCCTACTATGTATGATGCTATGTATGAACCCACTATGCATGATACCCCCTATCCTGTGACAACCCTATAAAGGAAAGCAAAAAGAATGGGAATTGATATGACTTGGGGCGCATTATGGTATTTAAGTAGGTGGCAGAGGGTTTGTAGTTGCAACTGGGCCAAAGAGCCCTAGGGTGCCATAAGAGGTCTACTCATGCCTTATGCATTGTGGTTTGCTGCTTTGAGTTGCGCCTTCATTCCGCGAGGTCATTTAAAGAGGGTTCTCAAGCTTATTTCCATCCATGCCTAATCAGAATGATGGGGATCCCCCATTTAGGACCTCCACCAATCTGGTGACTTCCCCAAATCCAAAACTTTGCAGATGATTAAATCCAGAATAACACCACTTTTTGGTAATAGTGATCTTGTACTGAAGCTTGAATGGATTAAGCTGTAATTACCCAACTTGACCACTACACAAAGAATGGAGCTATTCTTCCAACTCCATTTCCTGTGTTGGTTTCAGCACAGTGGAACACAAATCGTTTGATTATTGGTGATCCTAGGGTTTGCACCACCTCATACTGTGACCAGTATATGATCTTTATCTGATTTATACATCATGCCTTCAAAGTAGATATTCTGGATGATGCCACCACACGACCATGGAAGACATCATCTAGAAGCTGCTCAGCTGCTTGACAACATATAGCTAGTGGTTTTTAACCCAAATTCTGATGACAGTTCCCTTAAAACCTATACTTTAGGTCAGCAATGGAATATGCTGTGAAGACATGAGATTCAGAGAATTAGGTTCATAAATCATATTATTGAATTTTCGGTTGCTTTTGATGGCAGAGCAAATCACCTCTTGTTAAGACTGCAGAGGTTCCCTGCACCCATAGTCGTACTACCATGTATACCCATTGGCTCCTATTATATTAATTGGCATCATATCTTATTACTTCTCGAATATGGAATATTGCAGAAGACGATGAACATTTCATGTAGCAGGAGGTGCCATATTCGGTACCAGGGATATATAGCTTCACATTGGGGTGACAGATGCCGATGGCATCCAATCATTGGTAGGATTAATCGGATTCAATCCTCATACTGTCATTGCAGAAAAAACTGTATGGAAAATGTAAGGCATGATGTATAAATCAGATGTAAGATATATACTGGTCACAGGCTGCAGAGGTGCAATGACTCAAGGTAACAAACTATATCTGCTTACAAAGCATGGGATGAAAGCTGCAGGCAGGGCTCCCAATGTTGTCGGTCCACATGCCGTTTCAGCAGATGCATTCCCCATCTGCTGATTTAACTCTCTAGTAGCATCACCCATATAAATCCTTGGTATATCAGGTTAAAAGCCAAAACCATACATGTAAATACTATGTAAAATAAGCCTCATACCAGGAATGTGTAAACTATATAAAATTATAATGGAACATGAGCTTTACTGCAGCGGCAGATGAAGGACGCTATATGATCAGGAGCCATGAAATCTATTTTTCACGCAGCTTTAGGTTATCCAACCCTCTGCACTTTGCAGATTACAAGGCTCAGCTATTCCATGTTCCTGAGCACTAATGCTATATGCATAGGGGACCCCTAAAATATAGAACCTGCCTGGCCCCTTAAATTATGGTGGACAAAGGTTCAGATTGCAGCCCTGGGCGTATTTTGGGGAGAGGTTCAGAAGAATTAAATCTCTTTATGGAGATTGCTTGGCATGCTACTGGAAACATGCTCGGGATTCTAGTAAGGAATATGCAAATAGTTTTCCAGGCTGGCAAAGAAAAATTAAGCTTTCAGCGGCTACTAAAATAAAGCAGCTCCCTCTAAATCATTGTTTGACTTTCAGGAGCCTAGTATATAATAGCTAACCGCCTGAGTCTTTTCCAAAAGGAATAGACAACGGCCTGTAGATGGCGCTGTTTTAGTTACTGCATCTCATCTCTACAGTATAATGACCCAGTTTGGTAAGTGAGTGGCCCATAGACATAGGTCAGGAAGGGATTCATTTCCTAATGGTGATTGCCCTTGCTGGCCACCTTTTTGGATGTATGATTCTTGTTGGTCAGTTTCAGTTTGGGGATACAAATATGAAGCATGTTTGACAAATCTCAGAATTTCTCAGAAAATCACGATGAGAAAAAAATCAAAAGAATGAGAATATAAATTGTTCCTTATATAAGACAATAATAATAATTCTTTATTATATAGCGCACACAGATTACGCAGTGCTATACAGAGCTTGCCAAATCTGTCCCTGTCCCCATGGGGCTCACAATCTAATCAACCTACACAGTATGTTTTGGAGTGTGGAGGAGGAAACCGGAGGACCTGGAGGAAACCACGCAAACACGGAGGAGAACATACAAACTCTTGCAGTGTTGACCCTGGGACTAATAAGATGTCTAGAGTTTGTATAGTGGAGTGACATAACCACAGGGGAGACATTACAGACTGTAGGTGCGGCAGGGGGCAGGGCGTCTATTTAGGCTTTTGTTGTGTTGGGTCTTAGAGACTCTGCCATGTGAAGGACCTGAGTGCTTTGGTTAATTCAGATGACAAATGATAAGACAAAAGAGTCACGGCCAAGGAGTGTGAGCTTGGCAGCGAGCTCCGGATCTGCCAGCACGATACAGCTTGGGGCTTCACACATACTATTGTCATGGGTGCAGGAGAATGGGCTACCACCCAAAAACATTCGCTAACAAGAGTCCTGCGCGTGCGGAACAGACTGTGCATGAAAGTGGTCTGACGTGTCCTGGCCAAAGGACAGACGAGGAGCAGGGCAGCCATGGGCAGCGGGTATGGGGTCTGTCATCCAATACAACCCACATGACACGAGAGATATTGCTCCATGTTTAGGTGGTTTGGTCATACAGGAATCTGGAAAAAGCTGGATACTACAAAACTCCTCCTCCAGTTGAGATGTGTGATCATTGTCTTGGGAAAGGTGGGTGACCGGTAATGGCTCTCTCTGTTCTGTTATATGTGGTTGGCAGCCTTCTCTTTTTGGTTTCCATCTCTCTGTTATATCCCTGTGCTTGTACGCCCATTCAGGAATCTGGAAAAGCTAGATACACAAAAATGCTCCTCCAAGTCAAGATGCATGCAGAATCATTGTCTTAGGAAGCTGTGGTGACAGGTAATATGGCTGCCTAGCCCTGTTATATGTGGTTGGCAGCCTTCTCTTTTTTGGTTTCCATCTCCTATTATATCCCTTGCTGTTGTACCACCATTCAGGAATCTGGAAAGCGGATACTACAAAAATCCTCCTCCAAGTCGAGATTATGTGCGTATCATTGTCTTGGAAGCTGCGGTGACAGGTAATATGGCTGCCTCTGCCTGTTATATGTGGTTGGCAGCCTTCTCTTTTTAAGTTTACATCTCTCGTTATAGCCCTTGCTGCTTGTACCAACCATTCGGGAATCAGGAAAGCTGGATACTACAAAAATCCTCCTCCAAGTCGAGTATGGCGTATCATTGTCTTGGGAAAGCTGGGTGAAAGTAATATGGTGCCTTTGTGTTATATGTGGTTGGAAGCCTTCTTCTTTAGTTACATCTCTTGTATATTCCTTGTGCTTGTAACCGCCATTCAGGAATCTGGAAATGAGGGTACCACCAAATGGATTCCCTGACAGTTGTCACCCACCTTTTCCTGTATTGAATGGAAAGTCTAACATTGAGTCAGGATTATTTGCAGACATTCCCATTTAGGAGTCTGGGAAAGTTGAGTGATAATCTATATGTCTATCATCAATTTATTTGTTGTTATTCTCCCGAAAAGTCACCCAGCTCTTATAGGCCCTGAATGGTAATTGTGCCTTGGTTTCAATGATACATCCCCCGCTGATATCTAGATGGATCAACCATTTAGTAATTGGAAAAGCTGGGTGACCATGGAAATCATCCTGTCTCTTTGAATCTCCTACAGGGTCACCCAATCTCCTTAATACTGAAGGCAGATCTCTATATAGTCCAGATTTGTATTTAGGAGTAATAACCTTTCAGGAATCTGGAAAAGCTGGGTGACAATGAAATCTATACTGTTTCAATTAGATGTCCTCTGTCCAGACTCTACTAGATATCCTACAGAAGGACATATGGATAGTCTAGAATACTGAATAAGTAAATTTGTTATGAATCCCCTGCTGCATATCTAGGCACAGGAACCATTCAGGAGTCTGGAAAAGATGGGTGACAATGACAATCTATACGGTTTCAATTGATCTCCTCTATCCCCGGCTCTACTAGATCTCCTACAGAAGGGCATATGGATAGTCTAGAATACTGCATGTAAATCTGTTATAAATCCCCTGCTGCATATCTAGGCACAGTTGCCATTCAGGAATATGGAAAAGCTGGGTGACAATGACAATGTATTTCAATATATCCCTCCATACAGCATCTATTGGATCTTCTACAGAAGGACATCATTCTAGAATACTGAATGGCAAATTTGTACTTCATTCCCTGTTGCATATCTAGGCACATGACCATTCAGGATCTGGAAAAGCTGGATGACAAAAACCATCCATGCATTGTCTATTACATCTCTGCATGTTGTCTCCTGGATCTTCTGGAATATAGAATGATAGATGTGTAATATATCTCCTGCTGCATATCCAGATGGATAAACCAATCTGGAATCTGGAAAAGCTGGGTGACAATGACAATTCATACAGTCTATATAGATCTTCTATATGTGTGCATGTTCTTATATAATAATGAAATAGCAGATCTCCTACAGTCTCTGTGAGATCTCCTATATGTTGTCACACCGGATCTTCTAGAATACAATAATGAGATCTGTAATACATCCCGCTGCATATCTATTAGGAGTAACCCCTCAGAATCCAGAAAAGCTGGGTGATGATGAAAATTCATACAGTCTCTATTAGATCTACAGTACGATGTCACATGGATCTTCTATAGTATTGAATGGTAGATTTGTAATATTTCTCCTTGCTGCCTATCTAAGGGTTTAGCCATTCAGTAAAATGAAAAGCTGGGTGTGGGGAAAATCCATACATACACTATTAGATCTCTGCAAGCACCATTACCTGGATCATTTAGAATACTCAATAGATCTGTACAATAAATCATTGGCACAAATCTAGGTGAATTATCCATTCAGGAATCTGGAAAAGCTGGTATGGTGTGAAATTCATACATTCTATATAAGATTGTGTAAATGTGTTGGAGGGACAGTGGGTAAATGTGTTGGGGGGGACAGTGTGTAAATGTGTTGGGGGGACAGTGTGTAAATGTGTTGGGAGGACAGTGGGTAAATGTGTTGGAGGGACAGTGGGTAAATGTGTTGGGATTTTCCCATATATTTCACTGATAGGAGAGCTGAGCATAGTATTCACAGACATAAAATTTATCAACATAGACTCATGTTATTGTCTTTTATTTTGACAAAATGTACCTACCATAAGAGACCAAAAAACTACAATAAACGATAATATACAGTGTCTCTTAGTGTATTTAAATAAACATTTGTATCAAAACACTATAAGATTATAATTCTTCGTAATCTCCGCTCCTTACAGTACCTCCAGCTTCACTCTACTACCATCCGCTCTGCTCACAACCAGGGGCGCACCAGCCATGAGGCGAGTTGAGACTTTCACCTCAGGGCGGTGCGCCTCCTGCTGGTGGAGAGGCGGCATTTTGCACGCTGCCAGGCTGCGCCGCTACTACTTACAATAGTACTTGCATCATTCAGATGCAAGTACCATTGCTGACAGCACCGCGCAGGACTTCCTGTGCGGTGCTGCTGTGACATAGGAAGCGCTTACTAGCGCTTCCTGTGTCACTACCACAGAGGGAGCCTGGAGGAGCGAGGGGGAGGAGCCAGGCGGAGGAGCTAGGGGGAGGAGGAGCGGGAGCGCCACATTCAAACCTGTGGCTGGTCTCCCTGGAGGTGCAGGCCCCGGCAGAGCTGACAGGAGAAGCCCCGCCCACCAGCCCGGGCCTACTGCACAGAGGAGACAGCTCCATCAACTGCCTGACCTGGACTTGCTGCTGTATACCAGGTAAGTGTAATGTATATGTGTGTGTGTTCTCTGTTTATATGTGTTTTGTCATGTGTATATGTGTGTAAAACATGTCATGTGTGTGTATTTAGAGGTATAACATGTAAACATGTAACAGGTATGACATGTAATAGCTGTATATATATAGATGTAATGCATGTATATATAGAGGTATGACATGTAATAGCTGTGTGTGTATATATATATATGTAATGCTTGTGTATATAGAGGTTTAACATGTAATAGCTGTATATATAGGTGTAATGTGTATGACATGTAATAGCTGTATATATATAGGTGTAATGCGTGTGTATATAGAAGTATGACTTGTAATAGCTGTATATATAGGTGTAATGTATTATATATGTGTGTATATAGGGGTATAACATGTAATAGGTGTGTGTATATATAGGTGCCATGTATGTGTATATGCAGGTATACCATGTAAAGGGTGTAGATATAGGTGTAATGCGTGTATACTGTATATACAGGTATAACATGAAATAGGTTTATGTATATGTGTGTGTAATTTGTGATGTGTGTGTGATATATATATGTATACAGTAATTGCTTTCTTTTGGGGGGAGCTGTATACAGTCATTGCTGGCGTGGGGGGTATATTACTCTTCCCTGTCTGGACTACATTCAATGGGGGCCCTGGCTGTATATGTTTTCTACTACATGACGGTACTCTATGAATTTTATACTACATGGCTGTACACTGTATCTATCTTGTACTACTACATGGCGGTAAACTGTTAATCTATTGTATACATGGCGTACAAGGTATCCTATCTGTATACATGGCTGGTACTTGTATGTATTTTCCACAGCAAAACAACAATATGGATGGATACTGCAGTTCCTGAATTCTTATAAATGGGGACAGGGGGGGGGGAGGGGCGTCGTCTCATAGGCTCCTCAAGGCAGCAAGAGCCAGGGAAGATGGATGGTACAGCCCAGGCCTGCTCACAACAGCATTTGCCAGGACTACTCCGTTACTCCACCATACTCTTGAACTCTCTACCAAAGATGTGTCAGACTGTCCCTCACTTCCAAACCTTCAAATGTAACCCTTAAAACCCACTGTTAGGAATTGCCAGGATATTAATGCACAATATACTGCGCTGACTACCTCACCTCTACCAGCCCTGAGCGACCCACCATATGATTTGTGAGCCTCCAAGGCAGGGTCATCCTCCTGACTGGTCTCTCTGACCATTGTAGTTGTGTATTTTGTACCCTCCTGTTTTTGTCTACTGTAATCGTCTATGTGATCCATATTACTGATTGTAACAGAGAAACCCTGACTATTAATGGGCTCTATAATGTAATAATAATCAATTCTTGCGCATCTATACTTTTACATTCTGCTCCTTCCCATTTAACTTGCTTGCAGTTGGATGGTCCTAGTAATGTACAGGGACTCCATGGCTCTCCCTGTGTGTAGTAAAGCACTTTGCGCCATGGTAAGGTGTTGAATGGGGAAACAGTTGAAGATAAAACCTTCTGTTTTTGGTGTTATGCAGCCCTTCATAATTTAAACCTGATTGAAAAATGTTATTTCAAATTTGCCCTGAAAGAGAGGTGGTATGAGACCATTATAGTGGCCTTTTACTTGTAGTGTTAGACCAAATGGCCAAGTGTAACGCAATAATGCTTAGGATATGGGTTTGGAGGTTGAACAGATGGAAGCTACCAGTAGCAGTCTGTTTAATAACAGAGTCGCATGTCGGGAAATAGGGCTTTAGTTTTTAAAATGGTTCAGAAAAAAAAGACAGCTTACAAGCCCTACAAAGTTTTGATTCTTGCTTATATTAGGCGAGGTAAGATAGATATTAGAGAGGGTGTGTTTTTTTGTCGAGGTGGCCAGGGGTGGTGTCCAGGAGATGTGCCACGAAACTAAGAAGCACTAATGAGGCTTAAAATCATAATTTTGGAGCCTATTTAGAAACGGCCAAGTCACGTCAGAGTTTAGAGGAAAACAAAGAAACTGTGCAAAAAATGAAAAAATAGGAACGAGAACAAGGTGAAAAAAGAGACTGAAGGTAATTTTATATTTAAAACCCAAAGTGCTTCTTGTCTCCAGGTAAGCAACTGTAAAGCCACCTGGTAATATGTAAGAAGAACTACGGAGCAGTGAGATATCTGGCCGGTTATAAATGGTAAATATCAATGACGGCAACTAGCCCTCACACAAGACAGTAGGAACGATCCGAGGGGGGTAAGGGAGATGCTTTAATGACACCAGTACGCAGACTCGGCTTCTGGACCCAAACTGTGCACGACACGGCGGGGGGCGAAGCTGACGCGCTCCGTCGCAGCAGATTTTGCATCTGTCAGAATTCATATGTCGACAAATTCACAATGCAAGGGGAGAAACTGTGGCCATTTGGTTTATTAAGAACAAAGTTGCGCAGTCTAAATGCAGAGATAAGATGGATATCAACTGACTCCGCTTACGGGCAAATACAGACGAAATAACAGAGGAGAGAGTGTGACAACAAGGCGGCACGCGGAACTTACTCCTCTCCTCTTTCTTATTAAAGTCGGTTCTTCCTTGCCCTGCGGAAAGATGAGCAAATTAAAATGCCAACAACCCGCCGCTTGTGGTGGACATGTAATTGTAGTTCTTTCGGCGTTAAGGAGTACACAGTAATGTACTGAAAGCCGTGCTAAAAAGTCCTCCATGTCCCCCCTTGGTAGCGGAAAAGACCCGGCGGTGGGTTGCAGCGTCAGGACCAATGGAATTGCGTTAGTGTATCTGATTTGTACACAACCTGTAGTGCTGGTGGGACTACCTGCCGGGAGGTGAAAATGAGTATTGGTAGGAAATTAAAAGGGATCACAATGCCTGGACAAATAAAGTATACTTTATTTATATACACTTGATACGGTGCTTACCAGTTACTAAGCCCTTCCCGTTGTCACAAACAGGCTATCATGGAAAAAACTGATAATGCACTAAATAGTGTTACTTATCAGCATTACTCAGGAATGTAGTCAGGTACACAATAGTACACCTTAAGATCATGATTGCATACCAATCATTTCATCCTGCACAGGTGGTAGGAAGGCATTTATCAAATTACTGCGAATCCCCATGTGGGTGATATTAAAAATAATAGTTCACTTCATATTAGATGCGATCAAAGTGGCAAAGGAAATACATTTTTATCCCTCAAGTACTATTAAGCCCTTGAGAAGAGAAAATAATTAAGAGAAAACGTAAGTTAAAAGACTATATAATAAAAAGTCGTTTTAGCCCAGCATTTACGATTGTAGTCAAACTGCCCCACTATGTCTTCTATGAATGCCTGGGTGGGCAGACAGATTGCTCAACAGTGCACGACAGGAGTCTGTAACGAACTAATGTAGCGAGCCCAAGCAGCCAGTATGAACGCCCACAGTGTCAGGTGGGCTCCTCATATTCATCCGAAACACATATGCATATGCAACCCCTTCATAGTAGTCGATAATAGTATAAAGGCTGGAAAAAGACATAAGTCATCATAGTCCACCCTTAAGATTAAAAGAATGTTTGATCCCACCATAACCCGTGATATTTTTTCCTGTCTCCAGAAAGGCCAAGATCAGGCTTCAGTTGCGAACGAGTGTACCAAGAGTCCGCCATAATCACCTCCTGCCGGCAAGGCGAGTGTCCACTAGTCCACTGCTGCGGAGACAGTGTGACGAAGAACCTTGTGATCTGATGTTGATGGTAGAACCGCCTGCTCTCTAGGCGTATACGAAGGATTGCCCCCTCTGTCCTGGTCCACAGGCATAGGTTATAAAAAGATCTTTGGAGAGATCCTGTACTTTCCGGGTTCAGGATATTTGTGTACATTGTAATGAGGGTCTCCCCTCAGTCCCTTTTTTAACTGACTAACCCAAATTGTGTTAATTGTAATGGTATTCTAGTCCAACCCATCCTCTAATAATCTTGGTTGACATTTGTCTAGACAACACCGTTTCAGACTCTGACTATAGCCTTTATGCACTCGAGGGATACCCCAAAACTGTTAGATCCTCAATTACATTCTGTGTGGTCTGAGCCCCTCAGACACAGAGGAAGGGATTCGATTGATATCAAGGGCCAGACAAAAGCCTAGGGCGGCCGGCGTCGCCAGTATACTGAGGCAGCATGGGCAGAAGCGTGTGCTATGACCACAGTGTGACAGACTAGGCGCGACAGGGGTCCGGAGGGGACAGCGCCGGCCCGCACCAGGACCCGTGGGGGGGAGAAACCGGGCTAAGATTTTACTATGACTTTACCTAGGCGACGCAGGCAGCCTGGCTTAATGGTCACTAAAATTAAGTTTACCATCCACCAATTCCCCCCAAGCAGATTGTTCAAGCTCAGTTTTACCAAGTAATGACAGTTGTTTAAAACATAATTTATAATTTTTGGAATGTTTCCATGGCCAAGTGAATAACCGTTACAGACATTAGCTACATTTAAACCTCATCACCAGTTCTCTGCACACTCCTCACCAAAATCAGCTGCCACAAATCCCCTCCTGTAACTTGTAATGCCGTGTAAACCTATCGAAGCCTCTTATAGTATTATTACCTTGAACCAGTTGTGGTATTCATCGGCAAATATTGAACTGGACTGGGTGTTAAACACCGGCGAAGAAAGGGGTATCGGCAAGAAGACCGCTAAAGAGCAAGTAATTAATAGAAAGATAGTTAAAAGAAGTGGCCCCCGCAGCAATACTGACCACCTGGTGGCAACTTTACAGTGGTAATCGTCAACCCAATCTGAGGAATGTGCCGTTTAATGCCGACACCTTGGTTTCTACACCAAAGCCAAATTACATACCCAAATACAAAGGTTTCCCCTATCCCAGCACGTCTCATTTATATAGCAACCTTTGCTACGGCACTGGTGTGTCCACATGCCTTATGAAAAGTCAGCGGACTTGTACAACATACACAGAATCGCCCCAGATCCAGAGGAATCTATGGAACGTACCTCCTTGTAGAAACAAATCAGATAGTGCTGTTAGTTTCCTTCAGGATCACTTTTTGAGTTTTTTTTTATGGATATTTGGTACCACGATTTGCTAATGCGCTATCATGCTGGAAACAGTAACCAAGTCATCAAGTGAATCAATTCAAATATTAAAAATAACGGTGGATCTGCTATCATGCAGCCGGTACAGAGTTCATGCAGAACCCATTGGGCAGGTGCTATGCCACAACTGGACGCCTGAGTGACATATTCTTAATCTAGTATTTAATGCGTTGCGCCGATGGCGCCGTACCTGCTTCCTGGGTTAAAATGATTGACATCCAAAAGAGAATTTACATTTATTCCTCATTGTGTCTTCCCACCGCGGATTTGTCCGGTTAACAAAAAGTTAGAGAAGGCGACATTTCAGTAGATTTGGGCCGCTTCCCTATCTCCTCCTCCACCATGTATCGACCCCATGTAGCTATTTCTAAAAGGGAGACAAAAAAATCTCATGTTTTTAGTTTCTTATTCAGTTGTATATACACTTAAAAATTAAGTTGGGGATTATTTTTGCATCGCTACTTCCCTCGGAAAATTTCCTCTCTAGTCATCTCGTTTTTGCGGCCTTTATCTGTTATTAGCAGGATCTTATTTTTTCTCTCTATAATCCTGTATGCCTCTATCGCGAACCTTCACGTTTTATATGGTACCACCACATGGACGCATATGCACACCAGTAGTATACCATAATTCGTGCTGCGTCCAATTGGTACAGGAATATATATTATGTATATAAACCATTATATGTAATG
Source organism: Engystomops pustulosus (assembly GCA_019512145.1). Lineage (NCBI taxonomy): Eukaryota > Metazoa > Chordata > Amphibia > Anura > Leptodactylidae > Engystomops > Engystomops pustulosus. The sequence goes on from CM033644.1 coordinate 200,001,673, forward strand.
TAGATGCTGGATGTGCGCATTAGATGTTATGTGCTATGTGTGTATATATACTGTACATGCATATGGCACTGTTTCCGCACAGTTTTGCTTGTGCATATATGCTACTATCTAATGTATTGGTGTCCAAATATTGAATACTGTGTAGATTTATAAGCAGGGGACTGCAAGGTTAGAGGCAGAAAGTCTGCGCTATGGGGGCATGCCTCTCCGTGATGCCACACTGGTGCACTGGAGTGTGTCGTGGTGTGTATTGTGCAGCAGAAACACGTATACTAGCAAATACTGATCAAATACATGTGCAACTACTGTCACATGTATTATGTGAAGTCTGCGACCAGAATTCCTGTACTGCAAATATGGCATTAACTGGTTCGCGGACTCGCCGCGATGTTTCACCGGCGGAGGCGGTGTCCCCGTCGGCTGGATCGTAGGGCAATCACAGGACTTCCGAGCCCTCTCCGATAGCCATGTAAGTCTTTGCTTGCAATATAGTACCAGAGCATAAAGATACCGGTACACCACCACTTATACACGAATTGGTGCAACACCGACTGACTTGCGGTGTGTTAGACAGCTGCGAGGTCGCTGCCATGGCTGAAAGTTAGATAGCAGCCGCCCATCTTGCCAGGATCGTCGATCCCCTGGCGACCCGTCTCCATGGTAAAAAAAGGGCCATGGGTCTCCGAAGACACGGGCTATTTTCATTTTATCCCGTCATACAATGTGTGATGGCACATTGTAATGAATGAGCGAGGTAAACGGAAACTTCCCAGAATACTGCCATACTTGTAGACTTTTCTTATGGCAGAAGTATATGATAGGATCGATAGACAACCTAGGGTTAAAGTACCCTAGGGAGTGCCCTGAAAAAATAGTAAAACAGAAAAAATAAAAAGAAATGTTTTGTACAAACAAAAATTATATAAAAAAAACCTAAAAAATTCAAATCACCCCCTTTCCCTAGAACGGACCATAAATATAAAAGAAACAGTATAACGTCATAAATTCATAGGTATCGATGGTATTACCGAAAATTGTAGCCCAATCTATCACAACTAATATTTAATTTAACGGGCCAATTTAATATATTAAATCTAAAAAAAATATATAAAAAAGGGATCAAAGGTCGTACTAGTCTTAACACATGATCTGAAAATATTATACACAAATGTCGCCCATACAAATGACACTCAACACAGCTCCGTACAACGCTACAAGTATCCACACCACCCAAGTTATTAGCGCCAGAAGTCCTGGGCATATCCAATACATCCACAAAACAAAAATTTGTGACAGGAAGGTATTTAATTTTTGTAAATGTATGAAAACATTATTAAACCTATACAAATTTGGGTATCCTGTCTTAATAATGCTACCAAACCCAAATGAATTAAAAGTGTAGCCATGTCATTGGGCGAATCCTTTTATCTGGTGCTCAGTGAAAAGAAGTAATATCCAGTATGCCCAAAAACATCGAAAAATGGCGCAAAATGCAGTTATTTCACCTCATGTGTCACTGACTGATTGTTTGGATTTTTCATTTTTGTTTCCAGCTTCCCTGAGTACGATGGCATGGTGATAATACTTTAATACATCACTATGGAGTGCATTTGTTAACGCACGAAAGAGAAAAACAAAACTGTCACACAGCGCTTACGTGTAAAAATAAAAAAGTTAGAGATTGTGAGAAGGTGGGGAGTGAAAAGGACATGGAAAAACAGGGGAAGAAGGGCCACCGGAAAGGGACGGTTAAACATAGACAGCAGATGCCCGGATAAGAATGGTTCTAGATGACATGACATGTTTAGCCAATTCTTCGCAATTTGAATGGTTGGACCCAGGAATGGCATATTATACTATTAACTTGCGCACGGAACTCAGACGTTTCAAGAATCATAGTTATTAATGTATAGTCACTCCAAAAGTTATAGCTTTCATTTGTATTGGTCTAACATAAATGAACCAGAAATGAAGAAAAAATCTCAAAGGTACAATATTAATAGTGAAGAATAAAATTGCTTTTGTTACCATGGGAAGAATACGCTGCCTATTGAACGTGTATAATGGATTCAGTACCTTGAGTAGTATTTTATTCAGTTAAAAGTAGAAAAGGGAGAGTAAAAATATTTTAGTCATCTGATTAAGGAAACTTGAATTTAGGATTTAATTGGGGTTTTTAAATATATTTGTAAGTTTTCATTTAATTTTTAAAGTGCATTTGTTATTTGAGATACCGATAGACTCGAGTATAAGCCGACCCAAGTAGAAGCGAAAAGGCCCCCTAATTTTACCACAAAATACTGGGAAAACCTATTGACTCGTAGTATAAGCCGAGGGTGGAAAATGCATTGGTCACAGCTCCCTAGTATATAGGCCAGCCAGCCCCTGCCCAGTGTAGATAGCCTGCCAGACCCTGCCCCATTGTATATAGCCTGACAGCCCCTGCCCCAGGTGGTATATAGCCTGCCGCTGATGCCGGACAGATCGCACGAAGATATACCGGAGTCGACCGGAAAGGTGAGTGTTGAGATATACTGGTATTTGTTGAACTCGAGTATAAGCCGACCGTTTTGGGTTTTCAGCACATTTTTTGTGCTGAAAAAACTAGGATTATACTCCGAGTAATAAGGGATTCATAATATCATGGCACCAAAATGTGGTATTTTGCAGATTGCTTAATTTATAATCCTTTGACTCTGAGCCTATTTTTCACATTAATGGACAGAGCATTTCTATACATTTTTTAATTGCCATCTCCGTAAGCCCCATACATTTTCATTTTCCTGTTAGCTGTATGAGGGGCTATTTATTTAGGCCAGGAGGTTTTTGACTAACTTTTGTGATTACACAGTTATTTAATAACTTTTCTTGTATCATTTACCAGGTTCATTAAATTACATTTTACCTTTATTTTATGTGCCCATGCAGAATAGTATAGGGTTTTTATATGTTTATGAGCAATAATAAAAAGATATTTTTAACCCCTTAAGGACACAGCTATGTTCATATTTGAGTTTCCATTTTTCGGCTCCCATCTCAAAAAGACATATATTTCATGCACAAAGATTTTTAAGGGCTTGTTTCTGTGTATAAATTGTACTTATGTGGCAGTATTTAATTTTCCAGTGCCTTGTGTGGAAAAAAAATTCAAATGGCAGTTAGAAATTATGAAAAACAAAAAACACTGGTGCCATATTGTGCGGCTTTGTTTCCGACAGTCTTCACTGAGCTATGCACTCCAAATCTTTTCCCCTTATATTTGGGTGGTATGATCACAGGATATCAAATTAGACAGGTTTTATTGTGGTTGTTTTAAAAAAAACTTAAAACCTTGAGTAGAAAAAAAAATTATTTATTCTGCCATCTTCTGAAGCTAATAAGTTTTTGATATTTCGTTAACTCCTTAGGACCAGGACCCTTTTTCGTTTTTTGCACTCCCCACCTTCAAAAATCTATAACTTTTTATTTTTCCATGTAACAGAGCTGTGTGAGGGTCTTATTTTCTTGTGTAACAAGTTGACACTTCATAGGGATGGTTATTAAAGTTTCCATTGCCATGTACTAGGAAGCGGTTAAAAAAATTCTAAAGTGCAGTGATGAAAAAACCCAGCAATTTGCACCATTTCTTGTGGGCTTGGTTTTAAAGCTTTCAACTGTGCACCACAAATGACAGATCATTTCATTAATTGGGTCATATGATCACAGGGATACCAAATTTGGATGTTTGCTAATATGTTTTCATTACATTTACAAAATTAAAAACTACTGTACAGAAAAAAAATCTTCATTTTACAGTGTTCTTGCGGGTAAATAACTTTTTCATACGTTGAGTGTAAAGAGCTGTAGGGGGTGTGATTTTTTGCGGACTTTCTAGATGACGTTTTCAGACGCTTTCTTTTTTAGAGCTGTGCGACCTTTTTGATCAATTTTTTAGGTAGATTTTTCTATTTTTCAAAATGGCTAAAAAGCAGTTGCGAGAGCTGCTCTTCGGGCGCTATTTCCGCTACGGGGTTTGTAAAAAGCAGTTGAAAAACGGTTATTATATTTTGATAGATCGGGCATTTCGGACGCGGGACAATTCAAACCTAAGTGTTTAGGATTGTTGATTTTATTTAGTATTTAGATCAGTTATAGGGAAAAAAGGGGGGGATTTTGCATACATCTATTACAATGTGGCAGATAGCACATGTAATAGCATATCCTCGATCATGACAGCCCGCAGATTGGATCTTTGTGTTGTTGATCCGAGGCTGTCATGACAACGGATCGCCGTCCCTGGTGACGTCACGGGGCAGTTACTTCTGTAGTGAAGATCGGAGCACAATGAATGGAGGAGAACAACGGAGGCAGCGGCACTGTCCGGCGGCGATCAAAGGGTTAACTACTCTGCGATCGGGTGCGTTGGGGTGTTAGCGACGGGGAGTTGCTTCATTTATGGAAGCAAATGCCCGTGAGTATGAAGAGGCGCTCAGCCCGTGGAGCCCTCTTTCATACTCCCCCCATGCGCAGCAAGACGTAAGGGTACGTCGTATTGCGATAGGGGTTATGGATTGTAATTTTTTGGCAGTATGTGAGACATTTTATTGTTATAATCATTTTTTTTACGTATTTGCCACACTCTCTAGGGCGGGAGTGATGGCGAACCAGTTAGAGGCTCGAGTTGCCCAAACTGCAACCCAAAACCCTGCTTATTTATCACGAGTGGGGGTGCCAACGTAAAATAAGAGCAGTAATATTGCTCTCTGGTTACAAAAAAATTTCACTATATTTGACTCCTGAGGGACGCAAACACGCGTAGAAAATGGAAAAAATTTTCATAATTTGAATCTTTCCAGTTTCCCCTGGACACCCGGAGAATCGGTTGGGGCCAGCAGGAGGTCCTCCAAAAATAAGGTTTTACTTCTCCGCCTCCTATTCTACTCACACCTCACTCTATCCTCCGCCTCCTTCTACTCCAACTCACTCTACTCCACCTCTTTCTACTCTCCGCCTCCTTCTACTCCACTCACTCTACTCACCCTCTTTTACTTCTCTGCTCCTTCTACTCACACCCACTCTACTCCACCTCTTTCTACTTCTCCCACCTCAGCTCGCCTTCCTACCTCACATCCTACTACTCATCAACTCTTCTCACCTCTTTCTATTTCCGCCTCCTTCTACTACACCTCACTCTACTCCACCTCTTTCTACTTCTCGCCTCTTCTACTCACCTACTCTACTCCACCTCTTTCTACTTCTCAGCCTCCTTCTACTCCACCCTCACTCTACTTCTCAGAACTCCTTCTACTCTCTGCCTCCTTCTACTCACATTTACTCTATCCTACCTTCATCATGCCTCCTCTACTACACTTCACTCTACTCACCACCTCTTTATACTTACTTTGCCTCCTCTACTCCAACTCACTCACTTCCACCTCTTCTACTTCTCTGCCTCCTTCACTCCACCTCACCTACTCCACCTCTTTCTAATTCTCTGCTCCTCCTCTACTCTATTTCACTCACTCTTCCACTCTCTACTATCTCTGCATCCTTCTTCTACACCTCAACACTACTTCTAACCTCACTTCTACTTCTCTGCCTCCTTCTACTCTACTCACTCTACGTTTACTCCTTATACTCCATCTCCTCTACTCATCCCTCCTTCTACTTTTTACATCTACTACCTAACTCACTCCTACTCGTTTTTTCTCTAGCATCCTCCATCAACTCATCTACTCCAACCCTTTCACTCTCTGCCTCCTTCTACTCTATTTCACTCTACTCTTCCACCTCTTTTACTTCTCTGCATCCTTCTCTACCCACCTCACACTACTTCTCACCTCCTTATACTTCTGCTACAACTTCTACCTCACTTATACATACAAATACTCCATCTCACTCTACTAATCCACCTCCTTCTGACTTTCACCTCCTTCTACTCACTTCACTATATCCTCCACCTCTTTCTTTTCTCTCTGCCTCCTCTACTCCACCCCACTTATCCACTCTTTCTACTCTCCGCCACTCCTTCTCTAACTCACTCTACTCACCTCTTTCTACTTCTCCGCTCCTTCTACTCACTCACTCTACTCACCTCTTTCTACTTCTCGCCTCCTTCTACTCCACCTCACTCTACTCCACCTCTTTACTTCTCGCCTCCTTCTACTCCACCTCCACTCTACTCCACCTCTTTCTACTTCTCCGCTCCTTCTACTACACCTCACTCTAACTCCACCTCTTTCTACTTCTCAGCCTCCTCTACTCAACCTCACTATACTTCTTCAGCTCCTGCTACGTTCTCTGCCTCCTTCTACTACCACTGGGACGCGACTCCTGCCACACGGGCGCGCCTCCGCCGCGACACGGCACGCTACCCACCTGCGGGCGACGGCTGCCCGCGCGACTCCAACTGCCTGCGACCCACCGCGGACGCTGGCCCGGCGACGCCACGCACGCGACGCCACCGCGGGCGACTGGCGCGGCCGCCGGCGACGCGAGGGCACGCGACGCGGCCAACGCGGGCGCGGGCGCTGCAGCGCGACTACGCCACCCGACGAGCGCACCGCCACTCGACGCGGCGGGCACCGCGGCGACGCGACCGCACGCGACGGGGAGCACCGCGGAGACGCGCAGGCGCACGGCGACGCAGCCACCGCCCGGGCGACGGGGGACCGCCGGGGACGCCACCGAACCGACGCGCCACCGCGGGCGGGGCGGGCGCCGCCGACGCCACCGCACGCGACGGCCACCCGCGGGCGACGGCGCGAGCGCCGCGGCGACGCGAGGGCACGCTGAGCGGCACCGCGGGCGAGCGGCGCGGCAGCCGGGGCGACGCCACGCACACGACGGCGGCACCGCCGGCGAGGCGCGGCGCCGGCGACGCGACCGCACGCGACGGGGGCGACCGCCGGAGACGCCAGCGACAACCGCCGCGACGCGACGCGGCAGCCACGCACGGCGACGCGGGCGACCGCCGGGGCGACGCCACGGACGCGACGCCACGCTATTTCTAGGCTCACTACTAAACCTATGTAAATTATACTGCAGCATCTTCTACTAAACCTCACTCTACGTCCACACTCTTTCTACTCTGCCTCTTCAGACTCATTTCAACTTACTTTCACCTCTTCTCTTGATCTGATCTTACCTCACATACGCTTCACCTTACTTCTGCCTCCTTCTACCTACCTCACTCTACTTTTCTACCTCCTATACTCCATCTCACTCTACTCATCCACCTCCTTCTACTTTCTACCCTTTTACTCAACCTAACTCTACTCCTCCACCTCTCCGATCTCCTCTACCTGCCACACTTCTCCTTACTCCTCCAACTTCACCTACTCCTCTTCTTCCTCATTTACCTGTAATTAGATCAAAGGCAACAGACTGACTTGAAACCTCTCCCCTCAGATTTTTCTGCACTGTGACAAAAGGTGCCTCAATACAGAAAAAATTGGGAAGGGATAATGACCAATGGGGCTACTCAGACACAGAGGAATGGAGTGCTGGAGATGGATGCACATGTCTATATATTACCTCCACAGTGGCGTAACAAGTCTCAAGCGACCCCAGTGCAGCTTGTATCGAGGGTCCCATGTACCAAAACCCTCACTGCTGTCCACACCCAGCACATTATACCTGACAATACAATAGAACATATATACATTACACTGACATGTATACAAAATATACCATATATATGCAGCACCACAGTATATATGCCGAACACACTAAATGTATACCTGCAGTCCATATTACACAAAATATACCAACAATGAATATATCACATACTTAAATATAGGTAGCAAATTGAATGGACTGTACATGAAATATATATCAGCATTGATTATGCTACAATAAAATATAGTGGCAATAAATGACAGTATTGTACACCAGGGCTGCCATCACTCACATAGACACATTAATCAACATCTCTTGCCAAACTCTAGGCCTGGACTCTCGTGTCCTGTAACCATGATCAGCGCCCCAGTACCTCCTCTTTTTCAAAGTGGTTATCAAATAAGGCTCAAAAACAACTTTTAGCTAGCTAACCCCCCTTAAGCTTACATTCAAAAAAATCCCTTTAAACATCTAGCTGAACATTTCTTGGCTTGCTAAACATTCTTTCTCAGTCTGGAAAACATGGAAATGTTATTTGCTTTGGTCATTAATCGACAAAAGCTTGTTAAAATTCAATACCCCGTTACCTGCATCACTGACAGTGTGGTGACCAATACAATTGCACTACATGGTTGAGCAGTCCTACAAAATTGGACTGTATATGGCCAACTTTAGTGCTTCTACCAATGTAAACATATGAAATGGTGAAGTAATATTTTTCAAAATGGCTGCTCTGTTGCTAAATTTGCCTCTCAATTTTCAAAACAAGAAGCAAAACTCTGTCGGCCATTTTTGCTTCCGTATCTTCCTAACAGCCTTCTGGATGATTTTCTTTGTTCGCCTCCTCTAGACAAGGGAATACAGTGAGAAAATCAATAACAAAGGACAGGAAGCCGGGGGGAACGTATTATTTTACTAATCTGTCCTTTAATCATCTGAGGTGAGTGAATCCAGCCGGGCCCTCATTCCCACACATTCCTGTCAGGGCTGTAAATCAATCAATAGACAAAGATTGCTAATTAAGAAGGTGCGGCAGGAGCGGTGTATTATTAATAAATTGTTCCCTATTACGTCCCAGCATGCGCCGCTATTGATGCCGAGGTCCATGCAGATTTATACTGTAGAGGTGAGGGTTTAGATTACCTCAGGTCCGAGGGACAGGGACACGCAGTATTATCAAGTTGTCACACTGAGGAGGACACCATTCTCAACCTAAGCTTAGAAAGTCAATGAAGATATCAGTATACTATCAAAACAAGCTGTTCTGACATGGAGAGAGATTTGATGTATTGTGCATTCAGAGGAAATGAAGACTCAGCCGGGCTGACCTGATAGCGTGTTATAGACGGTGCGGGAAACATGGATTTTTACTAGATGTAGTGTAGGTGAAAATTGACAGTAAAACCAAACAAACAATCAGACATCTACCTGTCAGAATAATTGGCAACAATAATTTACTAAGGGTCGGACTGTCGCCTTTGGGGATTGCAAGGCTGACAGGTATTAATAGGGATCTGCGATGGATTTGGGCACACAAGTTTTTTGGCGCAACAAATTGGGGGGGGGCTGCGTCGAACCCTAACAATAACCTTTCAAGCTATGCATCTCGTAGGTCAGCGCATTTGCCTCTTTTTTTCCTACGATTTAAATAATCCTAGACTTTGTCACAAATTTCCTATCGTCGTGACGTCAGACCATCCGACTGATTCGGACTGAGGCGTGATTTAACTTTCAAATTGGACGCAGGCTAATGCACTTAGATGCACACTTAAAAGATGGTGCACTGTGTAGGCCTGAGCGGGGAGGCCCACGTGCAGGATATCGGACAAACAATCTTAGTGAATTCGGGGCGAGGCAGAGTGTGCAGGGGCGCCAGATTCATGATTTCTACAGAGGTCAATGGGCCCTGGTCTGTATGAAAGTGGGCCCCTACATCCCAGAATTTTAAAATACAGGCAGTGTTGTTCTTAAGGTTATGTAAGTCGGAAGTGTATATTTATAACTGACAGAATTTTATTGGTCTGTGACAATGGATTTGTAAAAATGTTGGATTGTCAAAAGAACCAGGATTATAATAAACTGGCATTGCAGACACCTCTGATAACTGTTATAAGCTGATTATTGTAGCCTAAGTACAGTATTTAAACCAGGGTCAAACGGCCCACCTTTTCCGGGCACATTCCACCGGGTGGGCCAGACACCTGAAGCTATGGCAGGGGCCCTTATCCTATCGGAGGTCTATCAGTGATAATAGTAATGGTTGCAGCCAGGAGCCGGCCGCTCCAGTACTATTACTTTACCTAAAACATCCAATAGCATCTAACCTGTAAGGCATAGATGCTATTGTAATGGAGTGTGATGTGCCCGGGTATTCCTCAGCGTGCATTGCACATGCCCTTGGATGCATGGCACGCTTCAGTGTGAAAGAAGAGAATGAGGACGAGTTGAAAAAAAGGAGAGGACAAAGGTAAGTAAAAGTTTTTTTCTTGAAATGGCCACAGCCCGGGAACAAAGACGGGTGGGCCACCAGTAGTAAATGGTCGGGCAGAAGTGTAGTCTGGAAGGTGTAATGTGTGGAGGGGACAGTGGTAAAGTATTGGGGGGACAGTGTTGTAAGTGTGTTGGAGGGACAGTGGGGAAATGTATGGGGGGCGACGGTGTAAATGGGTTGGAGGGGACAGTGGGGGTAAATGTTGGGGGGACAGTGGGTAAATGTGTTGGAGGACAGTGGGTAAATGTGTTGGGGGTTACAGTGGGTAAATCTGTTGGGGGACAGTGTGTAATGCAGTGGCGTAACTAGTGGAGGGTAGGGCCCCATAGCAGGCTCTGCTGAAAGGGGCCGCCTGCCAGCTTAAAAAGATACATATATTATTCCTAATACATAAATGCTAGTTCATCACTCATACATACACATTTATACACTGTAACACATTGAGCATATTACACCTCCCATATACACACATCAGTACCATATACAGACATACAGCTTACATACACCACATACGCATAGCACATCACAGATACACACAAATAACAATATATATTACCACAATGTGCAGCGTAATATGTAATAATGGTGACATTCTTCATTCTTTAGTGTCAAGTCGGATGACGGGGCCCCCTGACACTGTGGGCCCCATAGCGGCTGCTATGGCTGCTACCGCTGTGTAGTTACGCCCCTGGGTAAATGTGTTGAGGGACAGTGGGTAAATGTGTTGGGGGGGACAGTGTGTAAATGTGTTGGGGGGACATGTGGGAATGTGTTGGGAGGACAGTGGGTAAATGTGTTGGAGGGACAGTGGGTAAATGTGTTGGGGGGACAGTGTGTAAATGTGTTGGGGGGGACAGTGTGTAAATGTGTTGGAGGGACAGTAGGTAAATGTGTTGGGGGGGACAGTGTGTAAATGTGTTGGAGGGACAGTGGGTAAATGTGTTGGGGGGACAGTGGGTAAATGTGTTGGGGGGACAGTGTGTAAATGTGTTGGGGGGACGTATGTAAATATAGACATCACCTGTGATTCCAATGCCATAGACCCCTATTGTGGCTGAGATGTGGTGAGATGTGGTGCGGCAAGATCACAGTCACAATTACGGTCGTCAGTGTGCTGTGAACCCTCCCCTCTAGCAGGTACCGAAAAAGAAAGGAAATGGAGGAAAGCTAATTGGACTGACGGACGGAGCTTCTCAGTAAGTTCTGTAATGATATATCTGCCTCCTGCTGCTCTCATATGGCAGTGTCAGTTAGTGACTTGGACAGCCATGGGCCCCTTAGAACGTGGGCCCCAGGCAGCGTCACAAATACACCCTGATGAAGATCCGCCATTGCCCCTTTACAAAGTCATGTCTCCTTCGCTTATACACCTAACCCAATCACTGTTCTCACACTGTACTATGAATAGAGCAGTAGGCAGTGGACTCATTGTTGACTTGAATTCATCAAAACTAGTCCCACATTTGTGATCCATGGAGGGTTCCGGCATTAGAGGATTAACAAAACCTTTATGATGCTGATCCCATTACATTAAATTGCATTTCTAAAACAGAGCCTAATGGGATCCTGAATGTGTTGTTAACCCTTTGGTGAAACATTTCAAGGTTTGGACTAAGAGTCAAATAAGTAAGACTCTGTTGAAGGTTGTCTGATTTGCTAGAAGAAAAAAAAACTAATAGATAATAGGATAAACTTATGGAACGTTTCCTTTCATCGTTGCTCTCTACATGGGGCTGAGTAAGTTTAGAAAAAAAAAGGAAAACTTTTGACTTCTTTCAATCAGCTGCCGGCGGAAAGAAATAATCAGACAGCAGAGGATCGTGCACACAACACACATCTGTCTGATTGATTCCATTAGACGATGAAATGAAAAGACCTCGGGGTTACAACCCAAGCAGAGAGATTCTCCTTTCAGGTAAAGAAAGGATAGAGCGAGAGATGTGAGAGACGAACGCATTCTGTATGCAATTTACTGATAAACTGCTCGCGGGTGTTTGCGGGGCTGGAATGTTGATCTCTTCTAATGAAGACACCAATGGATTTGTATAGTTTGTCTTTACAAGTAAATGCCTTGTATTGTAAAGATGGATGCTTGGTACATATACTAGGGCCAGGATACTAGGACATTACTAGTTATAGGGTACTATGGGGCCAGGAGTGTAACTAAGGGGTAGCAGCATATCAGCTGCTATGGGGCCCACAGTGTCAGGAGGCCCGGCATCTAACCTGAAACACTAAAGAATGGAGGATGTGCAAAATTAGATACATATTATTCTATACATTTGGGGGACTAACATATTGGGGGTCATTTACTTACCCGGTCCTGTCACGATCCAGCGGCGCGTTCCGAGAGGATTCGGGTCTTCGGCGATCCACTAAGGTCGTGCGCCCGATGTCCACCAGGTGTCGCTGCTGCGCTGAAGTCCGCCGAGGTCCGCTGGAGTTCACCAACCTATTCCGATGCATGTGAGTGATTGATTTGCGACACTATTTGTTTTTGAATTCGCGGTTCTTCTGAATCGTCGGGTTTTCTGACGGCCACGCCCCCGATTTCTGTCGTGTGAAAGCCAGCGCCAATGTGCCACAATCCGATCGCATGCGCCAAATCCCGGGGCAATTCATCTCTAATTCCATCTCAATGTCATCTCTAATTCCTGCCATGTACTCCCCCATGTGGTCAGCAGCTACTAGGACAGATCTGTGTAAGTGTATGACTGTATATATCAGTGCATAAAATATGTGCGCATAAGTGTATAAATGTGTGTATGCTTGTAAGGGTTCCTTCACACACCTTTCTATGGGATGTATATGCGGAGCCGCATATACGTCCCCTAGATGGCAATGGCGGCCCGGCGCGTCTTTTTTTTTTATGGAGGGAGGAGGGGTCACCTCCTCTCAGCGCACAGGCCCCATGTGAAGAATGCCCTAAGAGTGTATAAATGTGAGAGTATAAAAATATGTATTTTTTTTAGTCATTAGAAGTCTGCTATGGGGCTTGCCTCTCCTAGAACCGTATAGGGCACATGGACCTTGTTTTTGTTTTGCTTTTTATATATATATTTTCAACTCTTGTAGCACATGTGCACTTTTCGGCCTTTTTTGATCCTATGACAACCCCCTTCAACAAGTCACCATTGTCTAATTTTCTTCAGTTTTTGAGCTATCAACCGATTTCAGATGTTAAAGTTGTCGCAAAAAAATTAATATTCCTATCTGCTGTTCTCAGGTGTAGGAAAGCTGTGTGCGGCTTTTGGGGACTTTTTTGATATTTGTCACAAAATTACTTAAGATTAACTGAGATGTATTAAAAAAAAATTCCTAGAACACATATGACCAGGAGAAATGCAGCAAAGAAAAAAAAAGACAAGAGCCCAAGGCCAAAAGCCAAAACAAGGTAAATGTGCCTCTATGTATCTCAGGACAGATATAAATGATTGGTGGTGCCCGTGTGCCTTCCGGTGCCCCCAGAGCTGCCTGCACGAGAACTCCTCTCTCCTGGCTCCAGCGGCGGGTCTCGGCGGCTCCCGCGGTTGGTGCGGGTTGCTTGTCTCCTAGGGCGCTTGCCGGCTCACAAAGATTTAAAGGGCGGGTGCCGATAATTGCCACCGGCCTGCCGGATCTTGTGCTTCTATGCTAAGAGAAACCTTGTTCCATGCACTTTGTGATTATCCTGATTTTCCGTTGTGACCTTGATTCTGTTCTGACTCACGATCCTGTGAGCCTGTCCCTGACCATGTGTTTGACCACGATTCTGTAGTACGCCTGGCGCGCCACCGTGGACAAAAGTCGTGCCAGTGGGAATGACCTGGGGTACCATACTGCAACAAGTCCAGCCTGCTTTGCAGCGGGCTCTGGTACCAACTTAGACTCCGTTCCCAGGTATCAGCTTACATCATCGTCCGCAGTGGTCCAGTGAGTCCGCTACCACCGGTTCCTGACACATATCCTTACAACTTAGGGCTAGATAGCACAGTGATATGCAGTCAGTGAGAACATGATCCGTCCTGTGATCGTCTTCTTGTTTAGAGACGAGTCTAAAGGCGAAGGAGGAGTCTGATGACGAAGGAGGATCTAAGAACAAAGGAGAAGTCTGATGATGAAGGAGAGTCTGATGTGAAGAAAGAGTCTAATGACGAAGGAGGAGTCTGATGATGAGGAGGAGTTGATGATGATGAGGAGTCTAATGACGAAGGAGGAGTCTGATGATGAGGAGGAGGCCTAATGACGAGGTTCTGTGTGTTTCCCCCAGTGATGGACTGTCACTATGGATGCCATACAGTTGCATCTGTCGTCCATAGTTTAGTATGGCCTCCGCTCAGCATATGTATGTCGCTCAGAAGAGATAGCAGGATGAAAAGATGTAAACTTGCTGAGTTTTTCAGTCTGGGTTTGAATCACCACTTTTTGCCATTTTGCAACACATAAAATGTTCAAAAGTTCATACAGTTCCCCAAATGGTAGCAATGAAAATATCATCCCATCCGGCAAAAAAAAACACCTTACAGCAGCTCGAACACAGAATTTGAAAAGTTATTGGCCTCAGAATATGGAAGATTTTTTTTGTTGTTCAAAAGAACAGAAGTTTTATAAATCTTATATAAACTGGGTATTTATGGTATTGGTAGCGACCCAGAGAATAAGGAGAGGTTTCATATGCACATTGAAAGCCTCAAAAACAGGGCCTAAAAGAAATGTAAATTTTCGGCAATTTCACTGCAATTACTTCATGTAGGTACTGTAATGAAAATAAAACAGTTATGGGTTATTGAAATGGGGGAGCAATAATGGAAACACAGAAACAAAAAAGGGGTTTGTGTTTCCTTTTTTTGCTCCCCTTCTTTAACCCCATAAAGACGCAGGGTTTTTTCTTGCTCTCCAACGATTCTGTCAACATCGTGTTACCTAGCTGGCTGGTCAAAGCCGCCACATGTGGAAAGACCCTGGTGGTACCACCCGCCGCAAGTCAACTGCTTTGCGCGGGCTCTAGTGAAATCCGGGTTACCACTTAGATTCCGTCCCAGGGGTGGCTAAGTCACATTTGCGGTAGTCTAGTGGGTCCACTAGTGGACAGTCAGGTTGGATGTTGGGTGCCCCTTGACACTGTGGGGGGCTGTATGGCTGCTACCCCTGTAGTTATGCCCCGAATAGTTTGCCCCTAAAAGCCGGAATTCATAATATATGGCACTGGAATCAAGTTCTGGGGAAGGATAGGGGTCCCTCCTTCTTTCAATGTGCGTTTGGACCTTAAAGCCCTGAAATGGCTTTTGTGTAGATGTGCATTGAGAGCAGGAACAGATTTCAAGGGTGAAGGCCGTTTCTCAATAAAAAATTTGGTTGAGAGGTTTAGGTGGCATGGGCCCCGTAGAAGGCTTGGATCTGGGTTACTGCCCAAATCATCTAATTATAGCCACACGCTTGAATCTTGTTGCACCACATGCTCACAATGACATCATGGAAATCAACAACTACAGCCAAATGGTGGCATAAAAGTGGCGGTAAAGTGCATTACAGCTGCCTCTTGGATTTATTGAGGCTGGAGCCTCCTGATATATATTTTTTGGTAAGCTACCCATATAATATCGTGTTAGAGTATCTCCCATATATGAACATGAAATATTTTGAGATGTGTTGTTATAATAGGATTAGTCATAAATCATAGCAACAAGTAATGTTCTTGATGACAGAGCGGGGTTATTTAGATCGTATTCCCTGACCTATCCAATGGCTACACGAGAAACTATGGTCACATAGCAGACCACAGCCATATAGAGTTCTCTCCACTCCTACACAAGCCGTAGTGTAGTTAGTAACACCTTACTTCCTTCCACAAGAAAGGCTTTGTTCTTTGTTTCCCAAAATCGCGAAACATATAAGTCCCATAAAATGAGGCTCGCCGAAGCAAAGTTTCTCCATTCACTTGTCACTGACAAGTTTTTTAATTACTTTTACTTTAAAGTGTGTTTGATCTGAAACTTACAAAAAGTAAAAAGGTACATTTACATAAAGTCTAAGGAACCAGACCATATTCATCCACCTGAGAGCCCTGAAACATGGATAAAAAGCTAGGGCTCATTTACTAAGGGTGCAGATCACACTTTCGTTGGACTTTTCACGTTTTTGAGGATTAAATGGCTTTCAACAGTATTTAACAGGTTGTCTGCGATTGTCAGTAGTGATGTAATGATGGGTCAGTGTTATCTATATAGAGGTCATTGTACAGGGGGGGGATAAGCTGTGACATCATCTTTGTCACTAGTGATGTAATGATGGGTCAGTGTAATCTATTAGAGGTCATTGTACAGGGAGGAGGAGATAAGCTGCGTGACATCATTATTGTCAGTATGTGATGTAATGATGGGTCAGTGTTATCTATATAGAGGACATTGTACAGGGAGGGGAGATAAGCTGTGACATCATCTATTGTCAGTAGTGATGTAATGGGGTCAGTTACATGTGAGTAGTGAGTCATGTACAGGGAGGGGGGAGGAGATAAGCTGTGACATATCTATTGTCAGTAGTGAGTAATGATGGGTCAGTGTTATCTATATAGAGGTCACTGTACTGGGAGGAGGAGATAAGCTGTGACATATCTATTGTCAGTAGTGATGTAATGATGGGTCAGTTATCCTATATAGAGGAAATTGTACAGGGAGGGGGAGGAGATAGCTGTGACATCATCTAATGTCAGTAGTGATGTAATGATGGGTCAGTGTTTATAATAGAGGTCACTGTACTGGGAGGAGGAGATAAGCTGTGTGACATCATCTATTGTCAGGATGATGTAATGATGGGTCAGTGTTATCTATATAGAGGTCATGTACAGGGAGGGGGAGGAGATAAGCTGTGACATCATCTATTGTCAGTGTGATGTAATGATGGGTCAGGTTGTCTATAGAGGTCATTGTAGGAGGGGGAGGAGATAAGAGGTGACATCATCTATTGTCAGTAGTGATGTAATGATGGGTCAGTGTTATCATATAGAGGTCATTGTACAGGGAGGGGGAGGAGATAAGCTGTGACATCATCTATTGTCAGTAGTGATGTAATGATGGGTCAGTGTGTATCTATATAGAGGTCATTGTACAGGGAGGAGGAGGGATAAGCGTGACATCATATTGTTAGTAGTGTGTGTAATGATGGGTCAGTGTTATCTATAGAGGTCATTGTACAGGAGGGAGGAGATAAGCTGTGACACATCATTGTCAGTAGTGATGTAATGATGGGTCAGTGTTATCTATATAGAGGTCATTGTACAGGGAGGGGAGGAGATAAGCTGTGACATCATCTATTGTCAGTAGTGATGTGTAATGATGGTCAGTGTTATCTATATAGAGGTCATTGTACAGGGAGGGGGAGGGGATAAGCTGTGACATCATCTATTGTCAGTAGTGATTGTAAAGATGGGTCAGTGTTCTCTTTATAGAGGTCATTGTACGGAGGGGGAGGAGATAAGCTGTGATATCATCTATTCAGTATGTGATGTAATGATGGGTCAGTGTTTATATATAGAGGTCACTGTACAGGGAGGAGGAGATAAGCTGTGACATCATCTATTGTCATTAGTGATGTAATGATGGGTCAGTGTTATCTATAAGAGGGCATTGTACAGGAGGGGGAGGAGATAAGCTGTGACATCATCTATGTCAGTAGTGATGTAGTGATGGGTCAGTTTTTTTTCTATATAGAGGTGATTTGTACAGGAGGAGGGGAGATAAGCTGTGACATTCATCTGATGGGTCAGTGTTATTTAGAGTATATAGAGGTCATTATGCATCAATTTACCAGAAGTTTGTTAAAAACTATTTTGTAAAAATTTTATATATATATATATATTGTTTTTGATTTGTTTTTTATATACTTTCCATGTGACCATCTCATTGATGCTGTTGGGCAATGCTCCACGGGACACATTCACCGGGCCCCTGGGACTGCTATTGTAGATGACTATGATTATTGTGAATCCCTACATGTGGGAATACTCTCTCTACACGGGGGAGGGGAACCCTCATTTTTTCGCGGTAGTATTATTCTATATCTTGAAGTCCTTGCACAGCTTTGCCACTAATGATTGAAAATGTGCTTACTTAGAGAGAGAGATGAGAGAAAGGAAACCCATTAATTGCCGCTGGATAATTCTGGGGTTCTCTGCATCCTTCTCTACTCCACCTCACACTACTTCTTCACCTCCTTCTACTTCTCTGCCTCCTTCTACTCTACCTCACTCTACTCCACCTCTTTCTACTTCTCCGCCTCCTTCTACTCCACCTCACTCTACTCCACCTCTTTCTACTTCTCCGCCTCCTTCTACTCCACCTCACTCTACCTCACCTCTTTTCTACTTCTCAGCCTCCTTCTACTCCACCTCACTCTACTTCTTCAGCTCCTTCTACTTCTCTGCCTCCTTCTACTCCACTTTACTCTACTCCTCCACCACTTTCTACTCTCTGCCTCCTCCTACTACACTTCACTCTACTCATCCCCCTCTTTCTACTTCTTTGCCTCCTTCTACTCCACCTCACTCTACTCCACCTCTTTCTACTTCTCTGCCTCCTTCTACTCCACCTCACTCTACTCCACCTCTTTCTACTTCTCTGCCTCCTTCTACTCTATTTCACTCTACTCTTCCACCTCTTTCTATTCTCTGCATCCTTCTCTACTCCACCTCACACTACTTCTTCCACCTCCTTCTACTTCTCTGCCTCCTTCTACTCTACCTCACTCTACTTTTCTACCTCCTTATACTCCATCTCACTCTACTCATCCACCTCCTTCTACTTTTCTACCTCCTTTTACTCCACCTAACTCTACTCCTCCACCTCTTTCTTTTTCTCTGCCTCCTCCTACTCCACCTCACTCTACTCCACCTCTTTCTACTTCTCTGCCTCCTTCTACTCTATTTCACTCTACTCTTCCACCTCTTTCTACTTCTCTGCATCCTTCTCTACTCCACCTCACACTACTTCTTCACCTCCTTCTACTTCTCTGCCTCCTTCTACTCTACCTCACTCTACTTTTCTACCTCCTTATACTCCATCTCACTCTACTCATCCACCTCCTTCTACTTTCTACCTCCTTCTACTCCACTTCACTCTACTCCTCCACCTCTTTCTTTTTCTCTGCCTCCTCCTACTCCACCTCACTCTACTCCACCTCTTTCTACTTCTCCGCCTCCTTCTACTCCACCTCACTCTACTACTCTCATCCACCTCTTTTCTACTTCTCCGCCTCCTTCTACTCCCCTCACTCTACTCTCTACACCTCTTTCATACTTCTCAGCCTCCTTCTCCTCTCACCTCCTCTACTCCACCCCTTTCTCTCTCTCCTGCCTCCTTCTACTCCACCTCACTCTACTCCACCTCTTTCTACTTCTCCGCCTCCTTCTACTCCACCTCACTCTACTCCACCTCTTTCTACTTCTCAGCCTCCTTCTACTCCACCTCACTCTACTTCTTCAGCTCCTTCTACTTCTCTGCCTCCTTCTACTCCACTTTACTCTACTCCTCACCACTTTCTACTCTCTGCCTCCTCCTACTACACTTCACTCTACTCATCCACCTCTTTCTACTTCTTTGCCTCCTTCTACTCCACCTCACTCTACTCCACCTCTTTCTACTTCTCTGCCTCCTTCTACTCCACCTCACCTACTCCACCTCTTTACTCTTCTCTGCCCCTTACTACTCTATTTCACTCATCTCTCTCCACCTCTTTCTACTTCTCTGCATCCTTCTCACTCCACCTCACACTACTTCTTCTCCCCTCCTTCTACTTCTCTGCTCTTCTACTCTACCTACCTCACTCTACTTTTCTACCTCCTTATACTCCATCTCACTCTACTCATCCACCTCCTTCTACTTTTCTACCTCCTTTTACTCCACCTAACTCTACTCCTCCACCTCTTCTTTTTCTCTTGCCTCCTCCTACTCCACCTCACACTACTTCTCCACCTCTTTCTACTTCTCTGCCTCCTTCTACTCTATTTCACTCTACTCTTCCACCTCTTTCTACTTCTCTGCATCCTTCTCTACTCCACCTCACACTACTTCTTCACCTCCTACTTCTCTGCCTCCTTCTACTCTACCTCACTCTACTTTTCTACCTAGGAAGTCGAAAAGAGGTGGGTGGAAGTCGAGCTGAGGGTGTGGTAGGAGGAGGCAGAGAAAAAGAAAAGGGTGGAGGAGTAGAGTGGAAGTGGAAGTAGAAGGAGGTAGAAAGTAG
Organism: Engystomops pustulosus; assembly: GCA_019512145.1. Lineage (NCBI taxonomy): Eukaryota > Metazoa > Chordata > Amphibia > Anura > Leptodactylidae > Engystomops > Engystomops pustulosus. The sequence goes on from CM033644.1 coordinate 200,021,978, forward strand.
AGGAGGTGGGATAAGTAGAGTGAGATGGAGTATAAGGAGGTAGAAAAGTAGAGTGAGGTAGAGTAGAAGGAGGCAGAGAAGTAGAAGGAGGTGAAGAAGTAGTGTGAGGTGGAGTAGAGAAGGATGCAGAGAAGTAGAAAGAGGTGGAAGAGTAGAGTGAAATAGAGTAGAAGGAAGGCGGAAGTAGAAAGAGGTGGAGAGTAGAGTGAGGTGGAGTAGAAGGAGGCAGAGAAAAAGAAAGAGGTGGAGGAGTAGAGTTAGGTGGAGTAAAAGGAGGTAGAAAAGTAGAAGGAGGTGGATGAGTAGAGTGAGATGGAGTATAAGGAGGTAGAAAAGTAGAGTGAGGTAGGTAGAGTAGAAGAGGCAGAGAAGTAGAAGGAGGGGAGAAGAAGTAGTGTGAGGGTGGAGTGAGAAGGATGCAGAGAAGTAGAAAGAGGTGGAAGAGAGTATGAGTGAAATAGAGTAGAAGGGGCAGAGAAGAGAAAGAGGTGGAGTAGGTGAGGTGGAGTAGAAGGAGGCAGAGAAGTAGAAAGAGGTGGAGTAGAGAGTGAGGTGGAGTAGAAGGAGGCAAAGAAGTAGAAGAGGTGGATGAGTAGAGTGAAGTGTAGTAGGAGGAGGCAGAGAGTAGAAAGTGGTGAGGAGTAGAGTAAGTAGTGAGTAGAAGGAGGCAGAGAAGTAGAAGGAGCTGAAGAAGTGAGTGAGGGGAGTAGAGTAGAAGGAGGCTGAGAGTAGAAAGAGGTGGAGTAGAGTGAGGGGGAGTAGAAGGAGGCGGAGGAGTAGAAGAGGTGGAGTAGAGTGAGGTGGAGTAGAAGGAGGGAGGGAGAGTAGAAAGGGTGGAGTAGAGGAGGTGAGAGAGAAGGAGGCTGAGAAGTAGAAAGAGGTGGTGGAGTAGAGTGAGGGGAGTAGAAGGAGGCGGAGAAGTAGAAAAGAGGTGGATGGAGAGTAGTAGAGTGAGGTGGGAGAAGGAGGCGGAGAAGTAGAAAGAGGTGGAGTAGAGTGAGGTGGAGTAGGAGAGGAGAGACAGAGAAAAAGAAAGAGGTGGAGGAGTAGAGTGAAGTGGAGTAGAAGGAGGTAGAAAGTAGAAGGAGGGGGATGAGTAGAGTGAGATGGAGTATAGGAGGTAGAAAAGTAGGATGAGGTAGAGTAGAAGGAGGCAGAGAAGTAGAAGGAGGTGAAGAAGTAGTGTGAGGTGGAGTAGAGAAGGATGCAAGAAGAGAGTAGAAAGAGGTGGAAGAGTAGAGTGAATAGAGTAGAAGGAGGCAGAGAAGAAGTAGAAAGAGGTGGAGTAGAGTGAGGTGGGTAGGGAGGCAGAGAAAAAGAAAGAGGTGGAGGAGTAGAGTTAGGTGGAGTAAAAGGAGGTAGAAAAGTAGAAGGAGGTGGATGAGTAGAGTGAGATGGAGTATAAGGAGGTAGAAAAGTAGAGTGAGGTAGAGTAGAAGGAGGCAGAGAAGTAGAAGGAGGTGAAGAAGTAGTGTGAGGTGGAGTAGAGAAGGATGCAGAGAAGTAGAAAGAGGTGGAAGAGTGAGTGAAATAGAGTAGAAGGAGGCAGAGAAGTAGAAAGAGGTGGAGTAGAGTGAGGTGGAGTAGAAGGAGGCAGAGAAGTAGAAAGAGGTGGAGTAGAGTGAGGTGGGTAGAGGAGGCAAAGAAGTAGAAAGAGGGGATGAGTAGAGTGAAGTGTAGTAGGAGGAGCAGGAGTAGAAAGTGGTGGAGGAGTAGAGTAAAGTGGAGTAGAAGGAGGCAGAGAAGTAGAAGGAGCTGAAGAAGTAAGTGAGGTGGAGTAGAAGGAGGTGAGAAGTAGAAAGAGGTGGAGAGTGAGGTGGGAGTGAGTAGAAGGAGGCGAGAAGTAGAAAGAGGTGGAGTAGAGTGAGGTGAGTAGAAGGAGGCGGTGGAGAAGTAGAAAGAGGTGGGTAGTAGAGTGAGGTGGAGTAGAAGGAGGCTGCGAGAGTAGAGAGGTGGAGTAGAGTGAGTGGAGTAGAATGAGAAGGAGGGAGAAGTAGAAGTAGAAAGAGGTGGGAGTAGAGGGAGGTGGAGTAGAAGGAGGCAGAGAAGTAGAAAGCTAGAAAGAGGTGAGTAGAGTGAGGTGGAGTAGAAGGAGGCGGAGAAGTAGAAAGAGGTGGAGTAGAGTGAGGTGGAGTAGAAGGAGGCGGAGGAGTAGAGTGAGGTGGTAGAGTGAGGAGGACGGAGAAGAAGTAGAAAAGGTGGAGTGAGAGTGAGGTGGAGTGAGGGAGGGAGAAGTAGAAGAGGTGAGTAGATGAGGTGGAGTAGCAGAGGAGAGAAAAGAAAAGAGGTGGAGGAGTAGAGTGAAGTGGAGTAGAAGGAGTGGAGAAGTAGGGTATGGAGTGGGTAGAGTGAGATGGTAGTAGAAAGGAGGCAAAGAAGTAGAAGGAGGTGGAGAGGTAGCTCATGTCTGAGCTTCTAGGGTATAATTAAAGGTCTAATTTCATGAAAGAAAAGAACGGTTTGCATATTTTTTGTGCCCGTTTTGCTTTAAATTGAGCAGAAAGTTAAAATAGAAAAAAAAATCTTAAATCCAAGCACAGAGCTCATGTGTTTTTCGTGTTTATTATCACATCTCTGCACCCCCCCCCCGCCCCTTCTCCCGTTCTTTCATTTAGGCAGAAAAGTGAGTGATTAGCTGAAGTTCTCTTTAGTTGTGATATCTTTAAAGTGGCATATAAGCATTAGCTATTTGTCTTTCGTGGAGAATTTGTCAGGGCAGCCAAAGGAATTTTAAATACTGTCACTTCAGGAGCTGAAAAAGGGCAGTCCTTGACAGGGCAGAAGGGGGGTTTAATTTGCAACCATGTTTAATTTGTTTAAATGGACATACACCTCAGAGCTCGGCAGCCCTGGGGGCCTATCTATGATATAGGACCCACTTTTTACCCTAATTTCCAGCCGACTCAAAGTGTACCACAGTAAAGTGATATAAAAGCTGATCAATGTTGTTCCCTGCAGTCAGATGAAAATATATGTGCTATAATATTCCCTGCCTAGGTCACGCTGGTCATGCATGCCTGGTTAATCATTTTGATATGAGCACAAGCACTGCCATACAAATATAATATGTTCCTTTTTTATTAGGTGATAAGTTTTACTTACGGTTCTGCTGCTGGGATTTCAACTTACCAAAGACACTTCTTGTCTTAATAGATTTCCAATGGGATTGAGATAAAGGATTTACTGTAAACTCCTGTAATATATGTCACTATAAGGCTATTGGATTTGCAGGATATTCCATTTAAGAATAGGATTTCCTTTTCTTTGTTTTGTCTATTATGCAGTTTATGACTTTAAGTCTGAGAATCCAACATTTATACTTGTAGCACTACAACTCCCATATTCTGTCCTTCAACATGAAATCTCCCTTCTTTCACTAGTAACGCTAGCAGGGGCTTTAACACTTTTGGTGTTTCAGAAGTTATCACTCATTAACCCCTTACCATTGCGTGACATATTAGTACTTCACATGTTGGCTACGGGTGTATGGAGAGGGCTCACAGGTGGAGCCCTCTCCATACACGGTTGCTGTTTGCTGCATATTGCTGCAATAGCGGCCAAAGTTGAAAATGCCACTTTTCACCATTTTGCAACAAAAAGATGTATAAAAAGTGATCAAAACGTCTTACAGCCCTATATGGTAGCATTGAAAACGTCATCTCATCTTACAAAAATTGACACTACCCAAAGCTCGATACCCCGAAATATGAAATAGTAATATCGCCAGAAGATGACAAATGAAGAATTTTGTTTTGCACCGGAGGTTTCATATGTGTAAATGTATGAAAACATTATAAAACTTATATAAATTTAGTATCCCCATGATTGTATCGACCCAAAGAATATTGGAGACATTTCATTTGGGCACAGAGTGAAGTCAGTTAAATCCAAGCCCATAAGAAAATGACACAAATGCGTTTTTTCACCAATTTCGTTCATTTGAAATTTTTTTTTCCCAGTACATGGAATGGACTATTAAATACTGTCACTATGATGGGCAATTGTTTTGCAGAAACAAGCCATCACATAGCGCTTTACTTTGAACATAAAGAAGTTATAGATCTTTGAAGGTGGGAATTGAAAAGAGGGCCTGGGCGTTATTACGGTGGCAGTGTGCCAGCACTGACATGCTGGTCAATGGGCGCCACCATTTTGGGGATGTTCGTGGCCCAGAATTAAGTCACGGGGACAAACGATTCTCAAACTTCAAATGCTGCTGGCATTTTAATTACTGCTGATGAGCAGCTGCACTAAGAGTGGCACTGCACGATGCCATTTGGGGAGGGCCGTCACTCCCGATGACATAATAACTTTGACAGAAGCATATTAAAATGCAATTGTTCGCCAGGGGATGTCCACTGTCCCCACTTTTATTTGCCCTTACCATTGAGGTGTTGCGGCACAACTCCGTCAGGACCCCATATACACAGGAATCGTATTGGGACAAAGGGAGGATAGAGTTGGGACTGTACGCCGACGATATGATCCTATTCATATCCAACTTCACCACATCCCTACACACGCCATTACACTCATCAATGATTTTGGCACTTATTCAGGATTACAGGTGAATTGGACAAAATCGGTATTCAGCCACTAGGCCCTCAGACTGGGAAGGCCCAGCAATGGTGAGGGACTGGCAGTAGTGACAGAATTTAAGTACTTAGGTATAACGATTACCAAAACATATCAGGGCACGCGTAATCACATCACAGGTCCACTACTCTCCTATGTAAGGAGAAATACAAGGTTTGGAAAACACTTCCATCTCAGTAGCGGGAAGAATAATTTGGTCAAACTTATAATTCTCCCAAAGTGCCTCTATATTATACAGCATGCGGCAGTTCCACTACCCAAAAAATTCTTTAAAGAATTGCACTCTTAACAGGGGTTTTTATCTCTGGGCCACCTCTAGAGCCAAACTTAGCCTCCAAACGCTACAGCGACCAAAAGATGAGAGATGGGATGCGCTCCCGACTTCTACAATTACTACTTAGCGGACAGCTCAGATACTTAAACAGCTGGATGGGAGGACAGACCCTGCCTAACTCAGAAACACCACCTGCAACACCACTTGAGTCTCAAATCCCTAGGCCGGTCCTTGAACCACCCGGACTTAAACATGTCTTTACTACCCCTGCATAGGATAGCGAGACAGGTCTGGGAGGCAGCCAAGCAAATAGCAGGCTTTTCAGACATAATAGCTGAGACTCCACTATGGCATAACCTACACTCTCCCAACTGCACGTACTGGAGGGTCAGATACACTGGAACAGAAAGGGATAGCAACATTAGGAGATATTTACACAACAAATATCCTTTGTTCTACCAAGAATTACAAACTAAACACGAGTTAGACAGAAGCTTCTTCTACAAGTATCTGCAGCTCAGACACGCATTGGATGCTCAGTTCCCGACACCCCCCGCCCACCATCATCCTATCCATTAATCGGAATCTTTAGGACACAGGGACCCAGAGGGTTGGTTTCAGCACTCTACACCACCTAATTCGGGAAAAAGACTCTTAAATCTCCAGTTACTGCCACGGCGTGCCCAGGTGTGAGACCTCAATGCAGACTTCTGGCACATGAGCTGGAGCTGTGCTCCAATCCAAAAATTTTGAGAAGAGTAACAGATTTCCTAACACCATTTTACCAGTACCACTATCACATTCCCCTGAGTATGCTTATTGGGCCTAATTCCTGATGTAGATTGGACTCAACCAAATATATTCTTACAAGAAACATTGTTTCTGGCCCGGAAATGCATAGCTCTGAGGTGGTACTCCACCAATACCCTACCCTGAGTATGTGGAAATTACAGGTGAACCAATCCTTCCGTACGAGAAAGTAATTTACAAACACAGGCAAAAACCAGACAAGTTTAACCATATCTGGGGGGACTGGTGTGACACGCCTAACCAACTACTCGCCGCCTAGACTCAGACTGGCCATGAGAGATTTGTAAAATGTAACCCGATTTAGAGTCAACCGCAAGGTGTGGGGGGGGGGGGGAGAGACCAGGCAAAGACCTGTAAACATGTGTAACTTCAAATGTACCTAGCCAATTTGAAAGGATCGGAATCAAGACGCTCCCAACAAAACGTGATATCTTACCTGGATATAAAGAACACCCAGATAACGCAGAATAAGGCAACTCGACTGGTTATGGTATTACCTGCTGTTTATTATGATTCATGTGTTATCTTGATCCTCAGAAACGAAGTATGTAGTACATCATATAACACTGTAAGCATGATTTGATTGAAAATCTGATGTTTTGACTTGTTGTTATTGTGTTGTACAATAAAAAGTTTAAAAAAAAATGCAAGTTGGCAGCACTGATCGCGGTGTAACGATGCACGTGTGGGAGTTGTGCTAAACCCACGTTCTGGGAGGGTATAGGAGACCCAAATCCGTAAACTTCAGTACAAATCCAAATCCTAGTCATTACACTCTGTAAAGTTGTATGAGATTTTGTGTTCATGGGATATTTCATACTTTTTTTTTTTTAAAGTGGCACCAGCACAACACACACAATACATATATACAGAATACGAGCCATGACCATTATATAAGTGAGAAGAGTGAATCATCCAAGATTTCGAGGATAGTAGAAGCTTCAGTAAATTTTTCAAAAGATTCAGCTGGGTCTGAATCAAAATAGTTCAAACTGATCTTGTCGAATTGTCCTGGAAATTGGTATTTGACCCCCCTTTAGTCCTCTAGTTATCTCACTTTTTTAATTTTTTTTCCCAATTTTTCCCTGCCCTTCTTCCCTCTTTAATGACAGTAGGATGAATGATACTGTTGGGTAGTCACCATTTTGAAAGTCACCATTGGGCCATATTTACTAAGAGTGCCCAGATCGCACTTTTGTCGGATTTTCAAAATTTTTGGGATTTGTGCCGCTGTGAGAGGTATTTAACTGGGGATTGTGGCGCACGTGATCGGATTGTGGGCCTCCATGTGACAGAAATCGTGGGGCAGGCTGTGGACGATCCGGCTGATTCGGACTGAGCGGGGATTAACTTTCAAATTGTGTCGAAAGACAATGCACTTACATGCACCAGGAAGAAGAAATGAACTCGGCGGACCAGAGTGGGGAAGCGACACATGCAGGTATCGGGCGAACGATCTTAGTGATTCGCGGCAGAGTGCATTACGGTCAGACAATGCACTTTCGGGAATCGCGACAGGACAGGTAAGTAAATGTGGCCCATTGTTTCCTCACAGCTTTGTTTTAGATCATTCAGATTGTGTCAGTTCCTATCATTCTTTAAGAGATATTTTTTTAAAATGACTATTGGGCTTTACCAGTCGGGGGCTTGTTCCTACAAAGTCAATACTGTCTTATCAGTGCTACCAGTATCAGACGTATACAGACTTATCATGCCAGTCCTCAATCTCTTCAACAATTTCATGGATTGGAAATAACATTCTAAAGATATTTTATTATTATTATTATTACTACACGTTTCACAATGCTAGGAGTCCTTGATTTCTAATATAGAAGTATCATTGCTTTAAGGCCTAGCACAGTTTGATGAATGGAGTTTAGATCCGGAAGGCGTACATCTTTTAGGGTAGGTTCCATGTAAAAGAGTTGTTGTTAGAGTTGGATTCTCCTAATGTGATGAAATTGGCGCTAAGAATCTCATTTTGTATATACATTAGCAGTGCACAATTTTCTTTTCAATATTGAGGTATCTTAGTTCTTTTTGCAGAACTGGCTGCATTTGTGGGTTTGATTTAGTGGAATTCAAGTTTTTATTTACACAGACAAGTAGGGGAGCCAACAGGTCCGTTTAAGGCATATCCAAAGCAGTTATGGAATTGACATATGGTGTTGACCCTCTGCACTTGTTATGGCAGCTAGTAAGTAATGTGAGTGGGATCATAGGTTTACCATAAAGTATGAGTGAATTCCTAGATCACAGACAGAGTTGCAGAAATAAAATCATTCCTGTAGCTGAAGTTTTAGAGGACTCCAATGGGAGGAATTTACTTTAGCTCTTTAATTGATATTCCAACTTACATTACAAGAAATCAGACAACACAGTGGGGCAGATTTACTTACCCGGCCCATTCGCGATCCAGCGCTCGTTCTCTGCGCTGGATTCGGGTCGGCAGGGATTTATGATGGTAGTTCCTCCGCCGTCCATCAGGTTGCGCTGCTGCGCTGAAGTCCGCTGGAATGCCTCGAAATACACCGGCCTATCCTGGATGAAGGTGAGTGAAATTTCGGGAACAATTTTTTTAAAAATGCGGGGTTTTTCCGAATCCGTCGTGTTTTCGTTCGGCCACGTCATGTGGTCAGGTTCAGCGCCAGGGTCAGGGCAAGCAGCAGGGATGCAACGTCAAATCCATCTGGGTTCAGCAACAGGAGGTCCAGGCAGGTGGGGAGGGAACATAGGCACACAGGAACGCAGGACACGGGAACTCGGGAGCAGGAACACACAGCAATGCAGGAATATTGCTGGAAGCTTTTTTCTAAGGCTTTGAGGTACAACGATCCGTCAGGGTGTGATGGGAGAGGCAAGTTTATATAGTTTCTGGGAAATGGCAACTACCATGACATCATTCAGGAGATTCAGAATAACTATACCCTAGAGCACTTAATAGCTAAAGAACTGGTTCAATACAGGCATTCAAGAAACTTTATTGGACTTTATGCATTTCACAGTCCCAGATTGAGTCCATTAGTTCCCGACTTGACTGTGGAGAGCATAATATAAAGTAACTACAATGAAACTCTAAAATTGTCCTGATGTTGGGTATGGCAATACTCCCCACTTTCCCATACCCAAACATTGGTGCCTATCTCATTCCTTGTATTTTTATTGTAATACATGTTGATAACATTTCAATAAAAAAATGTATTTAAACCAAAATCCAGATTCAGTTCAGTGTCTGAAAAATGCCAGATTGCTACCAAATCAGTGAGTACATACGCTTATCTCTAAAATGTACAAAGCATTTCTCCAACATATACATGACATGATTTAAAATGACAGTCCATTCCTTCAAGATGTTGGGGCTTATTAACTAAGGGTCCTGAGGCCATTTTCGTCGCGTTTCCGCTCTTTTCGGGGATTGTGCCGGGATTTTGTCGCATGCGATCGGATTGTGTCGCAATCGCACCGGCTTTTACGGGGGGGGGCCTTCCATCAGACGATCCATTGGATTTGGACTAAGCAGGATTTAACATTCAATTTGTGTCGCAAGCCAAACACTTACATGCACTGGGAAGAAGAAGGTGAACTCTGGGGACCAGGGCGGTGAGTGACACATGCAGGATATCGGGTGCAGGATCTATGTGGATTGAGCACAGTGCAGGATCATCAGGGAAGCACCTCGGGGATCGATCGCGACTGGACAGTAAGTAAATGTGCTCGTTATAATAATTGGACATCTGATGGCACTCCAGGATTATTTGACCAGTGGTAGATGGGTTTCCTTCTACACAAATCTAAAATTACTCTAAGAGTCGACTATCAATCAACACGTAAGAAGTACATCTCAATGTCCTTATAATCATGATGTCTCTTGTGGGCCACTTATCTGTTTATGCTCGTATATATACATCCCTACTTTTTGGCACTAAACCTGCTGTGGGACTGGTGACGAATCAAGTATTCGGATGGCCCTCCACTCATGGCAGTTCACAGAACCAAGTTATTCAGTTATTTGAGAGGTATCAGGAGACTGTTCCTCAATAACCTTGGATAGCACCCTAGTAATAGACTCTATAGTAGAAATAGTCACACACACAGCGCTCCTAAGGTATGGTCAGTGTTAAACACTTTCAGATAGGATTCCGAGATAACAGAGGCAACGGGCTTCATCTAAGAGTTCGTTTTTATCCCTGGAATACACTAGGTTGTTATACTAGACGGGGATCTTGATGGCAACACAAGTATTACACTTCATCTTGTATATATACTTTTACAAAGTTTACTTATTTCAAAGGGTTACATTGTTCTGAAGGTTCTCTTCAGATGTGGCGCCTGATTAATAAATACAATATACTGAGAAATATTGGATTTCGAGGAAATGCTCATTATGTTCCCGACATTAATGGAATGTTCTATAATAACCTTTTCTAGTAAGCAGAATACTTTCTCTGGGGTCTGAAGCGGGATTCAGGTCTCAGCCTCTATTCTTATACACCCTCCTTGTTACTTGGATAACTACTTCATAAACTTAAAGGGGTTTTCCACGAATTCGATTTTTGCATAAATCATATGATATAATACACATCTAACAACTCATTGATGGCTCGACACCAATGTCGCTGCAAAGTCGGAAATCTACATGTACATGTTAACTATAGTATTCTTATGATATTTTGACATATGCTGCATCAGTCAATTTAAAAACAATGGTTCCAAAAATTCTAATTGCAGAGGTAAGTTTGTATTCAACGTGCATTTGTAATTTCACAAACCCCAATTTAACAAATTGGCGACTATTAAAAAGGCTTGAATGGTTGCTTTGGTCTCGTGAGCATACAGGCACATCAGAGATAAGTTTATATTTCTTAAATTTTTGGGGTTTTTTCGAATATACATCCATTATTGCTATTTGGTTTTTCAAAAAATCTGACAAATTTCAAAAGCAGTGGAACCCCCAGGAGACCAGGGCACAAAACAAAAAAGTTAGGGTTGGCCAGAGTTTGGCTGCACCTGATCCTGGAAGTCTGGTTCGGGCCACCATTTGTCCTGTGCAATCATGTAAGGAAGTGGACGTCATAGAGTATAAGTGGTGGCACGCTGCAACAATGGTATTTATGATGGTCCCGATTTGCAGTTGTTACTGGCATGGGGGTGAGCCAAACCTGAAACTTGCTAAAGTCTAGGTTGGTTATCGAACCCTCAATTCCTGCACTGATCTGAACATTGCAGGTGGGTCCGCTTATCACTAAATACCAGTGTTAATAGATTCCCCTTATATTTAACCTGGTCCAGGTCCCAGTTTGTGATTCCTTCGGTCACTTCTGGTTTGGAACCTGCACCCAACTGAAGTTCTGAGGAATCACACACCTGCTTTAGGGTGCCTCTTCGGACATGGGATGTCTCTTCTGTTTCCCAGGGGTACTTCACTTCCTGTATTGCCCCATAGTCTGAAGAGGCCACTCATTGGTGAAAGCAGTTTTCCGTGATACCAGCAAGTGATGCCTATCCTGTCTATTGTGAGAAGTGAGAGGTGTTGTGTGGGAAAACCGCTATCTGTCTACAGGCAGATGAACTGGTGGGTAAAAGCCCTGGGTTTGTCTGCAGTAACCCAAGGTTAATGCAGCCATGATAGCAGGAATAGTTGTTTTGTCTGTGTTGGCCTAGCTAACACAGACCAGTAGTAATGTCCGTACTGGGCCTGCTTATTATGGAGTAGGGTAGGCTGGTAGTGGGACTCCTACTCCACCCGGGCTTCGGTCCTGGGCTTTTGTACAGCCACAGGTGCAGGTCACAGCCTCGTTAGGGTCTGATTTAGTCTGCAGGCCAGAAGCAGTAGTAGGCCCCTACCTGGAGATCTGAAAGCGAGATTGATTCTGACAGCAAAGGTAACTTGGAAGGTCTCTGTTTGTGCTGCAAGAAGAGTGTGGCGGCAGCTGGTACCGGATAGCTAGGGTCGTGTCGAGTAGTATAGACAGCGCCTAAGGACGGGACCGGAAGTAACTTTATAAGGTTTGGCATGTGCCTAAGAAGGCTGAATTTGTGTTCTGTTTTGCAAGTGTGAATAACCACTTACGTTGGACTTTAAACGCGTGTGTCACTGCTGTTCGACTGCTACCTGTCAACTACCAGAGCATTCCCCACACTATGTATTCGTTTAAAAGGGGTGGGTTTGAAGATTTAAAGGAACGTCAGTCAATAAGTCATACTAAGGGTGCGCTACAATAAAGTAAAACGTTTATGAATGCATGGATTCCCTGTAGCCAAGTTCCTATTTTCTGCTTAACTCAACTCTTGGATGTTTCCGAAGAAAAAGGAAAACTGGGAGGGACACTTACCCTGTTGGAACGGTGACCTGCCCTAGCCAATGATTGGTTGAGGGAGTGTAGGGAGACACCCTGGAAGTACCATGGAAGATGTGAGTACTAGATAGTGTTGGTGGCTTAGTGACAACATTGTGGTAGTATTATTGTTTATTACTACAACCTGTACAAGCGTTTGGGAAGGAAACACGCCAACTTTAAACCATCTGCAGATTATAACACTTCTTCTTGAATGCTAGCTTTGCTGTAGATCACCAATGAGATGGGCTTCTGGCGGATGAGAGACAATTTATTGAGGGCTATAGCGCCCCATAGCTCAGTATTATTACAACATCCGTGAGATGTTTATGATTCGATTGCATTTATTTTACTTGGGAAACCCTACTTATTCCCCTGCAGAAAACTGTAATTACATGACATCAAACGAACTTCTCTCGGATGAGGTAACATTTTTCTTCTCAGTTATGATATTTTACATTGATAGGTTTGCAAAACGTTCAAAAAATAAAGATTTCTAACAGCATCCAAGTCACAGCAGAGGCGACATCATCATTAAAGCCTTGTCTGTATAAGTAATTGATGTCTGCCTTAAAAACTTAGGTTGCCTTGGGAACTAAATCAGTTGGATGAATTTTTTAAGGATGTGTTATCTAATTTATTTGGGTTTTTGAGGAATTTTGGACATCACCCGCATGCTCTTCCTTATTGAGCGCTCTGTCTGTCATCTCATAACTGTGTTTGAAAAGATCACGAATAGATTGGAAGTACAATATAATGGTTTCCTTGGAAACCAGACAAAAAGAGAGCATAAAAAAAACAAGGCTGACAAAAACAACACAATAACATATTTTCTCTATATCGTTCATAACCTCCCGGGCGCATAACGAGACACAGGGGTGTGTAATCATCCACACCCGAAAATTCCCATACACATTGCACACATACATATCAGTTTTTTAATGATTGATTTTCACGTAATACTCTCGCACGGACTACCGTCTACAAACACCACATACTTTTCTACCTCCTTTTACTCCACCTAACTCTACTCCTCCACCTCCTTCTCGATCTCCCTCTACCTGCCACACTTCTCCTTACTCCTCCAACTTCACCTACTCCTCTTCTTCCTCATTTACCTGTAATTAGATCAAAGGCAACCAGACTGACTTGAAACCTCTCCCCTCAGATTTTTCTGCACTGTGACAAAAGGTGCCTCCAATTACAGAAAAAATTGGGAAGGGATAATGACCAATGGGGCTACTCAGACACAGAGGAATGGAGTGCTGGAGATGGATGCACATGTCTTATATTTACCTCCACAGTGGCGTAACAAGTCTCCAAGCGACCCCAGTGCAGCTTGTATCGAGGTCCCATGTACCAAAACCCTCACTGCTGTCCACACCCAGCACATTATACCTGACAATACAAATAGAACATATATACATTACACTGACATGTATACAAATATACCATATATATGCAGCACACAGTATATATGCCGAACACACCTAAATGTATACCTGCAGTCCATATTACACAAATATACCAACAATGAATATATCACATACTTAAATATAGGTAGCAAATTGAATGGACTGTACATGAAATATATATCAGCATTGATTATGCTACATATAAAATATAGTGGCAATAAATGTACAGTATTGTACACCAGGGCTGCCATCACTCACATTAGACACATTAATCAACATCTCCTTGCCAACTCTAGGCCTGGACTCTCGTGTCCTGTAACCATGATCAGTACGCCCCAGTACCTCCTCTTTTTCAAAGTGGTTATCAAATAAGGCTCAAAAACAACTTTTAGCTAGCTAACACCCCTTTAAGCTTACATTCAAAAAAATCCCTTTAAACATCTAGCTGAACATTTCTCTGGCTTGCTAAACATTCTTTCTCAGTCCTGGAAAACATGGAAATGTTATTTGCTTTGGTCATTAATCGACAAAAGGCTTGTTAAAATTCAATACCCCGTTACCCTGCAGTCACATGACAGTGTGGTGACCAATACAATTGCACTACATGGTTGAGCAGTCCTACCAAAATTGGACTGTATATGGCCAACTTTAGTGCTTCTACCAATGTAAACATATGAAATGGTGAAGTAATATTTTTCAAAATGGCTGCTCTGTTGCTAAATTTGCCTCTCAATTTTCAACAAGAAGACAAAACTCTGTCGGCCATTTTTGCTTCCGTATCTTCCTAACAGCCTTCTCGGATGATTTTCTTTGTTCGTCCTCCTCTAGACAAGGGAATATACAGTGAGAAATCAATAACAAAGGACAGGAAGCCGAGGGAACGTATTATTTTACTAATCTGTCCTTTAATCCATCTGAGGTGAGTGAATCCAGCCGGGCCCTCATTCCCACACATTCCTGTCAGGGCTGTAAATCAATCAATAGACAAAGATTGCTAATTAAGAAGCGTGCGGCAGGAGCGGTGTATTATTAATAAATTGTTCCCTATTACGTCCCAGCATGCGCCGCTATTGATGCCGAGGTCCATGCAGATTTATACTGTAGAGGTGAGGGTTTAGATTACCTCAGGTCCCCGAGGGACAGGGACACGCAGTATTATCAAGTTGTCACACTGAGAGAGGACACCATTCTTCAACCTAAGCTTAGAAAGTCAATGACGATATCAGTATACTATCAAAACAAGCTGTTCTTTGACATGGAGAGAGATTTGATGTATTGTGCATTCAGAGGAAATGAAGACCTCAGCCGGGCTGACCTGATAGCGTGTTATAGCGGTGCGGGAAACATGGATTATTTACTAGAATGTAGTGTAGGTGAAAATTGACAGTAAAACCAAAGCAAACAATCAGACATCTACCTGTCAAGAATAATTTTGGCAACAAATCATTTACTAAGGGTCGGACTGTGCGCCTTTTTCGGGGATTGCAAGGCTTGGACAGGTATTTAATAGGTATCTGCGATGGGATTTTGGCGCACACAATCGTTTTTTGGCGCAACACAAATTGGGGGGGGGCGTGACGTCAGACAATCCGACTGATTCGGACTGAAGGCGTGATTTAACTTTCAAATTGTGACGCAGGCTAATGCACTTAGATGCACCACTTAAAAGATGGTGCACTGTGTCGGACCTGAGCGGGGAGGCCACACGTGCAGGATATCGGACAAACAATCTTAGTGAATTGCGGCAGAGTGTGCAGGGGCGCCAGATTCATGATTTCTACAGAGTACAATGGGCCCTGGTCTGTATGAAAAGTGGGCCCCCTACATCCCAGAATTTTAAAATACAGGCAGTGTTTGTTCTTAAGTTGTATGTAAGTCGGAAGTGTATATTTTATAACTGACAGAATTTTATTGGTCTCTGTGACAATTGGATTTTAAAAATGTTGGATTGTCAAAAGAACCAGGATTAATAATAAAGCTGAATTGCAGACACCTCTGATAACTGTTATAGCTGATTATTGTAGCCTAAGTACAGTAATTTAACCAGGGTCAAACTGGCCCACCGTTTTTCCGGGCATTCCACCGGTGGGCCCAGACACCTGAAGCTATGGCAGGGGCCCTTATCCCTATCGGAGGTCCCTATCAGTGATAATAGTAATGGTTGCAGCCAGAGCCGGCCGCTCCAGTACTATTACTTTACCTAAAACATCCAATAGCATCTACACCTGTAAGGCATAGATGCTATTGTAATGGAGTGTGATGTGCCCGGGATATTTCCTCAGCGTGCATTGCACACTGACCTTGGATGCATGGCACGCTTCAGTGTGAAAGAAGAGAATGAGGACGAGTTGAAAAAGGAGAAGACAAAGGTAAGTAAAAGTTTTTTCTTGAAATGGCCACAGCCCGGGAACAAAGACGGGTGGGCACACAGTATGTAAATGGTCGGGCAGAATTGTGTAGTCTGGAAGTGTGTAAATGTGTTGGAGGGACAGTGGGTAAATGTATTGGGGGGGGACAGTGGTAAAAATGGTTGAGGGACAGTGGGTGGTGGTTAGGTAAATGTGATTGGGGGGGACAGTGGGTAAATGTGTTGGAGGGACAGTGGGTAAATGTGTTGGGGGTTACAGTGGGTAAATCTGTTGGGGGGACAGTGTGTAAATGCAGTGGCGTAACTAGTGGAGGTAGGGCCCCATAGCAGGCTTCTGAAAGGGGCCGCCTGCCAGCTTAAAAATATACATATATTACATTCCTATATACATAAATGTATAGTTCATCACTCATACATACACATTTATACACTGTTACACACATATAGAGCATATACACCTCCCATATACACACATACAGTACCATATACAGACATACAGCTTACATACACCACATACAGCATATGCACATCACAGATACACACACATAAACAATATATATACCACAATGTGCAGCGTAATATGTATATAATGGTGCACATTCTTCATTCTTTAGTGTCAAGTCGGATGACGGGGCCCCCTGACACTGTGGGCCCCATAGCGGCTGCTATGGCTGCTACCGCTGTAGTTACGCCCCTGTGTAAATGTGTTGGAGGGACAGTGGGTAAATGTGTTGGGGGGGACATGATTCAGGACGCCCCAGACCTCCTCTTTCAAAGTGGTATCAAATAAGGCTCAAAAACAAATTTAGCTAGCTAACACCCCTTTAAGCTTAAATTCAAAAAAATCCCTTTAAACATCTAGCTGAACATTTCTCTGCTTGCTAAACATTCTTTCTCAGTCCTGGAAAACATGGAAATGTTATTGCTTTGGTCATTAATCGACAAAAGGCTTGTTAAAATTCAATACCCCGTTACCCTGCAGTCACATGACAGTGTGGTGACCAATACAATTGCACTACATGGTTGAGCAGTCCTACCAAAATTGGACTGTATATGGGCAATTTAGTGCTTCTACCAATGTAAACATATGAAATGGTGAAGTAATATTTTCAAAATGGCTGCTCTGTTGCTAAATTTGCTCTCAATTTTCAACAAGAAGACAAAACTCTGTCGGCCATTTTTGCTTCCGTATTCCTAACAGCCTCTCGGATGTTTCTTTGTTCGTCCTCCTCTAGACAAGGGAATATACAGTGAGAAATCAATAACAAAGGACAGGAAGCCGAGGGAACGTATTATTTTACTAATCTGTCCTATCCATCTGAGGTGAGTGAATCCAGCCGGGCCCTCATTCCACACATTCCTGTCAGGGCGTGTAAATCAATCAATAGACAAAGATTGCTAATTAAGAAGCGTGCGCAGGAGCGGTGTGTATTATTAATAAATTTGTTCCCTATTACGTTCCCAGCATGCGCGCTATTGATGCCGAGGTCCATGCAGATTTATACTGTAGAGGTGAGGGTTTAGATTACCTCAGGTCCCGAGGGACAGGGACACGCAGTATTATCAAGTTGTCACACTGAGAGAGGACACCATTCTTCAACCTAAGCTATGAAAGTCAATGACGATATCAGTATACTATCAAAACAAGCTGTTCTTTGACATGGAGAGAGATTTGATGTATTGTGCATTCAGAGGAAATGAAGACCTCAGCCGGGCTGACCTGATAGCGTGTTATAGCGGTGCGGGAAACATGGAGATTTTACTAGAATGTAGTGTAGGTGAAAATTGACAGTAAAACCAAAGCAAACAATCAGACATCTACCTGTCAAGAATAATTTTGGCAACAAATCATTTACTAAGGGTCGGACTGTGCGCCTTTTTCGGGGATTGCAAGGCTTGGACAGGTATTAATAGGGATCTGCGATGGGATTTTGGCGCACACAATCGTTTTTTTGGCGCAACACAAATTGGGGGGGGGCGGGGTGACGTCAGACAATCCGACGATTCGGACTGAAGCGTGATTTAACTTTCAAATTGTGACGCAGGTAATGCACTTAGATGCACCACTTAAAAGATGGTGCACTGTGTCGGACCTGAGCGGGGAGGCACACGTGCAGGATATCGGACAAACAATCTTAGTGAATTGCGGCAGAGCAGAGTGTGCAGGGGCGCCAGATTCATGATTTCTACAGAGTACAATGGGCCTGGTCTGTATGAAAAGTGGGCCCCCTACATAGAATTTTAAAATAAGGCAGGCGTGTTGTCTTAAGTTGTATGTAAGTCGGAAGTGTATATTTTATAACTGACAGAATTTTATTGGTCTCTGTGACAATTGGATTTAAAAATGTTGGATTGTCAAAAGAACCAGGATTAATAATAAAGCTGAATTGCAGACACCTCTGATAACTGTTATAGCTGATTATTGTAGCCTAAGTACAGTAATTTAACCAGGGTCAAACTGGCCCACCGTTTTTCCGGGCCATTCCACCGGTGGGCCAGACACCTGAAGCTATGGCAGGGGCCCTTATCCCCTATGGAGGTCCCTATCAGGATAATAGTAATGGTTGCAGCCAGAGCCGGCCGCTCCAGTACTATTACTTTACCTAAAACATCCAATAGCATCTACACCTGTAAGGCATAGATGCTATTGTAATGGAGTGTGATGTGCCCCGGGATATTTCTCACGTGCTGCATTGCACACTGACCTTGGATGCATGGCACGCTTCAGTGTGAAAGAAGAGAATGAGGACGAGTTGAAAAAGGAGAAGACAAAGGTAAGTAAAAGTTTTTTCTTGAAATGGCCACAGCCCGGGAACAAAGACGGGTGGGCACACAGTATGTAAATGGTCGGGCAGAATTGTGTAGTCTGGAAGTGTGTAAATGTGTTGGAGGGACAGTGGGTAAATGTATTGGGGGGGACAGTGTGTAAATGTGTTGGAGGGACAGTGGGTAAATGTATTGGGGGGGACAGTGTGTAAATGTGTTGGAGGGACAGTGGGTAAATGTGTTGGGGGGACAGTGGGTAAATGTGTTGGAGGGACAGTGGGTAAATGTGTTGGGGGTTACAGTGGGTAAATCTGTTGGGGGGACAGTGTGTAAATGCAGTGGCGTAACTAGTGGAGGTAGGGCCCCATAGCAGGCTTCTGAAAGGGGCCGCCTGCCAGCTTAAAAAAATACAATATTACATTCCTATATACATAAATGTATAGTTCATCACTCATACATACCCATTTATACACTGTTACACACCATATAGAGCATATACACCTCCCATATACACACATACAGTACCATATACAGACATACAGCTTACATACACCACATACAGCATATGCACATCACAGATACACACACAATAAACAAATATATACCACAATGTGCAGCGTAATATGTATAATGGTGCACATTCTTCATTCTTTAGTGTCAAGTCGGATGACGGGGCCCCCTGACACTGTGGGCCCCATAGCGGCTGCTATGGCTGCTACCGCTGTAGTTACGCCCCTGTGTAAATGTGTTGGAGGGACAGTGGGTAAATGTGTTGGGGGGGACAGTGTGTAAATGTGTTGGGGGGACAGTGTGTAAATGTGTTGGGAGGACAGTGGGTAAATGTGTTGGAGGGACGTGGGTAAATGTGTTGGGGGGACCGTGTGTTAATGTGTTGGGGGGACAGTGTGTAAATGGTTGGAGGGACAGTAGGTAAAGTGTTGGGGGGGACAGTGTGTAAATGGTTGGAGGACAGTGGGTAAATGTGTTGGGGGGACAGTGTGTAAATGTGTTGGGGGGACAGTATGTAAATATTAGACATCACACTGTGATCCAATGCCATAGACCCCTATTGTGGCTGAGATGTGGTGAGATGTGGTGCGGCCAGATCACAGTCACAATTACGGTCGTCAGTGTGCTGTGAACCCTCCCCCCTCTAGCAGGTACCGAAAAGCAGGAAATGGAGGAAAGCTAATTGGACTGACGGACGGAGCTTCTGCAGTAAGTTCTGTAATGATATATCTGCCTCCTGCTGCTCTCATATGGCAGTGTCAGTTAGTGACTTGGACAGCCATGGGCCCCTTAGACCGTAGGGCCCCAGGCAGTCACAAATAACACCCTGATGAAGATCCGCCATTGCCCCTTTACCAAAGTCATGTCTCCCTTCGCTTATACACCTAACCCAATCACTGTTCTCACACTCGTACTATTGAATAGAGCAGTAGGACTCATTGTTGACTTGAATTCATCAAAACTAGTCCCACATTCTTGTGATCCATGGAGGTTCCGGCATTAGAGGATAACAAAACCTTTATGATGCTGATCCCATTACATTAATATTGCATTTCTAAAACAGAGCCTATATGGGATCCTGAATGTGTGTTTAACCCTTTGGTGAAACATTTCAAAGTTTGGACTAAGAGTCAAATAAGTAAGACTCTGTTGAAGGTTGTCTGATTTGCTAGAAGAAAAAAAAACTATATAGATAATAGGATAACTTATGGAACGTTTCCTTTCATCGTTGTCTCTCTACATGGGGCTGAGTAAGTTTAGAAAAAAAAAGGAAAACTTCTGACTTTCTTTCAATCAGCTGCCGGAAGAATAATCAGACAGCGAGGATCGTGCACACAAACACACATCTGTCTGATTGATTCTCATTAGCCGATGAAATGAAAAGACCTCGGGGTTACAAACCCAGGAGAGATTCTCCTTTCAGGTAAAGAAAGGATAGAGCGAGAGATGTGAGAGAACGCATTCTGTATGCAATTTACTGATAAACTGCTCGCTGGGTGTTTGCGGGGCTGGAATGTTGATCTCTTCTAATGAAGACACCAATGGATTTGTATAAGTTTGTCTTTACAAGTAAATGCCTTGTATTGTAAAGATGGATGCTTGGTACATATACTAGGGCCAGGATACTAGGACATATACTAGTATAGGGTACTATGGGGCCAGGAGTGTAACTACAGGGGTAGCAGCCATATCAGCTGCTATGGGGCCCACAGTGTCAGGAGGCCCGGCATCTAACCTGAAACACTAAAGAATGGAGGATGTGCAAAATTAGATACATATTATTCTATACATTTGGGGGACTAACATATTGGGGGTCATTTACTTACCCGGTCCTGTCACGATCCAGCGGCGCGTTCTCCGACGAGGATTCGGGTCTTCCGGCGATCCACTAAGGTCGTGCGCCCGATGTCCACCAGGTGTCGCTGCTGCGCTGAAGTCCGCCGAGGTCCGCTGGAGTTCACCAACCTATTCCCGATGCATGTGAGTGATTGATTTTGCGACACTATTTGTTTTTTGAATTCCGCGGTTCTTCTGAATCCGTCGGGTTTTCTGACGGCCACGCCCCCCGATTTCTGTCGTGTGAAAGCCAGCGCCAATGTGCCACAATCCGATCGCATGCGCCAAAATCCCGGGGCAATTCATCTCTAATTCCATCTCAATGTCATCTCTAATTCCTGCCATGTACTTCCCCCATGTGGTCAGCAGCTACTAGGACAGATCTGTGTAAGTGTATGACTGTATATATCAGTGCATAAATATGTGCGCATAAGTGTATAAATGTGTGTATGCTTGTAAGGGTTCCTTCACACACCTTTCTATGGGATGTATATGCGGCAGCCGCATATACGTCCCCATAGATGGCAATGGCGGCCCGGCGCGTCTTTTTTTTTTATGGAGGGAGGAGGGGTCACCTCCTCTCCAGCGCACAGGCCCCATGTGAAGAATGCCCCTAAGAGTGTATAAATGTGAGAGTATAAAAATATGTATTTTTTTTAGATCATTTAGAAGTCTGCTATGGGGCTCTGCCTCTCCTAGTAACCTGTATAGGGCACATGGACCTTTGTTTTTGTTTTGCTTTTTATATATATATTTTTCAACTTCTTGTAGCACATGTGCACTTTTGCGCCTTTTTTGATCCTATGACAACCCCCTTCAACAAGTCCACCATTGTCTAATTTTCTTCAGTGTTTTCTTGAGCTATCAACCGATTTCAGATGTTAAAGTTGTCGCAAAAAAATTAATATTTCATATCTGCTGTTCTCAGGTGTAGGAAAGCTGTGTGCGGCTTTTTGGGGACTTTTTTGATATTTGTCACAAAATTACTTAAGATTAACTGAGATGTATTAAAAAAAAATTCCTAGAACACATATGACCAGGAGAAATGCAGCAAAAGAAAAAAAAAGACAAGAGCCCAAGGCCAAAAAGCCAAAACAAAGGTAAATGTGCCTCTATGTATCTCAGGACAGATATAAATGATTTGTTGGTGCCCGTGTGCCTTCCGGTGCCCCCAGAGCTTGCCTGCACGAGAACTCCTCTCTCCTGGCTCCAGCGGCGGTCTCGGCGGCTCCCGCGGTTTGGTGCGGGTGTCCTTGTCTCCTAGGGCGCTTGCCGGCTCACAAAGATTTAAAGGGCGGGTGCCGATAATTGCCACCGGCCTGCCGGATCTTTGTGCTTCTATGCCTAAGAGAAACCTTTGTTCCATGCACTTTGTGATTATCCTGATTTCCCGTTGTGACCTTGATTCTGTTCCTGACTCCGATCCTGTGCTGCCTGTCCCTGACCATGTGTTTGACCACGATTCTGTAGTACGCCTTGGCCGCCACCGTGGACAAAGTCGTGCCAGTGGAATGACCTGCTGGTACCATACTGCAACAAGTCCAGCCTGCTTTGCAGCGGGCTCTGGTACCACTTAGACTCCGTTCCCAGGTATCAGCTTACATCATCGTCCGCAGTGGTCCAGTGAGTCCGCTACCACCGGTTCCTGACACATATCCTTACAACTTAGGGCTAGATAGCACAGTGATATGCAGTCAGTGAGATACATGATCCTGTTCCTGTGATACGTCTTCTTGTTCTAGAGACGAGTCTAAAGGCGAAGGAGGAGTCTGATGACGAAGGAGGAGTCTAATGACAAAGGAGAAGTCTGATGATGAAGGAGGAGTCTGATGATGAAGAAAGAGTCTAATGACGAAGGAGGAGTCTGATGATGAGGAGGAGTCTGATGATGATGAGGAGTCTAATGACGAAGGAGGAGTCTGATGATGAGGAGGAGTCTAATGACGAGGTTCTGTGTGTTTCCCCCAGTGATGTGACTGTCCTAATATGGATGCCATACAGTTGCATCTGTCGTCCATAGTTTAGTATGGCCTCCGCTCAGCATATGTATGTCGCTCAGAAGGAGATAGCAGGATGAAAAGATGTAACTTGCTGAGTTTTTCAGTCTGGGTTTGAATCACCACTTTTTTGCCATTTTGCAACACATAAAATGTTCAAAAGTTCATACAGTTCCCCAAATGGTAGCAATGAAAATATCATCCCATCCGGCAAAAAAATAACACCTTACACAGCTACGAACACAGAAATTTGAAAAGTTATTGGCCTCAGAATATGGAAGATTTTTTTTGTTGTTCAAAAGAACAGAAGTTTTATAAATCTTATATAAACTGGGTATTTATGGGTATTGGTAGCGACCCAGAGAATAATGGAGAGGTGTCATATGCACATTGAAAGCCTCAAAAACAGGGCCTAAAAGAAAATGTAAATTTTCGGCAATTTCACTGCATTTACTTCATGGTACTGTACATGGAAAAATAAAACAGTTATGGGTTATTGAAATGGGGAGGCAATAATGGAAACACAGAAACAAAAAAGGGTTTTTGTGTTTCCTTTTTTTGCTCCCCTTCTTTAACCCCATAAAGACGCAGGGTTTTTTCTTGCTCTCCAACGATTCTGCTCAACATCTGTGTACCTAGCTTTGGCTGGTCAAAGCCGCACATGTGGAACGACCTGGTGGTACCACTCCGCCGCAAGTCCAACCTGCTTTGCAGCGGGCTCTAGTGAAATCCGGGTACCACTTAGATTCCGGTCCCAGGTGTCGGCTAACGTCATCATTTGCGGTAGTCTAGTGGGTCCACTAGTGTGACAGTCAGGTTGGATGTTGGTGCCCCTTGACACTGTGGGCAGCTGCTATGGCTGCTACCCCTGTAGTTATGCCCCTGAATATGTTTGCCCCTACAAGCCTGGAATTCATAATATATGGCACTGGAATCAAGTTTCTTGGGGAATGGAGTAGGTGTCCCTCCTTCTTTCAATGTGCGTTTCAGGACCTTTAAAGGGCCTGAAATGGCTTTTGTGTAGATGTGCATTGAGAGCAGGAACAGATTTCAAGGGTGAAGGCGTTTCTCAATAAAAAATTTGGTGAGAGGTTTAGGTGGCCATGGGCCCCGTAGAAGGCTTGGATCCTGGGTTACTGCCCAAATCATCTATATTATAGTCCACTACTGCTTGAATCTTGTTGCACCACATTGCTCCACAATGACATCATGGAAATCAACAACTACAGCCAAAATGGTGGCATAAAAGTGCTGGTAAAGTGCATTACAGCTGCCTTCTTGGATTTATTGAGGCTGGAGCCTCCTGATATATATTTTTGGTAAGCTACCCATATAATATCGTGTTAGAGTATCTCCCATATCATGAACATGAAATATTTTGAGATGTGTTAGTTATAATAGGATTAGTCATAAATCATAGCACAAGTAGCCATTGTTCTGTGATTGACAGAGCGGGTTATAGATCGTATTCCCTGACCTATCCAATGGCTACACGAGAAGACTATGGTCACATAGCAGACCACAGCCATATAGAGGTCTCTCCACTCCTACACAAGCCGTAGTGTTAGTGTAACACATTACTTTCCTTCCACAAGAAAGGCTTCTTTGTTCTTTGTTTCCCAAAATCTTGCAGAAACATATAAGTCCCATCAAATGAGACTCGCCAGAAGCAAAGTTTCTCCATTCACTTGTCACTGACAAGTTTTTTAATTACTTTTACTTTAAAGTGTGTTTGATCTGAAACTTACAAAAAAGTAAAAGGTACATTTACATAAAGTCTAAGGAACCAGACCATATTCATCCACCTGAGAGCCCTGAAACATGGATTAAAAAGCATTGGGGCTCATTTACTAAGGGTCGCAGATCACACTTTCGTTGGACTTTTCACCGTTTTTGAGGATTAAATGGCTTTCACAGGTATTTAACAGGTGTCTGCGATTGTCAGTAGTGATGTAATGATGGGTCAGTGTTATCTATATAGAGGTCATTGTACAGGGAGGAGGAGATAAGCTGTGACATCATCTATTGTCACTAGTGATGTAATGATGGGTCAGTGTAATCTATATAGAGGTCATTGTACAGGGAGGAGGAGATAAGCTGTGACATCATCTATTGTCAGTAGTGATGTAATGATGGGTCAGTGTTATCTATATAGAGGACATTGTACAGGGAGGAGGAGATAAGCTGTGACATCATCTATTGTCAGTAGTGATGTAATGATGGGTCAGTGTTATCTATGTAGAGGTCATTGTACAGGGAGGGGGAGGAGATAAGCTGTGACATTATCTATTGTCAGTAGTGATGTAATGATGGGTCAGTGTTATCTATATAGAGGTCACTGTACTGGGAGGAGGAGATAAGCTGTGACATCATCTATTGTCAGTAGTGATGTAAATGGGTCAGGTGTTCTATATAGGGACATTGTACAGGGAGGGAGGAGATAAGCTGTGACATCATCTAATGTCAGTAGTGATGTAATGATGGGTCAGTGTTATCTATATAGAGGTCATGTACGGGAGGAGGAGATAAGCGTGTGACATCATCTATTGTCAGTAGTGATGTAATGATGGGTCAGTGTTATCTATATAGAGGTCATGTACAGGGGAGGAGGAGATAAGCTGTGACATCATCTATTGTCAGTAGTGATGTAATGATGGGTCAGTGTTATCTAAGAGGTCATTGTACAGGAGGGGGAGGAGATAATGACG
The DNA here is from genome assembly GCA_019512145.1 of Engystomops pustulosus. Lineage (NCBI taxonomy): Eukaryota > Metazoa > Chordata > Amphibia > Anura > Leptodactylidae > Engystomops > Engystomops pustulosus. Next base: position 200,047,593 of record CM033644.1, read on the forward strand.
TGACATCATCTATTGTCAGTAGTGATGTAATGATGGGTCAGTGTTATTCTATAGAGGTCATTGACAGGGAGGGGGAGGAGATAGCTGTGACATCATCTATTGTCAGAGTGATGTAATGATGGGTCAGTGTTATCTATATAGAGGTCATTGTACAGGGAGGGGGAGGAGATAAGCTGTGACATCATCTATTGTCAGTAGTGGTGTAATGATGGGTCAGTGTTATCTATATAGAGGTCATTGTACAGGGAGGGGAGGAGATAAGCTGTGACATCATCTATTGTCAGTAGTGATGTAATGATGGGTCAGTGTTATCTATATAGAGGTCATTGTACAGGGAGGGGAGGAGATAAGCTGTGACATCATCTATTGTCAGTAGTGATGTAATGATTGGTCAGTGTTATCTATATAGAGGTCATTGTACAGGGAGGGGGAGGAGATAAGCTGTGACATCATCTATTGTCAGTAGTGATGTAAAGATGGGTCAGTGTTCTCTTTATAGAGGTCATTGTACAGGGAGGGGGAGGAGATAAGCTGTGATATCATCTATTGTCAGTAGTGATGTAATGATGGGTCAGTGTTATCTATATAGAGGTCACTGTACAGGGAGGAGGAGATAAGCTGTGACATCATCTATTGTCATTAGTGATGTAATGATGGGTCAGTGTTATCTATATAGAGGGCATTGTACAGGGAGGGGGAGGAGATAAGCTGTGACATCATCTATTGTCAGTAGTGATGTAGTGATGGGTCAGTTTTTCTATATAGAGGTTATTGTACAGGAGGAGGGGAGATAAGCTGTGACATCATCTGATGGGTCAGTGTTATCTAGAGTATATAGAGGTCATTATGCATCAATTTTACCATGAAGTTATGTTAAAAACTATTTTGTAAAAATTTTATATATATATATATATTTGTTTTTGATTTGTTTTTTTATATACTTTCCATGTGACCATCTCATTGATGCTGTGGCAATGCTCACGGGACACATTCACCGGGCCCCTGGGGACTGCTATTGTAGATGACTATGATTATTGTGAATCCCTACATGTGGGAATACTCTCTCTACACGGGGAACCTCATTTTTCGGCGTATATTTCTATATCTTGAAGTCCTTGCACAGCTTTGCACTAATGAATTGAAAATTGCTTACTTAGAGATGGAAGGAAACCCATTAAGTTGCCGCTGGAATAGATCTACCTGTTTGAGTGTATAGAAAAATCCAGTAGTTTGGAAGCACCGCTGGGGGTCAGCTCTGGGAGGAGGAAGATGTATTCTCACATTCAGGTAGGTATTACCATTTAATGGATAACATATCTCATAACAGATAGATAATTTGATAGATCTTCCTCTACATCTGTGTTCCCTCAGTCACAATGCTTTGGTCCTAGCTGATCCAAATAGCAACAGGTTGTACTAAATGGGAACGAGCTCCAGTTTCTTGCATGCTAAAATGTGATTTACTACTCATTTGTTCATAGTAAAAAGGTTAAAAGGCTAAAAGTAAACATTATTTTAGAGAAGGAGGAACTTAGCAGATTGTACATAGTGTCCTATCTGCAGGAAGCGTGTTATAGAGAAGGAGAAGCTGTGCAGATTGTACATAGTCTCCTATCTGCAGGCAGCATGTTATAGAGCAGGAGGAGCTGAGCAGATTGTACATAGTGTCATATCTGCAGGCAGCATGTTATAGAGCAGGAGAAGCTGTTCAGATTGTACATAGTGTCCTATCTGCAGTCAGCATGTTATAGAGCAGGAGGATATGAGCTGATTGTACACAGTGTCCTATCTGCAGTCAGCATGTTATAGAGCAGGAGGATATGAGCTGATTGTATATTGTGTTTTATCTGCAGGCAGCATGTTATAGAAAAGGAGGAGATGAGCAGATTGTACATTGTGTTTTAACTGCAGACAGTATGTTATAGAGCAAGAGGAGCTGAGCAGATTATCCATAGTGTCTTATCTGCAGACAGCATGCAAGTCACTTAGATTGTGCGTCCGATATCTTGCATGTGTCGCTTCCCCGCTCAGGTCTGACAGAGTTCACCTTCTTCTTCCTGGTGCATATAAGTCCACAATCCGGTTGCGTGCGACACAATCCCAGCGCAGACACCTGTTAAACACCTGTCAAAGCCGCGCAAATCCCGCAAACGGTGCAAAGTCCAACGAAAATGCGTTCCGCGACCCTTAGTAAATAAGCCCCAATCTGTCAATCCCTGAGTAGCGCCACCTACTGGACTCCAGAATGAGCTGCCACAATTTTACCAATTCTACAGAATGTATACATGAATCGGTACAGCTGCTCTATAACATGAGGCTTGGAGAATACGTTCAGTTTCACAGATTTCCTTTAAATGTAGCTAATGTCCTCATATTCATAACTGCGCTGATGTATGATGTGATATCCCACAGTAAGCCATGTATTGGGTCTGAGTAGAGATAAATGATAGTGATGCCGCTTCCTCTGTTATCTCTCCTTCCTTGTCTCTCCCTAATCTAATGTTTCTATGAGGATCATTATGTCTCCTGACTCTCGGTGAACTCTTCTCTCCTTCTGCTGCTCAGATTGCCATGGAAAATTAAAAAACAAAACTCCATTAATCTCTAAAGTGTCGGATTCTGAATACATTGGCCGCCAGCCACACATGTCACAGTCCCAGGTGACTGCTCGCATTGCCCCCTACTGGCTCCAGAGGGAAAGTCCTCCTCCGAGTGAAAGGTCGGGGGCAGAGCAGATGCCAAGAAGACTAAGTGCAGAACCGATCCAGATTCTGCTGTCATACACTGTAGTCATAGACACTATGATGTGTACTAATAGAACAGCAAAATGTCCTATATAGCTAGTAACTTGAGCTGTGCCAAACTTTTTATGCCTTAGAGGGGTTCTCCATTGACAACAACTTGCTGATCGGTGGTTGTCTCAGTGATGCACCACTGGCTGCTCTGTTCATGTAAGGTACAGCGCACCCCTGTTCTCATGAGCCATGGGGGTCCCATCACTGAGACCCCCACAGATCAGCAAGTTTGCCCCTATCCTATGGATAAGAGCTAACTTGTCACTGGTGAAACCCATTAATTCATGCTGTTTCCCCTAATCCCCACCAGTATAGTATCCCCCAAAATGGAACTTCTCCTCGTAAAATGTTCCACTTCCTTTGACCTCCCATCATGTATAATGCCCCCAATCCTGTAACATCCTATCATGTATAATGCCCCCAATCCTGTAACATCCTATCATGTATAATGTCCCCAATCCAATGACACCCTATCATGTATAATGCCCCCTGTCCTGTTACACCTATCATGTATAATGCCCCCTACCCTGTGATACCCTATCATGTATAATGCCCCCTACCCTGTGATACCCTATCATGTATAATGCCCATACTCGTCACACCATCATGTATAATGCCCACTCTCGCTTACACCTATCATGTATAATGCCCCCTATCCTGTTACACCTATCATGTATAATGCCCCCTATCCTGTAACATCCTATCATGTATAATGCCCCCTATCCTGTAACATCCTATCATGTATAATGCCCCCTATCCTGTGATACCCTATCATGTATAATGCCCCCTATCCTGTTACACCTATCATGTATAATGCCCCCTATCCTGTTACACCTATCATGTATAATGCCCCCTATCCTGTTACACCTATCATGTATAATGCCCCCTATCCTGTTACACCTATCATGTATAATGCCCCCAATCCAGTGACATCCTATCATGTATAATGTCCCCAATCAGGTGACCTCCTATCATGTATAATGCCCCCTACCCTGTGATACCCTATCATGTATAATGCCCCCTATCTTATGACACCCTATCATGTATAATGCCCCCTATCTTATGACACCCTACTATGTATGATGCTATGTATGATACTCCACTATGCATGATACCCCCTATCCTGTGACACCCTATAAAGGAAAGCAAAAAGAATGGGAATTGATATGACTTGGGGCGCATTATGGTATCTTAAGTAGGTGCAGAGGGTGTAGTTGCAACTGGGCCAAGGAGCCCTAGGGTGCCCATAAGATGTCTACTCATGCCTTTATGCATTGTGGTTTGGCTGCTTTGAGTTGCGCCTCTCATTTTCCAGGATCATTTAAAGAGGGTCTCAAGCTTATTTCCATCCATGCCTAATCAGAATGATGGGGATCCCCCATTTAGGACCTCCACCAATCTGGTGACTTCCCCCAAATCCAGAAACTTTGCAGATGATAAATCCAGAATAACACCACTTTTTGTGTAATAGCTGATCTTTGTTACTGAAGCTTGAATGGGATCTAAGCTGTAATTACCCAACTTGACCACTACACAAAGAATGGAGCTATTCTTCCAACTCCATTTCCTGTGTTGGTTTCAGCACCAGTGGAACACAAATCGTCTGATTATTGGTGATCCTAGGTGTTGCACCACCATCATACTGTGACCAGTATATGATCTTTTATCTGATTTATACATCATGCCTTCAAAGTAGATTTTCTGGATGATGCCACCACACTGAACCATGGAAGAAACATCATCTAGAAGCTGCTCAGCTGCTTGACAACATATAGCTAGTGGTTTATTAACCCAAATTCTGATGACAGGTTCCCTTTAATAACCTATACTTTAGGTCAGCAATGGAAATATGCTGTAATGACATGAGATCTAGAGAATTCAGGTTTCATTAAATCATATTATTGAATTTTCGGTTGCTTTTGATGGCAGAGCAAATCACCTCTTGTTAAGCTGCAGAGTTTCCCCTGCACCCATAGTCGTACTACCATGTATACCCATTGGCTCCTATTATATTAATTGGCATCATATCTTTATTACTTCCTAGAATATGGAATATTGCAGAAGACGATGACATTTCATGTAGCAGGAGTGCCATATTCGGTACCAGGAGATATATAGCTTCACATTGGGTGACAGATGCCGATGGCATCCACTCATTGGTAGGATTACATCGGATTCACATCCTCATACTGTCATTGCAGAAAAACTGTATGGAAAATGTAAGGCATGATGTATAAATCAGATGTAAGATCATATACTGGTCACAGGCTGCAGAGGTGGCACATGACTCAAGGTAACACAACCTTATATCTGCTTACAAAGCATGGGATGAAAGCTGCAGGCAGGGCTCCCAATTGTTGTTCGGTCCACATGCCCGTTTCAGCAGATGCATTCCCCATCTGCTGATTTAACTCTCTAGTAGCATCACCCATATAAATCCTTGGTATATCAGGTAAAAAGCCATAAAACCATACATGTAAATACTATGTAACATAAGCCTCATACCAGGAATGTGTAAAACTATATAATTAATAAATGGAACATGAGCTTTTACTGCAGCGGCAGATGAAGGACGCTATATGATCAGGAGCCATGAAATCTATTTTTCACGCAGCTTTAGGTTATCCAACCCTCTGCACTTTGCAGATTACAAGGCTCAGCTATTCCATGTTCCTGAGCACTAATGCTATATGCATAGGGGACCCCCTAAATATAATAGAACCTGCCCTGGCCCCTTAAATTATGGTGGACAAAGGTTCAGATTGCAGCCCTGGGCCTGTATTTTGGGGAGAGGTTCAGGAAGGAATTAAATCTCTTTATGGAGATTGCTTGCGCATGCTACTGAAACATGCTCGGGATTCTAGGTAAGGAATATGCAAATAAGTTTTCCAGGCTGGCAAAAGAAAAATTAAGCTTTCAGCGCTACTATAAATAAAGCAGCTCCCTCTAAATCATTGTTTGACTTTCAGGGAGCCTAGTATATAATAGCTAAACCAGTGAGTCTTTTCCAAAAGGAATAGACACCGGCCTGTAGATGGCGCTGTTTTAATGTTACTGCATCTCATCTCTACAGTATAATGACCCAGTTTGGCTAAGTGAGTGGCCATAGACATAGGTCAGGAAGGGATTCATTCTCCTAATGGTGATTGCCCCTTGCTGGCCACCTTTTTGGATGTATGGATTCTTGTTGGTCAGTTTCAGTTTGGGGATACAAATATGAAGCAATGTTTGACAAATCTCAGAATTTCTCAGAAAATCTCAAGATGAGAAAAAAATCAAAGAGAATGAGAAATATAAATTGTTCCTTATATAAGACAATAATAATAATTCTTTATTTATATAGCGCACACAGATTACGCAGTGCTATACAGAGCTTGCCAAATCTGTCCCTGTCCCCATGGGGCTCACAATCTAATCAACCTACCAGTATGTTTTGGAGTGTGGGAGGAAACCGGAGGACCTGGAGGAAACCACGCAAACACGGAGAGAACATACAAACTCTTTGCAGATGTTGACCCTGGGACTATATAAGATGTCTAGAGTTTGTATAGCTGGAGTGACATAACCACAGGGGAGACATTACATGACTGGTAGGTGCGGCAGGGGGCAGGGCGTCTATTTAGGCTTTTGTTGTGTTGGGTCTATAGAGACTCTGCCATGTGAAGGACCTGAGTGCTTGTGTAATTCAGATGACAAATGATAAAGACAAAAGATGTCACGGACAAGGAGTGTGAGCTTGGCAGCGAGCTCCGGATCTGCCAGCACGATCACAGCTTGGGGCTTCACACATACTATTGTCATGGGTGCAGCGAGAATGGGCTACCACCCAAAAACATCTCGCTAACAAGAGTCCTGCGGTGCGGAACAGACTGTGCATGAAAGTGGTCTGACGTGTCCTGGCCAAAGGACCAGACGAGGAGCAGGGGCAGCCATGGGCAGCGGGTATGGGGTCCTGTCATCCAATACAACCCACATGACACGAGAGATATTGCTCCATGTTTAGGTGGTTTGGTCATACAGGAATCTGGAAAAGCTGGATACTACAAAACTCCTCCTCCCAGTTGAGATGTGTGTATCATTGTCTTGGGAAAGCTGGGTGACAGGTAATATGGCTGCCTCTGTCCTGTTATATGTGGTTGGCAGCCTTCTCTTTTTTGGTTTCCATCTCTCTGTTATATCCCTTGCTGCTTGTACCCGCCATTCAGGAATCTGGAAAAGCTAGATACTACAAAAATGCTCCTCCAAGTCAAGATGCATGCAGATATCATTGTCTTAGGAAAGCTGGGTGACAGGTAATATGGCTGCCTCAGCCCTGTTATATGTGGTTGGCAGCCTTCTCTTTTTTGGTTTCCATCTCTCTATTATATCCCTTGCTGCTTGTACCCACCATTCAGGAATCTGGAAAAGCTGGATACTACAAAAATCCTCCTCCAAGTCGAGATTCATGTGCGTATCATTGTCTTGGGAAAGCTGGGTGACAGGTAATATGGCTGCCTCTGCCCTGTTATATGTGGTTGGCAGCCTTCTCTTTTTAAGTTTACATCTCTCTGTTATAGCCCTTGCTGCTTGTACCAACCATTCAGGAATCAGGAAAAGCTGGATACTACAAAAATCCTCCTCCAAGTCGAGATTCATGTGCGTATCATTGTCTTGGGAAAGCTGGGTGACAAGTAATATGGCTGCCTTTGCCCTGTTATATGTGGTTGGAAGCCTTCTCTTCTTTAGTTTACATCTCTCTGTTATATTCCTTGCTGCTTGTAACCGCCATTCAGGAATCTGGAAATGATGGGTACCACCCAAATGGATTCCCTAGACAGTTGTCACCCACCTTTTCCTGTATTGAATGGAAAGTCTGACCATTGAGTCAGCGATTATTTGCAGACATTCCATTTAGGAGTCTGGGAAAGTTGAGTGATAATCTATATGTCTATCATCAATATATTTGTTGCTTATTCTCCCGAAAAGTCACCCAGCTCTTATAGAGCACTGAATGGTAATTGTGCCTGGTTCTCAATGATACATCCCCCAGCTGCATATCTAGATGGATCAACCATTTAGTAATCTGGAAAAGCTGGGTGACCATGGAAATTCATCCTGTCTCTTTTGAATCTCCTACAGGGTCACCCAGATCTCCTTAAATACTGAAAGGCAGATCTCTAATATAGCTCCAGCTTTGTATTTAGGTAAATTAACCTTTCAGGAATCTGGAAAAGCTGGGTGACAATGACAATCTATACTGTTTCAATTAGATGTCCTCTGTCCAGACTCTACTAGATATCCTACAGAAGGACATATGGATAGTCTAGAATACTGAATAGTAAATTTGTTATGAATCCCCTGCTGCATATCTAGGCACAGTAACCATTCAGGAGTCTGGAAAAGATGGGTGACAATGACAATCTATACTGTTTCAATTAGATCTCCTCTATCCAGGCTCTACTAGATCTCCTACAGAAGGGCATATGGATAGTCTAGAATACTGCATAGTAAATCTGTTATAAATCCCCTGCTGCATATCTAGGCACAGTTGCCATTCAGGAATATGGAAAAGCTGGGTGACAATGACAATGTATTCCAATTATATCTCCTCCATACAGCATCTATTGGATCTTCTACAGAAGGACATCATTCTAGAATACTGAATGGCAAATTTGTACTTCATTCCCTGTTGCATATCTAGGCACAGTAACCATTCAGGAATCTGGAAAAGCTGGATGACAATAACAATCCATGCATTGTCTATTACATCTCCTGCATGTTGTCTCCTGGATCTTCTGGAATACTGAATGATAGATGTGTAATATATCTCCTGCTGCATATCCAGATGGATAAACCAATCTGGAATCTGGAAAAGCTGGGTGACAATGACAATTCATACAGTCTCTATTAGATCTTCTATATGTTGTCAGCATGTTCTTATATAATACTGAATAGCAGATCTCCTACAGTCTCTGTGAGATCTCCTATATGTTGTCACCCGGATCTTCTAGAATACAATAATGTAGATCTGTAATACATCCCCTGCTGCATATCTATTAGGAGTAACCACTCAGGAATCCAGAAAAGCTGGGTGATGATGAAAATTCATACAGTCTCTATTAGATCTACAGTACGATGTCACATGGATCTTCTATAGTATTGAATGGTAGATTTGTAATATATCTCCTTGCTGCATATCTAAGGGTTTAGCCATTCAGTAAAATGGAAAAGCTGGGTGATGGGGAAAATCCATACATACACTATTAGATCTCCTGCAAGCCATTACCTGGATCATTTAGAATACTCAATGTAGATCTGTACAATAAATCCTTGGCACAAATCTAGGTGAATTATCCATTCAGGAATCTGGAAAAGCTGGGTGATGGTGAAAATTCATACATTCTATATAAGATCTCCTACATGTTATCATCTAGATATTCAATAATAGTAAATAGTAGATCTGTAATCTCCTTCTGCATATCTAGGACGATTAACCATTCAGGAATCTGGAAAAGCTGGATGACAGATTAAATCCATACAGTTTCTGTTAGATCTTCTACAGCTGTCACCTGGATCATCTACATTACTGAATGTAGAGCTGTAATTTTTCACTGCTGCAAATCTAGGTGGATTCACCATTCAGAAACCTGGAAAAGCTGGGTGACAATGAAAATTCATACAATCTATAATAAATCTCCTACAGGCTGTCACTAGGATCTTCTAAAATACTAAGTAGTAGATATGCTGCTACATATCTAGGCGGATTAACCATTCAGGAATGTGGTAAAGTTGGGTGATAGTGAAAAATCTATCGAATTTCTACTAAATCTCCTAAATGTTGTCACTTACAACAATAATGTATTGTTAATCTGTACTATATCACCTACTGCAAATCGAGGCCAATTAACCACTCAGGAATGTGGAAGAGCTGGGTGATAATGGAAATCCATACAGTCTCTATGAGATCTGCAGTATGTCATCACCTGGATCTTCTAGAAGGTATAACTGTAGATCTGTGCTATATCTCCTGCTACATATCCAGGCAGAATAACCAGTCTGGAATCTGGAAAAGCTGGGTGATTATGAAAATCTATACAGTTGCTAGCAGACCTCTTACATGTTGTCACCTGGATCTTTATGAATACTGAATCGTAGATCCATAAAATATTTTCTGGAGTAGCCATTCTGGAATCTGGAAAAGCTGGGTAATTATGAAAATCCATGGCGTTTCTATAGGATCTCCTGCAAGTTGTTACCTGGATCTTCTAGAATACTGAAGGGTAGATCCATAAAATATTTCCTGCTACATATCCAGGCAGAATAACCACTCTGGAATCTGGAAAAGCTGGGTGATGATGAAAATCTATACAGTTGCTCTCAGACCACTTACCTGTTGTCACCTGGATCTTTTTGAATACTGAATGATAGGGCCATAAAATATTTCCTGCTACTTATCTAGGCGCATTAGCCATTCAGGAATCTGGAAATGCTGGGTGATTATGAAAATCCATGCTATTTCTATTAGATATCCTGCAAGTTGTTACCTGGATTTTCTAGAATACTGAATGGTAGATCCATAAAATATTTCCTGCTACTTATCTAGGCTTATTAGCCATTCAGGGATCTGGAAAAGCTGGGTGATTATGAAAATCCATGCAGCTTTATAAGATCTCCTACAAGTTGTTACCTGGGTCTTCTAGAATACTGAACAGTAGATCTGTATAGATCTATATCTACAGATATAGATCTGTATCTGTGTAGATCTCCTGCTGCAAATCTAGGTGGATAAATCATGCAGGAATCTGGAAAAGCTGGGTGATGACGAAAGTCAAAAACTGTAATATATCTCTTGATGCACATCAGACATCTGATCGACATGCTTCATTTAATTCTGTGATAGTCGCCATATTGTTTACCCAATATGTATACATTTAGGGGGGGGGGTGCTGGTCATAGTCGCCGCCCACTACTTCCCCTTCGGGGTCGTGATACAGTTATATTTATAAGGAAGAACAAAAGCTCTGGAATTTGGGATGCTGCCAGCTGCATTGTCCACAGCTACAGACCCAGGATTCGTTTGCTTGCAGAACTGAATCTGCGGAAAATGCTGATTCCCAGGTGGTGATGTATGTGCAAATATGTTAAATATAGTCCGAAATGAAGAAAAATGCCAACGCAGAAACATTAGAGGTCTCACAATAACAAAGGGCACAAAGTACAATTGTCTTTTCCTGCAATTCTATAGATTCCAATGGAGTGAACCAGTCCCCTCATCATCCGCTCCATAGAGGCTGCAGACTCCATTCACACACATCCATGATGGAATATCCATCACCGCTGAACCCAATGGGTCCCACTATAAATCAATGGGCACCCCTGGATGTCTACGGCATGTTCTCTGAAAGAACACAAAGATAGAAGATTAGATTCCATTCTTAATCCCAGTGGATTATCCCCTAAGCATCACATGGAGGTCCACAAGTGCCCCCTATGAATGGGGCAATACAAAAACTGGCTTCACATTAAGTGCCCACATAAAGCACCGAAATCCAATTATTACACATTGAAGTTATGGATCGGGTATAACTGTCTGATTTGTTGAGGTCCTAGTCGCTACAAAGGTCCTATAACCCATGTTAATGGAACAGGTGGTCATGGATGCGAGAGAATCCCAGGAGTTATATCTGACAGCCCTATACTATCTTTACCTGTCGATAATGAGATAGAGGGACCACTAGCGATGAACGGACCCATTCGAATTTTAAAAATATGGACTGGTTACCGAAACCAGATGCGCACCAGTAACACCTATAATCAGTCCTGGCAGTGAGTGGGTGTTAACTGTCACCACACTTAATGTCACACTTAATGTTATAAACTTGCCTGGTGTCTAGGAATCTATACAGCTAGCTGAGGGGCATTGCCTAGTGTCATGTGACATCATCACAGGTCCTTTAGCCTCTTAACATTAGCAAACTGTACCCCATGCACATATCTGACCACATAAAAGATCACATCATGCCTGCATGGACTTCTACTCCTCTCCATGAAGGCTGCTGTGATTTCACGTGACATGATATGCTGTGATTTCATGAGATATATGCTTGATGTACAGTTTGTTAGTGTTAGGAGGCTAAAGGACCTGCAATGATGTCACCCGACATTACTGCTGCATGTAGAGGAAGTATGGGGAGGAGCTGCTGGATTCATTCGGAGGAGGCCATAGCCACCTCAACTCTCTATAGATATACCAAGATACCAGGTAAAATTATGAAGTTGGATATATGCTACTGAACTTTGGGGTTTGGAATCACCCATCTCATAATTTGTGGGGGTCCTGTAGAGCAATCAGACGTATAAGAGATGACCTATAATGACAGAATATCTTATTTCTCTTCTTCCTAGCTGTGCCTTCCCGTCTCCATATCCGCCCCTGGTATTTCCCATTCCCAGCACACAATATGGAAGGCTCCCGCTTATATTTGTTACCTTTCTGAAATGCAAGAATAGCAGATTCTCCCATCAAGTTATTACAGAAGAATTTTTCATTTCCTTTTGTGTTGGGGGGAAGGTTTTAACTAAGCCGATGACAACATCAAATGACTTGAGCTAATTAGCATTGTGACAAATTCATGACCATTTTCCCATTCACTCGCATATAAAACCCTCACATTATCTAAAGTGGCCGCCTTAAGATCCAGCTGCGGGAGAAGCGCTCACCCGTCTTCACAAGCAAAATGGGGCTGAAAATTGTATGCCGAAAAAAAATCTGACAGGCGGCCAATTTTCATTCATGAAGCTGCAAAGAAGAATCTAAACATCTGCTCCGACAAGCGTTCATCACATGAGCAGCGTTACCTTTCCTTCTCCGAAACCCCATTAGCTCTTAGAATTTCATATACACTACATAGGGTTAAAATCATGTAATCTACCAATAATAATAATAATTCATTTATTTATATAGCGCACACAGATTACGCAGCGCTGCACAGAGCTTGTCACATTGTTCCCTGTACCCAATGGGGCTCACAATCTAATCAACCTACCAGTATGTTTTTGGAGTGTGGGAAGAAACCAGAGGACCAGGGGGAAACCCATGGAGAGAACATACAAACTCTCTGCAGATGTTGATCTGGATGGGACTTGAACCCAGGTCCCCAGCACTGCAAGGCTGTAATGCTAACCACTAAGCCACTGTGCTGCCCCAAATCTTTTTCCCTTTTTTCATTCGCTATGGTGTTCCCCAATCTATTCCCCCTATAACATCCCTGAGACATATGTGGCACATATGTGGCAGTGGGGCACTGTACCTTTAGTACAGACGGTTTCCTCATATGCAAATTATCTTTTGTGACTCATGTCTGGTCTTTGTGACTCTTCTCTCTCTCTCAGGCTGACAGTGAACCACGCCCCATAATTCTGACTGACAGCTCTCTGTCTCTTCAAATCACTGCTATGCCTCCTTGTACTTAGGGACTATCTGCTAATTTTCAACTACAGGCGGTCCCCTACTTAAGAACACTCGACTTACATACGACCCATAGTTACAAACGGACCTCTGGATATTGGTAATTTACTGTACTTTAGCCTTAGGCTACAATAACCAGCTATAACAGTTATCACAGGTGTCTGTAATGAAGCTTTATTGTTAATCCTGGTTCTTATGACAACCCAATATTTTTAAAATCCAATTGTCACAGAGACCAAAAAAATTTGGCCGGGGGTTACAATGATAAAATATACAGTTCCGACTTACATACAAACTCAACTTAAGAACAAACCTACAGACCCTATCTTGTATGTAACCCGGGGACTGCCTGTACAGACATATACAGCTCTATGTACATATGGGAAATATTGTGTCAATTTTTTTACATGGTGCCTTGTGTTAGATTCATGACATGTGACCAGTGACATTATTGCAGGTCTCTCAGCCTTCTAGTAATAGCAATATGTACACTGCGTATGTGATTTTGAAATCACAGGAGCCTCCATGGAGGATAGAAAGGAGTATAGTCCATTGAGGCTGCTGTGACTTCATGTGGTAAGATACATGCATGGGGTACAGTTTGCTATTGTTAAAAAGCTAAAGGACCTGAGATGATGTCACTTTGGTCACATAGCATAAAGTATGACCAGTAAGGAGGCATAAGGTATGGGGAGTATTAGATGGGGGGGGGGGGGGAGCGGATGAGCAGGACGCCCCCCTCTGATGCCAGGTAATATAAGATAAAGTGTGATTTATGTGGATGTAAGCGAAACATTTTTTTAGCTAAAAGAAGGGTGGGTGTCAGTCAGTTAATAGAACTCTACAGGAACCTGTCACTGGCTGTATATGTACAAATGTGCTGACAGGTTCCCTTTAAATGTATTATAGATGTGATATTTCACTACATCTTAGATACACCGTCAACCGAGTCTATGGTTGCCTGAAACACACCCTCTGTCTTGTCATTGGTTCATGATGTTGTTTGCTCCCTCCCCTGCGGAGCTCAGATAAATAGGACACAGTAAAAGGGGAGTGAAGCCTGAAGGACCAATATTAAAGGGGTTGTACATGGGTACAGTGCGGTCCTGCAGCTCAGTTCTGTTAAATTATCCATGGATAAAATTTCCTAGAATTTCTTGAAGATAGCAACCAAGGCCTTCAAGAGCATAGCAAGGCCTAGTCTCTGCTGTGGAATATGATGATAGTCAGGGGTCATTTCGGGTAACAGTGAGCAGAAGTTGTTGCTGTCATTTGGACGTTTCACAGGTCTTCATATTTAGAGAAGCCAATTATGTAATTGAAACATCATTTTCTCATTATGACGTATGCACCAGATCTTATTTATAATCATCGGCAGGGAAAGCTGTTCTGCAGGAGCATGTACAAGGCGCAGACACGCTGAGCTCAGTTACTGATCACTAATTATAGGTGGCAACCAATATTTGTCATCCAATAAAGATATCAATGCAGAGAAAAAATGGCCACAGATCCACCAATATTTTCCATATCATCACTGGATAAGCAAACCCAAAAGGCCAGAAGGATTGTGAGACCCCACTTTCACTGTCTATACTGAAAATCAAGATCACACGACATTTAGCCCTTCTGCTCATTAAGAATTTCTGTCCTTAAAGGGAACCTGTCATCAGAAATTAACCTATCAAACCACTACCAGTATGTTGTCAATCAGCTGAACACCTTCCAGATCATGTTTCTTTCATGGCCCAGTGTGGTGGCATCATCCAGAAAATCAACAATGAAGTGAGATGTAATTGGATGTATAAAGTCAAGGAGGCGGAGATTTTAGCAATGAAGCCAAGCTTTCCCCACATCATAATACCCCCTCTGCTATGATTGAGATCATTTACCAGGCTTCAAATGAGCCATATAATAATGACCCTGGGCATAAGAGCACACACAGCAGAGTTGGCATTCTATGGCAGGGAGAGCTTGACTTCAGTGCTAAAGTCTCCACCTCCTTGACTTTATAAATCCAATTTACATCTCACTACAAAGTTCATTTTTCAGATGATACCACCATGCGGGACCACAAAAGAATAGTAATCCGGAAGGTATTAATCTGCTTGACAATGTACCAGTAGGGATTTATTCTCTCAATTTCTGCTGACAGGTTCCCTTTAAAGGGTTGGCCACCTTTAGCTTTAAACATAAAAATAATGGGCAATGCTAATTCTCCCTCCCAGTCCCAATACTGTTTTTCTTGTTTCCCCAGCTGGGTGGGAGCAGTGGGTGAGATCTTCTTTCCTCCATTGAGTGAGACCGGGAGGATGGCCAGGAAGACAAAGAAGAAAGAAGATGGACCCGGAACCCCCGGACCAAAATTTGACAAATGTTTGTCAGCCTGATCCCAGGCCATAGTTAAGATTTAACCCCTATAACCATAGGTCCAACTCAAGATCATTCTACGTGAAGCTGACTTTGGATACACTACAGTTTATTTGGTAGGTCAAATAATCTTTAAGGAAGTGAAAAGTCCAGAACACTCCACTGGCTGGGGGGCTAGTTGGATCATCCAGGTTAACATTTAGCCCTAGCAGTTAAAGTGGGACAATGGCCACCACAAGTGACGCTTCTGGCTCTATAATCTCAATGGGAATTGGGTAGAGCTAATGGGGCCCCTCTGTCCTATCTCCTAATCTTCTGCTTGTTTATTGGTTCCATTCTAGTGCTTGTGGTTAGCTCGGCTTCTCGTGGCACCTAAACCTCTTCTTGCTGCCTTGCCTACACTAAGATCCCTACAGATCCTCTCTCAGCCACATCTTCTGTTTCTGAAACGCCTGGACTTGCAGTGGATGTCTGTGGCTGTTCCTCATGAATCACACTAATATCATATAAAATCAAAGACTCACAATCTACCGTATTTTTTGGACTATAAGGCGCACAAAAAATCCTGCGGTGCGCCTTATAGTCCAGTGCGCCTTATATATGAACCGTACTTACAGACAACAGCTGTCTTGAACTGTGCACAGGTCTGCCACCTGCTGGTCATTCATCCTTATAATCAGGTGCACCTTATAATCCGGTGTGCCTTATATATGATCCTAGATGTTTTAGCAGGCATTTATTGATGGTGTGCCTTATAATCCGGTGCACCTTATAGTCCAAAAAATACGGTAATCCCACCTTCCAATATGAATAGCATAATTCTGAGAATGTATGGGGGTGATAATAAAGCCGTGTACATGAAGACTAACAGAAGTGCTCAGCCGATGACCATATTTTGTTTGTAGACAATTTCCTGGTGTTGTATGACATTCTGACCTGAACATCTGCTCACGGTTGAATTACAACATGGAGCAAATACTAAAGACGGTTGCTTGTTTTTGCATCATAGTCACCACTGAAACAACCTGGGAGGTCATCTTGTTTTCCCTCTTGTCCCTTGAGTTGTTGAGCCCTAGAGGTGACCAGATCTTCTCACCGTAAAACCCCTGAGTCATGGTCCTGAGCAAAACAGGCTATTAATTGTTGTCCTAACACCTGAGCTGCTTTATTCTACAGGGGATATAATATCTGTCCTTTTAGACTATCCTTTATCCACACAATGGGAAGAAGTATATTCAAGGAAACCAGCTTTGTGCTGCTATTGTTCAACATCTGAAGCTTCTCTGCTTCTGAGCAGCACAATACGCCTTTTAACTGTTCATAACACCGGTCCATTAATCACAGAGCGAGGCCGTCCTCCATGTTTTCGGGGACCTCACAGCTTTATTTTATATCGCAGTCGTTGTGGCCGGTGAACTCTGTCTTCATTAAGAGAAATGATCAATGTGTTTTTTCCTAGGTTTTATTTTTTTAGTGATCCACAACGTCTACCAACTTGCGTTGCAGATCACGTCAGAGTCGGATCAGGGTTTGGTCAGTGAAAAACGGGCTTGGAAGAGAATGGTAATTGGAGCACAGACATATACATTTTTTTGGCATCATAAAACATTTGTAAACAATCCTTCATGCATTACCCTGGTTTGTCGGGGCACGTGTGACACTGGTAGATGGTTTGTTTTTTATGACCCTTTTGGTGCACACCCTGCACCTCTTATGTGTCCTTCCCTTGCTGGCAGTTTGGGGAACTTCTCCTGGAAAGTGCTGCCCTGGTACAATCCGTGATGTGGCCTCGCTTCCAGAAGTGCTGGCACTCACCCCACTTCCTGGTCTCTAAAAATCAAATTCTTGACTACCACCTCTTGAAATTCGAGGAAAGTTCCCCTCTGGCCTGCACAGCGATTTAGCACATAAACATTATACAGTGCCATCTGCATGATGTGCACGGCCAGCTTCTTGTACCACACCCTCGACTTCCGCATGGCATTGTACGGCTGAAGCACCTGGTCCAACAAATTCACCCCTCCCATGTACCTATTATAATACAAAATACAGTCAGGCTTGGGGGTTTCTGCACTGGTACCTCATACAGGGGCAGGGGTGGTGGTGTGCCAATGTATTGTTGTTACTACAAGGACGTCCCTCTTGTCCTTGTACCTAACACAAAATACTGAGTCGCTGCTTAGTGCTCGGCTCTCGAGCCTTCTGAGCTTTTCCCCTAGCAGCGACTTAGGGAGACCTCTCTGACTTTTCCTAACAGTGCCGCATGCCGCAGTTTGTCTGGAAGCGAGGCACTTTAACTGGGTAGTACTAGTATAAAAATTATCCAGGTAGAGGTGGTAGCCCTGGTCCAGTAGGGAGTGCACTATTCCCAGGAAGGGGGGGGGGGGGGGATTCTGGGGACACTATTCTAGAATCCTTCCCTTCATATACCCTGAACCTAAAAGTGCACCCTGATGGACTCTCACACAGCTTATACATCTTCACACCATACCTTGCCCTCTTATTGGGCAGGTACTGGCGGAACTGAAGTCTCCCTTCGAAATGTACCAGGGACTCGTCTATCGATAAATGCCTCTCTGGAGTATACACTTCCATAAATTGGTTATTTAGATAATCTAATATGGGCCAGATCTTATACAACCTATCATAACTGGGGTCATCTCTGGGTGGGCACTGTGCATTGTCGGAAAAATGCATAAACTTATGGATGGCTTCAAAGCACATCCTACTTATCGCCATGCGGAACATCGGAGTGTGGTACAGTATGTCTGTGCTCCAGTAGTCCCTGATTGATGGCTTCTTTACTAGTCCCATAAGAAGCTCTATGCCCCAAAATTTCTGGGCCATATATTCTGCAGCGTAGACATTGGTCTGGGACACCATCAGATCAACTAGGTCCTCACTAAAAAATAACTTAAAAAAGTCCACTGGTCCGAGCCCTGCCATGTCTCTGCGTATCCCAGGACTTGGCCATAAAATCAGGGACCTGAGGGACATAAATACTGGGGGTAACCCATGTGGGGTCAGATTTCCCAGGCAGAGGTCCCAGGCTCCAGTAGAAGTCCCGGGCACTTCGGCACTACTACATAAGCGCCTTATCGGGGGTTCCTCAGAGTCGCTTTGTGAGGACGAGGTAGACAAATAAAACGGACACTCACCCCCACTAGCTGAGTATACAACCTACACTACACTACAACAACTCCACTACAGTACACCACACCTACTCCACTACACCACACCTACTCCACTACAGCACACAATGCCTGCTCCCCCACGCTACGCCTGCTCCTCCACGCTACTCCTGCTACTCCACGCTACGCCTGCTCCTCCACGCTACTCCTGCTCCTATACGCTACACCTCCAACTCCTAACAGATCGCACTGAAAAGTGCGGTTGTGGGGGATAGGAAAACATACAATGGGGGGGGGGGGGGGGTAATCAGGTGTTTTGGGGTACAGTAAAGGGACAGATGACTAGCACGGAACGGTACGGTTCCACACCGTACCGCTCCCGTACGGCGTTTTGCGGCCATTGCGATGTATGGGAGAAGTATATACATCCCCCATACGTTTGTGTGAATTTAGACTCATGTTTAAGCTAAATAAAATCTTACTAAAAAGACCTTCAGCAGCACCAGACCCCTCTGATTGCTTTCCTAATAATATGGCAGATCACAAATGCAGGTTTGTCAGCCCATAGGAGTATAGCCGTTGGGCTAGGGACTGCAGGCAGTGTGGGGTCAGCTAATGTTACTTCCCATTTAAGAAGACTGGTATCATTGGTGTTCGTGGGCTACGTGATGGGGGGGGGGGGGGTTGTCAGGGCGACTAGTAGCAACACCTGGGGGGTAGAACCTAGAGCTTAAAAGAGGGCTGGTGATGTCACTCACCCTCTTTCGGGAATCCTTCCCCTCCCTCCCTTATTGTTAACATATGGTATTGTATATGATGTTAGATTATAAAAAAAAAAATACAAAAAATTTTTGTATGTCTTTATCTGAATGTTAATTATAAGTCACAGCTGGCGGTTGTATAGAAGGGGGAGAGGACCTACATACCCTCTAATGAGGCTGGCATTTCAGGTGCCCCGTTAAGGAAGTTCTTATTGTTAAGGGCGCTGTCCCACATTGCGTTTGCAGACAAAACCGCGCCCACCGGGCTCGCATCTGCGGCGGGTACGAGCCGCCGGTGTTTTGTGTTAAATTAATGCAAAACATTGGTGGCTCGTTCCCGATCGCAGGTGTTTCCATAGAAACGCTGATGCGATCGGACCGCGGACCACCCCGGTGGGCGCGGTTTTGTCTGCGTCTGCAAACGCAACTTGGGACAGCGCCCTAAGAGTTAAGTAAGTGACTACTCTATGAGTAGGAGTTTAAATGGTTAATGGATATTAATAAAGCTGTGGTCGACTCCCTGTTGTCACTCCACATGTTTTAAAAGAGAATATTTGTGTCCGTGGTTTTTCTTAAAGGGGAGGAATGGTTGGTGGGTAAAAGGTTTGCTAATATGCATGCAGTGTCAGATAAATTTACACACAGTTATCCTGAAAGAGTTTATCAGGTGCTGCCTGAGGCCACGTTCACACAATGCGTTGCATGTTTTTCATGCGTTTTTGACATTCCGAAGGCTTGAATCGTGATCACACGCTGAGGTTATATGGCGTTTTAGCAAATGCCGTGTAAATGCAATGTAACCTTAGCATGTGATCAATGCGTCAAAAACGCAGCAAAAAACATGACACAACGCATTCTGTAAACTCACAGTGTGCTGTTGAAGCTAATATGGAAACAGATTAACCACTACACGAGGGTGCAGTCACATGTTGCATTTAACGCATGCATTTAAAACCCCATTGCAACAGCTGATCAGAGATTTGCCTAATTAAACCGCTGTTAACACTTGAGATTACAAAATGCAACCACTAACGCACTTGTTAACATCACGTTAACACATGTATTTGTTAACACAACGTTAACGCAACTGTTACCATTTGAGTTTTGCAAACGCAAGTGTTAACAGCTGTTTAATTAGACAAATCTCTCTTCAGCTGTTGCAATGCATTCTTCTAAACATCCTATCAATGCACACTTTAAGAAATTTGGGCCTTAGGTCACATAATAATTAAAAATAACAAGTTTGAGTTAAGCCCCTCGCCCTCTTTGGGAAAGTTTTCTTTTTTCCAATCATAAGACAGGCAAGATAGTTTCTATAAGTTTGTTTTTAAGTTCAATATCTATGTAAATCAGGACAGTATATTCTGTATATGGAACTCCGGATAAATTATTTGTTGGTCTCCTAGACAATTCAATTTTTAAAATTTTGGGGTGACAAGTGAACATTGATTATTAATAAAGATTCATGATTTTGATCATTGCAGCCTGGGGTTAATGTATGAAAATTCTCAGTATCCCCAGAGATTACAGTAAGCAGAGAGATCTGTCAGTAAATAGGGGTCGTCCTTACGTTAGGTACTACCTGTGTAGTTAAAGGGGTTGTCCGAGACCTTAAAAAATATAATGTAAGAGGGCTGCTTAAAAAAATAAACATTTACTTACCTCCACGGACCCTGCTGGTGTCCCGTGCCCGGCTTGCCATACCCCTGTTTGTTTACAGGGACATGGAAGCTGTGCTGAATTCGGCTTCCGAGGTGGCCGACCCCCTGTCCCCATACCTCAGCCATTTAAAGGGGCTCAGCTTGGTGAGGCGGTGCAGGACACCTGGAGGGACCACGGAGGTAAGCAATTTTTTTTAAGTAGTCATCTCCCAAAGACATATGATTTTTTCAGGTCTTGGACAACCCCTTTAATTTTGAAGCATACTTTTTTACTGATCATGAACCTGAAGGATAAGTGATTACTCTCAGATCAGCCGGCGTTTAAAGAGCCTGCAGCGCTCACATGGGTGCTTCCTTTTTTTTTACAGTCTACCAGAAAGAGTCCCGTACACTGTATGGTGGCTGTGCATAGTATTGCACCTTTGCCTTATTCACTTGAATTCATCTGAACTGCAAACAGGCCACATGACTAATGGATGTGATATCATAGGTCAGTGGTGGCGAACCTATGGCACAGGTGCCAGCTGTGGCACTCAGAGCCCTCTATATGGGCACCCTTGCCATCACCCCAGGGCAGGGTTTGCCAGACAGGACTCAAGGCCCCCCGGCAGCCCAGGACACTAGAAGGAAGCCAGAACGATAATCCAAACTTCTTCTCCTTCTTTCTACTGTATTGGTGTCCTCAGGTGCCTATACAATTTAAACCTCTGAAAGTTCAGGGAGTAATAAGTTGCTGCTTAAATTGTCGCATTGGCACTTTGTGAAAAATATGTGGGTTTCGGTTGTAGTTTGGGCACACGGTGTCTAAAAGGTTTGCCATCGCTGTCATAGGTCAATAAAGTGAACCCAGTGGGTGTGCCGGATATCAGACCACCACAATTTTTTATAAACTATCCTAAGGATAGGAGACAAAAACGCATACTCCTTTAAATTGCTGAGTACACTGTATCATAACAATTGTATACTATGGTTATTATTTAATCGAAAATCCCTGGTGACCGATTCTGCTACCATTTTAGGGAATTGGAGTCTGTAAAGACTCGTTCCTGTGTAATTGTGGGAGACTTGACTTTTTGATAACTATAAGCTGATGGGCCCCAATGCAAAGTCTGTGCCAGGCCCCCGATTATAATGTATGGTTTATAGTAATGGTCTTCTCATATGGGAAAGTGACACCATAAGGGCCCCCTAAACCTCTTGGGTCCTGGTGCAACTGCAACCTCTGCAGCCCCTTAAGTTATGCCCCTGATACCCGATACACAAAGCACAAAGAGCACCGGCCATTGATTCATATAACAAAACAGCAGCCTCACGCATGCGCCTAGGCTACCAATACATGTGGTAATTACCATCTGTAATCATTGACTGAGTGGGCATCAGAGCTGGGCACGTGCCAGGCCTCACGTGGGTGTCTTCCCCTCATTACTTCAACACACAGCGAAATGGGAATCCCTCTATGATAATCTGTATCCTTGTTATCGCTGGAGAGTTTCCATGTGATTTGGCACCGAATGCCAATTATGATATTATTAGACTGGGCATTTTATCCTCTGGGCAGGGCTGGACAGAAAAGATAGCAGTCTCACTGTTATGCCTCCTTTATTTCAAATGTCAATGTTCCCAGTAGATTCCTACGCGGGCCACCAACATAGAATAATACGAAAAGAAAAAAAAACTTTCATTATTTTTCTCAAAATTACGGCTCTAATAGTCCTTCCTGTAAAGTTGACCTTCTCGGCAGCGACAAATAGCATTTCTGTATTTCATTTCAAAGCATGGTAAAGAAAGCCTGTAACATAAAAGGAGAATGCAAAGCTGCTTATTATTAAAATGTCAGGGTTTAAGTCTGTGCGGGTTTTGTCACCTTTAATGCTCTGTTGTAACATGGTAATCTCCTACCGATTCCCCCTGCGGGTGCTAGGCCGCCATACACAAACAAATAAATAAAATCCTGTTTATTTTCATTACTGGCCAAAACTGTGAAGGGGTCTATGAACAATCTCCCAAAAAAAAGAAAAAAAAATCCTTTTTTTTTTGTTATTTCGATAAGATACTTCAGCGACGCTGAACATTATATCTGGTTGCTATGGCAGCTGTGACTGGGTTTAGTTATTGTGAGAAATATACAAAAAAAATTAGTCACTGGAGGGAAAGCGCGTTGTGAAGAGAAAACGGAGAGGGGTGGGCAGGAAAAAAAAAATAATAAAGACACGACTGACTGGGGGAAGGAGAGGGGGGTGAGAAAAAGTTTAAAACGGTAATAAAAGCAAAGATTTCGGTAATCAGGGAGCAGGTACCCTGCAGCTAAATGCTCTGGTAGTGTTCAGAGAAGAAAAGATTTGGCTTTTATTTCGGAAAACCAATACTGTATTTTAACATTTGCCCTTAAAAAAAGTGAAGAAAAAGTCACTGGTTTCTTCAAAGAAATCCTACAGGGCTGCGGACAAAGAACAGGCTTCTAACTGCGAGGTCGTGACACTAGGCCCGGACCGTCCTATAATCCTTAATAGGGCTTTCTATGACAGGAGAAGGGGAGGGGGATTTTTTTTTTCGTGGCGGTCTAGGAAAGTGAGCTAAGGATGCGGCCTGAGGTCCCCTCTGTTTTCATGCTGAGCTGTGAGAGGAAGTCTCAGTGGGTTACAGGCCTGCTCTGTGTTAGTTACATTCCCTCAGGGACTCCAGGACAAAGTCAATGAATGTTATTCATCACAGAAATAGCGCAGAGAGTAATTTATCACTTCCTTGTAGGTCCATGTTGCTTTGCTACACAATTTTAAGCAGGAGGGGGCAGGGGTTGTGAAGGAATGAAGCTGGAGCTGATGGATTTTGATGGATATACCTTTTTCATTGAGAGTGAAGAAAGTAAAGGGGAACCCAATGGAGCGTCCGTTTTGTGAAAATTTAAAGGAGTTGTCTTAGGGATAGGAAATATTGCAGATACTAGGCTAGACATCATGAGATGTTTTAAAGTAAATTATTACCAGGGGAAAGATAACTCCAAATAACAGGGTCCCCGAGTCCCTTGTGTGAATAGAGTTACAGAAACCAGGTGATACCTTTTTAGGGCTAGCTGAGTACATTAGATGGTGATCTTCCGAGGATAATACGTCTTTTTGTCAGATATGGCGTTATACCTAACGAAGAATACTAGTATTATTGAAGGCTAAATATCACATATTCTCAGTTAGTCACTCTTCTTCAGCACTCTATGGCTAACACAGTACAGGTCTACACTACTAGAGTTACAATAGACGTGTGTTGGCAAGGGTTCATTTCTGTGGGGACTATCAGAGCGTTGTAGTTAGATATTTGCTGTAAGTGAATACAGTGGTCGTCACATGCGCAATACTACATAATTCACAGTTAAGTTATGTGATGCTAAAGATCCTCACATATAGTGTGGGACTGACCCATTAAAGAACCAGAGGATCCTCTATTGGTCCAAGGCTCTAACTCAATATTAGACCCCTGAAGACCAGTAGAAGGCAACCCAGTTTCTAGGCCACTATGGTCTATTCCCAAGGGGATACTTTTATCTTTTAGGTCCAAAGAACCCCATACTGACCATGACCAGGTCTGAAATAGTGGCACCACAGCTCTTAAGCTTCAAGTCTTAGGCTGGGTTCACATCTTGTTTTTTGTAAGAGTACCTCTTGGAGGGCTCTACTTTTGCTACACAGGTTGTTACACTCTCTGTTCCCTCAGCACTTCCTCCCCTCCCTCTGTCCCTGTAGTCTCGAACAGTGGGAAGGGGAAGTGCTCCTGCCCAGTGTAACAGTCTGTGAAGCTGCAACACAGAGGGGCTCTGGTAACACCCCCAGAACCCTTCTGCCTCATTCCCATATTTATGGTGGGTAGACTAGAGGGAGGAAGGCCATGGAAGATGAATGTGGGAGGATTGCCACAGTCACGGAGTCTTGAATCTATGGGTGAGTGCCCCTAGTTTTTCATGATGGAACCTGATGGTAAATTTCCTTTTACAAGTGTGCAGCTTCAAATCATAGTATGAGATTAAATAATGGAAGTTTTAAAGAAAACTAAACTCAAACACTAAATACTAATATTTTATCTGTGTGCTCAGACCCACATTACTCCCCAATCCTGTGTACATTCCCGGCCACCAAGGATGAGTAGCGTAAAAGTCTTATCAAGTGTAGGATGGTATTCTGGGATATTGGGGACATTATAGAGAGATGAAGGAGAGGGCTACAAGTCACAGCATGCCCAGGCAGGGATTATGCAATATCTGTGAACAATATAAAGAGAGAGGTATAACTTTAAGGTAGACTATGAAGACTACAAGTCTCAGCATTCCCAGATGGTTGTTAAGATATATCCAGAAATATTAGTATAAAGGGGGACTATAACTCTAAGCAATTTAAGAATAAACTTTGGAACAAAACTGCAATTCCCAGATTTTCCAGCTTGTTATTTTGTTACTGGTGGCAAAACAGGGTTAACTAAAACTCCCAACTCCAAGGGTGATCACTACAAACTTTGCAAAGAACTACAAGTCCCATCATGCCCAGGATAATATATGGATGTTCTATTATGACATTACAAGAAAATAATTTCTTAATCGTTCACTCTCTTCCTTTGAACCAGTCACAGAGGAAGAAGTGTCCGGGCTCCTCTCCTCTGCTCACCCCGCTACCTACATCAGTGACCCCCATCCACTCTCATCTTGTACAGACCCTCACTCTCTCACCTCACTTAAATCTTCAACCTCTCTCTCTGTTCTTGTGTCGTTCACTCTTCTTTCAGTTGTTGTCCCATCACTAAAGAAACCTTCCCTGGACACGTCCAATTCTGTTAACTACAGACCATTTTCTAACCTCCCTTTCAACTCCCTCCTTGACCACCTACAATCTGGTTATCGTTCTATGCATTCTACTGAATTTGCTCTTCCTAAAGTTTCCAATGATTTCTTCACCACTAAGGCTACATTCACACGAACGTATGGAGGACGTATATACGGCCGACGTATATACGGCCGATATACGTCCCCCATACACTCCTATGGGCGCACGGCACCCTACGGGATCGGTACGGTGCAGCACACGTGCGGCACCGTACCGTTCCATACCCGGGAAAAAGATAGGACCTGTCCTATCTTTTCCCGTAATACGGGGCCGTGCGCCATAGGTTGCTATGGAGAGGGGCGGGGGTGAGCTGCGCTCACCTCCTCCTCCTCTCCCCGTACAGTGCCGTTGCCCGCTACGGTACGGTACGGGCGGGCAACGGCAGTGTGAATATAGCCTTAAGGTGATTATTCTCTCCGTATTCTTCTAGATCTCTCGGCTTTGTTTGAAACCAGCTCCTTCTCGTGGTTTTCTTCCAATCTCTCTGACTGCACTTTCAGTGTCTCCTTTTCAGGATCTCTCTCTTCTCATCTTCCTCTCAGTGTCGGGGTTCCTCAGGGCTCAGTCCAAGGTCCTCTTCTCTTTATCCTCTATACTGCCCATACTGGACAAACCATCAGCAGATTGGGTTTCCAGTATCATCTCTATGCTGATGATACCCAGCTGTATATTTCTGCACATAACATCACCTTACTTCAGAAAACCAGTGATTGTCTCTAACATCATGTCCTTGAAACTTAACCTTTCTGAGACTGAACTTCTTGTCTTTCCACCATCTACTTACCGACCCTCTCCATCTTGGTCTGTGGCATAACCCCGAGACAGCAGATCCGCAGTTTTGAGGTTATGCTGGACTCCGAATTCTCTTTTGCACTGTATATTCAATCACTTGCTTGTTCTTGCCACATTCATCTCAGAAACATCTCTAGATTCTGCCCATTTCTTATTATTGAAACCTCTGAAATGCTAATTGCTGCTCTGAGTCACTCTCATCTTGATTACTGTAACTCCCTAACCGATCTTCCACTCACTAAACTCTCTCCTCTATTATCTCCAATCTAATCTTAATGCAGCAGCCTGCATTGATGCTGACTTCAGACTAAACACTACACGGATGCCTCCAGTCTGCGCCAGTCACTGCACTGGGTGCCAGTCTCCTTCTGAATACAGTTTAAAATAATCACCCTCATCCACAAAGCTCTGCATGATGCTGCACCTCCCTACCTCTCCTCCCTCATCTCAGTCTACCGCTCAACACCTCTCACTCATATCTCAAGGACTTCTCCCGAGCTGCACTAATTCTCTGGAATGCTCTACCTGGGTTTATCAGACTAATACCCAGCCTCCAAACTTATAAATATGCTCTTAAAACCCATTTCTTCAGAAAAAGCCTATCACACCTGCTAACTGCATGAAACTTCAACTCTCTATTTACTTACCCAGCACATGTTCTCCTCTCATCTGTTATCAGGCAAACAACAAATATCAAGCTCCAGTCTCTGCAATCTCATTGACCTTGGACCTGTAGATGGCAGCTGAATTATTTTATTCTGTTTCCTTATGAAGAATAGCTGGATCATTATACAAGCTCTTATACCCCTTCACCCTCATAGACCATAAGCTCTTGTGAGCAGGGCCCTCACTCCTATTGTTCCATATGACTATTTGTACTCTGTAATGTAATATCATATTTGTATATGTCCCCTATGATTTGTAAAGCGATACGGAATATGATGGCGCTATATGAATAAAGTTTTATTATTATAGTCCCATAAATAATACCGTATATACTCGAGTATAATCGACCCGAGTATAAGCCGAGACCCCTAATTTTACCACCAAAAACTGGGAAAACCTATTGACTCAAGTATAAGCCGAGGGTGGGAAATGCATTGGTCACAGACTCCCCCAGTATATAGCCAGCCTGCCCCCTATAGTATACAGCCTGCCCCCTGTAGTATACAGCCAGGCCAGCCTGCCCCCAGTAGTATACAGCCTGCCCCCAGTAGTATACAGCCTGCCCACAGTAGTATACAGCCTGCCCCCAGTAGTATACAGAGGATACTACTGCTAACATCATACTATGCGCCACCCGGGGAATAACATGGCGGCGCCCTGCGGGAGGTTACAAACGAAAGAAGAGGAGCCGGAAAGCCAGAAGAGGAGCCGGGAAGCCAGAAGACGACCCGCAATGACATCGGGGGAGCAGCGCTGCGCCATGGGGCCACTGGAGGGTGGGTATAAGTTTTTGGGTTTTTTTAAGTGCATTGACATAAGTATTGACTCGTGTATAAGCCAATGTGAGGATTTGCAGCACATTTTTTGTGCTGAAAAACTCGGCTTATACAGTAGATATACGGTAGATACTTGACCAATCCAATAAAATTCAGCCGCCTTGGCTAACAATCTTGTGATATGTGTGGTCACATTTATGTTAATAACTGCTGATATCATTCACACCTCTCTACATGTAAATTTTGTGGAGGATCTCACCTCTTCATGTGATAAAGTCATGCTCAGAGGGACAGGGATGTTTCTGTATTTTGGTCCAAATAAGCTTGGGAAATTGCAGATAAAAATAGATAACATTCCGATAGCGCAGTTCATCTCGATAAGATACACTTTAGGAGTAGTTCTTAGAAATGAACATCGTGGCAAATTGCTGTCATAATTGGATCTAAAAAAGAAGCAATTATGAAATCTTTTCACAATGCAGACCTGTTTGACACCGAAGAGTGTGAATGGAATTTTTTGTGCTTTTCTACAACGATCAAGTTTTGGAGATCCAATACTATATCTTCCTCAGGCCAGTTGACCTACTTTAAGGTTACATTCACACAATGTATGCCCGCCGTACCGTAGTACGGCGGGCATACATCGGCGCCGCGGAGAGGAGCAGGGGATGAGCGCAGCTCACCCCGCCCCTCTCCATAGGAAGATACAGCGCACGGCGCCGTATCACGGGAAAAGATAGGACATGTCCTATCTTTTCCCGGGCTACGGAGCGGTACGGTGCCGCACGTGTGCAGGGCCGTGAGCCCATAGAAGTGTATGGGGGACGTATATCGGCCGTATATACGTCGGCCGTATATACGTCCCCCATACATGTGTGTGAATGTAGGATAAGGTAGGAAGCCATTATGGACCGATAACGAGGACAACCAATGCTAAGACTCCTCCCACCGTGAACACCCCTTGTATAATCTCTTTTTTCCCCAACCATATCTCAAAACATGGGTCAAGCCTTCCATTGCTCCTTCAAAATCAGTTGGTGGTCATCTTCTCAGGAGAATAAGCGAGTAATATCGGCATTGGCCAACCAAGGCTAAGGGTTATCCCAACATGCACCATGAAAGACTTTGACTTTATCCAACTTTCTCTATTCCCCAATCATATCTCAAAACATGGGTCAAGCCATCCATCGCTCCTTCGAAATGAGTTTGTCCTGCGACAAAGTGGGTTATATCTTCCTTAGCCAATTTTGGGAGGTTGCACCATGATTATTGCTATCAATTATATCAATGAATGGGTTAAAGGAAATCTACCATCAAAACCCATCATGATAAACCAGGGACATTACTCATAGATCCAGGAACTGTGACAGTGGTAATCTCATATTTGTTATCCGTGGCCTCCTTCCATCTAAAATCGACTTTTAAAATGATGCTACCCTAGCCCCTCGTGACCTGGCTTTACAGACTATTACACTGTCTCACCCCCCCCCATCTGCTCCCTCAGCACTTGTGCAGAGAGCAAAAAGTGCTCACTGCAAAAGTTCTCATTAGCATAATTTAAAAAGTTGATTTTAGAAGGAAAGAGGACAGGGATAACACATATAAGAAGATTACCACAGTCACGGTGCCTGGATCTATGAGTAAGTGACCCCTGGTTTATCATGATGGATTCGGATGGTAGATTTCCTTTAAGTATAACGTCTGCTGCCATAAAATATCAGTAATAGTTCATTTATACACTTTGAAAACAAAAAAATTATTTTGCTCATAGATGTCCTATGAATCATTCGGAAAACTGGGCCCAGTGTGATAATGACATCTGTTTCCAAGGCAGAGCAGTCTGTCACATTTCCGCTACTTGCCGATTGATCATAGCATTCATGAAGCAGAACAGTGAATGAACTGCTGGTCTTTACCATCAAGGTTGGAGCAAACAATGCAGGTTCTCATGTAGGTTATGGATTGATGGAGACCATAGAGATGGCTCGTCAGCCAATAGGAATAATGAAGTCATACGATTCTTAGATGAGCATTTAGTAGGTGAGTTTTATAGCTGGTCAGGAGCATACCGGTGGACTCTCATAGTCATGTAGACAATTTGGGGGCTCGTACATAGATATTAGGACAATAGAGCTCATAGGAGGAAACATGTCAATAGCTTTGGCATGACTATGACCAGTTCAATGTTCTTGCGGTGACCATACACAAGATTAATGTTAGACAAGTCCAATGCATGTCCATCTAATGTATGGTCTATACAGAACGAATATATAGACCTTAACCTAAAAGCCACTCCGCCTCTCTACACAAATAACATTCTGCTCAGCTCCTCCTGCTCTATAACATGCTGCCTGCAGATAGGACACTGTACAGTCTGCTCAGCTCCTTCTGCTCTATAACATGCTGCCTGCAGATAGGACACTGTACACAATCAGCTCAGCTCCTCCTGCTCTATAACATGCTGCCTGCAGATAGGACACTGTACAATCTTCCCCTTCCCCTATTAAATGCTGACTTCAGAAAGGACATTAAACTCCTCCTGCTCTATAACATGCTGCCTGCAAATAGGAAAGAATGTACAATTTGTTTAGCTCCCCTGCTATATAACATGCTGCCTACAGGTAGGACACTGTATAATCTGCTCAGCTCCTCCTGCTCTATAACATGCTGCCTGCAGGCAGGACACTGTAGAATCTGCTCAGCTCCTCCTGCTCTATAACATGCTGCCTGCAGATAGGACACTGTAAAATCTGCTCAGCTCCTCCTGCTCAATAACATGCTGCCTGCAGGTAGGACACTGTAGAATCTGCTCAGCTCCTCCTTCTCTATAACATGCTGCCTGCAGGTAGGACACTATAGAATCTGCTCAGCTCCTCCTGCTCTAGAACATGCTGCCTGCAGATTGGATGCTGTAGAATATGCTCAGCTGCTCCTGCTCTATAAAATGCTGCTTGCAGAAAGGACATTAAGCTCCTTCTGCTCTATAACATGATACCTGCAAATAGGAAACTATGTACAATTTGATTAGCTACCCTGCTATATAACATGCTGCCTGCAGGTAGGACACTGTTTAATCTGCTCAGCTCCTCCTGCTCTATAACATGCTGCCTGCAGGTAGGACACTATGTAGAATTTTCTCAGCCTCTCCTGCTCTATAACATGCTTCAGGCAGATGGGACACTATGTAGAATTTGCTCAGCCTCTGGTGCTCTACAACATGCTGCCTGCAGATAGGACATGATGTAGGATTTGCTCAGCGCCTCCTGGATTCTCCCTATAATAAGTAATTTGTCAGGTTACTACATGGCAAATCCGAGTGAGATCATTACAGTAAAATCCGGCTCTCACCCTTCATGCAACAAAACACGAAGGCGCCTTTAGAACTCAGTGCCGACCCCTTGCAAACTGTCATCTGCTTGCGCCCCCGGCCCATCTGTTCCACTCCGGTGACGCAACTGTATCCAGATTCTGAAAAACCTTCTCTTCTCCTATTTTTTTTCCCTACTTTGTTCCCAAGCTCCTCTGATACAGCACATTTTGCAGACAACAAAAATAATAATTGCTGATTGTTTCATATGCTGCTCCTTTGCGTTTTTTTCCCTTTATTCCTTGTTAATTGTACGAGAAAAAAAAAAAAAAAAGAAAGTAAGTCGCAACATCTGCTTCATTTGCATTTCCTGCGCCAGGCAGCGTTAGCTGTGACTCCTATAGAGCGGCTCGGATGATGAGAGGGAGACAGAACAGAGGAGTCTTTGAACTGCTGACTTCAGAGAGGAGGCAGGTTTGTCTTACGTGGAGCGGAGGAAGGCAGGGGGGGGGTGCTGGAGCCCAGCGTTGGGGGCTCCGAGGTGTTTATTGTGTTCTTGTACGGTTCATTTGCGTCTCACATTTCCTCTTCGTCTTAGTTTAGCTCCTCGCCATCCTTTCTTCTTCTAAGGGAGCTTTGCTACTGCGAAACACCTGCCTATGATACAGAAAAATGCCAGCACAAAGCTGTATGTGATCTGTGCCACCACACCCTGCCTTCTGGCGCTGTGTTATACACGGCTGTAGCATTCGCAGCACTGGAGGCAGATTACATTGTCACAAGACCTGGGACTGGAGGCAGAGACCTTCCCGGCCTTTGTCTCTCTAACAGAAAGGTCATCTTATCTTTGTAATCCATTCAGAAGGTGTGCAAGTCCTTTATTTGGTGACCTTTAACACCTCTCACTGATCAAGTATGAAGGTCACTGGGGGATACAAGCCAAATGTAGAAAGTCGTGATATTATATTCAGGTTCGGCTCCAGGTTTCAGTAGGCCCCTGGGTGACAGAGCCTGAGTGGGCCCCTTTGCTGAGAACTCATGTGGCAGCATTAAAAATTCAGAAACTAAAACAGTCTCCTGTTCCCTAAAGTATTCCCTAGTTTATCATCCTAACAGCCCCCTCTTCTTTTTTTCTATACAAAGCCCCCGTCACATCCTATGGATTCATTAGATACAGCCCCCTTATTGTTATTTTATATAAAGCTCCCCTCACCCCTTATAGATTTGTAAGATACAGCCCCCTTATTGTTATTTTATTTAAGCCCCTTCAGCCCCTATGGATTCATTAGATACAGCCCCCCTTACCACCATGGATTCCTTATGTACAACCTTATGTTGGCCCCCAGGTACTTGCCCAGGTATGCCCAGTGCTAGTGCCGGCCCTGATTACATTATGGAATGAGGGTGCAAGAGAACAGAAAAAAAAATGGATTTGGGCCTCTGATGACTCCAGGAACAATACATAGTTTTCTTTTTGAAAAACCTAACCTTTTTATGCATTCAAGCTATGTGGAGGAAGGGAGCTGTGTGTCTGCAAAGACGGGCAGAGATAGGACCTGCTCTACCGTGTACCATGCATAATGCGCGTCTATTTTTGCGGCTTTCTCATGGCTGCCATATGTAGACACACGATTGAAGCCTTTCTCCACCTTGCTGCAGCTCTCAAACTTATCATACTACACATAAGTATATGGAGAGGGTAGGGCGGAGACATGAGAGGGAGAGGAGAGTCGCTGGCACGGCACAGAGGCTGCTGGAGTTAGATAATAGGTACTGAGTGATGTTCAGGAAAGTTCGGCCACACCCCTACTTGAAAATTGCAGTATATAAATCCCAGGGGTTTGAGGATACCACCATTTTGGTGCGGGGTCGTTATTCCCGATGATGTCATCGGGCACCAGCATTGATTTAAAGAAAATCTACCATCAAAATCCATCCTGATAAACCAGGGACACTTAATCATAGGTCGAGGCACCATGACTGTGGTAATCTTCTTATATTTCTTATCCATGGCCTCCTGCCGTCTAAAATCAAATTATCAGAGCCCCTCTGTATTGTAGCTTCACAGGCTGTTACAATGAGCAGAACATGTCTCGACCAACCCGCTACTCTCTCTCCCTCCTTCCTCTGCCTGTGTAATCTAGAAGCAGGAGGAAGGGCAGAGGGTGGGGGGGCCTGGTCTGCTCAGTGTAACAACCCTTGAAACTCTGAGAGCCTATGGAAACACCCACCAGAGCCCTTCAGTCTCATTAACATACTATAAAAGTTGATTTTAGAGGGCAGGAGGCCATGGATAACACATATAAGAAGATTACTACAGTCACGGTGTCTATGAGTAAGTGTCCCTGGTTTAACATGAGGGATTTTGATTTTTCTTTAAATGGCTTTGCTGCCGGAATTTAAAGAGTTAACACCCACAATACTGCACTGATCGCAGGTGTCCCCTTTAAGAAAGTCTTTCTCCTCTCCCTCTTACAATATGTGATGTGCTCACACTTTGTTAAAGTTTGTTCTCTTTTCTGCCTTTACAAGGCGTAAAATTGTACAGAAAAACTATGTAAGTTATGGAGAACACGCATACACACTGCCTGCAGACACCGGGAATCAATATCTTGTCAGTCGTGCTTTTCTGTACATCAAGAAAAAAATATTTTTGGAATATTCAGTAACATTCCTCAACTTGTCAAAACACTTCACAAAAATCATGGAGCAGGGTTTCACAAAATAAGATGTGATTCACAAAATCATTATCGGAACTGGGGTTGTGCAATGTGCCAAAATTCTGTGGAGTGTGTGGAGCCCGTGTATGGAACCCACTGCCACAAAAAGTCTCTATCATGAGAAGCCTCCTTTAAGAAAATTTGTCAGTCTTATTTTCGTTAATATTTTTGTGTATTTGGAACATATATTGTGCAATTTTGAGCTCCCCGCTCCACCATTGAGCCTCTGCCACTGCTGTGCACGGCACAGGCCTACAGACGGGATGTGATGGCATCATTGTACCTGTTGGCATCAGGCCGTGCATAACCATCTGCAGAGAAGAACAGGAGGGAACGGCTCTCAGGGAATTTTATTTTTTAATATGATTGCATAGGGCAAGAAAAGGTGGGAAAGGGGGGCATCAGGGAACTACAGAAAAGGGGGCATAAGGTGGGAGGGCGCACTAAGGGTGGGCATAAGGTGTGGGAGCTACCTAAAGTGAGTATGAGGTATGGGAGTTACCTAGATGGGGGTGTAAAGTGAGACGGCTAACTTAAGGGAATAAAAGATGGGGTAGCTTTCTAAAGAGGAACATAAGGTGGGGGCTACCTACCTCTCCACTCTTTTTAGGTGAAGTGTGCATGTGTTATGGGTGGTAAGAGCTGAGTAAGCCGGTGCAACATTCCTGAGTTGGTGGTTTCTCTCCTCTGTGGACAAAAAGGTCAAGCACTTTGACATCTGGTGGCTTGACCCCACCTCCATACTTGCAACATAGTTGGACGGTCTAGCAATTATCGGTGTGCTCAGTGGATACTGATGTTATATGTACAGTCTTATTTTGGCCTCATTAAAAAATAATTTTAAAAACTGTATTTTTGCAATATTCCCATTTTTCTCCTGAGAATGTTTTGTCTTCTCTTTTTGTTAGATTGAAGAAGGGATTTCCCTGGCACTAGTGTGAATGCAGCCTTAGGCCTCGTGCAGACAACTATATTTACACGTTATTGACTTACATGACCAGGCAAAAACTGAGTCAGCGAAAATGCCCAGAAAGAAAATAACTTGATTGACCAACCCCTAGCTAAATAAAACACAAGCAATTTCTTTGTTGGATGGTAATTGGTCACAGCTTTATTGAAATCTTTAAAATACAACTGAAAAATATAAAAATTCTTTATTAACATATCATAACAATGAACATTATATACATCCCTTTTACAATGATGGTGGCTGAGTTCTTGACAACAAACCTGAACATTTCAATATGATCACCAAAGAAAAACAGTCCTGTATAACCTGTGTCGGCTACAGGTTTCAGAAAACCCCTGGGTGACAGAGCCTCAGGGGGCCCCTTTGCAGTTAACTCACGTGGCAAAATTAAAAGTTCTGAAGCTAAAACAGCCTCCTCTTTCCTTAAATATTCCATAGTTTATCATCCCAAACAGCCCAGTCATTGTTATTTTATATAAAACCCCCTCACCCCCTATGGATTCAGTATGTGGGCCCCCCCCCAGCAGCTCTGGACCTTGGCACTTGACCTTGGTATGCCCAGTGCTGGCCTCGGCCCTGGGTATAGCCATTCACCGCACAAAAAACACGCTCAGTTTGCTGGTCACACATGCCAAATCCCCAAGCTACCAACCTCCTAGCAAGTGGCAAGAGCAGATGTGAATGAAACGCAACTTCTCAAACCAACCAGCTCCTCAGACATCAAAGCTTGAAGCAGCTTGAAAATCATACTGACAAGTAGACTTTTACCACTCACTAATGTTACCTCCTTTAAATTTAGCTGTTGCCAAGAACATGCCCCATCTTACAAAAGCTTGTAACAAAAGCAATGTAACTCTGAGCCTGACATAAAGGAAAACTACTTGTATCCCTCCTCCCTAAAATCACATCTGTGAACCTAATACAGAGACCAACTATGGGAAGGGTGGGCGGGACAATTTGCTCCAGCCAAAAGATGGTGTTTCCTTCCTTATATATGCACATAACTCCAAAGCCCCCTATCAACCCCTTCTTTATAGAATTGTCTCCCCTAAATCCCTTCCTCATCCAATCCCTTCCCTTCCTTGGTTGATCTTGATGGACATGTGTCTTTTTTTAAGCGTATAAACTATGACTATTCCCTCACTTATACACTCCACCCGGACTTCATCCTGGTCATAGCCGCACTGCACTTACTTGCTCCCAGCTACGTGCTAACATAATGCACATTGCGGTGAGAACACTCCGTCTCGGGACCGAGCCGTGCCGCCGTGCAACAAATTGTAGAGCAGGTCCTATTTCTGCTCAGCTCCTATGGAGAACTCCAACTGGTCGGAGACTTCCCCCGTTTTGCCTGTGACGGTCGCGTGCACTTAGCCTTATTCTGCGGTACATCTGGCTCCAGCTCATCCCCCACATACATTCTGTAAGACTTAGTATGCCAGATACACGCACAACTTCACTTTCCTCCTGATATAATTTCCCAGTCAATGTTCTCTGATAATGTGTCTCCATCGCTGATAACCTTATTGATTTTCTTATCTTCTATCTGTGTTTATAGCTGTAGAAGTTCTACTCTGCTTTCTTCTCTCTAGTCAAGCGAATACGTTCTTACACTGCAAATAAATCACGGCGAGCGGGATATTTGTGACCCCCTGTCACCATAAGCACATGGAGGGCTGTTGTCATGTTGAGTCTGAGAAATCACATAGTATCGATTCATGATGTCACTGGTTCCCAGTGAGCAAATAGTTTATCATAGTGGGAAGGCAACAGGTGCCCTATTCTGGATAGGTTATCAATATCAGTTATGGGGGGGTTCACAGCTGCCGATCTGGACCATGGTTCTTAAGCACAGCATATTATTGTATGGCAGGTGTAACTCATTGAAATTCAATCCTTTTTTTCTAGATGGACTCTGTAATGTAATATTATATGTGTATATGTCCCCTATGATTTGTAAGGCGCTGCGGAATTTGATGGCACTATATAAATAAAGATTATTATTATTTAATGGGACTTGATATGCAATGAGTTATCCAGTTATATTCCTTAGTGATGTCACCATTCCTCCTTCTGTGACCCCTGTGGCCATGGACTGACTGGAGTGGACACTTGGCCACCCAGGGCCAGCTCCAGGTTTCAGTAGGCACCTGAGCGACAGAGCCTCAGTGGGCCCCTTTGCAGTGAACTCACGTGGTGAACTTACAAATTCAGAAACTAAAACAGTTTGCTAAACTTTTGTTATACAGCCCCCTTCACACCCTATGGAATCATTAGATACAGCCCCCTTCACCCCCATGAATTCCATATGTATGGCCCTGTGTGGGTCCCCCCAGGAGCCCTGGACCCCAGTACTTGCCCAGGTATGCCCAGTGCTGGCTCCGGCCCTGTGTCCACTAACACTTCAATAAAGTTATCAAATTCAGTGCCACACCACAAGAGCCGTAGGAGGGTAAGTTCCTTAATTGGTTAGTGGTATTTGTAGAATATCAAGGATGTCACAGATGGAGGGTCCATTCAAGGGAAACTGTCACCAGCTTTCACACCGTTAAACTAACAGTACCCTCAGGAAAGGAAGAAATATAATTTCTAACATTTTAATATTATAAAATAACATGCAAATAGCCTGAATTACTGAACTAATTTGTGCTTTTTATGTGCCTGTGCTATGTACCTTGCCAACTATAACAACATTAAGATTCTGATGGATCATCTGGTTCTGTTATCTAGCATCAGTTTGTCTTCTCATTATTGACTACATTCATTGATTTGTCTTATATAAATCTTTGCCCTCATATCCCAACCAGACTCTATACTAGTGATCCCATTTTTGACCTCATATCCCAAACACACTCTACTATAGTGATCCCGGTATGTTGCAACTCTCTCATATTTCTACTGCCTGCTTTCAATCTGCAGTTTTCGAACCCTTGGAGGAACTTCAAAAGGAGTAGGCACTGGGTAGAAAACAACTTGTGCCGTTTAAGCAAGGCGTCCTTGCTGACGTCATAGTCTGTGCGCCGCCAGCACACACAGTCCCATTACCGCCAGGTGCTCGGGAATCAAGAAGAGGACCTGTGAATGGCATCAGAAAGGTGAGTACGAAGTTTATTTTTTTACCCGAGTAGAAGCCGAGTGGGGAATTTTTTTATGTGATGGGCATAATGGTGGCATGGACTAGCTGGCTGGATATATACTGAGGGTAATGGACTGGCTGGCTATCCACTGGGGGCATGGGCTGGCTGCATGTATACTGGGGGCATGGGCTGGCTATATGCTGGGGGCATGGGCTGACTGGCTATATATTGGGGAGCATGGGTGTGCTGGTTATATACTGGGGGGCTGGCTATATACTCCCATCAGGGCTGTTGTCTTAATGGTTGCCCATGCTCATTACAATTGTGCAATTTTTGTAGTGAACCAAAAGTTCATGATGTGCATAGACCCTGGTAATCTAAAACCATACCTTTGTGTTAGTTGATAGCTATTGGATACTGTTGGCTATATACTCCCATCAGGGCTGTTGTCTTAATGGTAGCCTATGCTCATTACAATTGTGCAATTTTTGTAGTGAACCAAAAGTTCATGATACCTATGTGTTAGTTGATAGTAGCAGGATTTTGAAGAATAAATTTTAAATTCCAGGATTGTAGCTGGACTTTGAGCACTGGAATGTGTCCTCCCAATGTTGTGTTCTTTGTGATCTCTGCATAATACACTTCCCCTCGCCTGTAATATCTAACCAGAAGCCTGCTACAGCACTGATTTAGAGCAAAAAGGAGGGGCTGTGCTGTGTTCAGTGAAAAGATCTTACACACCAGTGCAACAGAGGGCTCCAAGTACTGATGGAATCCTGGAACACACAAGTGCATTTATCACAGTCCTGCTGCTGCTACTAACAACACACACAATTCTATGGTTACACAGGTGTCTAGGGTTGGTACCTAACATTTTCTTCAGCTTTCTCAGGATAGAACTGCCAGTAGACTCCCTTTTATTAAAATTGCTTTTGAAATTCCACCATTGCAGAAAAAAATACACAGAAAATACCTGTGTCCTACAGGTTTTCCCACCGGGTGTCTCTAAGCCTGACACAGATTGACATAGAGAATCAATTTGCTAACAAAGCACTGCCTTTAAGTTTATAAGGAAGGTATCCAGTCAGTTCTTAGCTTAAATCACATATCCCCGTATATTTCCCATGAGCCTGAAACGCTGCGCAAATAATGCTGGACGTGCTGACTTTTCGTAGTTCAGCGCGGTTGGCAATGACCATCTGACTGTAATTGGTAGTGACAGTCCTTTGCAGCACTTACTTGCTTCACTTATCCTACACAAGTCGACTGATGTTTGTAGTACAATAGAGAACCCATCCAGAAGGGATTAGCAAAATTAAGGCCGTCTACACATTGCTATTCTCTTTAACTGTTATTAGACATTAGAGGGAAATCTGAGGACATTTTAGGTCAAATTAAAGCAGGAACACTTAAAAAGGACTAGAGGATTTGCATATTTGCTTTTTCATCTAGAATAGAAAAGTAGAATCAGGGTTTATGCAGTCGCAGGAGATTTCCTGCGGGCTTGGGATATCGCGGACCTTGAAAACTTAACTCACCATCCACACTGATGACCAGGGGCAGATAAAGATGGGCCCTGGGCTGTAGGAATATTACAGCCCCTACAAGTCTGGAATCACTTCCTACATCTGGTACTAGAATCAGCTTCTTGTGTAATGGAGGATGAGCAGGGGAGTAACTTGAGGGGGTGCGGAGGTTGCGGCCACAACCGGTCCCAAGATGCTAAGGAAGCATCTTCCCATATGAGGCGACTAGTACTATAAATTATACATTATAGTAGGGGGGCCCTGGCACAGATTTTGCACTAGAGCTCATCAGCTTCCAGTTACACCACTGAGGATGAGTCCCTCCTATGTGTGGTTTCAAGACCTTTGGAGGACCTACAAAAGTCCTGAAATATCTCTTGTGTACATGTGTGTTGAGAACATCAACAGATGTACAAGGATTTCATGGGTGAAGGTCCTATTCAGTATAAAATCTGGTGGGTGGTTTGGGTGGCCATAGGCTCCCTAGAAGACTATATTATAACCGCCTATATTATAATCTACTATTGCGGTTGACTGATCCCAGTTGTGGTCCTCTCTTCAAGCTTTCCATGGTAAAGATAATTATCAACTGTACGTCCAATGTTAGAGTCCATGTGAAATTAGCGAATCTTAAAAAAAGAAAAATACCAGGGGCATAATTTTTGGGGGGACCTCCGTCCTGCCTGCTTTATTGTCCTCAATTACAGTGTTGACTAAGCAGGACTCAGTTGCAGATGTATAAAGTTGCAAGTCATCAACGATTGGTACATATGGACTACTCCAAAATATGAGCTCTGTATTTGTTAAAACCCCAAGGGTATTCTCATGAATAGTGGGTAGTTGGCCCCATCAAAACTCCCATAGACCTGAATGGAGAGTAAATGGGCTTGCATAAAGCATTGGAATTTTTCAATATTCTCAGAAAGACAATATATAACTGCCTATACATCAATTCAGAGTGTCCTACGTGGGTATTCCCCGAGTCAGCGATAGACAGGGTCAGCAAGTTGGCCACCAGACAACCATCATCTGAACCACTTGCCCCAACTGAATCTGTGTAGCCTTGCCCTGTTCAGAGGTGAAGAAGAGGAACATTCAGCCCCAATCATAAAAATAGGTCCCAACAACATGAAATGGCAGGCTGAGCATCGATCAATACTATGTGATTATTGGAAAAAGCTGAGAACAGCCCTCGGATATCCCTGGTGCTCTAATAGACAGTGAATTAGCTATTGCCAATGTCTACTATAGTGTTAATGCATGCACAACCTAACACTCCATCAATGAGTAAGAATAGGACCAGCATTCTTGTGATCGCTGGTTATCCCAGCAGTCATACCCCCACTAATTGGATTGTTATCCCCTTTACTGTGGATAGGGGATAACAATCAATCTACCATCAAAATCAAGCATGGGTAAACCAGGGACAATTTGGGGAGATTTATAATAAGTCTCTTAGAGCAGAACTGTTCTAGTTGCCCATGGCATCCAATCAGAGCTCAGCTTTCATTTCCCCATAGCGGTTTATAAAATTAAATCTGAGCTCTGATTGGTTTCCCAAGGCAACAAGAACAGTTTTACCTCAGAAACTTGATGATAAATCTCCCCCTTTGACTGTGGTAACTATTTTATATTTGTTATCTATGGCTTCCTTCGTTCTGTAATTAAGTTTTAAATTATGCTAATGAGTGCTACCCTACCCACCCTGTGATCTGACCTTACAGGCTCAGGTTACACTGGCTTCCCCACCCCCTATTTCCTCAGCACTTCCTGTTGTATTCTCAGTGCTGAGAGAGCAGGAGTAGTGTGGAACAGTGTAACAGTCTGTAAAGAAAAATCACAGATGGGGATAGGATAGTCCCTCAGGCTCCTTAGCATAATTTTAAAAGAAAATTACCACAGTCATGGTGCCTAGATCTGTGGGTAAGTGTCCCTGTCTCTTACCTAATCAATCAGACATTTCTGACCATACAATGGCCGCAGATAAAGGGTCATATGATCTCTAACTGTCCATGAGCAATCGCCCTGCCAGGACCTTATGATAGTATTCGTGAGTATAAGATAAAGATCCTGTCAGGGTGATTGTTCATGGACATATAGAGATCACATGACCCTCCATCTGCAACCATTTTATGCAAAGGAATGTCTGGCTGATGAGGTAAAAGACAGGAGGCCTCACTTTACATATCAAGAAGGTGGTGCAGAACTATTAATAGACGTATATTGGTAAATTACCTAATATCCTGCCCCCAAAACTTACACACACTACTCCATTGTAGAACCCCATTACAGAATGTATCAAATCACCCTACCACCACCTTCCATGTGCTAGTCATAATACTGGTGTCTTCCTTTATGGCATTGAGGGCCATGACCACCTTAGACATCAGATCCCAGCTAAAACTGTTGCCTCTAAACATCTATTACTGGTAGTGGGGAAGGTGGACATTTGCATATAACATTATATCATATTTAAGATGTTAACTAACTCTATCCATGACTCTATGTAGCGTATTTATCAA
Organism: Engystomops pustulosus; assembly: GCA_019512145.1. Classification (NCBI taxonomy): domain Eukaryota; kingdom Metazoa; phylum Chordata; class Amphibia; order Anura; family Leptodactylidae; genus Engystomops; species Engystomops pustulosus. The sequence goes on from CM033644.1 coordinate 200,089,973, forward strand.
GGCCCCTGCCGCACATCAGTGGTCGAAGAAGCCCTGAAATAATCGCAAATGCTAGCTTATTGCTAGCACTTGCAATTATTTAACCCTCTCCGCCACCAGCACAACAATGGGATGTGAAAGGGGGGCGCAGCCGGCCGGGAGTGGGCTGGTGTGGGGCGTTACTGTCCCCGCGCCTGCGCACTTGCTGCAGCTGGCGACTTATCACATGTGATAAGTGGCCGGCTGCGTTTATTTGTACTCCAGGCCCTGTCTGCACGCTGCACAGGACCCTGCCCTCTTGATGTATCATGCTGCAAAATTGCAGCGGAGAGGCTATCATACGGAGCAAAGGGGCGCACGGGCATCGGCATATGATAAATATCCCCCTATGACTCTATCAATAAAGTGTTTGACGTCAGTGCCAAACTCCACAACCTCACATACATGCCCCTTTTTAATCTTTCATGAGTGCCTTCAAGACTGGGTGAAGTCTAATGGCCTTACAGAATTGTCAGGTACTATCATCTTTCCTTCCGTATCCACACCGAGCAGAGATATTCATTTTCCAGCCAAACCTGACATACAGATCTTATCAGTCATGAAATTTTGATTAGATATGACAAGCGGCTGAGAAAGGATAACGATGAAGCATCAGACACCTGCCTTATGGTGTCACCAGGCCTCGAGGGATACGTATAAATTTTCCCTTAACAGTTACTAGGCTAATTCTCATTTCCAATGCATGATTTAATGCCATTTCTTCACCCTGCAATGTATATGTTTGCTGCAGTGCGAGCTGGGAAGTCTTCAGCCTGAGAAAACACCTGCTCTGTCACTTATGGTTTAGGGTTGGTTCGCACGGCGGATGCTCTTTTACAGCCCCCTCAGAATAGTATCATATTCAATTATTAAGTAGGAGGACATATTAAGGAGGTGATCATTCTCTGCGATGTATGGAGACCTGATGTATAGACAGCTATTAAGGGAACACCGGACGAATGTTATACTGAAAATACAAACAGCCCAGTCCGGTACTAGGATGTATAAATTTGTTCTGGTAAAACATAAAATTTATATATACGAGCTCTGGGTTACACCTGGAAATAACTACATACTTTATAGTTAAAAAAAAAATACATTGGTCCATCAAGTCGAACCTACAAATGCTACAGTGTTGATCTAGAGGAAGGCAAAAAATAAAACCCACCAACAATTATGCCAATTGTTCTAAAGTAGGGAAAAAAATTATTCTCAATCCCAAAGTGGATCAACTTCAATTATTGTACTTTTTTTCATAAATTTTTACATTTTTGCTTTCTCTTGAACATGTTCAAATTCAGCCATTACAACGTCTTGTTAGAGAAAGTCCCATATATGATGGAAACAGTAGACCAGTGGTGGCGAACCTACCGCATGGGTGCCAGAGGTGGTACCCAGAGCCCTCTCTGTTGGCACCCAGGCCATTGCCCCAGCACAGAGTTGACCAGACAGGAGTAAAAGCTAAGCCTCCTCTTGTAGTCCCAGGCAGCCAAGGACGTTCCATGTTCAGAGCTATTTTAAAGTGACTGGAACTGGAGGAGTAGCGACAGAGCTGTATCAACATTTCTTCTCCTTCTTTTTATTGTATTGGTGTCCTCAGGATGCAAATGCAATTGAAACTTGTGACACAGCAGGGAGCAATAAGTTACTGCTTACATTGCTGAAATCGATACGTTGTCAAAAATATGTGGGTTTTGGTTGTAGTTCGGGCTCTTGGAACCAAAAGGTTATCTATCACTAATGAACTCAAGAAAAACAAAAATGTTCCTACAATTTAGTATTCCTTAACAATCCAAACATTACTCATCTTTTTCCAGTTTCGAGGCTCAATAGGTGGCTAACTGCTGTTCTCTTCCTGATGATCGGCCTCATCCAGTGATTGACTTTACAAGATTCAGAGCGCAGGTAAGAACCAAGCAATGTCTCGAAAAAGTGATAAAGAGGCGGTCAGGGTTTTCGGTAGAGGTGATTAGTGCCACTATGTTCAGTGTTAGCAACATGTTTATTCCCCTGGAAAATCCCTGTCCCTGAAATGGCCTGTTAAGGGCCTGTTCTTCTGGATCCAAATCCCACCGATTGGCGGCTGAGATGATTGTTTCTCTTTTTTCTCTTGCAGAAAAAACAAGTGTCCTCTCTTATCCCGCCGTTATGTAAATGGTTTAGCATGGCTCGATTGGGAGAATCAAAGTTGTAACCGGAACGGAAAATTTAACCCCTAAGAGCAGCCGACGGATCTCTACTGGCCATTCGAGTGACTGAGCTGAGAACTACATAGCACATAACTTCTATGAGGTGTTGAGAACCAGAGGATTCTCCAGTGGGCCAAGGTTCCAACATAATAATGGGCCTTAGAGGTCCAACAGAATACATCCCAATTTTAGGCTAAAAGGTTCTATTTTCTAAGGAGGATTTTTGAAGAAGGGTTGAACCTTATCTAGTAGGATATATCTAAGGAACCCCAGTCTGACCCTGAGCCTGATTCAATTTTCCTTCCTGGAATACTTTTCCTGGTCTTCTTTAAGACGCCTTAAGAACAATCTCACAACTTAATTGATTCGACGTGGCAAGGTTTGACCCTATAACATGTTGATAGTTGAGGATCGAAGACTGATGTTCACAGGAGCAACTCTCTGTTAGAGTATTTGGCAGGTAGATTATACCAGCCATGCCTTTTATTTTAATAGGGCTCAGCTGCAATACTAGACACGGCCTATTAACCAAAGTGGCACTATTTCTGGAAAAAAAAAAACTCTTTATTAGGCAAAAAATATGATCAATAAAATATGAGTACATTTAGTGCTTTTTGTTGTTTATGGTGAAGTTGAAGATGATATAAGCCCCATCGCTGCTACTACATTTTTTTTCCTCTTAAAACATGGTCCTATAGATAAATAAAGAAGGTCCACGATGTTTTGGGCCTTAATTCGAGATCAAACAAACAATATCCTAACCTTGACACCGGAAGTCACGTTAACGGCTGATACATTACGGTCTCGCGGCTGAAGAGCAAAGGCCATGTTATCTCGCAGACTACATCAATGTTTATTTGTGTGAGGGCCAAGGGACAAGGGCACAAGTCAGACTCAGAACGCACCACCAAAAAGGGATATTATTGCTCTGCATTGAGTCCTACTTTTTTTTTTTTTGAAGGAAGAGAAGAGGGTTAGTATTTATTATCACCAGTATTATTAGTTTGTGCCAGAAAATCTCTGCTACATCTTTTATAGCCCTGGCTCACAGTAAAAGGGGTCATCCAACTTTTTTTTATTCTTGACAATGGATCGATCCAACTAAACTTTCCTTCAACTGGGGTATTCATTACACAAAATTAAAGGGATATTCTGGTTCCTTTAAAGAGGTCCTGTCAGGACATTACAAAATGTTAGCTGCTCATAGGAGCAGCCCCCTCGCTCTTCCCTGGTTAGAGCATTGTTAAATATCTTGCTTTATACCGATTCATACCGATAAGCCACGAAACAGTCCACTATGTTGCGGTCTGATCGTTGGACCCAGCTTGCAGCGGTCCTTCGTATTCATGCTACTACTACACCATATGCCGGCGATGACAGCCAGGCTCTCTGCTGCAGTCACCGGCTCCTCGGACCACCCCCTCATGAATATGCTGGACCACTGTAAGCTAGGTGATCATACCGCTACATAGTGGATTGTTTCGTAGCTTATCGGTATGTTTTGGTAAAGCTAGAGATTTAACAATGCTCTTACTAGGGGAGGGCTATGGAGCTTCTTACTTTCGTTTGAGCAGCTAAAGTGTTTTAATGTCCTGACAGGTCCTCTTTAAAGTATTCCCTTTCCAACATTTGGGACCCTGCTAAAAGGGGTCCCTTCAACGTCTGTAGAAACATAGCGGTTGCTATCCTATATGCATCTGCTCCATTCACTTTTCTGGGGCTTCCAATGATTGCCAAAGACTCTACTCTATATTATCTCATAGGGGCTCATTTACTAAGGATCCAAATTGCGCACTTTCGTCGGGTTTCCCGACAATTTCCAATTTGCGCCGAATTGCCCCGGGATTTTGGTGCACGCAATCGGATTTTGGCGCATCGGTGCCGGCTTTCACGGGACAGAATTCGGGGGGCGTGGCCGTCGGACAACCCAACGGATTCGGAAAAAATGTGAAATTTAAAAAAGAATTTGTGTCGCAGGCAGGGGCGCACCAGCCATGAGGCGAGTTGAGACTTTCACCTCAGGGCGGTGCGCCTCCTGCTGGTGGAGAGGCGGCATTTTGCACGCTGCCAGGCTGCGCCGCTACGCTACTACTTACAAAAGTACTTGCATCATTCAGATGCAAGTACCATTGCTGACAGCACCGCGCAGGACTTCCTGTGCGGTGCTGCTGTGACATAGGAAGCGCTTACTAGCGCTTCCTGTGTCACTAGCACAGAGGCAGCCTGGAGGAGCGAGGGGGAGGAGCCAGGGGGAGGAGCGAGGGGGAGTGGGAGCGCCACATTCAAAGATGTGGCTGGTCTCCCTGGAGGTGCAGGCCCCGGCAGAGCTGACAGGAGAAGCCCCGCCCACCAGCCCGGGCCTACTGCACAGAGGAGACAGCTCCATAGGCCTCCACTGCCTGACCTGGACCTGCTGCTGTATACCAGGTAAGTGTAATGTATATGTGTGTGTGTTCTCTGTTTATATGTGTTTTGTCATGTGTATATGTGTGTAAAACATGTCATGTGTGTGTATTTAGAGGTATAACATGTAAACATGTAACGTGTTGAGAACATCAACAGATTGTTACCAGGATTTCAGATGGTGAAGGTCCTTTCCAGTATAAAATCTGGTGGGTGGTTTGGTTGGCCATAGGCTCCCTAGAAAGATAATTATAACCGCCTATCATTATAATTACTATTGCGGTTGACTGATCCCAGTTGTGGTCCTTCTCAAGCTTTCCATGGTAAAAGAATTATAACATGTAGTCAATGTTAGAGTCCATGTGAAATTAGCGGAATCTAAAAAAGAAAAATACAGGGGCATAATTTTTGGGGGGACCTCCGTCTGCCGCTTTATTGTCCTCATTACAGTGTGACTAGCAGGACTCAGTTGCAATGTATAAAGTTGCAAGTCATTCAACGATTGGTAATCTGGACTACTCCAAAATATGAGCTCTGTATTTGTTAAAACCCAAGGGTATTCTCAGAATAGTGGGTAGGGTAGTGGCCCCATCAAAACTCCCACAGACCTGAATGGAGAGTAAATGGGTTGCATAAAGCATGGAATTTTTCAATATTCTCAGAAAGACAATATATAACTGCCTATACATCAATCAGAGTGTCACGGGGTATTCCCGCGAGTCAGCGATAGACAGGGTCAGCAAGTTGGCCACCAGACAACCATCATCTGAACCACTTGCCCAACTGAATCTGTGTAGCCTTGCCTGTTCAGAGTGTGAAGAAGAGAACATTCAGCCCCAATCATAAAATAGGTCCCAAACAACATGAAAATGGCAGGTGAGCATCGATCAATACTATGTGATTTTGGAAAAAGCTGAGAACAGCCCTCGATATCCCTGGTGCTTAATAGACATTGAATTAGCTATGCCAAGTCTACTTAGTGATAATGCATGCACAACCTAACCTCCATCAATGAGTAAGAATAGGACCAGCATTCTGTGATCGCTGGTTATCCGCCAGTCATACCCCCACTAATTGGATGTTATCCCTTTCGTTGGATAGGGGATAACAATCAATCTACCATCAAAATCAAGCATGGGTAAACAGGGACAATTTGGGGAGATTTATAATAAGTCTCTTAGAGCAGAACTGTTCTAGTTGCCCATGGCATCCAATCAGGATAGCTTTCATTTCCCCATAGCGGTTTTAAAAATTAAATCTGGATCTGATTGGTTTCCCAAGGCAACAAGAAAGTTTACCTCAGAAACTTGATGATAAATCTCCCCTTTGATGTGGAACTATTTTATATTTGTTATCTATGGCTTCCTCGTTCTGTAATTAAGTTTTAAATACTGCAATGAGTGCTACCCACCCCTGTGATCTGACCTTACAGCGCAGGTTACACTGGCTTCCCACCCCCTATTTCCTCAGCACTTCCTGTTGTATTCTCAGTGCGGAGAGAGCAGGGAGTAGTGTGGAACAGTGTAAACAGTCTTAAAGAAAATCACAGATGGGATAGGATAGTCCCTAGGCTCCTTAGCATAATTTTAAAAGAAAATTACCCCACAGTATGGTGCCTAGATCTGGTGGGTAAGTGTCCGCTCACTTCTAATCTCATCAGACATTTCGACCATACAATGCCGCAGATAAAGTGGTCATATGATCTCTAACTGTCCATGAGCAATCGCCCTGCCAGACCTTATGATAGTATTCGTGAGTATAAGATAAAGATCCTGCAGGGTGATTGTTCATGGACATATAGAGATCACATGACCCTCCATCTGCAACCATTTTATGCAAAGGAATTTTGGCTGATGAGGTAAAAAAGACAGGAGGCCTCACTTACATATCAAGAAGGTGGTCAGAAACTATTAATAGACGTATAGTGGTAAATTACCTAATATCATTCCTCCCAAACTTACACACACTACTCCATTGTAGAACCCCATTACAGATGTATCAAATCACCTACCCACCACTTCCAGTGCTAGTATTAATACTGGTGGTCTTCCTTTATGGCATTGAGGGCCATGACCACCTTAGACATCAGATCCCACGCTAAAAAGTTGCCTCTAAACCTCTTTAAGTGGTAGTGGGGAAGGTGGGACATTTGCATATAACACTTATATCATATTTAAGATGTTACTAACTCTATCCATTACTCTATGGAGCGTATTTATCAAGGCCCCTGCGACATCGTGGTCGAAGAAGCCTGAAATAATGCAAATGCTAGCTTATTGCTAGCACTTGCCATTATTTAACCCTCTCGCCACCAGCACAAACAATGGGATGTGAAAGGGGGGCGCAGCCGGCCGGGAGTGGGCTGGTGTGTGGGGCGTTATGTCCCCGCGCTGCGCACTTGCTGCAGCTGGCGACTTATCACAATGTGATGAGTGAGACCGGCTGTGCGGCTTCGTTTATTTGTACTACCAGGCCTGTCTGCACGCTGCACAGGACCCTGCCCTCTTGATGTTTATCATGCTGCAAAATTTGCAGCGGAGAGGCTATCATACGGAGCAAAGGGGAGCACGGCATCGGCATATGATAAAAGCCCCCTATGACTCTATCAATAAAGTGTTTGAAGCAGTGCCAAAACTCCACAAACCACATACATGCCCCTTCTTTAATCTTTCATGAGTGCCTTCAAGACTGGTGAAGTCTAATGGCCTTACAGAATTGTCAGGTATACTATATCTTCCTCCGTATCCACACCGAGCAAGATATTCATTTTCCAGCCAACCTGACATACCGATCTTATCAGTCATGAAATTTTGATTAGATATGACAAGCGGCGTGAGAAGGATAACGATGAAGCATCAGACACCTGCCTTAGTGTCACACAGCCTCGAGGGATACGTATAAATTTCCCTTAACAGTTACTAGGCTAATTCTCCATTTCCAATGCATATTAATGCCTTTCTTCCCCTGCAAGTATATGTTTGCTGGCAGTGCGAGTGGGAAGTCTTCAGCCTGAGAAAACACTGCTCTGTTCACTTATGGTTTAGGGTTGGTTCGACGGCGGATGCTCTTTTACAGCCCCCTAGAATAGTATCATATTCAAATTATTAAGTAGGAGGAACATATTAAGGAGGTGATCATTCTTGCGATGTATGGAGACGCGATGTATAGACAGTATTAAGGGAACACCGAGCAATGTTATAATGAAAAGAACAAACAGCCCAGTCCGGTACTAGGATGTATAAATTTGTTCTGTGTAAAACATAAAATTTATATATACGAGTCTGTTACACCTGGAAAACACATATTTATAGTTAAAAAAAAAAAATACATTGGTCCATCAGTCGAACCTACACAAATGCTACAGTGTTGATCTAGAGGAAGGCAAAAAATAAAACCCACCAACATTATGCCATTGTTCTAAGTAGGGAAAAAAATTATTCTCAATCCCAAAGGGATCAACTTCAAGTATTGTACTTTTTTTATAAATTTTACATTTTTGCTTCTCTTGAAACATGTTCAAATTCAGCCATTAAAACGTCTTGTTAGAGAAAGTCATATATGATGGAAACAGTATAGACCAGTGTTGGGCGAACCTACCGCATGGGTGCCAGAGTGGTACCCAGAGCCTCTCTGTTGGCACCCAGGCCATGCCCAGCACGAGTTGACCAGACAGGAGTAAAAGCAAGCCTCCTCTTGAGTCCAGCAGCCAAGGACGTTCCATGTTCAGAGCTATTTTAAAGTGCTGGAAACTAGGAGGAGTGCGACAGAGCTGTATCCAACATTCTTCTCCTTCTTTTTATTGTATTGGTGTCCTCAGGATGCAAATGCAATTGAAACTTGTGACACAGCAGGGACAATAGTTATGCTACATTGCTGAAACGATAAGTTGTCAAAAATATTGTGGGTTTTGGTTGTTAGTTCGGGCTCTTGAGAACCAAAAGGTTATCTATCACTAATGAACTCAAGAAAAACAAAAATGTTCCTACAATTTAGTATTCCTTAACAATCCAAAACTTACTCATCTTTTTCCAGTTTCGAGGCTCAATAGGTGGCTAACTGCTGTTCTTTCCTGATGATCGGCCTATCCAGTGATTGACTTACAAGATTCAGAGCGCAGGTAAAGAACAAAGCAATGTCTCGAAAAAGTGATAAAGAGGCGGTCAGGGTTTGTTAGAGGTGATTATGCCACTATGTTCAGTGTTTAGCACATGTTTATTCCCCTGAAAATCCCTGTCCCTGAAATGGCCTGTAAGGCCTGTTCTTCTGGATCCAAATCCACCGATTGCGGCTGAGATGATTGTTTCTCTTTTTCTCTTGCAGAAAAAACAAGTGTCTTCTTATCCCGCCGTTATGTAAATGGTTTAGCATGGCTCGATTGGGAGAATCAAGTTGTAACGGAACGGAAATTTAACCCCTAAGAGCAGCCGACGGATCTCTACGGCCATTCGAGGTGACTGAGCTGAGAACTACATAGCACATAACTTCTATGAGGTGTGAGAACCAGAGGATTCTCCAGTGGGCCAAGGTTCCAACATAATAAGGGCCTTAGAGGTCAACAGAATACATCCCAATTTTAGGCTAAAAGGTTCTATTTTCTAGGAGGATTTTTGAAGAAGGTTGAACCTTATCTAGTAGGATATATCTAAGGAACCCCAGTTGACCCTGGAGCCTGATTCTCAATTTCCTTCCTGGAATACTTTTCCTGGTCTTCTTTAAGAAGCGCTTAAGAACAATCTCACAACTTAATTGATTCGACGTGGCAAGGTTGACCCTATAAATGTTGATAGTTGAGGATCGAAGACTGATGTTCACAGGAGCAACTCTCTGTTAGAGTATTTGGCAGTAGATTATACCAGCCAGCCTTTTTTTAATAGGGCTCAGCTGCAATACTAGACACGGCCTATTAACCAAAGTGGCAATTAGTTCTGGAAAAAAAAAAAACTCTTTATTAGGCAAAAAATATGATCAATAAAATAGATACATTTAGTGCTTTTTGTTGTTTATGGTGAAGTTGAAGATGATATAAGCCCCACGCTGCTAACTACCATTTTTTCCTCAAAACATGGTCTATAGATAAATAAAGCAGGTCCACGATGTTTTGGGCCTTAATTCGAGATAAAACAAACAATATCTAACCTTGACAACCGGAAGTCACGTTAACGGCTGATACATTACGGTCCGCGGTAAGAGCAAAGGCCCATGTTAATTCGAACGACTAATAATGTTATTGTGTGAGGGCAAGGGACAAGGGCACAAGTCAGACTCAGAACGCAAACCACAATCAAAAAGGGATATTATTGCTCTGATTGAGTCTACTTTTTTTTTTTTGAAGGAAGAGAAGAGGGTTAGATTTATTATCACCAGTATATTAGTTTGTGCCAGAAAATCTGCCTACACTTTTATAGCCCTGGCTCACAGTAAAAGGGGTCATCCAACTTTTTTTTATTCTGACAATGATCGATCCAACAAACTTTCCTTCAAACTGGGGTATTATTATACAAAATTAAAGGGATATTCTGGTTCCTTTAAAGAGGTCCTTGTCAGGACATTACAAAATGTTTAGCTGCTAAGGAGCAGCCCCTCGCTCTCCCTGGTTAGAGCATGTTAAATATCTTGCTTTATACCGATTCATACCGATAAGCCACGAAACAGTCCACTATGTTGCGGTCTGATCGTTGGCCCCAGCTTGCAGCGGTCCTTCGTATTCATGCTACTACTACACCATATGCCGGCGATGACAGCCAGGCTCTCTGCTGCATCACCGGCTCCTAGGACCACCCCCTCATGAATATGCGGACCACTGTAAGCTAGGTGATCATACCGTACATAGTGGATTGTTTCGTAGCTTATCGGTATGTTTTGGTATAAAGCTAGAGATTTAACAATGCTCTACTAGGGGAGGGCTATGGAGCTTCTTACTTTCGTTTGAGAGCTAAAGTGTTTTAATGTCCTGACAGGTCCTCTTTAAGTATTCCCTTTCCAACATGGGACCACTGCTAAAAGGGGTCCCTTCAACGTCTGTAGAAACATAGCGGTTGCTTCCATATGCATCTGCTCCATACTTTTCTGGGGCTTCCAATGATTGCAAAGATCTATCTATATTATACTCATAGGGGCTCATTTACTAAGGATCACCAAATGCGACTTTCGTCGGGTTTCCGACAATTTCCAATTTGCGCCGAATTGCCCGGGATTTGGTGCACGCAATCGGATTTTGGCGACGGTGCCGGCGTTTCACGGGACAGAATTCGGGGGGCGTGGCCGTCGGACAACCACGGACTATCGGAAAAATAGTGAATTTAAAAAGAATTTGTGTCGCAGGCAGGGGGCACCAGCCATGAGGCGAGTTGAGATTCACCTCAGGCGGTGCGCCTCCTGCTGGTGGAGAGGCGGCATTTGCACGCGGCCAGGCTGCGCGCCGCTACGCTACTACTACAAAAGTACTGCATCATTCAGATGCAAGTAGACATTGCTGAGACAGCACGCGCAGGACTTCTGGCGGTGCTGCTGTGACATAGGAAGCGCTTACTAGCGCTTCCTGTGTCACTAGCACAGAGGCAGCCTGGAGGACGAGGGGGGGGAGGAGCCAGGGGAGGAGCGAGGGGGAGTGGGCGCCACATTCAAAGTTGGCTGGTCTCCCTGGAGGTGCAGGCCCCGGCAGAGCTGACAGGAGAAGCCCCGCCCACCAGCCCGGGCTACTGCACAGAGGAGAAACTCCATAGGCCTCCACATGACCTGACATGGACCTTGTGGTTACCAGGTAAGTGTATGTATATGATGTGTGTGTTTCTCTGTTTATAGTTTTGTTCATGTGTAATGTGTGTAAAACATGTCATTGTGTGTAGTAGAGGTATAACATGTAAACATGTAACAGTATGACATGTAATGCTGTAATATAGTGTGTAATTGTGTGTATATAGAGGTATAGACATGTAATAGCTGTATATAATAGGTGTGTAATGTGTTGTGTATATGAGGTATGACATGTAATAGCTGTATATAGGTGTAAGTCTTATGTATGTAAGGTAGGACATGTAATACTGTGTTATACTATATCTATATATTATATAATATGATATATATATATAATGCTTGTGTATATAGAGGTTTAACATGTAATAGCTGTATATATAGGTGTAATGTGTATGACATGTAATCAGCTGTATATATTAGGTGTAATCCGTTATGTATAGAGGTATGACAATGTAAAGTGTATATATATAGAGGAATGCAATGTATATATAGAGGTATGACATGTAATAGCTGTGTGTGTATAGTTATATATAATATATGAATGCATGATATATCGAGGGTATGACAGTAATAGCGTATATATATAGATGTAATGCATTATATATAGAGGTATGACATGTAAAGTGTGTGTGTGATATATATATATAGTATAGATGTAATGCAATGTATATAGTAGGATACATGTAATAGCTGTATATATATAGATGTAATGCATGTATATATAGAGGTATGACATGTAATAGCTTGTATATATATAGATGTAATGCATGTATATATAGAGGTATGACATGTAATAGCTGTGTGTGTGTGTATATATATATATATATATATATATATATATTTATGTAATGCTTGTGTATATAGAGGTTTAACATGTAATAGCTGTATATATAGGTGTAATGTGTATGACATGTAATAGCTGTATATATATAGGTGTAATGCGTGTGTATATAGAAGTATGACTTGTAATAGCTGTATATATAGGTGTAATGTATTATATATGTGTGTATATAGGGGTATAACATGTAATAGGTGTGTGTATATATAGGTGCCATGTATGTGTATATGCAGGTATACCATGTAAAGGGTGTAGATATAGGTGTAATGCCTGTATACTGTATATACAGGTATAACATGAAATAGGTTTATGTATATGTGTGTGTAATTTGTGATGTGTGTGTGATATATATATGTATACAGTAATTGCTTTCTTTTGGGGGGAGCTGTATACAGTCATTGCTGGCGTGGGGGGTATATTACTCTTCCCTGTCTGGACTACATTCAATGGGGGCCCTGGCTGTATATGTTTTCTACTACATGACGGTACTCTATGAATTTTATACTACATGGCTGTACACTGTATCTATCTTGTACTACATGGCGGTACTCTGTATGTATTTCCACACCAAACCAATATGATGGATCTGGTCCTGACATTCCCTTATAAATGGCGGGGGGGGGGGGCGTCTCTCTATGGCTCGCCTCAGGCAGCAGACAGGCTTGGTACACCCCTGGTCGCAGGATCAGCACTCACATACACCAGGACGAAGAAGGTGAACTCTGGCGGACCTCGGCGCAGCAGCTACACCTGCTGGATATCGGCGCATGGACCTTAGTGAATCCCGGCAGACCCGAATCAGCGCCAGAGAACGCGCCACTGGATCGCGACTGGACCGGATAAGTAAATGTGCCCCATAGTCTTATAGAGAATGTGTGCCCTGCAATAATAGGAAACATAAAACTATTCCTGTGAGCAATATGGGGTAAAAAAACCCTTTGTTAATCTCCACATGATCTAATGCAACAGGAAAAGGATTATTATAAATAATAGGGGCTGCAGAAAGGGGGGGGTATTATAAGGAAGGGGGGCTAGAGTAAAGAATGCATTATAGGTAGGGGCCTACATTATTATTATTATCATTTATTATATACATTTCTTCAGTTGGTTGAAATTTAAAAAAAAAATCCTGTGTAAAGATAAGTTCCCATAAATGTAGCAATTTTGGAGGACAGCTTAACGACTACTGCTGCTGGAGGGATTGTGCAAAGAAATAAATAATTTTTGCATATGAAATGTTCAGGAGTTACTGCATGTCCCACACCTGTTCTGTGGCAATGAACCCTGAATAGCACATGCCCGGCTACTGCTGCTAGAGTTTTGGAATGGTCGTATCCAAAGACATCTCATGACTAAGGGACAATATGGCTACATCTATGGGAAATTATCACACATGTACATATTTTAATGACATGCAACTGAAGAAATATTTGTATTGGCAGATGAATTACATGTAATGTGAGTGTCCAGATGGGGATATCCCTGTAAGAGGTAAATTACTCAGTGTGGGGGGCCATTAAAAGTGTGTGGGAACGCTATGGGATGAGTTTGGGTCAGGGTAGGGGTGGAACTTTTGGTGTGAAAAATTTTCACAGTTTATTTGTTGCCATACTGATACCAATAATTGGTCTGATTGAGATTTTTTTTTTTGTGCAGAGCTTGGACTCAAAACAATGTCGATAATAGAGAAAAAGTAATTTACATTTGCTATTTATTTTTAATTCACTCCTGGCTTCAAAAACATAAAAATCAATTGATGAGACAGACTGAAAGGAACCAGGGCTACTCAAACTCCACCACAACTAGTGGAACTAATCAAACTCCACCACTACTGGTAGGGCTACTCAAACCTCAGCACTACTGCAGCGACTCAATCATTAACAATACTGTTAGCGCTACTCAAAACTACATCACTTCTAATGGGCAACTCAGATTCCACTACTCCTGCTGTAGCGTATCGAATTCCACCACTACTAGTAGGACTACTTGAACCGCAGTCACCTCCGGCATATGGCGTGGAAGAGGCTGTCCGAAATAGAAGAAGAGGAGAGGGGGGCACCTCAGACCACCCCCTCATAAATACGCTGGACCGCTGTAAGCTTTCGGAGGGCTATGTATTACAGTGTTTGTTAGCTTTATCACCTACTGGGTTAGGGCTAGGGAGCTGCTTACTTTAGTAAGCAGCTCATTCAGTGATTATTTTGAGTGACAAGTCCTCTTTAAAGGACATCTATTACCAGGATCAAAGAATGTAAACCAAGCACACTGACATACTGGTGTGTGCCTCCTCTGGCAGGATCTGCTCTTCTTTAAGCTTCTTATACCCTTGTTTTTAAGAAAAAAGGCTTTAAAAACTATGCAAATGGCACTTATTAACATGTATGGAGCTCAGAGCCCCTCTGGCTCATTTGCATAATTTTAAAAGCCCCTTTTTAGTAAAAAAAAACTAGGGCATAATAAGCTAAAAGAAAAGCAGAACCTGACAGAGAGGGCACACACCATGTAAGTGTGCTTGGTTTACAACCCCTGCTCTTGATGGTACTTGATGTACTTTAAATTTCAACACTTATACTTCGAATAATCAAACTTACCATAGGGCACTGTTTTAAAACTCATAACTATTAGGAAGACCCATAAAATAGATCAGCCCTGATGTGTCTACTTATGTCCTACTACAACCTAGATTAAAATAAACTAAACTGATCTTCAGAATGGAAAATATCCAGAAGGAAAGATAGCTGTGCAACATCCCCCACCGGGGCCTAGCCTTTTCTTGGGGGCCTGGAGGCAGCCAGGGCCCAGAATACCGGAGTGACTGGTGGTTGCAGCCTAGGCACGCTGATGTCACGGTGCTGGATATGGGGACCGGAGGACTGTCCTACAGCCTGGCAGGCCTCCAGCAGGTGGTGTGTGCAAGAAATATGGAGGGAGAGGCTGATGTACTGGTTCCCCGTAGGTAGTGTCCGTAGTACACATCCCTTGGTAATGGATGGGGGAGCCCTTGGTGTTACAGCCGTATCCAGGGACCAGGCGGAGGCAACGTTGAGCAAAATAACTCACAGTTCTTTATTAGAACAACTGCAGGCAACACGCCAAACAATCTTGTTACAGATTCTGGATTATAGGATGATTCCGGATTACTGGGGTGGTCTTGGAGAGTGATCCTCAGGAGTTGTGCTGGAGAGGAGGTGACCCCCTCCATAGAAAACAGCATTGCACGGCCGCCCACACTGTAAAAGATAGAGCAAGCTCTATTTTTTCCCAGTGTAAGGTGCAAAACGGTGCCACAGATGTGTGGCACCATATCGCCACCATTGCCGTCTATGGGGACGTATATGCGGCCGCATATTTGATTCACTTCTGACGCTTCTCCTCGTTCTCCTTGTGCTGAGACATGTAGCGCCACATGTGACAGATGCCTTTGGCCATGAAGGTGTTAATAGCCCTCATTTCTCTGTATCTGTAAGATTATGGCCTTTTTCAATCATAAAATCCTTTGTGATACAGCGGGAACATACATATAATACACTTCCATGGCTGGAAAATGTATAAAAGACAAGTGTCATTAACCAAAACACAGTGATACATGACAGGTACAGAGTATAGCTGATCAGGTACAATGATATTATATACAGGGGGAGATATATTCTATATTCAACACATCGATCCTTGGTGCCATGAGTCATAATAAACTGTAATAAAATCATCACTGATTTGTAAAATAACCACAAAATGAACATTACTATAATGGTAAAGGCTGCAGTATTTTACATCATACAATAAGTAATAATAAGACCATAAAACAAGATGAAATTAAACCATATGAAAAATTAGTTATGGTAAAGTCTAAAATCCCTTAAAGGAAAGCTTCCATCATAATAAACCAGGGACACTTACTCATAGATCCAGACACTAACTGTGGTAATCTTCTTATATGTGTTATCCATTGCCTCCTTCCTTTTAAAATCAACTTTTTAAATTATGTTAATGAGCCAGAGGCGCACCTGGAGATGTTACCGGAGCCCCTCTGTGCTGCAGATTCACAGGTTTTAGCATGCAAGGAGAACTCCCCCCTTACTGTGTGCTGAAACTTCCTTTACTGCAGTGAGACTACATCGGGGAGAGGGAGCAGGGGGTGGAAGGGGAGACTGGTATCACCCTCAGTAGTCCTTAGGGATCATTGGCATAATTGTAAAAGTTGATTTTGGAAGACAGGAGGCCATGATAGCAGGATAGCAAACATAAGAAGATTACCACAGTCACAGTGCCTGGATCTATGAGTAAGTGTCCCTGGATTATCATGATGGATTTTGATTTCCTGTCACCTACTTTTACGCTACTAAACTCAGGAACCCCCTCAGGAAAAGTATGAAATGTATGCAGTATCTCCAGTTGTGAAAGATGAGATTTGTTTCTGTAATATGACATCATACTTAAACTTGAATCATCTCATGCAAAATATGACTCTTCTCTGTGCCTTTTTCATTGACTTTGGAGGAGATTTTTTTCATGAACGGGTGAGAATTCACATAAAAGAAGGAATTCTAGAAATGATAATTCATACCCTGTCTGAGGGACCTGCGAGTAAAAGCTGTTCAGCACAAGCTCAGTGACTACAACTTATAGGAGAGGGAGAGTGGGGGACTGGAATCTTCTTCACTTTACTGCCAACATCTAATGGAAAGTGTACTTGAAGACAGGAAACAATGAAGTGGGAACCAGAGGAGGGTACGTACGTTTTAAAGAGGCCACTCATTGACTAAAGCAGGTCCCATGAGCCTCTCACACTTCCGGGCCAGACGCAATCCAAGAAACATAAGTATTGGACCGCCCCAGTAAAATGGAGTAAGTAATTCTGCTTTCTAGAGGTTCCCTGACATTACTGGAAAACCCCTTTAAAATTAGTACATTATGTTAAAAAAGTCAATAATATTGGTGACCTACCGTATTCTAAGGATTTCAAATTAGTGGGGATCATATATCCTGTACCCCCATAGATCAACCGTTATCAGCAGCTGCTTCATAGGTAACAGAAAGCCAACATCTCCATGAATTACATACGTCATAGATGAACGTTGGCTCACCCGGCTGTAGCCCAGACAAGCACAGGTCAGCATGCTGGAGCGTAGTAGGGGTGACTCTGCTCAAAGATAGAGCAGGCTCTATTTTTTTGGAGGCACAGAACGGTGACAACATTCCAAAACCAGGGGCCATAATCATCTATGGTAACATATATACATCCCTGTGACGGTTGTGTGAGCCTTATACTGCAAACCATGATCAACTAAGTCTTTCAAGACAGTAGGCAAATGTATACCAGACGAACGTGTCATATGATATGAATTGACTATACACTCACCGGCCACTTTATTAAGTACACCTGTCCAACTGCTCGTTAACACTTAATTTCTAATCAGCCAATCATATGGCGGCAACTCAGTGCATTTAGGCATGTAGACATGGTCAAGACAATCTCCTGCAGTTCAAACCGAGCATCAGTATGGGGAAGAAAGGTGATTTGAGTGCCTTTGAACGTGGCATGGTTGTTGGTGCCAGAAGGGCTGGTCTGAGTATTTCAGAAACTGCTGATCTACTGGGATTTTCACGCACAACCATCTCTAGGGTTTACAGAGAATGGTCCGAAAAAGAAAAAACATCCAGTGAGCGGCAGTTCTGTGGGCGGAAATGCCTTGTTGATGCCAGAGGTCAGAGGAGA
Organism: Engystomops pustulosus; assembly: GCA_019512145.1. Classification (NCBI taxonomy): domain Eukaryota; kingdom Metazoa; phylum Chordata; class Amphibia; order Anura; family Leptodactylidae; genus Engystomops; species Engystomops pustulosus. The sequence goes on from CM033644.1 coordinate 200,107,890, forward strand.
ATGGGCAGACTGGTTCGAGCTGATAGAAAGGCAACAGTGACTCAAATCGCCACCCGTTACAACCAAGGTAGGCAGAAGAGCATCTCTGAACGCACAGTACGTTGAACTTTGAGGCAGATGGGCTACAGCAGCAGAATACCACACCGGGTGCCACTCCTTTCAGCTAAGAACAGGAACTGAGGCTACAATTTGCACAAGCTCATCGAAACTGGACAGTAAAAGATTGGAAAAAACGTTGCCTGGTCTGATGAGTCTCGATTTCTGCTGCGACATTCAGATGGTAGGGTCAGAATTTGGCGTCAACAACATGAAAGCATGGATCCATCCTGCCTTGTATCAACGGTTCAGGCTGGTGGTGGTGGTGTCATGGTGTGGGGAATATTTTCTTGGCACTCTTTGGGCCCCTTGGTACCAATTGAGCATCGTTGCAACGCCACAGCCTACCTGAGTATTGTTGCTGACCATGTCCATCCCTTTATGACCACAATGTACCCAACATCTGATGGCTACTTTCAGCAGGATAATGCGCCATGTCATAAAGCTGGAATCATCTCAGACTGGTTTCTTGAACATGACAATGAGTTCACTGGACTCAAATGGCCTCCACAGTCACCAGATCTCAATCCAATAGAGAATCTTTGGGATGTGGTGGAATGGGAGATTCGCATCATGGATATGCAGCCGACAAATCTGCGGCAACTGTGTGATGCCATCATGTCAATATGGACCAAAATCTCTGAGGAATGCTTCCAGCACCTTGTTGTATCTATGCCACGAAGAATTGAGGCAGTTCTGAAGGTAAAAGGGGGTCCAACCCGTTACTAGCATGGTGTACCTAATAAAGTGGCCGGTGAGTGTATATATATATAGACACAGTGGGGCACATTTACTTACCTATCCCATTGCGATCCCTGAGCAGGAATGTCCGAGGAGGATTCAGAGCTGCCGCGATTCACTAAGATCGTGCGCCTGATATCCTGCATGTGCCATAATCCCATCGCGTGCGCCAAAAACCCAGGGCAATTCGACGCAAATCAGAAATAGTCGGGAAACCCAACAGAAATGCATCCAACGGACCCTTAGTAAATGTGCCCCAGTATATATATCTATAGATGGTATAGAGGTATAGAATATTAACCCACATCATGGTGTGACCCCAGGCTCACAATGCATTGATATTATACATGGGATTTCAATGTATTTCAATGAGAGGTATACAATGAAGTGCAGTGTAAATACAGTCATTCCCCGGCCTAGGCCCATATTTAGCTAATTAAATCCGACACTTAGGCACACCTACACTTCACTTGCACTTTTTTTCTCCCTGACAAGCATAAATTTCGCCCTCTGTCTATTTGCAGACAAGCCTGAATTAATTGCTTAATCACATAACAACAAAACCTGCCATTTTCACCCACACAATAACCCTCAGCCACGAGTCTGTAAACACGAAAATACCTTATAGCGCGCTATTATCGCCTCTCTAATCAGGTCTCATCTCCAAAAGTATCTTTCATCTTAATTAGATGGTAACCACCTCCTACTTTATTAACTTTCTGTTGCCTACAAACTGGCCACCGATGAATGATATAATAGAGGTCTATTTGTTTGCATGTTGCATGGGGAGGTGTCCACTGCTGGAGATATCCAGCAAAATCCCTTTACATTATATTGGAGTGATGGACTATAGGGATTGCACACAGGGAAGGTCTTTAAGGTGCTCAAAAAAACTCTGTAATAAAACCTGGACTTCTTATAACTCTTCTCACAATCCTTAAAGTGAACCTGCAATTCAAATAAGACCACCCAAAATAAATACTTCATAAAAATCTATGATTAAAGTGCATTGCCCTTATCCCACATGGTTCCTTTTACATGGATACAATATTAAAAGAAGCAGCTTGTAAACTTATATGCAACTCACTCATGTGAGTCCAATCACAGTGAGTGAGTCCTGTATATTCATTGTTCCCTGCACTGCCCTGACTCCCTGTTTCTGATTGACATATCTCACTGCTACCACCATGCATGGAACTAGTAGTTAGGAACCATCTGCCAAAATAGAACTACAGACATATACAGCTTCCTTTACTTTCCCCTGCTCACCTCTTTGAGGCTTAAGAGAATTTTGGGCAGTAGTGGATTATAATATAGGTGGTTTGGGCGGTAGACTGGGGCCCATGGCCACCCAAACCAACCATCAAATTTAAAAGTCTGAAGGACCTTGACCCATCAAATCCTCATACATCTGTTCCTGCTCTCAATACACAGATACACAAGAGCATTACAAGACCTGTGAAAGTCCACTAAAGGTCCTGAAATACCTGATTGAAAGCAGACAGTAGGGACATATCTTCCATTTCCCAAGAAGCTGAGTCTAGTACCAAATGTAAGAGGTGATTTCAGGCTTGTAAGGGCTACAATATTCCTACAGCCCAGGGCCCATGGCAGTCTTTATGCACCCCTGATTCTGGTGATGGGGTGAGGAACAGGTGAGAGAGAGGATATCAATAAAACTATTTTTTAGAAGAATCCCATGGAGAGAGGCATCAGTGGAACATGTATAAAGACATCTAAAAGGTACTGTGATCATTCACTGACACAATAGACCCTTCAATGAATGATGAGGGAGGCGAATAGGCCGGCACAAATTGATCTGATATTGGACCCAGTACCATATCAGAGCTTATCAATCTAACTGGGTGCAGAGTTCACTCAGATAACCCACATTATTGAACTATCGGACACAAGGATGGATGTGTGCGGCATATGGCAGACAGCCATTGGAGCATAGTGTCATTAGGCTTCTTGAAAGTCATGCTTGATGTCAAGGGGGCTGCCTTACAAGGTAGGTAATAGAGGTGTGGTTTTCCTTATCCCACCATGGAAAATGTATTTGCATATTTTCTGCAGTATCAGGTGCATATCTAGAACAAGCAAGGTAGAAAAGACTCGCAGTAGAACAGGCACAACCCCCGCTGCTTCTCGCTGGTTAACCCCCGAAAAAGAAAGACGGTGCGGTACCTTCTGGGGTCTTCAGATGCAATTGGATTACTTGCGGTGCACAAGTCCCAAAGGTAAATAGACATAATAGTTCAGATCCAAGGATAGGACGGCACTCGCTGATACGATCAACAATCTTTATTTAGCGTACAGGCAAGTCGACATGTGAGGACGCCGAGGTCCAAAAGGTAACAGGCTGTTTGGCGCTACTAGCACTTTGTCAAACCTCCTCGTCATGTTCAGAACCCCTCCCTTAAAAAACTGAAGGGGGAGGTGTCTGATATCATGGCGAGCAGAGAGATATACATGTAAATAGTGCAAACAAAACAGTTTATAGTGAACACCTACTCTTTCGCCACTAAAAACAATGTAAAAACACAGTGCAATACAAAGGCGTTATTTTGTTAAACTTTTTACAGAAATACACTTAAGTCGTTTCTATCATTTAGTCCAGATGGACCCATTGCTCCTGTTCTTATAATCCATTTTGCTTTATGGCACCCCCGTTTTAGTGTGTTCTGGATGGAAACTCTTAAAAAGTAACAATGTATTGGAAGAAGTGGGCTTTCTGTAGCATTCAGTTTTTATAGTTACTTTCAACTGTAACTAGAACATCGAGAAACTCCAGTTTCGTGTCCCCAAAGTTGGATGTAAAAAACATATTGTATTCATTGGTTTCGTTCAAGAAAGCAACAAATTCTGTAAACTCCTCTTTGGTACCCCTCCATATAATGAACACATCACCCATGTACCTTAAATATGTGTGGATACACTTCAGAAATGGATTTGTGTTGTTCCTCTAATGCAGCTAAGAATAAATTTGCCAAGGCACAGGCCACCGGAGTGCCCATGGCCGTTCCGTTCTTTTGAACGAACCATTTGTTGTTGAAAATGAACGCATTGTGTGCCAATATAAACTCCAAGGACTCACAAATAAATTCTATCAATGGTCTGTCTTTGTTTGTGTTCATAAGGATACACTGAATAACCTCTACCCCTAGTTTTTGTGGAATTTTTGTATATAGACTTTCAACGTCAATTGACGCCAAATGAAAGTCTTCTTGCCATCCGATATCTCTTAAAGCTAGAAGGAAATCATTGGTATCCTTGATATATGACGGTATGTCCTTGAGTAGGGGACGTAAAAGCCAATCAATATATTTTGAGAGGGGTTCTGTCAGGGAGCCTATGCCCGCCATTATGGGGCGGCCTGGAGGCTCTTTTAACCCCTTGTGTACTTTGGGCAAGAAGTACCATGAGGGAAAGGTAGCAGAAAGCAGGACCCCCAACTAAACGAACTGACAGAACAGAGACCAATGATTGCATTTAGGAGAAATATTCTAGTCAGTAGCCACTTCAGTACACCCACTGGAACATGGCTGAATGCATTCCGCAGGGAAACTATAAATGCGGACATTGTAACTTCTGTAGCCAGATGTGCACAGGAAATTTGCTAAAAGTAGGGGGTGTCAAATATAAGGTACACGACTTTATAAACTGTAGATCCTCATTTATAGTTTATGTAGTTTACTGTCCATGCAAACGTTTCTATATTGGTAAAACAATGTGCCATTTATTCATAAGGTTTCGTGAACATAACGTCCCTAAAAGGGTCTCCCAGGCTGATCCAGCACATGGCTGATAATCATGACGGTAATGCGCAACTTTTAAAATTTGCAGGTATCATGCATGTAAAGAACAGTATGAAAGGAGGAGACCGGCAGCGAGAACTGCTGAGGGAGGAAGCAAAATGGATTATAAGAACAGGACCAATGGGTCCAGCTGGACTAAATGATAGAAACGACTTAAGTGTATTTCTGTAAAAAGTTTAACAAAATAACGCCTTTGTATTGCACTGTGTTTTTACATTGTTTTAGTGGCGAAAGAGTAGGTGTTCACTATAAACTATTTTGTTTGCACTATTTACATGTATATCTCTCTGCTCGCCATGATATCAGACACCTCCCCCTTCAGTTTTTTAAGGGAGGGGTTCTGAACATGACGAGGAGGTTTGACAAAGCGCTAGTAGCACCAAACAGCCTGTTACCTTTTGGACCTCGGCGTCCTCACATGTCCGCTTGCCTGTACGCTAAATAAAGATTGTGGATCGTATCAGCGAGTGCCGTCCTATCCTTGGATCTGAACTATTATATCTAGAACAAGAAAAACTGTATTGCATAAACATTAATAGCTGGGGCTTCATCCATAGAACCTTCATTCCTAGAATCAAGAGGGTATTGTAATGTCACACCAGGAGTAGCCATCATGATGTCATCACACTGAGGGGCATATAATATGATGCTCGGCATAGAACTGTCACTCATCAGCTGGATGTGAACCTGTGAGTACTGCACCATTAATGTCTCTACAAGACATAACTATATATAGAATATATTCATATAGTCCTAGATTTTTTTTTAAGTGTGACCCCCCACACTCATACTCACTTATTTGTAGGCTTTCTTTTAATTTTTATCGGTTTAGTCTTAAGATACATTAACGATTCACATTCAAAATACAAAGCCTCTCATAGAAATATACTTGACTGTTGGGTATTCATCTTTATGATCTAGGGGGCGCTCTTGTGAAAGTCCCAGTGTGTAAAATTAAGAGATCCTCTATATTTGAGATCCCCTACTTAAATTGTACCCTAGGCAAGTGTCCGTTCTGCCTTTCCCCTGCCCTGTCTTATATATAATAAACTTGTACTAATTTATTCTGTAATCTCCAGGGGAAATATTTACCAGAACTCTCCCTATAACATGTAATTTATAGGAATAGTCTCCTCATGTGGGTCACAGGGAGCTTTTTGGTTCCCCAAGCCTCATTGACCTTGGTACAGAATGAGTGCTGGTAAATTTTTCCCCTGGGGATTACAGAATAAATTAATACAAGTTTATTACAAGTAGAGGCTGATTATATTACATATATTATTTCATATACTTCATCCTATAATATGCTATGTAAAGTCTGGTGGTTCTAAATTCTAGTGGTTCTAAAGTCGTTGTTATGCCATCACACTAGAAGCAGCCATTGTGATGTGAACCTCTGCCATATCCATACCCACCTATGTCCTTGTATAATTAATATTCTTAATTCCTGAGACATAATTGCTCTATTACTATATAAGTCTATGGTATGAATGCCTTGGGAATCAGTTATGCTCTTCGTATTCGTAGTTATGCATTATTTAGCTATTATAGACACATTATAAGACTTGGACTAGGTGCTTGTGTGAATGTCCAAGTGTATATTTCCCTCTCCTCTCCCAACTTAGGCAGGTGTCAAGTCCTGGCTCTGCCCTGTATGTACCTGGATAGATTATTGTGGGGTTAGGCTACATTCACACTGCTGCATGGGGGACGTATATATATAGCCGACGTGTATATATACAGCAGATATACGTCCCCCACAGACGGCAATGGGCACACGGTGCCCTACAGGAGCGGTACGGTGCAGCACGCGTGTGGCACCGTACCGCTCAGTACCCCGGAAAAAGATAGGACATGTCCTATCTTCTCCCGTGTTACGGCGCCGTGCGCCATACATCACTATGGAGAAGGGTGGGGGTGAGCATCGCTCACCTCCTCCTCCTCCTCTTCCCGCGCGCTGCTGTGTGCCCGCCGTGCTACGGTACGGCGGGCAATAACAGTGTGAATCTAGCCTTAGAGGGAGCTGAAGCTGTACTTGCATCTATATCTATGAAACTCAGAGGGAAAAAAACAGTATATCAATAATATGTAATAGCTGCAATTTTTTTAAGAGGATGGAAGGATATCTATAGGTCCTATGAATCCAACATTTATACAATAGAAATCTTACCCTTATATTTCTCTATTTTCTCAGGTTCGCAAGCTGAAGGGATATTTTGTGACGAAAGTCATGCGCTTCTTCGACTCGTATTATCTGCTGCTGCAGATTCTGGTTATTCTGTGTGGAGCTGGGCTCTCTAGCTCATGCCACTCCTGCTTCACCACCCCCGCGGAAAAATCGAGCATATGCCAGTATGCTGTCTCGCAAGGGAAGATGGAGACTGAACATTGTTTCCAGAAGCTCCATATGGGCTTCAACCCATTAACTAACATATCGATAGGCAAGTATTATCTACCTCTATTTCTCCTAGCTGCTCCATCTTATACATAGAACATGTGTGATCTAAGGACTATTTATGTGATAGACCATTGGTCGGGAACCTTTAGCTTGTGAGCCAGATACGACTTGATGGATGCATCTGGCTTCCAAGCCTTAGGTTCTTTAATAAATAACATCTAAGACACACAAAACGCTGATTACTGGACACAGGAAGTGATATTATCGCTGGCTGCGTCATTTGTGCAACCCAAAGGCTGTGGCGTCCACCCATCATCATTCCTTGGGCGACGGTACCTGGGTCATAAAGAGGACTGGACACCGGCATTCCCTCCTCTTTATGACTCAAATGTTGTCGCCTAAGCAACAACAGCGGTCGTGGCACCGGGGTCATAGAGAGCATGGGAGCAATGAGAAACCGCCTGCTGGGAGTGCAGCTTAGTGAATATTTATTTTAGATGTAACTACACATCTACTGGGGGACATGTGATGTGGATACCTATTTACTGTAGAGCATGTGCTATGGCTACCTATCTACTGGTTGGGCATGTGCTATGGCTACCTATCTACTGGTTGGGCATGTTCTGTGGCTACCTATCTACTGGGGACATGTGTTGTGGCTACCTATATACTGGGGACATGTACTGTGGCTACCTATATACTGGGGACATGTACTGTGGCTACCTATCGAATGGGGGACATGTGTTGTGGCTGCCTATCTACTGGGGGCATGTGCTGTGGCTACCTATCTAGTGGGGGCATGTGCTGTGGCTACCTATCTACTGGGCACATGTACTGTGGTTACCTATCTAATGGGGTACATGTGCATATTGTATGACTCTCACAGAATTACATTCTAAAATATGTTGTGTTCATGGCTCTCTCAGCTATAACAAGGTTCCCAACCGCTGTTTTAAAATAAAGATTCACTTGTAGCTTCTCATCAGCTGTCAGAGGAGAGAATCTCTTCTACATTTTCACCCAGAACAAGCCATGTCCAGTATATAATACAATAACCAAAGAACCCGTTAATAATATCATGTGTCTTCTCTTTGCAGCCTATTCCCAGGTAAAATACATAAAAAAATATCTGAAGAGCTTCAATGAAGTGGTCCGTAAAATCGACCAATCACGTAAGTTGCTGAAATCTCAAAAATTTATCTTATACATTACAATTTTTTACAAAAGTCATTTTTATTTTACATTTATTTTCTTTCTATTAGTCATTCCCCCATCCTGGGTGGAACAGTTTGAAAGAAAAATGGCTGAATTTGTGAAACATGTGACAGACCATGTTGCAAGTAAGTGACTGAAGCTCCACAGATGCAGACAGTAGAGATATTATATACATTCTCCATGGTGTCTTTCTATGACACTTATCCCATCAAAAACACCATTCATTCTTCATCGTATCTTTTCCATCCATTAGGTCATCCCGCAGAAGAATGTACATCTCCATGTGGTAAGTAATGACATTAGACAGGACAATGGGGCACATTTACTAAGGGTCCGAATCGCGTTTTTCCGCCAGGTGTTTTGAATTTTTCCGATTTGTGCCGAATTGCCCCAGAATTTTGGCGCACGCGATCGGATTGTGGCGCTTCGGTGGCAGCTTTCACGTGACAGAGATCGGAAAACGTGGCTGTCGGAAATCCCGACAGATTCGGAAAAACGGCGTAATTTTAAAAAAATGGTGTCGCTAAAATAGCACTCACATACATCGAGACGGAGGAGGTGAATTCCGGCGGACTTCAGCGCAGCAGCGACACGTAGTGGACAGCGGGCGCACGATCTTAGTGAATCCCGGCAGAACCCGAATCAGCGTCGGAGAATGCGCCGCTGGATCGCGACTGGACCGGCTAAGTAACTCTGCCCCAATATGTGTGATCTCCATTACATACATGGTGAGCCCTTATTTACCTCACACCTGTGACCCTCTCTCTCTCTTCTTATCCCTTCAGGATTTCAAAAAGCTGCCCGCACCTTTTCTTGCCGACAGTGTATTATGGAGGACTGTAAGACGCCAATAGCCTGTCCCTGTAAGATTATTGCTACCATAAGTTTATTACTCTTATATAAAGCTCTTAGTTGGGAACTTGTTCTCTTTACATGATTGTTCTCTTCCCTTTCGTCTCAGTGGAAGTAATAAATGTACCCGAACTTGAGCAGGCCAGAATACCGTGCGGGGCATCTTTCCATCTACCTGAGCATCTGAAGGTTGAGTGGAAGTACGCCAAAAACGTAAGTTACTTCCAACCAAACATGACATCACAAACAGAAACCTCTCAGGTTCACATCTCGCTTTTTGCTTTCGTTAGGCCTCATTCACAGGTAGCCCCCCATAGATTTCAATGTCTCCTGGTCATGGCGCGTTGAGAGCCTGATGCGTCATGCACCGTGACCATGTCGGACGGCCACTCTTCTACTTATGAAAGGAGGAGGGGTGACGGGCGCTCACACCTCCCACCTCCCCCTCCCGGCCCTGTGCTCGCTCGGAATGTGTTCCAGACAAGCAATCGGCCATGTGAATGAGCCGTTAGACGTATGCTGCAACATACCTTATATACTCGAGTATAAGCCTAGTTTTTCAGCACAAAAGATTGTGCTGAAAACCCAAACTCGGCTTATACTCAAGTAAAAAATATATAGGTTTTACCAGGTTTTTGTGGTAAAATTAGGGGCCTCGGCTTATACTTGGGTCGGCTTATACTCGAGTATATACGGTATATGTCTAAAAATGGGGGAAAAAATTATTCATTTTTGGTTATACACCTATTTTTTTTTTTTATACGTTCATAAATCTGCATCCTTTTTTACACTGTAAAACATATAAGTTTTATTTATTAAGATCTATATTTTGGCATAAAAACGGATGTGATGGATTGATGCATACGCTGTAAGACTTTATGCATACGTTGTCCATAGACATCAATATTATAAAGACTATACTTTTTAAAAAAAACATAAAAATAATATGCAATTTGCATATAAAAATCGTTTTTCTCAAACATAAAAAAAAAATGGATACAGACACACTGGACAACAAACATAAACTGTTTGTGCATCATCGTGTCCGTAGACGTAAATGTATATGCCGTAGTGCACGTTTTTATTTATACTGTCAGCAGTATACGAAAAATGAGACGTGAACCCAGCCTTACTCTGAAATGACCGCCTTCTCTGATGTTACCAATGTGTTTCACTTTCAGATGAAGGTGACCGATTTCAGTTACTTTACCGACATCAGCAATGGGGCCAAATTGTATTTGATGATCAAGCCTGTGAGCTTCAGCCATACTGGGACATATTCCTGTCAGATCACGGATGACAACCATGACGTCATACTCCGGAAATTCTACTATCTGAACGGTAAGACTACTAACTACTAGAATATTCTATGTCACATACATGTATGAACTAGATAAACACCTCTCCTACTTGTGCACTGTGTGTACAGTACTCTTACACAGATGACAGCATTATCTTTATCTCCTTACTAAAGTCTAAAGGCTGCATTCAAACACATGTATGGGGGACATATATACGGCCCATACACTTCTATGGGCTGACATGTCCTATCTTTTCCTGTATTACGGCGCCGTGGCCCATATGTTCCTATGGAGAGGGGCTGGGGTGTGCAGCGCTCACCTCCTCCTCCTCTCCCCGCGCGCTCCCGTGTGCCCTCCGTGCTAAGGCAGTGATGGCGAACCTTTTGGAGACAGATTGCCCAAACTACAATCAATACCCATTTACATGTCACAAAGTGCCAACATGACAATTTAAGTAGTAACTTATTGATCCCTGCTGTATCACAGGTTTCAATCGTATTGGTGTCCTGAGTTCACCAATACAATAGAAAGATAATGAAGAAATTTGTATTGTAGCTTCCCTCCAGGATCCACTGAAGAGAAAGAATCAGGGGACCCAGAGCAGGAGCTCCAACGATAATCCATCTTTATCCACACCTTCTCACTCCTCCTGTAGATCTGGCTGCCAAGGATGTTGCTTTAAAATAGCGCTGAGCATGGCACATCCTGGGCTGTCTTGGATCACAGGAGGAAGCTTTGAGTCCTGTCTGGCAAACTCTCTGTTGGCATGAAGCCCTGGGTGCCCACAGAAAGGGCTCTGAGTACCACCTCTGGCACCCGTGCCATAGGTTCGCCACCACTGGTCTAGGGGGAGCATTTATTATTGACTTTCTGACAGAAAACTTCAGCGCCACCATATTGGTGCTATTCCAACACACTTTTTTTGGGGGGGTGGGGGGCACACAATTTGGGCGACGCTTGAGAATCCGACACTTTTCCCATGCTTCTAGTTTTCCGACACTTTTTTGGTGCAATTTTTCCACACACTTAGACATAGAAAATGGAGTTCTAGTTTATCTTCATGAATGTGGTACAAACCTCTTTAGTTGTACGCCAATTCATTAACCCCTTGCACCACAATCCATCATCCCAATGTAAATTATAGCAGAATTTCTGCACCAAAAACACAGACCCTACACCAAAATTGATAAATTCCCCACAATCTATTTTGTATTTTCCAGTGATACAGTCAAAATCACAAACAGGAGAAATTTGGGATGTCGAATTCCAACGGACTCTGGTAGGAAAACTGGAAACTCCGCTAGAGGATGAAATAGATGGCCCTTCCACTGCAGACAAAATCCGGGAATTTCTAAAGAGTCCCATCGGCTATGCCGTCTGTGCTGGCGTCTGCGGTCTGCTTGTCACAATAATTGCTGTACTCCTCTGGTGTTATGCCCCTAGTGTGGATTTAGGAAGAAACAGACCAACATCATGGGTCTATCCCTAAGTCAACCCCCAAGTGGGAACCCTCAAGCCAGGACATGAGCTTTGTCACTGGTCAAAAATGATGCATGTTGAAGGCACCTGGAATGGAAGTTCAGGAAGAAGAGGAGGAAATCATTACCTGCTACCCATATCATCAATGCAGGATCACGATATACTCCTAACCCTATCCCCTCCAAAAAAAAAAATAACCCTGCAGGGGTTACAGTTGGAAACCTTCAAGATTGGACACCAAATTCAACATTGATCAGCCGACCCTAAAGTGTTCAGAAAGAAGAGGAGGAGATCATCACCCACTATCCCCTCAATACCCCTTTCCGTAATGCTATACCCCAAAATATACATATATATATATATAAAAAAAGAACAATCCTGAGATGCACAGAAAATACTCCGCAAGCCTGGACAAGACCCATATGACTGTTCAATGCAGTGGAAACTTCCTGAAAAGAAAGTTGGGGAGAAGTTGAATTCCAAGTGCAGGACGTTCAATAGGAAGAGGAGGAAGAGGACTACACATTTCCCCTATTTAACCTGTGTAATACATTTTTGGAGGATTGTTACCAAAAAAAATTAAATTAAATGAAAAATTGAAGTCGTTTAATTTCATTTTGTAGAATAACAAAGGTACTTATCAAAGTCTATAAAATCAATTTTTTTAAAGTAAGGGGTACTTAATGAGTGTTAGTCCAGTCCAGGTTTTAGTACAATGCCACAATTTTTGCCATCAAAACATTTGAGACCACAACGAAGCCCAGACTGATGGTGTCTCTAATTTGAGGGTCTATACTGCCGCCCGAATTTGTCTCCTTACTGACATCCGTACACTTATACAATACATATATTCCAATAAATTCTTAAAATGGGGATATCCCTTTAAATATAGGCAGCACAGGGACTTGATACCTTACCAATAAGGATATAGATGAAATAGATGACATATATGACATAGATCTAGATACTTTAGACCCATCATCACCTGTTCTGCATATGAAAGTTACATAATATCCAAGTGTTAATATGAAGCCATCACACAATCAACTATTCTAAATTCTAATACAAATGGAACAGTAGGGAGCGAAACGGGAAATAAAGGCATTGGATTGTCAGCGAGAGAACATTATCCGACTCTATTATAGGGTGTTTTTTCTTTCATTTAAAGTTTCAAAAGAGCTTCAAAGCCATGTAATATTTATAATGTATCCAAGCATTTCTCATGTAAAAAAAAATCACTTGCCAGCTCTTAGAAGAAAGCCGAGATAGAAATCTGCCCTTGTCCTAAAATGTGTGCTCCAAAACTGAGGTAACGTCCTGGGAGTCTGCTAATGAAAAGCATTTGTTCTTGTAATTAAAAGAAATCAGTTAATAAAAGTCCTTGAATTGTCATGTTCATGTAGTAAAAACAAAATGGCTACACTCATTAAAGGGGTTGGCTCAAGCTTTACCCTATCCGCAGAATAAAGGATTATTTGTTGATTGGTAGGAGCCCAACTGCTGGGACCAGGATCGGCTCCAGGTTTCAGTGGGCCCCTGGGCGACAGAGCCTCAGTGGCTCACGTGGTGGTATTAAAAATTCATAAACTAAAACAGTCCTAAAATATTCCCTAGTTTATCATAGCAAATTGCCCCCTAACCCACTATGGATTTATTAGATATAGCCTTATATGGGCCCCCCAGCAGCCCTGACCCCGGGACATGCGCCCATGCATGCCTATTACTGGCACCAGCCCTGGCTGGGACCACTGCGGATTACGGGAATGGGGGTTCCTTTGCTCTAGTCTGAATGGAGTTAGGGGGTCGGTATGAATTTGGCAATTTTCAGGCACGGAGTTAAAATTCGATTCAGACAAATCTTATATAGACTATAAAAATGGAAATGTAACAGATCCATTAACCACTTCCTTATTGCAGTACGACTATGTACAACATACACCAGTGAGGGCCGTATGGAGATGGCTCACCATTTGAGCCCACTCCATACATGAAGGATGTAACTGTATAACTTCTATGGTCAGTGCTGGCACCAATTGCGGCAGTTAACCTGTTGGGTGTTGTGGTCAAACCCAACAGTGGCACCTAAATCTGCTTTACTTGAGTGCCGCAATCATTAAATGTTGGTGGGCACCCCCCATAGCTGTCATTAGCATATGTATATTACATACTGATAAAGCATATGTATATGACATACCTCTGATTGAGACTGCAATATAAAAGCTCTGTATCTATAATATAGTGCAATACAAATGTTTGAGTGATTAGACCCCCTAGGGTTTTTGAAAAAAAAAATTCAAAAAAGTTTACAATTTTTTTTAAAAAATGAAAGGTTTACATCACTCCCTTTTCCCGTGAAAACCTTAAAAAATAATCAATGAAACAATGAAGTCACAAACATGTATATCTGTGTCCCAAAATGTCTGATCTACAACTCCATACACTCAGTTTTGAAAAAATTATTGACGTCAGGATATGGCAAAACTATATTTTTAAATGAATAATAAAACCAATATTAATTTGGTATCTCTGTTATCGTACCATTCCAATGTATAAACGAGATATGTTTTTTGGGCTGCACAAGAAAAGATGTAAAAACAAAGCTAGTGGCAATATGGCACAACTGTTTTCTACCACATTTTTTTCAGCTTCACTGTGCAAGGAACAAAATATAAAATACAATGGGGCTTATTTTCTAAGGGTCCCACGGCCGCATATCCGTTGGGTTTTTGGACGTTCTCAGGGATCGCGTCACTGGGACAGGTATTTAGTAGGCGACTGTGTTGCATGTGATCGGATTGTGTCGCAATTGTGCCGGCTTTCATGCAACACAAATTGGGGAGCGGGCCGTCTGATGATCCGAGGGATTCGGACAAACCACAGGATTTTACTTAACAATTGTGTCGCAAGCCATGCACTTACATATACCGGGAGGAAGATGGTGAACCGGGAGGAAGATGGCGGATCTGATCGGAGAATGCAGGAAATCGGGCGCACAATCTTATCGTCGGACACTCCGGACCTCGTGAACTCAAGCGGCCGGGTAAGTAAATGTGCCCCAATGTGTTTGGCAGATAATAAGCTCTCATGTATATCTATAAATGGAAAGATAAAAAGATATCATAGTAAAACAAAGGTTAGAAAAAGACATCAGACCATCAAGTCAAACCTATGCAAAACTTCTGGGCATTTCATTTATGTGGGGAACCTTCTGCTGGACTTTTTTTTAGTGAGGGGAGGCTGTGGATATTTTATTAGTGAGGGGAGGCTGCTGCTGGATATTTTATTAATGAGGGTATGCTGCTGCAGGAAATTTCATTGATGGTACGCTAATCCATGGGTGCCCGGCCACTGGTCACTATTTTATGTCAGAGAATAACACATCTTCCGAAATCCTGTAGGAAAATAAATGAAATATATGGCACATGCTCAGACTACATCTTCATTCATACAACTTCATGGGACCCCATTGTCATTATCAGTAATCAGACCCCCACTGATCAGCATACTATCCCCTGTATACTTTATAAAACCTATTAACCTATTCAACCCTTAGTAGGAACACTGTATAGACTTGTATTGTTACCACTGCAACATATAGACAACACTAATTTAACATTACAATATCTGTAATGGAAGGTTAGGGTTATTTAAAATGTTTTTAGCTTTTTAAGGGCTAAAAAGTTTCCTAACTACTAGTCTATTCCTCTACACTAATAATTAGAACCATTTGTTTCCTGTGCTTGTCATTCAGAGGTGTTTGTAGAGCAATGGATGGGCAACAGGGGATAAAGACTGTTTTGTGGATGGTCCATCATGAATGATCAGTCACACTGATCTACATGTCCCCTCTGGCTATATTAGATATTTATGGTCTCCACAGAAAGCACCATTTGTCACTTGACAAGGAACAGATGACATATTGGGCCACAGATGTATCTACAGTATTGTAGCCCTAGATGTGACTTCAGGTGAACGCCTGGAAGCTTTCTGTAGATTGGACTAAGTCTACTAGGAACAAATGTTTTACCTAATTGCATTAATTGTTACTTCATTGTAGACTTGTACCTCCTGTAGCTATGAGGTGTGATATAACTACTTCCATGTGAATTGATGTCATGCTATCCTGGCCTGAGGCTGCAACAAATTACCTATTGATTTGGGTTACCTCCAGTTGACTGAAGTTGTGTCAAACTAAGGAGACCCTAATACAATTGAGCTTTGAAGGCCCTACAAGAGCGGATTTTTGAACCAAACAGTTGGCATTAGCATATATTTCTATATGGATTTGGGAATGTACATGTTCCAAATAAATTACCTCATAAATAAAACCCAAAAACTTGTGTATCGAAACTTGAATGGTCTCCCAGTAGGCACAACCCACTGGCAAATAAGTTATGGCAGATCATTGATCATTATGGTATAGTGCAGTGATGGCGAACCTTCTAGAGCCAAAACTACAACCAAAATTGCCAACGTTGCATTTTAAGCAATAACTAATTGCTACCTGATCTTCCACTTCTTTCAATCGAATGGCCCCCCCTGAGGCCACCAATACAGTTGAAAGAAGGAGGCCAAATTCAGACTCGTATCTTCTCTCCAGGGTCTCTCTGTAGAAGATTGGTGGGTCCAGAATGAGGACCTCCAAAGACATTGCAGTTCTGTCAACACCTTCTCGCTTTTCCCGCAGTTCCAAACAGCCAATGAAATGTCGCTTTAATACAGCTCTGAGAGGAACATCTCTAAAGTTGTCTGGGAGTTCAGGTGGATTTGGTCCTATTTGGTGAACTCTGTACTGGAGCGATGGTCTGAGTGCCCATAGAAATGGCTCTGAGTGCCACCTCTGGCACCCGTGCCATAGGTTCGCCACCACTGGTATAGTGTGAGAAAATCCAATACCTCACAGCACAGGTCTAGAAAAATATCCTTAAAGTTATCTTACATCATAAGTGAATATATGCCAAATCGACACAATAAGACCTGTACTTGAACTAAGTGCAACACTATAATCCAATATATTAATAAAATGTTTCAACAAAATTGGTATTTATCCCAACAGAAGGATTTTGTGTCCTAACATAAAAAATAAATACAAAAACATAGAGTGCGCCCTGAGACTAAACCCCTTCCCAACTGGCTAATTGCTCTACATACACTAAGCGGTAGGAGACAGTGGGTTGACATTCAGATGACAACAGAATAAACACAACAAGCCAAGTACAAGTCCTGTCCTTGATGTAACTTCAAGACATCTCTATTGGTGGCTTTTGTCTCCAAGGACAAAAGGATCTGGCTTGTTTAAATCCAATAGCCTGACCCTTCTTTTTGCTATTGAAAGTTTTATGGTCTGTCAGGATCGGTGGTAGTGGATCCTCTGTACCACCGTGGACGATGACGTTAGACAACACCTGGGACCGAAGTCTAAGTGGTACCCAGTTTTCACCAGAGCCTGCCGCAAAGTGGTTTGGACTTGTTGCGGCATGGTACCACCAGGTAGTTCCACAGGCGCGTCTTTGTCCACGGTGATGGCCAAGGCGCAGTACAGAAACGTAAGGCAACCCTGTGGTCAGGGACAGGCAGGAGGTCAAGACAGGCAGCAAAGGATCAGAGCTGGGGTCAGGACAGGCAGCACGGAATCGGAGTCAGGAATGGAATCGAGGTCACAGCGGGAAATCAGGATAGTCGAGAAGGGCTTGGAATACAGCTTTCTCTCAGGCATAGATCACAAAAATCCAGCAGGGGACATAGGAAGGGGCCGAAATCTATCAGGGCAGTCAGCTGGACAGCCCCAATTAGCGTTGGTCCTTTAAATACTACAGAGCTGGCGCGCGCCCTAGTACATGGGAGCATGCGTGCTGGAGTGCGGACATCACGGGAACCATCGCAGGAGCCGGGACAGGTGATTTAGGGCCTGGAGCACACGGAGGTACACGGGTTTGCCTGCGACCAGGGATATGGGTCTCAGGGGCACCCATGACATGGTCCCATACAGATAAGATGGTTAGTCCTCCTCAAAAATGCAGCCTAATATGTATATCCAGCTAAGGTCTCCATTTAAGGATTTAGTTTATGTCTCCATTAGGTCTTCAGTTATTTCCATCAGTTATTGTGAGCAAAAACCAGGAGTTGTCAAAAACGCACAGAACAATTGCTAGTTTTTCCATAGTTAGAGATGAGCGGACACCCCTGGCCAGTTAGCGCCTAGTTATGGCTAGTTGGTAGAGGCCTCAATATGCCGGATTGGCTTTTTGGCTACCAAAGCTACAATATGTCCTGGTCGAACGGCCCAACCCAAACCAGTCAGTCAGGTCCGCTCATCTCTATCCATTGTACCTTATCTCTGTGTAGTCACAGAGTCACCCCTGTTCTGTGTTTGACAACTCGTTTTGGCTGACAATAACTGAAGGAAATGACTGAAGACCCAACAGAGATGTGAATTGGACCTAATGGGGTCATTTACTAAGGGCCCGATTGGCGTTTTCCCGACGTGTTACCCGAATATTTCCGATTTGCGCCGATTTTTCCTGAATTGCCCTGGGTTTTTGGGTCACGCGATCGGATTGTGGCGCATCAGCGTCGGCATGCACGCGATCAAAATCGGGGGAGTGGCCGAACAAAAACCGCCGCTGGACATGCGCTTACCTTCACCAAGTATAGCATCGTGAACTCCGGCGGGCCTCGGCGGACTTCAGCGCAGCAGCGACACCTGGTGGACGTCGGAGGAACTACCTTAGTGAATTGCCGGAAGACCTGAATCCACAGCAGAGAACGCGCTGCAGGATCACGAATGGACCGGGTAGGTAAATGTGCCCCAATATGTTTAATCTCATACAGGTTTTGGGAGTTGTAGTTCTTGGGTGTCATGTACCTCATGGTCCTACATTGGTCCAGATAATGGACATTACTTGTTAAGAAATAAAGTATATTCATAAATGTAAAATATCCATTTACAGCCACAATATATCCAGTCCTGTTTAATATAGCAAAAATCTAATTTGCCTATTGAGAAAGTCATCACATGGAAAAAAATGTACGTCTTGGATGAGATCTCCTTGAATGGCAAATGTTCCAGCGATTTATAGAGATGACTTAGTAAACAAGATGCATGCATTGGGGGGTGCTGGGATTCCATCTGCTGGCACAGACTCTTTGGCACCCAGACTACTGTGGGCACTGCCCTTCTGCTGTCATAGCTTCGGTGTGAATCAATATATATATACAGCGAAATGCTATGCAGCAAATAGGAATCTGGGAAAGAAGTGAGTTATATGATGAAACACTGGAAAAGAGGAACAGATGGGAGATGACGACTGAAGGAGGAGAGGGTGGGTTGGAGGTAATGAATACTAGTGGTCCTGTAGTGGAGCTTTTCATTCCGCTGGTGGGAAGGCATGTAGGAAGGAGTAAATTAATTAGAGTGATAATCTCTATAGATGTCCAAAGAACAAAGCAAGTCTAAAAATAGTGACGTGGAGTCACGGGCGTTGAATGGATGCCACTCAATTTATGCTCTCCAAGAAAATTAGTGCTGGGAATTTTATCGCTGGAATGAGAAATTGGTGGAAATGCAAAATTACATTGTTCTTTCCCCCTATATTCTACCATTAGAAGGGTAATAATAATACCATAACAAAGAGTCCCTATTACCGGGATGTTTGCACAAATATTTACATTACCATATTCAAAACTGTGCAAATGTTTTAGGCAGGTGTGAAAAAAAATGCTATAAAGTAAGAACAAGAAAAATAAGTACTCATAGTTTACTTGTATCTATTAACAAAACAGTCTGGGGGAGACTACTCTTTGTCTTCAAAGCAGCATCACTACTTGCACACAGTTTTTGAAGGAACTCAACAGGGAGGTTGTTCCGAACATCTTGGAGAAGCAATTATAGATGGATGAAGGTTTACTCGTATCCTTCTTTCTCTTGATGTTATCCTAAGCAGAATACATTAAGGGCACACACTTTTGTTGCTCTAAGTCTTGTCCCTAGCTGCTCCCTATTCCCATACACTATAATAATAACCTTATTAGCCCCCACAGTGTATAATGCAACATGTTTAGTGCAAATGTATAATTTATTATGGCCCACACTTTAAAAAACCCTACTCTGTATAAAGCACCCTTCACCACTCACATTGTTGCCCCTCACTCTGCTCTCCCTCACATTGAGGACCCCCACCCCCTGCTCCCCCTCAAATTACGGACCCCTCTCTCTCTGCTCTCCCTCACTTTGTGGACCCCCCTACCTGCTCTCCCTCGCATTGTGGACCCCCTTCTCTCTGCTGTTCCTCACATTGTGGGCCTTTCTCCTCTCACCCTCACATTGCGGATCCCACTACCTGCTCCCCATCACTTTGCAGACCCCCCTCTCTCTGCTCTTACTTACAATGTGGCCCCTTTTCCTCTCACCCACACATTGTGCCCCCCCTACTCTACCCACATTGTGGCTCCCTCCATGCTTTCCCTTACATTGTGGCCCCTTCCCTGTCCCCCCTCCCCATTACGGACCTCCTTCCCTGGTCCCCCTCATATTGCAGACCCCCCTCCCTTGTCCCCTTACATTAAGGACCACCCTCCTTGGTACCCTTTTCATTGTGGACACCCCTCTCTCTGCTCTGCCTTATATTGCAGACCTCCTTCGTGCTCCCTCTCACATTGCAGGCCCCCTCCTTGCACCCTTTCACTCACAATGTGGCCCCTTTTCCTCTCACCCGCACATTGTACCCCCTCCCTACTCTCCCCACATTGTGGCTCCCTCCCTGTTTTCCCTCATATTGCAGATCACCTTCCCAGGTCCCCTTCATATTGCGGACCCCCCTCCCTGGTCCCCCTTACATTACAAATCACCCTCCTTGGTCCCCTTTACTTTGCGGACACCCCTCTCTCTGCTCTGCCTTACATTGCGGACCAACCCCCTGCTCTCCCTCACCTTGCAGACCCTTCTTCCTGCTCCCTCTCCAATTGCAGACCCCTTCCTTGCGCCCTCTCACATTGAAGCCCCCCTCTGCTCTCCCTCACATAGTGGCCCCCTGTTCCCTGTTGCTCTATAGTAAAATAAAAATACATCAGACACTCACTGTTATCTGTTACCCCACAGCAGTTCTGCTTCCTTCCCGTTCTGCCATGACCCAAAATCTGGGGCTTTAAAGCCAGATCCTGGTTGGTTGATCATAAGAATATTGGCTGTATGTTTCAGCGCAGCTGTCCTGCGGGAGACAACATTTTTAGTTCCACTGTTATACTAGAAGGTACCAATCTTATAAACCACACTAAGGGACATAAGGAATAACATTTATATTGGAGTTCATTCTAGGTGCACAGAGTTATATCATCCAAGCATCTATATCTTATGTAAATGACATGGAGTAGAACTATAAAATGTACTATATATTATGCAGATGAGATTATTAAACAAAAATTATAATATTATAAATGGAATTCATACGCAGTGTAACAAAGAGCTGTGTGTACATACCCAGGGCACACATATCATGGAGGCAGCCTACGGAGGAAGAGACCTCACCGACGGGGAATCAGAACATACCCCCTCCAGAAGTACTACAGTATTACCACAGCCCTCCATGATTATTATAAGAAAACTCCCTGTATCTGTCAGTAAATTATTATAACCTCATATTACAGAAATGTCACAGAACTCCCAAATACAATCATTAAAGTGGTCTCAGAGGCTCTCAGGAGTTTCTATTGTAAGGACTATGATGACAATAGTGGCACCGGTGGAAGACTCATTAAAGTCACTGCTACTAACGAGTGATATGATTGGATGCATTCTAATTAATATTGACTTGCACACAACTGGTTGTCATGACTTCCCGTGCTTTATGACAGGTCTAAAAAGACAACATCCCATAATTAGTATTAACAAGCTATCCTGCAACATGTGCCTATGTGTGTGGTGCACCACCACCTGGGACTGTCAACCGGCATAAGCAACTATTACATGAAATATGATGAAGGCAACTGTTATCAATCATTACAGGGGTTACCCACTGCCGTGCTGTGGTGGGCATGTACTGGGGATATGTCTGGTGGATATAGTTGATACAACAACTTATGTATCCAATTAGTTTTGAAATTTGAGGCTTATTTTGATCAACCATCTATAGTCAGATGTGTGATTATAGGTGTTACATCTCAGGTTCCCCAATGAAGGAATATTTGACATTCACAATCCAGAAACTGGCTTGATGGTTATAGAGCCTAAAAAAAGGAACTGGCTTAGTAGTTATGGAACAATATTTACATCACTGCTAAAGAAAATAGCATGGTCTTATGGATGACCACAGTAACTTGTTGTCCACAGAGTAGCCCTCAGTAGAAGAACAGTCTTCATCAACTAGAAATAGCATGATAACACAAATCAGCAAGATTCTTGGTCTAGACCATGTATTGCACACATCCTCACTCATAGGGGCTAATTTACTAAGGGTCGTGGATCGCACTTTCGTTGCACCGTTCACAGTTTTCGGGATTTGCGGAAGTTTGACAGATGTTTAACAGGGGTTTGCGCTGGGATTGTGTCACACGCAATCGAATTCTGGCGCCGCTACGCTGGCTTTAATGCGACAGAAAACGGGGGGGGGGGGGTTGCTGTCGGACGATCCGACTGATTCGGACTGAGTGCAGAATTTAACTTTCAAATTGTGTCTCAAGACAATGCACTTACATGCACCAGGAAGAAGAAGGTGAACTCTGGAGGATCTGAGCGGGGAAGCCACACATGCAGGATATCGGGCGCACAATCTTAGTATATATCGGCACAGTGCGTTACCGTCAGACAATGGACATCAGGGAACTCTGCAGGACCGGGTAAGTAAATGTGCCTTATAGTGTAGACCTCATTTGTCCACACATGTGTAGATGACCTCATTGCCCAATCTATGTTATACTGTCCTTGAGCTGCTGACACATCCACTATTTCTTTCTAGTTTCTGGTCAAATCTGTTCTAAACTGCATCATCCAAACTGTATGAGTCAGGTCAACATTCAGGTGCTAAGTAAAAGCCCCAGAATACACAAAAAAGCCATTCAAATAGATCATCGTTGATTCAAAGTTCACATCACCAAAGTCATGAAAGTCACCATCAAGTGGTGGAAGTTCTTTGAGATAATGTTATTTTGGAATGCTTCATACTATTATTGGATTTGCCACAGAAATAACCCAATACAGGCGGTCCCCTACTTAAGAACACTCGACTTACATATGACCCCTAGTTACAAACAGACCACAGGATATTAATAATTTATTGTACTTTAGTCCTAGGCTACAACAATGTAACAGTTATCACTGGTGTCTGTAATGAAGCTTTATTGTTAATCCTGGTTCTTATGACAACCAACTTTTTAAAATCCAATTGTCACAGAGACCAAAAAAGTTCTGGCTGGGATTACAATGATAAAATATACAGTTCCGACTTACATACAAATTCAACTTAAGAACAAACCTACAGACCCTATCTTGTATGTAACCCGGGGACTGCCTGTAAATGCACTTGGGTCTGTATTTAGTGGGACTTGGGTCAAAATATATTTCAGTAGTTTGACCAGATCTATAAGTATAGGGCCTGTTTTAGAGGTCTGTATTTAAATGTGGGTCTGATAAGAGGTCTGTTTGGGGTCCATATTTGTTTAGGGAGTTGTCTGAGGACTGGAACACTCTATGGAGTCTATATTTGATTAGGAATTTTCTCTGAAGCCTGAATTTGTTTGTGTTGTTACACCGACTGAAGAAAGCTGAAGAAACAATGGCCAAAGATCTGGCGCACAATCCTATGACATTAATCAGTTCCCTCAGTCAATGGACACAAGTCATGAAATCCAGAAGAGTGCCGTGAGGGCAAAAAGACACATATGCTGAGAGACACATGACAAAAGTGGCTGGGAGAAGTAGGCAACCAATTTTGAGACATTTGTAAAAGCGAAGAAGAGAGTCAAAAAGTGTCTGGTCAGGAGAGTCTGGAAGTCCCAGGTCCGTTAATGAGGTTGAAGAAGTCAGAGAAGCACATGAACCTTAGCGAGAGAATGGCATTCTCCAAGGAGCCGGTTCCAAAGTACATGTGAAGCCAAGGGCAGGAGACCAGTTGAGACTTGACTAAGTTCCTTAATGTAGCAGTAGTGTAAGCCCTGACTAGCTGGAAGTCAAAGGCTATGATTAGAGACTTGAGAAGAAGCTGTTTCAACCAGAGTAGTAACTGAGCTATACGTAGCACTTATAGAGGCTATTGTATTGATCCATTGTGGGAAAAAGTAGACCTCAGCAACTGGCTACTGTCTTAATGTGAGGCTATCAAAATAGTTCCTTTCATTAGCATCT
The DNA here is from genome assembly GCA_019512145.1 of Engystomops pustulosus. NCBI lineage: Eukaryota > Metazoa > Chordata > Amphibia > Anura > Leptodactylidae > Engystomops > Engystomops pustulosus. The sequence goes on from CM033644.1 coordinate 200,132,124, forward strand.
GCTGTGTGACTAGGCAGTTGCCCAATGGGAGGGGCTGGAAAGGAGCAGTCCCCCCCCCCCACCCTTGGTAAACATGTGACCTTTTCAAATATATGAATAACTCCCCACACTCGGGATTGGCTGTAGAGGAGCAGGGGGCATCGCTAAGCCAAGTGATGGGTGTTTTCATATATTTGAAAAGGTCACATGGAGAAGCTGTTTCCCAAGGGTGGGGGAGAACTGCTCCTTTCCAGACCCTCCCATTTGGCAACTGCCTAGTCACACAGCAGATGCTAATGAAAGGTACAATATAACATATCTTTATTTCTGTAAAACCTATTTTTAATACAAAAACACTTTGGCAGTGTATGTACTATGGTCTGTGGGGACTGGGGGAGTGCTAAAAATGGGTCTCCTGGTGACAGGTTTCGTTTAAATGGGTTTTCCGAGGCTGGCCACCACAGCCGTCTGGAAGCTGAACTCAGAGGAACTTACTTGCCCCTGTAAACAAACACGGACCAGCAAGATGGTATACAGGGACAACGGGAGAAACGAAGGAGGTGAGTACAGCTTTCTTTTATCAAAACTTACTTCCCCAACCCGTCTGCCGATTTTCAAAAGAGTCGGACCACTCCTTTAACCCATGTTATTCCACAGATATCAGCTTTTGTTACATTTTCATTTAATGTAAATGTGGCCATAACAGCGAATGGTCTAAATCATCAGTAAGCATTTTTGGACTGGACCACCAGAGAACCGGTGTAGCAGACCAGAATAACTGTGTCCCAGATTATACCTGGGTACAGTTTGGCCTAGGTCAGAGTATACCCCAGGGTATGGAGTATGTGGCCATAATTAGCCATAGTAAGGAGGCATATTCCTTGTAGCCTGTCATGTGTGTGAACTGCCACTTTATTAGTAACTACAATGTGTAGGCACTATATGCTGCTATTATTTATGTATGCACACATGCCATGAATGTATATGGTGCTCCTTATGTATTGATATATAATGCCCATGTTTGTACCCTATACGTATCCCCACGATGAAGTGTCCTTTTGCAGTGTCCATATATTTCTGTGAAGTTGATCCCCTGTTTTTAGTTGAGTATTTCTAATAAAGATATTTTTATATTTACATAAATATTTGTGGAATTGGATTGGTTTCTATTGTATGTGCTAGCCATAGAGGTCTACCAGGGGCCTTAATCTGGTAACAAATCATGGGACTAGATGACTGAACACACAACCGTAGGGGGACATGTATACAGCCGCAAGCTGGCGGCCGTATATATAGGCCCCCCATAGACCGGCAATGGGTGCGCAGAGTCATACAGTGCTGCACATCTCTTGCCTTGCATCTCTATGGAGAGGGGAGGGGTCACCACTTCTCCTCTCCATTGCGGTGGATGTAGTCCGGCGGGTATACGTTCGTGTGACTGTAGCCTAATAGTGATGGTTCTGTGTTTGGAGTCAGTTGGGTTTCTCCCTTAACTTATCAGAGCTGAATCCCAAATAAAATGTAGAAAAATTAAGAAATTCTTGTGTATACCACACTATTACTGATGGCCCAGGGTGGGTATAAAATGGCCTTGGCCTTAGTATACTTGGGGTATATCCTTTGCTAGGCCCAGGCTTGGACCCCAGATTAAATCTATCTAGTGGAACTAAGGAACATCCATTAGTATATAGTATACAAGATGCCGGGGTAACAAACCTTGGTTTTACAATATATGAACCTGCTTTATATTGACAGTATGGCCCTGTTTTGCCTGCTCATTGATAGAACCCCCTCCCAAAATTGGTAAATGCTGGATAAACCCGGAAGGCCAATGGTGCTCTGCCTTATAGTCTCATGGATACATAGAGTCTTGGATTGCCTTGGCACACAATAATCTTTTACGGATGGTTCATAAATGATCTTTTTTGTAGTCAGAGAGGTAAATCAATCCTCAGCGTCAGTCTGCACTTCTCCAGCCTCATCGTATGGCATTCACATCACATCCAGCATATGCCCAGAGCATTGCCACCCAATGTTTATTGTTTGCTCGTCCTGGCAGGGGGGCGTCTGACCAACTCTCACACGCTGCTCGTCGTGACAGCTCGGTGTTCCCTGCTTGGGAACTGACGAAGGAATCCAGCATCTAGTGGAAGGAAGCCTGATCCCAGGGAAAAGCAGGCAGCAGCTCCCTCTTCTATCCGCCGGTGGAAGTGCACCAGCTCCAAACCCAATCTGCCGGCTCCCACCGCTGCTGTGTCTATCCTCTGATACAGTCTTTGCTTTTTCCTATTTGCTTATTTTATGAGCCGGCGGAATTCTAAATCCGAGAACTTGATTGTGTCATTTAGCCGCATCCTCTGAAACAATACGGATTAAAAGTAGGGAGCTGCCTTAACCCCTTGGCTGCTGTGAGTACACATCCTTTTTTTTCCCCCCACTGTCTATAGAAAATTTTGCAGAACATATCCCCTAAGCGTAGGTTTGCTTTTTCATGCTTTTGCTGATGTGGAGCTATTTACTGATGTAGCAGTGCTGGAGCTGCGTCGTAGTAGAAGCTGCAATCCTAGAACATGCCAAATGATAAACTCAGCCCTGCTACATCTATACTTTGCAGACTTTGTAGAATTGATAACAATTTCTTAAAGGAAAGGTCTTCTGAAAAAAATAGTTACATTATGCTACAAGATCTTGAACCCGCACGATCAGGCTGGTTGTTCCCTGCTGAATGGCTAAATGGAGGGGACACACAATTTATTTTTTAACAAGCCCATCCATGGGGAAAGCCATTTACTAAGCCCGTGGTATCTTACAGTACAGGGACAGGTAGGCAGACATTATTGACTATACAAAATGTATTAACATATATAGAAAAATTATTTGTATTTTCCAAATTATTACAGAAATTTATGGAGATTTGCTTTTGATGTTTTAAATGTGCAAATTTTTAGGACTAAATCCAGATTCTTTGACAGGTATAAACCTATGACTAAGAATACGTTTGCATTTTTCAAAAAACTGCTTTATTTCATTATTATTATTATTATTATTATTATTATTATTACTATTTTACTATTTAGAATGAAATCCGCTGCTTGATCTGTCACAATATCATTAGTATATAGTATCCGAGACGGTAGGGTAACTAACGTTGGTTTTACAGTGTGTGAACCTGCCTCTATATTAACAGTATGAGATGTGGATTGTGCAGCAGAATGTTAGTTTTGCATAAGATTCCCAGTTTAATATTTCAGAATTTATCATAATATTCATCAAAGAGGGTCAACTATGATGTCATCCAGTCTATCCAATTCTCTAAGCTTTATGTACGCACCAGAAATTAACCTCATGTCTCTTATCAAATTTTCTTTACTAATTTGATGCATTTGAACATACTAGTCAAACTTAAAGGGGATGTCTAGATTTAAATTTTATCAGTAATGTCTGGCCCTAAACTACAAAATAATCTATACTTATATAGATCCTCTGCTCCAGTCCGCCATGGCACAACGTGCTGCTAATTTCGGTTCCAAAAAGTCACACCCTTTTTCACCTGAGCCCCACCCATTTCACTTAAGTCACACCCCTTTTCAGCTAAGTCACACCCTGATTATAAGACAACCATATATTAAGAGTTGTGGAAGATATTTGGTTATTTGGGACAAATTAACCCAGAATTTGGGGGAATTTAGTTTTAGTGGATCTCTCCTCAGTGGTTTTAGTTTAGTTAATCTCTCCCAAAACATCAATCTATAGTCTGGGATATTTCCCTCTCCGAACTCTACCTAGACTGGAAAAAGGATTGGTGTTGTCTCAGAAAACATAAACAGAAATGTTAATACATTTGATAAATTGAAATATACACCACAGATAATTTTGTCATATATCAATCTACGATAATTAAAGGGTTAGTCAAGTTTACAATGTAACTAACATTATGTTTACATAAATGCATTGTATACACAATGTAAATGCAATGTTTGAACTTAACCTTGTGCATACGCTATACAGTGGACAGAGTCGTTTCTACTCTGTATTGGTTCTGGTTCTGATCTGTGCCAGGTTCCATCCAGGCAGTTCCAAATTTCTATAACAACGACCAACCTGAATGGTTGCAGGCAATAGCCGTGCAGGGACACCCCTCGCCAGCCCATTCACTCGCACCCGCTTGACACCCCTCCATACCCACTAGTTGTAAAGTGGGGGGATCAAAATTCATGGCGGTTTAAGAATAATAATCTTTATTTATATAGCGCCATCAAATTCTGTTTACAAATGATAGGGGACATATACAAATATAATATTACATTACAGAGTACAAACAGTCATATGGAACAATAGGAGTGAGGGCCCAAAGAATTGCGTTTTTATCAGGGCTTGTATGCCAATAAACCAGAGTACAAGCCCTCATAAATTTCCCCTAAGGTCACTGTAGCCAATCACTAGCCTCAGTGGTATGTGGAAAAAGACTGTTGAGACCAGTGATAGTTGTTAGCACTGATGTGTGCTGAAAACCACAGCTCAACACTGGAAGTAGCGGCTCAAAGAACAGGTGCCCAAAGCATGGGAAAACATATAGGGGCACATTTACTTACCCGTCCCGCTGCGATCCTCGCTGTGCGTGGTCCGACGAGGATTCGGATCTTTTGCGATTCACATAGCTTGTGCGCCCGATTTCCTAAATCTGTCGATTCCCCCTTTGAGGTCCGCCAGAGTTCACCTTCTTCCCGGTGCATGTAAGTGCTGATCTTGCGACACAATTTCATTTTTAAATTCCGCTGTTTGTCCAAATCAGTCGGGTTGTCCGATGTCCACGCCCCACCCGATTTGTATCGCATGCAAGCCGGCGCCAAGGCGCCACAATCCGATCTCATGCTCCAATTCAGGGTAAAACAGTAAAAAGTCGAAAAACCCAACGAAAATGCGGTGTTCGGACCCTTAGTAAATGTGACCCATAGACAACCCCTTTAAATTTTCATAAATTGTAAATACCTGACAAAAAAGGCAGGAATTTTGCAAAACTTCTCATTGACAGTCCCATTGAGATACACTAGAGTCAGCATATGCCTAGCCCTGTGTGCCTGATAACAGAGAACAATAGATTGCAACCAAGTGCACAGCAAATGTAGATAAGACAGTCTTTGAAAAAAAAGCTTTATGAGCTTTGTGCTTGAATCCCCGCAGCAAAACTGTCTCTGAATAATGTATTTAAATGTTGGCAGTGAAGATGTTTGTTGCACTAATGGAAGCAAAATCACATCCTTCTCGTCAGCCAATCGCCTCCTCTCCTGCATTGTGATTTGGGTCAAGATGGGAGATCCTAGGTCTTTTATATGTAGACGTTAGCAGCGGAGCTTTCTCCATCGCACGCCTCCTTCCTAGCAGGTGGATATCGGAAAGCCTTCATATATATTTTGCACATGTATAAGGTAACCAGACTTCCCATGGCTGGATGCTTATAAAAAATGCATGCCATGGAACTATATTGATGCCAAAGCTGGTCCTACGGAATAAAAATTTCATGAGTGCCCTGCTTAAAAATTAGGTCTGGTCACCTTATACCGCATAGAGTATGGATATAAGACGGCTTCTCCTAATGACCTTACGTCTGGGTCAGTAAAACATATTCCTCTGTCACGTTTCCTCCAACGAAGCCATCAGCAACATTCACACGTTCACAGCATAGATAGGAGAACTAAAATAAAAACCTCCTCGCTCATGCTCTTCACACGGTCAGTCAAACTCGGAGAGGAGCAGAACATTTTGGGAAGTGAATTTGTCCGGAGAGTCAGTAAAAAGGGATGTGAGGCATGTGCCTTATCTTATCTGCTCCATGTGACCACTGATGGGACACGTAGCTGGAAAGTTTCACAGACAAATCAAGGATTATTTATTGATTTTTTTTTAGGGTTTAAGTAGTTTTTGGAAATATGGCGGGGCTAAATGATACACATGTTCGATTTTGTATTAAAAAAGTTGTTTAAAACTCTTAAATTTACTTAAAACTTTATGTTAATTTTTATGTTTGTGGGTGGTCTTCTATACAGGACCCTCATGTCTTGGATAGAGTACAGAGCTGTTACAATGTCTCTCTTTAGAGGACCCATCTACTACAAAGATTACACATTGATTAAAATAGACACTGTGCAATACTACATTACCCCTGCGGGGGCGCTATAGATTTGCTTATTGCCACAGACTAATACTGATTACTGGATGTCCTAGCTATGGTTGTCACCTTTGTAATCCAAAAACAAACCTCAATAGGTGGTGGAATTCCAATGATAATATGTGCTGACGACCTATGGGGGATGTCAAGCCGCCATTTTGGATCAAGGGCAAAATTTTGCAAAGGGAAGGTGGTCATGTAGCATATCATAGAAGACCAGAATTGTCTCAGAAATTGATTTCCACAATCAATTTGTAATATCTCTTGGGGACAAAGTTATCAACACAGACAATCACTTTGGGAGACAATTCCGGAGATCTTCGGTCTTTGGAAAAACTTGCCCTTGATCCAATATGACGGCTTTCAAGATGGCGGCCGTGTGTCAAACATAGCATAAAAAATAGGCCTTGCTGTGGGGTATTGGGATATGTCATATACCCTTTTGTTTATAAAAGGGACTTTAGGCTCACCAAGACGGATGTTAGGAGGGGGACCACACTACTAGATACCACCAATAGTGCGGTATTATATAGATATATTCTATAGCTCTGCAGGGAGAATAACCAGGAATCCACACAATCTCATTTACATTATCATGAATATAAAATATGGGGACAAGTAGTTTTATAGTGGAAGTTATCCTCCGGATAACGTGGAATTAGATGTGAAATGTCACATGAATTATTAGCCAGATGTTCCAGGAGTCTCCGCGAGGCTCCGATGTATACGGCATCAGGTCAATTCTTTAAGGCAAACAGAAAATCAGTTGGGATGAAGAAAAATATCAACCAGGATTAGGCCCTTTTCCTTATGCTACATATTTTATAGGATTACCATAAATAGACCTTCTTAGCCTTTGTTGAAAGAGCTGGAGAGTATGGACTTCTGTTGTGCAATATCACGTAGGCTGCAGAGCTCAGCATAGCGAGACTTCTGTGACATTAAGATTTGTGGAGCTCAATCCCGAGATTTAGGGAAGTGATTAAATTACGAGGAACTTCTGTTATTAGATATTTCAGAACTTGCCTGTCACGCCTCAAATTGGAGTCTTCTGAATGAAACTAGTAGTGTCTGGCAGATACAAGTGCTCATAGAGGGACTTGGCCATCAAAGTCATAGGTAGACATTCCGGAAAGGACTCCTGGGAGAGACAGTGGTGGGGATTTATCAGTGATTCTACACCAGTTTCTGGCATAGAAGCACTGAAATAATTGCAACTTTTACTTATTGTGACTTATTTTGTTATACTTTTTTGTGGCTACGCCAGATGGGCATGGAGAGTGGGCCGACATGTGGTGTTCCTCTGCCCAGTTCCAGTGTACTTTTTAAAACTGGTTGGACCTTGCATCGTTTTGCTGTCGACAAGGCCTATGTGTATAGATATATCCTCTGCAAAAGGGTGAGGGGGGGGGCGGGTTGCGTGGCCTTTTTCATACGCCGATGCACGATGATAATGATCATGCAAGTATGATAAATTTCCCCCACTAAGAGTCCTGATTACTCTGCCCAACCACAGTGATTGACATTGAGAGTTCTGATTACCCCTCCCACACAGAGTGGTTGACAGTGAGAGTCCTAATTACTCAGCCCAAACACAGTGATTGACAGTGAGAGTCCTGATTACCCCACCCACACACAGTGATTGACAGTGAGAGTCCTGATTACCCCATCCACACACAATGATTGTCAGTGGGAATTCTGTGTGTGGGCAGTGTATTTAGGACTCTCATTGTCAATCACTGTGTGTGGGCAGAGCATTCAAGACTGTCACTGTCAATCACTGTGTGTGGGTGGGGTATTCAAGACTCTCTCTGTCAATCACTGTGTATGGGCAGGGTAATCAGAACTCTCACTGTCAATCACTGTGTGTGGGTGGAGTAATCAGGACTCTCACTGCCAATCACAGTGTATGGGCGAGGTAATCGGAACCCCACTGTCAATCACTGTATGTGAGCGGGGTAATCAGGACTCTCACTGTCAATCACTATGTGTGGGTGCAGTAATCAGGACTCTCACTGTCAAGCAGTGCCTGTGGGTGGAGTAATCAGGACTCTCACTGTCAATCACTGTGTGTGGGTGGAGTAATCAGGACTCTCACTGTCAATCACTGTGTGTGGGTGGAGTAATCAGTGACTATACTAGGAGCCCTGTAAGGATTTGCTCTTACTTTATCTTACATAACTTAGTTACTTTCACATTATGAACTCACCAAGATCCACCAGGATGACAAGTGAGGGGATCTGTGAAAGAAACATTGCAGAGGCAGGAGGCTCATAACACCTCAGTGTCACGTATTTGCATTGACTTGACAAACTGCTCCCTCTTCTTCTCCTCGTCCTAACGCTCTGCATTGTGAATAGGATATGGATATGTGATGAAGCCTCCTCCTGTGTGGAACGTGTGTGCGGCACAAGGGCTCCTCTCACGCTTGTTTACAATCATAAACGCATAGTCGAAAGCCATTTACTTCTGTTTCAAAGATTAAGAAAGGCAGATTCCCAAAGAAGAATGACATAATAGATGATTTATAAGAGAGAGATGGCTGCTTTAGCATCGGAGTCCGCCTCCTGGTTTTATTTCATTTTGATGCTATTATAGGGGGTCATTTTTCATGAGGACTTGCATCCATTTGGCCGATTCGCTGTTGTTTTAACCCCCTCTGTGGTTGCCTCTCCCATGCAGCTGGCTGCAATATAATCATTGGCGGGCGGGCTACTGGAGCCTCCTCTCCGGCTGAACTGGAGAGATAATTAACGCTCTCAGCACCAAATTGAATTGCATCTGCACCGCACATCAGTCTCATCTGGCAGAGGAAGGGTAATGCACAATATCTGCTCGCTCCAGAGCCATTAGAAGATCACAGCCCACAGCCATTAAGAAACCTCTCCCCATTCTGCATGAATGTAGAAATGTTGTAACAGAATATCGAGCGGCTCGGAGATCTTCATTCAAGTCATTGAAATCCTCAGACAGCATATTTACCGTGTTTATTGCCCCTGGGTTCATATAATAGTACAGGCCGGATTATGCTCGGAAGCTTTTTCATCCTCCCCCAGGGGATCTACAAAAATTGCCCATTAGCGGGGTCAAGTTTATTCAATCCTGGTTTCAGATTTTGTCATCCTGCTGTGATTCCCTTGAAAAATGTCACCAAAAGCTTCACATTGGATCGGAGAGAGGAAGGGGGAACAGTGAGGACTAAGACGACTTATCAAAAGGGTTTGGGTAGGTTCACACAGAGGCTTTCTGTGCCAAAATCCACAAAATAAGCAATCACAAATTGAGACCCGTTACTTTTATAGGGGATCGGTGACAGATGTTTTATGTTTTGTAAAATTGTAAAGTAAGGGGTTAAAATTTTCTTTATTGTGTAAAAATGACTAGTGGATTGAGATTTGAGAATTTTCTTTCATGGGCAAACCCCTTTAAGGAGCAGTTCCAATCTGCGTTTTGCAGTTATGTTTTACATCATCCGTTAACCTTCCGTTATTTGAGAAGATAGTTGGGGATAAAAACGGATGGAATATAAAATAATGACAACTGAATGACAACGGAAATAAATGTATCCCTAAAAAAAAACACTGATACTTTGCGATTCGTGTATCCGCCCAAAAATCTGTTAAAATTACAATCCGATTTTTGTAAAAATATAAACTGCAAGCCAATTTAAAAAAAATGCAGTTTTTTTTTTGTTTTCGAAAACAGCGCCCCTTTTTCCAAAGGTTGTGTTTGGTATTGCAGTTCAGCTACATTCATTTCAATGGAGCCATAGAGCAATAACAGATACAAACTGTGGATGGAACAGTTTTTACAAAAAAAAGCAGCCAAGTTTTTCAGTCCTTAATAACCCCTTTAAGAGTCCCCTTTAACTTTAAAAGCTGTCAGATGAACGCTCTTCCCAACACCCCCCATGTCCAATCAATTCTGTCAATTCATGTATAAACTGTGGACAAAAAGCCACTTCCTATAGGAATATACTTCAAAAATACAAAAATACTTCCTATAGGATCAGGCATGTTGAATTCCGACATGTCCCATCCTTCTCTCTTATCATTATCTGTAGCGGTACAGTCTACTCCCATGCAAAAATTAGATGTCTGAAATGGAGTATTTGGTGAACTTTGTTATTTATACGTTACTGTGGCCATCAACCTAATTTATGAGAACCAAATGTGTAGCCTAAACTGTAGACGGTCTAAGGTCGGTGGCACACGACTATGGTCAGTCTATTACAGGGGTTGTCCGAGGGTATAATAACCCTCAGAGCGCGTTCACACGTTGCGCTTTGGTCGCGTTTTCATTGCGTTTTTAAACCGCATTACAACATCTGAGATGAGGTGATTTACATTACTGTTAACATTTGCGTTTACAAAACGCACTGTGAACACGATGTTAACACGCAGGTTAACAAAAGGTTAACACATGTGTTTTGTTAACGCATGCGTTAACATTTCATTAACAAATGTAAATAGTAATGTAATTGGGCAAATCACCTCTCCTCAGCCGTTGTAATGCGTTTCAAACGCAATGAAAACACAACCAAAACACAACGTGTAAACGCGCCTTTAGGTGGCCGGAATGGGGCAGGTTAAAAAGATAAACATGTACTTACCTCCACGGTCCCTCCCAGTGTCTAGCACTGCGATTTCTCTGGTCCATGCCCCATGTAAACAAACAGGGGCACGTAAACCACGCTGTGTTCAGCTTCCGGCCAATGTGGTCCCTGTCCCGATTCCCAGCATTGTATCATGCGGGACAGGTGGGTGTGACCAACCTCCTCGGCCGGCCGGAAACTGAACGCAGCGTGGCTTCCGTGCCCCTGTTTATTTACATGGGCCATGGACCAGAGAAATTGCAGCATTGGACGCCGGAAGGGACCACGGAGGTAAGTACATGTTTATTTTTTTAACCTGCCCCATCCTGGCCACCCAAAGGTTTTTTTTATACCCTTAGATAATCCTATTAATAATGGACCATATAGTGGTCAGATTAATGACCACAGTGCCAAGGATGGGACTCCTTGCATCATGGTGATATGTGATGCAAGGACTGTCTTCTTCTCCACAAGAACCGACCAGTCATGTCCCACCAGCCTGAAACTCCAAAAATATACTGATCTTTTCCAATTCCATTTTTTGCCAATAGTGGTGCCCCTTTGAGCGATTACAGGTCACACACCCCTAAGGCTGTTGCCTCCTCAGCAGACCCTCAAGTCCGTAGCATGAATTTTTGTTGGATTATTCACTCATTATACAAAAAGGGGACACATGGTTCTTCTGACTCTGTCACTCACAGAAGATTTTGATGGTGAGTGAGAAAGACGCAGTCTAAATTTGGAATACCAAATTGTTTATTTTTACATCCGTTCCCTCGTTTTTAATGAAGGCGGCTGCAGAAAGAGGGAGGAAAAAACACATCTTGGCTGTCAATCTCCTCGGCGAGAGAAGATGAGGAACTGGCCCCGAACAAATGGTTGGAGGCTGAATGGCTAATGTATGTGCCAGTCGCTGTTACCTGGAGATACCACAAAAACCTGAAGGATCTCTGTCATCCCCTGACTTAATCATCGGCCTCGATAGTTTGTAATCATTGCATCTATGGAGGAGAACATGACGTTTTTATGGATTTTTAACCAGGTTATATATAAATCAATACGCAGGACATAGGATGCGGTCCGCATGCCCTGCTGTGATCTAGGATTACGTGAGCCGGAGCAACTTGACTGAATACATGAATAAACTGAAGTACACGAAAGGTAGTTATACAATTAGAAAACAGCGCCACTACTACGCACAGGCAGTGTCTGGTATTACAAGTAGAAAGTGAAAATTATTTCTATAAACCCAGGTGAATGAGATCTTAGTAGGAAATCTAACAAACATATAGAGATATACAATATCAGACTAAGGCCGGCGGCACGTATGGCGTTTTGAACCCGTTTTTGGTCCATTTTAAAGCAGTCTGTTATATCCGTTTTTTACAGGTTTTACCAATTATCTTAATTTAAACTGGTCAAAAAACGCATGCATTTTTAACAGACTGCTTAAAAACGGCCCAAAAACGGGTTCAAAACGCCACGTTTGTCACTGGCCTAAGGCTGATTAAGGTTACTAGACTGTATAATCGGATCTAGTATCAGACTAAGGTTTTTAAAAACGTATCCGTTTTTGACAGGTTTTTTCCAATTATCTTAATGAGAATAATTGGAAAAGGGCCAAAAACGGTCAAAAACTGATGCATTTTCACAGACTGCTTAAAAAACGGCTTAAAAACGGGTACAAAACGCCACCTGTGCCGCCGGCCTAAGGGCTCATTCACACAAACATATGGGGACCGATATGCGGCCGAACCATTAGCAGTCGCATATCGTTCCCCATTGACGTCTGTGGCATCCACTTTGGGGTGGATTAGGGTCTTCCGGCAATTCACTAAGGCAATTCCTCTGACATCCACCAGGTGTCGCTGCTGTGCTGAAGTACGCAAAGGCCCGCCGGAGTCCACGATTCATTGGCGGGTGAAGGTAAACGCGTGTCCCGCAACACTTTTTTTTTTTTAAATGCGGTGGTTTTTCCGAATCCGTCGGGTTTTCGTTCGGCCACACCCCCCGATATCCGTCGGCGCCGATGCGCCACAATCCGATCGCGTGCGCCAAAATCCCGGGGCAATACAGGGAAAATCGGCGCAAAACGGAAAAATTTGCGTAACCCGCCGGTAAAATGCAATTCGGGCCCTTAGTAAATGACCCCAATTGTCTCACCTCACAGTGACTGTACACGGCAAAATATAGGACATGTCCTATTTTTTGGCGTGTTATACTGCTGGCTTGTGTATGGAGAGTGGAGGGGTGAGCAGAGCTCTCTCCAGCACACAGCTGTGTGTTCGCCATGGCCCGTGAATGTACCCTTGCCAATGAGTGAGTTTGTTCCGAAAAAACATATGGAATTTGCTGTGCTTACCCTTGATCTACTGATCAAGGCGTTTTAGGCGTTTTTAAGCAGTCCGTTAAAAACTGCATGCATTTTTGAAAAACGCATCCGCTTTCGACCAGTTTTACCAATTATCTTAATTAAAACGGGTCAAAAATGGATGCATTATAAGAACCCTATAGATATTGACTGCCTGCAATACCAGACACAGCCTATACACATGGGTGGTGCTATTTGCTAACCACACATAACTTTTATTAAAATTGATGCGTCAGTTACTGTAGAAAAGTAGGAGCCACCTATACTTTTCACTCTCTGGCCACGGTCACACGTACCGCTAGACGTCCGTTCATAACGTGACGCTAGCGCACAGGGGGTGGTCCTCGGCCTGAACGCACATGCGTTTCCAGAGAAACGCATGCGATCGGCTTATCAATCGCATGCGTTTCCCTGGAAACGCATGAGCGCTCGGGCCGAGGACCTCCCCCTGTGTGCTAGCGTCACGTTATGAACAGACGTCTAGTGGTACGCGCGACCGCTGCCTCTGTATAGAGAGGGATTGATAGACCTCAAATTTGGGCATATTGTGTATCTAAGATCAGACGTATGACCCCTTTCTCAGCACACTCTAGCTTCGGGGGTGTAAACCTGCATGGTCTCCCTTTGAAGCATCCCTGCGGCCTGATAACGTATCATATTACCGGAATCCCACCAGTTTGACTAGTTTGGCTTCCAAAACAACCTTTCCCCATGTAACGCCCCATTGTCACGGGCTGAATTTCCAGTTTGGGCAGGGGGGCTCTAAGTAAACAGAATGTCAGAAAGTTTTGTCACTGAAAACAGTCCATAGTTGTGTGTTTGTTCACCAAATAAAGGAATGAGAACTTGTCCCGCGTGTTACTGGCGGCGCTGGCTGCGCAGGTGTGAGGGAGTCTGTGCACCAGGTACAAGGGGAGCAGTGTTTAGTGCAGCGCCACACCCAGACATCAGTGACAACAAGCTGACAGGAGTGAGCGCTGCCTGTTATACCCCGGGGGAGGGGAAGGAGAACGGACATGTTGTTATCTTATCAACTGTAGTCAAGAAAGACTGAGCAAACACCTTGTCACTTATATGGCGGCAGCAAATGGGCTGCGCAGTTTGTCACATTTGGGTTAGTGCCACATCCCACAGACAACTATAATGAACTTTCACCGATGTTAAAAAAAAACTTTCAAAATTGTGTGTGGGAGATTTCTCAGAGGTGTCTGAGAGCAGAGGTGTCTGAAGTTTGCCATGGGAACCAATCAGAACTCAGCTTTCAGTTTCACACAGCTGTTTCTTAAACTAAAGCTAAGCTCTGATTGGTTTCCATGAGCAACTACAACGGTTTTACCTCAGTACGCGTTCTTTGGCATTTTTGCCACTTTTTAGACAACGTTCACACGTACTGCTAGGCGTCCATTCATAACGTCACGCTAGCGCACAGGGGGGTGGTCCTCGGCCCAAACGCACATGTGTTTCCAGAGAAATGCATGCGATTGGCTTATCAATCGCGTTCGGGCCGAGGACTGCCCCCTGTGTACTAGCGTCGCGTTATAAATGCAACGGTAGCGGAGAGTGAGAACTCACCCATGGGGCGCGGTTGGTCGCGTTTGCAAACGCAATGGTGACAGCGCCCTCAGGGTGAGTTCTCACGTTCGCGTACCGTTGCACTTTATAACGCGACGGGGCGGTCGCCGCCCAATCGCATCGGCGTTTCTTATGTTTCTATTGAAAACGCCGATGCGATTGGACCGCGGACCGCCCGGTGGGCGCGGTTTGGTCTGCGTCTGCGTTTGCAAACGCAACGTGTGACCGCGCCCTCAGGCCGCGGTCACACGATCCGCTAGGCGTCCGTTCATAACGCGACGCTAGCGCACAGGGGGCGTAAAACCTGTCAAAAACACATCGGACAGCCTAAAACGGCCCAAAAACGGGTTCAAACGCCACGTGTGCCACCAATCTCAGGGCGTGTTCACACGTTGCGTTTTGACCTGCGTTTTCATTGCATTTGAAACGCATATACAACAGCTAAGGGGCGCGTTCACACGTTCCGTTAGCGCCGCGTTCATAACGCGCTGCATATGCGTTTCCAGAGAAGAGATAGCGGAACGTGTGAACGCGCCCAGAGGAGGGGTGATTTACCTCATTACATCACTGTTAACATTTCCGTTTACAAAACGCATCGTAAACGCGAGGTTAACGCGTGCGCTAACAACGCGTTAGGCCGCGGTCACACGTACCGCTAGACGTCCGTTCATAACGCGACGCTAGCGCACATGGGGAGGTCCGAGGACCTCCCCCTGTGCGCTAGCGTCGCGCTATGAATGGACGTCTAGCGGATCGTGTGACCGCGGCCTTAATGCGTGCCTTTTGTTAACGCATGCGTAAACATTGCGTTTACAAACGTAAACAGCAATGTAATTAGTCAAATCACCTATCATCAGCTGTTGTATATGCTTTTAAAACGCAATGAAAACGCGATCAAAACGCAACGTGTGAACGCGCCCTCAGAGTATAGTAAGACATGGTGCATAGAAGACTGTGGAGTCGGGAGCTAGCCACAGTTTGTGCAGCATGAGCCCAGTTTGTCATGCATGAGCCCAGAGAGCGGTTTCCCACATGGCATTTTTGTTGCATTTTTTAAACACTAGTGGGAGGGGTTTGGCCAAAATGCATATGCGTTTCCAATTAAACGCATGCCTTTATTGGGAACGTTTTCGTCACCTTTTTAAACGCATCCAAAACGCAAGTGGGAGGGGAGATCTGCCTGAAACGCATGCGAATCATTGCAAACGTATATGCGTTTTGGCCAAACCCCTTCCCACTTTAGTTTTGGATGTGTTTAAAAACGCAACGAAAACGCCACGTGGGAAGGTAACACGATCGCATGCGTTTCTCAAAAGCGCTACGTGTGAACGGAGTGGGATGAAAATCAGAGGAGTAGCACCTCTCCATGATAGGTTCCCCAGCCATTATGATCCACACCTGCTTTTGACTTTGATAACTGCATCTGAAAAACTGAACGTGTGAACGCTCCCCAATATGCAGATTCAGACCACTTTTAATCGGTCAGTATTTAATCAGCATTTCACGCCAGTATTTGGAAGCCAAAAATAGTTGTGGAACCAACACGAAAAGATTTGCATCTCTTCCATGTTTTGGATCTGTTCACACTGATCGTGATCGCAATCACCCAGAATTTTCCTCTGGATTGGGTGCTGACGCCTTACACCTGGGTGCGGTTATTAGGGCATGGTCAGTCCATCACATCACATAGTGGACAAGCTCTTTCATATGCACAACGAATTATTTTTTATGACACCCCAATAATTCTCAGTCACATCCATGTATAATGCATGCACTCATGAGATCACACATTTATGATGACATCCTTAAATATTGTCTGTCTACCCCCCTACCCAGTAAAGAAAGTAGTGAAGGAGGAGGAAGAGGAGGAGGGGCTCCTTGCTTCATTCCCCCCTCCCTCCACATTTTCAGAGTTGAGGCATGCAACAAGCACAGAGCAAGCAGCAGCAGCTTTGCATTGGAGAGACACAAGGACTGGATGCTGAGTGTTGGATGTGATAAGGATCCGAGCTCCTCCCCCAGTATAGAGAGACTGGAGGCAGAGGGAGAGATCTCAGCTCATACACATCCAGCCTCACACCGGGACGGTGCTCCCTGCATCCGACTGCGGATCTAGTAGCCGGCGCCGCATCTTCCAGGGGAGCGCCACATCTTCCTGGGGAGCGCCACTGCCGGCGCACAACTTCTCCCCCTGATTATCTCTGGGAACATTTTGTGCTGTGATTTCTATCGCTCATTTCTCTGGGACTTGCCCGTGTGGATGTGACAAGAGACCTGGGAAGAGAAAGCGATGAGGAGTCGGGAAGAAGAAGGTGGAGGAGGCTGGAGCAAAGCTGGGCTGCCAGGTAAGGGACCCTAAAACTGGAAGTGGTCACCCCTCAGGCGGACTTTGGATAGAATCAGTTACCCCCAAAATGTGTTATTGGTGGGGAGGGGGGACTGTGGATGGGAGATGATGATGATTGATACAATGTATAGAGGCAGAGAAGATTGATACAAACAGGAAATTAGGGGGGGGCACCCTAAATCTAGCCTGTGGCACCCTAGACCCCCCTCCTAACTGTTTTAGGGCGTCAACTCCATGATTATAGGAATCTTGTGCCTTCAACCCTATTGAGTCTCCCCTATAAAAATGGATGAAATGGGGGGAAAAGTGCAAACATCTGATGCTTTTTACTGAGAATCCTATGAAATGCAAAGATGGGGAGATGTTCAGGCAGCACAGAGCTCCTGACTGACTGCTGTGACATGTAACCCTTTCACTACTGGAAGCTAGGGAGATTAGGGGGAGGTGGGGGGTATGAAGCTGCTTCCCCAGATTTCCTTACTTTAGGAACTGTGATTGGGTGGGGGGGTCAGTGATGGGGAAACCCTGTTACTTCCAGTCTGCAGAGCTTTGCATAGAAGACTGTTAGATTTAGTCATCAGTATATAGAGGAATCCATAGAGTAGACTACACCCTGCTATATCATGGGGATCATATATATTATGTTAATATAGTGAGAACATATAGCTATAGATTGTATGTATACATGCACATCAATCCCAGTTGTTCCCAATGGGGCTGATTATCCTGGGCACATGAATCCATAGGAAGGCAATGAACCTATCAGGTTTATGGAGAGAACATCCAAACTCCATATAGATGCAGTCAGATCCCAACCCCAGTGCTAGTTATTACATCCATGTCATGCCAGTGGGCACCTCCTGTGCTAGGGAAGAAGGGGGGCTCTGATTCTAGGGAGAACCTCCACTGACGTAGGGGAGATGACCATTGCCTGACTCATAGATGCCCATAAATAAATGTATTATGGAAAGCTATTTAGGAGCTGGGGGGGCTTCCTGCGTATACTGTATAGCTGAGGATCTGTATATGGAGGGGATGTTGGTGTCAGCCCCTACACTAGTATATAGGGAGGTGGGGGGCTCACTAGCATTAGTATACAGCTCAATGTAAAGGGCTATAGCAATGGGTGGAAGGAATGCACTACGGAGGGGTATAGCATATACATTGAGCCGGTATATAGATGCTGCTCGGGCTATGCACTCCCGGTGGTGGTGAGTGCTACTACACATTCAGTGCAAGATACTTTACAGAGAAGCCTGCAGGTGTCCAGTGAGCACTGATCCAGCCGGGCTGGGACCCTGGAATATGTATATATGTGTGTACACTGCAGTATATAGGGGGATGTATATACCCAAAGCTGGTAGCCCACTACCACTATTCTAAGCCTTATACTCAAT
The DNA here is from genome assembly GCA_019512145.1 of Engystomops pustulosus. NCBI lineage: Eukaryota > Metazoa > Chordata > Amphibia > Anura > Leptodactylidae > Engystomops > Engystomops pustulosus. The sequence continues at coordinate 200,150,550 of CM033644.1, forward strand.
GCCACACAACTTTTCCCCTCTCCCTCCTCCGCACTGTCCGTTTAATGGACGTAATATCGGATGCTTTATGCCTTTTCTCTCTGTATTTAAAGCGATCCTTACATTACCCACTGGCAACTTGGCCAAGAGACTTATTTAATCAGCGAACGCCATTAAAATAAGCCAGTCTGGCTGCAATAAACAGTTCCTATGACTTGGCACTTAAGAGATGGCGTCCGATTTCTTCTATAAAAGGTAATGAACACAAATTTAGTGAATTAAAGGGGTCACTACACCATATGGACAATGAGCGGCGACACTCCCTCCAAGTGCAGCAGTAGTTTGATTTATCGTGGGGCGCCGGTTTTGGGGATTTACGGCCATTTTTATTAAAGCTGTGGTCGCCAAATTTTTTATTTGTGTTGAGTTTTTAAGAGATAAAACGCTCTTTATCCAATATTAAAACGTTATTCGATCAGTCCATGGCGTTCTGGAATAGAACCTGTTATAGAATATTTTTGTTCTAATCAGCGAATCCTCTCTAAGATTCTGTTCTGCGCCTATTTTGTGCCTGGCGTTTTGTATTTTTTTCCATGTAGCGTATGGGAAATCTTTGCTCTTTAACCCCCGGTATTGCTGAGGAGTGCAATACATAACACCTGTTCTTGCTGCCAGATCACACTGCTGCTCGGGGGGCTCATCCCACGTTCTACCATAGAATTCCCATTTGCTAAGCGGCATGGGTACACTTTTTGTTAAAGTTCCGGTTTTCTGTTGGCACAGCGGTCAGTGGCATAGGTCGCCCCCTTTTTGTGTATGTACACAATGCCATACATCTTCTCTGGGCACGGTGTCACAATTCCTCTTGGTTTTAATGAATGTCTGGCTCAGCTGCAGACTCTGTAGACCTGGCAATCCTCTCCAGCTATCGCCCAATCTCCTGCGCTCGTCCTAGGAAATTAGATGCTGAGGATCAGTCGTGCTGCGTTTTCCAGCCATGCCAGGCGATGTAGACTGAATGGAGGGTTTTTTTTTTATGATAATATTTGGCGTTGTCGTGAATGTAGATGTTTACTGAATACAATGCAGGAGAGAACTGCGGAGCAAAGCAAGTATTGATTTCAGTAGATCTTCTTTTTCCCTAAATGAACCGCACAGATTTAACACTTAAGGTGCTTAACAACTAGCAGATCCAAGTGCCATAAGCTGTGCTTTTTGCTCTTTTTATGCAGCGGCTGAATTTCCCTTGTAATACACATTTGCTTGGGTTCTAGAATTGGACCTATATGGCGCAAGGAGGGTCGACCAGATTCTAAATTCCGGCAGATAACGCCTGTCCATTCCACCTCATCCTACCCGTGCTCCTCGGCAGTAAAAGTCAGACCGTATTAGAGAGGTTAGCTAATCGGGACATGCCAATTGTAGTCACTGTCTGCCAGGAGAATAAGGCAAAGAGGATTATTCGCAATAAAGATGCCGCTCAAAAAGCGCTAGGACTATAGGTCCATATATGTTAACGCACTGTAGTATAGATAGAGCTTAATCCTTTGGGATATAGCTTCATAACACTAACCCTCATCCCCCAAGACAATAAACTATAGGGATAGTGACAGGATTAGGAGTGACGGACATGAATTTGATAGAAAACGACGCATTTTTCAGATCAGAAGAGAGCGAGAGAGTGTTAATGTGAGTGGAAGAGACTCCTCTGTGATGTAGATCTTCTTAACACTTGTTGTGCCTGTGTAAACCATGGTGTATGTGAACGAGCGTTAAACCATGTAATATAGAGTCATGTTTAGCCGGGTTACTTGGATTTTTATGGATGATTTATACTTAACACTTGGTTATATGTGAGACCTCCTCAATGACTGACCTACAGCCACATCTATACGTTGTATGAGGCTATACTGCTACATTGATGGCTGCCTCTTGCTTGCTCTTTGAAGCTGTGTATTTTCCCCCTCCGTCATGATCTGCGGTTGATGCCAGAAGCCAGTCGGTAGCACGGTATGGGCAATCTCATAAAACGAAGAGCGATTATGTATGTTATAATGGATGACGGAGTTGACTTATATGGAAGCTTTGAGTCCTATAGATCTGCGGGTGCTCCTTTAATGTATTTGGGCAGACCAACCCTATATATTATGTAGTATTATGTCATGTATGTAGCCTGTGCATCTCCTGGTTCACCCTGGTTATCTGTTCCAGCCATAAACACAGTCAATGACAGATCCTCTGTATCATCAGCATCACTTATATGTTCCATAATATAACAAAGTGCCTTCTGTATTGTCACCGAGGACTGATTTATTCCGAGCTGTCATTTACGTATTATACCAAGTCACTAATGCCATATATTTCTACCACTAAAATATTCCTGGATGCTTTTCTGTTGCACGTCCTGACATTTGGAAATGAATTATCCAATAGCCTATTGTAGTATTGGTAGTTTTCTGCTCCTATCTGGGTCTATGTAAATGGAGTGTTTGTATTGTGAGCCGATGCTTATTTGCCATTCGCTTGGCATTTATTCATAGGCTTTCCACTTTTATTACAATTTGGCTGATAACACAAAGAAACAGCCTGCAGAACAATGTCTTATAAAGAAATTTTAAAAAATCCCTTTTCACCCTTTATTGCTAACACAATCCTTTTTTTTGAAATTTTTCGTCTACTACGCCCGATATGCATCAAGCTAAATATTTTTTACATAATTACCTGAGAATTTTTTTTCCCTTTTTATATAATTTGTTTGGGGTATCCTGCATTCTCTCTTATGGCCACTAGAGGCAGTGTGGAGTCATTGAACAGGTGGGCAGCAGCTTTTGTCAGATCTGTGGGTCTATACGCTGTAGGAAATAATACACCTATATATTGTTATAGGGTTCACAAATCCCGTTCTGCTTCATCTAAAGTGGCTTCTTCAATTTTAATGCAGGGGCTGTCTGTGGCACAAGAGGAACATTAAACGTGCAATAAATTCTTCCAGGTTCCGTCTTGAAATCCTATTACATTACCGAGTGATCACGCAGATCACAATATATATATTTTTTTTTAGTATTTATGGGAATAGACGTAAAACTGTAGCCGTTTGACCATTTTCAAAACAGATGTTTGCTGAGAGCTGAACGTAAATGAGAGGAGAGGAATCCCATAAAATGTGCATTTCAAATGAGCAACGGGGAAGGCTGATTTAACTCTCCTATCCCCAGAAGCGACAGGTTCTTGTTGTATTTGTAGCACCTCCACCAGCAAAAGCTGCTGAGATCCCTCATAAAAATGATCACGGAACCCGAAATATACAATGTGGTCTTGGTAAATACAGAAGCTGCTAGAGCCTCAGACCGGTAGCTTGGGTGTTCTCTAGGAGGTGTCGAATTTGCCACGACGCGCTGTGTAAATGTGTCTGCTTAGTACAAATTGGTCCTTTCTTTATCCCCCAAGGGCAGCTATGACTACCAGTAGGACCAAAAGGTGTGTGGAGGTCATAAATGACAGATGGGCTGGTTTTTAGGTGGTCTTACACTCATGTGACATCTCCAAATGTTTGATGATAACAGTTACTCCCCGATGAAGACCCTTTCCGGAGACGGATTCAGGACTCTGTTGAGCTTTAGTCTATGACAATTGCTCTCATTTATATCGTCCTAATGAGAAATATGTTGACAGGTTTTTATCTCCTTTTCTTAGTTTTGCCCGTAGGATGGGGAAAAATTGTGCAAGTGTATCTGGCAGTATAATACTTTTGTAATTGTCTGGAAGAAATCTGATTTATCCGTGGGTTTTGGACTGGGTGAAGACACATTCTGGTGAAGGTCTTGGTAGCATCTAGACCAGAATTCTTATCTTCTGTTTGGGTTTTCATGATTTATTTTTGACATGTTTAGGATTTCTGAGATAGCATCCCGTTATCTTGACTTTCCCACAATAAGTGTCTTTCATAGTTTTCTTCTTTTCATGATGCATCCAAGATAAGATAAAGCTTTTGTTCTGGTCAGTTTTGCCAAGAATTTTTTTTGATCATCTCCATGAACTTTAGGGTGTACTCCACAAAATGGGTCACTTGATGAGTATTGAGCTTGTTTTGCTTCTCTGATCTTTTGCAGCTACCTTCCTACCATATAGCACATGTTATATTTGTTTGGTTTCGGACCCCACATATGCACAAGCTGTGACCTGCAATCGTACAACGTCATCTCCTACTTTGGCTTTGATGCCTTTAGGCAACCTGTGTGCTTGAACTGTCAAGTGAAAACTAAAAGGGTATTTTAACACTCTGATGAATATCTGTAAAATTATAATAGTTTTTCATGGAAATAATCAACTTTTACTACGTCGTAGAACATTTTAGTCATTTTTGAACTGACGTCTCTGCAATTGCAACTTCTCAAAAGATTTATATTTCAAGTTCTCCACCTAACAACATGTTTAACCGATCAGAACGAGGCAGTAGAACGATCTACATTGCTTGTAGTTCTTTAGTATTTGTTATATAGGTTTGGTTCTTGTTCGGTCACCATGTTTTATTGTGTAATGGCTAAATTACTTGAGCTGTTGCCATTGTTTCCTGCCCCATTAAATGGTATAGCTGCATTGAACAACTGTGTTTGATGGCTGATCTCAAGGAGATGAATGCTAGTCATGGGCAATGTAATTTGACAAAGAAGGTTGAGATTGTGGACTATGAGAATTAAGGTCCTGATTTGGGTTGCCATAAGCAATTGCTTCTGTGTTAACCCCCTTAAACACAGCCTACATCCATCTTCACCCATGTCCATAATGTGCAAAACCTTGAACAATTTAAGCATATGACACCAATTTAAATGTTGCAGCAAACAATCCAATCCATGAAACCCTTTGTCTTTAAGCTTGGCTAGTCATCCTACTGTTCGAAGGTAAAATGCTTATTTTGCATTTTATGCCGTATGATCCTTGTATCCATTACTCGCTCTTCAGTCATGAGTATCTGACTGATGTTACCGCAGGTTGTATGTGTCTTCCATATCTGCAAGCAGAAACCCTCTACTAAGCAGAAACGGATTGGTGGGAATATCCGCCGATTTTTGTGACTCCACTTAAAAAGGACCTTTCACTTGTAGTGATTTCCCCCTCCCCATAACCACCACTTTGGCTTGACTGCATTAGTTAACATATACCACAGAATGACTTCTTTACAAATGTAGCAATTCTCTGACTAACATCCATTTATATAGTTTCGCAGAGAAACCGGAGAGCTTGGCGTATTGATCAGGATCGTATAGAAGCTGGTCACTGCAAAACAGTGGTCTCTGGGGCTATACAGCGAGAGAGACTTTCTAAGACGTTGCCATAGAAACAGAGCCTTGCTTTGACGCTAGGTGGAGAGCCTGTCAACATATTGGCATCAAAGTGGTTAACCCGTCCTAGACAGAAACACCACTCATGTATGCGGTACTACGATGGTGGTTGGGGGGGGGGGGGCGCGACAGATGCCTAAAAGCCATGAACATATTATTTTTTTTTTTTTTCCATTATAATTCACATGTTGGGGAAAAAAAATTAAGTCTTTCATCATGTACTAGGTCTTATGTTGTACAGTAGTGTGGCCTTGACTGTGTCGGTGACGGAGTACGGCTAACAAGGTAGCAGTAAAAAGGTGGCTATAACCGGATTGCGCTTATTGACTGGTGCCGCTTATTTTGTGGCAATTTTTAGTCAAAATCTGTTTTATGTGAAAGGTGATAGTAAAATGTCTGGACAAATTTTACGATTTAAGTTTCTGCCTCTTTTTTTATGTCTTTTTAAATCTGTAATGATCAATACTTAGACTTCCTTCAACAAAGTATTTTTAGAAGGTGTTGGAAGACATTGGTTGCGGTCAGCGGCTATAACTTTCTATGTACGTGCTTCCAATTGAGAATGAAAGCTTCAATTGCCGGGTATTAACTCTTATTACTATAACCTTTCGTGATGGTAACGGAGATAGTGCGTGTGCTGACTTTTTTTTTGTTTTTTTTTTTTCCCCCTCCCTTCTTCTCCCATCATTCGATTCTAGAATAAGGTTCTACTTTCTTTATGTCTACAATATCAGCCTGACCCAGTTGATGATTGACAACTTGCAACGGCTGCTTTACAAGTTGAATTAGTGGTCAGTTGCAATATTTTTGAAATATTTTTTGGACCTGTATGCCTTACGTAGGGTGAGATATTCCCTATGCTCAAGTGGTACCAAATAATGAGACTTTTTGTTCCATACTTCTACAAAGAAGGTTTATCCAACACTTTGGGTACAAAAAATTGTCCTGAAGAAAGTCAACTATTAGACGTTGTAAAAACCAAAACTGGTGTCTAATTTTGCACATGTTGTAAACCCTAGGAAATATTACGCGAACCTTTTAGCCAAATAATTTGTTTTGACCATCCAACTTCAGTACATGTGCAGGTGTATGGATGAGTTAGCTGAGATATTTGCAATCTGAAATTGCATTGGGTCAAAATATTCCAAAGCTGGAGAACTTTAAGACTATAATAGTACGTAATGAGTCCTGTAGTCCATGTTGCACGTTAGTGATGTGCAACTTGGATCTCCTTACGATTGTTTATTGTTCTCCAGCAAAGTAATTTCTGTAAACTGTTAATGTTTATTCACAAGACAACACATCCCGTTAATGGTGGATAACTTGGTAAATGGTGGGTGTCCCACCACTGGGACCATCCATGATCATGATGGCTAGCTAGTTCCTGTCCTCAAGAATGGAAAGAGTGTTGCATTCTCAACTGCTAAACTCAACATTCTCCTCCCTTCATATGGAGAGAAGTAAAGATGTCAAGTTTTTTTTTTTTTTGTTCCAACCCCATTCAGAGTGAGTATCAAGCCATGGACATTTGTGGCACCCAAAGTGCCGAAGGACAACTTAAAGACTTGTAGTGCAGAACTGAATTGGAGTATTTGTATCTTCTTTTTGGAGAAAATTGGGGACGTTGCTTATGTTCTTATGAACATTCTCTGTGCGGTATGTCTGTGGACAACACAAAAGATTGAAAGTTGACTCCAGGGTTTGTGGTTGTATAAAATAACTTTAGCTGTGATTCCTGGCTTCTCCTCACATGGCTCAGGACATGCTGCAGCCATGTTAATAGTTTTGTAAAGATTCCTAGAATGGTTTATCAATTGTCTCAGTCTCTCTTGTAACCTGTTGAGACCTCTGTTTTTCTTGGCCTTGTTCTTATTTGTTAATGGGCCTGTAGCCCAGATCCTTTGAATAGACAGTTTCTAAAACGGTCATCCTTCCGGGAGCTATTTCGAGGTGGACTTGTGACTCCTGGAATTAACACTGCTGAGACAGTCCAGCTCGAAGGTGAGGTGGTGACTGATCTCTTAATCTCAGACAGTGACTCCTGTTTTTATTGCCATGTACTGAAGAGCAGACCTTTCACCCTTAGCAGTCCATGACATGGTTTTAAGGTCATGCTATTCAGCAGGCGTCTGTGATTTCCAAAGAATGTAATCCTTTGTTGAGTAAACTTCTGATAAGTCAAAATACAGGGAGCAGCTGCTCTTCCAAATACCTTGTAGTTTTCTCATGGCTATTGAGGGGCTTGTTTTTCTTCTAAATATTCTTAAAATTCTTTTTTTTACCTTTTTGTTCTGTATAATATTGCTGGGCAACGAAAATTTTCCCTCCCTCAAGTAATGACGACAAAATTTTGATCGAATGGCTAATATTTTTGAATTTACTGTTATTTTCCTTTCTTATTTTGTGGTTTTTATGTGTGGTTTTTTTTTTTTTTGTTTTTTTTTTTTGTTTTTTTTTTGTTTTGTGGTAAATCTTGTTTTGTAAAATCAAAGAATTGATTCTTATATCGTTTACTAAAGCTGCTGCCAATAGAATGGTTTCCCATGTAATTTGCCTAAAGATCGGCGACAGTTTTTGTTAGACCTCACACTAAAGCATAAAATGTGATCATAACTAGTCAGTTACAAGATCTTAAAATGAACGGTTTAGTTTACCTGCAGTGCCCCCGGAGGTGGAATAGTAAATTACACCTTTCACTTTGAAATGGAAAAGTACTGATGCTCTTTGAAGGTCACCAGGGATGGTTATAGGTTGACCTAAATTTTAACATTGTGCTATGTTTGAATTTAAGTAAACTGACCATAAGCATGCACACTTGACACGGGTGGCTGTTCATTTTAAATAGGGAGAGGGTAATAAGGGTGTTCTGGTTTACCTTCTATGGTAACTAATGCCCATATGTCGAAATCCAGAATGCTTCATCTGTCTTGACATCTCTTTTAAAAAATTCAGACCCTCTACACGTTGAACTGCAAGTTACTCCAAAAGAGTTGCGTTTTGCCAAGTCTCGTGTGTGTGTGTGTGTGTGTGTGTGTGTGTGTATACCTTGGGTGTCCAAGGCTTATTCTTATTACCAGCGTGGACAATTAAATGGCACAACCTGTGCAGGAAAGTCTCAGAAGGGTCTTTTTGGTTACGTGAAGTTTTCCTTAAGCTACGAAAGTAGAAGTACACAGAAGACTGGCATGAGTGCAAAAAAATAAAGATGGGAAACAGAACCAAGCTCCCTGTCATCCTTCTCTAAGCAAGTTCAGAAGCGCCGACTACATTGCCAAAGGTCAGCGCTGTCAACCAGATGCACTATTCCTCTGCCTGTCATCATAAATTACCAGTGCCCTGGTCCGCTCTGACAGATGAAAGGCTCGCTGATGTTGGTCCTGAAGTATTCGAGCACTTGTTCCATCCATCTCATTGTAGGAATGGTTTGTTCTAGATATTCTTTGTGCAATCTTTTCTTGCATTCATCATACAATGTAGTCTTCGAAGACTATCGGGACTCTAACAGAACCGTTGGGGCCTATGGAACTTTTTTTGGGGGGGTAGGTCAAGTATATTTGGAATGCCATAAAATATTTTTTAGATGTTATCCTAGTTGGCTTACACATTCAGTAGGTTTTGGCCCAAGTCGCTGATTTCGGTCAGACCATGTGCAGGAGATAAAGGAAGAAGGATTGGATTGTTGCATTTCAGCAGCCCTGATGCCTCATTCTAAGCAAAGACAAAGCTCCTTCTCTTGAATGCCACTTTATCTGTATAATATTTTTTTACCATTTTTTTTTTTTGTATGTATACATTAACTAAAAATAGTATACAGCATATTTGTCGTTCCTCAACAGCAGGTGGTCTGTACATGTCCAAGGAGTGTTTCCCTGTAATTGTTTCTGCCTAACATGCTGTGAATTAGTTCAGCTGTTCTGGCAACATGAATTCTGGAAATACCTCTGTAGATTTTTTTTTTTTTTCCCTTCTACCCCCCATAGTAATTTAGAAATGCCGAAGTCTCTATGCTAAAGTAGACTTTTACATCCAAGGTCACACCACAGACTGTGCTACAAGTTTTTTTTATTCCGAGGGTATTTCACTTAAACTCTGTCAAAGCCCTTCTAAATCCTCTGGATATTGTTGTGGCCACATACTTGGGTGCGGGAGACTGCTGTGACTGATTTAAGTGGACTTTGGTCCTCATGAAACTTATCTGCTAAAGTAACTGGCAGCAGTGTTGTGTTAAATTGCTTTCAGAACATTAACAACTTGTTCTATAAGCTCTAAGCCAAGATATTTGCTTGAGTAAAGCTTTTAGTTGCAAGATTTATTTTTTTTAATTTTTAAATTTTGCAAATATATTGCTTTAAAAATTGCATGTTTTGTCACTTAATTCGTAATGTTGAAAGTTACAGTGACTGTGACTGTGCTTAGTTTTCTTATCCGGTCACTGAACTGCCCACATACAGAAACTAAGTGTCATAACATTTCAATCGTAGACTTGGGTTGGAGGGGGGGTGGGGGTGGCTTAAGTTATGCAAATTTGCGCCGAATTATGTTAAAAAGAGAAATTGGCTAATGTAAGCTAACCATAACCTAAAGGAGCAACAACTTAATCATTTAGCATTAGTTGGGTAAAATTAAGGAATGTTCAAATATAGGAAGGGAAAAGGAAGACTTTGCCACCATTGTTAAATTGGATAAAGCAGTTCCTCCATAAAAGTCTGACTAACCAGAAGCCTAGTGATATGACCTGGTTTGGGTCCAAATCAGTTGTTCTCTTCCAGAAGGAATAAATGCAAAGCTGAAGATTATGAGTACATTATAAGGAACTGGATTGACTAGGTGAGGGGCTAGAGACAAAGGTCATGGGGGGGGGGGGGGGGGGATTCATTCTCTTAATGAAAGTGGCCTTCAGAGGCAATTTGTCTTTAAGGAGAATTAGTCCTTTGGTGACGCACTCCACAACATAACAATGGTCAACAAGACCTTATTAATATATCTGCCCCAATGTTGTCTACTTTATGGTCTTTACAGGGCATCTACCACCATGATTAAGAATTGTATGCCAATGAGCCTGAGGGATTCCAGGCTCCATAGATGTTAATGGAGCCTGGAGCCCCTCATTCTCCTTTGCATACAATCCTTCATCCTGGTGGTAGATAAAATTTAAGATTCGGAACTTAGACCATATCATCAAAAATGCCCCTCCATTCTATTTTTTTATTCTTTGCATCTGAATTGGGCTTTTACAGTATACTTTTGCAGTTCAGATGCTAACTTTACATAAAAGGGTAACTCTAATGATGCATGACACAAAGGAGTTCTCCATGGACTTGATGAATTTCCATTGAATTATCTTTTAAAACCAAGTCCCGGCTACGTAAACAGGCTTTGTTTTCCGGTTTTCACCATTAACCTGTCATGTTGACATCATGAAATGCTCCTCGGGGTTGGTGTTTTATTTGAGGTAAAAGAGACTGAGTCACACGCATGGCAGAACAATGTAATCTGTGGACACTATTGAAAAGGAAACTTCATTCACTCCTAAATCCTGTTAATTAGCTTTTTTTATTATGTGCGTTGTCGGTTTTGACCCTTCCGCGTTGGCTTTTATACCAGTCTGTGCTAGGAGAGTCGGCCCTTTACCCACACGGTCTGCCATTTATTGTACTGTAACAATCAAGTCTTTTGTATGAAGGTGACTTCAGATCTGCTCAGATTTTGTGTCTGGTTCATTGGGAAAAGCTGTTCAATGAAAAACACTTTTGAAATGTTTCCAACCATCTTTCGAACAAAGCCCAATTCCTGCTAGGATGCTTTTACTTTATAGTAGTGTGGCAGGTTTCTTGTATGACATTTATGGAGAGTCCGGGGGGAAGGAAGAACAGATGGGAAGATATGTTGATCTTTGAGGTTTTATGATCTGTCCCTGAACTGCAAGTACGATACCATGCATTTCCAGTTTTTGTAGCATGAATAATGGCTTAGATGCATATCCCACTGCCCAATATCGCTCAGATCCACTCGCCCATTGTAATCACTTCTACGGACAGATGAGTAGAAAGCAATGTCCACCGTGTGGAAGAGGCAAGCATAAGCAGGTCCTTCAACCACCATACAGATGTTTGCCCATGTAGAGTACCAGAAAAGGCCCACACAAGCATAGGGAAATCCTTCAACCCCCATCCAGATGTTCGCCAATGTGTGGGCCTTTTCTGGTACTCTACATGGGCGAATATCTATATGGGGGTTGAAGGATCTCCTTAGGCTTGTGTGGGCCTTTTCTGGTACTCTACAAGCATAGGGAGATCCTTCAACCCCCATACAGATATTCGCCCAAGTAAAGTGCCAGTAGTGATCGACCCGGGTGAGTCGCCATCCTTAGACCACTTTTTTTTTTTTTTTTTATTGGTCAAGTTTATGGGTGATAGAATGCCAACTTATGTCTTGACCTATTTCATGCACCCAGAATTAGTTGATATAAGTTGAGCAGCACAAAAAAAAATAGATATATCTATCTCTCTTATACTCACACTTGCATGCAAAGCCCAGGATCTGGACTCGGTCCATCCAATAGGCAGCAAAATGAAGATGAATATCAGTACTCAAAGATTCCATCAAAAACCTGTATTTTTATTCAAATGACCACTGCAACATTTCGACTCCTCAGGTCTGGAGTCTTTCTCAAGTACATTAATAAACCCATTAATAATTTTTGGCCTATAAAGCAAGCTTAGGGATCACATACAAAGACAGAGATTTTGGTTGAGAATGCCGACTACAGGCAGTCCCTACTTAAGAACAACCGACTTTCAGGCGACCCCTAGTCACAAACTGACCTCTGGATGTTGGTAATTTACTGTACTTTAGGCTTCAATAAACAGCTATTAGTTATCAAAGGTGTCTGCAATGAATCTTTATTGTTCATCCTGGTTCTTATGAAAATTGAACATTTTTAAAATCCAATTGTCACAGAGACCAAAAAAAATTTGTCTGGAGCTACAATTATAAAATATACAGTTCCGAATAACATACAAATTCAACATAAGAACAAACCTTCAGAACCTATCCTGTACGTAACCCGGGGACTGCCTGTACTGGGTTTTCCTAAATGGGAACAATGTGCAACACAACCAGAGTTTTGGTGAAATTTGATATTCTAGCTAAAAATATTTTTGTTTAGAAATGTTGATGTTTATAGCGATATAATTGTAGGTAATGAGATGCTTCGAAGGGAGAACATGTTCATGCTTACTATATGTTGTTTTTCCCTCCCTCCCTTTATTTTTTTTCCCTTTTTGTGTGTCGACTACTCTTGGCAGTAAATCTTGAAAGTGTACCGAGACTTAAGAATAAATGGGGTTTGGTTGCATAGAGGGAGCAATGCATCAGGAAGTCAGGCGTACCAAAGTGACTTGCTGAAGTGCAAAACCACTTGATCAAATGCCCCATCAGCTCCATCTCTCCGCTGCTCACAAGGCCCGTGGAGCGTTGCCGTTCTATCTTCAAGAAAGAGAAGTTCATAGACGGTGACACAGCGATGCAGAATGAATCCGGAGCCTGTGTACTGCTCGCTACGACATGATGTATAGGCTGACACTCTGCTCTGTTGTGCTGAGACTTCACCTTTTTACCCTGACCAAAAAAAAATCCTCTTCTACAGGTTTAGCCAACATCTCCCACAAAAATGCTCCAAAAGCGTAATTGTGTCTAGTACATTTGTACAATATTCGTTATTATTTTGCATATCCCTTGCCTTTTTGCACAGTGTTTCGAAACAATGATCTACTGAAACCCTGGAGACTTCCCTCTGTAATTTGTAGCACCTGAGATCAGGAGAAATTGTGATATTCACAAAACAGCAGGAAACGAGGACTAAATCCCATACATCTGCCGACTGGGGAACATTGCTTTTACGGGGTATAAATTGGGCAGATTGGCCATTTTGACTCGAGACGTGACTTGCTATGAACAAAAGCATGCAGCACATCTGTTACAATGACGCTCTTACCTCTGCTGGGCGCAAACAGCAAATTCCTCTGTATGTAACCATTTTACTGTGGTTGAAAATTCCTAAAATCATTGATATTTTTCATATTTTGAGAAAATGTTGCTGGGTTTATAGGTGCAAATGCTGGAAAATACTGCAAAAGTTTGAGTACCTTTCAAGTATTAGGCTGTAAAGATCTAAACGTTTGAGCTACTCTAGTTATTTCATTATTTATATGGAATCTGGCATAAATTGACCAAATGAACATATTAGTATGCTATCAAATGGTTAATACCCGTATATACTCAAGTATAAGCCGACCCAAGTATAAGTCGAGACCTCTAATTTCAACACAAAAAACTGGGAAAACCTATTGACTAGAGTATAAGCAGAGGGTGGGAAATGCATTGGTCACAGCCTCCCAGTATATAGCCAGCAAGACCCCTGTAGCATACAGCCTGCCCAGCCCCTGTAGCATACAGCCTGCCCAGCCCCTGTAGTATACAGCCTGCCCAGCCCCTGTAGTATATAGCCTGCCCAGTCTTTCTCCGATGCTTCCTTGGGTCCTTCGGTCCTCTTCGGATTCTTCCGCTCCTCTTCGGGTCTTCGTTCTTGGACGGCACTCAGAATTACGTCCGCTGCTTGCCGACGTCATTGTTTGTGAGCTGCCGGCATCGCGAGGGGACCCGAAGAGGATCCACGGCGGCACCAGAGCATCGAAACGAGCACAGGACCTACGGGTGACGTCAGAAAGTTGCGACTTGACATTTTTTTTTCTTGACTCAAGTACAAGTCGAGTTCAGGTTTTTTGAGAACAAATTTTGTGCTGAAAAACTAGGCTTATACTCGGGTATATATGGTAACTTCCAGTTGTTTGTTTCCTGGTCCAATGTGGTGGCATCATCCAAGAAATAAACTTTTAAATGAAACCTAAAATGGTTGTAAGACTCAAGGAGGTTGGGAGCTCCACAATGAAGTCAAGCTCAGAATTGATGGTGCTACTTTGAGGAAGTCTCCAAGAGTTTGAATGAAGTCAATTACGGTAGAGGTGCCATTTTGGGATGGAGAGAGCTTGACTTCAGTTGTGAGCTTCTCTGCCTCCACGACTTTATACAACAAACTTGCATCTCACTTCACACTGGTCCATGAAAGAAACATGATCTGGAAGCCATTGATCTGATTGACAATATACCAGTACTGACTTATTAGGTACATTTCTTCTGAGCAGTTCCCTTAAAAGATCATCTTTTGTGTTTCCATTGAAATAAGTTTTTATCCGTGCTACCCAACAGACCCCATTGGCGCATTTTTTGGTTCTGTTGGTTTCATTTACATGGGGACTTGGTTATAACTATTGTACTACATATTCCTTCAAACATAATTGAGTATGTGATGGAAGCCTCCAATGATGATGTAGACCATTCCTAATCCATAGGCTAAATGTTTTGTCTGGAACCTTTCCAAACTTGGAACCGTAGAAGGCTTTCTAGGTTTCCTAGAAGGGATGGATGGATGGATGTTGTTGTACAGTGAGTATGGAATACATTTTTTTTTTTTTTTTTTACTGTTGTCTGTCCTTCTATCGGAAACAAATTTGGTGCCAGTAGATAATGTAAACATTAGAAATGGGACACCCTTACTTGTGTCCAATCTATTTCCCCCCTCTGGTAGCAATTGTTTGTGTAAAGTTTAGTTAGTGGCTCAATATATTTATACAAGAGAACAAAAAAATAGGGAGTTGGGGGCTTTCAGTGTATTTATACTGACTGTATAGAGCCGGTTGGTCCTTGGTAAGCTCCAATTCTTATTGAAATGAGCATGTTTGCTAAGGCTGCAGCCGTAATGAGGGAATTAGGATATCATTATGCCTGAAATGGACTTTACACTAGTTAAACAATCGGCCTAATTTCCATAGATCTTCCTTGTCCCCTCTGCTGTATTGTGATACTAAGTGGCCCCGCAGGATCCCGTCCCTATTGAACCCTTCCCATGGAGCTGTGTGTGGTGTTGGTCCTTCCAGTTGCTAAGCTTATATGTACATTACATTAGCCAATGTGAATAGAGCCCCCCAGGGGATCGCACCATTCACAAATACATCACTTTTCACACTTCTTGTATTATTAATGAGATGCTACATTCCCCACCAATTATTGGAAGTGAATGACTTTGGTTGGGTTGCAAATCATTGTTTATCCTCCTCATTGACTTTGGATGTGATGGTCATTCACACTT
The DNA here is from genome assembly GCA_019512145.1 of Engystomops pustulosus. Classification (NCBI taxonomy): domain Eukaryota; kingdom Metazoa; phylum Chordata; class Amphibia; order Anura; family Leptodactylidae; genus Engystomops; species Engystomops pustulosus. The sequence continues at coordinate 200,166,075 of CM033644.1, forward strand.
TTATTTTAGGGTAGATGTAGGCAACAGAATTTTTTATTTTTCTTATTTTAGAGGCTGGTCAAGGAACAACAATTGATGACCTATTTACAAGTGTTTTTTTTTAGATTTCAATTTTAATGTTTTACATGAAGGTATTAATATAAAATAGGCAGTCCCCATGTTAAGTACAAGATAGGTTTGTATGTGAGTGGGAACTGTATATTTTATAATTGTAGCCCCAGAAAAAAAATTTTTTGGTCTCTGTGACAATTGGATTTTAAAATTGTTGAATTGTCATAAGAATCAGGATTATCAATAAAGCTTCATTACAGACATCATTTATAACTGTTACAGCTGATTATTGTAGCCTAGGGCTAAAGTACAGTAAATTACCAATATCCAGAGGTCCGTTTGTAGCTAGGGGTCATATGTAAGTCGGGTGTTTTTAAGTAGGGTACCGCCTGTATAATATATATAATATATATTGTAGCAATGTGCAATTTAAGGGTATAGTTTTTGCAAAAAAAACTGTTAAACAAAATACCTACTTCTTAAAGGGGTTTTCTGGAAATAGAAGAAATCAGCCATGTTTAAAAAAATAAAATAAAAAATAAAACTACTCTCCTAGCCAAGGGTGCAACTTGGTTTGACTCTTTTATCTAGACAGCTGAGCTGCAATACCGCCATCAACCATGGTCATGCGTGGCACTGTTTTTGGAAGAAGGTTGTTTTGCCCCAGAATTTGAAGCAAAATTATGTGACTTTTGTCCATAGGCCATTTCTGGTATTGCAGTTCATGTCTATAAAAGGGAAAAGGGTAGATAAGAGGGAAAAACTTTACTTTCGGAGAAAATTCTATAATGTAGAATGATTCTTTTCTAGAATAGTCCATGCAGATTCCTCTTGCTTGAGGAGTGATCGCTGTTACTGTTGCAATAGCCAAAGGTTGTATTGCACAATAAGACTTGTGTTAGGTTTCGGTTCTCCTCTGAGGTCACGTATAGATTACTGCATTGTAATATCATTAATGATTGTTTAGCTTTTATTGATCTCATTTCCACCATGACTGGTACGATGGGTCTCGTCTGGCAAGTCAGTCGACTTAAAGAAACATGTCACCTTGGCACAGGACACATGTAACACTGAGTCACATCTCGTAAACTGACATGAGTGCGCTGTAGAGAATGATGCTTAAAGGGGTTGCTTCAAATGGACAAAACTTGAAGCTGAGAAGATTGAGATGGGGTTTTGTGGGAAAATATTCCATATAACTCGTCATTTCACTTACATGAGGGCTGCCAGTCACGGTTTGAACCACCCGGTGACTGACCTGGCTGCTGCAAATGACAAATTATACTGAATGTTTTCCTGCAAAACTGTAAATCAATCTCCTCATGCTCTATAATGTGCTGCATGCAGATGGTACATGGTGTCCTATCTGCTCAGCTCCTCCTGCTCTATAACATGCTGCCTGCAGATAGGACACTGCGGATAATCCGCTCAGATCCTCCTGCTCTATAACATCCTGTATGTAGGTGGGACACTATGGCAAACTTGCTCAGCTCCTCTTGCTCTATAACATGCTGTCTGTAGGTGGGACATAACAGACAATCGGCTCAGCTCTTCCTGCTCTGTAACATGCTGCATGTAGATGGGACACTATGGACAATTTTCTTGGCTCCTCTTTCTCTATAACATGCTGAATGTAGATGGGACACTATGGACAATCCGCACTGCTCCTCCTGCTCTATAACATGTATCCTGCAGATAGGACACTATGTATAGCACATTCTGCATATCTATGGTGGAGCTGGGTGTCCCCACTAATCTTAAATAAAAGGCATAGGTGGTATTATTTTTAGGCCTCAAAATCCCCTTTGATATGTTGCCTAGCACAAACTTTCTCTTCTTTAGAAAGGGAACTCATTAGATTTACTATGCGGCGTGGTACTCGTATTTCTTCTTTACCCTGATGAATGGTTAGACCTTTTGTTGTTGCTGAACACAGCGGAGAGCGGTTAATGGTGTGCACCATGTTACGTCCGGGTCAGGTGACATTGTGAAGAACGTGGAGCTCAAACTGGCAGAAAAATGGTGGAGCTCAAACTGGCAGAAAAATGGCTGTTATTGGCGGTGTAGCTACTTACATGAGTGACGGCACCAGATCAATAATGAAAATATATGCAATTTTTGTTTTGTTCTTTACTTTTAATAAGACTGTGGTCCATGGCAAACCTTGTTTGTGTTACATTTATGTTGGGTTTTCCACGGTTTGTGCTGATTTCCTCCTTTCCTTGCACAATCGGGACAGAGAAGCCCTTGTGTCCTATTAGACTTCATGACCCTAAGGGAATCTCCTTAATCCATCTTTCCTCACCGAAAACTTCCTGTTCTTCTCCCTCTCGGAGGATTGTAGTCCGTACTTGTCAGATGCAGGTAGTTGTGGGATGAAAGGCTCTTTTGATTAACTATTCCTATGTTTGGAAGGACAGTCTCCTTTTTTAAGGGAATGCGAGGGGTCCTGTTGATACTTAGAAGGAAGAGGAGATATAAGGAGAAGTGATGGGGGAAGGTAAAAGGTTGGTGTGGTCTATAGCTTAACAGAACCTGCTTGTGTGCACACAATAGGACCATTAAGGACCTAGAGACCAGTTGATTCTGTGATTGTATAGACTTCCTGCCTTTGTCCTTTCCAAATCCTTAACTTCTTCACCCCTAAACATTCCTAAGCACTTTCTTTTAGAGACTGGCCTTCTTTCCATTAGAACATCTGATTTATAATGGGCATTTTTTTTGTCTGGAAATTACCACGATTCCCTAAAATAAGCTCACAATGTACGAGCATCGTCCATGGGTTGCATTGACTTGTGTGGAGTCATAAAACAACCATGTAGGTGAAGCCATGAGCTGCCCATGCACCTATGATAGGTTCTTAATCTTCACTTGCACCATCATGTGGTGTGTTGGAGAGTAGAGGCACCACCATATATGTTGGATAGTTAATGGAGTTGGTGGTCATCCGTCAAACAAGGAATGCCACTTCTAGATGGACCGATTTACGGTAGTTAATAATGTACTGACCATACAACATTTTTTTCCTGGACTAAATGTTACCCTGAGACCTGGTCTCCTGACCTCATGGTCTCATGTGATGGAAGTAGAGTCCCTGCCTTCTCCATAGACAACGGCACCATATTGTCATTGATGACTGTGATGCCAGGACTCTGGGTCCTCTGCAGTCTCATTACTTGTATTTAAACTATAATAGTAGTGGTTGCTGGCCAAGAAGGTAGAAAAACACTGGATATGTTAAAAACTCCCCAGTCAAAGCTAATTGATTGAATATTTCATAGTGCAGGGCCTGAAGGGAGGAGCCTGACTAATTTTCATTGTATCCCTAGATCCTAGAGTTATTCTCCTCCCTTAAGGTCCTGCACATAGTAGAATTCAATGAATCGTGTTTGACCGTAGTGTTCCTTTTCAGTTTGTTCCTTTTTAAGTTTCTTCCTTGAGGTAAGCTACCACCAAAGTGCAGCCAATATTTACTTTTGTGTATTTGGGCCTAAGTAAAGATTTCAAATCGACCCCCATCTTAAAAAAAAAAAACACAGGAATTAAAGGACATCTACCACCAGGATGAAGGATTGTAAACCAAGCACTGTGACATACTGGTGTGTGCCCCATCTGGCAGGATCTGCTCTTATTTAAGCATCTTATGCCCTGTTTTTTTTAAAGAAAAAAAAGCTTAAAGAATATGCAAATGAGCCTGAGGGGCTTGGGCTCTATCAACACCTATGAAGCCTGGAGCCCCTCAGGCTCATTTGCATAATTTTAAAAGCCTTTTTTTGGGTGAAAATTAAACAGGTAATAAGAAAATAAGAGTGGATCCTTTCAGAGGGACCACACGCCAGTATGTCAGTGTAATTAGTTCGCAATCCTTCATCATGGTGGTAGATGTCCTTTAATTTCATAATTTTGTTGGACAACCTAGTGGGCTTGATTGGACAAAAACACCTTAAATTTAGGGTCTTTAGTCACTAGTTGCTGCAGAAAAAGAGGATTTTTCTGGAAGTCGTGCACATCTCCATGTAGGTCTCATCACCGAGGTTGTTGTGATGTTTCTCCAAGGACCGCGTTGAGAGAGCAATCTCATTTTATGTGATTATCCATATGATTATCACACCTGCACATTTCCTGTGTAATCTGCATTGATAATATGAAGGCATTCAAGGCCATATTTTTTTTTTCTGAATTGCAACGTCTCAGTTGCTACTGCAGCAACTATCTGAATAGTTATAGATTACACAGGGTTTTTGTGATATTTTCTATTGCGTTATTTTATGGTAGTAAAATATTTTTATTAATATGTACAATGTAAGCTTACAGTATTATGGCTCCTTCAAATCCTTGTGTGTTTGACTACTGAGTGATCTTTTATTCCAGATTGTAGATGCCGGTGTTCATTGGTACTAAAAGATAGTTTGAAACTATTTAAAGGGAACCTGTCATTAAAGTGGCGTAAAAATCAGTATGTTGTCTAGCAGCTTTACACCTTACAGATCAAGTTTCTTTCATAGCCCAGCATGATTCTAGAAAATCAACTTTGAAATGTAAAATGGTAGTATAAAGTCAAGGAGGCGGAGAGTTTAACAGTGAAGTCAAGCTCTCCCTGCCTCTGACCACTTCCTCCTGTGACTTGCATCGTGCATCAGACTGGAGATCTGGTTAGTGATTTCTTTGGATGCAGGACCCTCAATTACATTGGAGCCTTTCAGACTGGGTAAGCTTCAATTCTGTATTAAACTCTCCACCTCCTTGACTTTTTACAACAAATTTACACTCCCTTCAAAGATCTGGATGTTCGGGTTGATGCCACCACCTTGGGCCATGAAAGAAATATGATCTGCAAGGTGTTCTGCTGCTTGACAACATACTGGTAGTGGTTTATTAGGTATATTCCTGCTGACCGGTTCCCTTTACGGTTATCCCTAGTGAAGAGCCTTGGGGCCAATATACACATTAAATACACATTTAATTTAGCTGAGCCTAATGATTTTAGTGAGGTTTACGGAAACCTCCAGGTAATGCTTGAACAAAGGATGTTGGCTATTGGTGTACCAGAGGATGGTCCTATGGTAAGACACTTTATGGAGGTGACTGGAGCAATACGGTGATACTAGGATTATTCACAATCCTGGCTGCTTTCTTCTAAAAACAGTGCCACACATGGTTTGTGACGGTATTGCAACATGGCTCCATCTATGCATTGGAGCTGCACTATTGGAACAAACCATGGTCGGGTGTGGAACTTTTTTTCAACCTTTGGACAACTCTTTTAATGAATTATCAGGGATGTCTATTCTACCCAGTGTAACAGTCCTTCCTAGGATGCTATATTATTACCACTGAAACCTTCACTGTCGAGAATTTCCAAGGCTCCTGTACTTGTGTACATTTAAAGGAGAAACGCAACGTTCCGGTTCTAATTCTTTATACCTGACGTGTTTGCATGTATATAATCGTATACACAATGTGCTGACATCCCCATAGTTTTATTCTTCCACCCTACAGGACCAGTTGCTCCGGTCTCTTCCAGCAGTCTCTGCATTGTGCATGTAATATTCTCCTTACACATGTAGGTGGTAGAATTACTCTGCCCGCACCGTGTCCGCCTTTCTATTTGTTTTGTTTCTTCCTTGGCACTTGTTGCCCCCTCTGCTCCTGCTCGATGTGTCGCAGCCGTGGGAGCCTCTAGGGTTCCTATTATATAGCACAAAGCCCTGGATTTCAGGCTGTCACACAGACGAGGGAGGCACAAGCTCCAGGGGAGGGGACTGGCGAGTAACACTTCAGGAACTGCTGGCTCGCTTGCTCCTTATTGTAAGGTATTGCTTTCTGACTTTATCGTCGGAGATATTCAAGCAAACTGGGCAGATAAGACTGAAGGTTCCTTCCCCCCCCCCTCCTTCTACTGGAAGTAATATGAGGAAAGCGGGAATACGTGGAAGTTGCTTGGGATTCCTCCGCTTGCACCTGTCTCGGATCTCGGTGTAGAAGCCGGTAAAACCTGTTGGGGAGGGCAAGGAGCCCAGTGCAAAGGTAGGGGGTGCTGAGGCTTGTAGTGCTATCACTGATGGGGAAACTGCGTTAAGTGAGTTTTGTTAAGAAGCTATTAAACTTCTCAAATTGCCCCAAACTGATATAATGGGTTTTCTATTGGTAAAAACGATAAGACATTTTTGGATATTTCTCTTGTAAAAAACAGTTGGGAGTCTTATTTTTCAACCCCCCCCCATGTAATTTTGTGTAGGTAACAGCAGCGTAGGTAAGGCATAGGTCATGTGTTTGCTGTTGCAGAGAGAGTCTATAGTCCAGCAGCTCTTGCTGAAAACTTTAACCTCATTACTGGTGGTTATTTTCCATGTGTTATTCCAGTGAAGAAAGATCTGAGGTGGTTGTACCGTGCCAAGAAATGAATGAGCCCAGGGCTAGCCTGCAGGTGACAGTCACAGCTTGCTTTCTCCGGTGCAGGTGCGGTAGTGAAAGGCTGTCTAGCAGGTAACCGTTCTGAGATTTGTGGTTCCACCGCCGTAACTTGAGAGAGAGAGAATGGGAGGTGCAGTTCTTTTAATTATAATTAAAATTTCATTTTTTTTTTAAATGTTTGCCCTCCATAGGCTTACTCCGGTATTGCAGTTCATCCCTACTAACCTCAAGGGGATGTCTACTTTTTAGCAAATTGATAATGCTTGTGTAAGGAAAAGTTGGTTGAGTCTCATACAATTTTTCAATACGTTTTCTGTATCAATTCCTCACCATTTTCACGATCTCTGTCGTGCACCTGTGTGACATCACATGACCATGGACAGATTTCTATCCACTGAAGTGAACATAGAAGCTTTATATAGCAGCACAGCAAGCAGAGATCTAGAAAACCATGATTGGTACAGCAAGTATATTGGAAAATTGTATGACTTTTCCTTACACAAACCATGTCAATTATTTGCTTAAAGTGGTCAACCCCCTTTTAAATACACGTTCAAACAGCGCCAAAGTTGCCTATGAGTTTTTTGGTATTGATTATTAAACAGACAAGTCCAAAGTAAGAAAACCTTTACCATCCACCTGGATTGGAGTTGGATCACAAGTATATTATTGAAGGGACCCCACTGATCAAAAGAACATGGAGTCCTGGTGAAGGTTGAATAGCGGATGTAATGCTGCACAGTGTTCAGCTCCATTAGTTATTAAATTGGGTATTTTTAACTTTCCCACCTTTTAGGCCCTACATCTGTCTTTAGTTTAGAGTTTCCAGCCCCTGTCACACAGCTGTAGTGAATTAAGTGGTCACATGCATGTTGAAGGGTGGAGGGGGTAGGAAACCCCCATGCTTTGGTAGGATTTGCATTTGTTGGGCATTTGACATATCAAGATGGGACAACTCTTTTAAGCCATTGACAAATTGGGAGAAATCGCAACAGAATCGTCCACAACATGTCAATTACTGCTGCCGATTCAGGTTGCAATATCTGACCCTTACAATGCAAATGTTCAGTCTCCACCTGCTTTGTCTCGGCAAATTGCTTTGTAAAAAAAAAAAAGTCTGATCCCTTTTACAATGTCTGTCCGTCCCCATCCTTAAAAGGGGTTTGATATTTACCCCTTATACTAAAGAGTCATTGGAGGTCTAGGCACTGCTAACCCCATTGGTCACCTATTCTAACTATTGGGGTCTTAGTGATGATATATTTCCCCCTCCATCTTGTAAGTAATAATAGATTTTTTGTGTGTGTGTGGCCGCCCACAAAAACAAAATAAAATCCTTAGATCTTTCAACACCAAAGCTGGACATGAACCTGTCTAACTTGATCCAACAACTAAAAAGCTGAGTAAGCAGTTACTTCTTGAGAATTTTTAGGTGTATAACTGGTTTTGTGTTGGCGTTTGTGTGTTTAGAGTATTTTTTTCTTTGTCCTCGATAACCTCCTATGCTATATTTTTGAATGGACATGACAATATCACATTCTATACTAGGAACACTAGGGGTTCTGTACTAGGAATGTGGGTTCCTAGTACACAAGAAGGTCTAACTTCATTCCTATAATCCTATCATGGTTGAGTCACTATTGATCCAGTGTTCGGCATGGTATCTATTAAGCCAGTTTTCTAATCTCACAGGTGTGGCTTTCCTTTATGTTACATCAGGGACACAATTGCTAGGTGTATGTGACAAACATTTGAAAGGGGTGTGTATTTTATTTTTCCTTGTCCTTTTACCTGGACGGTGTGACTAGTCAGACAAAGCATTTCAATTGGGAACCAACACCTGCATTCCACAGCAGGGTGTCCGTGACACGTTGTGCTGTTTAGCATATCAGTGACTGAAACTCTTCTCTCATTGGCTTGCATGTTTTTCTGACCTTAACCTTGTTTCCCTTTTTATCTGCCTTTCCTTACAGAGTTGCCATACCTGTTGAAACTAAGGATGAAGAGAGTAGTCTTCTGCTTTTACACATGGCTTCTCCTCCAGTTTCCTCTTATTGCATCTTCCACCCAGGTGAAATACAAAGTTGAGGAGGAACAACCACCTAATATATTGATTGGAAGCTTGGCTGCTGACTATGGCTATCCTGATTCAAAGCACCTTTATAAGCTGGAGCTGGGACATCCGTACCTCCGCGTGGATGGAAAGACTGGGGATATCTATACCACAGAGTTTGCCATTGACCGAGAACATCTCCGTGAGTGCCAGAACTTGTTCCCAGGCCAGCCGTGCTTTTTGGAGTTTGAAGTGTCCATGACTGATTTAATGTCCCCTGTTCCAAGACTGCTAGATGGACAAATAGAGGTTTTGGACATTAATGACAACACGCCAAACTTTGCCTCTCCCGTTCTTACAATCTCCATTCCAGAAAACACTAATATTGGAAACCTTTTTCCAATCCCAGCTGCTACTGACCGTGATTCTGGAGTGAATGGAGTGGCTTCTTATGAGTTGATTGTGGGGCCGGAAGCACATGAACTTTTTGGACTGCAGGTGGCCGAGGACCAGGATGAAAAGCAACCCCAGCTCATTGTAATGGGAAATCTTGACCGTGAACAGAGGGATTCGTATGATCTTACAATAAAAGTCCAAGATGGCGGAAAGACCCCAAGAGCTAGCAGTGCTTTGTTGCGAATCTCAATCCTTGACACCAATGACAATGCACCGAAGTTTGAGAAGATGGCTTACGAAGCAGTGTTACCCGAAAACAGCCCAATGGGACACTCTGTACTCCAGGTAAGCAGAACAAACTTAATGTTATTACCCCTGTTTGCATTTGACTCTTTCAAGATACCTTTTTATAGATAAGTTCAAGAACAGAAGACACTTTATCAGCATGCGTACCTGCTTTCCATCAGATAAGTAATTAAAGTATATGCTGTGTGTCTAATGGAGTGGCTCTTCCTTTCTGCTCAGGATTACAGCCGGAGGGAATTAAGCAGTCATTGGATGAGGATGTTTAATGTAACATCTACAGCAAAGATCAAACAAACTGGCATTTTTTTTTTTGTAGCCTTTTTCCTAAATCTACCCATTCATGACTTTTTATTATTGGCTTATTATATTAACCGGGTAAAACGAAGAACACCCGTCCTCAAAAACCCAATTCTCCAATTATAGAATTACTACTAATTGTTCAAATTTCCCTTGGTTGTATGTAATTTGTGTTATGGCTCAGTTATGCAGATAATTTACAACCAATATATGAAATCACATTGAAATTACCTTTTTGGAGACCGTTACACATGAAGCCACTGTAGGGCAGTATCTGGGCAATTTGCCAGTTCACCGGCCTATAATTTCGCTGGGCAATTTTGATTTTTAGCAAGCCTCGATTTCTCCCCATTTTTAGATGCCCAGAGGGATCGGGTCATTTGCTTCGCTCTAGTAAATGGAATTTTTTTTTTTTTTGTCCTTTTACACTCAAACTCACGTAAGAGGTTTAGAAAGTTCAAAGACTTTAAATCATCCGATGTAGATGCTTCTCAAAACTGTACAATCTGCTTTTTTAATAATCTTATGGTAATTAATATGAGTAAATTTTATGTTACTACAAATTTTTTGAAAAACTTAACCCTGGACTAAGTATTCTAGTCTTTTCCTGGTAGCCACATAGGGGAAAACCAGTTTTGTATATTGTACAATTTCTGTTCCTTTCAGCAATCGCTTCTTCCAGGTGACTCTATTGCAGGATGTTTTACATTCCTTTTAACTTGGGTTGTAGCTTGACAAGAAACTGGTTGGGTGAGTTTTTGTGAAGGTGGTTTATTCAGTCCAATGCAGGGAACGACTACAACTAGAAACTGGATTTTTTTTTGTTTTTTTTTTCCTTCCTTCCCATGACCTTTTGGTGATTTTTCTCCTATTGAAACAAATTGGATCTGTCAATATTCCAAGTGTTCCACAAGTATTTCACATTCAGTTCAGGTCAAAGGTCTCTAACCTTTTTATTTTCAGGTCCTTATTTCAAAGTGAAACTTCCCATGGTTCCCAGCCTAAATAGGGTTACTGTAAGACATAGGATCATTTGGCCAACATATGTCATTCCCAGCTACCCCCAAAGTATATACTCTCTTGATTTTTTTTTTTTTAATAGAAAAATGGGGGTGTGGCCATGGCCTGACATGTCTGTCAATGCAATTCATCTGGAAAAATGGAAGAGGTTAATGGTTTAGAAAAACATAGCCGCTTTCTTGTAGAAACTTTGTACCACTTTTCATGGACATCAATGGGATTGAGCTACAAAACCACTTTCTTTGACCCTTTATTTGCTTAGACAACAGTCTCTTGGCGACTATAGCGTTGTTAATATATGCAATAGCCTATTAAAGGATCCTGCGCTGGATGGCGCAAGCAAATATTGAGGTGTATTTCTAGCATTAGTAGATCAGCTTCTCATAGATAATGAGATTGTTGAATAAAAACTTTTTATGAACTGTAGAATTTTTTTATATGCTTATTTTATAAATTCTGGTTAGCCTTTCTTGTAGAATTCCCATGTGCCCTGTGTGATATACAATCTTGAACTGAGTTGAGCGTGTCTGAATATAAGGACTTCGCAGTTCACTGGCACATTGATCTGAGCTGTGTCCCACATTTTAATTGTAGTAGCATTCTTTTGAGCTAGTTCAAAATCACGCCTGTCACGCTAGAGTGACTTTGACACCATCAATATGTGATCAAAGCAAATCCCTCACACTTCATGGCTGCATTGACCTTTTACCAGATATTCATTTCTTAGAATTGATTCTGGGTTATCAAATCTGAAAAACATAGCATTGCTGGGTTTTTTTTTTTTTGTTTGGCCATAGTGCAATGTGGCCTAATGTGATGGAAGATTTATGGTGTTGCATTATGTTTAACAGAAACCAAATACCTAATCGGTCATTTAATCTATTATTCACAGCACAATGAAGACTAAATTAAAATTTTCATGCAAAGTCTTTATAATGATTGTATAAATTTTAGTTTTAATTAATGTTTGTTCATTATAGCTTCAAATTGTGATTATAAAATCCACCTTAGCCACATTTGAAAATTTCCATTTTAACCATTGAAAAAGAAAATATATAAATATATTTTTAATAATTAAATTGTCTGTCTTGTTTTTCAGGTTAAAGCCAATGATTCTGACCAGGGAGCCAATGCCGAAATAGACTATGCCTTTCACCAGGCCTCTGATACTGTACGACGGTTGCTACACCTAGACAGGTCAACAGGTCTCATAACAGTTCAGGGTCCCATAGATCGTGAAGATGTTGGAACACTGCGATTCTCTGTAGTGGCCAAAGACAAAGGATCCAACCCAAAATCTGCACGCACTCAAGTCACCATTACTATTCGTGATACAAATGACAACAAACCAGTCATTGACATCAGAGGTTTTGGCCTGGTAACCCATCAGGATGGTGTTGCAAATATTTCTGAAGATGTACCAGTCGAGACACCGGTGGCCTTGGTACAAGTTTCTGACGTTGATGAAGGTGAAAATGCTGCTGTCACTTGTGTTGTGGCTAGAGATGTCCCATTCCAGCTGAAGCAGGTCAGTGATACTGGAACAGACAGCAAAAAGAAGTACTTCTTGCAGACCACAACACCCCTGGACTATGAGTCCGTGAAAGAATACACCATTGAAATTGTAGCTGTTGACTCTGGTAATCCTCCTCTTTCCAGCACCAACTCTCTTAAGGTGCAAGTAACTGATGTGAATGACAATGCTCCCATCTTCACCCAAAGTTTGATGGAAGTGACCTTCAAAGAGAATAATTCACCGGATGATATTGTGATGGAAGTTAGCGCAAGTGATGCTGATAGTGGATCCAATGCTCAGATATCTTACTCCATACTTGCAGACCCCACAACTCGTGGCATCTTTTCCATCAACCCAGACTCTGGTCTGATTAGGGTTAACACCGTTTTGGATCGGGAGGCAGTAGAACAGTACAATTTCCATGTGGTAGCTGCAGACAAAGGAACCCCAAGCTTAAAAGGCACCGCCTCAGTTGTAATTACTGTCCTGGACTGCAATGACAATGATCCAAAGTTTATGCTTAATGGCTACAATTTTTCAGTAATGGAGAATATGCCAAGATTGAGCCCTGTGGGTATGGTTACTGTCATAGATGCAGACAAAGGGGAAAATGCTCAATACCATCTCACAGTAGAACCTGACACTGGAGAATTTGTCATCCAGAATGGGACCGGTACTATTCTTTCCAGCATCTCCTTTGACCGGGAGCATCAAAGCACTTACACCTTCCGGTTGAAGGCGGTGGACGGAGGGGACCCGCCCCGTTCTTCCTACGTTGGAGTGACTATTAATGTCCTTGATGAGAATGATAATGCTCCAGTGATTGTGGTACCATCTAATAGTTCATATTTTTATCTAACACCCTCTACTCCTCCAGGTACACAAGTCAACAAGGTACGGGCTGAGGATATGGACACAGGTGTCAATGCAGAGCTTCATTACACCATTGCTAGTGGTAATCCTTTTGATCTATTCCAAATAACTCCTGCAGGAGGTGAGGTTACCCTAGAAAAACAAATTTTAAGAAAGCATCACGGTCTGCATCGTCTAGTAGTAAGGGTGAATGATAAAGGAAAGCCTTCCAGGCATGGCACAGCCCTGGTCCATTTCTTCATTAATGAAACTATGACAAACCAAACTTATGTGGAGACCTTACTAGGGCACAGTCAAGACACTCCATTAGACATTGATATTGCTGGAGATCCAGAATATGAACGTAATAAACAACAGCGGAACATTGTCTTTGGTGTAATTGCGGGCATCATGGCTGTCATCCTTGTTATCGTTGCCGTTGTTTTGGTCAGATATTGTAGACAGAAGGAAGCGAAGAGTGGTTATCAAGCAGGGAAGAAGGAAACAAAAGATCTCTATGCCCCAAAACAGAGTAATAAAAACAACAAAAATAAAATCAAAGCAAAGAAAAGCAAGTCTCCCAAACCACCCAAGCCTGTAGAAGAAGACGAGGAAACTGGGCTACAAAAGTCTCTTAAATTTAACCTGATGAGTGACTCTGTTGGAGATAGCCCAAGAATCCACCTACCTTTGAATTACCCACCAGGGAGCCCAGATTTAGGACGTCATTACCGTTCAAACTCTCCCCTGCCATCCATCCAGCTTCAACCACAGTCCCCATCTGCCTCCAAGAAACACCAGGTTGTGCAAGACCTGCCAGCCGCCAATACCTTTGTTGGCACTGGGGACAACAATTCCACTGGCTCTGATCAGTACTCGGATTACAGCTATCGGACCAATCCCCATAAATACAACCATAAGCAGGTAGGCGATTACTTCCTACATGAGGCGTCCAAGGATGGCACTCTAGCATGGACTGACGTATGGTGATGCCTTGTCCTCTATTGAGGGGTTGGAGTAACTAAGTCAGTGGGGATGGTGGGCACAATGATAAAACTTGCTCCTAATTTTCCATTTGTTGGGGTAGTAGTTTATACATTGAATTGTTGCTGTATTCAACCAAAGAGAATTTTTCAGTGTACTTTCAGCAGCACTTCCTAATATAGGCTCTCTGTATTTGTACAAGTCCAGGGAGCCTCTTTATGTTCTTTATAGGTAAATTATGCATATTATAGTAGGATGGGCTGGAATTCCACTGCTAGCTGACACTTACTAAAGATTAATTAAATTATATTCAATGTATTGGGTTAATGTTGTGAGCTGGCTCTCACTCTATCCTCATAGGATAAGGGTTCTACGTTAATTGTGCTCGAGTTGTTGCAGTATTTCATTCTGTTTTAATGAAGGGGGGGGGTAGGAGTTTGTCATGCGTTGCAATTAATCATTCTAAAATGCGACTTAACTTTGCTTGGTGACTTCTGCCTTGTTTTTACTGCATGTGATAAAGCTTGTGCCTTTACTTTGGGCTGTGAGCAGTGGTCTCGTTTCGACATTATGGGGTTCTTCTTGCCAAGATCATCGCCATGTCCAAGGTGGCTTTTGGCAGGAAATTCCTTTCTTGGAGTGCCTTGTGTGCAGTTCAGGCTGCTAACTTTGATACTAGAGATTTTTTTTTCTCAATATTTTGCATGGTTTGCCTCCTTGTTTTACTCTTTCCTACTCTATCCACCAACTTTTCCTAACCAAATGCGTCTTCCTCCAACTACTGATTGACACAATTGAGTTGTTGTCTCAAACAAGTCGCCAAAGCTTTTAGGTCTAAGGTGCTACAGTCTGCCTATTCTATTGTTTGAGTGTAAACAAAGGTCAACCCATTTACACAATTAGATACCCTTGTTTGTCCATTGTCTAAGATAATATAACTTTAAAGACATTGGGGAATTATCGTAGAGTGCTTAAGAGGTGAAGAACAATGCTAGTGTACGTTTGACCTTCGAGAGATGCATGATGCAGTACTAACCCTCTCTAGCCTCTTTATAACCGCACGTGACTGCAACATTTCCACCATTAAGCCAAGAAAGATGCCTGCGTGTCCTGAGCTACTCAATAAAAACACCATAGAATTGAAATTCTAATGAAGTTTTAGTTTCTATACAAAAGTTCTGAAGTGCAAAGTTTCCTCCAATAGAAAAAGCTAGAGAGACTGTCGTAAAACTTTTTCAAGGAGAGTGATAAAAGGGCTCTTTGTTACCTTCCCAGGGCATTATAGGGTGGTGAAAAAAAGCACAATTAAATTGTATCTTAACATACCATATAAACCCTCTTACTAGTGCCAAGGTGCCCTAATGTTTAATGATGTTGCGAATGGGAAAACTTTGTAAGTTTGAAGGCTGGTGCCTTTTTCGAGCCAGTAAATATGCTGGATATTATAGCTTTGTTTACTAAAGCAAACCTTTTATGTATGTTAATAAAAATGAAGGATTATAGCAATGTCTAAAACGGACTGAATTTATTCGTTAAGGTGCTGTACTTTATATACACCAAATTCTGGTTTGCCTTCACGGCACCAACTTGAAATGTGTATTATTTTTTTTTTTTTTTTTGGAATTCTATTTTAATATTAGATTATTTTTGTGTTGATATCAATCTAGGCAGGTACAAAATTGATCACAGAACACATATAAAGAATAACTCCTGGCAAAAAAGTCCAAGGTTGCCCACAAGGATGTTTCGGCCACCTTTCCCATAATTTTTTTTTCTTTTCACGGCTTTTTGTCCTGATTTAAGCCCATTTGTGGAACATTCATACCTAGTCCACCCCCTGATGGATATGTTACAGTATTCATCAGAAGGATTTATTTAGACTTGAAACTGTAAGCAGGGGAAGGGGAAAAGTGCGCTTTTTAGATTTGCCAACCAGTGGTAAAACTTACAGTATACAGTTAAATCATTGACAGCCTTAGACTGAAGATCACAGGATTGGAAGAATTTTGTCCAGGGAACCTGTAAGCGCTCTGCATCTTAAGACTTCAAGCACGCAGTAATTTAGATTAGGTGATTCAAAGGGTTAATTGATGCGTATAAATTTTTCTTTTCTACAAAAGGCTCAGGATTGGCTATAAATAAAGAAATTAAGAAACTCTTCATGGATACCCTGGCCTCTGTTACCATTCCAACATTTCACAGGTCCCCTTACTCAGAACTTCCTGGTCTCACAGGAAGTGATCATTCAGCCAATCACAATTTGAGGAAGGCCAACACTGCAGTTGGGTGTTCTCTGCACCCAGAGTAGTGGCAAGTTAATGTTTTATTAATATATATATATTTTTTTTACCCGATTCTGAGCCCCTTGTTGAAAATTATACCCCCTTTAAAGATATGTTATTTATTTTTTTTTATTTCAGTTAAATGGGTCTAAATATATGGATGAGAAAAGGTTAGTGGAAGCGAAATTTTATTTGTTTTTAATGTGCCTTTTACTTCAGAATTGGATAATTTTAAACGGATCAACATATTTTTTTATTTTAATTGGTGAACATAACTTTAAATAACTACAGTATTATATGTAAAAAAAGAGAAAAAAAATAACGGATGGCCGATAGTTTGATGCAGGCTTATGCACCACTTTGGGTTTCTCGTTCACTGGAATGTATATAAAGAAAGGGTTAATACGTTTGCACATAAAGGAATACAATCTGCTCCTTACACATTCTGTAAGCAGCGTCACTTGTGTCTTATTTTTATGCGATTTGGAAATGGCACCTTTTTTTGTCTAACCTCAGTTTATCTATCTACTTTGTACACTGAACACTGTGAATATCGTTTGTTTTGTGAATAAAGTTTTTGTGCTTTTTTACTATAAATTTCAGTGATTTTTATTTTGTCTTTTGTTTTTATGTTTTGTGTGTGTTGTTGTTTTTTTTTTTTTTTTTTGTTTTTTTTTTTTCCCTCCCCTCTTCATGTGTTACTTCCGAATGGAAGAGGGATTTTCAGGTTAGGTGAATTAGATGTGGACTTTAAATATGGAATGAAAACTCCCCAGAGGCTTTCCTGAGTGCCTGGTGAAGCATACAGCGCTTTCCTTAGTGTCCAACTACTGCAATTAAGGAGGGGGGAGAGAGGAAGGCACACTTAGAAGCATATTAGTGGGTATTATAGGTCTTTTCACTTATAATGGAAGCGATCCTAATGGACAAAATGCTAATTTACGGAATGCATTTTGGTTTCTATAAAACCCAAGACTTTTTTTCTTTTTAATGGAGAGATTAGTTTGTTTTATTGGCAGGTACAGTACAGATTGCAGAGAACAAGAACAAATGCCTGATTCTATACTCGGAAGCAGTATTAAGACCCTATTCCATAGCTTTCCTATAGCAGTACAGTTACAGTACAGTTTGCATATACGGTAGGTCAGTCCAAGCCGATTTCATGACTAATATCCACTCACCATCTTTATACACCTGTTTCCTAAACTATTATTCTGAAGATCGCCAAGAGCCTACAAAATTGACGGCACCAAGGTCTGAAGATAGAAACCATTTAAATGGGCATAGACCAGGAATGAAGCCACTTGGATCCTGTTTTATAGTTTCTGTATTTGTGTTTTTATGTCTATTTAATTTTTTTTTTTTTTCGTTTTCAACCCAAACCATAATTGGACTTCAACAAGTAATCAAGAATTTGGTCACCAACATTTGTACAAAAATGACTACCTGGTCTTGAACGCTTCTGTTGGACACATAAATGCAGTGACAACTATTGGGCTCAACTGCCAATAATCAATTTAGATGATCTCCTTTCGGGCCTATTTAAAAAAAAAAAAAAAAATTTAAAGCTATGATAACCAGTTTTGGGTGCAGTTTCAAATGAAGCCCAATATACCAAAATTTATAAAAAATCAATCGATATTTGCTCTACTAATATATAATAAATATATTAATATATAATTTAATAAATATTATAAAATCCATTTCAACACGGGATGCAAGCTTTTCCCTTTTCCCTTCCCAACATGAGGAGACCAGTAGTGAAGGCCTGATACAAGAGTCTGAAATCAATCACTCTTTGTTACCTTTCCTCTTGGCTTGTGATGTGTGACCCGCTTTTGGATAAAAAAATAAATAAATTGAACAATACTTATTTGGTGTTATGGCTTATATAAATGACTACAAATGAGCAAAGCACCATGCACACAAACCTATACCTTCGACCTTGTGTGGCCTATAGGCTTAAAAAAAAAAAAAAAAAAATTATGCAGCCATTTTTTTGATTTTACCCTGGCCCATTTAAATTTAAAACGATGGTTCACAGAAGCCTTAAAAATAAAAAAAACAAACAAAAAAAAAACACCAAAACACCACACACTTTTGTGTCTCGACATCAAAGGGAAAGGTAAGAAAGGTGATATATTGACATAAATTTTTCATAACTCACTTGTCAATCATACTATGAAAGAACATGATGATAAACCTGAAATGGCTCCTTAAAGGGAACAATAAATCTTAAACTGCACAGCACATGGAGTGAACGCAGCCGGCTCCAAGTGCCGTAACTTGAACTAATCCCAGCAGAGGAACAAGAAAGAAGACCTTTTCCGAAGGAAACCTTTTCCCACTTTCTAATTGGACATCTTACTATGTAAATAAGCCTTTAGGTAGAGCAGAAATAATAATTTGTCTCATTTGCATAAACTTCAAAAACCAAATAGAGACGACATGGCACTCTCGAACAATGGCACAACGCTGCGCTGTGTTATTACCGTTGCTTGAGGCTGTGATACAGCACAGCCCACTGATTAATATCACTTGCTGTGACATAAAGTACAGTTGACAGCTTTGTCATAGTTTCTGGGTATGAACATCGCTGGGGACTATCTTTCCCACACCACACTGGAGTGATTCGCTGCCCGAGGCAACCTTTGCTTTGCAGATCCTACAGACAGAGGTAATAACAGGTTTTAGGTTTTTATTTCTTCCCTTTCCCATGTACAACTTATTTAGGATTTTGTGGATCCTTGACAGGGTTGTCAGCCTTGAACTTTGTAATTGACAATTTTATAAATCGCTGATTCCAGCATTATACTTGCCTAAAAGCACTATAAATATCTGCCATAGTTTAGCTTTAGATAAAATACAAGACCATAGGCATCTGTTCTACAACTGGCACCTGCAGATGTGAGTTAAGAACAATTGTTCTTTTAAGATGTTTGACCAATTTCTTTTTTTCTACAGGACATGTCCTTGAAATGAGCTATTATACTCTCCTTTTTGTAAAAAAAAAAAGTTAAATTATGCTAATGAACCTAAAGTGAGCTGGTTGCCATTCCTATTGCTCCTCCAGGCTCTGGCAGCAGTGTCTATTACCCGGTACCTGGAACACTTATTACCCCCCCCCCCCCCCCACCGTGTTCTCTCTCCTCACTACTATGTCACAGGCCAGCAACTTTCGGCACCTGTTTATTAGGTCCTTTGCTGGTGGAGTAAGGGAGCTACTGCGCAGGCTTTCCATTCCTGTGCTTGCGCAGTAGCTCCCTTGCTTCATCAGGTTCAGGAGTAAGGGCACTGAAAGGCCTGCGCTGTACATCGCTGTCAGGAGGAATCAAGTTCCCGGCGGCGGATGTGTACTTGAGGTTCATTTAAAATATTTTTAAAACTTGTTTTGAACGAGTTTAATGGCTAATTTCAAAGACCATCTTCTATTATGGTGGCCTGCACGATCTACCCCTGGATCTGGTTTTAGAAGTATGAGATGGTAGGTTTTCTTTTAAAGGAAACCTTCCACTTCTGATGGTAGGTATGAGATGTAAACACCGGGCACCAGCTCAGGGTGAGCTGGTGCCGGAGCTTACCTTAGCTAGTGTTTTAAACCGCTATATCGCGGTTTAAACACATTTTGATTTACAGCCCCGAGGTAGCTTCGGCGCTGTGCGCGCGTGAAGCTTCCGGCACCTCCTATGGAGGCGCGCGCAGCGCCGAAGCTACCTCGGGCGCTGTAAATCAAAATGTTTAAACCGCGATATAGCGGTTTAAAACACTAGCTAAGGTAAGCTCCGGCACCAGCTCACCCTGATCTGGTGCCCGGTGTTTGCATCTAATACCTACCATCAGAAGTGGTAGGTTTCCTTTTAAGTATCGCTAGCAAAGCTAGTATTAAACCCAAGAAAAACCTGTGACCAAGGATAAGCATTTTTTTTTTTTTCTTACAAGATCACAAGTAAATAGATGAAGTCTGAATCCTGGGACCCTCCTCGGTCTGCTGCTGAAACCTTTGTAAAGCTAAAATCTCTTCTGTCCTTCAAACACATTGGTCACATGTGGGGCACAACTGTAGTTGGCCAATGAATAGGGCTTGCTAGATTTTATGGATCGTCCAGTGTTGGAGATGGCACAATATATGATGCAAGTCGTCTCTTCCCTCTACTCAGGCGTTGTTGCTTTGGGGAAGAAGGGACCATCACTATTGGATTCCTGTCCTCTACACTGTGGTCGGGTCTCATTGTGCGTTTTTCACACTGTTCTTGGCCATGTGCCGTCGGTTTGAAATGAATAAGATTCTGCTGCTAAACCAGGCACAGCCACTGCACAGTAAATGGCACTTTTACCCCATAACAGCTGATTTATAAAGACTCAAATCCATATTTAATTTTTGTAGATTATTCCAAGAATAGCTCATTAATACAGTATTGAGGTCCCTTCACTTACTCATAGATCCCGGCACCATGACTGTGGTAATCTTCTTGTGTTATCCATGGCCTCTGTCCTTCTAAAATCTCCTTAAATCATGCTAATAAACGTTTTGGGCTCATGGGGGTGTTACTCCATGCTGCACCTTCACAGGTTGATACATGGTCTGACCCTCTACCAAGCTCCCTGATGTAATCTCACTGCAGCAGAAGAAGTTTCTATGAATATGCAGCACAGATGGGATCTGGCAACACCCCCAGGAGCCCTTCTGGGTCATTAGAATAATTTTATAAAAGTTCTTTTGAGAGGGAAGGAGGCAATGGATAACACATAAGATTACTTGATATTGATAAAAAACCTAAATTACTTTTTGCGTTCTAAATGGTCTTTTTCATCATTTACTTTTGATGTAACTCGGAACCAAATTTTGTTACCTGTCAGAAAGATACCTTTTAAAAACAAGCAGATCACAAGGTGTTACACCACTGATGCCCTTCCCGCAGTACACTACAACACCTCCACTCATTACATCACCCATACAGCACAGTTGACTTTTATGGGTACTTCTCACCATTCCGAAGAAAAACGGTGGATTTGGTTTCGGCACCCAGTATGGTGATTGGGCACCTTGCCATCAGGTGGACTGTGCCAGACCAAACCTGATGGGTTTTGGCACCCAATATACTAAATGGGCTCTATACTTATGCAATTGAATACTTGAGAAGAGTTTGTCTAGAGGAAAAAAAGTTGAATGTTTTGAACCCCATAACGAAGCCTAAATATATCCAAATTTAATGTACACATGGATGGAATCTATTGTTTCCTTTAAGCAGCCATTTCACATAAAAAAATGGGTTGACTGTAACGGTCTTCGATGGAAGATGGAAAATCACTACCCTCTTGGCGAAAGCCTTCATTTTCCACATCTATTAGTTCTGCTTTCAGCATCAATAAAATTTCTATTGGTTTGTCTGAATGTCCCTTTAAGAAGTAGGTGATGCCAATATCCCCGGCATAGGCTATTATTCACTAGCTATTCAGATCAGTAGCTGTACATTCTACGTTATCCTTGGATCTCCAGGTTTATATTGCATCAACGTCTTCCGATGACTCCATCCATCTTCATTTCATAAGTGTTTAATGAACTTGTCATTGCTGCATCAGAGGAAACAGATTCCGCAATGTCCTTCTGATTTATTTCATTCACGCAGAGAATGTGCTGCGTACATTTACACTGCAGTCTAGGGTCGGGTGTTAAGTATAATTTTGTAGAAGTGTAATGAAAGGGTAGAGGGTGCTCTCAACAGATTTTGTGGGACTGGAAGTTGGGGGACTAATGAGGAGCCAAGTTTTGTCCTAGTGACTTTAGTTTGTGACGGTTCCTGTGTTTTGCAACCTTCTACGTGTTCCTATTAGAAGACCTGTTAAGAACAATTGTCTGATATTATGTGGGGCAAATCCTAATTTTTGTCTCTTTGTATGTGGTATTACCTTCAAATAGTTTAGTGGCCCAAACAGCTTCTTTGAACAGATTTGTAGCCTAGACATGGTTGGTTGTGTGCTCACCGTAGAGGGCACCACACTCTATTAGGGCTCATCATGGAGCATTTCCTTAAAGGACACCAGGATGAAAGACTGTATACAAATTATCCTGACGGTCCCCATTAACACCTACAGAGTAGGTAGATGCTTTTTAACACAGAAACTGAGAATTTAACTTCTTTTACCATATTTCATCTAATTTAAAACTGCTTTTAAGGTGGAACCATGCCCCCCCCCCTTCCCTACAGGATCAAACAGCTGCCCAAGGTCCACATATTTTAGGTAAGATTCTGAATACACTATTATGCATTGAAAAATGCTATGTTACTTCTGAACCCCACCTGAGATTACTTGAGATTTTTAGGACCCTCCATGATTGTAGCAAACAATTAAAACATTTTATTTTACCAATTTGCTGCTTTTTAAGAGCCACTGATCTATCTACTTTAGAGCAAAACTTGGTTTCAATCGTGACTAATATTTGGGGTCACAAACTAACATCTTTTTGAATCCCAAGGCATTAGCAATTGGGTTTGACTAAACCAGTACTATAATATAGTAGGCCCACAGCATTTTGGAGGAAATGAGGGACGTGCAGCCATCTGAGGTAAAACTGTTCTGGTAGCCCATGGAAACCACTAGGAGCTCGGCCTTAATCTTTTAACATCTGAGAGAAAATTAAAGCTGAGTTCTGATTGGTTACCATGGGCAATTAGAACAGTTCTGCTCTCAAACTTCTGATAAAGCTGATGATTTTTCTTATATCGGCAAGTTTAAGAGCCCAGAGTTTAAAAAAAACAAAACAAAAAAAATTTATTAAAAAGATATATTTTTATTTTTAATTTTTTCATTTGTTTTACCTCCTACTTTGCTCATAGGCAAGACATTGATCAATAAAAAAAAAAGTTTGTGCATGCAATGCACAGATTTCTTTCAGTATGAAAGCAATGCGCTGTAACTATTCACACTTGTCTATAATCTCACTTTCCCTCAATTATTTCTCCCCACCCTCCCCGAAATAACTAATTGGACTTTTAACATGCACGTTTTAATCAGCCCGCTCCGATTTATTAAAGATAAAGGAGCACAGAGGGCTCTGTGCCGGTGGTTGAACTCGGAATCTGTAGACTAAAGGGAGCAGCTCCCTCCCAAGTTTTATTTAAAATTAATTAAAATATACTTTAGTTGTCATGTTTGTTTAAAAATTGCATCCATCATCCAAACGGCTGCCGAAAATATTACTGGTTCTGATCTATGCGTTTGGAATAATATTTAGAAGAGTAGGTAATGATGTATGGAGCAGATTCTGTCGCTTGCTTTGGTACATTTTATTTTAAAAAAAAAAACTTTTTTTTTATGAAAATGTCACTGGTTTGGCTTATATTCTAAAGCTTTTATAGAATATTTTTTTTTTTTGTTTATATTTTGTGTATATATTTTCTTATACAGGCGGTCCCCTACTTAAGAACACTCGACTTACATACAACCCCTAGTTACAAACGGACCTCTGGATATTGGTAATTTACTGTACTTTAGCCTTAGGCTACAATAATCAGCTGTAACAGTTATCACAGGTGTCTGTAATGAAGCTTTAGTGTTAGTCCTGGTTCTTATGACAACCCAACATTTTTTAAATCCAATTGTCACAGAGACCAAAAAAGTTCTGGCTGGGGTTACAATGATAAAATATACAGTTCCGACTTACATACAAACTCAACTTAAGAACAAACCTACAGACCCTATCTTGTATGTAACCCGGGGACTGCCTGTATTGTGTGTAGGAAGAAAACTAAGGCAAAAAAGACAGACCTACAAATCCCAACCACTCTTCATCTGATCAATGTTTGTTTGTTTTCTACACAGTAGATGCTGCTTATGTATTTCAATTTTAATATTTTGTTTGTCAGTTTATCCTTAAAAATTTTTTATTTTGGAATGTACAGTATATATACGAGGTATAATTGTAGTACCTTTTTGACCCAATGAGATGCAACCAATGAGTACTGGGGATAACAAACTGTAGCCATGTTCCTTTACCATGACCCATGATGCCTTTCCTTGATTTTGGTAGTTATTCAGTATAGATTCCTGTAGTGTGGGTTTCCACCCCACCCTCCCCAAAATCTACTGGGGCGGCTGTGCCATCTTTTATTCAAGCAGATACATAGGGAAGGTCTATTACCACATTGTCTGGTTTCTTGTACTGCTGTTTGGTCCCAGTTAGACTCAACAGAGACCAAAAGTCAGAAACCAGACAACGTGATGATAGATTCCACCCCACCCCCCAATAATAATCTTTATATAGATCTGGCAAATTTCGTTGAACTTTAGATTCCGGGGAACTTATGCGAATAAGACATTAGAGTAATCATATGAAACAATAGGAATGAGGGTTCTGCTCACGAGTTCAGTCAACATCTTTATCATTCAAGAGCCCTATTGGGACGTCTTTTAGGATCCAGTATAGCCAGCTACCTCTACACTTTTGTAGCTCTGCTCCTTACTTAACACTCCTAACTTTTTTTCTTATAGGACCTATCCGTGAATGTGCACATATTCCATTGCCAAGTCACAAATGTAACTTTGCTACATTGACATGCTAAGTTTAATGTTGCGTTCACAGCAGCACAGATGAGAAGAGACTAGAATAGCAGCTACTACAAAAAAATTACATGGAGTTCGTACAAAGAACCACATACGCAAACACATTATTATTCCAGGCTCTCGGGCAATCATCTTATCCATAGAACACCATGTTATTTTAGCTGACTTGGTCACACCGATCACGTTAATCACTGACTAGCAGTTCTTCTGCGAAATGCAAATGCACTGCCGGGTCATAAAACCTGTCTGAGCACTTCAAATGGTGCATGAAATAAAGGGAGGTTAAAGTGCCACCAATGCGTTTCATGGTTTGAGAAGTGTCCATATGCTCCCAACCTTAATGGAGAGAGACTTTGTGATTTTTGTTGAAGCTCCTGATTTATTGGTCAAATATGTCTGTGCTGATTAGATCAATGTTGGTGTACTTTGCTTTTCCTTATTGGTTGAGTGTAGTATACAGGAATTTTCTTTGTTCCAACTGGTGGAGTATTTAGAACCTTGTTCATTGCCCATGATTTGGGGTTTTGGATGCTGTGGTGTTGGAAATATTATGGTTGAGGGAATTGAAGTAATCACTTTTTTTCCCCAGTGTTTATTAATGGTCAAGTCTACTCGTAACCTGTACTACAATGCACTTCATTGTGTACCATAATAGGATGGATTCTCACCACTTGAAATGAAACGGTAGCATAAGTACCAGTAGTACTGTGGATAATATCTCCAGGAAAGGGAAAAACCAACTCTGACTTTTTAACAGGTTTAATTCCACAGATTCCATTAGTTGGAATTTTTTCTCTGGCTACCACCCTGTCTGAGAAATCTGGGCTTTTAGTTTAGAAGCTCTTTTATGCTAACTAGGCTTCCTGCAGTCAGGTGGGCAGACCCAGGTGGTCCGTTTCAGTAAGAGACCACTAACCTGCAAGTAGAAAGCCTCAATTAATGGTACTGATTTTTTTTTTTTTTTTTGTCAATCGTTGGGACTGGAGGGAAAAAATGTGGTTGGGGCTAAAGGGAAAAAATGTGGATCAGAAACTACTAAAGGATACATATCTAAAAACTCAACTTTATTTAGTTTAAAAACATTTTTTTTGGGGGGGAGACTCATGGTTGCATATTGGGCAGCAGAATAGTTCTCGCCTCTGGTCGATCGTATGCAAAAGTCTTTCTTCCTCCTCTCCTTCGGGGACATATAAATAATATCCGTATAGGGGAAGAAAATGCTCAGCCATTCGACATCATAATGGCTTCTAATGCGACAGATCTTTGTTTAATAGACTTCCCGAGCTGCCCCTGTGTCTGGAAAATGAAGACTTCAAGGTTGCTCACAGAACAGAAGCCACAAAATATGTGTTTGAAGGCCCAGACTATTAACGGGTGACCCTGATTAACCCCAACGAGACTTAATGGGGCCTTACATGAAGAATTTATAGGTTTATGCACCCGTAATGGAATGATCCAACTTATGATGTTAATAGGAAAGTAGGAGAAATCGCTCAGCCATGTAACATGGAGGTAGCATAGGAGAAATAATAATGTCCTGGACAGTTGTTAGTGTTACATGGAATTATGGACATTATTAGATTTACATTTGTGTAGATATTGTACATGACGGCTTCATTATATCCAGGTCACAATATTGTGTGCCGTCTTGTAGGATTTATATCACCTAGGGTTTATCCATTATCTTAGGATCTCCCTGTTAAGTCTGTATTAAAGCCAGGTCGTAATGTTAAGAGACAATATCTAGCATCAAAATAGTATGATATTGTGTACATTGGAGAATTCATAATTGACATTATTACAGTGTAAATTTTTTAAGTAATTGACCCGGGCAACATAAGTTTTTTTTTTTTTTTTTTTTTTATTACAGATATTAAATTGTGGTGCAGTTTGAAACTGTTCTTCTTTACACCTTCTTTAAATCTGTCTTAACTTGTGGGACACAACGTGGCACAGTGTCTTAAAATTTTTGGCTTACAGCCTATTTTCAACCAGGCCATGCCCCCTTAAGGTGGACAAGTCGGAAAGGTGTAGAAAAGAGGTCTAAAAGGTATGAGAAATGTGTCAGAATTTTTTGGCTCCAATCACACCAGAAGTCTGAGGACAAAATGGCTTAACACATTCCCTATGGTTGTATAGTAAATATAAAAAAGTGTTCCAAAAAAGTGGTAAAATGACTAAAGAAATGTTTTCTCCTGGACTATAACAATTTTTTTTTTTTTTTTGCAGAAATCTGCTTATTTAGACCAACTCTGAGGTGGGACATAGACAAATGGGTGGTGCTAATACTTGGCTCCTATTGAATTCTGGGCAGAAGGGTAAAGAGGGGATAGATTGCTGCTCCAGCCAGTTGTCTTGTCAGACAGGAAGGAGGAGAAAGGGAACATAACTGAGCCTTGACCCTCAGAGATTTTAGAGTTTTTACATAGAGAAGGTAAAATGCAATCAATTGGCAAAAGAATATGAAGAAAGGATGTTCTGTCGGCCCCTTCCTTTTTACTTGGCTTTTATTTGTGTGTGCATTTTCTGCGTGTTACATTAATGGTGTTACCCAACATTTGAAATGTGTATAAGCCGTGGCTAGCCGGCCTATCAAGAGGGTCCAACCCCTCTTTATGGATGGGCATGCGGAGCCTGACCCCACAACTCCATATACAGCAGTCCCCTAGAGTATACGCTCAACAGGTCTCCCCATTCAAATATACAAAAACTAAAAAGCTTGTTTCTTCAAGATTAAACTTTCCATGAAGAAGCTGTAATAGAAGTGTATAACCTCAGAATACATTATTTTTCATGTTGTACTCCCGTTAAGGGAGTTTACCCTTAAATTGTGTTCTCCATTATTATTTTTTGCTATTTTTCCGGTTTCATCCTCTTAGCTCTTTCAGGATGCTTTTACTGCTAACCAACCGAAACACATTAGCAGATGCCTGAAGAAGGTCGTAAACCACAGGAGTAGAGAGAGCAGCATCCTGTCCTCTTGCCGAGCAATAAACATTCAAACATTTAGACCTTTTTAAGGTTCGTTTTTGTGCTTACCAGTAACTTTTGGCTGGTAGGGGCAAATTACCATAGTCTTATGCTTTCTCATGCAAGTGAAAATAGGTTTAGGACTGTGCCTGTGAGTCCTTTGGTGGTATGTAAACTGAGTGCCATCCAGCTGGGAATCTTTGGGGAAGGCTAAATTCTCCTTAACAGGACCAAGTAACCTCAGTAAGTCATGGTAGTTCACAAGGTACTCGTTGTTTTGCAGTGCAGTCGGCAGCATAAAGAACTTATTGGGAAGAGCTTGATTCAACAATGGTTTCCTGTTGACTCGTAGCTCATGTGTTTACAGCTTTCAAAAATCTGAATCGATGATCTCCCCTGTATGGGAGTGTCCAATAATCGGTGAGGCTCTGACTGCTGTGACCCCTGCCAATCCCGAGAGCGGGACCCCCAGCAATTTTCATAACCAGGGCTCTCTCCCTAATGGGAGAAGTGGAAAAATGAGAATGCGTTCTCCGGCCTCTGACTGTCACCTTTTTTCAGGTCCATTCAAGTTAATGGGGCTGGACTGCAGAACCAAGCACAACCACTATTCTACAAATGGCACTGTGTTCTCTTCAAACATTCGGTGGGTGTCAAAGACTTTCTACCAATATTTTTTTTGCCTACCTATTCGAAGGATAGTTGCTTAATGGGGATGAGCAGACTCTTTGAGGTTTGGGTTTGCCAAATTTGGCTGAACTTGATCCTGAAAGTTCAGTTCGGGTTCCCCAACTCACCCCCACTGGTAACACCAGGGAGTAGTGCTGGGACTGTCACTTGTATTCCTTCATTCTCTTTTGGATCAATGTCCTCAATGAGCGTTAATCTTGGCAAAAATGTTTGCCTTAACGGTGGCATCTAAACGGTGAATACTAGCACCAATAGCAGAGGTTGAACCCGAACTCCGAACCAACATTGTTTGGCATGCACCTGAACATTTACAGCTTTGGGTCCTCTCTTACCTAGTGCTAAATAAATTCTATAAAACCCCTCTTGGTTGTTGGCCACTTATACATGAAGAGTTGTTCACATGTTGGTCATGAGCTGTAGAGTTAATTCAATGATAGATAAAACAATATATGGAGATGTACAGTAATTAAAAAGTATACAGAAAAAAACACCCTTTGTTAAAGAGATTGGATGACTGCATCACAACTTACAGTATAACAGGAAGAATAATGGCCAACCTCTATTAATCCCCACCTTATCCCAAAGATCATTAACAACATGGGATGGTTTAACTGCAATTTCAATAGCATTAATAAAATCTCCAGTACCATCAAACTTGGCAACAGCTGGGCATAAATCAGTAAACTTTACATAGGCGTGATTTTATGTCTCTAGATAAATAAGTACAAGGATAAATAAGTCACATTGATGTATGCGATTCATAAAGATTGTAAATGAGAATGTAATGAGAAGGGGGTAAAAGGTGGAAACCATTTCAGTCATCGATCGGTTAATGCGAGATCATCAGACTAACTAGCTGCTCCTTACCGGAGGTTGAGGATAATTCTAATGTTGGAGAGCGGACGTGTGACTTTCAGTGGAATGCACATGTAATTCCTCCGCAAGATGGAAGACCACCTGGGGTCTTGTTAAATGGATTCTTGAAATGATTGAACCCATGTGCTACGTATCATATGAGATGGCTTAACGGAGAAGGAATTTGTCACTTGCATTCCCTTTTCTAGCGTGGAGATAGGAGATTGAAAGGGATTTGTTATAGACTAGCGACTATCTTCTGCATGGGGTAGAGTGTTATTGTGTATGGGATTATAAGCTCAGTACATGTATAGAAGGTGACTATTTTGATCTCTACGAGAGTGAAGAGGTCTTGTGTGGTCACCTCTGGGGACTAGGTCTGTTGCTAGGTAGCTGCCTCTACTTATGGTGCTGCCTAATAAGCTCAACACTTAGATGGGTCATTCATTAGGGAGTCTAAGGATTCTTATAGACTACAATCTGCAACAAGGTCTCCTTTGGGGCATCTTGTGTATTTACCTTCATACCTTTGTAGTAATTGAGGTAAACATCTACGACTTGTGCAATATATGAAACATAAAATCACTGAACGTAGTAGAGTTGAACGCCTTTGAGAGACCAGGTTGTTGTTTTTTTAATTTTATTTTAGGGATAGGAGTAATTAGAAATGTACATTTCTTGGAGAGTAATGGACTAATTTCTGTAGACTTTTTGGAACCAGCTAGACCAGACAAGGTAAACCTTTTAAGGACCTACCAAGACCTCTACAAAAAAACCCCAAAAAAATATCAATCTGCCATTAGTTTAAAACCCCTCCTTTTTATGAAAATGGTTTCTAGTGTGTACCCAGGTTCATACATTTTTGTCCCAGTATATCAGAATATGTATAGAAAGGCCTACAACAAACCAGCATGGTTGGTTTGTGAATCTTGGACTGGATTTACTGAACCAACCAGATTTCGGAGAAAGAATGGATACAGTTTTGGCAATTTTGTGTGGCAGAAGTGACTCCTTGGGTCATATATCAGTAATGCACAAGTGCGTCCTTCTCTGCACTTGGGTCAATATTTGAAATTTTGACGATGATTCATAGGCTGCCCATAGTGATCTGCCCAAATGGATCAGTGCCAACGGCCATAATTTAATATGCTGGAACTTTTCCGAATCAAACTGTTTTGGACATATCCAACTTAGACTATAGTTTGAGGATCTGTGAAAATTTATACCAAACTGAGAACTTGTAAAAATGGAAGAACACGTCAGTCTTTTCACTTTCATGAAAATGCATGTTTGTGTATAGAAAGCCAAATTACATTACAGATCCCATTGTGATCTTATTATCCTGTCCTCCAGTGATCATGTTTTGATGTGAAATGCGGCTCGTTGTCTATAGAGGGTTATGAATGATTTGTTATGTACGGCAGGGTGATATTCATTACCCCCCCCCCCCCCCTCTACATATTTTGTTTATTTTTCACAACTGACCAAATGTTTATGAAAGCAGAGTCTTAATTTTTTTAAAAATCCATTCCCTTTAAGGGACTGTAACACGCCTAATACATAATGGCACAAAGACTTTTAAAAATAAACCTTATATGGCTTCATGTAATGGAACAGTTTGCTCGGAAAGACAAATAGAGAGTTTGGCCGGAGTGATAGTGAGTGCTGGATAATGGTACGCCGGGACTCCATGCAAATATAATGTTCACATGCAAAGCGCCGGAGATATTTGCTTAGCATGATACAGTTATTAACTACTTCTTTCCCAGATTCATATGACTCTTGCTATTACCACAGCCTACACTATGGCTTCTTGTCTTTTGAGTTTGTATTGTGTGTTTGTAAATATAATGTGATGTCCTCTTTGTGTAGTGATGAGTGTTGAGCCCTTTGGCTGCAATGGTGGCCTGCCCTAAAATGGCATGCTATCTGATAACTGCCAACCTGGGGCGGCATTCAACCCAAGATGGTGTTAAGGAAGATTGTTAATGGCATCTTTTGCTTTTTCATCTTATGTCTATCCATAGCTCATTGCAAAGCTTGTATATTAGGACTATTTTCAGGTAAAAATCTTGTGATCCTTCGAGGAACATTCCAGTCCATAGCTTATTCATTGAATAATAGCGCAGAGTCTGAAGGGAGGAGCATGACTCATTTTCTTTGTATTCCTAAAACCTAGAGTCATGCTCCACCCTTCAGACCTTGCACAAGGTATAATAGATCAGCTGTGACTGGAGTGTTCCTTTTTATCTCTCCAGTTCCTGTCAGGACAGAACCCATCTCATAGTTTCCTTAATTTTTATAGGCCATTACGGGGATATTTTGTAAAAATTCTTTTCTATTCTGTTTTGGTGTCATTTTTTATTTTATGCATTGCCTTGTCAAAAGTTCAAAGAAACTTCTGACCAAGGTTCACTTTAAAACATGTCATTAAGTCAAAGATTTGCTGTTTGGAAACCACAAGAAAGTACTTTTACGGTATGTAATGGCTCTGTTTGTGTTTCCCAGAGACGGGCTAGGAAACCGTAGTAATTTCATAACTGGAAACAAATAACCAACAAATGTCCTCGTTCCAGAAGCTTAAACATCTGAATCTTCAAGAGGAAATGGAATACATTGTGCAATAAATTTACTGGAGACCTGTCACCTATTTGTGGGCAACAAAGTTCTGAGCAGATTGAGAGTTTTGTAAGAGAGGCTTGGCCAGTTTATCTCTTGTTCTTTGTATTGTGTGTAAGGGGGCAGGATATAAGATAATTTACCAATATACATCTATAAATGGTTCTGCACCACATTCTTGATATGTAAAGTGAAGCCTCCTGTCTTTTACCTCATCAGCCAGACATTCCTGTCCATAAAATGGCCGCAGATAGAGGGTCATGTGATCTGACCATGAGTAATTGCCCTTCTAGGACCTAATGATAGTATTCATAAATATAAGATTAAGGTCCTGGCAGGGCAATCACTCATGAAAAGATAAGATCACATGACCCTCAATCTCCAGCCATTTTCTGGTCAGGAATGTCTGGCTGAGGCGGGAAAAGACTGGAGGCTGTACATATCAATAAAGCTGTGCAGAAATTTTAGTTCTATATTGGTAAATTACCTAATATTCTGCCCCACACACACTTTACAAAAACATGAGGTAAAGTAGCTGAATTCCAGCCCAGGACCACCCACCTGACACTTGGGTACAAAAACTAACAGAAGTTTTACTCTTGAATGGTCAAAATGATCAAATATTGGTGCATTGCACCTCAAAGAGATGTTGGGAAGTCGTCCATAACATGTCCAGTGATTTTTCTGTTTGCTGATGAAGAGGACTAGTATTTTCGAAAGCTCTCAATCAAATATACTTAGCCTCGAAAAGGTATCGCCTGATTTCTTCACTCCTCTTCTTCTGCTCTCTATGGCTGTACAAAACTAGATTACATTTAATGGAACACAATAGTTTGACCAGACACACAACAGTTTGAAGCCTAATGGAACCACTTCTTAGGTGGGCCACATGGGTGTTACCAATGGACCATAACATTTTTGCAGAGGGTGAACTAAACTGTAAATCATGGTTTTAAGGCTTAATACAGATTAAGGCTACATTCACACTGCTATTGCCCGCCATACTTTAGTACGGTGGGCACACGGCGGTGCCGGGGAGAGGCATTCCTCTCCATAGAGGAATATGGTGTGCGGTGCCATATGCCGAGAAAAGATAAGACATGTCCTACCTTTTCACTAAGTACAGAGCGGTACGGTGCCACACATGCGCGCGACACCGTAGGGCGCCGTGCGCCCATTGCTGTCTTGTGGAGACGTATATAAGCCGTATATAAATCTCCCATATGGCAGCGTGAATGTAGCCTAAGGGTTTCTGAAAAATTTAGGAATCCTGATGCTCAGTATAACATGTTCAAGTCCATTCCCCAACTTGTTATATCTATTAAAGTCGGCCAGAAGCATTGCACATGTCGGAGTATTTTTAATAAACATACTGTACTTATCGTATTACTAGGTAAGGGCCTGGTAATGGCTGCCTTTTGGCACAGAAATTGATTTTCTGCTGGAAGTTTTCAGGAAAATGAAAATGAATGTGCATATTACACGTCTATATTTAGGTATACATGAAGAGCCTAATTTCTAGTTTTCTAAAAGAAAACAGGAAGCAATTTATTGTGGGAGGTTTACAGCGCTTTCATGTTATGAAATTTTCCATCACTCCCGGAATTGACAATTCCTTAGAAATTGGTTTTAAGTAATTTTCAAAAAGAATGTTCTGTTGTGCTTGCTTGTTCACAACATTGTATTCTTGAGCTCTGCTATAAGTAAGCCTCAAGGAGGCCATTGCAAGCTCCCAAAAAATAAACTCCCACGGCCTAGGCCGCAAAACAAAATTCAGGTTGGTATTTTCCAAAAGGAAACTTTGATCATATTGAATGGCTAGGTTTGACCATAAGTTACAGTATATTTCCAGTGGTGGTCATCTACTGTCTATAGCGAAGAGTAAAATTGTCAATTTGTGTGGATTTTCTTGCTGAACCTGCAAGTTTCAAAACTGGCCAACTATATAAATTCAATGAGGACCACTCACTACTGATGACAGATATCAGTGAAAGATTGGGAAGTTGAATTTCCAAGGTCTTTCTTTGGCTTAAAGGGTTGAAGGGCTTGGGGGTAGGTGAGGATTCACAAAACCCTTAATGGCATTCATTTATTTACAGAAATTCTACCATTAAAATTAAGCGTCATAAGCTTGCTCATAAATCCAGGCACAGTGACTGTGGTAACCTTCTTCGATTTGTAATCCATGGCCTCCTTCCTTCTAAAATCTTTTGAGATTAGCCTGAGGGGCTACCCTAGCCCCTTAGGTTGTAGCTACATAGGATGTTCATGGGAAGGATCAGTACCCACGTCCCACTGTGTGGTGCTGGGATTACAGGAAGTGTAGGGGGAGGGCGGAGACTGAAATGTTCTGGTGCACAGTTTAACACTACAACAATACTAAGGGCCTAGGGTAGCCCCTTTAAAAGTTTTCAAACTTGATTTTAGAAGAAAGAAGACAATGCATAACAAATATAGGAATATTACCACAGTCACTGTGCCTGGATCTATGAGAAAGTTCTCCCTGGTTAATCATGCTTGAGTTTGATGGTAGATTTTTAATTAAGTTTAATTAAGTTAACTCAGCATTTTTCAATTAAAAAAAAAAAATCCCCAAAAATTGTCTAACCCGTTGGTTGGCCTTTAAATTTCTAGCTGCTTAAAACATTCAAATTTTTGTCACTTGGAAATAGCATATTGGCTTTGAAGTGTGATGATTGCTTATAATTGGAGCTTAGTAGGATGATTTCTTAAGTCAGATACACTGTTTTTAATGCTTCAGCAGGAAATTCTAGTCGGGCCCTATAGTAGAACAAAGAATAGCTTAAGGGGTTATCCAGGTTTAAGAACTTACTTGGGGCAGGGGTGGCTATTTAAAAATGATAAATGTGTACTTGCCTCCTCCGGTGCCGCTGATGTTGGCGGCCACCTCCATCCGTTCCTGTCTCTCAGCATTGTAAGCCCTGGGAGATGGTGTTGGATGAGAGCTTCCGGTCAGCTCCCTTGTAAACAAATGGCGCACAGATTAGAGGGACCTCTGTGTGGGACATCAGCGCTGGAGGAAAGTACACATTCATTTTTTTTTTTTTTTTAAATAGCCCACCCCATTCCGGCCCTAAATTATAATTAAACTTGGATAACCCCCTTTAAATAAAGTCATAATAGAGTATGTTAGAAAAAAGGGTAGGTCCATCATGCCTGCTTCGAACTCTATCCATGGGTAGTTAGGTATTGCAGCTCACCTCATGTGAATGAAGTTCAGCTGCAGTGCCACACATAACCTGTGTACAGATGTGGTGCAGTTTTTGAAACAAAGTACGGTAGTACGGTCTTAAAAAGTGATCAAAAATGTTTGCAAAATTTCTAGTATTTGGCCACATCTATGCAAATTGGTTCATTAGTCCTTGGCTTTCATTCTACCCGAGGACTGTAAATTAGTGAAGGAATCTGCTTCTGTAAATTGTAGCTTAGGAGTTTAAGGTAGAGGGTTTTGCTCTTGAGGTATCTCATGAACAAGGTTGTCTCTCGTACTGAGCGGTCCTAGTCTATAGCAACAGCCGGCTTGGTTCATTGGTACTTCTTTCTGAGGAATTCACGGCTTTCTGTCCTCATGGAAACAGATTGACAAAGGGCCTTTATTGTTGCGCCCTCTTCCCTCCCCCTGTGACCTCATACACTAAAGATATCATAAAGCAGGCTCTCAGCTGTACGCTAATATATTGACTCCGTCTTCTGCTCATTGTGTGCACCTGTATAGGGTCTACTGATAAGGTGTCTTTGCTATGGCTGTGCTTACTAAGTGCCAAGCATCGGTTTCCTTGGTATCTTTGTCTTGCAGTTGATTCTATTATCTTCACCTGCTTTTAGTTGGTTTTATGGTGTACATAAATAACCAATCTCCATATATTTAATGACCTAAAGACCATCATGTTCTGTTCTTCTTTGTTTTATAGTCATGCTGACTTTAATATCCTCTGTGCTTCCCGGTTCTAGATTGCAGGGTAAATGGGATTTAAATTATTGGTTTTGTATGATTTTGTGCGATTCTTCATAAAATAAGTGTATGCTCTATATGTATTACCTATTCACTGGGAGCTTGACTGCCAAGACCCTTACTGGTAATGAGAACAGTTGTGCATGGACCAATGGTGGCCCCCTATTTACATGAATAGTGGAGCACCATTCTATAGGGGAACTGTTAGTCAGTAGCTCACAACTGATCCATCTATTCAGGGAACTCCTAATCTTGTGTGGTTGGGGCTGGCACCTACCAATCATACATATCACCTAACCGACTTGAAAGCTGTTGTCCATAGAGTTCTACCACTTCTAGAATCTGATTTCCATTAAGCTGGGGATCTCTAATTTACAAGCAAATTCTAGTGTAGTTTATTTCAAAATCCTTATCAAAACTACGAACATCCCCCTTAGGCTACTTGTCATATGAACCTGTTCAATCATGGCCCACAAACAGGTGGTCCGTTGAATGCAACCTGTGTGCCAACAGCTTGTGAGGACCACATATGAGCTATTGACAGAAGAAAAGGACTACCTGATCTTCAAGCGTTTGGTGTGGGGTTTGTACCTAGCTACCAGCCATAGATGTAATTAGTCAGGGGGAAACCCTTTGCCAGTCGTGGCTACCAGTGTTTATTTGCTGGATTGGCAGCAAGGCCACCCAACCGGGAAAGTGTCTGGGTCATGGACATAAGAGTTCAGGTCCCATCATCTCTAGTCTCGTTCGAATATATAATTTTATATAATATTTTAAAATTATTTTTGTACAAATGTTTTGGCCCAGTAATGTTCAAACTGGCCCAAGGACAGGCCATATTGGAGGTCATGTTAAGTTCAGGGGAGACTGATCAAAGGCTACACTTGTTTAGGACTGTCTATTTCCCTACAACAAAGTGTTAAATTTCCGACTGCAACAAAAAAGATTGCCCCTGGCTGCCGTGTCGCTGTCTTTAATGTCCTTGACGTGTTCATACTCTTATTCCATCCGGTGTCTCTTTACAAGCTGCATTTGGTAAACTGTCATAACAACCCTCAGGTATATGTTATAGTAATATTTATGGTGACACTTTCGTCTTGTATTTCTTTTCAGTCTTTTTGTTTAAAAAAAAAAAAAACTCCATAGATAAAATGGGAGCTGAAGGACCCTCATAATCCAGCAGCATGAGTTTAATTAAAATGTCCCAAACTTTTTGTTTTTGCAGAATCTTAAGTCGTAGGAGGTAAACATTGCAAACGCTTAAACTTTATTACAGCCCCGGGCAAATACCTTGTTATGCCTTTTTAGTACATTCTGACAACACTTACTGATAGAAGTCTAAAGTCTGTAGAAATGTTCTTTTGCTTTATATGTAGATTTATTTTGAGAATAAAGTGTTCCTCTACATCTGAAGTAAGGCCCTGGGGGGGGGGGGGTGCTGGATCTGTTGGCTCTTCCTCCTGGGTTAGTGAGTTGAGTAGCTTGATGGCATGGAAGCTGGCAGCTAGAACATGTGCTGGTAGAGCCCGGAGATATGGATGGTTGAAAGGGCCACTGTTAATATGTACTGTCTTCGGCTCTAGATCTAGAAACTTTCAGTTCTTAATCAGTTTAGATTGTAATTGACTAACAAAATATTTAGTCAAAATAAGTACTTTTTTTTTTTTCTTTTTTTTCTTTTTTTATAAAGTTCATTGAATCCTGAACTGTAATAGACTTATTCGCTGTGCATGTGCTGTTGGTATGGCGCTTGCACAATGAAGCTAGGGTGTACTCCTCGGGCTTCATTGAATTATTACGCAACCATGGGGAGCACCGGAGATGGGTCCGATATGCCTCATCAGACCAATCGTCATGTAAGTATAAAGGTTTATTTATTTTAGCTTTTTATAGCTAAGGGACAGTTTGGGGTACTAAAACACTTGTCCATAAGGACCTGTGGGTGGTTTAAGGTTCTCAATTTGATCTCACAGTTCCTCTTTAAGCCTTAATGTGATACCTTGAACTATTCATCAACCCCAAACTCTGTATGACCATCATCTTCACCACTGAAGTATCGTCAAACCTCCAATTGATGTGGTCAGTGGTAGTTGTATTGTTCTACAGAGTCCATAAGTAGAAAATGAGATCAAAGCTCATGAATGAGGTAGACTAACTAGGTTTTTTGAAGACTTTTTTTTTTTTTAAAGATTAGACCTAAACCTAGTTGATGTAAATCGACTATTTCAACAATGAAATAAGTTTGTCTGGTACATTAAAAGATCTTTCATTCTTGAGTGGTCAATTGTCCATAAATAACCTTTCTAAATTGTGTAGTTATTTGTACAGTAGTGGGTGAACCCTCAACCTCTCTTGTATCTGCGATCTATCAATATATACCTATAGTAGCAGAGTAGATTTTGACTTTTTGCTATGATGTCACCTGTAGTTTTCATTGTGATCCGTAAAGAGAAAAAAAATTTCTTCAAGCCTCCATTAAGGATACTCTTGACTAGCATAACACAACAGTGACTCTTCCCCCCCCCCCTCCCCATCCCTCTTGGATATCATTGCGAGGGAAAGTTGAAGTCCATAACACATCACTGGCCTTGCCTAGAATATGACTACTTAAAGTCTACACCGAGTGTAGTGACTGTATATCCTGAACACACAGTTGCACCTTTGTTGTCTTTTGTAGGTGTGTATTACTAGTAAGATGACGGGGATTATCGGTTTCATATTTAAACCTTGAAGCTTTGTTGCTTCCGGAGTAGTATTTTTTTTTTTTTTTTTTTTTTTCTTCGTTTCAGCCTAATGACTCACAGTTCTCAATTTACACTACTTCAAGTAGAAGCTCTTGACTTCACACTTTTACAATTCCTTTACATTCTCCGTTCTATTGTTCTACAATGTGTTTTTTTTTTTTTTCCTTTTGTCTTGTTTGGTTCATTTTCTTTAATTTCCTATCTTTTAACGTCCTCAATCTCTCTCCTTGTACACACGTTTTTTTCCTCCATATGCCAGTGAATCCTCAGAGAGGTTAGTTGTGTCTGTGTGTGCACTTGATGTAACTGATTTATCTTAACACAGGCGAGACCAGAGAAAATATAGCCAGTTAAGGATTGCCAATCGTCTGTAAAATTGTATCCTGGGTTTTTCCATTTAGTAGTCTGTGTAGTGCTTTTAATAACGGTTCTTTAGCCGCGAGAATTTTTTCCCACCGCAGAGAAAAAAAAATATTGCCGTCTTGTTAGAAGAAGAGATTTCTAATAATCTATTTCTTTTCGAAGGTGAAATTCTTCATTTATTTCTTTGGTCTGATGATTGGGAGGTGGCAACCACATTAAACTTTTTGCAAATGTGTCATTGTAATAGAATTTTTATCTTTTGGATCCACTTTTGTAAGCAACTTTAGCAGTGTAAAAGGATACAGTATGAAGAGGGTACGGTATTATCCACTAAAGTGGACCTGTCACTGTGAATTAACTTATGATGAAATATTACGGTGGAGCTCTGCGCTGGTCTGCTCATTTATCTTTGGAAATGTTTTATCCCTTCAAACTCAACCTCCGCCATGTAATTCTGGGTCTGCTTTTAGATTTACTGCGGCATAGCTTGTAGTCCACTGATAGTAAAGGAAATTTGGGATCACTGGTGTCCATGGGGATGAGATATTTGATGGCATGTGTTATGTCTGATATTTCATCATCTAGATGGCTGAGACCAATACCCAATGCTTCAATCTTCAATTCTTTTTTTTTTTTTCTTTTTGGCTTTGATAAGCTAATAATTAATAATTAAATTAATTAATAAATAATTCCTTTATTTTATATAGCGTATACAGATTCTGCAGCGCTAAATAGTTTGCTAATTCAGTCCCTGTCCCCAATGGGGTTTACAATCTAATCAACCTACCAGTATGTTTTTGGAGTGTGGGAGGAAACTGGAGGACCCGGAAGAAACCCACGCAAACACAGAAAACATACAAACTCTTTGCAGATGTTGACCTGGATGGGACTTGATCCAGGACCCCAGCGCTGCAAGGCAGTAGCGCTAACGACTGAGCCATTGTGCTGCTCTCTGTATGTTGCAAATTTGCATATTGCTGGGCAAGTTAGAAATCCAGTAGGTCATTTGATGAGAAATGCAAATCTATGGCCAGTATTAATTTTAAAAGAAATCACCAAATTTAAGCATATCTACCAGTGATTGTTGTTTGAAACTGATGAAGAGCTCGGCCGGGGGCTTCAAATTTTGTTTTATTGGCATTTTAATCTATATTTTATTTGTATAATAAAATAAAACAACTTGGTACCGGCATCACATTAGAGGGCATCTTTCCATCATTACCTAGTTATTTCTAACCTATGACTCCCAAGCTGTTGGGGAGATTTTAACTCTCAGCCTCCCCCCCCCCCCTCCCTCCCTCCCTGACAACTGCAGGTTTGCTATAAGTTGCCATTTTCCAACGCTTGTAGAGCCAAAAGTTGGACACCACTTTCTCTTTTGTATCTAACACGTGGAGCTCACTGTTAAATGTAATTTAGACACACTGTTGTGTATAATTTAATTTATTTTTTTTGACTAGCTTCGCCAGGGAGTTGTGACTTGAAGAGAAATGTACTTTTTTGCCCCAACGAACTAGGTTGAAAATGTTGAAGCCAAAACACAGAAACGTGCACAGAGTTTTCGAGATTGGTAGGTCCTGTCGTGAAAGTTTTACTCTAGATAAGAAGGCATCTAATAAATGATCGGAATTGTGGTCATTGAATAGAGCCTTCACCTCTTGTCTTCGAGAACAGGAACTTTGTAAAACATCTATACTGAAATTAGTGAGAGGTTATGATCACCTAAGAAGTTATAAGGAAGCAAAACTCAAGCAATGCTTGGAGCAGTCTTCACTTATGATATGAATGCATACTGACCAGTCCTAAATGGTGTAAGTATGTTCATGTTATCTGATTTTTGGTTTCCAAGGAAGCCGGATACATTACCCATAATTCATGGTTGTTGTGAAGATACTATTTCCTATCTGTAAATATCACATTTGTAGAGACCTCTTACAACAAGCGAGGTAAATAGACTGTTAGCTAGAAGCGTGCTGCATAATTTATAAGCCCCTATAATTTAAATCGGCCTGCCTATTTTAGTTACCAGTTGACCAAGCACATTTCTAGAACGCAGGGTTTTCACACATCTGCAGGATGCAAATGATTTGATCCTAAGCCGGTCATTAATTTCATGGTAATAAGTGCTGTGTGGCATGCTCACGTTGCTGCCTTTTTTTTTTTTTTTTTTTTTTTTTTTTTAAATTTGGATTACTTGGGAATTCTAGTCAACTCGAAAGGAGCCTTTTACCTAGATGCATATAGAAAATTGCAGAATTGCTTGTGAGATTGGCTAATGGATAAAGGGCTTTTAAAGACTACATCCGTTTTTCCGGTTCAAAGTACCTAGTTACTTTAAAGGGCACCTACCACCACAAATCTACCTATAAAGGTAGATCGGGTGGTAGGTGGATCAATAGGACGTGAGGATGGCCCTTTTAAGGGCTAATCCTCACGTCCCCGCAATGATTTGAAAACTTTTATTGCCCCAATATTAAAATTTTCTTATGCGGCTACTGGGGCGTGGAGTAGCCGCATCTGAGGTTACACGAGGCGGCTACTCCACGCCCCGGTAGCCTCTTTTCTCCTCCTACCAAAAATCTTCGGCGCGCAGCTCCTCGTAGGTCCCATCTGCTGTCTGCGCATGCCACAAGCAGGCCGCGCCTGTGCAGCTCCGACTCCGTAGCAGTGACCGCGCAGGCGCAGCCTGCTGTTCTGCGCATGCGCAGACACGATGTGTCGGCGAGGGCGCGCAGCTCTCGTAGCTGCGCGCCGAAGAAGTTTTGGTAGGAGGGGAAAAGAGGCTACCGGGGCGTGGAGTAGCCGCCTCGTATAACCTCAGATGCGGCTACTCCACGCCCCAGTAGCCGCATAAGAAAATTTTAATATTGGGGCAATAAAAGTTTTCAAAACATTGCGGGGACATGAGGATTAGCCCTTAAAAGGGCCATCCTCACGTCCTATTGATCCACCTACCACCCGATCTACCTTTTATAGGTAGTTTCGTGGTGGTAGGTTCCCTTTAATCAAAGACTTGTAACTTGTTTGTTCAGATTTTGAGCCCAGTGGGTGGTCCTATTTGGTGATTGGCAGTTACTGTAACCAGTTCCAAGCAGGACCATTTACTAGACTCCTATTTGGTAGAGTCTGCACCCAAGCAAAGAGTGCCTATTGGGTCGTGTAGGGACCTATCCTTGGTTTGATAACCCTATATTTTCTTACATTTTTGAGTTTTTCAAACTTAACTAAAGCAGAATTCCACATAGACTACTACTTTATCCCTTCAAGGCTGATAATTCTACATATCCTAGAAGCATGTGAAATAAGGCATGAAGAAATGTTATTGAGTATGTTTTTCCATCTGAAGGCAAAATAAAATCGCCTGTTTATGGGGAAATTACCTCTGTTACTGCTATGCAACAAACCAACATAGTGTTGTACATCCATGGCTTCAACCCATTGGGAATTGTGTTGGTTTAAAATGAGCTCAGGACCTCTTTTACAAAGACATTTCTAATAGAAAGTCAGAGGTTTAGGGTCATGAAGAGGGTTTTTATTTTCTCTGTTCTGCTAGGATATGCTATATAGTGACCAATTTTGCACGTAGGGACTGCAGACTCTATTGTATGGCTTTGATGCATTGCAGGAGAAGAATTAGTTGAACTTGCTATTGTGTGATAAGAGAGATCTTCACGTATGGAAGTGAGAGAGAAAAATCCGAGTTTTCTGCCTTGCTGAGCCTCAGGAGAGGGAAACACAATTAACCTGTTCATCGAACACTGCTTTTCTACTTTCATGTCCGATATCGCTATCTCCTCTTCTACAGTCTTATCTTTTCTCCCACAAACTTATCACATTCCTGTCCTCTTCTGTCGAGCCCAGTTTTCCATTGCTTTGTATTCTGCACAGCTTCTTCTTAAACGCCCCTCTTTTGCAGCTAATATTTGTAATTCGTCACGTTGCAGGTCCATGCCAACAAGTCCACCATTACGTTTCGCGCTCTACTCGATATATGGCCAGGCTCTGCTGCGACTGTCAAAATCTCACTTTGATAGAAATTGCCCTGCCAATGACTCTTTCTGCGGAATCTAATGATCCTTATCTGACGCTACATTTTAATTACATTGGAAATTGCATGGAGGGAAGCGGTGAATGAAACGCCAAGAGGTCAGCTTGAGTCGGGGCTGGATTTGGCAGGTTCTAGGGGGAACAGAATAGCGTGTCTTAAGACTTTTCTTGCATTCAGATTCTAAGTTAACTGTTTGGTGGCTTTGGATGATATGTATGTAGGTTTTATGTACTCAGTGCTTCAATTATAGAATTTATAGATTTGATAGTCTTCGTTTTCGTACTGATGATTATGCAACTTTTAAGACAGATTTGCTTGACTTTCTTCCTCTGTGTGGTTGACTGTGCTCTGACATTTTTGCTGGGGGCAGCCAAGTTATTTGATAGAAGATGTTTGGAACAAGGAGCAAAGGACTTGAAATGTTGAATTTCAACAACCCAATCCTCTTATTAGGTAAAGCCAACTGAGCCATTTTTGGCTGACTATTGTGTATCGGGACTCAATCTCCCTCTCCCTTAATGGCAGATATCTGAAAGGTGAGACCCCAAAAAAGTTGTATTTCAACCTCCCAAACTACTTTGCTTTGGGGAGATAAGTCAACAACACAGTTATCTGGTTGTAACTTCTTGTCATTGACCGCACTTGTATACTTGGCTCATTGGTGGGTCTGGAATATTGGCCTTAAGCTAAATGAACAGTGATTATTGTGTTTCTTTTAGCAACTTTTGGGACAGTGATTGAGAAAATTGTAGAATACATCGGTTTGAAGTTTAATTTATTGGCCTCTAGTAATACGTGTCAAAATGGTATCCTGCGGTCCCAGATTTGGGGTGCTGCTTTTATCTTTCAGATCTACTGGGATCATTGACAATGTGTCACTGTCCATTGCTTAAGATGCTTCTAAGCAGGTGAAGGACAGCCATGTCCACTTTTCTTAAAGGTCCTACATCTTCATTTGATTACTATGTCTTAACACAGGTTTCAGTCTAGCATGCTTGAGCTCTTGATGAGCAGAGTATAATGTATGGTAAAGATACTGAAGGATGCAACATATTTCCGTAATCGGGGTCTTATTGTCTACAGTTCCAATGAATGTTTCATAATGAGCAACAATGTGTTTTTATTGCCACTGACATTAACTTCATTACTTAGATCTGTACTATCGATCTCCATCTCCCTCTTTCTGCACAGCTGGACAGAGTTACTGTAAGGTAAGGCAGGCAGAAGCAGGTTATATATAGGTAGTATACATATAGTCTATGATGAGATATACATGTAATGGGGCTTTTTTTTGTACTACATTGCGTCTCCTCTTGAAGGTAGGTGGTGTGGTTCCGTGGGAGTTTGACCCTTCCGGTAATGAAATAATCAATACAATGGAGCAGAGTATAAATATCCAGGCTGTTTAATCATCTCGCCCTGCTAAGCACCATGCTGTGAGTTCACCAGCTCCTGCCTGGCACAGCTAGCTTCCTACATTCTCAATTATGGAAGAAAATAAGGCCTCAAAGAAAATGGATAGAAGGAATGAAAATCTGCTCCTGCTGCTTTCCGGGCTCCTTCTCTGCTTTTGCCCTCCACTTAGGAATTTTATTTTGTTATTCTTATAAATTTTTTCTTGTACGTATTCATGCTATATCTTTAGGCTTTAGTACAGTATTGTAATTTACTTTAGCTATTTTATAATGGTCAACTAGACAAATGTCTCATTTAGACTGTGTTTACATATTCAGGTTTCTGGTAAAGCACAGAATGTTTCGGATTTCTGTGGATTTTGCACGGATTGGCTTTGTTGAACTAATATGGGGTTATTGCACGATCCAGTGTCTAATCCATAGCAGAGTTAGTTTTCCAAATCTATCTGTTATGTTAATTTTCTATAAAGGGGTAGTACCAATTATT
Source organism: Engystomops pustulosus (assembly GCA_019512145.1). NCBI lineage: Eukaryota > Metazoa > Chordata > Amphibia > Anura > Leptodactylidae > Engystomops > Engystomops pustulosus. The sequence goes on from CM033644.1 coordinate 200,210,972, forward strand.
TGTTTATCCAATGTCTAAAGATTATGGCATAACAAGCTGATTGATGGGGGACATATTGCTGTTGACCCCCAGAAATCCCAGGAACAGGACCCCCCCCCCTTCTCACTAATAGATTGGCAGAGCATGTTGTGCTCTGCTCCATTTAATTGTAAGGGAAGTGAGTGCCAGAGATAACCGAGCTCTGCATTTGAAAGTTTCTGCCCACAATGCAATTGAATGGATGGGCAGGATGCAAGCTTGTCCTGTGTACTCCAAAGATTGCTGGGGGTCCCATTCTCATGATCCCCTCTACCAGTCATTCCTAATGGATAGGGAATAGGTTAAATTGATGTTAAACCCCTTTAATTACATGATCAAATGATTAATGTCTGACATCTGAGATGCCCCAGCAATCTTGAGAAAGGGGTCTGCTAGTGCAGAGAATTCTCCAGTTACTTCTGTGGGCTTTGTGGAGGTGGTCATAATTGGTGTCGGACTGGATCAACCCAATACTGGACCCCAGGGGTCCAGCAAAAAGCTTAGCTTTCTGGGGGGATGCAGAAGGGTGAGCCCACAGATTTAATTTTTTCTGGTGGGCTTAAGGAACCCATGTTAAACACCAAACACTGTCATAGTTCAGTTGGCCTAAAGCAAGTTTTTTCTTCCATCAAACTTGTTCCGTGCCTCTGCAGTATTAACCAAACTTCTGTAACTGCTGAAAAGAACTGGCATGCCGAGTTCAATTCAGCAGTTGTAGGTTCAGTCTGGTAAATCCGGCATGCACATGCTGTGCGTTTTTGGAACTTAGACCCCTTACCCGCAATAGAGGAAGTCTCCAAAAGAAGGATATAGTGGCAACCGCTTGTACACAACAAAAGGTCCTCAGGTTAGGCCATCAATATCTGAAAAGCGAGCCCATTCCATGCATTGCTCAACTAGGACAATGCAGTGAATAGAGCTGGAAGTAGATGAGGCTGTAACCATGGCACCTCCCCCATTCACTTCAAGAAACGTTGAGCTCGCAGTTATGGTGGGGTGGCTTGTGTTGTGCTAGTTCTGAACCACTCGTTGGATATTAGAGGGGTATTCCCAAGAAAACAATATTCTGAAATATACTCGGGATAACAGTACATTCTCTAGTTCACTAAACAAAAATACATCCTTTCACAGATAAAATTCCAACATGTCTCTTGTTCCTGGATGCGAGCGTAAATCTTCTATCTTCTCACGAATAGCTTCTCTTTTCTGCACACTGCAGTGCTCTCTGCCTCCTGCCCCTGCATGTCAAAGCCAGCTCAGACACAGGGACTTCCTGCCAGCAAGCAGCAGTGTGCAGAGACTTGCTCTAAAAGCTTCAGACAAGGTCTTTTATAGCAGAGCTGACTGTTTTATTGATTAGGTGAGGGAGCAAAGCTCAGTGTGTTATTGTGTTTTTGATCTATCTGGGGGATCTCTCATCTCTGATCTGTCTCATCTTTTTCCCTGTGTCAGATACTAGTAGGATGTAGCTAAATAAGTGTAGATAAACCTGTACCTGCACATTGTCAGCACACAGCATCTCACAGAACAGAGGGATCATGAAGTGTCTGCTCAGAGTCCCCACACTCGCCTGAAATTATACACTGACCATCAGTTTTATTGCTGTTTTAGCTCTACTCACTGAGTAAAATTGTAAGGCAAGGGGATTAAAATGATCTTAATTGTGTATATATCACTAGTGGGTTAAACTTTGGGAAGTTTCTTTCATGAGCCAACCCCTTTAAGGCCATCAATAATAAAAACTGTACATCCCCTGTAAGGTTGATTTATCCTCATGTCTATGTTGCTAAGCACATGTGTTTCTCTCGTATTTCTCTGCCACCTTGACATCTGGACAGCGGTTCTGTGCATGAGGAGAAGCTTTCATCGAATCTCATAGTAATTACTAATTACACACAATTGCTGTACAAATAAATATTAGCAAGCAGCAGTGCTCCTCTGTCAGCACTTGGCCTGTGACCCTTTGATTACGGCCTGTGACCCAGTGGTGGCTACAAGCTGATTTGCGATTCACTCTGGGAAGGCATCCAGTGTAGCGGAACCAATCACAGGTATCTTCCTCCAGCAAGTCAAAAGCTTAATAGTATTTGGTTACCACTGATGCGTGCAGAATTTCATCAGTCTTTCACAGCTGGCAGGCACAGCGTTCATAGGTTTCTTTTTTTTTCCCCCTTGAAATACTTTTTTGTTTTTCCTTTTTTGTGGGTTGGTATAGAGCGTTCACCAAAGTCACCCTCTGGGGCTGTAACCTTTTGAGGCTCAAGGTCAGATTATGTAAACAAATTTGGGGATTTTTTTTTTTTATTAGGCCAAACCAGGTCTTCTGTATATTACATTATGCTCCAGATTTTTAAAACCTCTTGAATTCTGCTCCATTCCTGCACCATTACCAAAGTGGTCAATGGCTGTGATGTCACCATGCACATACAATCCTCTGTGATTGGCTACAGCAATGACAGATTATCACTTGAAAATTGTTATGGATGTGGAAGACAAAACTATGAAAATCAGAATGCATTTATCAATTTGTAACCAGAGTTGAGTGCACCCAATGGTTCGGTTCCGCGTTCAGGTTCGGCTGCTTGTCCCGGACATATTGCTATATTGGCGGCCAAACCAGCAAATTGACGCTTCTAGCATCTAGCCATTGCTATGATTGTCCAGAGGAACCCCCTGTCCAAGTATAACCATTGAGGGGGCATCAATTGTCCAGAGGAACCCCCTGTCCAAGTATAACCATTGAGGGGGCATCAATATGCCGAATTGGCTGTTCAGTCACCAATGTGTTCGGGTCTTGCGGTTGCATATTTTGCTGGAAATGTCAGTGAATGGAAACATCCGGAGTCCAGAACTGATACTTTGCTCAGCTAAGAATTTCCAGTAAGCGCTATATGCTTCGGATTTCTGATGCTGATCTTTCTAATTTGTAGGATTCGATTTTGTAGGGTTTCATCTTTAAATGTCCCTGTGCACTTACAGCAAAATTAGTTCTTTACAATGAGATTAAAAAGTCATAATGGAGAACTTGACAATTCCAGTTCCGTGTTGTGCTAAGAATAGTTGTCAGATTTGCATTTGGCTCATTTGTATTCATGTATGTAAAGCTTGTGTCCATGTTATTTGTCTGTAGCCTGTATACAAGGAGAGGATAATGGCCTTGGCGGTATAGACGCGGCAGATTCCCCATGATATAGGTTACTCTGATCTAATTATCTTATTGTGTGGTCCTTACGCATACTGTCAGTAGCTGGGCTGCGGTAGAGCTGGCGGAGATTAAAGAAGGCAGGGGATGCTCGAGCAATGTATGGAAAAAAGAGAAGAGCGCCAATTATATCAATTCCATTGCCAGTCTTAAAGTGACCCAGTAGGAAATCTGGAAATATTGCTTTTTACACGTGGGGTGGCAATTACTACCCTCTAAGCTAGAGATACAGGAACAATAAAGTTGTGATATTTGAAAAATTTATAGTAGTAGTTTGAAATCATTTAAAAATTTTATATATAGTGATTGGGTGAAGGTAAGTCGAATAATTATATTTTTTACAGCTTCACTTTCTCACTTACCAGTGCTCCAAGTCTCTTCCACTGCACTTGGCTACTGAGCCAATCACCATTAAGCTCTAAAGTTCAAAGAGAATCTTCCCAACATTTTGACCATACAAAGCTGTAGAAAATGTTGGGTATTGATCCATGAGAGTTGTGTAATTGTACCTTTTTGTGTTGTGTGTGTTGTTCGTAGTTACATGACTGTGAAGTGAAGTTATAATCCAGCTCTGGGTGGGGCTTCCAGCCTGAAGAGCTTTCTGCTCTCTGCACTGTGCTGCTCCACAGCTCCTCCCCTCTGCTACAAGTAGGAGCTGGATCTGATTTTTGTTGGACACAGTAGTCAGGGCAGAGGGGAGGGGCTATGGAACATTTAATTGCAGAGAGCAGAAAGCTCTGCAGCCTGAAATTTCCTCCTCCCATAGCATTTAAAGGAGTTGTGAACCTGAATTATAAATTCAATGTTTCAAAGTCCTGCTACTACTTACAGCACACACTAAGGTATGGTTACTTAGATCTTCAAATTCTAGATCTAGCACGGTCTGTTGTACGTTATGGTTAAAACTGAAGGATTCCCTTTAGTGGGATTGTCCAGTCAACTGTTTTAACATTATGCTCTGATTTCTTGTTGCCCTATCACACTGAAGTCCGACTGATCTCTGCCATTTCCTTTTTTCAAGAGGAAGAAAGAAGTCTTCAGCCAACCACTATCTATGACGTTGACCCAGTCCACCATTGACTGGCTGAAGTTTTCTGGCTTCCTCTTGACAAACAGAATACATTGTGACAAGACTTGTTTAGCATCGGAGTGGAAATGACGAGAGATCTTAACTGGTGGTTACTGCGTCCCAGTAGAAATTACTACATTTTGTGATGGCTATGTCCTTGATTGTAATACATGTTCTTGATTTGCTGTCCACTTGTTCAACCCTAATGGAGGGCTATGGGCAATCAATGCAATATTGTGCTAGTGCTGTGGTAATGACCTAGGGTAGGGGAAAGTTTTAAGGTTTACTTATCTCCTATAACCAGTAGTAGGTGGAACATAGATCTATAGTATAATATAGCAACCTCCGTGCATCTGATTAGACCAAACCATGACTTGTAGATCTAGTTGTCTCCAATCACTTGTCCATTAGATTATTAGTATGTGATTGATGCTCTCCTCAATCATCATATTATGGTAGGCGATGAACATCTCAGCCCCGATGCAGATGTTTGAAGCTCATCTACTGTTACTTGTTTATTCCATTGATGTGTAAATGGATGTGCTCTGTTTTACATGCGAGAGGGGCTCCTCATACACTGCGGATGCTGGCAGATGATATACTGTAAAACTCATTAAAAATTCACAATTAATAGCGTTTCATAGCAATAAACCTGTCGTACATAGGTTAAGTAATTATATATGCATGTGTATATGTAAAATGCGTCTAAGCCGCTTATAAAGAAGGGGGGTACAAGACAGGGGAACCTTTTTAATTAGGGAGGAAGTACGTAATTGCCCTTCATGGGGAAAGCTTCAAACAAATAATTTTTAATCAACAAAACCAAATTAATTAGAAGCAGAGCATCACTCCCTCCTAATTAGGATTCTGAGCGGCCTATGCTTGGGAACATATCAAAAGCTGTTTGTTCTGCAGCTTGTTTTGGCTGCATCGCTGATTTGCATGGGGATCATGACCCGCTCTGCTCGACGCCAGCTTTTGGCCAGTGGGTGCTGTGTGTGCGGAGACCTGGCCTCTCCCTCTATTTCTGTACACGTTGCACCTTTGCAGTGATTACCCTGCTCAGCATCTTCCTCCTGCAGTGTATCTGACCCACGAGTCTCCATCATACAATGTGGTCATTTGTATACACGGAGGCTATTGGCTTCATTAACTCCTGCTTGGTCAGTTCAGCTGCAGAGAGATTTACTTGTATGGAACGCTTATGCTTTAGTAAATCCTTCTATATTGGTTTATTATGTAGATTTGTATATATCTATAATATTCAATTACTAAATTATCACTAGACCAATAACTACCCATTACCTGAAGATTAATATCAGGAGGTCCGATGGATTGGTCATAATCTCTAACTCGTGTATGATAGACTCTTCTTAATTAAATCATCAGTGTAAAACGAAGTGGTGGAGTGGTCATTGGGTAAATTGTAAATATTTTCCATATAATATACATTATTTTTTTACTATCCCATAGCAACCTATCAAATATCGGGTTTCTTGATATAGAAATTCAAATGTGTTAGACTTGAGACTCCTTCCCAGTACATATTGATGTCCATCTTAAGATATAAGCTGGATTCTTGGAAGCCATTCTTGGAACGAAATCATTAAGTCGCCAAAAAAATGCATTGCTGGCTCTAGTAGGCCCAGGGCTTAATTCACATTAATGGCACTTATATTGGCAACTTGTAGGTTTGTGAAGTCAAGTGGTTGCCCATTCACGACAAGCTATTACCACCACGGGATAGAGCATAGCTTGCTGATCAGTGGTGGCCCCAATGGATCAGTAGAATGGGGATTCACATCCACCCTGGAGCTATAATCATCTCTATCGCATGGAAAAGATGGAAGTAGCCAATTACTGTTGTCAGCCATCAATGAATAGTGTCAGCACCCATGCAAGATCGGTCTGTTGATTCTTTTGGGGTGTAACAGACCTCCGTTCTCATGACCATTGGCACTCCCACCGATCCTATGAATAGGGAAAAACTAGTTGTGTGGGCAATACCTCTTAAGTCTGAAATTAAGTTGGCAGCCTGTGAAAACCCCTATTAAAATGGGGCTTTAAAATGGATCAAGTATCCCTAAGATTGGAGTAGGGCAGGGGGCAATAAGACATGCACATTGCACTTCGTCACCGATTTTGCACCGCTTCCATGTGACGAGCCAGTGACATCTGTGCAACTCAAATAAGACAAGTGAACCCACAGCACTGAAGAGACTGTGGCACTGAGTGTTTACTATAGACTATAGGTGGTATTAGATGACCCCCTTAAAAAGTTGTTTCCCCCTCACCCCGATAACCCCTTATCTTGCATCCTGGGAGCCAATGAGCCAAGGGGAAAAAATAAAGGAACTGTCTTTGAAGAGTCTAGGCTACATTGATGCAGATGGTTATGAAGGGTTAGATTAAGAAAAGAGTCCCAAATGTCACCTGGCTTTGCCACCAATGGCCTCTTGTGTCCTATGACAGATTTGAGAAGATTTGGTGGATCGGCATTTATAAAGCTATGGTTCTTCTATGGATCTGCTTGAATATACACTTGTATAAATCTCCTTTTTTCTGCATTTTCTTCCATTCTTTCCCCAGCTCAGTAGTTGCAATACATTATGTCTGGCAGCGGCGGTGATTAAATGTTATAATTTACTTTAGTGCTGTGTAGGGTTATACATTTCAAAAGAGATCATTAAATCTGAAGGGAAGAGAAACAAGCAGGTATCTTGGAAATTGGGTCGTTTTTCTGCATATTTATAGCCCGTTCTCTTCTGTTTGAATGTAAACTAAGGAGAAGTTTGGGTCCAATTTGAAATTATTATTCCGCTTTTAATAATACAGGACTCGGCTGTAGAAATCGAGATAGTGTCAAACTTTTCATCCAAAGTCTATTAAGGCGTGTTGCAATAAAGCCGCGGTAATTTACATGCACAGATGTAGTCTATAAATATTAACACTGTTAAGGCAAAGTCTGGAAATCTGGAGAAGTCGCAAAACGCGGCTTTTTAACTATTCAACTTTATTGTTCTTCTGCATAACGGTGGCGAGCGGGATCTGCCGTTAACCGTTTCTAGACCTCGCGATTCCTGAGCCTGACAAAGCCATTTCGGCACTAATGAAAGTGACAGTTGAGACGTCTTAATTGAGACTCTTGGCCATAAATTAAAGAACATCTGCTTCATGCCTTAAAGGAGGGGTTTTTTTTTCTGCCCAAGGTTACATTTCTGGATTATGCCACCACACTAGGCCATGAGTGATGTACGATCTGGAAGGAGTTAACCTGTTTGTCAACATACTGCTAGTGTTTTTATTATGTCAATCTCTGACAGGTTCCCTTTTAAGGTATATAAATATTAACATGTATTACCATGAGTTTTATGAGCTATGGCTTCCTCAGTAAAGAATGTGGTTGATCAAGTTAGGTCCACTCTATATTCATGAAGGGTTTACCAATACTTTGAAATCTTTGTAAATTGTAATAGTCCCTAACCCACCTAAAATGAACATGGTGTATGGCACTTGTATAAGTTTCTTTTCGTTCCCATTTCCCAAAAATTATAAATAATGTTTTAATATTTATGCAAATGAGCTTTCGGTGCATCAGTGGTGTGGTCAACCCCGATGGTACAATCATTTTTATCTCTGGACCAATCCGTTACACAATGTTTGACAGCCTAAGCATGTGCACCAGCTGGCGTGACCACACCTCTGGTGCACCAGGAAGTATTTTTTCGTTTCATGAGAAATAACGTGTGAGGCGTTATCATAAAAACATACCAATGTTTGAAAAAGAGTATTTCGGCCCAGTTAGACCTTTGTCAAAGATGATTAGATCACAGGAGGTACACTGGAACAGATTATGGACATCTATATGTCGGAGTGTTGCCTTCACTTCAGCGTAATAACTTGGAAATTGTTGGGCGTGTAAAAAAAAAAAAAAAAAGCTATGAAAACATGCCGTACACAACCCAAAATAATTCTCTATAATTTTATGTTGAATTTGTTTATAGAAAATAGCATCTCAATACAGTTAATCCCTCGCCATGCTCTGTTGTTGCCACGGATTAGGTCTGTAAAGAGTTACTCTGGTTCTGGGGAAAACCGAACATATCTGTGAGTTTTGGATGGTGGGGGTGGTGGGCCGGGCCTGCTGCTGTTTCATTCCAAATCCATTAATTGCTGGGATTTATTGAGCTGAAAGCTCGGCCTTAAACATTGAGAACAAGTGCTGCTATTTTAAGCACGCTGATGGCATCCCAAGCTCTTGGAGGTTCTCTAACACCCCATAATCCTCGGCAACAAAAGCTGGCCTGTGTTTTTTTTTTTTTTGTGGAAGCTACGCTCTGGGAAGGGAGTAAGGTGCAAGGCAAGACTCTTCACTTCTTCCTCCGACAAGCCCACATACTGTCAGTACACTGAAGTGGAGATTAGTCATGGTGGGGACGGTGTTAATCATTCCTGTGTCAAGCGCTCTATTAACATAAGGTGTGGGAAGCTGCAAATATTCCGTACATAGACTACCCACTGCTAACAAGTGTTGTGTGCCCCCTTTCATCCTACAGATTACAGCTACATCTCATTCCCTGACATCATAATCCACTGCTGCAAAATCCCTCTTACAATCAGAGAAATTGAGGTGAAGCCTCTACTGATCAACACCACCTCCCACAGGCAGATCTACATACATGGTTATTCCTATCCTATATAGGCTACTGAATGCCCTATATCAGTGGTGGCGAACATATGACACGGGTGCCAGAGGTGGCACTCGGAGTCCTTGCTATGAGCACCCATGCCATCAACCCACCTCAGACTTCGCCAGACAGGACTCAAGGCCTCTTGCAGTCTCAGGCAGCCCAGGACCCTAGAAGGAAGCTACAATGATAACCAAAGCTTTTTCTCTTTCTTTCTACTGTATTGGTGTCCTCAGGTGCCTATACAATTTAAACATGTGAAAGAGCAGGGGGTAATAAGCTACTGTTTAAATTGCTGCATCGGCACTTTGTGGAAAATATGTGGGTTTTGGATGTGGTCTAAAAGGTTTGCCATCACTGCCCTATATTATTATTGCACCCAACCATGGACAGTAACTGGATTACAACATTGCAAGAGTCAAGTCTTTGTTCTATAATCCAGTTTACTATGGTCACCCTAAAATCCACTGCCCTGTTGCCAATTTCTTTCCTAATAGAGGAATATGTTTGGTTAAGTAGGCAATCCAGGCCCCAGGGCCACCCAAGACATTCATCCATTTTGATACTCCGCCAAAGAGGTCATTGAGGGGCTTCCAGTCCTGATATCCTCATACTTGTATGCCGGTTATCAACACATATGTATTAAATAGTCCTTCTAGGACCTTTGATGGTCCTCCAAAGAATCTTCTACTTCATAACTGAAAGTGAACAGATGGGACCCCTCTATTTTTCCAAGCTGGTTCTGGTATCGTATGTTGGCAGTAAATGTCAAGCCATTAGACTTGTGGAGGACCCACAATTTTCATAAACCTCTGGGTACATGACAGGCTTGATCAGCCCATGTCCATACCCCTAGGTGGTAAACATCCACATCTCTTATTGTATGCACAGATGTTACCTGTGTATATCTGACTAGTTAAATGATTAACCTATGACCGGCAGGTGAACTGTGGCAGTCAATGTGCAGGAAATTGCTCATAGGAAAGCAACCTGCAAATGTGGCCCTATAATGTAGTTTTCAGATGAGCAAAAGCAAACAAGGTCCTAGTGATGCATCCACAAGGGAGATAAGGGTGGCGGGCCAAGATGGTAATGCAGCTCATTCATGGAAGTTTATTAACCTGGATAAGCACTTAAGATGATAAAAAGATTGATGTCACGTAATGCATTATTTACCTGCCTACTAGACAGTCATATCTTGTGTTCTCCATGGGCAGATCATTTGGTCTCTTGACTCATAAAGTAGCTATGGTAAATAATTATAATCTAGGAGCCCAATCTAATCTCGGAATTTAGAATTTTCTTGAATAAGAGGGTGGAAATGTTGGTGACACCCATATGGTATCCTCTTTGAATTTTTTTTTTTAATTGATCACTTTGTAATGGACTTGGTAGACTGAAAAGGCTGCAGCTCTCTCCTGAATCCCGAGCACAAAGCACAGTGGCTGTGCCTGGTATTGCAACTCAGCCACATTCCCTTGAAAAAGAGGGCTGCAAACAGATCATGTGATGACAAATTAGTGATTTTAAAATCCGTACATGATCAATTTACCAGTCTTGAGCTACCCCATAACCGTCATCTACCTATTTCTTTATAGAGAACCTGTCACAAGGTTTTACCCCCTGACCCCCTCCGGTAGGGTATGAAATGTCATTTGACTCTTCTCGCATCATTTTCTCATGAGATCATTCCTGTTTAGTGGTTGCAGGGGTAAGTTTCACATCAGAAGCCCCTATCTTGTGTTCAACAGTATTTAGAAACATTTTTGTGTCATATTAAACATGAAGATCTAATCTTTCTGATCACATCAGGCGTGTGCCTTTGTGAGCTACAGAACCAGAGACAGCTAAAAACATAGTTGGGACTGCAAGCTCCAGATAAAGATCCAGTTCCCTCCTATTTTTTTAAACTGCCCTCATCTCCAGTTCTATAACTCGCAAACTCATATTGGGATCTAAAAGTTGAGTTTCCTATCTGTAATACAAAGCAAATTTCTATGTACAATATAAATAAGGACGGGGACTTCTGAACTGACCTTCCCATGTAACCGCTTAAATTGACTCATCTCATGTGAAATGTGATGAGAATAGTCATATTTGCCTGACTTTGGGGGAAGATTTTGTTATTGCTAAAAAGATAAGATTTCACCTAAAATTTCTGGAAAGGATATTTCTTTACTACCCCCCTCAGGTAGGGTAAGTGTGCTGAAACCTGGTGACCGGTGGAGTGTTCCTCCATCTAACCGAGTAAGACTGCATGTAAATGAGCCTGAGGGCCTCAAGACTCCATTAACAACTATGGAACCTGGAGCCCCTCAAAGGGCATCTACTACCAAGGTGAAAGACTGTGTCTTGAATATACACCCGACTCTGTGTGTGTATGTATATATGTGTATATGTATATATCTATATAAATGAGACTGTACCTGAATATATAAATAAACGTTATTATTATATTATGCAAATGAGCCTGAGGGCCTCTGGTCTCTAACAACCATGGATCCTGGAGCCCCTCTGGCTCATTTGCATACAGTCCTTCATCCTGGTAGTAGATGCCCTTTAAGGTAATGAACCTAATTAAAAGGTTTGTTATTATAAAGCTGCATATAGTCTTTGGTTCACTTTTTTTTACATCTGCGTTCTCCTTTCTCATCGAGGACAGATGACCGTCCATGGAAACGACAACAAATCTGTTCCTCAATGTTCTCCTTCATCTCTGTATTCTTCTTTGGACGGCGCAGCGTTCGCTGTTCTCTACATTGTACACGGGTCTCCCAGTCAGCTGGTGCGTTACTAATTAGCAATCTGACATTTTCGTGACAATCTGTTAAACCTTCGTTTAAAAATAGGCCGCCGGTGTCCAACTCCACAGGTGCGCTGCCAATTACCTATACCGGAGAAGAGAAGTCGTCATGTGGCTTTAGCATGCTGGATTGTGACATTCTAAGCTGGAGCACAAAAACAAAAGGTCCTGCTAATCATTACTTTAATGATGTGATATACAGCTTATTTGTCTCTAGCACTGTCTTCCAACACACCATGATATTCTTTACACTTCTCTGACACCACCTGCAGACATTGCTAGATGCACAATGATGTACACGGCCGGATTGCATACATGTTGTTTTTTGTGATATAACACGACATCCCTTCCTAAGTTGTAAATCTACAGAATAAGTGAAAAGTCCACAACGCCCTTTTATTTCAGAAAGGGAAAATGACATATGATACCCCTGCTGGTAATGGGTGAGGGAACCTATCTTGTAAGGCTTTGTCTGGTATGTGGTGGCCATATTGGATAAGGGGTGTGTGTTTTTTCAATGTGATAGTGGTCATGTGACCTATCAAAGACTAGAATCTTCTCAGAAATCAATTGCCACAATCAGATGTGTAGTTAAAAAGTTATCAACACTGAGTTGGAACGTTCCTTGTGATTCACAGCTATTTGATGTATGGTCCATGGTGCTGAATACTAAATGTGTCAGATCCAGTCTTTATGAACCTGCATTAGAATCCATGGGTTGATAACGTTAGAACCACAAGACCTATTGTAATTCTGAGACAATTTTTGTACTTGTGTGATATGTTGCATGACCACCTTTGGAAAAACTTGACTTGAACCAATATGAAAGCTTTCAAGATGTTGGCCTTGATGGTAGCCAAAAAAAGGACTCCTCCCTTCCAACCAACTATGTGCTCAGGAATGTAATTTTCCCTTTCATTTCTGAAATGAAAGGGTGTCCTGGGACTCGCTCTGTAGGGGTTTGGGATGGAATAAAAATGTGGTAAAATGCCTCATGCCGGAAAGTTCTAACAGGATAAAATATTACCTCCCGGACCTTGACCCCCTCCAATAGTCCACTTTATAGAATTTCCCAAAACACAGAAAATACTTAACTTTGACAAATGGGTCTATCGTGAACATGAGACAACATACCTTGGTCATCTCCCAGCCTATACATGGAGTTTATCGGCAAACTCACCGTTTGACCCTACTGTACTTATATGTACAATATTGGGTTGGGCGTTGAAGGCCGTGGTGTCACAGCTTTATACCACATCCATTGCAACCCAAAGTATGTTTTTTAGGCACGGGCACACATCATAACTTTTCTGCCTACTATACAGTCCTAAAAGCAGCAGTGTCCTGGCACTGAATATCACTGATGGGTTGGCACTTGCTGTCCACTGTGCCTGCTAGACAGATCTGCCAACTCATTCATCAGTGACTGTCAAATTCTGAATTTCAGGGCAAAGCAAAATGCCATTTGTTCTTTTAATCAAGCAGAAACAAGGTACATGGCTTCTGAACGATGGCTCTGCCAAGAGTCGCAAGAGCTCGGATACATGTAGATAGATTAGACATGGCTTCTTTCTTTAAGAGGATAATACAATGGTTTTATGATTACTGAGCAAGTAATCAATCGCCCTTACTAAGCAATTTCCCCATCTGCTTCACCATGTCGTCTATCTACACATCACTGGGACTTGCTAGCTGAGTCTGTGCGGAGGATTCTGTTGTTACCATGGGCATGTTGGACAATAAATTGTTGCTTATAGCTCATCTGGCACGCACCCTCTATCTCGGTCATCTGGCGCTCTGTCTGTCGTTTTCTAGCTGCCATCCCTTTCTCTTTCCGCTCCTCCATCACTTTTTCATTTTCTCTCGTTCTGCTTTTAATGGTTATCTCTTCTCTAGGCTGATGACTGCTTTTCCCCTGTCCTCTTCCCTCCGCCTCCCCCTTCTCTTTCCATTTCAGCTGCATTACAATTTAGTGATCCCTCCTGCTCATCGTTTCTAGATTAAAGAATCGCTAAACACAACGTTTGTTTTAACCCTTTGTCTTCCGCCATGCTTAGGCTTTGCTTCGCCGTAGCCCTGGCTGTCACAGCAGTCTCCATCTTCTGCTGCTGTGCTGTGAAGAATAGACATGACTTTGATTATACAACACTGGCGAGTTCCTGCACCTCCTATTTTGTTGCAGTTTCCTCCATGTCCTGCTGTTTCTTCTTCTAATTAACATTGCAAGTTTCTAAATGGGGAGGGAGGGGGGTTGCCCAAATGTGTATCTGAGGTTATGCTCTATGTATGCTAGTGCTGCTATTTTCTGAACGAGGCTCATTGTTGCATTGCTTAAGATGTTGAAGAAGGGTTCTTCAGTATAGTTGTGCAAGCAACTTTATATATGTACTGTAATATTTTGGGGATAGATGGATGGCTGGCTGCTTGTGTATGTTCTTCCAAAACATGGAGACCATCTGTATGGAAGGATACTGTGGTCAGTAGGTTATATAGCAGGGAGTTGAGAAGATTGTTTAGAGTCCTGTAGAGCAGGTGGTGCTGAACAGAGTGTACATGCTATCTCCAAGCATTGTGTTCTAGACCCGTATGGGCGTAATAGATTGAAATTGTGTCCAGTCTGCAGACAGCATCCTATAGAGCAGGAGGAGCTAAGCAGGTTGAACATGCTGAGCTATCAGGCATTGGGGCACATTTATCATACAATGGCACTAAGTGCACTAGGGTATGATGGTGCTCCCGACACCTGCTGGATCTATAAGTAGGCTTTGGCCTCCTGATAAATCCCTGCATTTTCTATGCAAAGTCTGACCTGGCATAAAATTGCGTCCTAGCAATGTGCCACAGATTGCGCCCTATTAAACCCATTCATGCATGGTGGTGGCTTAATGTGGTAAATAGGCACCATTTCTGGCTGTGTGCCAAGAAGCCTGTAGCTTTCTTATTTATATACTGTAGGTAGTCCATTACAGCTTTTAAGTTTTTTTTTATGGGTTTTTTGTCGATGGCTAACATCATTTGACTTGTGGTACATGAAATCTATCTTTGTCTAGTTGTGGATCTCCATAATCCTATGAAAGATGTATTCAAATCTACCGTAAATGGAATAGCCTATTGATAGGGGGTGTGTTTTTTTTTTTTGTTTTTTTTCCTCTACCCCCCTTACATTTTATACTTGTTTGAAGAATTTTCCCACCTGTTCCCCATTCCCTGAGTCCCGATAATTTTTTGACTAAAGTCATTCATGAATTTTTTGCCTTAAGACACAGTGACATGTCTGTTCAGCTGGTGTCATTCGCTACTGTTGATTCTGTCCAAGTCCAATTAAAAGTCTAGTCCAATTAAAACCTTCAGTACTGATGTATGCCTCTGTTTGTTAAAGGAAACCTATAATTTGGAAATGGTCATTCTGACCCACCTGCACATAAGTGGAGCGGAGATGATGCAGGAACATATTTTAGTTAAGCATATAAATGGAGCCGTTTCGTTATAAAAATAGATTTTTATGTTTGCTAATCACCCACTCGACGCTTCTGTGTGTCACAGTGCTTGTGCATTAGCATAATAGGGCAGGCATGTAGAGTGCTGTACCGACCTCACCCAACCCCTTCCTCGCTCCTGAGAGCCAAAGACTTCACCGAGCCCCCAGGAGCATTAGGACATGTGCATCGCTGGCTTGCAAAGCGCACCTGCCGTCTCGCAGGGCAGCTGCATGAACTATCACCGAAGTCTCGTACTATCGCGAGACTTCAGCGAGGGGATTGCTGAGGTCTCACGATAGGACAAGACTTATGTGATCGTACAAGCCAGCGATGTGCATGCCCTAATGCTCCTGGACATCACCGGCTCTCAGGAGCGAGGGAGGGTGGGGAGAGGCGTTGACGGCACTCTACATGCCTGCCCTATTATTCTAATGTTGAAGCGCTGTGACGCACAGAGAAGCGCTGAGTGGGTGATTTACCAAATATAAGAATCTTTTTATAATGAAATGGCCAGATTATATGCTTAACCAAAATATGTTCCTGCATCATCTCAGCTCCACTTATGTGCAGGTATGTGTGGGTCAGAACGACCATTTCCAAATGGTAGGTTTCCTTTAAGGGCAGTGTGTTGTCAAATGACCTGTGACTTTTTCTCACTTGACTACACTGTCCAAAAGCATATTTTCTTTGATATCTCTGGACTAGATCCAGTCCCAATAATAGGGCTAAATTCAATATTTATATGGATCCCACTCATATTATGGTTAAATGCACATAGTTTTAGATGTATATTTAAGGATGAATGATATTGACAGAGATTATTAATTGTATTAATAGGATTCAACTCACAACTCCTATCCTGAAGATCTGGTGTTGGAGACAACGACTTCAGGACATAAGGTACATCAATGCTGGTCTTGGTTGTTAAGTCTATAGGTGGCTATATAGATGTTTCTAATAGAACCAGAAGGCTGATTATAGACCTATTATAGAAGTATAAATTTTTATAAATAACAAATCAATGAATAATATAGCAAAAAGCTGTTCCATGTAAAATTTCATCTTAACACAGGCTAAAGAAAGAAATTGCTGTCTAGTTGCCAAAAAGTCATTTATGCGTAAGAAGTATGAATAAAGGAATAAATTATTATTAATCTAGGAGTAGCCGAGCTCAGGAGCTTGTCACAGCAGGAACAGCAGAAGGCTTCAAAAAGGGTTTGGATACATTCTTAAAGCAAAGCATATAACTTCCCTAATGCTATGTAATTTCCATCCTTGGTTGATGGAAGGATGGATGTCTCTTTATCAACTTTATTATGTAACTTTGTTTTCATCTCAAATTTAATAGAAAGATGCTGTATTCAATGCTAAATTCCAATATATCATCTAAATAGGCATGCTTACATGTGATGTATGTTCTACAAGATTCATGGTGATCTTGCAGACACACACACACACACACAACCCAATTGGGAAAGTAGCATTCAATTAGACATTTTCACAACCCTACAAATCCCCTTTTGCTTACATTACCTGATTATTTCAATACTCTGCTTCTATGTTGCTACAACCCGATTTATAGAGGCTCAGATCTGTGTTCCTACTTGGGTCCATTGGTGTCAAAACAAATTAGCCAAATAAATGTCACATGGCCCCTGTAATTGTGAGACTGTATACACTGTACAGTCAAACCGGATTAGAGTGTTCCCATTAGCTGATAATACAGGAGCACACGGTCACAAAACTGCCTGCTCTTCGTTCCTCGGTGTCTGAAATTAGCATGTGCACTCGAGCCTCCAGCCGCTCGTGTTTGAGAAGACTTCACTCCGGGAGATTTTTATGTATATAATTTTTTTTTTTATTTTTGCCTGACCTGGTTTTATATCAGGGGGACCTGGAGGCTAATAGTGTTCTTTGATTGGGAGATAGTGAATGCTCCCCAGGCTCATTTAAATCCTGACACCAATGAGATGACACAGAAAGAATTGGGCTTCGATTTAGATGTGTTACATAGGAAGAGATGTCTCATAAATGTTATATAAAATATGCACAGTGACTTTTGACAAGTACCCACCATAATGTATTTGTACAAAATCTCTCTTATTTATCTGGATTATGAAATTCGGTTAAACATCACTTGTCTTTTATCTATAGATTTAGAGGATTGTCTAGCACTATGTTTGGGATATGAGCAGTGGTAAAGGGAAGTGCATTTCCTAGATGCTTTACTGCCTTGTTTATAGTCCGGATTTGATATTTAAAGAGACAGCAGCTACCAAAATGCATAGCTAGCATATATTCCATTATATTATTACGCAGTGCATATAGTAGGACTAGGATAAATGCTGCTGAATGTGGTCGTCTCACATATGTCCCCCAAGGGTTAAATAAAAACTTGGTCTGGTACCACTTTGATGAGTGAACCAATGCCATTGACCAACATAACTACAGGTATAAAGCAAACCTGGTAACTTTTCTTTGGAGAAGATTCTATATACATACTTTTAGGTTGTCTTTCGACCCATGTTGGTGCCAAACAGGGTCTGAATTGCCCAACTGAGTTTTTTTGGGAGAGTGACCAGTTGGGTTATTCTAGTAAGTCTGGTTGTCGAGAAATGCTCCTCGAGCAAACAAAGCCTACAGATTGATTCTCCTCCAGAAAATGTATCATGTAGGAGGGAAAAATCTAGTCTCTGTGGCTCATTATTTTCCCAGTGGGTAAACCCCCATAGCCACAATTTTAACAATTAAGACACTATACCATCCATACAGAATTTTGGTCAATGGGGAGTTGTAAAAAAGTTAGATCTTCCTCCTGGAAATCGGTGTCATTGTACAGTATCTTTGACCAAAGTAATCTTCTGCCATGTCTCGGACTTGTTCCAATGAAACTCTACAGAATTGTTTAGTAGAATGGTTATTTATATATCTCGTGTGAGGGTTTAAAAATTTCTGAAGATAAAGTAGCAGTGTTCTTGGCAGTTTCAAAAATTAAAGATACGTTACCTCATCTCCAGAGACTTCAAGTCTAATTTATAGTAGGCACTCCGGTGCCTGAGAGTTATTGTTTTTGTGCTTGTCCACCACTCAGATTTATATGCCGTACATCCTCGTCTAGTTGATGATGCGGAAGTGTTGAGAAGGCCTTAATTCACTTTTAGCCGTGCTTGGCACCTCATCCCTTAGCCGAGCCTGGTAAAATATCTAAAGTTTAGTAAACTAATTTAAGTGTTCTTCTTATCAATCACTGGGCAGTTAAAGCAAATGACTGGATTACAAACACTTTTTTAGATGGGTGAAGACAAGAAATTGGTGTTTCATGCATGAATTAAAGATTTCACCGCTGTTCCAGCACTAATCAAAAGAATAAAATGCAAAGAAGAATTTCTTTCTGCTCTCGGAGACTCATTCCTTTGCATAGTAAAAAATCTATTTTTCAAAGGCAAATGTATAATACGTCATCATCACTGCATTGGTCACAAATTTATAGCTCGTGGAACAAGTACTAGTATTGTTCTCCGACATGGCTAGCTACAGCTTAGGTCAGAAAAGCTATACTTCATGCTAAGGGTCTGGACTGTTGCATGAACCAAGGCTATGTGAAGTCAATGGTCTTTTTCATGGTTGTTGTACAGATGTCTCAGGCCAATCCTTAAAAAGAAGTTGCATCTTTACACTGTTCTGGTAATAACAAAGATTTTCCAGTGATCTCGTCCTTGAAGGGTCTAGTTAGTTTTCCCTATTCTTGGTTGTGATTTAATTTTTCTTTATTTAATTGGAATCCAGATTTATTTTCTAAGTTTTTTTTTTTATAGGTTTTATTTGAAAAAAATTCTATTTTTTTTTTCTTTTACTGGTCAAGAATTTGTCTTGGAAAGATCCTGATAAATCATTAAACCACTGAATAAATTTATAACCAAAAATTTCAATGATATTTTTTTAAACACTTTAATAACTTACAATGTAGAATGAGACAAATAATGACATTCTCTCTACCATGAAGTCTCGGCAGCAATTTATGCTGGTGTTTTTATTTTCCAGCTGTTCACGGCTGTTTTCTAGCATCGGGAGCCAAAAAGCTGCTAGTGTCGAAAGTTTGACCTATGAAGCCGTTGACATTGATTTTGTATGAGTGCCTAAGATAATCGTTTTGTTACAAATTCGAAAAGTTACCGTGTAATAGAACTTGAAATGAAAGACTAAAGAAAGCAGGGGGGCCAAAAAATTAAAATGTCCGAAAATAATTTTTTAAAAATGTGATTAAAGACAACCTACAGGAGAAAGCGGTGCGAAAAACTCGATGTTCGGCAAATTTCCCGGCAGTCAAAGGGTTTGTAAGGAGAAGCCTAGTGAGACATTAGTGTGGGTAACCGGCTTCTGGAGAGTCTTGTCAGAAAGTGAAAAATGGCAGGGAATTTAAGGGATGCTCCTGGACACACTCTAAGTCTAACATGGTTACAGGACGATAAGATTTATTATCACGGACCAGCATCCCTAACAGCTGGTACCATAAATAATTAAGGCCAATGGAATTGTATCCCTTTATCACCCACAACCTTTCCTCCTCCCTTGTCGCGGCTCACTGGTTAAAAAAATACTGTATTGAAATGCAATTGTAAAGATGGGCACTGAGGAGCTGTCAGTCCTGTAAATGCAGCCTTTGCTAAGTGCCGGTAATTACCAAGGCTACCGTAATATTTACTAACCTCATGGGCCTCTACATTGAGTAATAATGAGCAGCCGGGCAGTAAGGTCAGCTTGCATCACTCATTTTCATTTTCCAGTCTGTTTGAAGCAAGGCCTACTCGGAAAGAAAAACTAAAAAAAGAAAAAACATGCTTCAATACAATGTATTTCTCATTCGACAGACCAAACCATTTTTTTTTTTTTTAAAGCAAATTGATTGTTTTGCCCATTTGGTGATCCTATAAATAGATTACATAACACTATTTTTTTTAATCTCTCATTGGCCATAAAGGGGCCTAGTAAATGAGGATCACATGGGTCCCCCCTAACCACTACACACACCACACACTACACACACCACACACACACTACACACCACACACACACTACACACCACACACACACTACACACCACACTACACACACACCACACCACACACACACCACACCACACTACACACACACCACACTACACACACACCACACTACACACACACACACTACACACACACCACACTACACACACACCACACTACACACACACCACACTACACACACACCACACTACATCATCCCATCCCATCGAAGCATTTAAGCATCACAGGACCAAACCAGCAACTTCCAGTATAACGTTTTGACCTGGAGTTGTATCCAGGAGGGTCTGTGAAGGTGAAGCCTTGTACACACAACTGTAAAATGGGGATGTGCTCAAGTTGCCATTTTTGCATGTCCCCATTTCTTCCCATGATTGTGTGCTAGAAATTATGAAGCGGGGCCTATTTATGCCTAAATTTTCAGCCCAAGATCCTTCATGCTAATGAGATGTGTTTTACTGTTTGTGGCAAGAGACCACACAACGTTCACGAGGCCTTCATTTAGTTTGGGACAAAAAAAAAGTTTTTAAGGGGTGATCTATTTAAATTGTACAAATGCATGAAGGAATAGTACAAATATCTTTTTAGACCTGCGCCTGCAAAAAGAAGGGCAAGGGAATATTCTCTACACCGTGAGCAAAGACTGTTTTACCATGATTTTAGGTGCTTAAAGGTATTCCGGGAATATGAATGTCTGATACAAAAACCCATGATGCTATAAATAAATGACAAATAAAACGAAATGTCATTAGTCACAAAATGGAGCTTAAATAGTTTGATTTTATGATTCACAAAATTTATGGCATCTCTAAAGTATGCAGAGTTATCTCCAAGATGGCCACCACTGGAAACTACAAGTCCCTTTAGTTCTCAGTAACAGCTCCTCCCTCTTATGCTCTGCTTTCAGTGATGATGTAACAGATTCTCCTACTCTTTTACCATAGTAATGATGTGTAACTGTCATCACTGTACATTACCTCACTGAGATGGCGTCTCACCACAACACCGGCCATACTGGATGCACTGCAACCAACCCACTACAGCCAAACTTAGTGATTATCGCATGTCCTGCCTAGGCAGGTGCAGGACATGTGATGTGGACATGTGACCAGCGGCCATCTTCTGTCCTGTGTCTGGTCCACATGGAGGAGATTAACAGACTAATTAAAGGGCTTGTAGCATTTTAATTCTTCATTACAGTCTATGTCCTTCTAAGGGGAGTAAAATTTTAAGTAACTTTTTTTTATTTAAAATACATATTAGCTTATATTTTAGGGACCCATTTGTATATGAATTATGCCGATTCCTGGATTATTCCTTTAATCTTCACTGTGAGAAGAACATTTTTCATCATTATGGCCTATGTGTGATGAGCGTTATGGTTTGGTTTTGCTCTTTCCTCTGAAGCAATACTGTAGGTTTATACTTTGAACTTGTTGATCCTCCATTTTTTGTTTTACCTTTTCTGTTATGATAAAAAACATGTTCCTTGACTCGGGCAAATAGTTTTTTTTTTTTTTTTTTTTTTAGGTTTCGATTAAACTAAATGTCTATTACAATCTCTTAAGTTGAAGGACATTAAAATTTTCTTAGAGCTTTTCATCCTTTTGTCTAGTAGCTTTTTCTGCTGACCACTTTATTTCTTTCATGCGGTCTTGTGTTTTAGCTGGCATCATCAAAGTCTGTTGGTATAGAACTGTGTATTTTTGTTCTCTGCCACTAACATAATAAAGACCAGCAGAAGGAGAGCTCTTGAACCCTTCAACTTGCTGTTAAGGGTTCTTCTACTGCTGAAATGAAGAGTTTCAGAATATTCTAGGTAAGAGGGGAAGATCAATCTTAGTTTCTGAAGTGTCCGTTCATGCTTGGTGGTACTTTGTTAGGAATCTTGGTTAACAAACATAAGCGTTGGTTTAGGTTTTTGAAGAATCTCTATTATTACATTTTGAATAAATATAGCTGATGTCATTTCCTCTGACTTGTAGTCACCATTAGCTACTTTATATCATTGAAAGAAGATTTTGCGGACGATGTGAATCAGTTTGTCAGAAGTCAAAGTATAAACTCTCCCTGAGAGAGATGATATTGCATTGATGAAGGCCTTCAAACATCTGTAGCAAATATTGGTTTATGAGGTCAGATTCTCTTACTAATACAAAGGGCCATTTGTATGGCCATCTTCAGATGTTTCAATCTTGTAATTAGAGGACCTAGAGTCCTTATGCAAAAGTATAGTAAGAAAAAACTAAAAAACTTAGATGGCGGCGCCTCGGGTAATATCGACAGACTAAGGGCAAATATATAGAAAAGGTTCCCAGTGGGGTGCTCACCATATGCCAAATTGGCTGCTGTGCATATAACCCTTACAAAGGTAGAAGTTCCAAGGTTGATCAATGTCCGGACATGGTCTGCACCTCCTCTAGCCAAAAGCAAAAATACAGATTCCCCAATGATTGGGCCGGTTACATGCAGTGCATAAAACAAGAGGGCTAAACGATATGGGTTTATTAGCACAGTTTCTAAAAAAAACTATATAGAAGACTATTAAAATTTAGAAGTATTAAAAACACATTCATATAAAACACACAATATAAATGTGCTTTTTATACTTCTTAATTTCAATAGTCTTTTATGATAGTTTTTATGAACTGTTCATGCTAATAAACAGATTTGCAGTAGAGCCAGTGCCTACTGTTGTGGATACTCCAATCCGGTGGTCAGTGCCCAAATATTGTCAAAGGGCTCCCAGCTACCATTTACAAGTTGTGCTACAGTTTCCAAGTTTGGTAAAGGTGATTTTGACAAGTATCTTTTCATCTCATACCTAAGGTTGTATGATTTTGGTCTTTTAGTTAGGCTCATCCTTATCAGATTGATGGGTTACATGCAGCCCCCTGTCTGTAGGGGCCATGATTGAACAATCTTAAAGGGAACCTGTCACCCCTGTTTGAAAAAAAATTTAAGTTGTGGGCAAGTTCCCATAAAGCCCTTATAGCATAAGGGCAACCTTTCTTCAGCTGATTAAAATCGCTGTGCAGAAAAGGAAAAAATGTAACCTTTTATTCTCTGCCTGGTAACCAGACAGTCTAGCGAGTCGAGGTGGGCGGATACAAATGTGCGAGTCCCGCGGCTTGCTCACACCTCCTTTCCCCATGTCATCCGGCTGTCGGCGGAATTATAACACGTATGCCTATGGCTGCCATATGCTGAAGCAGGAAGCTAAGCAGTAAAGCCACGCATGTGCGGTTGGCATTTGTGTTATAATTCAGCCGACAGCTGGATGACGTAGAGAAAGAAGGCCACGGGACTGGCATGTATGTATCCGCTAGACTCTGTCTGGTTACCAGAGACTAAAATTTTTTTTTTTCCTTTTCTGCGTAGCGATTTTTATCAGCTGAAGAAAGGTTGCACTTATGGTATAAATGCTCTTTGGGAACCTACCCGCAACTTAATTTTTTTCAAACAGCGGTGACAGGTTCCCTTTTAAAGAGCTGGTTTAAATGGGTTTGGACAAAAGCTAGGCCATTCAATATTGTAGTTATCAACAAACCTTGTATACCTTGCAATACTGTGCTCATTATCCTTTTATTTGTGTGCGTTTTTTTTTTTTTCTTGCATACAATATGTGTCTATGAAAGTCTATAACTAGAGATGAGCGAACACTAAAATGCTCGGGTACTCGTTATTCGAGACGAACTTTTCCCGATGCTCGAGTGCTCGTCTCGAATAACGAACCCCATTGAAGTCAATGGGAGACTCGAGCATTTTTCAAGGGGACCAAGGCTCTGCAGGGAAGCTTGGCCAACACCTGGGAACCTCAGAAAAGGATGGAAACACACGGAAATGGACAGGAAACAGCAGGGCAGCATGCATGGATGCCTCTGAGGCTGCCTAATCGCACCATTATGCCAAATATGGGACAACAGCATGGCCATGACAGAGTGACAGAATGAAGCTAGATAGCATCTAAAACATCCAATAATTGACCCTGACACCTATAGGGGACGGCATGCAGAGGCAGCGGCAGCAGGCTAGAGAGTGGCATGGCGACTACCCTAAATGGACTCAGGCTTCAAACCAATGGGTGGCAGAGAGGAACCAAAGGAGGTGAGCAAGAAGCGCTCAAATAATATCGGTACATGATAAAGTTTGCCAGTATATTTTGTGGATTACACAGCAGGGTGGCGACAAAGTTAACATGGAAGCCATGAAAACAACCCAAAATTCTGCCTGACACAGCTCGTTGATAAGGGGACCATGTATGGAGGCAGTGAACTAGTAGTAGATAAAGTGCTGCAGTTAAAACTATGTTAGTTGGATCTTGGCATGGAGCTGGCGCTCCGCTGCCAGGCGAGCTTTCGCCAATCCAAGCCCCTGTCTATAGGCTACTCCCCAAACAGCACTTCTAAGAACCTTTTGTATAAGATCAAGTGTAGTAGCTTCTTATAAGTTTAGGATATGCGGGTGAGGGGAATGTAAACAGATGCGCAAGAAGCGCTGAAATAATATCCCTAAATGGTAAAAGTTTGCAAGTATATTTGTGGATTACACAGCATGGGGGCGACAAAGTTAACAACTTTGATGTGGAATGCCCTGTAATAGCTCTTGGGCGGTGTGCCTTTTATCGCCTAGGCTCAGCAGTTTCAGCACCGCCTGCTGTCGCTTAGCGACGGCACTGCTGCTGTGCCTAGAGCTACCGACTGATGGCGCCATGCCCACGGATGGAATTCGGAGGAGGAGGAGGTGGAGGAGGGTGGGAGGAGGTATAGTAGGCCTTTGAGAACCTGGACCGAGGTAGGCCCCGCAATTTCTGCGTCGCAGTATATGAACCAGCCCCAGGGTCAGACTCTGGTCCCAGCCTGCACCAAGTTAAGTGTTAGTAGCGTTATAAGTTTGGGATATGGCGGGTGAGGGAATGTAAAACAGATGCGCAAGAAGCGCATGATCGCTCATGGAGCTGGCGTTCCGCTGCCAGGCGAGCTTTCGCCAATCCAGCCCCTGTCTCTAGGCTACTCCCCAACAGCCACTTCTAAGAACCTTTTGTATAAGATCAAGTGTAGTAGCGTTCTTATAAGTTTAGGATATGCGGGTGAGGGAATGTAAACAGATGCGCAAGAAGCGCTGAAATAATATCCCTAAATGTAAAAGTTTGCCAGTATATTTGTGGATAACACAGCAGGGTGGCGACAAAGTTAACAACTTTGATGTGGAATCCATGAAACAACCCAAATTTCTGCCTGACACACCTCGTTTGATAAAGGGACGATGTATGGAGGCAGTATATGGACGACTTTTGGAGGTAGCAATGGAGACAACGTGTGGAGGCTGCTATGGAGACAATTTAATTTGGATAGTGCCTGTAGTGGCAGTCCCAAACATTTTTCAAACCAGAGGAGCAGGTAGGTGGCCCTCCAGTAAAATGGGATAGATTGAGTGCCTGTATGTGGCAGTCCCAAAATGTTTCAAACCAGAGGCAGCGGTAGGTGGCCCTCCAGTAAATGGAATAGATTGAGTGCCTGTATGTGGCAGTCCCAAAAATTCTTCAACCAGAGGAGCAGGTAGGGCCCTCAGTAAAATGGAATAGATTGAGTGCCTGTATGTGGCAGTCCCAAAATATTCAAACCAGAGGAGCAGGTAGGTGGCCTCCAGTAAAATGGAATAGATTGAGTGCCTGTATGTGGCAGTCCCAAAATTGTTCAAACAGGGAGC
The DNA here is from genome assembly GCA_019512145.1 of Engystomops pustulosus. Taxonomy (NCBI): domain Eukaryota; kingdom Metazoa; phylum Chordata; class Amphibia; order Anura; family Leptodactylidae; genus Engystomops; species Engystomops pustulosus. The sequence goes on from CM033644.1 coordinate 200,237,000, forward strand.
AGGTAGGGGCCCTGCAGTAAAAGGAATAGATTGAGGGCCTGTATGTGGCAGTCCCAAAAATGTTTCAAACCAGGAGCAGGTAGGTGGCCTCCCGTAAAATGGATAGATTGAGTGCCTGTATGTGGCAGTCCCAAAAATGTTTCAAACCAGAGAGCAGGTAGGTGGCCCTCCAGTAAAATGGAATAGATTGAGTGCTGTATGTGGCAGTCCCAAAATGTTTCAAACCAGAGGACAGGTAGGTGGCCCTCCAGTAAATGGAATAGATTGAGTGCCTGTATGTGGCGTCCCAAAATTTTTAAAACAGAGGACCGGTAGGTGGCCCTCCAGAAAAATGGAATAGATGAGTGCCTGTATGTGGCACTCACAAAAATTGTTTCAAACAGAGGACGGTAGGTGGCCCTCCAGAAAAATTAATGCTGAAGTACTATAAGAAAGCCAGTGGGCCCTGTCAAAAAATAGCCATTTTCCTCTGCTTTACTGTACAAAGAGGAGGAGAAGGAGGAAAATGAGGAGGAGGAGGAGGAGTGGATCAATTATTCAGGTTGGCTTCCTTCACCTGGTGGAGATTGGAATTCTGAGAAATCCAGCCTTACATTTTCAATAAGCGTCAGCCTGTCAGCGCTGTCAGTCGACGGCGTGTACGCTTATCGGTGATGATGCCACCAGCTGCACTGAAAACCCGCTCGGACAAGACGCTAGCGGCAGGCAGGCAAGAACCTCCAAGGCTTACAGCGCCAGTTCGTGCCACATGTCCAGCTTTGAAACCTAGTAGTTGTGGGAGCTGTGTTCATTTAGGACGATGGTATGGTCAGCTACGTACTCCTCACCATCTTTCTGTAAAGATTCCCCTACTCTGCCGAGACTGGGGACAGGTGACAGTGTCTTGCTGGGGTGACATAAAGCTGCAAAAGCCTTGTAAGCGTACCCTTGCCAGTGCTGGACAAGCTGCCTGCTCGCCTACTCCCCCTGCTACGTTGTCCCGCAGACTACGCACTCTGCCGCTAGCGCTGTCAGAGGAACATACTGTTTCAGCTTGTGCACCAGGCCTGCTGGTATTCATGCATTCTCAACACTCCTTTCCTCTCCAGGGATGAGAGTGGAAGATTTTGCTTGTTACCGTGGGTCCAGGAGAGTGAACACCCAGAATCGGTGCTGGAATAAAATTCTTTGAACGCGAGGGTCACGGGATAGGCAGCCTAGCATGAATCTGCCAATGCGCCAGAGTACCAACGCGTAAGAATTCATCCCCTCACTGGCCTGACTGTCCATTTCCTCCTCCTCCAACTCCTCCAACTCCTCTTCTTCTGCCCATACACGCTGAACAGTGAAGGACTCAACATGGTCCCTCTTGTGTCTCGCCAACATTCTCCTCCTCTTCCTCCTCATCCTCTCCACCTCCACCTCCTCCGATATGCGCTGAGAAACAGACCTAGGGTGCTTTGGCTATCAACAAGGGAATATTCTTCCCCGTCTCTTGTGACGAGCGCAAGCTTCCGACTTCATGCTGACCAGAGAGTTTTTCAACAGGCCAAGCAGCGGGATGGTGAGGCTGATGATGGCGGATCGCCACTGACCATCTGTGTTGACTCCTCAAAGTTACTCAGCACCTGACAGATATCAGAATCCACGTCCACCCTCATTGTAGACTTGAGGAAGCTGACTGACCTGACTACCAGTTCTGGTGGAAGTTGACATCTGGCAGTCTACAATCGCTCTGCGCTGCTGGTAAACTCTGGATAACATGGTCAGTGTTGATTCACCTCGTGGGGCACGTCGCACAACAGTCGGTGAGCGGGCAGTGGAGGACGGCGCTGCGCTGCCCTGAGAGTGCAGCACTTGGGCTGGACTTCCTGAAATGCGCACAGACGGCGCACCTTCGTGAGCAAATCAGACAGATTGGGTAGTCTTGAGGAAACGCTGCACATCATTTAACACATGGGCAGGCATGGCACATGTCAGTCTGCCGAGTTGCAGAGCCGCCCAAGTTACGGCCGTTGTCACACAACAACCATTCCCGGCTTGAGGTTCAGCGGTGCCAGCCACAGATCAGTCTGCGCCGTGATGCCCTTAATAGTCTTGGGCGGTGTGCCTTTGTCGCCTAGGCTCAGCAGTTTGAGCACCGCCTGCTGTCGCTTAGCGACGGCACTGCTGCTGTGCCTAGAGCTACCGACTGATGGCGCGTGCCCACGGATGGTAGTTCGTGTGGAGGAGGTGGTGGGAGGAGGAGGAGGCATAGTAGGCCTGAACACCTGGACCGAGGTAGCCCCGCAATCCTCGGCGTCGGCAGTATGAGCAGCCCCAGGTCAGACTCGGTCCCAGACTCCACCAAGTTAACCCAATGTGCCGTCCAGCGATATATAGTGGCCGCGGCAGCACTCGTCCACGTGTCCGTGTCAGGTGGACCTTGTCAGAAACGGCGTTGGTCAGGGCACGGATGATGTTGTTGACACGTGTGTGCAGGGCTGGGACGGCACATCGGAAAAGTAGTGGCGGCTGGGGACCGAATACCGAGGGGCGGCCGCCGCCATGAGGTTGCGAAAGGCCTCGGTCTCTACTAGCCTATAGGGCAGCATCTCCAGGCTAAGCAATCTGGAGATGTGCACATTAAGGGCTTGGGCGTGGGGTGGGTTGCACATATTTGCGTTTCGCTCCAGCGTCTGGGGTATGGAGAGCTGAACGCTGGTGGATGCTGTGGAGGATTCGGAGGCGACGAGGGGTTTTGTGCCAGGGTCCTGGCAGGGGCTGACTAGCAGCTGAACAGGGGAAGGAGCAGTGTGTGCACGGCCGGGGTGACGGCTTGTTGCCACTGAGTGGGGTGCTTAGCATTCATATGCCTGCGCATACTGGTGGTAGTAAGCTAGTAGTGGTGGAACCCCTGCTGAGCCTGGTTTGGCAAATGTTGCACAACCACAGTCCGTCGGTCATCCGTGTTTCCTTAAAGAACCGTCCACTTCTGAAGATCTAGCCCTCGCCGCAAGAGCCCTCCACCACGGGAGCTTCACTAGTTGACAGTGGCGCTGATGCACCAGCTCTGGCCCTGCCTCTCCGTCTGGCCCCACCACTGCCTCTTCCAACTGTTCAGTCGAGGACTCTCCTCCGTCTCAGAAGACTGTGTTCACCGGCCTCTCAACCCAGCTGGGTCTGTCACTCATCATCCTCCGATCCCTCCAGTCTGCTCCCCCCTCGGACTTCCTGCCTGACAGACTTCCCCACTGTCTGACAACCGTGTCTCCTCATCGTCGGACACCTCTTACACTTCCACTAGGTCAAGAAGGTCATCATCACCCACAGACTGATACTGGTGGAAAACCTGGTCATCGGAAATTGCTCAGCAGCAAGCCGACAAGTGGTTTTGACTGTGGGAAGGGTCCAGAAACAGTTCCTCAGAGTATGCCGGTCAAATGCCAAATTTTCCTGGGAGGGGGCAGACTGGGGGGAGGAGGGCTGAGGTGCAGGAGCTGGAGGAGTTGGGGATTTGGTGACATGGGTGGGACTGCGTGGAAGACTGACTGGTGGTGGACAAATTGCTCGAAGCATTGTCAGCAATCCACGACATCACCTGTTCGCACTGTTCTGGCCTCAACAGTGCTTCTACCACGAGTCCCAGTAACTTCAGACATGAACCTAGGGAGTGTAGCTCTGCGGCGTTCCCCTGCTCCCTCATCAGCAGGTGGTGTCTACCCCGCCCAGGACCACGGGCCTCTGGACCCCTGCAGTAGTGGACTCCCAGTCCCCCCTCGTCCTCCCCTAGCCCTCGGCGTTAAGTAAGTTTTAAAATGAGAGTTTCTAAACTTTTTTTTTTTTTTCTTCTTTGTTTTTTTTTGTGTTTTTTTTGTGTTTTTTGTTTTTTTGAGTTTACAAACAAACACATCCTATCCTATTGCTATGGCTATTTTCTAGCCAAGTATCAAGGAAGCACACTACTATGCCAGCTGGATGACACTGAGTTATTGCCTAATAGAAATCCAACCCCTACTGAATTTTGCCACTTCGGCCTGTGCTATGGATATGTGCGCCACTAAGCGCAGAACACAGCGGTCGCAAGTCTCATACAAATTGCTCAGAATTGGCAAGTACATGCACTGCAGAAACTACAGCCACCAGCAATCAACCAGAAATCAAAATATATAGAACGCACTGTAGTGCTTCAAGCAAGCTGTTGTATTATCCTATGGCTATTTTCTAGCCAAGTATCAAAGGAAGCACACTACTATGCCAGATGAGATGACACTGAGTTATTGCCTATAGAAATCCAACCCCTACTGAATTTTTGCCACTTGCCTTTGCGATGGATATTTGCGCCACTAAGCGCAGACACAGCGGTCGCAAGTCTCACTACAATTGCTCAGAATTGGCAAGTACATGCACTGCAGAAACTACAGCCGCAGCAGATCAACCAGAAATCAATATATAGAACGCTACTGTAGGCTTCAAGAAGCTGTTTGTATTCTCCTATGGGTATTTCTAGCCAAGTATCAAAGGAAGCACACTACTATGCCAGATGAGATGACACTGAGTTATTGCCTAATAGAAAGCCAACCCTACTGATTTTGCCACTTCGGTCTTTGCTATGGATGTGTGCCACAAAGCGAAACACAACAGTGGTAGCAAGTCCCCCCTGTTAATTCCTCACAAATGTAAAAGATGCAATTAAAAAAAAAAAGTAGAACGTTATTGTAGCCCTAAGAAGGGCTGTTGGGTTCTTTGAGAATCACTCTGCTAACAGTAAGCTAAAACACTCCCTAACGCTTACACCTGACCAGCAGCAGCTCTCTCCCTAGCGGCATCCAGAGACAGAATGATCCGAGCAGCGCGGCCAGCGCTAGTCTATCCCAGGGTCACCTGATTGGCCAGCCAACCACTGCTATCGACGTGTAAGGGTACCACGTCATGCTGGGTGGAGTGCAGAGTCTCCTGGCTTGTGATTGGCTCGTTTCTGGCCGCCAAAAAGCAAAACGGCGGGAGCTCCATTTTCCGAGCGGGCGAAGTATTCGTCCGAGTAACGAGCAGTTTCGAGTACCCTAATGCTCGACCGAGCATCAAGCTCGGACGAGCATGTTCGCTCATCTCTATCTATAACTTGTTCTTGTGGCACAATTACTCATCTGTCATTGTGCACGGCATAAGCGTCAATAATCATTACACTGTAGTGGCATGGGAACGCGTATTATGTATTGAATGGCATTGATTATGTATGTAGAGAAGTCGTCATCACCGCGGATCGTGCCTGTTGCTCTTATGAATGACCTGTTTTTTAGTCGTTGCAATAGTTCATGACCAGCAGGCAATGTAAAACCTGTCATTTTACCACTTGACAGTATATTATCTTATCTATGCCAAGAGCTGCTGCAGCAGTTGCCATAATGATCACGCAAATACATGTTAAGGATACTGCTGAAGTAGCTGCATCCTAATCTGGATGAGGTCCATGTCAAGCCACCTTTGCCAAGAGGATAGGGCAGGTGTCCGACTAAAGTTGGCAGCTGTCACCTAAGTAATATTATCATCATTCTTCTCCATACAAAGACACATTTGTCTATTGTTTTCTGTTGTGGAGAAGGCAACAGTTATGTGACTTTGTTTTCTGTATACAGAATAGTTTCCGGAACACTTTGTTACATGATGGACTTCTCTTTAGTAACCAGTATGTTTTTATAATATCAAGTTAAAAGGTCACATTGAAGGATGAGGGGTAGAGCCCGAAAAATGTGGAATGTGACCCAATTTCTGCAGTAAGGGAATAAAGAATTTAAAAAACACCTTGACCTGGAGGTGGCTCCACCATTGACATCCGCTTGTACTGTATGCCTGCTACCCTTGTTGTTGGGGGGGGGGCATATAAAATCGAAACAATCACTACTTTATTATCAAATAGTTAATGGCTATACAGTATAAGCAGAGTAGGACTACCCACTGGGCTGAATAAATATCGGTGATTCTCAGACATCTCTCTATGCACCTTCATACTGTAAAGAAACAGTACTTTTCTGGTATTGGCTGGCCCTATGGGAGGACAACAAACTCTTTGGTTAGTTGTGGTCCGGTGCCATAGGGATTTAAGTCGTGTCTTTGGTTATCAGTTTTGTAATACATGCTAGGGACATGTAATGCCTTTGTCTATTCACTTGTTGTTTGGGCAACACATTACACAAAAGAGAAAATTTAGACAATGAGTTGGTTCCCCATTGCCTCATGACCTCACTGACTCTCTTTATTGAATTCTAAACCTTTAGGAATGTTATATTTAGGATTTATGTCTCGATAATGAAGTTCTAAAGATGACCAGACGACCCTAAGTAATTAATTTGGAAGGAACCCCTGGGTATATTGGCATGTTCAAGGGTAGTTGACCTTGTTCAGTTGGTCCGGATTCTAGATTTTGTTGACCTCTACTAAATCTTTGGAGCAAAACTCTCAAAAATGTATTCATTCTATATGTTAAGATGTTGGAATGGGGGAAGTACAGACAGGAATATCTTACCATATGATTTCCACATGGTAGCAACAAGTGCATGTTCTCCAAACATGGAGTCATTTCTCATCAGTACTGATGTTGACGTATAGTTGTACATGGTCATAAAGAAACTTTTTTTTAAAAGGCTACCTTGTTGAGAAACTTACCACACTATATTCCATCATATATCTGATAAACTGGTCATGTTCTTTGAAATATGGCCATCTAAGGAATGGTCTTCAAAGAAATTTGGTTAATCTGAGGCCATCATCTGATGCCTCTTTGCATGCAATCTCGTACAGATCAAGTTGTCAGTCCTCCGGTTTCCTTCACCCAATGCATGGGTGGTGGAATCGGACCAGTATGGTTTCTTTAAGGCTACATTCACACTGCCGTTGCCCGCTGTACCGTAGCATGGCGGGCAACAGCAGTGCGCAGGGAGAGAAGGAGCACTGCTCACCCCCGCCCCTCTCCATAGGGATGTATGGCGCACGGCGCCGTAATATGGCAAAAGATAGGACATGTCCTATCTTTTTTCCGGGTACGGTGCTGCACCGTACCGCTCCTGTAGGGCGTCATGCGTCCATTGCCATCCATTGCCGTATATACGTCCCCCTTGCAGCAGTGTGAATGTAGCCTTAGTCCTTAAGCTTGCCGCCTCCAGCTACCACCAGCATGTTCTGTATTTCAGGTGCAGTATCTACAATTCATTTTACGAAAAATAAGTTTGTTTATGGAGTTTTTAGAAGCCTCTTAACCCACCTTTTATAACGTTCTCATTTATTGTCCAGATATTCCGGCTACAATCCTCATATTTCATATCCCTTTCTCATACATTAGTCGCTGTTTACTGGATCCGGTTTCTAATTTTATTAGTCAGTTATTAAATCAGCAAAATTAAATACTTTAAATATTACAGAAATATTACATTTCTCAATTATATTTCGCATTAGTTTTATCAAAACGGTGGCGTAATTCTAATGCAATATATTTTCCTTGTCGTTTCTTTATAGAAGGCACAAAGCTTTGAAATAACTCTCTAAATGAAGGCTGTAATTAGTTTTTCCCTTTGGATCTCTCATGATGTAGTCATTCGGAGAGAGGCTCCCCAATTAACCCTTTCTATTCCCGCCTTTGCTGCTGCCAATGCAATTTTACATTGTCAGTCTTTGCGTTTTCAGTAATTATATTCTCCTTTTTGACCTTTAATGGGAACTTTAATCTATCGTATAGATTTGCTTTGTGGTCTCGGCTTATTACCATTACATTTTGATGGGTCCCATTGTGTATATTGTGTATATTGTAATGATGGTCAAATTGCACTGAGATATCTACAAAGGCTGTGTGTGCAACATGTCAGAGCTCAACCTTATTATTCTAGAGGACGAAGATTCTTCTGCATGTATATTTTCCGTAGGTGTTGGTAAAATGTTCATATGGCTGAAAGCTATTACTACCTGGCTGAGAATGGATGTGCCCTCTGAAGGGGGGCGCGTATGGATGTGCATTCTGAAGGGGGTGCCTATGATGTGCCCTCTGAAGGGGGTGCCTATGATGCGCCCTCTGAAGGGGGGTGCCTATGATGCGCCCTCTGAAGGGGGTGCCTATGATGCGCCCTCTGAAGGGGGCGCCTATGATACCCAACAGCTCATCTCCCCAGATATAAAAAAGGAATGGGCAAGTAAACCAAGCCTTTTACCTGACCTACTCCTATCATGAGAGTGCCTGTACACCGCCACACACATCCCCTCTGAAATTTGGAGGTTTATCTGACTATGTTTAAACTATTCTTGGGGTATTTTTATTTCCATAAAATGTTTTTCTTATTTCTGTATCATTCTGTAAAATATATTTTATAATGTTATATCCTATTTTAACCACCAGCCCTCATCCCCCTCTTGCCGCACGTACGATGCATCAGTATATACTTGCATAGATACGTAGGATTTCTTTTTGGATACTGTAGGTCTAAATTCAAGGCCTGAAACCACAAATTCAACAATCATCCTTTTCATTATCTTGGTCAATTTAGTCCATCAGCAACCGGTGCGCTGATAATTTCCACTCTCATTACAACATAAAGCCTAATCATGGATGCAGTGTTTCTCCTGTCCCCTGTTCTGGCTCTCTCTCTTCCACTTTCCTTTTACCTCTTAGCATCTCTCCATCTTTCTTATTTATTGTGTAATTGCTATTGTTTTATTTGCCACACGTCTTCTGTTCCGCTGGGATCCCGAGGAATTAAATTCATAATTAATTGACCTGTATGACACTGTTCATACCTCCACGGTGAGGAGAAAATCTCTTGGTGAACCGGTGACATTCACTCCAGGGGATGTTAGTGGAGGAATGATTATCTGATATATACAGGTCACACACCAGCGATCTCATAGTCTGGCTGTTTGTGGCAGTATATATAGCAGCAAGAGCATTTATTCTTGATGCAGTCATAGTCTTCACACATGTCATGTTCACTTCCACTCCCCAAGGCTTCTGCTCCTTGGAGGGAGGATTATTACCAGCGATCAGCACTAGATGTTGTAAAGGTGGGACTAGTCTATTGATGCTGGCTAAAATGACTATATTTTTTATTATACAGCTTAGTTCCTGTTCTAAATTGTACTATTTTTGATACTTTTTAGTGCCGTGTTCCTACATATCTACTTTCTGGCCATGTCTCTGTTTCCATTCTTTCCTATTGGAGTTGTTCAACCACTATTGTCCATGTGGCTACTACACAAAATCTCTAGATTACTATTGGGGTGGATTAAGACTGCAATAGGCCCTGGGCTTTATGAATATTTTATAGCCCCTAAAAATTTGGAATTCACTTCCTGAATATGGTAGAATCAACCACCTTGGGGAATGGAGTATGCACCTCTTCTGTCTGCTTTCAGTCTTTGGTTTCAGGACCTTTAGAGGACCTTCAAAGGTTCTGAAATGGCTCTCGTGTACATGTGTATTAAGAGCAGAAACAGATGTAGGAGGATACATACTTGGTTTGGCCCATACCACTCAGGCAAAGCACCAAATTTCATTGAGGATATGTGTGGTGGTGTACAGGCAGTCCCTGGGTTACATTCAAGATAGGGTCTGTAGGTTTGTTCTTAAGTTGAATTTGTATGCAAGTCAGAACTGTATATTTTATCATTGTAATCCCAGCCCAAATTTTTTGGGTCTCTGTGACAATTGAATTTTAAAAATGTTGGATTGTCATAACCATTGTCATAACCAGGATTAACACTAAAGCTTCATTATAGAAATTTTATTTCTTACATCTATTTATTGTAGCCTAGGACTAAAGTTCAGTAAATTACCAAATTCCAGGGGTCTGTTTGTAACTACGGGTCATCTGTAAGTCGGGTTTTCTTGAGTAGGGGGCTGCCTGTACTGGCTTTCCCTCGGACAACGTATGTAGTGGAAATGAAAGCACTGTCAAGTTTGACTTGACCATTCCTTTATATTCCTTATGTAGAGCCTTGTGTGGGCCTACCCAGCAGCTCTGGGCCCCGGAACTTGTCCGGGTATGCCCAATGCTGGCCCTGGCCATGTCAAAGGAATCTAGGATAATAGTTTTGCAATCTGGTGATTTGGTAGAATGTACCATTTTAACATATCGGCGGTATCCTTTTTTTTCGGTTCTTTAATCTTCATAGCAACGTGTAATCGACATTCCTTATCAACAACCTGAAAGGTATTTTGGTGTGCATACTTATTGGGTGATTTAGGATCCATAATAATTTGGGGGTAGGACAATATGGTGCATCTTGGCACACCTTTCTGTATTTTTCCCCTCTCATTACCAATCCCTGTCTTGGTTTTTATAGGGTCTGAGCTCCCAGACTGAAAGCAGAGCTGTTTACATAAGAAAGGCGGATTCCGTTCTGGGTCAGAGGGTTCCATTAAATCCATGTCAGTGGCTGTGGCTAAGTCTGTTAGAATGCAGAGTCTGAGCTTCTTTCTATAGAGGGTGCAATCAAATGGGAAATCTGTGTTGTTGAAGGCGCTTAGACATGCATTGCCATTATTTTCCGGCTTTTCTTTACTTAACAAATTATGATAAACAACCGTTGTATAATATAAACCCTCGGAAAGGGGGGGGGGTACACTCTACACTGAACGAGGACATAAAATAACCCATAATGTAGATAGATAATGGTAGATGCCCAACTGAGATAACCCATTTTTTTTTATAATTTCACTAGGTCTAATATTCTTTTTATAAATGCTCTGATATAGTAATACAATTGAATTTTTATATAGTTCTCGGAATCCCTCTTTTGATGCTGCATACATTCTTCGGTTAGGAAAATTGACTGTTAACTCTCATCAAGAGTGGGTAATTCAAACCAAAAGTCCCATTCTTGGATTATATTGTAATATTTTTAATTACAAAATATTTTATGCTTTTAGAAAACACTAGAGGGAGCTATATCTGCTCACTGCATACTGTTTATATGTTCCAACAAATAATAAGTGTCATTTCTTAGCCCCACCTAGTGGTGACAGCATGCTTCAAAAGCTTCAACAATACATATAGGCTCTGATCTCTGTCTCTTGACTTGCGTAAACTTTCATTAAAGAAACTGATCACCACAAAATATTTAATCTTCAAATTATTTTGAATTTGAAAAGAAAGGATTCCTTTTAGGGTTAATAATCCGTATTTTTCTATTTTGGGGGCCTTTTAAGACCTTATTTTATATTTTTTATTTTTTTATCAATGCATATGGAACAGAGAATGTGCTCAACCAATTTTGTTTCCTTCAGATTCTAAATTTAATGAATCGTGAATATAGGACATTGGGAATTTGCATAAATGTAACCATTTGTTTATGCTCCTTTCAAGAGTCACGTTAATGAGCCATTATTATTCTAAAAAAAGCATCTTTGGAGTGAAGTTCTATTTTTCTGATTCAGGCTGATGAATATAGCACAGTATGTATTTCTGACTTGTAATCTCTAATTTGTAATTGCAGTCGTGTCTTTCAGGCAAAGAAATGGTTACGTAGAGCAGATAAGTCCTCACTTTCCTCTGTACTGCTCAGCGTAGCAGCGCGTTTCAGGCCCCTGTGGCAGGGATTGGATTTAAAGTGTGGTTTCACATACTTGGTCCAATAAATCTCTTTGAACAAATTGCCCTGACTTTGCCATTTTCATCCTGATCACATACTTCATCATCAAAGCCCCCAGGAGCCCTCAAATAAAAATTGATGCACATACAGTCACTTATGAGTAAATTTTCTATCAACTGCATAATATCTCAGCCCTGATCACTACAACTTTGCAGATGATTAACAAAGCAGCGTGTAATGAAGAAAACATAGCGGGTTCTTCTGTTTTTCACACTATCCTTTTATGACTTCTACTGATAATGACATTGACAAATGAAAATTCATCTCTCTCCTCCTGCGGGAAAAATGTACCTGTTACAATCTCTTGTCTTGATCTACAGTGAACTCCAGCATTTCTCCAGTCCATTTGTTCGCACAGAAGCTTTAATATTTTATTAGTAAATACACGGTGCCTTGAAATGCTCTCATTGATCATACATTTTTCTAGATTAGTACTATATTTTTTCCCATAGTAACTTGTGCCAAGATCTGTTTGACATTTTTTCACTCTATATCAATCTAGGTTTTCATTTTGATCCGTAGGTCAGCTGTTGAGGCTTAAATTAACTCTTAAAGGGTTGTTTCTTTTGATTACAATCAAACCACAATGTTCAGCCATGTTCTGCTGGTTCAGAATTTGGGCTCACCCAGTAGAGCTGATTTTGTGCGAACGTCCTCCCTTAACGGCTGGGATCGGTGCAGCAAAATGCCACCAGCAACCTCATGGGGAGCGAGGATTCTACAGTAAATGGTGGTGAACAAAGCTGTCGGTGGCATTTAAAGGGTTAACACTAGAGGAGTTTGGGACCTGGGTTCAGCTGTCTCCTGCATGACCTGGACACTCCTATCTACTAGCCATGGCTGTGATTGGCCAAGGGGATGCATCCTGACCTGAACTATAAAATCAATCCGGCTCATCTCTAGTTAACACATTGTGGGGGTTTGCTACACCCTTGACACCATAGATGATTCGTAACAGTGTGGTGGTGGCACACTGTTACAGATCAATACTACAGTATATAGTTAACTGCCTACTGGAGTATATGGTGGGAGTGAACAGGCCATCAACCATCGTTTGTTATTCTGGACTTGGCAAACTCAAACCTGAATAGGTCCGCTCATCACCAATTACAATATTGATAGATAGGCATTAAACATCAGATCAGTAGCGTCCAAATCTTAGAACCTCGCCAATCGGCTGTTTGAAAAGGTCTTAGCAGTGGTCTGTACTCAAGATATCTGTGTACTTTGTAACTGCTGTTGTGGCTCTTACCTTATCCTCCTGGCTCTGTATGGATTATCTTTTCCAATGCACTTTCTATGTTAAAGGGGTTTTACCACAAAAGACATTAGTGTATCCAATGACTACCGGGACGCCTGGCGATCAGTAGAAAGGAATCTTCAGGATTTAACTCATCCTGTGAGCCATTCCCAAAGTCTCATAGCAGTCTATGGAGAGCAGGACAAAAACAAGTCATGTCAGTAACAGGGGGATGGGGGCACACGTTCTGACAGTCCGACCCCCCCTCCCCCCCCCACATTGAGAAATGTATCCACTATGCACAGGATAAATGTCTTTTATGGACCTTTAAGTGCTATTTTCTTGCTAATACATAATCAATGAGAGAGTACTTCTACTTTTACATGTATCTCCACCTATATCTAGGGTTTACATGTTACAAAAATATTGACCACTTTTTAGGGTTTATTTACAAAAGCGGCACCTAACATGTCCAAGATATATATATAATATATATTTATTTATTTTTTTTACAACCCAAATAACTATTGCCTCCTTTTGCATTTCAATAATTTACATGTCCCATCCCGGACATTTATGGCTACCCCTGTTCTTGTAAACTACTCGTAAATATTATTTCTATAGTCTTGGCGCCTCCATTTCTGGGTTATTTACCGTCAGTAGTATCTCTTCATGTGGAAAGCTGTTCAGAACTTTTTACAATTTCTGCTCTACATATGCTTGATATTTTACAAGCTGCACATAAAGTTTTTTTTAAAGCACTCACAAACATTTTACAAGGGCTGACAGCACTTAATATCACTCTATTATTTTTGCACAATAAGGCTCAGGGATCTCTATAAAAACTTTGGTGGAAAATCCAACTATTTGGAATGTGTGAGAACTTGTGCTCTTTTGTTAATGGCCAACAATACTAAAATGACCAATGTTTAGGGGAGTGAGTGACCCATTGCTCGGGATCACTGACCTGAAGAAACTAATTTCCCATCCCTCAATACTATCTCGGTGTGTGCTTAGAATAAAGTCACTAATGTGCAACATCGTAGACCTTTATGCCAATATCTAGTTTACCAGTTTACGACCCTTTTGTTGGTCTACCGGGGGATGATGTCTTGGCTTTGTACTTTTGTTTTATTACTGTTTAGGTGATCTTAGAGGAAATTAAATTATACACAGTTGATAGAATTTTATTCTCCTCTATTACTTTTCTCTTTGTGAGGATGAATTCCTGCACCTGACTTGGCTCATCAATCCAGCGGACGTGATGGAATGTCGACTTTTTTTGTAATCTAATTTTTGCCCAATGTGGTGGAAGTAAAATGATTAGTAAATATAGACCATCAAAGAGAAAAACTGAGTTGGGTAGAAAGAAACAAATTAATATAGTTATTTTAATTTTGCGTTCCACCGATGCATCTCGCAGAGAGGAGTTTTCAGTAAGTATAGAAAATATTCCTTCAATGTTCCACCTCGATGAACAGAGTTAATTTACTTGTGGATTCACCTCTTTGCCGGCTTACTTTTATTAATCCAAATGTGCTACTTGAAAAATGGCTACACATAAATCTTGTCATGGAAAAGATGCAGCATTTTGGGTATTCTTTTAATCAAAGGGAAATATTTTCGAAAGTCATATTTTTCCAAAGATATATTGTGCTAGTGAAATATTATGAACTAGTGATTTGCCGATGGAAATTGCATTTTGGATGTTCCCTAAAGAACTCAACCGTTATAAAATTACGGTTTCCTGCATTTACAGATGAAGGATAGACCAAGTGCATCTCTCAATTTTCCTCTATTCTGAGTATATTTATGCGGATAAGATGGGTTGACGTTCCTCTAAATGGAAACCTGCTCCTATTCGCTCTATTTTGGACCCATTGGGTCCTACAAGGAGAGACCCTAATATATTATAGTAGCTGCTCAAGTAGACCCAAGATACTCACTATTGTTTTAAATATTTTAGGAATGTAGAAAGAAGGCAAAGCAATAACTGCTCAATACAAATGCCCTTCACTACGCAAAAGTGAAACACATAGGGGCAGATTGATCAAGCTGCCTCAGAGCAAGAATGTGCTTAGTTGCCCATGACAACTAATTACAGCTCCCCTTTAAAATATTCATGAGCACTGGTAAAATGAAATCTGAGCTGTAATTGGTTGCCATGGGCAACTTAGCACATTAGCCCCATAGAGCAGTAAAAAATGGGCCTTGTGTATAGCAGATAAAACACTCTCTCAAAAACCACTAAAACTACACTCAATGGTGTGTACTCTTCACACACAAAAAAAGTCCTAATAAACTACGTGGTGTCAATGTAGTAGATACAGAGAATATAACACTAAATGCAATATACCCAAAATATAAGGAATGAAGGCCTCAAAAATATATAATGGGAAATTTATATCACCAATGCCCATGGAAAGTGGGGGGGGGGCGGGGTTGTTGCCTCACACGTGTCGCCAACCTCATGGCTTTCTCAAGGGTAAAGACTTAGCTACAGTTTATTGTAACTTGTTTGTGAAGAGCGCATACCCCATTCAGTGTGTTTTTAGATGTTTTTAAATGTAAAACTTTAAGGTAAGCATTAATCTGGAATACATTAGGCCTTTTTTTACACCGGCTCTTTGGGTTTTGTTTTAAAATATTTTATTATAATTGAAATTGGTGGAATTTGGAATTTTTGTCCATGAGTTAGGTGTAAAATTTTAAAATCTTTAAGAATTTAATTCCAAATTCTCACATTTACTTCTGTCCTTAAATTGGTGACACTTCCAAATGTTTCAACATCTCCAACCACTCACTTGTTCTATTTTTAGACTTTTATATACCGGTTTTAAAACTCAAACTTCCATAACAGGTTTTTCTAGCCGAGAAGGGTGGGGCATTAATGTTAAAGCCATAAATTAGCACTGAAGTTACAAGCCAATAAAAAAATGCAGTAAACACAAGGTATTTTCATAAGAAAAATATTCCTGTGGATCCACAGATTTGAATAATTCCACTGATCCTCGATAAAATACACGTTTCCTGTATTGAAAAAATTTTGGTCAGCATAAAATGGATTCTCATTCGTCAGATGAAATAATACTCTATCAGTCATAAATAGATTAACATAAAGAACTTTGGGCCGATTGCCTGTCTCTAGCACTAAGCGATTTAACTCCTCTAAGCATTTTAAAAAAAGAAGGCAATTTCCTTAAATAGTGGTTTCCTTGAGGCAGTATACTGTTGTACTGTTCCTCCTGGGTTGTCTGCCTTGATCTTGTTTTTCCTTCTCACATCCAATCTTGTCAGGGGTCCTCAGAGAGTTTTTGAGATAAATTTGAAAATTGTTACTCCATAGATCCTCTACAAGAACTCTTTAAGCTTGAAGAGAATCTCTAGGAAATTCTCAAACCATTCGCCTCTCTGAAGAGAAATCTTGCACTTGTATCTTACTCATTAAATATTTTTTTGCAACCCATCAAAACTGCTTGAGGGGAATGAATACTTAAGTTATATAAAGTTGTTCTTATGTTAGATCTTTCTAGACGGTGTTACATAGGATGACATCTCAGACCTATCAAATTTTATCTGTTCTAATGTTTCGTCTTATTGTTGTACTAAACCCCTTTTTAACCAAGAGTGGATTTTCATAGTTGGACCCGATGTATATATTTTTTATTATATTGCCCGTTATGTGGTCCAAATTAATCTCAAAATTTGGCAATGTATGGATGGTTTCCTGTCATAGCCCCCATACACGTAAGACGAAAGTGGTTGAACTAGTCGGATGTTTTGTGTATTGGGCTTTCCCAACTTTTACCTGCTTTAGGATCTTTATAGCATTATTTGTTTTAAATTTTAATATGTCCAATTCCACAACAAGGTGAGCCATTGTCAGATGTACATAACCTGAGAGGGTAGTTTCTCCCTTGAGAAAAATGTAATCTGGCATGGTTTAATTCAATGGGGCAAGAGGATTTCTTACAACTGGACATGTTGTTTGCCAAAAGTGATGTTCTCCTTCCCTCGCCCTGGCATAGAATTCTGCTATAGCCTGCACTATGATCTCTCCTGCTCCTCCATGTTTCCTCTCACTCACTCGTGGTATAGATGGCATAGAGGGATAAATAGTCAAAATTCCTGGCTATGCACCAAAATTTGTCATGGTTTACATACTATTCTGTTGAAATTTAGTCCTGAAAAGAGGCATGCAAGCTTGTAATACTTTTAGATCTCTTTTCTGACCAACCAGACAAGGATCATGTCCATCAAAATGTAGATTGAACTCCTACAGGCAACAAAATGGCAGCAATTGTATGGCAAAAAATTATTTGCGCAGACTTAGCCAATCAATAAGCAGTAAGGTGTTAAACTATAGTACATTTAATGTGCAACATATTTATTATAAGGCGTCCATAATAACAATGGCATATCTTATGTTAAAAGGGTTCTCTAGTGACAATGAGTTAGCCCCTATCCATAGTTGTTGGTTTAAGTGATAGAAATCAGTGGTACCCCAAAAACAACAGAGCAGCCAGTCACCCATGCTCCAGCTTCTCTCCATCTGATGCTAATGGATACAGCTGTGTGTGGTGCTCGACTATCTTCGTCATCATCCTAGAGTTGAATAGAGCAGCTGAAGCAACGGATTTATTTTCTTGTTGTCACTGGAGAACCCCAATAAAGTGTAAGGTTGAGTTTACGTTTGTGCTGGAGGAGGAGTTAGGAGTCTATGTTGCAGGTTCTGCTTATTATGTTTTTCCTCCCGGGACACTCCAATGGATGACATTCCAACAGATGCCTGTGCCGGGCACAGGTTATGCCTGCTATCTACGAGGTCTATTACTTATCTCTTTAGTTCCTGTAACAGAAGCACCTACAGAAGTTTGAACTTGGTTTTAGTCTGTTTAGATAAATTTACATTATTAGATGGACTCTTACTCTTTACATTTTTCTTGTAAAAGAAAATTCTTTGCTAAAAGCCATGTCTATGTTAAGTGACATGTATTGAAGACTTTAGGAATGAATCTGCAGCTTGATCATCTCTAGTAGTTGAAAAGAACAATGGTCTTTGTAATCCAGAAATGAGCAAAAATGAACTTCCATTGAATCTTCTATGTGTTAAACCTCCTATACTGGGTTATGGATTAAGCCTAGGTGTCATTGGTGGTTGAAGTAGATTTGATCAGCTTATCTGTGTGTCACACATGTCTGAATGTGTATTGATTTAGAGCCGTGTAACTCTCTGCACATGCATATGCTTATCGACACTTGGTGAATTAACACTGGGATATCACTTACTCATGTTCCCATATCTCTATATATATCATTATCTGTGCTCACACAAGTAGCTTACTGAAACCCCCATAACACGTGGTCTTTTCAGTCTTCCTATGTTTTTTTATTCCTTCATGTGATTGCAATGGACTATGTTCACGACCTAACAGTAGCCATTTCAAATATTCTCGATCCAGCTCTATGCCCACATTTATTGGAGCACCATCATGGAATTAGACAGTATATATTGAAGGAAAAGATCTGGAAAACACATCCGTACACCATATAGAATTGTCTATTTCCTCTAGGCTACGTTAATAAATCAAACTCAAGGTTCTTAGTTATATTTTGATCAAATTGCATAAGCCCACTAACCTCTTCACAGAGACCTTGTTTTAGTGGGTCCCTTTGCTAGTGGGTGTGACATCAAATGGCGTCCACCATCAAAGCTACACACTCTAGCTGGGACTAAGAATGAGCAGCGCCACGGTACCCATACTGGTAGGCTTAGCTCCCATGGCTTTGGGTCTCCACCAGCTTCACAGAAACAGCAAACTCCATACAGTAATGGACCGTGTGAACAGGTATTAAATGTTCACCCTTCAATGATGTCTCAGAAACTGACTTGGCAATAGATCATTGTATAATGTGTAGATGAGCAGTCCAGATAATTCTCTCCTAACGTATAGTTTTTAATTCTGTCCCCTCGTTTATATTGGATATTTTTTACACCAGTACCCTATACCGTCTCCAAGAATTAGAGATCAAGGAAGCAGCCACTTTGCTTTTGAGACCACATAAAATGGTGAGCATTCAAGACTTGCTCCCGGCGCTTGGTACAATGTGGTGCTGCTATTTTTTTGTTGCTGTTGGAGACCCAGGGCCGAGAGCCATCGGGGCTTAGCCTGCCAATATGGGTACTGGAGGGCTACTGAGATACCGCAGCCACTTTTTTTTAGGTCACGCTGAAGAAGGGAGTAGGCTTATGGAAATTTTGATCAAAATGCAACTAAGAACCTTGAGCTCAATTTATTAATGTAATAGATCATAGCATATTATGTGAGTGTGGCCCAGATCTTGATTTCCTAATGAAAAGCATCTAAGGCTACTTTTACACTGACGTACGCCCACCTGGATTTGGCCTGGCGGGCATAAATACGCCTCTCCCCATAGCAAGCCTTTGCGCATGGCACGTAACACGGGAAAGATGGGACATGTCCTATCTTTTTCCCATGTACGGAGCAGTGCGGTGCTGCACATTTGTGGCACCATATCGCTCTGTGCGGCCATTGCTTTCGATTGGTGGTGTATTCATGGTCCCAATCTTGTGGCCGTACATATGTCCCCCATATTGTCGTGTGAATGTAGCCTAAGACTGTGACACACAAAAAAAAGCTACCTTAAACAGCGGTATATTACAACATGGAGATCACAAGTTTATGGATTTGCACTGTATGACATCCATCACAAGTTTCCAGAAGTAACCCGGTGTATACCATCGACAATGGGGTCGTAAATGCATTCTAAAGACAGTCCTAATTTCAACAGCCCCTTAAATCCAATCTTGGATCTTCCACTTGATTCAATAAATTTCCATTGGTTGTAATTGTTTTGTTACATAAATGGACTGATTATCGACTTGAAAATGATCTAAACTCCCATGGCCTCTATTCAGTATGAGCAGTCCAATTATTTCCACGTTGACTCTTTTGGAGCGCAGTATCTTGAGTAACACGGCTCCCATCCTCCACCCTCGCATTGCTGCTTTCGATAATCTACCTGCTAGTATTTTAACTGCAGCCAAACATCTTCCGTGACAACACACAAATATATATCATTTCTTTTTTATTTCTTTTTTTTCCTACCTAGCGCTGCACATTGACCTTTTATTGGCTAACTGATGTTTAGAATATCCCGGCTTGCAGAAACACTTATGTCTTGAAAGCTTTTATCTGTAAACATGAGGCAGCCAACTAAAGAAAGCATCCGTGCCATTGTGAGAGCAGGCATCTGTGAATATCCATAAACATCTGTTACTTAATACAGGTATCGTTTCCGCCTGAGACAAATGGCCGATGCCTGGATATTGTGGGCATTCGAACACAGAGATTTCAGGGGCCGAGGATTTGACTATAATCTCAAAAGTGTTATTGATGTCCTGGTGTGTTTTTTTTCAGCATCGAAATGGAGCTCTGCATTAGCAGAGGTGGTCAATGTGTTTACAAGGCTTTAACAGGGTTTCCAGAGATTTCTTGAATGCTTCTTCAAGAACACTGAGCCTAAACTCCACCTTATCATCTATTCTCCGACCTACATGACTACATTCTTATAAGGGCCTTATCTGATAATTATCCGTTCTTAGATGAACTCTAAGCAGTCCGACTTCTCTTATGGCTGTTTACATCTGCCTTGTAGTTTCCATCCATAACCGTGTGGATATAAATATGAATGGAAGTCATAATAAGGGTCAGTCTTAACAACGGGAACAGTGGTAATGCATGCGGTGCTATGATTCTTGTCATATTTGATAGAATCTGAGACAAAAAACTCCTAAAGGAACCTTGGAGACAAAGCACAGTGAACAGAGCTTCAAGGTAGCCGTCGACATAGGTTGATTGCCAGACACTGATTTCGCCTTGAACAAAATAACCATGTAGTGTGTAAAGGGAAGGCCAGACTTTTTCAACGGTCTAATATGAGTAGATAACCCGGTCAGTCATGATGAATTTCATTAAGGCCAATCTATTTTTTTCTTAAGACAAGTTGGAAGCTTTTTCGAATGCCCCATCTGCAAATAGTTGAATGGCCTCATTACAGAGCAAATGAGAATTCAGATGACCAGTTATCTAAAGTGTAACAGGATAACAGGACCAGATCAAGGTCCCTAAAAAAGAAAAAAAAAATCAACCATCATATACTCTCTTAGGCCGGCTGCATATGAATTGGTGCAAACTATGTTAGTCCGATCCCATGGACTGCACAGTATAGAAATATCATGCAAGGGAATGCAGATCCAGAATTTTGCATGAAAAACAGGGAGTTCTTGCATCACTGTTCTATATCCTATGCAATTTATGCAGTCCATGGGATCAGACCAAATCACTGTCTGTTTCGTGTGCAGCTGGCCCTGGTCTGGATATCCTTCTTAAAGTTGGCCCACATGGGAGGGCCTGTACAACAAAGACCATGAGTCTATTTTTCTTTCTACCCTGGTTTTTATTTTAAATCTGATATCTATACAGGATTATCATAAATCCTGCAGTTTTCTATATTTTGCAAGGATACCATGGTTAATTTTCCCAAACCAATTACGTGAATTATTTGGAACAGATGTTATAGACATTGGTTACGGTTCACATTGGATTCATTATCTACAGTCAAGAGCCTTAGTCAATAGTGATTCCATTTTGGACCAATATGGGCTGTTTGAGATTTTGTGGTATTTTAAATTTTAGTATTTAGAAAACAAATGTTTCTTGATCCTCATTCCCTTCTTATCTTCTCTACTACTTCCATTGTGCGGTGGTTTCTATAGCATCCAGGCTCACACCTTCATTCTCTAACAAAGATTAGTAGCTGCGATGCATACATTATCATTATTCTAGAGCAAACACTTGAAGTTCTGTTTTTCCAGTTGCTAGGGAATTTTGTTCTCATTGATGATGGTATGTACATAGTCGCGATCCATTTATATGCGGAAGGCAATGTGCAGTGGAATGTTGATGTTGTCTTGTATTTACATTCAGAATGTTGGAATCTTGTGTATTTATCATATTTTCATTGTTCTATGTAACTCATTGAGCTTGAGGTTGTAACAGGTTCTTCCTTTTTATCTCCCATAGTTACCTCATCGTCGAGTGACTTTTTCCACATCCAATCAAGCACCTGATATCCAGGACCCTTCTCAGCACAGCTACTATGACAGCGGCCTAGAGGAGTCGGAGACCCCAAGCAGCAAATCATCTTCTGGTCCAAGAATAGGGCCTTTGGCTCTCCCAGAAGACCACTATGAGCGAACCACTCCTGATGGCAGCATCGGTGAGATGGAACATCCTGAGACTGGTAAGAGAAGGAATCCCAAAGAAAACCCAAATCACATTTAGTGTTGCCTCATCACCAGACATCACGCTTTCTGGCAGTGTTTGTTATGTCTTTTCATATATGTAATGCATATGCTTTATCCAAGGTCATGTACATACCGAGACTTACATTTTTTTATAAAATTTTTTGGTGGGAGAGGAATAATTCACAAAACACAACACTAAGCTATTTTTTTTTACATGAGGTTCTGTTGCAAAGGATAAGAGATTCCTTTGGAGAGCAATTAGATGAAGATATTAGCTATCTTACACTGTAACATCTTAATGGCTTACATATAGGAGGTACAATCCTAGCAGTCACAACCCAACCCTGGTTCCTGAGGAGGAAACTAGGGACATCTCTGCAAAATACAAAGCCATCAATACTCTAAATAGCACTAGGTGGGAGTTTTAATTGTATATAAGGAACAAGTTTCTTGTAGGTTCCTCCTGGTTAACATGGTATTGTCCTTCTGGTCTTCAATTGGGCCACTCCAACTGAATAGCAAATGATTTGGAATGTGGCCAAAATGGCTCTTCTATGTCTTCAGATGATGTAGAACACAAATGCAAAATTTAGATGAGCCTCTTTATACATTTAAACACTGGATATTAGTCCATCATGATATGGTGGAAGACATTTGGACCCTATATTGAGGTCTTCCCTGCATCTGATGTAGAAATAAAGGGTTTTGATCAAAACATATCCGAATAGGCCAAATTATAGCATTTAATGGATCATATCATGTTGTCTAAAGATATTTTTTTCTGTTCCTCAGAAATTGTACATGAATGATATGTAGTCTTCAGTTTGAGGTCATCTATTGAAACAGTTTTCCATGTACTATATTGAAGCTCTGCCTAATGCAGCAGTTTTTAACAGCATTAGCCCTTACTTCCCCTTCGACTGATGTGACAAGCCTTATTAGTTGGCCTCTGAAATGGAACATTCTATATTGTATGTAGTCTTGAAACATAAACTAGTGGTTTCGGAAAGCTTAGAGGCAAGGAAGTCGCAGTGGACAATTTGGAGACATGAATTTTCAAGTTGATATATGGCAGGCTGTATGGTGACCTGACCTTTCTAGTATTGCTGTAACTTCATGAAAAATGTATTTCGAGGAGTAGCACTGGCTCCTTTTCAGAGATACTGAATGACTATTTCATAAGCACAATGGTATAGAAATTGCTGCAGACTGAAAATCAGGCATCCCAATGATCTCTGTGCCTGAAAAATGGTCATTGGCTATTTCAGTGCCTCCACATTTCTAAAATATTTTTAGATTTTTTTTTTAATGCACCCACAGATTGGTATAATTGTTTTTATTGTATATGGTCCCTTTATCTAGATTTAAACTTTAGGATTTGGTATGACTCAATCATGATATCAGACTACTAATAGGAGACTTTCCAATTCGGAAACTAACCTTATTCACACAACGTTTATACATTTTTCTTGGTTATCATATCAATTTGTTGACAGAGGGTAATTTTATAAATCGGCAGCTTTCCCATGTCTATTGATGTCCTTCGTTCCCTCATTTCCTCCAATGTCTATTGCTTTTGGTGAAAGCGATTACGATGACCAGCAACCAGGCTTTGAAACTACAAATTCCTGTCACGTTGGAGGAGCCAAAGCCAAGGGCCAAACTACTTTCTGAGACTTGCTTCACCACTCAGGTCCACTTCTACTTGAATTGTTCATTTCAGGGCCTGTACACTCTCCACTTCTTGTAGTGAGTTTATAGGCAGTTTTCCACCTTCAAATTTACTCCAAAGAATTCCCAGTTGATTCCAAGGCAGAAAACCAAACTGGGCTTTGGGTTTCTTTCTCAAGAAAGTGACAACCAAAAGGCCCTGGTCTAGTTTTGATGAGAGACAGATATGGAAGCTTGTTGTGGAGAGAATGTTGATGAATTCTTCTCCCTCAACATCTGCTCCAGTATCCTCCATTGTTACATACCCTAACACAAAGTCAAGCCACAACATTTTCTAATATAATAAATACCACTACTAAAAGGACAAATAAATGAAGGCCTTGCTGAGAGTATTTGGACAATATCTTATGGGTTGAGTATATATTTTAGGTATTAACTTCCAGGGTCCCGTGAACCTAGAGTATATCTCCAAATACACACTTATGTTTCATGGTTGTGTTTTAAAAATCATGCAACATAAGTAAGAAGTTCCCTTGATTTTAATCCTGACTTTGATCTTTACAATATGTTAATTATTGGTTCAAAAGTGGATAAAACAGAGCATATTTAGTACTTGGTTATTGACCCACAGAATTTGTTTTAATGCCAAACATGAAGGGTCATTAATCTGTAATAGCCACCCATATGAGTCTCTTATTCCACTGTTTAATTTTATAAATGGTCTAGTCCATAGCAACACTGGCACCTAAGGAGTTTAGATGGAGATATTGCTCCTTCCATTACCTCATCACTCACCTCTGGCCTGGTCAAAGGTTACTGGGTCTTTTATCATTGCTTACTTATTGCATATACAAAAGTATTGCAGCTCAAAGGAAACCTACCACTACGGATCTACCTATTAAGGTAGATCCAGTGATGGGTGCATCCATCACCAGTAGCTCTGACTTTGGAGTCGAGATTGCGCAGCCTCTGGCCTGTGTCTTGCGCAGAACTCCAGCTTTTGCGGACCAGTTGAAGATGGCTGGGTAGGAGGATCAAAGAGGATACTGGGGCGTGAAGTAGCCGCACCGTGTAGCTCCAGCTACTCCACGCCCCAGAAGCCTCCTTAGAAAATTTGCATATTACTCTGATTAAAGATTAGCAAAGATAGAGGGGAGTAAAGGATTAGCCTTAAAAAGAGCTATACTTACATACATTAGATGCACCTACTACCGGATCTACCTAAATAGGTAGATCCGTAGCGGTAGGTTTCCTTTGGAAAAAAAAAGTACATAGTTAAGTCCAGTAGTAGAACAAACAAATTGTAAACAAAATGCTAAATTTATAGAACCCAATTAAAATCAAAACGTTTTCCTAATACTGCAACAAAATTTAAAAAATACCCAATACTGGAATTTCTACACACATAATGATACACTAAAAATAACTAAAATGCTATCCCCTAATTATTGTATTCTATTCATCCGGACTTACAAAAAACTGAATATCAAAGCACTATATGGTGACACAATATTTTTTGTAAAACTCAATAAAAATCACAAAAAAATAGAATTTTTATATTTGCACTCTAGGCAATAAAATTAGGTTATTCCCAATCAATCAATTATGTCCCCCCTTACCCCCATGCTAAAGAAAATATCGTTCCACAAAATATTAGTTATTACATGACAATTTTAAAAATGAATTTTTTTTGTTTGGCCTAAAATTGAATAGTTTCTAAAGAGTTAATACATTGTTTTTTCCTTGAACAGACGGGTGCTCATGATGATCTTATATCTCATAATACTTTCCCTAGCAGCAAGAATTTTATGTAAATATTACTACTACCCTGTTATTTGATTCATAACCTGGTATTCCTTAATGAGACCTGTAATGTATTCCAGGGAAATGCCCTCCATATACCGTATTATACAAACGCATCTGTCTTTAATGAGGAATATCCCTTTAAGCCGGATCCTTTGGGACTTCCACACCCCAATTATAAATAGGAAGCATCAGGCATAACACACAGGGTCCATCCGTAATCCTTGCTTTATACCTAAAGATTAGTGGGATTTAGCCCTGAATATAGGGATTGTTATCTATGGATTACTTACATTTTTCACAAATCTGATCAAAAACTAGTTATATATCTGTTGCCATCTGCAGATGTTTAGCTAAATGTTATAAAGAGGTTTAGAAGTCATGAAATGTTTACTTTAATATATGTGTACCTGGGATGGAGACATTACCAGCACTAAAGTGCACTGACCCACTCAATCAATGGACAGCTACATTATAAGGTATAGGGATCAATGAGGCCACCTACTTTTTTATTTTTACCCCACTTTTTATGTAGATTCCTAAAACGGCATCAAAAAGAAACTCTGTACATAAATACAGAACCGTATCCAAGCTTAGTATATTAATACAGAATTCGAGCAAAAGCTTGTACATAGAGCACCAGAACCAAGCTCCGCAAACAAATACAGAATCACAAACTCAATACTCCTTGCTGTAGGTGAGGTGGACTGATGCAGAGTAGATTGGAAGAAAATACTATGGTGGAAATTTATCCTGCGTATGAGTATATGTATAAAAATAAAATGGAGGAAATATATGTTACGTATTTATGATGAAATGCCCGCCCCCTCTGACACCAACAGATACATCAAGAGGCTTAGGCCTCCTGATATATCCTGTGGGGCACTGACGAATTATCCGCGCACTATATATTTGTACGTCAGGTTCTACCCGAGGTAGAAATATATGCAACATTGCTTCAGACAGGTTGCCCCCTGTCTATGGCGATGGTAGAACCACCTCTCCTCTAGGTGTAGCGATGGTAGAAACCACCTCTCTCTAGGTGTAGAGGATGCTCCCTGTTATGGTGATGGTAGAATCGCTCTCTCTAGGTGTAGAGGATGCCCCTGTCTATGGCGATGGTAGAACCACCTCTCCTCTAGGTGTAGAGGATGCCCCCTGTCTATGGTGATGGTAGAATCGCCTCTCCTCTAGGTGTAGAGGATGCCCCTGTCTATGGTGATGGTAGAACCACCTCTCCTCTAGGTGTAGAGGATGCCCCTGTCTATGGTGATGGTAGAACTGCCTCTCCTCTAGGTGTAGAGGATGCCCCCTGTCATGGTGATGGTTAGAACCGCCTCTCCTCTAGGTGTAGAGGATGCCCCCTGTCTATGGCGATGGTAGAACCACTCTCCTCTAGTGTAGAGGATGTCCCGTCTATGGTGATGGTAGAATCGCCCTCCTCTAGGTGTAGAGGATGCCCCCTGTCTATGTGATGGTAGAGACCTCCTCTCCTCTAGGTGTAGAGGATGCCCCGTCTATGGTGATGGTTAGAATCACTCTCCTCTAGGTGTTAGAGGTGCCCCTGTCTATGGTGATGGTAGAACCTCCTCTCCTCTGGTGTGAGAGAATGCCCCCGGGCTATGGTGATGGTAGAAACACCTCTCCTTAGGTGTAGAGGATGCCCCCTGTCTATGGTGAGTGTAGAACTACCTCTTCTAGGGTAGTGGATGCCCCCTGTCTATGGTGATGGTAGAACCTCTCTCCTCTAGGTGTAGAGAGAATGCCCCCGGCTATGGTGATGGTAGAACCGTCTCTCCTCTAGGTGTAGAGGATGCCCCCTGTCTATGGCGATGGTAGAACCGCCTCTCTCTAGGTGTAGAAGATGCCCCTGTCTATGGCGATGGTAGAACCGCCTCTCCGCGAGGTGTAGAGGTGGCCCCCTTGTCCTGGTCACAGGCCTAGGTATAAAAACATGTTTGGAGGAGCTTGTGCTGCCCGTTCAGGTATTTGGACATTGTAATGAGGTCTACCCTCAGCCGTTGTTCTGATACGTTTAGCGTATACACCAGGAGAGTTCCAGGGTATCCACTGGACGCATCTATAGACCTATACTGGCAGACAATGGGGATCTCCCCCTGTCTACATTGCATAAATCTAATTTTGCAGGTAAATCAGCATGGCAAGCTATTTTATACATCCTGCCTCCTCTTACTGAGTGTCATATACGCTTGTTGGAGTCTGTATTGCATCCACTCCTGCCTCTGCTGATCGTACACTCAAGGAGGTCCCAGTGATGTGACTGTCCTTATATGGGTAAACACCCTCAACATTGACAGCTGCAAGTCCGTGGCGTGGATGTTCACGAAGTCTCTTGCTTTTAGGGGGAGGAGAGGATGGGAACAGGAGGTAGGTAACCCATTATATGTGCATACAGGGGCATACGTCATAGATTTCCGTCGTAAGGATAAATAGGGAATCGCCTGACGTGTCCTTACAACAGAGGACTACAATGAGCCTTAAACAAACTTGACTCCTTTTATTGAATCAGCGCCACAACAATTACAGGTTGTTTGGTGGTATTACAGCCAGGCTCCAGTAACATAGATAAAACCTATTCATAAGATTTTAAATTCTATTGTAAACCTCTGATCGGTACGGCGCTATATCCGTATGAAAGCGGCCATGTTTACTAATTCCATGCAAACTCTATTGGATGATTCATCCAAGCCTGGGGATCTAGTGTTCAGATAAAGATCAGGTTTTCCAGAAGAAAGTGGTCATAATATATGATAAAGCGACGGATGTGTTAATTCTCCCAAATCCACGTTTGTAAAATCCATAAACAGACTGAGGTTTATACCTCGTAATAACAGGAGTCTACACAATCCGTATTTTAATAGTCCTTTTGGTATGGAGAAGATATTTTGTCAGGTGCTGGCAGTTTTTATTAGGCATCTCCTAAAATAGCAGTGTGGATGTAATGGTAATATCTCCCATCCGCATGTGGAGGATTCCTTATGTTACCAATTAAAATTATGATGCCATTAACATTCCACTTGCTTTAGTACTTGAGCTAAGAGGTTGATGTAATGATTCAGACTACCAGCGTCTTGGATGCCGCTCTCTGCTTTTTAGAAATCTGCGATCAGCCTTGGTAGCTGGGAGATGGCAGGGATTACAGGGACCCTGTTATTTAAGAAGTGGTTATAGGAGAAGATTGTTATAGAGCAGGAGAGGCTGAGCAGATTTTATTTTTGGTTATGAGAGGTTAACATTAGGTGTACTCAATATTCTGAAACTCTTTAAGTGTAGAGGTGCCAGGGTAAGACGGCCATCAATGGGTGACTAGAACCGTCCACTAGACTCTAACTCTAACCATCTTATTGTCTCCTCTTAAAAGGTTTGCTGCTTTCCCCCCCAAAAAGTTACTTGACTCCTCCTGCTCCATACGCCCAGTTTGTAGATGAAAACTATGGATAATATTTTAGCCTCTCCTGCTCTGTAAAAATGCTGCCTGCTATGGGATCTTATGTACAATCTGCTCAGCTCGCCTGCTCTATAACATGCTGCCTGCAGATAGAGCAGGAGGAGCTGAGTAAATGGTACATATGTCCTATCTGCAGGCAGCATGTTATAGAGCAGGAGGAGCTGAGCAGATGGTACATAATGTCCTATAAGAGGCGCATGTATAGAGCAGGAGGAGCTGGCAGATTGTACATAATGTCCTATAAGCAGGCAGCATGTTATAGAGCAGGAGGAGCTGAGCAGATTGTACATAATTGTCCTATAAGCAGGCAGCATGTTAAGAGCAGGAGAGAGCTGAGCAGATTGTACATAGTTTCTAAAACATGTGCTGTAAAACCAACTGCATGATGGCATCCCACAGATACGCTCAGTAAACCTAACTTGTCAAATTAATTATTTTTCCATTTTTTTTAAGCAGTTTTTTTTTTTTTTGTATCGGTCTTCTCTCAAGATAAGAGTTGTTGAAGTTCGACTCTCAAAAGCCACAGGGACCCCACAATCCTTCTGTACAGTATATACAGTAGAAATCGGCTTCTTTTTCCTCCCATGTAAAGAACCGGCACCGTGTAATCACAATTCCGTTAGGTATAAGAAACAATATTATTGTTATCTGCAATGAGAAACAATCCATTCCCTCCCTCGCCAGCCCTGTCCTCAATCTCCTCTTTCCTCTCCGGATGTATCTGGGCCGCTGTGTCTATCTGCTTGAGCTTATTCAAGTAGAAGCTTCTAGCCCTTGGGGTATAATTCCATTTTCAGCTGCTGGATCTCCAATATGTGAGGTTATCCCTTGTTAGTTCCCCAATGTGCGCGCCTCCCGGCTGTAAAGCATTACGCCATCCCATCTAATCATTTCGTTAAATGCTGCTAATTGAATCACACCGGTATTAGCTGAAACCTTCCCCCCTGCTTGGGTTTTGTTTCTTGCTTAATGGAGACATCTCCAGTGACTTCAGGTGCAAACTTGGACTCTGCCTTCGTTATTAGGGCTTCGGGCGCAGGAAGCTATTACGACTGTTCCTAGGGAATGATGATGAGCATCAGACTGCTGGGTGTGAAAGTGTGAGCTGGAACAGATCACTGGGCTTATGGAATCAGCACAAATCTGGTTAACACCCTAACCTCACCTCCTTACACACATGTCACCCTCTACACCCCCCCCCCCACACCTCCTCTCCTGACTTGTCGCTGTAATCCATCTGTTGCTGGCTGCAGAAACCGGATTGTTAGCCAGAACATCAACCCCTTAGAGAAGGATTTACGCACTATCCAGACAGAGCAAGTGATGTTGACACACAAGACTCAAGGAAGAAGAAGACCTAGCGGAGATCACTGTCCAGCTTGAAGACCATGACTTTGTTCCACCACTGAAGTCAAAAAACATTTGTTCTTGGCTCTGCATTAAATCTTCCTCTCCCATGTCTCTTGGAATTTTTTTTTAGCACCGGGTGTAATCCTGTACAACGGCTTATTGGTGCTGGCTCATTGTGTAGATCACAATTGATACACGCCAAGGTTAACGATACCTTTTCTCAGAGACAGACACTCTTTCTTAAAATTACATTTTGTTGTTTTATTACCGAAAGTAAATACTTGGGAATAAAACTGGATTATAGACTCAAAATATACAGTGTTTTCAAGTGACAAAATGGCTACAGTCACATCTGAAAGGGCCTACCTCCGAGCATCAAGTGCTGTCATGACAACCCATGGCTAATTTATGGAATGTTTTTTTCTTTTGAAGTTTTTATTTCCCACTTAGTTTTACCAATGAAAATATGAAGTAATTTAAATGAGTATTCAATATACACAATCCAAAGGCAAATATCATAAAGTGTATGGCAAGTGGGCACACAATAATGGAATACTGCCCACAGGAATTCCCAACTTTAACCTAAAAGGTGTATTTTAAAGGTCTTTCAAAGCCCATGAAAACCGCATAACAGAAATAAATTATGTTCTTATTCTGTGAGTTGTCACATCCCATCATGCATCCTTTTCTAGAACGTTGGAAAACAATTCAAGAGTTTCTCAACATAAGATGGTTTTCTGGTATTTCTAAAGTTTGCATTATTTGACAGTATATAGGTCATACAGTATACTAATGACACCTGACTTACAGATGACCCCTAGTTACAGACAGAACCCTCTGCCCTCTGGTGAAGCTCTTAGATGCTTTACTTTAGTTTGGTACCATCTACTACACAAGGAGTGCTGTGAAATTCCTGTATTTACTTTTAGTCCCAGGCTGAAATGATCATCTGTAACTTTCTGTAACAAAGCTTTATTGATAAATTTTTTAAATCCAATTGTCACCAGGCCCAAAAAATTTTTTGTCTGGAGCTGCATATAAATATACCTGTTCTGACTTGCATGCAAATAACTTAAGTACAAACCAAGGAACAGATCTTGTACATAACCCGGGGAGCTCTGTATATCTAATTTATGTCTGAATCTGTCACCATGAATTGTCCCCCAAAAGTGATCAATTCATCATCAAGTTCTTTGGCCTGTAAGGCTCTGACTCCGTCACTGTAACCACCTAGAGCCTTTCTTTCCCAACCCTCAAAGCTAGTCTGAAGCTTCCTCCATCTTTTTATGTCACTCTCTTGGCTCTATTGACATTTTGGATGCCAGGGGATGACATGGAAAAAATGGGAAAAAGTTCAGGCCTATCTTTGAAGGTTTGACTGAGTAGTTACCGGAAGGTTTAGAGTGGTGGACCCAGAGCCTTGGGCTCGAATATTCCCACTAAAGCTCATAAGTTGCAAAAGAAAGTAAGAATCGCTAAATGACCACATGATCAGTTGGAGGTAAATCATTTTTATAGATTCTCTTTAGGCATACAGCTGTTTGAATATAGATGTCAACCCACAATGTTCTATAATATGCTGTAGATTGGACAGTGTGTGCCACAAAAACTTAAGAACCCAAATCAGAAACCCTGAAAATGCCTCCTAGACCTGTTCATGTTGACTTTTCTAGGAAAGGGAGGTCAATGTCACGGCAGGTATTTAGATCCATATTAGAAGAATAAACCCTTCTCTACTTGGTGGAGATTGCAGGGCATGCAAAGTAGGGAAAACTCTAAAGTTGAACTTGTAGGTTTGGACCTTTTTTTACCATAAAGGCAAAGGTCAAGCCCCTGAAATCCAGAAAGATGGCTTCAAGTATGCACAGCAAATGATTATTTGGCTCATCTGTAAGTCATCGTAGCCTCTAGAACAACTGACTTCCAAAATCTCCCATGATGATAAATCCCCCCATAATGTTTTCCATTAGTAATTTCTTCTGTAATTTCCCACACTTACAAATTAGAAAGCCAGAAATTTTACAACCCAAATTACCGTCTAACAAAAAATATTAGATCTCTTTTCCACAATTAATTCTCTATTTTAAGACTATCCTGGTTTAAATGATTTCAATCCGGTCCACTTCTAGCTGAGATAACATTTTGTGTACATGGTAAACCCGATTAAAGAGCAGTAACGCTAAATTAAATGTAATGATTGCTTCTCCTTAATCAGAAATATCCTTTAAAAAATGTTATTGGGGTTACTTAGGACGGCATTGCAGTACATGAAAATCTTGGCTCTGGCCATAGCTCTCTGTGGATCAGACTGTAACTGGTGGTGCGGTCTGCCTCCAACCAAGTAGGGTTTGTACTTCTTCTGCAGGCATCTCTTGACCCCTTCGCCTCGATGTAGCGTCACAAAGGGGAACAAAGATAGAAAACCAGAGGCTCTTTAACACACAAA
This sequence comes from Engystomops pustulosus, assembly GCA_019512145.1. NCBI lineage: Eukaryota > Metazoa > Chordata > Amphibia > Anura > Leptodactylidae > Engystomops > Engystomops pustulosus. Next base: position 200,269,899 of record CM033644.1, read on the forward strand.
GGATCTATTTGTTAGTATTGATCCGTCCGGTGCTTTAAGCCGAGAGCTGTGTAGGTGTGCCTCCAGCAAGCTCTCTTGTTCTTATTCTATGGTTTTGTTGTGTGCGTTCGATCGAACTCAGTAGTTTCCAAGAGTTGGAACTCTCCTTACTTGTTTGCCGGAGATTCCTCGCTGATCTGCTCGTGCCCACCTTTCTCTGTCAACTTTGGTGTGTGCCTGATGTGTAATTATGGACTCCAGGGCTTTGAGCCAAGCTTGCTCTCTCCGCTTGTATTCTATAGGGTATGTCGGTGTCGCTGCTGAAGAACCTGAGTGGGATGAGATTATCTGTCCCTTGTTTCTTAGTGATCTTGGTGGCCTTTTCTGTTAGGCCTTGAATGAAAAAATTTTATTGCTGCGCTTTTCCTTGGCGGAAAAAAAAAATTAAAACAAGTAGGAACAATACACACTGAGCGCTTTACTCTAAATAACTCACAAGAAATAGGCGGGCGTGCTGCTGATAGAGTGGATACTTGACAGTTACAAAAAACTTTTTAAGCTTATTACATGTAGTGAACAAATGCCTTAAATCTCAATCAGGGTGGTGCTCCACTTATGTGGTTCCATCACCTAATATGTAATTACTTATCATTGCTATATGTGCAGAAATCTCTGCCTACTTCTTTGGTTCCTTCATTGTGTATTGCCCCTTTTAGGATATAGGTTTCTGTTGGTTAATAAAAAAAAATCCAGTCCAGATGATCTGAGAGTCAGCGAAATTAGATTGAAGTGGATTTTTTCCAGTTTTATCAAAATCTGGAAAAAAAATTGTCAAATTTTTGTATTTCTTGGGGAACCCTTAATAAAAAAAATCATGGAAAATGCAAACTATGTAATAGGATTACATTTTAAAAAAAGCCACTCAAAAATGCCTGAAATCATGGAAGTTCACATTTAGACAAACCAAAGAAAAACATGAGTGTGTTGGAAAGGAAGCCAACCCCTCTGAGCTTTTGTGGCTGGAGGCCCAAGTGTGCCTAACCTTTACACTAATGTAATATAAATTATGCTTTATTATGTTGGTCTCTTACCATCAAGCAAATTCAATTTTGTTTTTGTATACTTTAAACATTTTAAAGGTCACCACTTACATAAAACTTTACATAAATCAATAGTACAAGCGAACTAATAATCTTGTTTAATGTCTCATGAGACAAGTAATTTTTTCCCAAACTCTTGTTGCTTAATATATTAAAAACCTTAAGTAATCTGAATTCCAGGATGGACAGGGATTACTGAGGTGTCTGAGAAGTTCTAGAAGAGGGAAGGGGGAATGAGCTAAGCACAACAATCCTACCCAAGGGCACAGAGGTATCCAAATCAAAGTGGAGGCTACAGAGGGTTTAGCTACTCAAATGGAGATATAGTCACATATACATGTTGTAAGGTTCTATTAAGCTTGAGGAATAGATATTTGGTCCTTTTCGAGGTATATAGTTTAGTCAACTGATTTTTTTTTTTTTTTTAAATGTTCCATAATGTCTAATGCCGATCTCCAACTTTTATTCTTGAGTTTTGTTCAAGCTGCCAGTGAGGCAATCGTCTAGGTCTGCTCAGGCTTAAGTAAGAAGTGTTGTAAGTCTTAAGGCCTCATGAGATTTTTGTACTTTTGACCTACTGTAAGTCAAAAAATCCTACATGAATACCAACATGTGGGACTGACCTATGATTCATTTAACCCTCCAGTTGAATTTAGGAAAACCACATAAAATTTTGCTCATTTACGCTAGTCTTTAGTTGTTTCCACTTTGTCACTTCTTCCACTGTAACCTTTATTTTGCAGCAGTAGCTATTTCTGGCGTCCGAAAAATTCTCTCGTTCTACACTGCCTCTTCCTTTCTTGCTAAATCTTCTAATAATAAACTTGTTGTTCTTCTCTCTCTCCGAACCCGCAGCTCATGCGTGTGCTTATTTCTTGCCCTGTGTGTTGTTTTCATGACTAAGCGCCACAGGATTTGGAGACTTTAGGAGAGAATTGGTGGATTAGTTGTCCTTCTGAGTATGATTGGGTGGCAGTGGTGGGAAAGGGGGGGCCCAAAAGAGTGAAACCATAAGAAGGAGTAGAGATCAGTGTGGCAGGTTCTGAGAGGATCAAGCCATTGCGAACCAAGAGGATTATGGGTAGCAATCCCAGCGGTATCGGGCACCAGTTGGCCACTCATAAATCCACTGTGTCTGCAGCATTTGATCAGTGTCGGTTTGGTATAGTTCAGACTGCGGACTGGTTGAATATTGTGCATGAGAATACATGGTATAATTACAGTCAAATGAGCTACATTCACGTGCCTTTTCCAAAGGTTTATAGATTTCTTGGGATTGTAGCACAGATTCGGTTTTTGGTGTTGAGTATTAGAAGGTGTTGATACTCATGATTGTTAAACTCTTCATCCTGACAGATGTGACACATCGCATGTGAAACTTCCAGATCCACCTTACATATGTACTATAATAGCCCTCCGATGAAGTTGTACAGAATGAGAGATGGAAGATGGGTAATTGGCATTACCGGAGAATTTCTCTGGAAAGTGGAAAAACATCAATCTTTTAACATTTCATAAGTTTGGTGGACAGTGTATGTGTTTATTTGGAATTTACTGTGCTATTGTGTGCTGAAAGGTTTCTTGTCAATGGTGTATCTAAGGATTTTATAATACAATAATATAGTTTTATGCTACTCCCCCCGCTCTATAAATGCTGCCTGTAGATAGGACACCGTGTCCTATCTGCTCAGGCCCTACTACCATAAACATGCTGCCTTTAGGTAGGACACTGTGGCAGATTTACTTACCCTGTCCCGTCGCGATCCCGCGGTGGTTGTCCGACAAGGATTCGGGTCCTGGTGATTCACTAACATCGTGCGCCCGAGTTCCTGCATGTGTCGCTTGCTGCGGCAGGGTCCGCCGGGGTTCACCTTCTCTTCCTGGTGCTTGATCTTGCGACACTATCCTTTTTTAAATTCCGCGGTTGTTCCGAACCGTCGTTGTCAATTTCTGTCGCGTGCAAGCCAGTGCCGAGTGCAACAAAATCCGATCGTGTGCGCCAAAATCCTGGGGCAATTTGCTGCAAAACGGAATATATCGAGAAAACACAACGAAACTGCGGCGTTGGACCCTATGTACAATTTTCTCAGCCTTACTGCTCTTTAACATGCTGCCTGTAGAGAGGACATTATATTATTGAGCTGTCATCTCCTGATGATCATTGTTAGTCTTGTAATTTGTCCTGCTAACTAGCATATGAATGCTATCAAAACATGAACTACTAGAAATATGCAAATTGTACCAATACATCCGTCAATATGTTGAGCGTCAGAACATGGGTGAATGTTCACAGACTGTCCAACAAGTGTGAATAGCTTGCGCAAAAAAGAGGAGTGGTTTGTCTGGGTTCTAGTACAATATTCTGGTGCAAATTTAAGTGGTATTATCATTGGCCACGGGTCAGGAGTAAAGGAGGTTGAGATAAAATTTGTATTATTAGTCATCTAATCATTTAATTTGTTTAAGTTGCTTTTCCCATTCCAACTGGATGGTTTCCCTCTACCACAGAGATTGATCAAGTGCTAATTTTGCCCTCAACATGAGGTTGCCTTCATACTTTTAGAAACAGAGTTCCATATACTTGTGACCTGCCACTTAAAAGTTGAATATAATTCAAGAATATTTCAAGTTTTCCTATTTTTTTTTGCTTTGACGTTCATTATTTAATCCACAAAACATCGGATACAAACCGTTATGTGCTCAACCCCCTTGCGTTTTTGAAAACTTAGAAGACCATGACATTGAAAGCGGTCTATTGTGTCGCAACTTAAATCATTCAGTATTTTCAATTTTTATAATACTTTTGTTTCGGAGGAGACGTTCCCGGGCTGGTGATCGGTGAGTGCTCTGTTGTCGCTTTACCTTTCTTCCAGTGCTTTCCCTCCCACTCCCTAATTGGCACAGAGATGAATAGATAAACATCGTGTCCTTCTCTGCCCACCACCCTCTTCCTCCGTGCTCGACGCTCTAATTGGCACAGAGATGAACCAAACGACTCTGGTTGTGCATTTCGCTTTATCCCCCCTCGAGTCTTATCTTACCTGTTATATTTTTTTTTTTTCCTGTGCCTTCATTTGTGCCAGGATAAGCTTTGATAGCCTCTTCCTTTCTTTTGACACGTACTGCTTCCAGCCTCCACCTTCAATTGTTTGATTTACTGTAGGATTAAACGAAGGAGTTATTGAAGCTTGTCCGGCTTCAACTTTTCTCCTTTACTCTTTTTGATCCCGGCTTCTTATTGTCTGTTTCTGTGCCAGCTGGGCTATACTGTATATATAGTGTAACAGAACTGAATTAGTCATTTGGCACACTGTGGGTAGCTGGATTTATGACTGCAGGTATTCCTACACAAGAGTATATAATGTTGGCCACTGCAAACCAACTATTCTTTCTCCACGTTTCCTGGTCAAGGCAATTTCACACCATCTGCATATTGACTATAATAGAAGTGCAACATACTGTAACTGGACCACACCTAAAGAATGGGGATCTCCGAATCGCTATTCTAGTGATTTCTGGTCTTCCCGGTTGTGGAATCCCCATCAATATACTTTTTAGTTTTTGTGGCTAGGTGATAAATATTTGTGTGACCCATTCAACTTTCTTCAAACTACAATGTGCCCTAACCTTTGCATTTTTAAGGGGTCATCGGGATTTGGTTTGCTTATTTCATGTTAAAGGCAAACTGTAGGAAAGCATATAGAGAACACTCATGTTTTTTCTTCGTAGCATTTAACAGATATAGGTAATCATGCTTCTATGAAGTTCAGTGGATACAGAAAGGTTGGCCATCGTCTGACCAGTAGTACCATTTCCAGAAACAGTCGTGCTTGTAATGGTTTGTCTGTTATCGCAGACTGGCTCTATTCTGTGAGGGCCACACCCTTGCTGATCATCAGCTCCATATTTTAGATTTCTGGTATGCCTCCATCCAAGTATAGAACATTCCTATGTCTATGCTGCATTCTCCTGTCCTGCCTTTTCTCTAATCCCTCCATCAGCTTCTTTCTCCCATTTCCAATCCGCTTTCCCTCCATCCTGGTCACCCACCTCATTGCTTGTATTTGTGTCCCCTTGATTAGGTGGAGACAGCTCGGATATTCAGAGGTTTTAATTAAATGATAACAGCAAGAGGCTCCTCCCTTCCGGTATGTAACACAGGCTTTATCGTACACACGCTCCCAATCCCTTTTTGCCTCTCTCCCGCTTTTCCTTTTCATGTGTAATTTTAATTATGTTTTATAATCTCAATTGCAAAATAGCCTTAAAACAAACGCCAGCCTTTTTCTTCCGTGTCACTTATTGCTATGTTTCCACTGTTTATTGGGGGGTATTGTGTATATGTGGGTGGTCACTGTCGCTCCTGGAAGTCTGTGAACCAAGAAAGCTTTATCCTGTTGAATCATTTTTTTCTGTAGGGAAATATTTTTCATTCAAGAGGATATTTAACCTATATGAAGAAGTATGGATAGTAAATGTGTAGCTAGGGACAAACTCTTCAGCAGTGCTTCTACCACTGGACCATGACCCAATGTTGGGTATCAGAGGAGGATAGATGGAAACGGCCGCTGACCAAGGGTTTGATGGAGGTGCTTCGGGACATTGCTTCTGATCCTCGCTTTTCACTACCCATTAGTACCAGTTTTGCTGTATTGATGTTGACTACCCATAGTATCAGTTTATGTTTATTGATGATGTTGACTTTGGAGGTGTAAAAGCGATGCATCTCCACCACACTTTCAGTCAACATACACTCTAACCTCAACCCTTCCTGCAACAGCTCAGGTGCCACATCAATCAACCTCGTCACCCCCAAACACATTTTAACGTCAACCCACTGTGTTCCTGACAAATCTAAACACGCACCTAATTTGCCTTGGGCCATAAAGGTGGGGCCTACGCATGGGAGAATGACAATGCATGAAAAGTTGAAAGGGTTCTGACACTGCAGAATAGATCTGATGTAATCATCAAACCAAAAACTGCAATGTATTTATTTTGGATTATATTTATGGGGAAATTACCTATAAAGTAACACATGCTTTATTGCTACACTATGAGTTGGCTTCTGAGTTGAGCATTTTGCTCCTTGCTCCTTCACTTTTGCTTCCCAGGCCACTGACACCATGGGGCTAGACTTCAGATCCCAGAATACCTAGGCTATGTAGTTTTAAAAATGAGCCTGCAATATCTGTATGTATGCCTTGGATTGCTTTGTTGTATTGTTCGTTCTTGGTGGGCAGCTGGTCTCAAAATAGTTTCCAACCAGCTTGCAGTAAGACCATACCTGTTAAAGCTACTGTGACGATTTCATTAATCGGGGAAAAGATTTCAGATCTGAAATAGATCTGAATTCCACTTCATAGGAACACTGATACATCCTCAAGTGTTAATTTGACAACAGCAGAAGACTGAGGCCCTGTGGGCTAGCGCTGTAAATGTGTAAAATATGGCGCATTGTGGGACGTGTGAAGAAAAGCCAGGTTATGACATTGCATACATTTGTGTGATAGGATTAACTTAACAGTGCGGCCTCCTTCAGAAGTCATTTATCAGTGTTATATGTGGAGCTTCCAGCACAAGTCTCTGACATGTAAAGTAAGCAACGAGACACATGGCTCCAAGAACACAGAGCGGCTCTGCTGACACTTCAGCACTAGAGGCCCACAGCAAGATTTTGAACTTTGGAGAGCCATTTTTTTCGTACTACTTAATATATTTCTTTTGGAAAGTCTCACAAGTTTTCATTAGTCAATATTCATATTTTTAGGTAATTCTCAACTCTTCAATATTCTTTAAAGGGGTGTTCCCCACAAGGACAAGATTCTAAAATATTCTCTAGTCACTGTTATTAACAACAATGCAGCATTTCACATATAGAAGTCCAACATATTTCTATCAGACCTGGTGTATACATTTTTGGTTGTCCCTGGATATGACCATAAATCTTCTGATATGGTTGGATTTTCTCATGAATAACTTCTCTTGTCTGCACACTGCAGTGGACTCAGCATCCTGCCCCTCCCCCGCATTTCCAGGGGGAGACGACACAAGCACTTCCTGTTGGTAAGCAGCATTGTGCAGAGACTTACTCTATGAGCTACAGACTGATAAGTCTTTATAGCAGAGCTGACTGTGTGTGTTATAGGTGAGTTAGCAGGGGTGTAATTGTGTTTTATATCCATTCATGGATCTCATATCTCTATCTCTGATCCGCTCTCATCTCTTTTTCTGATGTAAGATACAATAGAATTGTAGATATACCCTTGATTTTGATAATCTAACCACATTGTCACTTACAGTATCTCACGCGCTAAAGGGATCATGAAGTATTGCTTAGAGTCCCCGCCCACACTCTGACCTTACACTGACCATCACTGAGTGATGGGAGCTAAAACAGAAATACAAATGTAACGGGAAAAAATGATCTTGTGTAAACATCACTACGCATGCATTCTTTTTTTTTTTTTGGATTTGCAGAAAAAAAAGACATATCGCAGCCGATTTTAAAATTTTATAAAAGTTCTTAATCCTGTAATTTCACTCTGGCTGCAGATTATCTGTAGACTTTACATAAGATGGGAGTAGTAAGCAGTCCCATATTTTTCAGGTTAACATGCTACCCACACAGTACTGTGCAATTCTTTGTTCCTAGTCACTGTACAGCCCTCTGCACGGTAGACCAGGCGCCGTGCGCTCTGTTTGCTGTAGACTCTGGGTGGCCCTGCCATTCTTCTGCCAGTAGACTGGAGGTGCCTGGTGAGAGGACTGTAAACTATGAGTCTTTGGGTTCAACTCATGTCTACTAACTTTATGTCAAGTAGCGGACCAATAAATGAAGCATAATTGTACATTAGTTCTAGAAAAGTCATACAGGCATGCCTGAAATGAAACAAGAATCTACAATTGTCCAGCAGCCAGACGAGATTTCAACAATCTCACTCATTTACAGTAAATTAATCCTGTCATGGTGATGGTAAAGCCCTCTCCTCTAGGTGTAGAGGATGCCCCCTGTCTATGGTGATGTGAACCCTCTCCTCTAGGTGAGAGGATGCCCCCTGTCTATGGTGATGGTAGAACTGCCTCTCCCTAGGTTGTAGAGATGTCCCCTGTCTATGGTGATGGTAGAACCTCTCCTCTTAGGTGTAGAGGGATGCCCCTGTCTATGTGATGGTAGAACCTCGCCTCTAGGTGTAGAGGATGCCCCTGTCTATGGTGATGTAAACCGCCTCTCCTCTAGCGTGGCTAGAGGAGTGCCCCCTGTGTGCATGGGTAGATGGTCTATGATGGTAGAACCTCCTCTCCTCTAGTTGTAGAGATGCCCCCTGTCTATGTGATGGTAAGAACCACCTTCCTCTAGGTGTAGAGGATGCCCCTGTTATGGTGATGGTAGAACTCCTCTCCTCTAGGTGTAGAGGATGCCCCTGTCTATGGTGTAGTAGATGTAGAATCTCCTCTCCTCTAGGTGTAGGATGCCCACCGCTGGTTATGGTGATGGTAGAGATACCTCCTCTCTCTAGGTGTAGAGGATGCCCCTGTCTATGGTGATGGGTAGAACCTCTCCTTATCGAGGTTGTAGAGATTTGACCCATTCCCTGCTCCTGTCTAGGGTGTGATTGGTTTAGAACCTCCCTCATTAGGTATAGAGGATGTTCCCCTATGTATGGTTGATGTTGAAAAGTGAAGAAACCACCTCTCCTCTAGGTGCAGAGGATTGTCCCACTGCATGTCCTATGGTGATTGGTTAGACCTCCTTTACTCTAGGTTGTAGAGGATGCCACTGTCTATGGTGATGTAGGAGGAGTTGTAGAACCACTTCTACTCTAGGGTTGTTCGAAGCCTGTGTCCCATGTCTATGGTGTGTAGTTAGAGCCTCCTCTCAGATAGGATGTGTTAGAGGATTGGGGTCCACTGTATATTGGTGATGGTAGCTTATTAGAACCTCCTTCCTCTAGGTGTTTGTAGAGGAGCCCCCCTTGTATACTGGTGATGGGTGATGGACACATAAAAAAAGCCGAGAAGAGAGGGGAGCAGTAGGAATGTTATGTGCCCACTATATATGGTGATGAAAATTAACCACCTCTAATCAGGTGCAGGGATGTCCCCTGTCTATGGTGATTGGTAGAACTCCTTTCCTCTAGGTGTAGAGGATGCCCCTGTATATGGTTGATGGGTAGAAACATCCTCTCCTCTAGGTTATTAAGAGGATGACACATATCTATGGTTGATTGAAAGAACCACCTTCCTGCTAGTGAAGAGGATGTCCCCCTGGTCTAGGGATGGGTAGAACACCTTCCTGGTCTAAAGGTGTAGAGGATGGCCCTGGTCTTGGTTGATGGTAGTAGATCATCCACTACTTACCTGCGTGTAGATGATGCCCTTGTCATGGTGATGGGTAGAGCCCCTCTCCTCTAGGGGTGTTAGAGGATTTTTGTCCCCTCGTCTATGGTGAGGAGAACGCCTCTTTCCTTAGGTGTAGAGGGAGTTGCCCCTGTCTATGGTATGTTAATTAGTAGAACACCTCCTCTCTGCTAGGTTGTTGATGAGTGATGCCCCTGTCTATAGGTGATGGTATAGAGAACCAACCTCTCCTCTAGGTTGAGAGAGTATTGCCCTGACTATGGCGATGTAGAAGACCTCCTCACCTCTAGGTGCATGAGGATCCCTCTGTCTTGGCCGCTGTGTTAGTAGCTGAACCCTCTCCTATAGCGTGTAGTAGTGATGCTCCTTTGTCTATGGTGGATGGTAGAGTTAGCATCCTCTCTCTCCTTAGGTTGTGAGAGGAAGTGTCCCTGCTATGGTGAATGGCTATTTTTAGTAAACTCCGCCCTGGTCCCTGGGTGAGGATGCTCCCCTGTCTATGGTGATGGTAGATCACCCTCCTTCTAGGTGATAGTAGGATTGCACCTTTGTCTATGGTGATGTGTAGCAATAGATTTTTTTAGAACCTCTTCCTATAGTTTTGTAGAGACGATGCTCCCCGGTATGGTGATGGATGAAAACCTTACTCTCTCTAGGGCTAGGTGAGGATGCCCCCTGTCTATGGTGATGGTCAGAACCTCTTCCTCTAGGTGTAGAGGATGCCCCCTGTCTATGGTGATGGTGAGCCTCCCTCTCCTCTAGGGTTGTAGAGGATGCCCCCTGGTTATGGTTGATGGTAGAACCGACCCTCCTCAGGTTAGAGATGTCCCCTGTCTATGGTGATGGAGATAGCGTTAGAACCTCTCTCTCTAGGTGTAGAGGATGCCCCTGTTCTATGGCTGATGGTAGAACCTCTCCACCCCGCGTTCTCCTCTAGGTGTAGAGGTAATGCCACCCTGTTAGTGTATCGATTAGAATCCCTCCCTCTCCTCTTAGAGATGTCCTGCTATGAGTAGTCTCTTAGGTAGAGCGATGCACCTCCTGTTATGGTGCATGGTTTAGAAACCTCCTCTCCTCTAGGGCGATTATAGAGGATATAGCCCCCTGTGCATGGGTGATGTGTGTAAACCTCCTCTCCTCTAGGTGTAGAGGATTTATGTCCCCTGTTTAATATGGTGATGTTGTAGATAGAAAACCTCCTCTCTGAGGGTGTAGAGGATGCCCCTGTCTATGGTGATGGTTAGACACCTCTTCCATCTAGGTGTAGAGGATGCCCCTGTCTATGGTGATGGTAGAACCTCCGTCTCCTCTAGGTTAGGGTTGCCCCATGTCTATGGTTGATGGTAGAGAGATTGCTGCTCCTATCCTCTAGGTGTAAGAGTGATTATGCCCCGTCTCATGGTTTGATGGTGTGAACGGGAACCTCTCCTCTAGGTGGTATAGAGGGATGCCCACTCTGTCGCTGGGATGGTAGAGGGTATTAGTCAGAAACTACCTTCATCAGGGTGTAGAGGACTAGCTCACCTTGGTATATGGTTGATTGGTTAGAATCGCTCCTATAACTCAGGTGTAGATGGATGCCCATGTCATGGTGGATGGTTGAAGAACAACTCTCCTCTAGGTGTAGAGGATGCCCCCTGTCTATGGTGATGGTAAGAACCATCCTTCTCTAGGTGTAGAGGATATGGCCCCCTGTCTATGGTGATGGTAGTAGTAGACACCTCTTCCTAGGTTTGTAGTAGAGGATTGCCCACTGTCTATGGTGATGTAGAATCTCCTCCTCTAGGTGTAGAGGATGCCCCTGTCTATGGTGGATGAGTAGAACCTACTTCCTCTAGGTGTAGAGGATGCCCCTCTTTATGGTGTTCGTGTAGAAACTTATCCTCTAGGTGTAGAGGAGGTCCCATGTCTATGGTGATGGTAGAAGCCCTCCCTCTCTAGGTGTAGAGGATGCTCCCTGTCTAGGATGGTAGAAATAGTTGAATAGAACCTCCTCTCCTCTAGGTGTAAGAGGATGTTACCATGGTATAAGCAGGCTTCTAACCTCTCCTCATAGGTGTAGAGGATTGCACCCCTGTGTCTATGGTGATGGTAGAACCACCTCTCCTCTAGGTGTAGAGGATGACCCCTGTCTATGGTGATGGTAAAACCACCTCTCCTGTAGGTGTAGAGGATACCCCCTGTCTATGGTGATGGTAGAACCTCCTCTCCTCTAGGTGTAGAGGAAGCCCCCTGTCTATGGTGATGGTAGAATCGCCTCTCCTCTAGGTGTAGAGGATGCCCCTGTCTATGGTGATGGTAGAACCACCTCTCCTCTAGGTGAAGAGGATGTTCCCTGTCTATGGTGATGGTAGAACCACCTCTTCTCTAGGTGTAGAGGATGCCCCCTGTCTATGGTGATGGTAAAACCACCTCTCCTCTAGGTGTAGAGGATGCCCCCTGTCTTGTCATTGATAGTATGAAGAATAAGCCTGGCAAATAAACAGTCAATTTTATAACCAGTTAAAGAAATAACACATTTTGTCTTATTTTTAGAAATGATAAGAAGTCTCAGGACAGGAAACGGTAAAGTTTTTTTCAGCAGCCAGCTCAACGATTCTCACACATCTTACCGAGACGGGACTATGTCCAGCTGTCCTCTCTTCTATTAGGTAACTGACTCAATTATCTTAGATATTATTACATCTTAAAACCTTTGTTGTGCTGGGATGAGAATCTTCCAATGTGTCATCTGTTTGGACTATAGATACATAGATTGTCTCATCGGTGGTGGGGTTCTCTATTGAAGTTACTCATCACAATCTTTGTCATCTTTTGCAGAAATATAAAAAATGAATGTGACAAATGGGTCTAAAGATCAACATGGGACACTGAACCCCCAGATCACAGTCACCAACGTTATATCGGCCGTTATTTTGCTCCTCACATCCGTCTTCGGACTGGTCATGAACATTCTTTACATCTGGGTCTTAAAATTCAGAATGAGGCAAAATGTCAACACGACTTGGTTCTTCCATCTTATCGTAACTAATCTTATTTTTGTATTGGACCTACCGTTCCTGGCAGCTTATGTGCTGAGAAACTGTGTCTGGGGGTTTGGAAACTTTATGTGTAAGATTAATAACACACTGGTTAATACGTGTGTGCATTCTGCAGCCTTCTTCCTGACGGCCGTCAGTCTTGAGCGTTTCTTCTTGGTGCATTATCCACTCTGGTATCGGCAAAACATGACTGTCCATCGGGCTTCTATCATCTGTATCGCTATGTGGGGTGTGGCCTTCCTGTGTAGCTCACCATATCTAGTGTTGTGTCATGTAGAAGAGAAAGGTAACGTCACAGTATGTTGTTCCGAACTGGCAATTTCGTGGACAGAAGGTGACCTTCAAAAACTTCACCTGGAAACTGCATGGGGCTTCTTCATTTTCCATTTTGCGTTGAGTTTCGTTTTACCGTTTTTTCTCTTGAGTATTTTTAATCTGCTTATAGGACTCAAAATTCGAGCGGGACGTCTTGCCAAATCTAGAAAACCATACGCACTGATACTAATAGCGGTGGTCTCATTTTTCATGAGCTGGACCCCCTACCATATTCGGAATGGAATGATTGTGGAAAAAGGCAAATTTCCAGAGGACGTCTTACGGATACTGGTCCTTCTTACGACTGTCTGTTCATGTGTAAACTCTTGCTTGACCCCCATGCTTTATCTCTTCATTGTCGATAATTTTAATAAGGAGTTCAAGAAATCCGTGCGGCTTCTTATCCGCTCAGTCATCAGGTAAAATAATGGAAGATACCAGCAGCGCTCCAAAATGATACAAGAAATCAGTAGCTCTCTTTACTCATCCGATGTGTTATGTAATGTTTCTTCATATCGCCGATGAATAAAAAGAACTACCGTATTTTTCCTCAGAAATCAAAGGTGCGCCTTATAGTCCAGTGCACCTTATATATGAACCGTACTTACAGACAACAGCTGCCTTGAACTGTGCACAGGTCTGCCACCTATGGTGATGGTAGAACCACCTCTCCTCTAGGTGTAGAGGATGCCCCCTGTCTATGGTGATGGTAGAATCGCCTCTCCTCTAGGTGTAGAGGATGCCCCTGTCTATGGTGATGGTAGAACCACCTCTCCTCTAGGTGTAGAGGATGCCCCTGTCTATGGTGATGGTAGAACCTCCTCTCCTCTAGGTGTAGAGAATGCCCCCGGGCTATGGTGATGGTAGAACCACCTCTCCTCTAGGTGTAGAGGATGCCCCCTGTCTATGGTGATGGTAGAACTACCTCTCCTCTAGGTGTAGTGGATGCCCCCTGTCTATGGTGATGGTAGAACCTCCTCTCCTCTAGGTGTAGAGAATGCCCCCGGGCTATGGTGATGGTAGAACCGTCTCTCCTCTAGGTGTAGAGGATGCCCCCTGTCTATGGCGATGGTAGAACCGCCTCTCCTCTAGGTGTAGAAGATGCCCCCTGTCTATGGCGATGGTAGAACCGCCTCTCCGCTAGGTGTAGAGGATGCCCCCTTGTCCTGGTCACAGGCCTAGGTATAAAAACATGTTTGGAGAGATCCTTGTGCTGCCCGTTCAGGTATTTGTACATTGTAATGAGGTCTACCCTCAGCCGTTGTTCTGATACGTTTAGCGTATACACCAGGAGAGATTCCAGGGTATCCACTGGACGCATCTATAGACCTATACTGGCAGACATGGGGATCTCCCCCCCTGTCTACATTGCATAAATCTAATTTTGCAGGTAACTCAGCATGGCAAGCTATTTCTATACATCCTGCCTCCTCTTACTGAGTGTCATATACGCTTGTTGGAGTCTGTATTGCATCCATCTCCTGCCTCTGCTGATCGTACACTCAAGGAGGTCCCCAGTGATGTGACTGTCCTTATATGGGTAAACACCCTCAACATTGACAGCTGCAAGTCCGTGGCTGTGGATGTTCACGAAGTCTCTTGCTTTTAGGGGGAGGAGAGGATGGAACAGGAGTAGGTAACCCATTATATGTGCATACAGTGGCATACGTCATAGATTTCCGTCGTAAGGATAAATAGGGAATCCGCCTGACGTGTCCTTACAACAGAGGACTACAATGAGCCTTAAACAAACTTGACTCCTTTTATTTGAATCAGCGCCACAACAATTTACAGGTTGTTTGTGGTATTACAGCCAGGCTCCAGTAACATAGATATAACCTATTCATAAGATTTTAAATTCTATTGTAAACCTCTGATCGGTACGGCGCTATATCCGTATGAAAGCGGCCATGTTTACTAATTCCATGCAAACTCTATTGGATGATTCATCCAAGCCTGGGGATCTAGTGTTCAGATAAAGATCAGGTTTTTCCAGAAGAAGTGGTCATAATAATATGAATTAAAGCGACGGATGTGTTAATTCTCCCAAATCCCACGTTGTAAAATCCATAAACAGACTGAGGTTTATACCTCGTAATACAGGAGTCTACAAATTCCGTATTTTAATAGTCACTTTTTGGTTATGGAGAAGATATTTTTGTCAGGTGCTGGCAGTTTTTATTAGGCATCTCCTAAAATAGCAGTGTGCATGTAATGTGTAATATCTCCCATCCGCATGTGGAGGATTCCTTATGTTACCCAATTAAAATTATGATGCCAATTAACATTCCACTTGCTTTAGTACTTGAGCTAAGAGGTTGATGTAATGATTCAGACTACCAGCGTCTTGGATGCCGCTCTCTGCTTTTTAGAAATCTGCGATCAGCCTGGTAGCTGGGAGATGGCAGGGATTACAGGGACCCTGTTACTTTAAGAATGTGGTCTATAGGAGAAGATTGTTATAGAGCAGGAGAGGCTGAGCAGATTTTTATTTTTGGTTATGAGAGGTTTAACATTAGGTGTACTCAATATATCTGAAACTCTTCTAAGTGTAGAGGTGCCAGGGTAAGACGGCCATCAATGGGTGACTAGAACCGTCCACTAGACTCTTAACTCTAACCATCTTTATTGTCTCCTCTTAAAAGGTTTGCTGCTTTCCCCCCCAAAAAAGTTACTTGACTCCTCCTGCTCCATAACGCCCAGTTTGTAGATGAAAACTATGGATAATATTTTTAGCCTCTCCTGCTCTGTAACATGCTGCCTGCTTATGGGATCTTATGTACAATCTGCTCAGCTCCGCCTGCTCTATAACATGCTGCCTGCAGATAGAGCAGGAGGAGCTGAGTAAATGGTACATTATGTCCTATCTGCAGGCAGCATGTTATAGAGCAGGAGGAGCTGAGCAGATGGTACATAATGTCCTATAAGCAGGCAGCATGTTATAGAGCAGGAAGGAGTGCGCAGATTGTACATAATGTCCTATAAGCAGGCAGCATGTTATAGAGCAGGAGGAGCTGAGCAGATTGTACATAATGTCCTATAAGCAGGCAGCATGTTATAGAGCAGGAGGAGCTGAGCAGATTGTACATAGTTTTCTAAAACATGCTGCCTGTAAAACCAACTGCATGATGAGCATCCCACAGATATCGCTCAGTAAACCTAACTTGTCAAATTAATTATTTTCTTCCATTTTTTTTTAAGCAGTTTTTTTTTTTTTTTGTATCGGTCTTCTCTCAAGATAAGAGTTGTTGAAGTTCGACTCTCAAAAGCCACAGGGACCCTACACATCCTTCTGTACAGTATATACAGTAGAAATCGGCTTCTTTTTCCTCCCATTGTAAGAACCGGCACCCGTGTAATTCACAATTCCGTTTAGGTATAAGAATACAATATTATTGTTATCTGCAATGAGAAACAATCCATTCCCTCCCTCGCCAGCCCTTGTCCTCAATCTCCTCTTTCCTCTCCGGATGTATCTGGGCCGCTGTGTCTATCTGCTCTGAGCTTATTCAATTAGAAGCTTCTAGCCCTTGGGGGTATAATTCCATTTTCAGCTGCTGGATCTCCAATATGTGAGGTTATCCCTTGTTAGTTCCCCAATGTGCGCGCCCTCCCTGGCTGTAAATGCATTACCTTGCCATCCCATCTAATCATTTCCCGTTAAATGCTGCTAATTGAATCACACCGGTATTAGCTGAAACCTTCCCCCCTGCTTGGGTTTTGTTTCTCTGCTTAATGGAGACATCTCCAGTGACTTCAGGTGCAAACTTGGACTCTGCCTTCGTTATTAGGGCTTCTGGGCGCAGGAATGCTATTACGACTGTTCCTAGGGACTGATGATGAGCATCAGACTGCTGGGTGTGAAAGTGTGAGCCTGGAACAGATCACTGGGCTTATGGAATCAGCACAAATCTGGTTAACACCCTAACCTCACCTCCTTTACACACATGTCACCCTCTACACCCCCCACCCCACACCTCCTCTCCTGACTTGTCGCTGCTAATCCATCTGTTGCTGGCTGCAGAAACCGGATTGTTAGCCAGAACATCAACCCAATTAGAGAAGGATTTACGCACTATCCAGACAGAGCAAGTGATGTTGACACACAAGACTCAAGGAAGAAGAAGACCTAGCGGAGATCACTGTCCAGCTTGAAGACCATGACTTTGTTCCACCACTGAAGTCAAAAACATTTGTTCTTGGCTCTGCATTAACATCTTCCTCTCCCATGTCTCTTGGAATTTTTTTTTTAGCACTCGGCGTTAATCCTGTACAACGGCTTATTGTGTCTGGCTCATTGTGTAGATCACAATTGTATACACGCCAAGGTTAAGCTGAACCTTTTCTCGAAGATACAGACATCTCTTTCTTAAAATTACATTTTGTTGTTTTATTACCCAGAAAGTAAATACTTCTGGGAAATAAAACTGGATTTATAGACTCAAATATATCAGTGTTTTCAAGTGACAAAATGGCTACAGTTCACATCTGAAAGTGGCCTTTACCTCCGAGCATCAGATGCTGTCATGACAACCCATGGCTACTTTATGGAATGTTTTTTTTCTTTTGAAGTTTTTATTTCCCACTTAGTTTTCACCAATGAAAATATGAAGTAATTTAAATGAGTATTCAATATTACACAATCCAAAGGCAAATATCATAAAGTGTATGGCACGTGGGCACACAATAATGTAAATACTGCCCACAGGAATTCCCAACTTTAACCTAAAAGGCTGTATTTTAAAGCGTCTTTCAAAGCCCATGAAAACCGCATAACAGAAATAATTATGTATCTTATTCTGTGAGTTGTTCACATCCCATCATGCATCCTTTTCTAGAACGTATGGAAAACAATTCAAGAGTTCTCCATACATAAGATGGTTTTCTGGTATTTCTAAAGTTTGCATATTTGACCAGTATATAGGTCATACAGTATACTTAATGACACCTGACTTACAGATGACCCCTAGTTACAGACAGAACCCTCTGCCCCTCTGGTGAAGCTCTCTAGATGCTTTACTTTAGTTTGGTACCATCTACTACACAAGGAGTGCTGTGAAATTCCTGTTATTTACTTTAGTCCCAGGCTGAAATGATCATCTGTAACTTTCTGTAACAAAGCTTTATTGATAAATTTTTTAAATCCAATTGTCACCAGGCCCAAAAAAATTTTTTGTCTGGAGCTGCATTTATAAAATATACCTGTTCTGACTTGCATGCAAATTTAACTTAAGTACAAACCCAAGGAACAGATCTTGTACATAACCCGGGGACTGCCTGTATATCTAATTTATGTCTGAATCTGTCACCATGAATTGTCCCCCAAAAGTGATCAATTCATCATCAAGTTCTTTGGCCTGTAAGGCTCTGACTCCGTCACTGTTAACCCACCTAGAGCCTTTCTTTCCCAACCCTCAAAGCTAGTCCTGAAGCTTCCTCCATCTTTTTATGTCACTCCTCTTGGCTCACTATTGCACATTTTGGATGCCAGGGGATTGACATGGAAAAAAATGGGAAATGTTCAGGCCTATCTTTGAAGGTTATGACTGAGTAGTTACCGGAAGGTTTAGAGTGGTGGACCCAGAGCCTTGGGCTCGAATATTCCCACTAAAGCTCATTAAAGTTGCAAAAGAAAGTAAGAATCGCTAAATGACCACATGATCAGCTTTGGAGGTAAATCATTCTTATAGATTCTCTTTAAGGCATACAGCTGTTTGAATATAGATGTCACCCCACAATGTTCTATAATATGCTGTAGATTGGACAGTTGTGTGCCACAAAACTTAAGAACCCAAATCAGAAACCCTGAAAATGCCTCCTATGACCTGTTCATGTTGACTTTTCTAGGAAAGGGAGGTCAATGTCACGGGCAGGTATATTAGATCCATATTAGAAGAATAAACCCTTCTCTACTTGGTGGAGATTGCAGGGCATGGCAAAGTAGGGAAAACTCATTAAAGTTGAACTTGTGCAGGTTCTGGACCTTCTTTTTTACCATAAAGGCAAAGGTCAAGCCCTGAACTCCAGAAAGATGGCTTCAAGTATGCAGCAAATGATTATTTGGCTCATCTGTAAGTCATCGTAGCCTCTAGAACAACTGACTTCCAAATCTCCCATGATGATAAATTCCCCCCATAATGTTTTCCATTTAGTAATTTCTTCTGTAATTTCCCACACTTACAAATTAGAAAGCCAGAAATTTTACAACCAAATTACCGTCTAACAAAAAATATTAGATCTCTTTTCACCAATTAATTCTCTCATTTTAAGACTATCCTGGTTTAAATGAATTTCAATCCGTCCACTTCTAGCTGAGATAACAATATTGTGTACATGGTAAACCCGATTAAAGAGCAGTAACGCTAAATTAAATGTAATGATTGCTTCTCCTTAATCAGAAATATCCTTTAAAACCATGTCTATTGGGGTTACTTAAGGACGGCATTGCAGTACATGAAAATCTTGGCTCTGGCCATAGCTCTCTGTGGATCAGACTGTAACTGGTGGTGCGGTCTGCCTCCACCAACCAAGTAGGGTTTGTACTTCTTCTGCAGGCATCTCTTGACCCCTTCAGCCTCGATGTAGCGTCACAAGGGGGAACAAAGATAGAAAACCAGAGGCTCTTTAACACACAAAGGATCTATTTGTTTAGTATTGATCCGTCCGGTGCTTTAAGCCGAGAGCTGTGTAGGTGTGCCTCCAGCAAGCTCTCTTGTTCTTATTCTATGGTTCTGTTGTGTGCGTTCGATCGAAGCTCAGTAGTTTCCAAGAGTTGTGAACTCTCCTTACTTTGTTTGCCGGAGATTCCTCGCTGATCTGGCCTCGTGCCCACCTTTCTCTGTCAACTTTTGTTGTGTGCCTGCATGTGTAATTATGGACTCCAGGGCTTTGAGCCAAGCTTGCTCTCTCCGCTTTGTATTTCTATAGGGTATGTCGGTGTCGCTGCTGAAGAACCTGAGTGGGATGAGATTATTCTGTCCCTTGTCTCTTTAGTGATCTTGGTGGCCTTTTCTGCTTAGGCCTTGAATGCAAAAATTTTTTATATTGCTGCGCTTTTCCTTGGCGGAAAAAAAATTAAAACAATGTAGGAACAATACACACTGAGCTTTACTCTAAATAACTCACAAGAAAATAGGCGGCGACTGCTGCTGATAGAGTGGATACTTGACAGTTAAAAAACTTTCTTAAGCTTATTACATGTAGTGAACAAATGCCTTAAATCTCAATCCAACGGGTGGTGCTCCACTATATGTGGTTCCATCACCTACTATGTAATTACTTAATCATTGCTATATGTGCAGAAATCTCTGCCTACTTCTTTGGTTCCTTCATTTGTGTAATTGCCCCTTTTTAGGATATAGGTTTCTGTTGGTTAATAAAAAAAAATCCAGTCCAGATGATCTGAGAGTCAGAGAAATTAGATTGAAGTGGATTTTTTCCAGTTTTATCAAAATCTGGAAAAAAAATTTGTCAAATTTTTGTATTTCTTGGGGAACCCTTAATAAAAAAAATCATGGAAAATGCATATAATATGTAATAGGATTACATTTTAAAAAAAGCCACTCAAAAATGCCTGAAATTCATGGAAGTTCACATTTAGACAAACCCAAAGAAAAACATGCAGTGTGTTGGAAAGAGAAGCCAAACCCCTCTGAGCTTTTGTGGCTGGAGGCCCAAGTGTGCACCTAACCTTTACACTAATGTTAATATAACATTATGCTTTATTATGTTGGTCTCTTACCATCAAGCAAATTCCCAATTTTGTTTTTGTATACTTTAAACATTTTAAAGGTCACCACTTTACATAAAACTTTACATAAATCAATAGTACAAGCGAACATAATAATCTTTGTTTAATGTCTCATGAGACAAGTAATTTTTTTCCCAAACTCCTTTGTTGCTAATATATTAAAAACAATTAAGTAAATCTGAATTCCAGGATGGACAGGGACTTACTGAGGTGTCTGAAGAAGTTCTATGAAGAGGGAAGGGGGGCAATGAGTCTAAGCACAACAATCCTACCCAAGGGCACAGAGGTATCCAAATTCAAAGAT
This sequence comes from Engystomops pustulosus, assembly GCA_019512145.1. NCBI lineage: Eukaryota > Metazoa > Chordata > Amphibia > Anura > Leptodactylidae > Engystomops > Engystomops pustulosus. The sequence continues at coordinate 200,290,749 of CM033644.1, forward strand.
GGAGGCTACAGAGGGTTTAGCTACTCAAAATGGAGATTATAGGTCACATATTAACATTTGTTGTAAGGTTCATATTAAGCTTGAGGAATAGATATTTTGGTCCTTTTCGAGGTATATAAGTTTAGTCAATCTGATTTTTTTTTTTTTTTTAAATGTTCCATAATGTCTAATGCCGATCTCCAACTTTTATTCTTGAGTTTTGTTCCAAGCTGCCAGTGAGGCAATCGTCTAGGTCTGCTCAAGGCTTAAGTAAGAAGTGTGTAAGTCTTAAGGCCTCATGAGATTTTTGTACTTTTGACCTACTGTAAGTCAAAAAATCCTACATGAATACCAACTATGTGGAACCTTGACCTATGATATCATTTAACCCTCCAGTTGAATTTATGGAAAACCACATAAAATTTTGCCTATTTACGCTAGTCTTTAGCTTTGTTTCCATCTTTGTCACTTCTTCCACTTAACCTTTATTTTGCAGCAGTAGCTATTTCTGGCGTCACGAAAAATTCTCTCGTTCTACACCTGCCTCTTCCTTTCTTGCTAAATCTTCTAATAATAAACTTGTTGTTCTTCTCTCTCTCCGAACCCGCAGCTCATGCGTGTGCTTATTCTCTTGCCCTGTGTGTTGTTTTCATAGACTAAGCGCCACAGGATTTGGAAGACTTTATGGAAGAGAATTGGTGGATTAGTCTGTCCTTCTGAGTATGATTGGGTGGCAGTGGTGGGAAAGGGGGGGCCCAAAAGAGTGAACCCATAAGAAGGAGTAGAGATCAGTGTGGCAGGTTCTGAAGAGGATCAAGCCATTGCGAACAGAAGAGGATTATGGGATTAGCAATATCCCAGCGGTATCGGGCACCAGTTGGCCACTCATAAATCCACTGTGTCTGCAGCATTTGATCAGTGTCAGGTTTGGTATAGTTCAGACTGCGGACTGGTTGAATATTGTGCATGAGAATACATGGTATAATTACAGTCAAATGCAGCTACATTCACGTGCCTTATTTCCAAAGGTTTATAGTATTTCTTGGGATTGTAGCACAGATTCGGTTTTCTGGTGTTGAGTAATAGAAGGTGTTGATCTCATGATTTGTTAAACCTCTTCATCCTGACAGATGTGACACATCGCATGTGAAACTTCACAGATCCTACCTTACATATGTCACTATAATAGCCCTCCGATGAAGTTGTACAGAATGAGAGATGGAAGATGGGTAATTGGCATTACCGAGAATTTTTCTCTGGAAAGTGGAAAAACATCAATCTTTTATACATTTCATAAGTTTGGTGGACAGTGTATGTGTTTATTTGGAATTTTACTGTGCTATTGTGTGCTGAAAGGTTTCTTGTCAATGGTGTATCTAAGGATTTTATAATACAATTAATATAGTTTTATGCTACTCCCCCCGCTCTATAAAATGCTGCCTGTAGATAGGACACCGTGTCCTATCTGCTCAGGCCCTACTACCATATAACATGCTGCCTTTAGGTAGGACACTGTGGCAGATTTACTTACCCTGTCCCGTCGCGATCCCGCGGTGCGTTGTCCGACAAGGATTCGGGTCCTGCGTGATTCACTAACATCGTGCGCCCGAGTTCCTGCATGTGTCGCTGCTGCGGCAGGGTCCGCCGGGGTTCACCTTCATCTTCCTGGTGCTTGATCTTGCGACACTAATCCTTTTTTAAATTCCGCGGTTTGTCCGAACCCGTCGGTTGTCAATTTCTGTCGCGTGCAAGCCAGTGCCGATGCAACAAAATCCGATCGTGTGCGCCAAAATCCTGGGGCAATTTGCTGCAAAACGGAAATATTCGAGAAACACAACGAAACTGCGGCGTTTGGACCCTATGTACAATTTTCTCAGCCCTTACTGCTCTTTAACATGCTGCCTGTAGAGAGGACATTATATTATTGAGCTGCTCATCTCCTGATGATCATTGTAGTCTTGTAATTTGTCCTGCTAACTAGCATATGAATGCTATCAAAACATGAACCTACTAGAAATATGGCCAAATTGTACCAATACATCCGTCAATATGTTGAGCGTCAGAACATGGGTGATATGTTCACAGACCTGTCCAACAAGTGTGAATAGCTTGCGCAAAAAAGAGGAGTGGTTTGTCTGGGTTCTAGTACAATATTCTGGTGCAAATTAAGGTGGTATTATCATTGGCACAGGGTCAGGAGTAATGGAGGTTGAGATAAAATTTAGTATTATTAGTCATCTAATCATTTAATTTGTTAAAGTTGCTTTTCCCTTCCCAACTGGATGGTTTCCCTCTACCACAGGATTGATCAAGTGCTCCATATTTTGCCCTCAACATGAGGTTGCCTTCATACTTTTAGAAACAGAGTTTCCATATACTTGTGACCTGCCACTTAAAAAGTTGAATATAATTCAAGAATATTTCAAGTTTTTCCTTATTTTTTTTTGCTTGACGTTCATTATTTAATCCACAAAACATCGGATACAACCGTTCATGTGCTCAACCCCTTTGCGTTTGAAAACTTAGAAGACCATGACATTGAAAGCGGTCTATTGTGTCGCAACTTAAATCATTCAGTATTTTCAATTTTTATAATACTTTTGTTTCCGGAGGAGACGTTCCCCGGGCTGGTGATCGGTGAGTGCTCTGTTGTCGCTTTACCTTTTCTTCCAGTGCTTTCCCTCCCACTCCCTAATTGGCACAGAGATGAATAGATAAACATCGTTGTCCTTCTCTGCCCCACCACCCTCTTCCTCCGTCTCTCGGACGCTCTAATTGGCACAGAGATGAACCAAACGACTCTGGTTGTGCATTTCGCTTCTATCCCCCCTCGAGTCTTTATCTTACCTTGTTATATTTTTTTTTTTTCCTGTGCCTTCATTTGTGCCAGGATAAGCTTTGATTTAGCCTCTTCCTTTCTTTTGACACGTACTGCTTCCAGCCCTCACCTTCAATTGTTAGATTTACTGTAGGATTAAACGAAGCGAGTTTATTGAAGCTTTGTCCGGCTTCAACTTTTCTCCTTTACTCTTTTGATTCCCGGCTTCTTATTGTCTGTTCTGTGCCAGCCTGTGCATATACTGTATATATCAGTGTAACAGAACTGAATTAGTCATTTGGCACACTGTGGGTAGCTGGATTTATTGGACTGCAGGTATTCCTACACAAGAGTATATAATGTTGCGCCACTGCAAACCAACTATTCTTCTCCACGTTTCCTGGTCAAGGCAATTTCACACATCTGCCATATTGACTATAATAGAAGTGCACATACTGTAACTGACCACCACCTAAAGAATGGGGATCTCCGAATCGCTATTCTAGTGATTTCTGGTCTTCCCGGTTGTGGAATCCCCATCAATCATACTTTTTAGTTTTGTGGCTAGGTGATAAATATTTGTTGTATACCCCATTCAACTTTCTTCAAACTACAATGTGCCCTAACCTTTGCATTTTTAAGGGGTCATCCGGGATTTGGTTTTGCTTATTTCATGTTAAAGGCAAACTGTAGGAAATGCATATAGAGAACCACTCAATGTTTTTTCTTCGTAGCATTTAACAGTATAGGTAATCATGCTTTCTATGAAGTTCAGTGGATACAGAAAAGGTTGGCATCTGTCTGACCAGTAGTACCATTTCCAGAAACAGTCGTGCTTGTCAATGGTTTGTCTGTTATCGCAGACTGGCTCTATTCTGTGAGGGCCAACACCCTTGCTGATCATCAGCTCCATATTTTAGATTTCTGGTATGCCTCCATCCAGAGTATAGAACATTCCTATGTCTATGCTGCATTCTCCCTGTCCTGCCTTTTCTCTAATCCCCTCCATCAGCCCCTTCTTTCTCCCATTTCCAATCCGCTTTCCCTCCATCCTGGTCACCCCCACCTCATTGCTGTATTTGTGTCCCCTTTGATTAGGTGGAGACAGCTCGGATATTCAGAGGTTTTAATTAAATGATAACAGCCCGAGGCTCCCTCCCTTCCGGATGATAACACAGGCCTTTATCGTACACACGCTCCCAATCCCTTTTCTGCCTCTCTCTCCCGCTTTCTCCTTTCATGTGTAATTTTTAATTATGTTTTATAATCTCAATTGCAAAATAGCCTTAAAACAAAACGCCAGCCTTTTCTTCCGCTGTCACTTTATTGCTATGTTTCCACTGTTTATTGGGGGGTATTGTGTATATGTGGGTGGTCACTGTCGCTCCTGGAAGTCTGTGAACCAAGAAAGCTTTATCCTGTTGAATCATTTTTTTTCCTGTAGGGAAATATTTTTCATTCAAGAGTAATATTTAACCTATATGAAGAAGTATGGATATGTAAATGTGTAGCTAGGGACAAACTCTTCAGCAGTGCTCCTCTACCACTGGACCATGACCCAATGCTTGGGTATCAAGAGGAGGATTAGATGGAAACGGCCGCTGACCAAGGGTTTGATGGAGGTGCTTCGGGACATTGCTTCTGATCCTCGCTTTTCACTACCCATAGTACCAGTTTAGCTGTATTGATGTTGACTACCCATAGTATCAGTTTAGGTTTATTGATGATGTTGACTTTGGAGGTGTAAGAAGCGATGCATCTCCACCACACTTTCAGTCAACATACACTCTAACCTCAACCTCTTCCTGCAACAGCTCAGGTGCCACATCAATCAACCTCGTCACCCCCAAACACATTTTAACGTCAACCCACCTGGTGCCTGACAATCTAAACACGCACCTAATTTGGCCTTGGGCCATAAAAGGTTGGGGCCTACGCTATGGGAGAATGACAATGGCATGAAAAGTTGAAAGGGTTCATGACACTGCAGTAATAGATCAATGATGTAATCATCAAACCAAAAACTGCATATGTATTTATTTTTGGATTATATTTATGGGGAAATTTACCTATAAAGTAACACATGCTTATTGCTACACTATGAGTTGGCCTTCTGAGTTGAGCATTTTGCTCCTTTGCTCCTTCACTTTTGCTTCCCAGGCCACTGACACCATGGGGCTAGACTTCAGATCCCAGAATACCTAGGCTATGTAGTTTTAAAAATGAGCCCTGCAATATCTGTATGTATGCCTTGGATTGCTTTGTGTGTATTGTTCGTCTTGGTGGGCAGCTGGTCTCAAACTAGTTTCCAAACCAGCTGCAGTAAGACCATACCTGTTAAAGCTTACTGTGACTATTTCATTAAATCGGGAAAAGATCTTCAGATCTGAAATAGATCTGAATTCCACTTCAATAGGAACACTGATACATCCTCAAGTGTTAATTTGACAACAGCAGAAGACTGAGCCCCTTGGGCTAGCGCTGTAAATGTGTAAAATATGGCGCAATTGTGGACGTGTGAAGAAAAGCCAGGTTATGACATTGTCATACATTTGTGATGATCAGGATTAACTTAAACAGTGCGGCCTCCTTCAGAAGTCATTTATCAGTGTTAATGTGGAGCTTCCAGCACAAGTCTCTGACATGTAAAGTAAGCAACGAGACACATGGCTCCAAGACACAGAGCGGCTCTGCTGACACTTCAGCACTAGAGGCCCACAGCAAGATTTTGACACTTTGGAGAAGCCATTTTTTTCAGTACTGTAACTTAATATATTTTTCTTTTGGAAAGTCTCACAAGTTTTTCATTAGTCTAAATATTCATATTTTTAGGTAATTCTCAACTCTTTCAATATTCTTTAAAGGGGTGTTCCCACAAAGACAAGATTCTTAAATATATTCTCTAGTTCACTGTTATTAACAACAATGCAGCATTTCACATATAGAAGTCCAACATATTTCTATCAGACCTGGTGTATACAATTTTGGTTGTCCCTGGATATGACCATAAATCTTCTGACTATGGTTGGATTCTTCTCATGAATAACTTCTCTTGTCTGCACACTGCAGTGGACTCAGCATCCTGCCCCTCCCCCTGCATTTCCAGGGGGAGACTGACACAAGCACTTCCTGTTGGTAAGCAGCATTGTGCAGAGACTTACTCTATGAGCTACAGACTGATAAGGTCTTTATAGCAGAGCTGACTGTGTGTGTTATAGGTGAGTTAGCAGGGTGTAATTGTGTTTTATATCCATCTCATGGATCTCATAATCTCTCATCTCTGATCTCGCTCTCATCTCTTTTTCTGTATGTAAGATACAATAGAATTGTAGATATACCCTTGATTTTGATAATCTAACCACATTGTCAGCTTACAGTATCTCACAGCGCTAAAGGGATCATGAAGTATCTGCTTAGAGTCCCCGCCCACACTCTGACCTTACACTGACCATCACTGAGTGATGGGAGCTAAAACAGAAATACAAATGTAACGGGAAAAAATGATCTTGTGTAAACATCACTACGGCATTCTTTTTTTTTTTTTTTGGATTTGCAGAAAAAAAAGACATATCGCAGCCGATTTTAAAATTTTATAAAAAGTTCTTAATCCTGTAATTTTCACTCTGGCTGCAGATTATTCTGTAGACTTTACATAAGATGGGAGTAGTAAGCAGTCCCATATTTTTCAGGTTAACATGCTACCCACACAGTACTGTGCAATTCTTTGTTCCTAGTCACTGTACAGCCCTCTGCACGGTAGACCAGGCGCCGTGCGCTCCTGTTTGCTGTAGACTCTGGGTGCCCTGCCATTCTTCTGCACAGTAGACTGGAGGTGCCCTGCTGTTCCTCTGCGAAGTAGACTGGAGGTGCCCTGCTGTTCCTCTGCGAAGTAGACTGGAGGTGCCCTGCTGTTCCTCTGCGCGGTAGACTGGGAGCGCCCTGCCGTTCTTATGCGCGGTAGACTGGGGGCGCCCTGCCGTTCTTTTGCGCGGTAGACTGGGGGCGCCCTGCCGTTCTTTTGCACGGTAGACTGGGGGCGCCCTGTCGTTCTTATGCACGGTAGACTGGGGGCGCCCTGTCGTTCTTATGCACGGTAGACCGGGGGCGCCCTGCCGTTCTTCTGCACGGTAGACCAGGGGCGCCCTGCCGTTCTTCTGCACGGTAGACCAGGGGCGCCCTGCCGTTCTTCTGCACGGTAGACCGGGAGCACCCTGCCGTTCTTCTGCACGGTAGGCCGGATGCGCCCTGCCGTTCTTCTGCGCGGTAGGCCGGGAGCACCCTGCCGTTCTTCTGCGCGGTAGACCGGATGCGCCCTGCCGTTCTTCTGCGCGGTAGGACGGATGCGCCCTGCCGTTCTTCTGCGCGGTAGGCCGGATGCGCCCTGCCGTTCTTCTGCGCGGTAGGCCGGATGCGCCCTGCCGTTCTTCTGCGCGGTAGACTGGGAGCCAGTCTTCACGGTACAACACGCCCTGCCGTTCCTCTGTGCGGTAGGCTGGATGCTCCCTGCCGTTCCTCTGCGCGGTGGGCTGGATGCTCCTTGCCGTTCCTCTGCGCAGTAGGTCGGATGCGCCCTGCCGTTCCTCTGTGGGGTAGGCTGGGAGCCAGTCTTCACGGTACAACACGCCCTGCCGTTCCTCTGCGCGGTAGGTCGGATGCTCCCTGACGTTCCTCTGCGCGGTAGGTCGGATGCTCCCTGACGTTCCTCTGGGCTGTAGGTCGGATGCGCCCTGCCGTTCCTCTGAGCAGTAGAATGGGAGCCAGTCTTCACGGTACAATGAGGCAGGGGGACACAATCAGATGGGAGGGCAACAATCCTCCGCACAGTAGAATGGGCTATACAATGCTGTGCATTTCATTTCCTTGGGAAAAAGCTATTCATAATCAATAATCCCAGGTCTTTTGTGCTTCTAAACCTGTCCCTGGGTCCTTTGAACATGTGGCATCATAGAATTCCTTCCCACAAGACAGGTGAGCGATGGAGCAGGTGGTTTACCTTGGCCGCATGCATTAGGAGTAAATTACTGTGGCATTGGCGATAATTTCAGGAGAATTACTGTCAATTCAAAGCTGTTAATTCTGCTGGTGCTTTATCACCATCTTACCATATGCTTAATAAAATAAACTTCCAGTAAAACAAAATGCAATATTCAGTGCAAGCTTAGCAGTTATATTTTATTATCCCAGAGAACCACTTGCATTTATTAATCTTTGGTTAATGTGTCTTCTATAGGCAGGAGCCTCCTATACAAAGAAAAAACATTCTATGACACCAATGAAATGTCCTAAATGGCCTTTTCAATGGTCTTCAGGTACCTGATGGAATAAAGACAAACTGGAAAAGTTTTTTTAAGTATCTCTTTTTCAATGTTTATTAAATCATCTATTGGTCATCATCTTTGAGAAGACCCCCACCCCCACTTATCCTAGAAGATCCTTTAGCCTGGCGACTTCTCTTCCAAGCTATATTTCACTTTGAGAATGTGACCACTAGAGGGCTCTCCATTTTGTATTATAGACAAAAAGAATTCTGCATCCTTGCTTTGGGGCCTGCTGCGAATGAAAAGCGAGCGGGCAATTAAAACTGTATAGGTGGCAATGAGGAACACTGCAAAATAATCGGTTATACATAACCAAAACCCATTTGTTTCTGTTTCATTGGATGTGGCGTTGTGGGGAGTAGTTTAATGAGTCTTCAATTGGGCTACATTTTTGTACTTGGGCTAAAACACAATTCTACAAGTATTTTTCCTATTGCGCAATATCTGGCGACCCCTATTTATCCACCTTGGGCGCCATGCACACAACTATTTGGGGGCCAGTGATACAGCCAAAAATTGTGCAGCTGTATCACAGCCCCGATAGAGGTTTTACCACACCGTGACCTAGCCGGGCAGCTGCTTGGCTTCCCCTCCCTTCTCCACAAAGCCATGTGCTACCCTCTCGTATGGCCCTGGTGATCTGCATGCAGTCTTACTTGCATAGCCGTCGTGCTTGATGTAGTCCTCAATCCTCAAATTTACCTTGCTCTCATATGTTGTACATCAACAATCATTTCATACTTACTTGAAGTTCTCTTTCAGCATTTTATAGGGAAGAAATGTCTACAGCTGGCCATTAACACAATACGGTACAATATGTTAATTTTCAAGAAGTCCATTTCCTGCAGAGCATCATCTTCAGGTTGTAAAGTTCAACCCCAATTAGCAGCGTATTGCATAAGAATGGAAGCACTCAGCCATCTAATGCTACTAATACATAATTTAAGAGCCATGTAATAGCTTCTCACATTTAGGTTTTAGAACCATAATGAAAAACCCACGTAAGAGTTGGCCCTTACTTAGTGCTTTGCACCTATGAAATGAAGAAAAAAAATTGGCCAACCTCCATGTAATATTATCCAAGTCTATCACCCAGTGTTAATATCCCGTTGCCATCATATCCATTATGGGCCCTGTAAAGGGTTAAGAGTATCCCTATAAAGCGGAGAGTTTTATAAGGTTTAGTACCGGCCTGTAATTGCTCGGCGCTTGGCTTGATCCCATCAGCACTGCCCATCCCACCACTGGAGATGTTTTTGTGGACGGGTTAATGATGGTGAATTTCCCAGGCCACCCCGCTAACAGCACAAATACGCTCTGCATCTCATCATATCGAGGCCCGGTAATTACACATTCATAGCCTCCTTCAATCTCCCGGCAGGGTCTCCAGAGGAACTCGGCTGCACACAGAATTCTGGCTCTCCATCTCTCTTTAAACTCATCTATTCTCCTCCTGACTTGTCGTCTTATAATATCATTCTTATGCGCCTCCTCTTACCCAATCTCTCTCCTCTGTCAGTCTCTTTTTTTTTATTTTGTGTCAGAATGTCTTTTCCTATAATCTCTTTTCCCGTTTTTATGATTTGGTTCTTTTTTCTTGAAAGGAAAATCTCAAGAAATTGAATGTTCAAGCCTGGATGAATCCACCGCGTTGAGTTGCGGGAAGAAATCTAAATATCATCTTTGGCCCACAGTGCCTTGTGGATTAGGGTGCTGGTTCTGCTCCATTGTGTGAGTCAGCATTCCTGAATACCTGGCACTTGTAGCCGTGTGCAGAGGCTGCACTGGAATAGACATTTAGCCCTTAGATTAATGACAACAAAATCAATAGCCCGTGCTGGCAGCCGAGTTGATGGTTCTTATGGCAGCCTGTGATGGCCTTGTAAGTTACCCCTTGCTCGAGAACTGTTAATGCGCATTGATGGCAAACAGCACAGCAGCTGATCTCTCACAATAACTCGCTCACAATTTCTCAATGCCAGAATACCACGACTGGCAGCAACGCAACTGCTGCAGGCTGATCTGCTATCTGATACCCCCAGGAGACCTCCATCTGAACGTGTTCATAACATTTCCTCATAGACAAAATAACAGCCACGAAAGTGGATAATGGCATTTCTTTGACAAATTTAATTAGAGCTTTAAGTATTTTTCTGGGAACGGCTTTACTGGAGAGGCAACAGTCACATTGATTTGCTATACTCGACTGAAGATTGTTAGCTCCTTTGACCAATATTTGCGCTGGACCCAAATCAATACTCTCGAATTGTGTGAATGTATTTAGATGGGTATGGCCAGCCTTAGAGTAGCCCTTGTGCTCTACCTTGTATGGCCTGTGCTCCCTGAAGTACAATATAATGAAATCATGTGATTTGGGGCTCAAATATCATTGGTCTATTAATAAATTAGGAAACTTAGATGCTTCTCGTCGCACCAAATGGAGGTACCTGGTTGTACATTTCCATTGTCTAGCCACTGGAACCAATAAGGCCTTCAGTGATGTACACAAGCATAACATGTCCAAGAATGGTTTTACAGATTTTTGAGATTTCTTTTCTTTCATGATAAATGCAGCGGAGCATATTGCTTCATTGTTGGCAGCTAAGGGACGATTGACCCCAACTGTTCATTCAGTCATGTTACGAAGACTTGTTGGGATGTTAAGTGGACCACTGATAGACTTTGTATGAATTCCCCGAATGTACAGATTCTCATCCTGAGCATTCATGACCACATCTAGGTGACAATGTCTGGGTCCAGCTCACAACCCAGACAACATCATACCATAATTTATAGGTTCACCATCATTTTCTGACCCTGCACACACAGTATGTTAATCCTGACTGCTAAATTGTACTCAACTACAAAATAAGGCCATGTATTTTTGAGTTTAACGCTGGCCCATGAGTTGTCTGGTATTGAAGTTGGTTCTCTATTACAAAAGCCGCTATTCCAGTAAATACCCATGGACAAGAGTAAGGTCTCATAGAGGCGAACTTGTGCCGAAACACCTGCAAAATGTAAAGTGTGCCCGTTTTGTTGGTCGTAAATGGAAGGGGTAAGCAACACAAAGGAGCTGAGTGGCTACAATATGGACAGGAATAGGACCTGTTCGATATTTTGTGGAGGAGCTGCTTGGCTCAGTCACAGTGCAAAAAAGACCTCTAAGGGGGACCTACGCTATCCGATTTGTTTGGCTGTATACGGTCATGTGCATCAGGCCCAAAGCTGTGTATGGGGTGGGAAATATAAAAACCCTATTTTCTAATTTCTGAAACCCCCTATTCTTGTTCCTTTTTAACCTCTTCCTTCAGCTGATGTAGTGTTCCTAACGTATATGAAAACCACTTCAAAAGCTCTCCAATCCCCAGCGCAAGTCATACATCGAGTAGGTAGTAAGTTGGGAAGCTGAGCTCTGGGATGCTGTTCTTAAGATGTCCTTAGAGTACTTGTCACCAAATTCATGTGAAAGTCATTTCGTTACTGATCAATTTGGTGTTTTTTCTCTCCTTAGAATCTGTCCACTCGTTCAAAAGATGTTGGCCCCGGAAGTTTACGAGAGAGTTTGCTCATACTAGACAAGAGGGTGTAAACTATTGGCTCACACCCCCCAGGAGAAAAGTTACTGCCCTATTTCTACTTTGCACTAATTCACTAATAAACTTCCAGGGGCCATATCTTTGGAATTGATAAACAGATTTTGGAAAACCCAAACACCAAATTGATCAGGGACAAAGCGCCAATAAAATGGAGGTATGTGATTTTAGCAATTTGTACTTGGTGTCAGTTCTTCTGTAAAAGAAATTTGCTTGAATTTGCTCTCTGAACTACTATGGAAGGAATAAGGTGATCACCGATAAATTTTTTATTTTCTGACTGACCAATTAGTTTTCTACTGTCAAAATGATTTTCCTCCTCCCTGAGTCACAGGTGACCACCTTTTTCCCTTCATGTCATTTCTGCAGACACAGAAACAGTAAACGACCCAGAAAACAGCTGCGTAAATCTCAACCTCCTTTACTCCTGTAAGTATAATCTAGTGAATATGAGGGAGACTTGATCCCCAGTCATGCTGTAACATTCAGCTTTTTTTTGTTTAGTATCCTATTTTTTTTTCTTTTAGGCTTTGTTAGTCCTTATGCCGTACATATATAAATCTGATATTTGTGTTTTACATTCTGTCATATAATTTACTTGACTTCGAATTTCCATATTCCTGGTGAATTTTACACCAGAGTGACCATACTCCATCGTCTACCACGCTGGTATCCCTAAAAGGCGACAACAATATTGATATCCTGTCCTATGCATCACTGAATAATACTGGATCGGTAGGGGTCCGGCATCGAGTACCCCAACAGATCAACGGAGAATGACCTGGGAAAAGGGCAACTCCATTCTCTGCTTAGTGGTTCATCAACATTTGGCTTCTGTCCATATGAAGGAGGTTGATCTGCTTTAAATTGTTCCGACCATAAACTAGAAACTGAGCAAATTTTGTTCTTTTTTTTAGTCTTTCAACTGACCTGTAAGGGTGCTTGGAGTGAGACCCCAATTAATCTGATATGTAGGACCTAAACCATAAACATGTTAACAATATTTTTAGAAGAAGTTTGTGCTTACCATAAATTTACTGTTTAGAATATCTTTGTTTGAATTTTGTGCCCTTCATCTGTTGTCACTATTGAAAACCTAAATTATAGGGAATCTGTCAGCAGTTGTGACCACTCAAAGCTGAAGAAAGTGTTGGGCATATGTATGGTCATCCCTGTGTGTTAGGTGTTGACCATACATACCTGTGTGTTGTGTGCTAGAAGCAGCAGGATTGTAAAAATGTATTTATATTACAAGATTGTAGCTGGACTTGGTGTACTGGTGCATAAGATCTCTTCCCTGAACACCGTGGTGCTCCTAGCACCTGAGTAACTGGAGACAGAAGCCTGCTACATCAGTGACCCAGAGGTGAGGGACTTTGAAACATTGCATTAAAAAGCTTTCACACACCAATGCAACAAGTCCAGCTACAAGTTTGAAGTAAAAATGGATTTTTATGCTACACAGAAAATTATGGTTACACTGATTTTCCATGATGAATATGTAAAACTATCTGCAACTCTATATGGTCATAACAGCTAATGATTCCTTTTACAGTTTATTACTGAACAGTTTATTACTGAACAGTCAGTGTGGGCTATGTAATACTGTGTAGCGACACACCCTGATTGTGATTCCCCCCCCCCCCCCCATATAGGTCTATGGCACTCGTTCACAGTGCGGAGATAATACACTATGGAGAGGGGTGAGGAGCACTCTTCCCTCCTCCCTCACCACCTGGCTGTGTGCTAGCCCATGTTACGGAGAGCGCCTCATGCACTAGACAGTTATGGGGGCTGTGATATGCCCCCCCCCCCCCATATAGGTCTATGGTACTCGTTCACAGTGCGGAGATAATACACTATGCAGAGGGGTGAGGAGCACTCTTCCCTCCTCCCTCACCTCCTGGCTGTGTGCTAGCCCAGGTTACGGAGAGCGCCTCATGCACTAGACAGTTGCAGTCCCTTTTTATGACCATTTTCCTGCCACAAAAATCAGATATGTGTCGCCATATGTAACCTGTATGGTGGATGGCAACCCTGTGACCTGGTCACCTGGGTAACCCATTGCAAAAAATGGGCCGCATGCAGTGGGCAACATCACATGCGACCGGGTTTTTTTGCGTTCCTAAAAAAAAAAGACATTTCTATTTTTTGTGTTCAGGGTATAGTGAGAAATACGGCTATCAACATATTTCCCATAATCTGTGGGGCCGTGTTTTGGACACACAAAAGTTACGGTTTCATATTTTGTATTTAAAAAACTGTAATGTGCAAGACACATAAGAAGAATTGAAAAAAATTAGCGTGCTTGGATGATGGCAGTGAAACTTTTGCTGCTTTTACTGTATAGGCTTTAGTGGACTGCACACTAATGTAACTAACCGGGTCTTGACGCCCACCACCCAATCATGACATAATTGCGGTTCTAGAGAGAGGATACCTTGGACCCCTCATCCTCGCCACGGCACACAATGACTCTGAGCTGTGCGCTGCGTTCCCCAGAGTTTCCTTCATTGCACGTGCAGCTTCATGGAAAATATAATGCCTGATACTTTTCCTCCTCTACCCTGTTATTTCAGCCACTATAATTGCGTGGGGTCTCCGAAATCCCTATGCTGGAATCGGTAAGCATATAATTATACTGAAGAAACAAAGCCTCTGGGAATCAATTGCAAGACTTTTCTCAGATGGTATCAGATCCATTCCCCCAATCTGCAGCGCTCTTCATTTATACAGCATACAGTATTGGCCGTGTGTCTCCTAATAATCCAGACATGGACTACACTGGATTGTCGAAGTAGGTTGACTCTCCAGAAGGACATGACACCTCAAATCTACATGTCCTCAGAATCTCCTGTGATCCAACCACATAGCCTAATTCCGTCAGTGTACATATAACGGGAGGCTCTTGAGAAGGTGGTCACAAACACAAGTTCTAGCTCAGAATAAACAATATAATAATATACAACTAGAAAAATAAGACTTCGGAGATGGAGAAAGTCTACCACGATCTAAGCTTAGCGATTATAAAGATAGTCCGTTACTTCCGACAGTAAACACCATCTCAAAATATAACAACTTATAAGAAGCTACTACTATGATATAAATGGTCTCTACTGAGCTTGAAATAAGTTTCTTCTTTTGTACCTGTAGCCTTATGTGGGTGAGCAGGTGGTTTATGTTGCTCTACAGTATTTGCAAACAGGATTCGGTTCTGTAATGCAGCTTTGAATTCTATCATATATGGGTTTATATAGTTTGGAGAAGGGTTTGGGAGTAAAAAGTATTGGGAATCCAAACCAGACTCCTAGGAGAGACCATAAGAGTCCACACTACCCCGCCCTAACAAAGTGACTGACAAAAGTCTGCAACTTGTGTTATAGTCCTAATTGTTCTGTGGGGGCAGATTGAGTAAGACTCGCAAGGTCTTTCTTGGAAGTCCTGTCATAAGTTACGTATAGGTTCTATTGAGGATGATATAGGACGGGAAGAGCTGAGCAGATAAGTTATCTGTATGCAGGAATCATGTTCTAGAGCAGAAGTTAAGTATTTTATTTATCAGGCCTATGCTTGGGACCCTTCCTTGTGTAACTGTACAGAATAGAGCCACCCACTGGCCCATGAACAGAAAAAGACAGCGATAAATAAAATACATATACTTAATCTTTGTAGACCACTACAGTTAATCTCCTTCTGCAACCTGCAGATCAGGCCCAGTGTTCAAGGATCACTGGAAAGGGGTTGTACCAAATATTCTTTTTATGCCCGAACCACCGGTTGGGGTAAAAATCTGATCATAGAGGGTCTGAGAGTTCATGAGGAGAGGGGTCAGGTTTTTAGCAACTGAAAGTAGCGGCAGATCGAGCATGTGTCCCGTTGCTCCACTCAATATTATGGGAGTATCAGAAATTGGTGTACACAGTTTGGTGAATTGGTGACTATGGCACCCCTATTAACTCAGCATCATGCATCAAGCATCATGTCTGGGAATTTCCAACAGAACACATGCTTGACCTTCAGCTTCATCTAGGGACAGGGGGCAGCATCTTCACACTGCAGGGATATGTTCTCGTGTTCACTGGGGTTCCCAGTGAATTGGCCGCTCGTAATATTGTTATCCTCCATCCACAGGCTTTAGGTTTAACAATCTAAGATATTTTTGTGTGTGTTTGCCATAATTTCCTGGTATGTTCGCTAGGCATATTTCTTTGCTCCTCTTATAAAGGATAAAACTGCTAGAACAACATGATCCAAGCACAGTCTCGTAAAACAATTGCTTTCGAAAATTACAGATTGACCACAGGTACAGCCATAATAAAACTCACTGTGAGACTCTTGCGTAAAGCCTCTTCTAGTTGAACACATATTTCATAGTGTGTTTTTTTTCCATTATCCTCCCATAAAGTCTCTTCTTTTACCTAGAATAAAGCTCTTCTAGATGAAAAAAAAAGCCAGGTCCATGCTTCTGCTCCTCATTTGCATGCCCGTTTCCATATTCCCTTTGGCTCTTGCTATGCTTCATGCTACGCCTAGCTTTTCTCCTTTGGGCCTCTACTTGTAATTTTAGATTATCCCAGAATCTGTGAAAATCCTGCTTTTTGCCAGTGGCGATTGCAGCAGCAAATCTAGCCAAATGGTCCAGCAAGCATCTGATGAATTCTATTTTGCCCTTGTTTTAGCATGTTGTAAGTGTTCAGCTTTGTTAATGCATTGTACGTATGTGTCTAATGCAGAAATGCTGCTCTATAGTAATAGCTATACAACCGGGATACGGTAATTGCATTTGTCTATTGCATTGAGTTTAAAATCCTGTAAAATAGAGTATTTTTTGGGCATGGACATCAAACTGGTATACTCGAAGCCATGCCCACTAACCAAAAATGTCCAATAAATACATTTATATTTATCCGATCCCCTAGTACCTCAAGTAGGTTAGCCATATACATAAGACTGTTGTCAGCCATGTTGAAATTGGCTTACAACACTCTTCTCCAAATCCCTACCCCCAATACATATTAGGATTGTCCCACCTGAATTTCCATGTGTTGTAAGAAGGCAAAGGATTGTACCATGGGTGGAAAAACCCTTTACAACCAGTAGATCACGCTGAAATTATATATCTGCTTGAATTGCAATAAGTGTTAAAGGGGTTCTTCAGGATTAGTTAAAATGTAGCCATGGAACTTGATTTATATAATGACAAGTTTGAACATTAGAAGTCGTGCCATATTACCAAATAACCATAAACAGGTCAAATTTCAACCAAAATTCCCCAAATATCCGTATCAAAATTGATTCCACCTTTGAAAACCATACCAATGTGTCATACCATGGATAAAACCAGTTGTTGGTCTTTAAGGGAGATCCACCACTGAAAATAATCTTTACAAAGCACCACCAGTGGTTTTTGGAGGTTAAACATCTTAGTGGAACTATACCTTTATTGTAGATATTGTATTATACTGTAGACATTTCTCTTTTTGTATTAAAAATTACTTTCATCTTATTGTTGCTGAAGTGCTTTGGGGAGGGGATTGTTACTGGAGCCCCTCCAGGTTCCAGCTTCTCAACACCCATAGCACTTGTAATCCGGCTATCTACAATAAAGGTATAGCGCCATTCAGATGTTTTACCTCTACAAAGCACTGGTGGTGCTTTAAGGGGTACATTTCTTTTTAAGTGGGCCATCTTTATCACTACCAACTTGCCACATTTTGCAGTCGTGTCCCACCAATGCTTTTAGTGCAGTTGAAATTTGGTCTGTAACTCCACCGTTCCCAAACAATATTTGTTAGTTTCTTCACCTTATATGCTAATTAGTATCTCTACTGTCATGTGGGCTGTGCCAGGTTGTCTGCTCCAACCCAGGACCACTTACCTAAGAGAGGGCCTAATTAGTATATTGGTTTCCAAAAATCATTAAACGGAATGGTTGGGACAAGAGACAAAATTCCAACAGTGTAAAAATGAATGGAGTGGGACCTAATAAAGGATGAACAAATGTGGAGGTGGTGAATAGTCCTCTTTAAAGGGCATCTACCACCAGGATGAAGGACTGTGCAAATGAGCTTGAGGGGCTCCAGGATCCATGGGTGTTAATGGAGCCTGGAGCCCCCTAGGCTCATTTGAATACAATCTTTCATCCTCTATCATAAGCATTTGGCTTGGTTGGCACATAGAATAAGTGATAGCTGAACAGATATATGGAAAAGTGCAAAAAAAATAACAATGTAGCCTTCTAAAGATCAAAGCAAGAACCTTATTACAAATCATCCGTATCCTTCATGAATAAATGTTGGGTTTGAAGAGGAACTAAAGGGGAACCAATTTTAAGTGGGCAGAATTATTTTGGCAATCTTGCGAAGGTAAAGGGGCACTAAATAGTCAATCTTCCCAGTATATGAATATATTCTACAAGTGGCAGCCATAGGGTAGACATTCTGTATGTAAATGTATACGTACACATGTGTTACACGTGAGGAACAATGTGTGTGATGTACCTTCTCTCCCTGTCTCACTGGCCGTCCTCTTTCTCTCTTTATCTCTCTTATACATGCGCACTGCCACAGGGAAGAGCGGTGAAAATTTCGATAGTCCGCTAACCCGGGACGTGCCAAGATTAGGCTGCGGTCTGCCTCATTATAAAGTTCTAAAGTCTGCAGGGCAGGCGACTCTGCAACCCGCGATGTAGAAAGGACTCTGGTAAATGACCTCCTGTTCCTCTTCCACTCTCGTTACATTGTTTTTAGGGAGGACAGGGGTGTGCAGTCTATCCGTTAGCGTGCTTCGGGTGGGTTCAATAGGCATTGGCTCTAAATAAAGTGTACACATTGTATTATTGTCACCACTGTATATTTGGCCGTGCTCTCATTTCAGAACCCAATAAATGTATGCTCCTATACTGTCTCTGGAGTGGCCATTGCTTTGATTAGAGCATGTCCTCTATTCGATACCCTAACTACACTCAATTGATGCCATAGGGAATTTTTTTTTCTCTAGTACAATGATCTAGAGCAAGCCCATTTGTGGATGCCATGATGGAGTCTATTAAAATGGGGACTCCTAGCTCAAATCATGTTCATTGCATCATTTGAGGTTCTTGATGTCCTCCTTGATCCAGCAAAATTCAAAAAAGGAGGATCAAACACTACTGGGGTGTCCTTCTCTATATAAATCTATGTATGTTCAAAGGTTGACTTATGTAAATATGGGTACAGGGTGGGATATGTAACCCTTACACTGTACCATTCATCATGATTGGATTATAGTTTTTCTAGTTGAGGATTCCTCCAGTGATCTGGGAATCCATTTCTTTAGACATTTTGGTCTCAGTGGGCATCTGTACAGTAAAATTATCATCCCTACTGAACTAAAAACACCAATTACTTTATTTTGCTAAATCTGTGTTCCCTATTCAATTTGTGCACATCAGGGTTTTTTTTTGTTTTTTTTTTTGGTATCTCACTTAACTGCTGTTATATCCAGAAATGTATCTTGGGTTACATATATTAAGAGATTATGCTCAGCTTTGACTGAGGTCATACATTTTAAAGGAATTTTAGGAGGAAACCAGGGTACCAGGAGCTGAAACTCCAAATTAGGACATACTTCATACATCTGGATCAACCAAAACCTCTCAGCGTTCCACATCTATCCTTTCAGGTTGTTTATCTTTCTGAAACCCTTCCAGTGTTCAAATTGACCTTCAAAACAAACACACCTTTATGCTCCTCCGTGATTGGTCAAACTTTCCCAATTTTGAAGGAAGCAGTAGAAAATCAAATGTCTATCACGTTTGGCAAATACATATTAACATTCTAAATTCCTACATTTCACGATACGATAAGCCACCACCCAATTTCATGTTCCTGTTTTCCATATGTATAGGAAATTCATGGTGTGGCTACGAGGTCTAGTGCACCCTCTTGCCCAGTATCACTACGGAAGCAGGGCAGGGTCAGTCAGATCTTGATGGTGGGGTGCTGGGAAAAAACGGTTGCAGCAGACCTAGTGACTATGTCCATGGTGCATGACCCACCGTGGCATTCAGATAACCATTCAGATTTCAAAACTCATGTGAAGATAATTTGTAGTGTAGAAAATTTGGCAACAAAAACAACGCTAAAAATAAAATATGTGCAAATATGTGAAAATCCTCAAAAATATCGGCCATCTTTATATTCTTGTGCGTTTAATAATCTAATACCTATTCTGCCGTAGCAGCTATAACCCTTGCTGTGACTGTAAAAGTAATTTGTATTCTCCCTTGCGCAATTCCCTACGAAGGTTTATCTTATTGTGGTTTTATTTTAATGTTGATTTTTTTTCCTATCCTAATGGTGATATATTGTGATGTAAAGGCATTTTTGAGCATCTTGGCATAAAATTGTTTTTTGTTGCTAAATATGCTTTTTGTAGCTAAAGATCTCTGTATTCTATGTGTATTCTCGAAACTGCCAAGAGAGAGTCTGGGGATGCCTGGTGAAGAGGTGGAATGAGGAGGGGTAGTAGGAGGGAGGGATGGGACTCTTAATAGCCCAGGAGAAGGGATGCACCAGCTGTCAAACAGACAGAGGCAAATGCATAGTGAACCTTAAGGGTCCCCAAATCGTCAGGTTTATTGTTCAGCAAGAATAGTAATTAAATGTTTTGTTTTGACATTTTGATGGGGCACCGGGGCCTCCTGTCTGGTTCTTGCAAATACTTTGCAAACAGTTACATCAAACTGTAGCTTATTTCACCTTTGTTGCATCACAGGGGATCAACTTCTGACCGGAATAAGAAAGTATATCTAAAAGGATCTGGATTGTAGCGATAGACCATCTTTTATTAAGAAATATAAAATCGGTATATGCTAATAATATACATGCTCTGAGCCTGGTGCTTCCCGCTGGCTCCTAAAACAACACTATCAATCACTGCATATTTTTACATTCATTCTTTGTCTAGAAATTGACTTGTGCTTTTCCCATACAGATTTTTTTTTACTCTGTTTGTCAATACATTATGCAAAACAAATTTAAGCAGCATAATTTGTAGACGCTGGAACACCGGGCCGCACCAGGCCGCAATCCCTGCTCGAACAGACGGTACAGCTTCTCCAGCATCTTTAGTGTAGTGTTTTTGGTATAACAAGTGGGATGGAGAAGTGAAAAGAATGTGTTTACTTTGTAGATTCGGGTCTTGATGTGGACTTTAATTGGGTGCGTGTTCTTTTTTTGTGACCTTGGATATGACGGATATGTTCTTTGGACTTCACATACTCGAAACTTTGGATCAGCATTTCATTCTTTTTCTATGGAAAAGACTTAGACGGTCTTAAAGTGATTGTCTATAATAAGAAAGGTTGCCACCCCCCACCCCTGCAAAATACATCTATGGACTCATCCTGACCCTAAATGACCACCTGTAAAATAGATGTGAATAAGGGAGGTTTTGGTTATAGCCGATATTCTTCATGGCATCATTGTCTTTTTTAGTGAAAACTTTGCTTCACAAGTAATATTATTGTAATATGTTTTTGGTCTAATTTATTTTGGATTTTTATACTTGTACCACTGGAATTACTTTTGTGGATTTTTGCTTGCTGAGGTACACCTAAAATGGCATCTACTTCCCAATAATTGTCCCTTTTTTTTCAACATTTCAAAGTCACATGGTGGGCATGCTCGAATAACTGTTGAGGCCAATGATTGAATGTAGAAGTCACATGACTGTTCTTTGTGGGAACAATAGATTGATCACACTGGATTAACTCAGGTTTCTTTTAATATTATGATGTACGCTAAAAAAAATCCTTGTAGGCCATTTTGTTCTTGCTTCCTTGACCTGAAAAGTGCAAAAGGGTCTCCACTACTGACCAGTGGCGTAACTAGAAGAGACAGGGCCCCATAGCAGAGTTCTGTATGGGGCCCACTTCCCCCTTTAAAAAATATGCATATTTTTATATACACAAATACAACATATACACACATACAGCATATATGCACCACGCACATCCAACTATTACACACCTAATACCGCAGATGCGGGTGCCTCCTGACATTGTGGGCCCCATAGCAGCTGGCCCTGTAGTTACGCCCCTGCTACTACCTAAAATAACAATGATAATCAATCCCTATGAATATTATGTTTTTTGCGGAGGAGAAGTTTGTTTTTTACATGGGCACAAATCAACCTAGTGACCTTTCTGTATATATACTTGCTATTTATGCCATTCTATACCACTATTTTACTATTTTGACATCTTTTTCTGAAACTTTTTCAATATCATTTCATGAATGTGGATGAAGAGCTTAAGCGAATGCAGTTGGCTTTTAAATATATGTTCTATAGCTATATTCTAGACTCCTTTATTGTAGTACAAGTGGTTATCTGCCTTTGAATAATTTGAATATGATAGCGTTTACTTTGGATGGTGGCTTCTAATTATCATGTTTCCATGATTCTTACATATACTATGACATACAGTCCTATGTGCCATGATTGTGCTTCAATGGCATAGTTTTTCTATGGCTTACCTAATCCACTGATATTTAAGGCACAATATCAGGCCACGTGGTGGCCAGAATTGATGGAACAGGCTCCCGAAACCGTGCCAAGATGACAGTTCGGTGGGGAAGTAGGGACTTGCATCATGTATCATTATGATCTTTGGAGTCCCATACCGGCCACCATGAGTATGAGACTCATGGACTGAGTAAGCCTTTAGAGAGATGATTCATATTCACTTCCTATATTATATAGTATATTTCAAAAAAACACGTGTAGTGAAACATATCTGGGGATATACTGTAGAATAAAGACATAGTGATGAATTTAAGTAACTAAACTAACCAATATTTGTGTTCTTCTACTTGTCTTCAGATCTCAGACCACTGCCTGATGTAGCCATGACGGGAAACTGCACGCGGGAATGTACAGAATATGGACACTCTGATACTTGCTGGATGCCCGGCCAGCCATCCCCCAACCGCAGGCCCAAGAATGCCCTGAAGCTCTCCACTTTTGTGCCTTACCAAGACAAGGGGAGTCAAGAGCAGATTGGCAATGGGAACCCCAGAATTCCAGAGGACCGCATTGGAGGCAACAATAACAGCACCACCAAAATGGCCAACATCCAGCTGTTACCGACTTACAGTGCCTTTACCAGTAACAGCCATGAGCCATGTACGGACTCCCCTATGGAGGAAATCCCACTAACCCAAACGGCGGATTTCCAGCACGCCACAACTCCTTCCTCCCAATCTGCCAAGAGGGAGATATACCTGTGAGATTCACTTTTTGGCATGGTTTGAACTTTAAGTGAAGGAAGATACCATTGGGATACACAGACCTAAACCAGGCTAACTTTTAAATGAAGGAGACTTAAGAGAGGAACTTAAAGACAATTGCTTTATGGTCCATGCAACTGCTTCTAGGCCTATGCCTATTTTATTTTGTGTTTTTTTTTTTTTTTTTTTTGTTCAGTTTTCCATTTTTATTTTGTTTTTCCAATGTAAAATTTGAAATAGTCCTCTACATAGACAATTCATTGTCGTAATGGTCAGAACTGGATTTAGAGAGGAAGCACATTTTTTTTTTCCTTTTAAACGAAAATGTAGTTTTTATACAAAAAGGGAACTTGCGTTAGGTTTCTCGGCCAAAGATGAGAAACTGTAAAGCAAAGGTGGACTTTATAAGCCATTGTGGTTTGTGTCTGAGAATCCTGAAGAAGGGTGTTCTTGGTGCTGTCATCACTTCTGGTACATAGGTTGAATGTCCTCATTTGTAGGAGAAATTACTGTCTCTTTGTGGTGGATGAATGAAAGTTGGTAGAGGTTTTTATTTTATTTTAATCAATTTTTTTTTTCTTCAAACACTTGGCACTAGGCTTAGATTAAGGTTCTTCTGCATATATATATGTATACATAGGCACATTCAATGACGCACATCTTCCCATCAGAAATGAATCTTAAGTTTCTGCTCAGGTACTTTAGTATCTGACTTTGCAGACCCGTGTGTCAAAAAACAAACAAAAAAAAACAAATACCCAGATTTCCGTCTCGTACGTGGTACTAAGGTTCCTTCGACGTAAATGTCAATAAATCTCTTCAGAAATATTTTTGATATTCAACCTGTTACGGTATTTATTTTTTTCATTTTTTTCCCCTAAAATTAGCTTCTTATTAACAGCATGCTGACTCCTGTCTTTAATTTTTTTTTTTTCCAACATCCATTCAGTGATCAGCCAATGAGATGGTTACTGTTGTTTTAAGGTCCGTTGAGATGGAGGTCATCACATTTGACAGATACTTTTATAAAATGGTTCATGTAACGTCACCTATTTTTTATTTGATTTCCTGCATGCTAGTGCGAAAAATAAAAGTAAGAACTGTTTAGCCTTGAGCCAAACTTGATGGAGGCTAGGCAAAATGCCTGAGGCTACTCCCTTAGGCGATGCTTCACAACTACTTTTTAAAGGGGGTCTAGTAATTTAGTGAAATATCTGGATGGTGTCAACACATGTCCTTAGGTAACGGGTGGGATATTATATACCAAAGGTGCCAACTGAATGAGTACGGATGATTGCAAGGGACAGCGATGGGGACCAAACTGTAATCTATCTGCATATCCAACTCATCAATAACAGGGTAAGCTGCGAGTTTGACTGGCCGTTTCATGTAGACTTCTGTAAATACAATCCCTTTGAATGAAGATTAAGTCTGCCTGATTTCAGCTTTTTATTGTTGCAAGAAACCCTTTTTTTGTTTTGGTTTTTATTTTATTTATTGTAATTTAATTTTCGACTACACTCTGCTAAAGGGCCTACAGCCGGTTCGGCCTTTTTTTCGATACGAGAGCATGTAGGCCGGTGTATTCAGTGGCATTACTTCCTGTTTCTATTTAAAGGGGGAGAGAAATCTCTAAAAACCAGAGTAGAAAGGTTCAGTTCTGTGTGTGTATTTCTGTAAAACATACTAATTTGCACATAATCTGCCTAGATTTGCTCCTCTTCAATTGTAAATTGCACCTCCGAGCTCTGATCTGAAATTTTGTATTGTTTTTTTTTGCTTTTTTTTTTTCCCGGCAGAGCTTACCATTGAGTGATTCCGCAATGTGTTTTGGGGGGGGGGGGAAACCGGTAACCATTTTAGTAAAATGAAGGTTTTGTATCCTAGGAAGGGGACATGTAAATATGGCACTGCTACGCCATTTTACTTTTTCAGGGTTGGGTTACTACTGTTTTTTTCTTTTTGTTTTTAATTTTCCATTTTAATACACTGAGTGCATGGAGAAGAGAAATTGGAATGCTTTGTATTTGACTACTGGTATATAAAGGACGTATAGCTTCATTTCCCTCTCACAACATATGGTATGATGCTAATCCATATTGTTTGGTGCCACAGGAGCGATTGTTAAATAAAAGCTTAAAATGCCCCGATTCTATTATTCTATTATACGGTGTTGTATGAGCAAGTGTAACATAACCTCCACCTGACGTGTGCCATCTGTTCTCGTCACCTAATACTACTACATTGTTGCCTCTTTTTTTTTTTCTGATATTTTTCATGCTCTCATACCTTCATACACACGAAGTTTAATAACTTGATATCCTGAAGACAGACATGGCTTATGGCCTTTGTTTTAGTGAAAATTAGAAAATAAAGAACAAATCTAGTTGCCAAAGAATGCGGTATTAAAGCCAACCCAAAATGGGAAGACAACTTTTCAACACAATGGAAACCTTAAAGGGAATGTATCACCAGTTTAACTTTTTTTACGAATTCAAACCAGATAATCAGTGACATCATCTATTGTCAGTAGTGATGTATGCATGGTCACGTGTTATCTATTAGAGGTCATTGTCAGGAGGAGGAGGAGATAAGCGTGACATCATCTATTGTATCAGTAGTGATGTAATGATGGGTCAGTGTTATCTATATGAGGTCATTGTACAGGGAGGAGGGATAAGCTGTGACATCATCTTTGTCAGTAGTGATGTAATGATGGGTCAGTGTTATCTATAAAGCGGTTATTGTACAGGGAGGAGGAGATAAGCTGTGACATCTGTTGTCAGTAGTGATGTAATGATGGGTCAGTGTTATCTATATAGAGGTCATTGTTCAGGGAGGGGGAAGAGATAAGCTGTGACATCATCTATTGTCAGTAGTGATGTAATGATGGGTCAGTGTTATCTATATTGCGGTTATTGTACAGGGATGGGCAGGGTATAAGCTGTGACATCACCTGTTAAAGAGAGAGGTAAGAGATATTTATCTCCCATGACGGATGTAAAAAAGATGGCTGCTTCACAGTAAATTCTAAAGAATTAGTAAAAATTGCAGAAACAAATGATAAAATCAACATTTCCTTAAAAATATATATAAAACGAAAACTTTTTGAGGTGACACATTCCCTTTAAGTCCATTTTCTGTTCTGGTATGTAATATATAGAACTTCCTTTTCTGGTAAAAAGTTCCAAATTGCCTCTTTTATATATCCCTAGTTGCACCAAAAGGCAGATATTTAGAAAAATGTGCCCCAACCCCTTATCATGAAATGCATCAACACAAGGTTTTTAATTGTTAAAGAAACACTTAATGGATTTGTTCATCCAATTACAAGCCCATAAGTGTAGAGGCACAAATTTCATTCAAATATCAACCATGACTTCCAGACTTCCATGACTATATTTTTCCATCTGTATCCATATTTTTGTTTCCTGGTAGCAATTTAAAAAATTGTGGGGCAATTGGGAACACCTTAAACATTTCAATTTACAATCACCTACTATGTTATAGGTTTGAGGCTGATAGCCCACCAGCCGGCTCCAGTCATTGTCACCGTGCTCAGTCCATGGAATCTGACCAGAACACAATCACTCTTCCACGGACCATGTACATTTGTGTGCAGCAGGCCTAAGGCCGGTTTCCCACAAGTGAGCTCAGTCTGAAAAAAACCTTCTGTGCACTGTCAGGATTTCCCAGACCAAACTAGTATCCACTACTCAGCACTGACATGAGTCAACTCCAGTGAGGCTCCGTCTCCAGCTTCCGTCCAGGAAATCCTGCCATTGCACGGAATAGTTTTCTTGGACCGAACATGCACTTGGGTAGCCACCTTAAGAATGAGAGACTCAATGAAAAGGAATTGTCTGGGATAGCTCATGTGGGGCATAGACTCGTTACAACCATCATCATGGGCCTAATTTTTGGATACAATGTTATTTTGAGCCATTATTCTGATGTCCAAACAACCTGAAGACATTTTCAAAATAATCCAGACATTTATTTTCCTCATTCTACCGAAACCTTATGGCACAGGCAACACAACGTTGCATTTTTATCACCGCCTCTTAGCATCTCCATAGAAAACGAATTCTGCGTTAGCACATCACCAATCTGCAATTCTCGGCTTTTACATAATAACCGCTCATCTTTCTAGCCGTTATTTATCTGCTCAGCTAAGAGACCTGTATAAGAATGGAAGATTGACAGTTTTTGCTCTGCAAGTGAGAGGTGACTATGTCGGAGCTGTGCTGTGCTCCCACATGATCTAATATGACACCTCTAACACACATCTCTGTCTGGGTAGGTTCTTAATTATCCATTCCTGTCTCCCATTCACTTGCTATCTAATTCCTCCCTCACCTCCACTCACCCTGGTGTTCTCTGCATTGCACTTTGGGATATGCGTTGCTCTTGCACGTCTAATTGTTGCTGCATTTTTAATGTGGGGTGAGATCTTAGTTGCGGAAAGTCTATTTTTGTGGTGCAATCATTCTTGACATTTTATGCACAGTGTGTAGAGCCGGGTTGGACAGCTCATGTGTCTTGACACATTTATACTCCTTAGAATATGATGGCTGTCACGGAAATTGCTTGGCCAAATAAGCAGTACACTTGTTAATGTCTTCCTTGGTAGTAGAAGCTTTGAATGGATGGCTTGCAGAGCATGATGGGGCATTTTAGCTTGTATATTGTACATTGCAGCCCTCATCACAAAAGGTCTTGTGTTCCCGTGCCAGAAGTACATCACAGATATCCTGTGGGGCAGCTAGTTCTAGGTATTACAATTGCCTATTGTAAGGAAATGGCTATTTTTATGTTGAGGCTATTATAGTATGGTGTCAGTTGAACCACGACAGAATTTTTTTGCCACTGCATGTCGAAAGAACAGATGTAGATATTGGATTATAGAGTGATGGGAGGCTAAGTACCTTAAATTTTTGATCCTCCCCCATTATTTGCATGTCATAAAAAGCCATTTTAACCTCTTTCCATTGCACTTGCAAGGTATCTCGGATAGGGTTTTCTTGTTGTGACCAGTCAAACTTTTTTGCCATATTTCAAAAACACCTGATGGTTCTTCTACTCGGTCTTCTATGATGGAAGCATTCTGTGCATGAACCTTTTAGTTTTTGGTTTGTATCCAATAAAGTATCATTCTTGACCAGGTTATTTGGGGTTTTAAGGTAAAATTTTGAGGGTTACCGTACATATTTA
Source organism: Engystomops pustulosus (assembly GCA_019512145.1). Classification (NCBI taxonomy): domain Eukaryota; kingdom Metazoa; phylum Chordata; class Amphibia; order Anura; family Leptodactylidae; genus Engystomops; species Engystomops pustulosus. The sequence continues at coordinate 200,318,947 of CM033644.1, forward strand.
TAAACTAGGAACTTGGGTCGGTGCTGTATTTCACGATCTGTGTACCTCAAATGTGTTGCATCCGGTCTACAAACTTTACAAAAATTGCACAGTTCTGCTACTTTGCTTCACACATTTTTGGAAATGGTGACACTGTGTGTCCAAAATGTAGATTAATCCTACTGGGCATAATGAATTCATTCTTTTTATGCCATGTTTGTGGGTTTTTTTTGCCCTTTTTTTTCTTAAATTTTATGTGCAATATGAGGGCAGGTCCTTGTTCCTATCGAAAAAGACTTTCCCATAATTGAGCCTGCACTAGGAGGACACAAGACATTTATGTGGAGGACAAAACCAAAGGTTACAACTTGAACGTGGTGGAAACAATTGGATCTCCAGTGGCTACATTTTGGCAGAGTAGTCTAATACAGAATGCTAAGTTGTGAAATACAAAATACAAAGGGTGTATGAAAAAAAAAAAAAAATCAAAAGCCTGTTTTTAGATTTTTAGTGTTGATTCTTTTTGCCTCCTGACCTATTAGGGTATTGGCAATGTCCGCCAATGGAAAGGGGCTAACACGAAAAAATTTAATTTACCTGCTTGTGATGCTGCCTTGTTTTGTACAGTTTTATGTACATGAAAGTGTTGCTTTTTAATATAAACCTTTAAAGAAATCTATATATATATACTGAAAAAAAATCCCCCACAAAAAAAAAAAACCTTGACTGAAAATATTATGGCAAAAGTATGTAACTATTTTTAAGATGGATAAATTAATATGTATAATCAGAAGCTATCGTTGAAGTTTTCTCGATTTCTAGGTATTTGATGTATTTTCCCAAGTTATCCTGAACCTTGACCTTTCTCTCTGGGAAGTTTTTTCTATCTTCTCTTCCTATTTTAATTTCATATTTTTTAATTTACATTTTTGTCACTCCTTGCTCCCCGTTTTATTTTATTAATCCTGTGAGCACAATCATTTTTTTTTTTCAGTTGTTTCCTGTTTTTAATTGTTTTAGCATGGCAAGAATAAAACAATTTTGTGGTCTGTCTATTACCGTTTTTACTTTTCAGATACATGAAAATCTTTCTGTTCTGTTTGCGGAGCTGTCAAATAAAGAATTCCATTGTAATTATAATCATGGTGCCTCACGATGATTTGTCAATCCTTTGTGTACCTTTGATGAGTTAATGAAGAATGATGGCTACTCTGTAATAAAGAGGAAAATTTTATTACAGGGTATGAAAAATCTTTTTAACAAATGGGGTTTTTTTACTTAATTTTATTCAAGATCCTGTGGTGTAATCACCATGACATACATGCTTGATTGTATAATGAATTAAAGGGGTTTCCCTAATTTCCAAATTTAAGGCATACAGTAGATTCATGTAGGTTTTGGTGAACCCTCCTGCCAATGATGTATAACGAAGATAAAAAATGTTCTACAGGAACCCATGATCAGCATGGGTCGCCAAAGCAAGGTGTAGGTATTATTTGATCAACATGGGTCCCCAAAGGAAGATTTAGGTATTGCTTGGTGAACATTTGTCCTCAAAGGAAGTTGGAGGTGTTTTTTGCTGGGAAGAAAGAATCAATTTTGGACACCTTTCTATGACCTTGAGCCAATTCACCACTTACCTGCTTGATAGCAATATAATTCCTTTGAAGATATGAAATTAAAAAAAACCATACACTAGACTGGCTACTGTTTCTCAACGCCCACTGTTAAAAATTTCTTGTTTCAAAATACAAGATAAGAATAAGTCCCCATCCAGACTGTTCCACTGCGCGGTTTCTTTCTTTTCCACCTTTTTCCACCTGTTTATTATTCGGGCTCAGCATTCCTGTTATTGAATAGAATAGATGCACATGGCATAGCCAGTCCGTAACTCACATAAAATTACGCATTTAGCGTACCCACATCTTAAAATCTGCGTTGCCCTGGAAGAAGCCATTGAAGTTGGGAATTTTGGTTAGCATGTGTATGTATAAAGGATTTTAAATGAAAATTTTTAAATGTAAGTACAATGAGTTCAAGAATTTTAAGTAAATTATGGTCGGGTTACGCTATGTGCTAGATGAATGATTCATCTGGAGTAGGATACGACAGTGGAGTCTGCTTTAGCGCAGCTATTAGTTGGTCTAGTTTCAGACTGAATTTTCTGGCGCATGGGCTAGGTAAGGCCCACTTTTCCAGATGCCACTCCCTTATTTGGACAAGTTGAGAAACTTCCCAAAAAGGGTAAAGGAAAGCCCTTAATAAAAGTGGCACAAGCAAATTACTCCAGAATTGCATTGTACAAAAAAACGATAACCCCCCCCCCCATTGAATGTAGGATTAAGTTACATTAATCTATACCCTAAGGCACTCTATAAATAACTGAGTGACATTGTGGGTAATTAATGATGCATTACATGTTCATGTAATGTTTTTGACCTGTTCTCCTATGGTCATCTGGATGGCATTCTGTTAATTCATGTAAGGCAGCTTTTTGTGCAATTTTCTTCTTCCTATGTGACAAGGGCTGGGGGTGTAGGCTCATTAATACTAATTACTGACAAGTCCATCTATAGCCTATTGACCCCCCTACCTATTACTGCTGTGGAAATAATCTATGAGAGAAATCACCTTTTCTTTTTCAGCTCTCCTTTGTCCAGGAAGGAAAAGCCTTTGGCACATTTATTAACAACTTTAAAAATATCCATAATGTCACATAAATAGGTGGGTGGTCATTGATTTGAATTCTTCATCCTCGAAACGCAAGTATTATTAATTATAAAAGATTATTATCCTATAATAAAAGATATGTTTACCCGGTAGCCCCAAAAGACACAACTTTTTTTTTTTAAAGAAAATTTGGTACAATCTGCATTCGTTCCCACCCGTTGTAGGGGATCAACATTTGGTTATTGTAAAATCTCCTGGTTTAATGTAGATTTTCTCATAGGGTTAATGTAGCAGAAAATATAGTGTCCCCCCTCAGCCGATGCCCCCGTTATTTGTTTCCTTCATTGGATGCAGCATTACAAATAGCCACTGAGAAGGTCATTGTTGTCCAGAAGAGACATAAGCTAACACCATTGATCTCGTAAAGGTGACCGAGATCTCTACTCAACCTGACAGGTACATGACTTTCGGTATAAAATTTTTCTGGCTCTTTAAGAGTGACATTTTCTAAATAACTGCCCCCATCTACAACACAAAGGTGACACTTTCCAGAATTGAACTCTCATAGAATATGTAGTAAAGCCGACTAGATCCAACGTTGGCGTCAATCATGCCGTCCTCATGGTGAGTAAATGCATCGACGTTCCAGTTTCTGAATCTAAAGTCAATAAATATTTGGTAAGCATGGATTTCTGTCTCCATGTGGTCAATCCTATTATATAAGCTTTGTCAGACATGGGGTTTATTTTATGTAAGGGGAATGTGGATTGTGTGTTCTGTATTTAATGATCTATAAACTAATAATGTTGAACGCAATAATCGGACCGTATACATTTGAAGCTTGGAGAACATTGTAGACCTGTCGTAAAGCTTTGAAGAGGCTATTGTTCTGCGGGAGAATATTGGGCTTCCCTATCAATGTCACATTCAATACACATAAGATCATCAGCCAGGCCATGTTACATATATTATGTGTACGTCCTTGTTTAAGTTATTAGGAGGACATAGGTGCATTATGGAAATGTCATAACCAGTCCAATGATAATGTATATCTGAGACCAAAAGTACAATTCATGGGAACTTTTATTACAGTATTTGCCATGGGAAAAACATTTTGACATCAGCAATATGTAGAGTATTCTAAGTACAGGCGGTCCCCTATTTATGAACACCCGACTTACAGACGACCCCTTATTACAAACGGACCTCTGGAAGTTAGGAATATACTGGACTTTAGTCCCAGGCTACAATAAACAGCTGTAACAGTTATCACAGGTGTCTGTAATGAAGCTTTAGTGTTAATTCTGGTTCTAATGACAACCCAACATTTTTTAAATCCAATTGTCACAGAGACCGAAAAATTTTGGTTGGAGCTACAATTATAAACTATACAGCTCCGACTTACATACAAATTCAACTTAAGAACAATCCTACAGACCCTATCTTGTACGTAACCCGGGGACTGCCTGTACTACTTGAAGCTACGGTACTGGACTGGTCCCAATGCAAAAACTGTACCAGATTTCCCCAGCTATAATCTACTTCTTATAGTACTCAATTTATAAATGGTGTAAAGGTCTCTATGCACTTCTTGAAATCCCCCTTCCCCCTACTGTAGCCATTGTAATCTAACTAACTACTGTATATGCCACTGGCTCTGTTTTTACAGCATTCACTCTGCGCTCCAAATGACACCTCCACTTTATTCTTTGAGTCAGAGTGATTACGGGGATACCAAATTTTTATAGGTTTACTAGGTTTTTTTTAAAAAAGGGAAATCTATTGCACAAAAATACATTCTTAATTTTACCATATTCTGATCTTAATAACTTTTTCGTTCTTTGGTGTATGGCGCTGTTTAAGTTGTCATTCAGAACGTGATGATGTTCTCCATTTGTGGGACTATAAAAAAAAAAAAAAAGGGGCATGGGGGAACAAATAGTTTTTTCTATATACAGGCGGTCCCCTACTTAAGAACACTCGACTTACATACGACCCATAGTTACAAACGGACCTCTGGATATTGGTAATTTCTTGTACTTTAGCCCCAGGCTACAATAAACAGCTGAAACAGTTATCAGAGGTGTCTGTAATAAAGCTTTATTGTTAATCCTGATTCTTATGACAACCCAACATTTTTAAAATCCAATTTTCACAGAGGCCAAAAAAGTTCTGGCTGGGATTACAATGATAAAATATACAGTTCCGACTTACATACAAATTCAACTTAAGAACAAACCTACAGACCCTATCTTGTATGTAACCCGGGGACTGCCTGTATATATTTGGGATTTTTGGGGTGCAGAGATACCTGTGTTTATGACTTTTATTGTTTGTTTTTATATCAGTTCTAGGGAAAGGGGGGGGGTGATTTAAACTTTAAGATTTTTTACATTTTTGAATATTTTTTTTAGGCCCTCTAGGTTACTTTAACTGTAGGGAGTCTGATTGATCCTATCTTATGTTGCCATATTACAGTATAGCAGTATACAGCATTTTTGCATATCATCCTTTAGCGCCATGTAAAGGGTTATCACCTGCAATTAATACCAATTGCCGGTGCCAACGATGGGTATTTGCTGCAAAATGCATTGGTTTATGGCGGTGTTATACAATGAAACCTCTTTTTCTTGACAATCCACATTACATTGAAATTAGGTTGCTCAATGGTTACATATTGGTCTTCTCAAAGTAGATGACTAATATGTATGGTACATGATGGAATTAGAAATCTGTGCTTGCTAAAGGGGTGAATTTTTTTTAGTAATCTATTACTGTATATAAAACATTCTGAATCTATGTATGCCAAATAACCCCTAAAGGTGCAGTCCAATAAATGAAATACTTTTAATGGATTATGTCCCACTTAGTTTTCACAGCTAAGGTTCACCTTGGTTGTGTAAATATATCTGCAGTCCAACATCCTTTTTTTCCCAAATTTCTCTTTAAATCCTTGAAATCAATTTTCCCCCAGTGTTCCTTTAATTTCTTTCACCAGTATAGGGCATAACAAGATGATTGGTGCTGGGCCACCAGCAATCTTGCGAATGGGCCTTCCATTCTCACTATTGGGTACAGCGGTAGGACAAGTAAGGGTCCTGCTGCTCCATTCATTTGTACAGAAGTGTTAGCAATTATAAAGCACATCGCTCGGCTATTTCCAGCACCCCAATTCACTATTGGTATAACCCCTTTAATGCCTACATATGATATATGCCTTTTAGTGCTGCGATTTTACTGCAATATAGAATAAGTGTTGTATGTGTTTCCAATGCTGAACCAGGGAATGCATACAAATGTATACAGTGGGATCCATTAAAACCCTCCAAGGTAAGGAATCCTTCCAATGTATATTTACAATGGAGTAGAAAAACATGCGGATCTAGCCTATGAGTTCGCTTGAGTTTCCATCAAAATTTGTATGTGTGTTATCAAAGGTCCTTATTGAAGGTGGTCTTTATTGAAGGATGGTCTTTGGCACCATCCTTGTCATCAAACTACTCTAAACCTGTTGGACCTTATAGAAGCATATGGGGTCTATTGATGACAAGTGGAATTCGCCATATAATGGGTTGATCACAGAATCATAGAAAAAGGAATATGATATTCAATTTCTTTGGGTAGAAAATAATACATTTTGCCTCCAGTGCCACCTTTAAGGAGGTAGCTCCTTATACTTGAACACCTAACCTTCTAAGAAGCCTTGTAACGTGATTTGGGATTGAGCTAAAACAGTCCAACCGGCAGACAGTCGCTGTTTTGGAATGGTTTGCTTCTTATCAGAGCAGGGAATTAGAGGCCATGGACGTGGTCAGGAGGAAGAAAGGTTTCTTTGACAACTCTGAAACAGACAGAGATATGGCATTGACTAAATCCCAAGTCAAGTCACAAGGCTTCTTGGAAGCCGAACAATGGCTTTTATTGGGAGGTGTGTTCTAATAATGGTCATTAGATGCAAAGTTTTTCCTTATTTGTATATTCCTTTCCCAGAATCCTTGGATGAAAAATCATGGCACATAGGGTCTGGACTAAGTCATTTGAAAATGTTATATTTTTCAATATTTTAGGTTTTTTTTTATCAACACATGGAAACTTCACCAGATCCTTACTCATCCATCCAGTGATTCCGTGCCTAACTAGTAATATAAATTTACAGCATTTTTGAAAACTATTGGGAAATTACTCTTTTTATAAATGTGCCCCTTTGACTTCATTAAAAATTCTAAAGGAGCGTCGATTATATTTGGCTTCATCACTAACAATCTATTTCATCGCTATTATCTACGGCTGTACGAATCGCTTTGACACTTTTGTATTTTTCAAAGCTGTTTATTGTTTTTCAGATCTGACTTCCTGACTTTTCCCTTTGTGTGCCAGCTGTAAACGCAAAAAATGAAATCACAGTCTGGCCTCATGCCACGAGAGCAATCTAATTGTCCTTACATGAGAAGTGTAACATTTCTTACGCTCTCATCAGGCAATTAGAATCATATTGATGAAAATTTCTGTGGTTTACCCAACACCTAATGTGATATTGCATTTAGAATAAGCATTGGTTATTAATAGACCAAACAGTTGATAGTCTTCCCGACCCTACTCAGCTAATATACATCATGAATATTTAAAATAAGAGAAGCAACTCCATCTAAACAGCTTTTAAAGTTAAAAATAACAAAGTTTTTTTATGTTGGAAAGATGCAGGTGACCATGTATAGTTCCAGTAGAACCATATTGTTGACTGATTTAGCTTTATAGTTTTTTGAAGGTCTGATAAGCTAGCTCAGAGATCAGTGAGCCTATCCTATTAGCCACTTCAAAATCAGTCAGTGTAAAAATACGTCTCCTGCAGTGGCATCACTTGTGTGCCAGGCCCCAAATTATAATTTATTGTTTATGGTACTTGTCTTCTCATATAGGAAAGGTACACCATATGGGCCCCCTAGGCCTCTTGGGCCCGGATGCGACTGCAGCCCCTCAAATTACGCCCCTGGTCTCCCAGTCATGAAGGTTGTATAGAGTATCCTAAAGTGTTGCAGTATACAGTATAGCAGACTCTTCCTCCTGTCAACTTCTGTGATCAGTACTGGTTTCATGATTATTATATTATGAATATACTGCTGAAAAATATTCTTTATATTGTACAATACATTAGTATTGCAATATATTGTGTGAGCAATCAGACCCCTTTGGGCTCAAAAGTCCTAGAGGACCTGACAAAATGGTAACAATATTAGTTTATTCGTTTTGAAAGGAAAGTAGGAAAAATGTAGAGAGCCTGATCTTGACTGACTCAAACATGGTATACTTCTGCACAGGGCCTCCGCCAGCACTGGGCATACCCCGGCAAGTGCCCAGAGGCTGCAGTGGGGGGCACTTAAGGCTGTACATAAGGAATCCATGGGGGTGAGGGGTTATGTATCTAATTAATCCATACAGGGTGAGGGGGGGGGGCTGTTTGGGATGATAAACTAGAGAATATTTTAGGGAACAGGAGAATGTTTAAGTTTCAGAATTTTTAATGCCGCCACATGATTTCACTGCAAAGGGGCCCACTGAGGCTCCGTCACCCAGGGGCCTACTGAAACCTGGAGCTGGCCCTGTCTCTACATATACTTTTTCTAAGATCTCTAACCTATGCCCCTGTGTTCTCTCTCTACATACTGCATAAAATAAATAGATCTACTTTGTGATCTGTATTATCATAATTCATGCAGAATGTATCATAAGCTTTGCCTAAAACAGTATTTGTGAGTCACGCTCAACTCCAAAAGCTTTTTTTAATATTTTTTTTGTGAGGCCTATTATATGAGCGGATGAAAAAGTGATGCATCACACTATGCTGTCAAGACCTTCTAGCCATGCATCCAAGGAACAGGACAGCAGATACTGCTTCACAGACATTTGGAGATTGGGGTTGTTCCTTTCCATTTATTAATTCCTCTCCATAGTTGTTCAGAGAACCGAAAGTTTTTTTTTGCCACCAGGTGTGTACAGGGTTTTAAAAACTCCATACACCTAAATTATTTGTATAATCAGGACCACCATCAGGGGGAGAATGCTGGGACTTCTGTCACAAGCCTGGTGAGAAGAGTCCCCGAAATTATAGTTACACTACCCCCTCCAACCAATAGTACCAGAGTGAAAATGTTGCTCACCACCCAATCAATAGTACTCTTTTGAAACTTATGCCTTACAACGTGTTTGTAGGTGTGTGGGGGGTATGATATTAGATAATTTACCAATATACATTTATTAAAAGTACACCTCTTTCTTGAAATGTAAAGAAAAGTCCACTGGTCCAGAAATGTCTTATCTCATCAGCTGCCATTCCTGTCCCTAAAATGGCAGATAGAGAGTCATGTGATCTCTAAATGTCAATGACCAATCTAACTTTCAGGATCTTATGATAGTCTTTATAGATACAAGCATAAGGTCCTAGAAGGTATATGAGTCATGTCTTTACTTTTTTTCTGTCTACCTGCGTCTATTGGCACCTGGGTTCTCTGTTACTACAGGCTGCCGAAGGAACTGTGACTATAAGCTACTAGGGGTATTGTGACTATTGGTTACCGGAGGTGTGATGTGCCACTTTGTATCACTGTTACTATATTTCGGACACTAATATTTATGTCCTTGGATGAATTTGGCTTTTTGTTGTTACTATATTGGCTACTGTGAGGGCACTGCTACTATTTTGCTAGTATTACACAGTAGCTCACAATTCTGCAGCATCACCTCTATGCGACTCTCTGTTATCTTCTCTCATGAGGGGAAGCTACACGGAGACAATCTTATTCTATGTCAGATTTATCATCCATTATCAGAGAATGTGATAGCTATTGAGCACTATAAGCTTGGTTCTAGTGCTGTATCCATGTAGTAAACTTTGTTCCAGTGCTATATTTCTAAAATACCTTTTAGGTATGTTATAGTTTGTATGTAACAAGTTATTTTATTGGCTTTTTATGCACTAACCATCAGATGGTCTAAAAACTGTAGACTGTTGGGAGGGCTAAAATCTCTTCACAAACCCATGTTTGTGGTGTATTAGTAGGACATGAAAAAATAATGTGCAAGTGTGGGGTGACAGCCATGTGCGCACCCTTGTGACTTTTCTGTGAGGAATCTGTTTCGGATCTCTCAATTTAATACTAAATGTAATTGTTTAGTATTTCTTGAGCTAAACATTCACTTACTTTATGTTACTTTAGATTTACACTTGACATTTGAAGTGAAAGAGAGACCAGGTGCCATTTTGCAACAGTTTAATGCTCAGGCAAGAACCTATGAAGACCCTAATGAGAGCAATATAAGATAAGGAAAGATCATTACAAGCAATTTATAACATCAATATGATGGAGTTTTTGTTTTCTTAACATGCCAACCACAACACACAGATCACTATGATGTTTAAGATTATGATCTTCAGGAATCAATCAAGACATGTTGAATATATTGTGCTGATCCATTGTATACGGTCTTGAAATCGGCCACTGCCTTCTCCAAAACTCCATAGGAAATAAACAGCACTCGGAGAAAAATACCTGGAAAGATGTTTATGTTCCTGAAGAAACAAGTTAATAAGTAGAAAGATACAGAACATTTCAGCATTTTGAGAAAATTTCTTTAAAAGCAGTAAAAAAGTTTAAAAAAAAATCGGTATTCTTGCGGCACTTCTGTACAAACTTTCACACTGTGCTGCTAAAGCTTTAACATTTCCACCCACCTCTATCAAATTTTTCTAGTCTACACAATTTAATAGGTGTTACTTATCTGGTCAGGAAAATTTGCTCTGTTCTTGAGTAACCAGTGTAATTATTTTTGGATCACTAACGTCAGATGGGTGGAGTCCTATTGTCCTCTTCAGCTCAAGACCACCCATCAAGCAGTAGATGGTCTATTTTGGATTTACATAGTCTAATTTTCTGACACTCAAGCAAAAAAAATATATTTTAACACATTTTAATAAGACTTTTACCTAGGAATATAGAAATTAGATGGAGGAGGAGCGATTTTTTTTTTTTATCAACACAATAAATGCTTGTACCCAAAAAGTGTCAATCATGTAATATGAACTGGTGAAAGAAAGAACTTGTATGAAATGAGTCTTCTTCAGACATTTCCTGGCTACAGATGAGTGGACTGAACATTTGAATTATAGGCGCAAATCCATTACAGTAAAGTGGCTACACTGAAAAATTGTATGAATTTGTTGCGTCAATCAAAAAAGTTGCAAATCCACTTCAGAGATTAAAGGAAACCTACCACTACGGATCTACCTATTAAGGTAGATCCGGTGGTAGGTGCATCAAACAAATGTAAGGATAGCCCTTTTTAGGTTAATCCTTTACTCCCCTCTATCTTTTCTAAGCTTTAATCAGGGTAATATGCAAATTTTCTAAAGAAAATTAGAAAATTTGGGGCATGGAGTAGCTGGAGCTGAGGCTACACGGAGCGGTTACTCCACGACCCAGACATCTTCAGCGTGCAGCTACAAGGAGCTGCGCACACTCGTCCGTGAAGCCGCAGTTCTGGGCATGCACAGAACACAGGCCAGGGGCTGCGCAATCTCGGCTCCAAAGCTGGAGCTATTGCACATGCGCAGAAATCTGGCTTCACGGACGAGCGCGAGCAGCTTCTTGTAGCTGCACGCTGAAGATGTCTGGGTAGGAGGATCAAAGAAGCTACTGGGGCATGGAGTAGCCGTGCCGTGTAGCCTCAGCTCCAGTTACTCTATGCCCCAGTAGCCTCTCTAGAAAATTTGCATATTACCCTATTAAAGCTTAGAAAAAATAGAGGTGAGTAAAGGATTAGCCCTAAAAAGGGCTATCCTTACATTCATTAAATGCACCTACCACCGGATTTACCTATTAAGGTAGTGGTAGGTTTCCTTTAACACTCCCATGTGCCACTTTAATAAATCCAATGTATAAAAAAAATCAAAGGAGCCCCTAAGACTCTCTTAAAAACTGGAATGTTGCCTTTTTTTAATTAACACTCGTTTTGAGGATCTTCAGATATAAATGATCTAATAGATAGCACAATTTTGATTTATCGGGTGTGTGTGCAAATGGGTAGGATCGATAGCAAAAGACTTGTTAGCGAGAAGAAAATAATGACCGATGGGTAAGATTAAGGTCAATTACAGGTTATATTCATTATTACCCGCACTTTACAAGAGAGCTATATCCATTTTCCCAACATTCGCTTCTGTTCTAAGCAGCAAATGATAACGCTCAAAGTACTTATCCTCCCATAACAAGCCACCAGCATATCCACTCCATCACTCGGAAATAAAATTAAAACAGAAACATTAGAATAAATACATATCTCCCGTCTAGTCATTTCACTCCAGAAGAATAGACCATTAAAATGGATCTTTCCAGCCCTCGCCCTCTCTACCCGCTCTTCCCCATCCATAGGACTCTTAGCTCAGATTAATCTTTTAAGTCTCGGCTAATGCATTGAGTGAGTGTGGTAGTAAATGACGGGCCATTACTTGTACGTCTCATTTGCTATAAGCTTTCATGATCCCCGGGCCCTCACAAAGCTGTTACTGCAGGGCTGCTAATGAAGCAATATTTTTACATTTTGCCTTAAAAAAAAAAAAAAAAAAAAAAGAAGGCCCTAGTGATTATAAATTTACCAAACTTTTTTTTTTTTTAGCTCCAATAAAGCAATTTTCTCCCGATGTAATGAATATAATAATATTCTTGTCTCCCTTTCTTTTTAATCTCTTAAAACTTTGCAGTATCATTAAATCCCTTTTTTCCAATATTAAACATATAATTCATAGGGAACAGCTGGGGATATTGTGCGGCGCTCGTTATGGCTTAACCCGCTTGGAGAAGGAAGGGTGCGGAATGCAGAATGCTGAGATGTGTTGCAGGCCCCAGGCACTAAATGGGTTATTAAGCAGGAACTGCTCGGCGCTGTAGATAGTGCCTAGAATTAGACCTTTGTGGTATCTAAGTGCCTCATATTCTAATTTTCTTCTCATTTCTTTAATATACTTTACTGGTTAGCACCACTTTCAGCAGAGATTATATTATGTTTTAGTACACCCTTATGATATTCTAAAAATTTACATGGGCAGTTACATCCAGGAATTTAGAATCGGTGCGAAAAACCTATATCCAAAATACAGATGATGTGGAGAAATTTATCAGAAGGGTCTGAGCACAAAACTTCTCTACCAATCACAGTTCAGCTTTCATTTTATAAGCTAATGTGGGAAAATGAAAGCTGAGCTCTGATTGGGTGGCATGGGCACAAGAGAGTGGGTGAAAGAAAATAAAAAAATAATCATAAAAGTTTGGCAAAAATTTATTAAACAAGGTAGGAGATTTTATTACAAAAAAGTGTCCCCTAGACACAGGGCCGAATTATGGGGTAGGCTGCAGAGGCGCATTCCCTGGGCCCCCACCACTTTTCTACTCTGTGGGGCCACCACCAATGGTGGTTTACAGTGTCCCATGGCCGCCTGCATCGCCAATAGATGTGTACAGAACCGCAGGTAGTTTTGCGGTGGATTAGTGGACGGTAGATTAGTGTTTATGGCAGAGTAAGGGAGCAACGTTGACAAAGGAGTGCTCAGGATGTCATCGTGCTTGCACAGGTGGTGCAGTGTGGTCACACGTCTAACCTGTTGGAAGAGGAGGAAGTTGATCCGAGCAGTGGGAGAGCAGGGGAAAGTAAGTAAAGTTTTATTATATTACTGGCGGGCTTTATATAGTTAATGCTGGCAGGCTGTATATAGTTAATGCTTGGGCATGCTGTATATAGTATATAGGACTGCAACCTCCTCAACTATCCCCTCAAGTTATTCCTTTGACACCAGCCCTTATTCTGATACAGAATTATATTACGTAACATAAAAAAATTACAAAACACAAAATTAATATTAAATATGGAAATTCTTTAGAACTAGCACTTTTCTCATATACATGTCTTGAAATGGTAACAAAATAGCATATTAATCCCTTCAAGTGTCCTTCAAGATATTAGCTGCTATTACATTTCCTCCCATCCAGCCCTTGCCTTCAGTAATGCTTTGCCTATTACCTAGACCTGACATCCTTCTTGCCTACAAAAATGTAACTAATGGGCTGAATACACCATTAAGGCATAAGATTATTATTATAGGTGTTTGGTGTCTGACACCCCCCCTCCTCCATTATTTTTACTCAATTTTCCTGATATATCTGTAAGAGCCCCTTGTAAACCTGCTGCACATCTCATTTTCTCCCTAAACCACAACCACACATCTAATTACACAGTGCTGCACAGAACTTGTCAAATCAGTCCCTGTCCCCAATGGGGCTGACAATCTAATCAACCCACCAGTATGTTTTGGAGTGTGGGAGGAAACCAGAAAACCTACGCAAACACAAAGAGAACATACAAACTGTTTGCAGATGTTGACTTAGATGGGACTTCAACCCAGGACCCCAGCGCTGCAAGGCTGTAGTGCTAACCACTTAGCCACTTTGCAATACCATGGAGAAGGACCTTACCATTGTTTGGACTCTCCCCACGCCTTTTCCCCCAAACTCCTCTCTTCTACCAAACTTTAAACCTTCATACCCCATATGAATGTCCATGATAATTGCACTCATTGCTCCCATTTTTCCACTTCCATTACTCCATTCTGGAGTTTACGCTCATACTCAGGCTCAACTGAAGTATTACTCTGAAGGTCTCTAGTATTCTGTCCATAGTTTATACTGACATGGTAGAGCATATCACGTCCAGTTATTTACATGTATGCTCAATTCTTGTTGACCTCCCAGTATAGTCTATTATTAGTGCTATTATTATGTTGAGATCAGTATATTGCATGGTCAGTTTTCGGGGCTTAGTCCATTTTGTCCAAGTCTGTGGTAAGCCAGCAGTTCCTTACATTTCTCCAGACTTTAAGTGCTGATATCAACCTACTGGCATTGAGAAGAAGGTGATTCTTGTATTAGAAACTTCTTGGTAGCACATTTCCATTGAGGATCGAATGAATTATACCCCACTATGCACTAAACACCAAACATGTGAAACAGAAAAGAGCTTCCTCTTAATATGCTGGTTACACATTGCGGAGATCATGTTGGACAATGAGTCCCACAAGGGTGCGATTATTGGGCATTCCCATAGAGCAGTGGTGGCGAACCTATGGCACGGGTGCCAGAAGTGGCACTCGGAGGCCTCTTTTTGGGCACCTAGGCCATCAATATAGCACTCTACCTGTCCCAGGCGACTCAATAAATGCTGTTCTCGGTGCTATTTTCAAGAAACACATTATTGATTGCTTGGGACTGCAAGAAGAGGTAGAACATTTGCAAAGGAAAGGATTATCTTTGGAGCTCCTCTAGGCTTAAATTGCCGTGCTGGCACATTGCAATGAATAAGTGTGTTTTGGTTGTAATTTGGGCACCCGATCTCTAAAAGGTTCGCCATCACCGCCATAGAGTGCGTAGCAAAGTCCCTCTATTCCCGCAACCCCACCAGCATAAAGAGCAAGAGGAAGGATAGACTGTGTAGAGCCTGGAAGGAGTAAAGTATCACTGAGAAATGGGAACTAAACTAACAGAAAAACATTCAACCTAGGTTTGTCACTTGGTTCCATTTGAGCATGACTCGACTGTGTTAGTGATTATTCCTTGAAGTGCGGGCTCCTAGTCCAGATGTTCCATTGGGCGGTGAATTATAATATTTTGTTGTGTTGTAGTACAATAGCTTTTTGATATGTATAAGTGTTGTTGATTTGTAGTTTATGGACACTGCGCAAACACTGAAAAATGGACTTAAAGAGGACCGTCACCTTAAAAAAAGGCACTAGGAGTTGCTTACTATGGTAAGCAGTTCCTAGTGTTACCACAGATGTAGTGGTGTTAAACTGCTAGATTTATTGTAACCTTCCGATAATGATAGCAAACACTGCAGCGCCATAGCCTCAGAACGCCGGGCCGACCTCACAGCAGTCCAGCGTATTTGTGAGGGGACGGTCCGAGGTGCTGCTTCTTTTCTGGACCACCCCTCCCACGCCATAGGCCAACGGTGACTGCCAGGCTTCATGTGGCCACCACCGCCCCCTCGGATGGCCCCCTCGTGAATATGATGGACCGCTGTGAGCTTGGACAGGCATTTGGAAGGTGCGGCGGTGCAGTCTTTACTAGCTATATCGAAGGGTTCCGATAAAGCTAGCAGTTTCACTGCTACCTCTGGAGTATCACAAGAAGCTGCATTTTTTAGGGTGACAGGTCCTCTTTAAGTTAGAACTCTGTATAACTGAGAAATACCAGAATCCGTCAGGGGACTTTGTTTATCGACATTAACCTATACTCTCCCAACATTGACAAGGAAAGAACAACAGAAGTATGAGCCCTACAAGAAATATGGTTATTTCTATCTTATCGCTCTATGTTATTTTAAAAAAAGAACTAACCGTATTGTAAAGTCCTATTATGGATCATATGATTCCTTTTAGCCAGTTACAGGTAGTCCTCAACTTAAGGACACCCGACTTACAGATGACCCCTAGTTACAGATGGACCTCTTTGCCCCTGTGACCTCTAGTAAATCTCTCTGGATGTTACCTTAGTCCTAGGCTGCAATGATCAGCTGTAAAGTGTCTGTAATAAAGTTTTATTGATAATCCTTGTTCCCACGAAAAATGTTAAATAAAATGCTACAAAATAAAATATACCTGTTTTTACTTACATACAAATAAAGCTTAAGAACAAACCTAAAGACCGATGTTATACAGGAAGTCCCCGGGTTGTGTAAAAGATAGGTTCCATAGGTTTGTTCTTAAGTTGAATTTGTATGTAAGTCGGAACTGTATATTTTATAATTGTAGATACAGACAATTTTTTTTTTCCCCAGTGTAATGGGACCAAGGATTATCAATAAAGCTTCATTCATTATAGTGACATCCAGAGACTTCACCAGAGGTCACAGTGGGCAGAGGGGACCGTCTTTAACTAGGGGTCGTCTGTAAGTCGGGTGTCTTTAAGTAGGGGACCGCCTGTACATAACCCAGGGACTGCCTCTATCTCTTTGTAAATAAATATCTTCCAAAATTACAAGTTCTATTAAGAATTTTGGAAAAAATAGTAGTGCCTAAGGCTATAGACCATTTCTATTAAATTTTAAAAACAGGAAAAATATCCAATTTACTTTTAACAAAAACAAAAAATTGAATTTCGAAACCCGACAATGTTACAAATGATATGTAAGATTTTTATTTAATGCTTAATATTTTCTTGAAACTTAAAGCTTTGTGTTGGACGCTTGTACATAATATTTCTTCAAGGAATGTGAAGCACAGTCACCTGTAAGAAGTATCTAATGTATTCGCTGGAAGGATATAACACCTGCAATTCGTTCCTTGCATGTAACTCGAGCTAATAGCAGGTGTGTGATGTAACATAGTAATTGTAACCTGGTCCTATGTGGGTCACGGATGCATGCAGGTATAATTAGAGCAATGAATGCTTAATTAACTACCTTATGTAATGTAGAAACTTAACTTCTAAGGAGGTCAGCCTCTTAAAGAGAACATTAGGAAAGTGCCGGTTCTGGGATGACTTAACCCTGCAGTTAGAGTTTCGAAACGTTGCGTGATTTGTAGTATACGACTCTTAAAGTGTAGCTCGAATTTTTGATATTCCTCCAGTTTTTGGAGGACTAGTGAGACTACTAATGTTCTAACATGTCTACCTACTCCACAACACCAAAAAATTAAAAACCAACCCTCTTTTCATCTGTATGTGCCTTTAGATTTTGGTCTGTCCACTGACTTTACCTATAGTTCTGCTGAACCTGTGAGTCTATGTAAAGAGTTCAGATGATCCAACCACCGCATATGTATAGCATCAATCTTCTCAGCTTACAGCCCGCCGATTCCTTTCTCCAGGTCTACTGCTGGCATAGGAAAAGAATCTCCCCTTCAAGTGGCCACTGTCTCGTCCCTTTAACTATTCTTCTATATATCTCATAGATTTCTTTCTATTATCTTTATATGTAATATATATCTATCTAAAAATATAAAGATAGGTAGCACTCCAGTTGGCACTTGGAATACAATACATTACAACATTATTGATCCCCTGCAGGGAAATTATTTTGTGCACAGTGCTCAGGCATCTTGTAAAATACAGGGGTACTGGTAGTTACATACAGGGTTATATAAAGGGGTAAAGGCTCAAGGTTGCCATCTCTTTTTTTTTTTTTTTTGGTTGCTACAGATCCCCTTGGCACCAGGACTACATTTTTGATGCTGCAGTGAGGGATCCCTGTCAGGAACCAGGGGACCACCGCGGACGATGACGTAAGCCGACCTTGGTAGCGGAGTCTAAGTGGCACCCGGTTTTCACCAGAGCCTGCCGCAAAGCGGGTTGGACTTGCTGCAGCGTGGTACCACCAGGTCGCTCCACAGGCGTGACTTTGTCTGCGGTGGCGGCCAAGGCGAAGTACAAAGTTGTATAGCTGAATCGTAGTCGGGCACAGGCAGGTGAGCAGGACAAGCAGCATATGATCAGAGTCAATGACATAGCGGAAAGTTAGGACAGGCAGCACAGGGTCAAAGTCAATAATGGAACCGGGGTCACAACGGGAATTTACAACACGAGCACAGGGCATCAGAAACAAGCTTTCTCTAAGGCTGTGAGGCACAAACATCCAGCAGGGGACACAGGAAGGGGCCGTATATTTGGCAGCCGGCCAGCGCCAATTAGCGGTGCATTGGCCCCTTTAATTTTTACAGAGCCAGGAGAAACCACTGGAACCAGGAGAGGTAAGTGAGGCAGAAGGGCACAGGGAGGCACAGGGTGCACCTGTGTCAGGGGGCACTGTAGGTGCTGAGACACAGCAGTGTTGAGAGGCCACCAGAGATGGAGGTGCTGCTATGGTGCCTCTACACCAGATCTTTAGTTCAGGTCCTTGGTCCTCATTTGCTGGCGGGAAGCTTGGGTCATCAGCAACTCGGGACAGACGGTGGATGTTCAGCCACTGGAGTGAGGTGGCTGGCACGATCCTCATCTATTGACGGGATCCACCTGATGGCTGGCAGATCCCTCGTTAAGTGGCCAGGATGGCAGGTCTTAGGTTGTTTGAATTCAGGGAAGCCTCCCACTACCGGCCGTCGATCCTCCTCCACATGGCTCAGGTCCACAAGTCGCCAGGGTGAATGAGGCAAGAGTTTTGTAGAGGCTGGAGGGGAAAAAGGAGAAAGGACTGCGGTGCACAGCACACTTGCAGCCACCTATCATGGTGCTATTTTGAAATTGTCTATATAATAATTGTTTATATTTTTCATATTGCCTTTCTGCCTTGGACCATGGACTCTATCTATCTAATATGGATCTTCTATCTGTCTACCATCTATCTACTATATCTATATCCTTATAGGAAAAAGCAAGCCATTCTGGAGTGCTGCTGTTCCCTATATGTATTGTGGGAAGACCTGAAGCCTGACCCTTACTGGCGTGCCCCCATTCAACTTTATTTGTCCATATTTGTCTAATCTATCTATCTATCTATCTATCTATCTATCTCATATCTATCTATCTATCTATCTATCTATCTATCTATCTATCTCATATCTATCATCTATGTATCTACTGTATTTATCTACACATCCAAAACGTGTATCTATCATATATCAAATTCAAAGAAGCTTTATTGGCAGGACAGAATTCCCGCTATTTTATTGTTAGAATTTCACAATTAGACGGTTAGTTGATTCCTGGTGATAGATGTGTAAATCCAGATCCTGTCTCTGTCTCCGATGAAAATTTGGGAGGTTCCCAATTATTTCTTCTTCTACCCTCGTCTCTCCTCCTCTCAGGCGATAAAAGTCTTTTTTTAAGTGAAATTAAAAACAAACCTCCAGCTAGTTTTTTTTTTTTCTTCCTTGCTTGACAACATAATTAGATTGGAAATAATAACTATTCTTTTTAAAGACAACTGATCAGATTCCTTTTATATTTGATTTCTTTTTTAGCTCATCAAAATGAAAAAGGCGCCGCAGTGGGTTTCGCATGCTGCGTTGACTCACCGCACAGATGTCCTGGCTCAAAACTGTGTTCATTGTTAGGAGGATAAAAGTGCTGATCATTGCCCATTTAAAGGGGAAGGTTTGTTGTCTCAGACCGATTATTTCTATTATCACATGAAAGAGTTAAAATTTATTTGGTTTTTAAAAACATGTCTTAAAAAATCTTGCTCTGTTTCTAAAGCTTGAGATCAGAATCCTTACCCAGCGTCCAATCATATCTTTTGTTGGACAATTTAAAGGGAACCAGGCCCCAGGTTTTACCCCACTAATCTACCTGCCCCCTCAGGTAGGAGATAAAATGTATTTCTAGAATTCTCTCTTTTATGTGATCTCTCGCCTGTTTTCCTATAAAAACTCTCCCCCAAAGTCAGGCAAAATTGACTCTTCTTATCTCATGAGATGAGTCAAGTTTAGTGTTTCGCAGGGAGACTTTCATTTCAAAGGCCTGTATCTAGAAACATTTTATGTCATATTAAAGGCAAGAATCTCATCTTTCAAAATCACACAGGGCTAATGGTTCTGTGAGCTACAGAACTGGACCTACAGGCAGGTAAAAATAAGCATCTGAACTGACAATCCCCCTGTAAACACTAAACTTGACTCATCTCATGTGAAAAGGGGGTGAGAAGACTAACACGTGCCTGGCATTGGAAGAGACTTTTTTGGTAGGTAAATCGATGAGATTTCACATAAAACAGGTAATTCTAGGAAGAACATTGCATGGCCTATCTAGAGGGTAAATAGTTTAGTGGGTTAAACCCCAGTGACAGTCTTTCTTTAAATGCTTATTACTCTAATACTAGGTTAATTGATTGTATTATCTCTGTACTGTGACATCACTGTGCGTGTTATCCCTGTCCTGTGACATTACTGTGTGTATTATCTCTGTACTGTGACATCATTGTGTGTATTATCCCTGTACTGTGACATCACTGTGTGCATTATCCCAGTACTGTGACATCACTGTGTGTATTATCCCTGTACTGTGACATCACGTGTGTATTATCCTTGTACTGTAACATCACTGAATGTATTATTCCTGTACTGTGATATCACTGTGCGCATAATCCTTGTACTGTGAGCATAAAATATGAGGAAGGCACACAGCGTATGTCACAGTACTGGGAAATTACAAAGTAATGTCACAGTACAGGGATAATACACACAGTGATGTCACAGTACTGGGAAATTACAAAGTGATGTCACAGTACAGGGAAAATACACACAGTGATGTCACTATACAGGGATAATACACACAGTGATGTCACAGTACAGGGAAAATACACACAGTGATGTCACAGTACAGGGATAATACACACAGTGATGTCACAGTACAGGGATAATACACCAGTGATTCACATACAGAGATTAATACACACAGTGTCACATACAGAGATTATACACACAGTGATGTCACAGTACAGGGATAATACACACAGTGATGTCACAGTACAGGGCTAATACACACAGTGATGTCACAGTGATCTCGCCATACAAAGGTCTGACAAGAGGATAGTTACTCAGACGCTACAAGAAGAGAAGTTTGTTCTGGAAGAATCCCCCCCCCTCCCCCATCACAAATTATGGAGGGACTTTATTTTTCAATCACCTATTACTAGCATAGGTCCTCAATATCAGAATGGCAGTTACATCATTCCAGTGATTAATATTTCCTCTGCACAGATCTGTGATGCCACGAAAATTGGTCATATGCTCTATCTGTAGGTCAACTGCGATACCAAACATAGCCGCTACACAATGAAACTATGACAAAGTGATCATCCGAACTCTGAAGTCTCTTCATAGAATTGATTGATGGGGATGCCAGATGGGATCGAATATTGATTACCTTTACATCTGCTCTAGGGGGTAGATGAACGGCTGGTCATAGCAAACCTGCCAAATTTAAAGGCTATTTATTAACTTAGGGTCACGGATCGCACTTCCGTCAGACTGTTCACGGTTTTTGGGATTTGTCCAGCTCTGACAGGTATTTAACAGGGGTTTGCCCTGGGATTGTGATGTACGTGATCGGATTTTGGCGCAGCTGCGCTGGTTTTCACGTGACAGAAATCGGTGGGCGGATCGTCGGACAATCTGACTGATTCGGACTGAGCGCGGGATTTAAGATTTAAATTGTGTCGCAAAACAATGCACTTTCATGCACCAGGAAGAAGAAGGTGAACTCCTGTGGACCTGAGCGGGGAAGCGCCACATGCAGGATATCGGGAGCACAATCTTAGTGAATCTCGGCACAGCGCATTATCGTCGAACAATGCACTTTTGTGAACTCCGCAGGACCGGGTAAGTAAATGTGCCCCAATATGTAGCATGGCATCCTACAGGGGAGACCAACCTTATGCTCCTTATGACAGAGCTCCTTGAAATGGATGGAGTCAATAGTCTTACTCTCTGGCACATATTGTACCATGTAGTGTCCCAATGCCCCCCAGTTACCACCAGCAACCTCAGTAGTATCGGTTTCTCCAATCTCAATAAAGAAACATGAAAGTATACCGTATATTTTTGCAAACTGGGATTTATTTAAATTTGAAGCTCATTGGCGCTTTAATGCGTGTACTTTATCGGGATTTCTACTTCCCATGCGACATTCTAATTATTAAGAGATTTTAAAATGTCAGGTATTAAGTGTATTTGTGTTCAGATATGGACCTACTGTCGAATCCACCCTGCATTCTTCAGAAGACTGGCAAAATTCCTTTAAGTTTCCGGTTGCCATGGTTACCTTTCAAGAGCTTAAATTTAAAAAGCTTGAAAAATTCTTCTTTCATATGGAAAGTTCTTTTCAAGGTGCATTCACCCTTAGGTTGAAAATGATATATTATTTTATTGTGTTCAGTGTATGGCAGTAAGATACATTTGTTTCACCTGCTGAATAACCATGGATTTCATGTTCTAAAGCCAATGTCAACATGTTATTTCTCTCCCCTAAAATTTCACAGCATTTGTGGGAAGTGGAAGCCCGTTAACAAAAATATTACTGTTCACTTTAAAGTACCGGTGTTGAAGGAAACCAGTCAGGGGGATTTAGGACACTAAAGCCACCACAGATCCTTATGGACCGGGGATTTAGTGCCCCAAATGACCCTTTAAAGGAAATCTACCATGTGGAATCTAGAAGTAGATGTGATGTTAGATTCCTCCTGCTGCCTCTGCCCTAATCTGTAATTTTATAATCCTCAAATTTAACCCATCTTGTTACAAAGTTTATTTTAGTAATATGTAAATTAACTGCAGAGGCTACTGGGGCGTGGTGTAGCCTTAGCTAGTACACGCCCCACAGTTAATTTACATATTACTAAAATAATAAAGTTTTTAACAAGTTAGGTTAGGTTCCAGGATTGTTAAATTACAGATTAGGGCAGAGGCAGGTAGGACGAATCTACCATCAGATCTACTTCTGATAGTAGATTCCCCATGGTAGCTCTCCATTAAAGGAAACCTACCACCACAAATCTACCTATAAAGGTAGATCGAACTTTTATTTGACTTTTATGGTAATTTTATTATGCGGCTACTGGGGCGTGGAGTAGCCGCATCTGAGGTTACACGAGGCGGCTACTCCACGCTCCTGTTGCAGTTTAAAAAACTCCTAATGTTGTGTACCTCAGTATTCGTACTGTTGGAAAATGTTTTCGTTGGTGACACAAAACTGCATGATTTACATGGATGGGAACCGCATTTGAAAAAACCTATATGTTGTAACCAGGTGCGGTTACTGTTAGTTTTGGTGGTAAACATACTCTGTGACACGAGATTGCCAATTGTTTGAAAAATATATTAATGAGAATCCCCTTAATTTGCAGTTTACTATCTGTACTGACCCACAACACACAGTGTTCCTGGATTTGGAATTAAATATTGCTGATGAGACAAGGATTGTGACATCTACACATCGCAAAAAAACTGCAAGTAATACTATCTTACACGCAAACAGTTCACATCTAGTGATGAGCGAGTATACTCGTCCGAGCTTGATGCTCGGTCGAGTATTAGCATACTCGGACCGGCTCGTTGCTCGGACGAGTATTTGCCCTGCTCGATAACGAGCATTTAATTAAAAAAAAAAAAAAACTGCATGATTTACATGGATAGGAACCGCATTTAAAGAAACCTATATGTTGTAACCAGGTGCGATTACTGTTAGTTCTGGTGGTAAGCATACTCGGTGACACGAGATTACCAATAGTTGTGTTTCTACGTGCTACAATTTTACAGCCTCCACTTAATATCTTAGATAGAGTCTCATCTTCATATAAGATGGGTATATGTTTTGTAAATGAGATCTTTTATTTCATAAAACTGGTCAGAAAATTGTAGCATCAAAAATGGAGCTGCATTATCATTTTTAATATGTATTTTATTTCTATCCAGCATGTTTCTGCGTTCCTTATTGTCAACTGCCTTTTCAGCTCGTTTAAGCATCCAATGTGGGTATTTCCTCTTTTTAAGACGATTGTGTATTTCTATAGTTTCTTGTTTGTAATCTCTATAAAGGGTACAATTTCTCTTAGCTCGTGTAAGTTCTCCTACAGGAATTGCTTTAGCTACATGTTTAGGATGTGAACTGTTTGCATGTAAGATAGTATTACCTGCAGTTTTTTTGCGATGTGTAGATGTCACAATTAGAGATGAGCGAACACTAAAATGCTCGGGTACTCGTCAGGCGAGCTTTCGCCAATCCAAGCCCCTGTCTCTAGGCTACTCCCCCAACAGCACTTCTAAGAACCTTTTGTATAAGATCAAGTGTAGTAGCGTTCTTATAAGTTTGGGATATGGCTGTAGGCGTAAGTAAGCCGTTTGGATTCTCCTATGGCTATTTTCTAGCCAAGTATGAAAGCACACTACTATGCCAGATGAGATGACACTGAGTTATTAAAAAAATAAACGTAAAATAAAAAGTAAATGGCAGACTGTGCCTAATTGAAATCAAACCCCTAATAAATTTTCCCACTTTGGTGTTTGAGGTGGATATGTGTGTCACTAAGAGCTAAACACAACGGTAGCAAGTCCCCCTGCTAATTCCTCACAATATGGTACTAGCTGCAAATAAAAAAAAAAAAGTATAACGTTATTGTAGCCCTAAAAAGGGCTGTTGGGTTCTTGGAGAATCACTCCTGCCTAACAGTAATCTACTAGCACCCTAACGCTTTCCCTGACCAGCAGCAGCTCTCTCCCTAGCGGCATCCAGAGACAGAATGATCCGAGCAGCGCGGCCAGCGGCTAGTCTATCCCAGGGTCACCTGATCTGGCCAGCCAACCACTGCTATCGACGTGTAAGGGTACCACGTCATGCTGGGTGGAGTGCAGAGTCTCCTGGCTTGTGATTGGCTCTGTTTCTGGCCGCCAAAAAGCAAAACGGCGGGAGCTGCCATTTTCTCGAGCGGGCGAAGTATTCGTCCGAGCAACGAGCAGTTTCGAGTACGCTAATGCTCGACCGAGCATCAAGCTCGGACGAGCATGTTCGCTCATCTCTAGTCACAATCCTTGTCTCATCAGCAATATTTAATTCCAAATCCAGAAACACTGTGTGCTGTGGGTCAATACAGATAGTGAACTGCAAGTTAAGGGGATTCTCATTAATATACTTTTCAAACATTGGTACGGCAGATACATCGCCCCTCCAAATAATCAATATATCGTCGATGTATCTGCCGTACCAATGTACCAACGAAAAAAACGGATTGTTCTCAGAATAAACAAAATATTCCTCCCAGTATGCCATAACAATATTAGCCAGTGAGGGCGAAAACTTCGCCCCCATTGACACTCCTCGTGTCTGGAGGTAAAAAACATTATCAAATGCAAAAAAATTATGCGTTATGAGATACCATGTAGTTTCTTTGATGAACAATTTACAGTTATCACCATAGTCACTGTATTTATCTAAATGATATGAAAGGGCATCCATAGCGTCATGATGGGGTATAGAAGTGTACAGAGACACGACGTCACAGGTGACCCAATATGAGTCAGGCGTCCATTCTATATCCTGTACACCACGCAAAACATCAGTAGTGTCCTGCAGATATCCTGGTATACATTACTACCTATAGACCATTACCGTCCAACCCCACTAAGTCCTTTCTTTAGGTTTCTTTAAATGCGGTTCCTATCCATGTAAATCATGCAGTTTTGTGTCACCAACAAAAACATTTTCCAACATGAATACTGAGGTACACAACATTAGGAGTTTTTTAAACTGCAATAGTGATTATGTAGTTTACCAAATTAAATGTACTATTTGTGAAAAAATATATATTGGTAGTACTATACGCAAATTTAAACAAAGATTGTTGGAACATATTAGGGACATCACTAATGCTAGTAAAAATTTCTCTAGAGAACAAACCCATGTTAAGAACTTATCCGTTGCCGCCAGACACTTTATTGAACATCACCAAGGCAAAGTGGCATCACTGTCAGCCTGTGCAATTGAACAGGTCCGCCCGGGTAAAAGGGGAGGTGACCGCAACAAAATCTTACGGGACCGTGAAGCCTATTGGATTTTCTGCCTAAACAGCAGATTTCCAACAGGAATGAACTTCAAACACGAAATTATGTTTCATTATTAAGCCTGTATATATTTGGATTATCTGTAATAACAATACTGATGGGCTTAAGCACATAGCCCAAATAGTAACATATACAAAAGTATTCGCTTCCTGCAGTCCAGTCCATCTTTTGGCCAGAATATAGTGAAACACTGCAAGTAGTTTAGCACTGGAATGTCATGCTTACAAGTGATAGATTATTTCTTTTAGGAACGATAAAAATTGTTATCATTATTAATGCTGATCAATTAATATTGTATCGAACCCCATTATGGGTACACAACTCGGGCTTTTAGGTACTTACCTTGTTTTTAATTTTTTCTGGGTCTGTTCCATGTCTTCAGGATCTCCCTGAGTCATGTGACCGGGGTGTTCCAGGAGACAGGTACATATCCCGGCGTCTCTCACAAACAATTTAACCATGACTAAGAGTGCCACGTGCACTTGAAACGCGTAGGTTGGTTTTTTCCTCTTTATGGTCTAGGGGACATGCCATGTATATTTTAAAATTGTCTATAAAATACAATTCTATGCCAGGCCCTGTCTGTTGTAGAATTCTGCTATTCGGGCTTGAACACTCGCAGTATATAGGGAGTGCGCAAAGAAGGCACACTCCGCCAGCAGCCCTGCCCTCCCTCATGGTGAGGAGATGATGTACTGGGAAAAAAGTCACAACTCCTGGTGGTTCGGAATTGTGACTATTTCAGACTTGGACACCCTAATAAATCTTCCCATTGGGTCCACAAAAAAATAAATAATAATAACATTGGTGTTTTGCCTTCTAATGAATGTAAACCATTACCAGCACTATAATAGCGCTGCGGCTGTCGAGTGTTGTTGGTATGATACCACCTGCAGCGTCTATACAAGCTTAGAACGGCATTGAGCTGCAACGCTGGATCAGGGGGGAGAAGAGTATAAATGTAAGTTCCTTCTTCCTTTTACAACCACGTTCATATCCAAATGACACATCTTCTTTATTCTTTGGGTCAGTACGATTCCAGAGATTTCAAATGTATGCATTTTGTTATGTCTTAATACCTTAAAAAATGTGTAACGAGTTTGCAGGAAAAAAAATCTTTATGTAGCCATATTATGACACCCGTAAAATTTTTTTGTATTTTTGATGTACAAATCTGTGTAAGGTGTTTTTATTTTGTGCTGGATGAACTGATTTTTTTTTATTTTGAAAACTGTGCAACCTTTTGATCACATTGGGGGTCATTTACTAAGGGCCCGATTTGCGCTTTCCCGACGTGTTACCTGAATATTTCCGATTTGCGCCGATTTTCCCTGTATTGCCCCGGGATTTTGGCGCACGCGATCGGATTGTGGCGCATCGGCGCCGGCATGCACGCGACGGAAATCGAGGGGCATGGATGAACGAAAACCTGACGGATTCAGAAAAACCGCCGCATTTAAAAATAGAAATGTGTCGCTTGGGACGCACTTACCTTCACTTGGTCCGGCCCGATGAACTCCAGCGCGTTCAGATGCTTTTCAGCGCAGCAGCACCACCTGGTGGACGGCAGAGGAACTACCTTGATGAATCCCGGCCGGACCCGAATCCACCGCAGAGAACGCGCCACTGGATCGCGAACGGACCAGGTAAGTAAATCTGCCCCATTGTATCCAAATTTTTACAAGTGGCAAAATTATGAAAAAGTAACAAATTTATGTTTTTTCCTGTTCACTGCAGGAACTAATCATTTTTAGATTGTTATATTTTGGACATTTTGGAACACTTTGATACCTAACAAATTTACGATTTATTTATAAATGTATTTTGGGAAAAGGGGAGCAATTAGAATTTTTAGTTTTGTATGTTTTTTAGCCTTTGTAACTTTTGAAAAATGTTTTTAATTCTAGGGTTTTAAACAGGCCTGGTGGTGTCGGAGATTTTCATAGCACAGACTCATACGGAAATACAGCTAACAACTTCCCTGTATGGTGTAAGTGATCTTTGCATCATGAGGTTGAAAGAAAACGTATCGCAAAGACTTCATTAGAGTGCATGGCGGCACTAACCTGCCGGTAGGCCATTTTGAGGAGGTTCAGCGGTCCCTGATTACATTATCAGGAGCAATGACCCTCCCCAAACCTCCACATTAGAAGTTGACGGCCAGCAGCATTTAAATGGCTTTTGGGTGCTTGCTGGCACTAACCTGCCGCGCGCCCATTTTGGGGAGGATCATCAGTCCCCGATTACATTATTAGGGGCAACGACCCTTCCCACATTTCCCTATTAGAAGTTGACAGCCAGCAGCATTTAAATGGATGTGGGTGCATGCCGCCACTAACCTGCCGGTGCCACCATTTGGGGGAGAATCGTTGATCCCTGATTACGTTATCTGGAGCAACAACCCTCCCCAAACTTGCAGTGTGCACGTTAGAGCCAGCGCATGTGCGGTTACAGTACTTTAGATGCCATTGGCAACTCTGTCAGTGGCATTTATACAGTTAACACCTGTAGCAAACCCGGTCCGAACTGGATTTTAAAATTCGGGTTCTGCAGAACCTGAAATTTAACGGGCCACTCATCACTAAAGGAAAAATTAATGGCTTTTGGAATGCGGGAGTAAAAACATAAAAAACCCTAAAAATGGAGAAGGGCTTTGACAGAAAGGGGTTAAAGTTCTATAGATATTTGGATCATTTACGGCCCTTTTACAGGAATTACCAGTAGGATTTACATGTCCCTGTCTGCAGTTTACATAAAGAACAGATTGTACGTATTTTAGTAAAGAGCGACACGAAAAGAGCAGCAGTGAAGTAAGTGTTGAGATATATAACATTTAGCTCCTTTTACATTCAGTTCACATTCAGGGAGATGGAGATGTGATGATCATGGAGATTGTTCTTCCAGTGTAATACATTGAGGTCAGGTTGTTATCTATTAATCTCTGGGGGTTCACGAACAAAACATGGAGATCAATGCATTTAGTTGCCAGGACTTTGCTGATTATCAAATTGTGTTTTGTAGCTTTACACCGCAGAAAGGAGCTGAGTAATGTGGAAATCTTCTGCTTTTGATACATAATATATCTATATATGCAGTGAACGGACTTTATCACATTATAATTTGTGTAAGGAGTAATTGGACTAAAATTTGAACGTTACACAAAACCCAAATGCTCTACCTATTATATAAAATGACTAAAAACCAAATAATTTCCTAATTTTAGTATTAGATCTGTGATCTGTCTGATGAGGATGCGCTGATAGTGTCCTTGATTAACCTTGTGCAATCTAGATTAATTTGCACCACACCTGTCTCTGTCTTGCAAACTTTGCTCTGGTTCACTGATAGTTAACCTGCTGTGATTGACAGAATCTCTCTCCACTCCCATCGCTATTGTGTTTGTTGACAGATTACTGATTTAATCACCTCCCGGATTAGGGCTAAACATTCTCCTATAAAGTCTTGCGGCTCAGTACTCTGTGTTATTCTGTTATTCTGTATTCTGGTATTTTTGCCTGTTTTCTTGACTATCTGTTTGCCTATGGATTTTGTACTGCATTGTCTTTTTGGTTTTGACCTGTATTTGGCTACTATCCTTTTCCTCTTGTATTTTCTTGTCTTTGTCTCAATGTTTGCACTTTGGCACAGTTAGAGAACATCAACTAGTCAACCCCCAGGAAAGTAGAAACAGCAAAAGGGGTTTATTCTCAGGGCCGACTGTGATTCCAGTCTGTTCCCTGACCCTACATAGCACTTAGGATTAGAAAGATCAGTCACTTTCCATCTTAATAATAATAATTGTGATGAGGTATAAATTATGATGCACCCCCCCACCCACCTGCTAAATGATGAGTGAAAATCATATTTGCCTTATAAGATAACATAATTAGCACCTTGTCCCTTGGACAAATGTTTCCCTCACCACCCTCTGTGTGTTCTCTGTTCCATGAATAGAAAGATTTAATTTACATAAATGCTGCAACACCAAGTCCCATGTGTGCATATTCCATGTCTGTAGACTGCTGGCTTAGATTAAGCCAACAAAATTGGTATAAGGTGATTGGCTACTTATTTCATAGCTGTGTTTGGTATTGGTTGATTTGTAAATTCATGCTCGGGAATGTGCTGGGTATATCCTCTCCGTAGGAGACCCCTGGAAGAAGATATGACATAATTAATAAATATGCCCCCAACTTCTCACCTTGATGCTGTAAACACGCCCCTCTCACATAACAAAGGTGGTGAATTAGGTGGTTATTCAAAAAGAGCATACCAGCAATCACTTAGGGTCAGTTTCAAGGAGATGCAACCAAGCTTTTCATTGGTTCTCCTCCGGGGATCTCTTTGCCAATCTAATTAGGAAGAGGTCTGTTTTTCTTTAATTTATCCCTTTTAATTTTCACTGTTTTGCTTTTATGTATGTCTGTTTATTTCTTCATTTCTTGTAAGTTGCAACTTATAAGCATTGTACCTTTTGCATATTAAATTGTCCTTTAATAAGTTATCCTTGTGGCTCTCTACGTCCCTATATCTTTGGAGAGGTAAATTACCAGGTTACCCTGTGAGTGTCTGTGTGCTAGCAGTGGCTACAAGCAGTGGCTAGGTGAACAGTTCGGTACCTACAGGTGTGTGAATCTGGGTGTCTGTGTGCAGTCCTGGTTTGGGCATCTTTTAAGCCATAAAAACAGGTGGTGGCAGCTAGGAAGTGGGTGTGTGCTTATATCGGTGATCAGAGTGACTTTGTACATAGTGTGGTTGTGTGCCCCCTGGGCTGTTCGTGTGTGGTATGTAGTATCAGAGAGCCTTAAAATTTGTACCCCTGAAAAAATTGGGTGTAGAATTTAGTGTTAACATGCCATCTTGCGCAGGTGGGCTGGATTTATGTGCTAAATTTGAGGCTCTCTATTGTAAGTTCACCCCATGATGTAATTTGAGAGTGGGAGGTTTGTCACAATAATAATAATAATGAATCTTTATTTATATAGACATATAGGGGCATATTTATCAGGACCTCTGCGCACCGCCAGTGGCGCAGAGGCCCTGAAATAATCGCAAATGCTAGCTTATTGCTAGCTTTTGCGATTATTTTCCCCAATCCGCCACCTTCACGCCAGTGGGGCGTGAAGGTGCGTGAAGGGGGGGCGCGGCCGGCCGAGCGGGGGGCGCGGCCGGACGGGAGTGGGCCAGCTCGGGGCGTTACTGTCCCCGCGCCTGCGCACTCGCTGCTGCCGGCGACTTTTCATACGTGAAAAGTCGCCGGTTGCGTTTTTTTCTACGCCAGGCGTACGATAAGCGCTGCGCTGCTGGCAGCCCGATACATCAAGAGGCAGAAGCGCCAGCGTATGATAAATATCCCCCATAGGGTCATTATATTCTGCAGCATCTTTCACATTTATTTCATAGCTAGATTATTAGATATAACATATAGTAGTAGTACCATAGAAGATAAGGTTCAATAACAACACAGGTCCATCAAATCCAACCTATAACACTACAGTGTTAATCCTGATGAAGGCATAAAACATCATGTCTGCAGATATCTCATAGGAAATCCTGAAGAACGTGTTCCTTCAGTCTTTTGTGGCAATCTGCCCCAATGTATTTCACTTCACCACAAGCTCACCCAATACCTGAACAAGGAAATAATTTGGGATACCTGTGTGTCTCATGACACAAAAGGAAGCATCAGAAAACGGCATTCAGTCAATGATTGGCTTAGACACAACCATTTTCAGAGTATTTTTTCCCTAATGTTTCTATAATAGAGCAGAGCATGTAACTAGAGATGAGCGAGCACTAAAATGCTCGGGTACTCGTTATTCGAGACACTATAATCCTGGGCACTGGTCTGGACTATATAGCGCAAACTTCTGAGGTTAGACTAGTGTCTGGGTGGGAGGGTGATGGGCGTGGGATTTAGTTATATTTAATGTTGTCATAGGTGACCCCGCGATCCATTTCTCGGATGGAGGGAGCACCCGTGCGCTGCACGGCCTCAGTCTGGAGTCGTGGCACGGGTGCCCCTGCAATCCATGTTGCGGGTTGAGGGTGCACCCGTGCTCCGCTGTCTGCTCCAGCTTGCCCAGGTCAGTACTTACCTCTCCCGGCTCCTGATGGCTCCATCACGGTCCCATCCAGGCCGCACGTCCGCCTCCTGACTAGCAGCGTCCTCCTTTTTGGCCCTGGCATTACCGGCTCAGCTATATAGCCTGGCAACTCCCAACATCCCCCGCCGAATCTTCAGGTCATTCTGATGAAGAGAAAGCCTCCTGAGCATTTCCAGACGCCTCTGTGATTCCTAAGCATTTCCAGACGCCTCTGTGATTCCGTGTTCCTGTGGTGTTCCCATGTTCCTGTGTTGTTCCCGTGTTCCTGTGGCGGTCCCGTAATCCTGTGGCAGTTCCGTAATCCTGTGACGGTCCTGTAATCCTGTGGCGGTCCGGTATCCCAGTAGCCTTCCCGTGGTCCTGCCTTCCTGTGGTCTTGCCTTTCCGTGGTCCCTACCTCGGGCCTAGTTGCACCCGTGGAGCGACCTGGTGGTTCCCCACCTCAGGAAGACCATCCCACTTTGTGGCGGGCTCTGGCGAAGACCAGGAGCCGTCTTAGACTCCGCTCCCGGGTTGCGGCTAGCATCGTTATTCCCCGCGGTGGTCCAGGGAATCCACTGACTTTAGTCCCAAGGGACTATTCCCATAGAATGTGACAGTAAGATCTGGCCATGGACTCCGCCAATGTCTGGTATCCTGCTAAAGCCCTGGACTGTGCTAAGGACCCATGTCAGCTACTGAGTGACCTTCACAGCCGTACTGCCCAGCAGTCTCAAGAGATTGCTAACCAAAAAGAACTACTGGACAAACTCCCTGCCACCCTTCGTCCCAGCTGCAGGCTCCTGTGACTCTACCTCCTGTTGCTTCAGTCACCCCGCAATGTTTTCCGGCAGTAGAGAATGGACCTGACAAATTTGATGGCAACCCCAAATTGTGCAGGAGATTCGTTTCCCAGTGCTCTCAGCACCTTGAACTGATGTCCTCCCAGTTCCCCACCGAACGCTCTAAGGTGGCTTTCGTCTACTGTTTGCTCTCTGGAGAGGCCCTGGCCTGGGCTACTTCCACTACGGGATAGTGTTGACCGGGACATGGTTTCGCATACCAAGTTCCTGGCAAAAATCCAGTCCAGGTTTGAACCACCTCAAGTTTGGCTACCTCTCCTGTCCTACTTGGTCCCGGTGTCCACACAGCCTCCGCAGCCTCCCAGAGCTTCTCCAGCGACGCCTCAGCCTCCGCAGCTTACTAGAGCTGCTCCAGCGGCACCTCAGCCTCCGTAGCTTCCCAGAGCTGCTCTAGCGGCACCTCAGCCTCTGCAGCTTCCCAGAGCTGCTCCAGAGGCTCAGCAGCTTTCCAGAGCTGCTCCAGAGGCTCTGAAGCTTCCCAGAGCTGCTCCAGTGGCGCCTCAGCCTCTGCAGCCTCCCAGAGATGCTCCAGTGGTGCCTCAGCCACCGCAGCCTCCCAGAGATGCTCCAGCAGCGCCTCAGCCTCCGCAGCCTCCCAGAGCTGCTCCAGTGGTGCCTCAGCCTCCGCAGCCTCCCAGAGCTGCTCCAGCAGTGCCTCATCCTCCGCAGCCTCCCAGAGCTGCTCCAGCGGCGCCTCAGCCTCCACAGCCACCCAGAGCTGCTCCAGCAACGCCTCTGCCTCCACAGCCTCCGAGAGCTGCTCCAGCGGCGCCTCAGCCTTCGCAGCCTCCAAGAGCTGCTCCAGCACTTCCTCAGCCTTCGCAGCCTTCCAGAGCTGCACCAGTGGTGCCTCAGCCTCCGCAGCTTTCCAGAGCTGCTCCAGAGGCTCCACAGCTTCCAGAGCTGGTCCAGTGGCTCCACAGCTTCCAGAGCTGCTCCAGTGGCTCCGTAGCTTCCCAGAGCTGATCCAGTGACTCCGCAGCTTCCCAAAGCTGCTCCAGTGGCTCTGCAGCTTCCCAGAGCTGATCCAGATACACTGCAGCTTCCCAGAGCTGCTCCAGTGACTCCGCAGCTATCCAGAGCTGCTCCAGTGACTCTGCAGCTTGCCAGTGCTGCTCCAGTGGCACCCCAGCCTTCACAGCTTGCCAGTGCTGCTCCAGTGGTACCCCAGCCTTCTCAGCCCACCAGTGCTGCTCCAGATTTTCCAGAGGCCGCTCAAGAGTCTCCACCGGCCTCCCCTTGAGGCCGCTCCATTAACCTAAGAGTCACTCCAGCCTGTGGCTTCCCAAGAGTCGCTCCAACCTGTGTCTTCCCAAGAGTCACTCCAGCCTGCAGCTTCCCAAGAGTGGCTCCGGCCACAAACATTCCAAGTGCCACTCCTGGCTCCGGCCATAAAACGTTCTCAAGATACCCCTGGCTTGGTCCATGCCAGCTCCAAGCACCACAAGGTTGGGCCTGTCTTTACTGTTCATGCTCTCCTCCTCGGGTATTCTGTCACCAAGAAAAATTGGAGGAGGCAAAGGAAGAAGAAGAGGCTGAAGAAGAAGAGAAGAGGGGCCCTAAGGGGGGGGGGGTACTGTCACGAGTGACCTCGCGATCCATCCCGTGCTCCGCTGTCTGCTCCCACTGCCCCCGCTTGCCCAGGTCAGTACTTACCTCTCCTGACGGCTCCATCCCGTTCCCGTCCAGGCTGCACATACGCCTCCTGACTAGGCCACACGCTCTCTAAGAATTTAAAAGGGCCAGCTTCCTCTTTATTGGTGCTGGCATTCCCGGCTCAGCTATATAGCCTGGTGACTCCCAACATATCCCACCGGATCTTCAGGTCATTCTGCTGAAGAAAAAGCCTCCTGAGCGTTTCCAGACGCCTCCGTGATGCCTGAGCGTTTCCAGACACCTCCATGATTCTGTGTTCCTGTGGCGTTCCCGTGTTCCTGTGGCATTCCCGTGTTCCTGTGGCGGTCCCGCGTTCCTGTGGCGGTCCCGTGTTCCTGTGGCGGTCCTGTGATCCCGTGGTCCTGCCATCCCATGGTCCTGCCTTCCCGTGGTCCTGCCTTCCCATGGTCCCTACCATGGTCCCATGGCTACCACCGCGGGCCTAGTCGCAACCGTGGAGCGACCTGGTGGTTCCCCACTGCAGCAAGACCATCCCGCTTTGCGGCGGGCTCTGGCGAAGACCAAGAGTCCACTTAGACTCCGCTCCCGGGTTGCGACTGGCATCGTTATCTCCTGCGGTGGTTCAGGGAGTCCACTGACTTTAGTCCCAAGGGACTATTCCCATAGACTGTTACAAATGTTTTGTTTTTTTCTTCTGTTTATAAATAATTTTGCTGTGTATTGTTTAGCTATTTATTTATTGAAGAAGGGAAAAAAAAATAAAAAAATTTAGGTGGTGGGACTGGGTGAAGGTTTTGTCTATTTTCATACTGAGTGTGTGTCTGTGTTGCTGGGCCAGGAGAAGTTTTGTAGGTCACGTTTAGTTTATAGTCCTGTTCTTTTCTTTTTATTTTGCCAGAAGTTATGGCTTCATTTATGTTTATGATTGTTATTAGAGATGAGCGAGCACTAAAATGCTCGGGTACTCGTTATTCGAGACGAACTTTTCCCGATGCTCGAGTGCTCGTCTCGAATAACGAGCCCCATTGAAGTCAATGGGAGACTCGAGCATTTTTCAAGGGGACCAAGGCTCTGCACAGGGAAGCTTGGCCAAACACCTGGGAACCTCAGAAAAGGATGGAAACACCACGGAAATGGACAGGAAACAGCAGGGGCAGCATGCATGGATGCCTCTGAGGCTGCTTAATCGCACCATTATGCCAAAACTATGGGCAACAGCATGGCCATGACAGAGTGACAGAATGAAGCTAGATAGCATGTAAAACATCCAATAATTGACCCTGACACTATAGGGGACGGCATGCAGAGGCAGCGGCAGCAGCGGCAGGCTAGAGAGTGGCATGGCGACATACTCTAAATGGACTCAGGCTTCAAACCAATGGGTGGCAGAGAGGAACCAAAGGAGGTGAGCAAGAAGCGCTCAAATAATATCGGTACATGATAAAAGTTTGCCAGTATATTTTGTGGATTACACAGCAGGGTGTCGACAAAGTTAACATGGAAGCCATGAAAACAACCCAAAATTCTGCCTGACACAGCTCGTTTGATAAGGGGACCATGTATGGAGGCAGTGAACTAGTAGTAGATTAAAGGTGCTGCAGTTAAAACTATGTTAGTTGGATCTTGGCATGGAGCTGGCGCTCCGCTGCCAGGCGAGCTTTCGCCAATCCAAGCCCCTGTCTCTAGGCTACTCCCCAAACAGCACTTCTAAGAACCTTTTGTATAAGATCAAGTGTAGTAGCGTTCTTATAAGTTTAGGATATGGCGGGTGAGGGGAATGTAAACAGATGCGCAAGAAGCGCTGAAATAATATCGGTAAATGATAAAAGTTTGCCAGTATATTTTGTGGATTACACAGCAGGGTGGCGACAAAGTTAACAAGTTTGATGTGGAATGCCCTGTAATAGCTCTTGGGCGGTGTGCCTTTTATCGCCTAGGCTCAGCAGTTTGAGCACCGCCTGCTGTCGCTTAGCGACGGCACTGCTGCTGTGCCTAGAGCTACCGACTGATGGCGCCATGCCCACGGATGGTAATTCGGAGGAGGAGGAGGTGGAGGAGGGGTGGGAGGAGGTATACTAGACCTTTGAGACCTGGACCTGTAGGCCCGCAATTCTCTGCGTCTGCATTATATTGACCAGCCCCATTTTCCTACGGCTGTCCCTCCATCCTGGCACCAAGTTAAGGTGTAGTAGCGTTCTTATAAGTTTGGGATATGGCGGGTGAGGGGAATGTAAACAGATGCGCAAGAAGCGCATGATGCGCATGGAGCTGGCGCTCCGCTGCCAGGTGAGCTTTCGCCAATCCAAGCCCCTGTCTCTAGGCTACTCCCCAAACAGCACTTCTAAGAACCTTTTGTATAAGATCAAGTGTAGTAGCGTTCTTATAAGTTTAGGATATGGCGGGTGAGGGGAATGTAAACAGATGCGCAAGAAGCGCTGAAATAATATTGGTAAATGATAAAAGTTTGCCAGTATATTTTGTGGATAACACAGCAGGGTGGCGACAAAGTTAACAACTTTGATGTGGAATCCATGAAAACAACCCAAATTTCTGCCTGACACACCTCGTTTGATAAGGGGACGATGTATGGAGGCAGCTATATGGACGACTTTTGGAGGTAGCAATGGAGACAACGTGTGGAGGCTGCTATGGAGACAATTTAATTTGGATAGTGCCTGTATGTGGCAGTCCAAAAAAGTTTTCAAACCAGAGGAGCAGGTAGGTGGCCCTCCAGAAAAATGAAATAGATTGAGTGCCTGTATGTGGCAGTCCAAAAAACTTTTCAAACCTCAGCATCTCCAGGCTAAGCAATCTGGAGATGTGGACATTAAGGGCTTGGGCGTGCGGGTGGGTTGCACTATATTTGCGTTTCCGCTCCAGCGTCTGGGGTATGGAGAGCTGAACGCTGGTGGATGCTGTGGAGGATCGTGGAGGCGACGATGGGGTTTTTGTGGCAGGGTCCTGGGCAGGGGGCTGACACAGGGGAAGGAGCAGTGGTGTGCACGGCCGGAGGTGAACGCACTACATCACTCCTGAAAGTAGATGATGTCACAGCTTATCTCCCCCTTCCCTGTACAATGAACTCTATATAGATATCACTTATCCATCATTAAATCCTTACTGGCAATAGATTATGTCACAGCTTATCCCATGCCCCCCTCCCTGTACAATGACCTCTATATAGATAACAATGACTAGAGATGAGCGAGCACTAAAATGCTCGGGTACTCGTTATTCGAGACGAACTTTTCCCGATGCTCGAGTGCTCGTCTCGAATAACGAGCCCCATTGAAGTCAATGGGAGACTCGAGCATTTTTCAAGGGGACCAAGGCTCAGCACAGGGAAGCTTGGCCAAACACCTGGGAACCTCAGAAAAGGATGGAAACACCACGGAAATGGACAGGAAACAGCAGGGGCAGCATGCATGGATGCCTCTGAGGCTGCTTAATCGCACCATTATGCCAAAACTATGGGCAACAGCATGGCCATGACAGAGTGACAGAATGAAGCTAGATAGCATGTAAAACATCCAATAATTGACCCTGACACTATAGGGGACGGCATGCAGAGGCAGCGGCAGCAGCGGCAGGCTAGAGAGTGGCATGGCGACATACTCTAAATGGACTCAGGCTTCAAACCAATGGGTGGCAGAGAGGAACCAATGGGAGACTCGAGCATTTTTCAAGGGGACCAAGGCTCTGCACAGGGAAGCTTGGCCAAACACCTGGGAACCTCAGAAAAGGATGGAAACACCACGGAAATGGACAGGAAACAGCAGGGGCAGCATGCATGGATGCCTCTGAGGCTGCTTAATCGCACCATTATGCCAAAACTATGGGCAACAGCATGGCCATGACAGAGTGACAGAATGAAGCTAGATAGCATGTAAAACATCCAAGAATTGACCCTGACACTATAGGGGACGGCATGCAGAGGCAGCGGCAGCAGCGGCAGGCTAGAGAGTGGCATGGCGACATACTCTAAATGGACTCAGGCTTCAAACCAATGGGTGGCAGAGAGGAACCTAAGGAGGTGAGCAAGAAGGGGATTGTTGCGCACGCGATCGGATTTGTGGCGCATCGGCCGCCGGCAGCACGCGACGCGAAATCGAGGGGATGGATGAACGAAAACCTGACGGATCAGAAAACCCGCCGCTTTAAAAATAGAATGTGCGCTTTTTTTTTTTTTTTTAGACGCACTTACCTTAAGTGTCCGGCCCGATGAACTCCAGCGCGTTCAGATGCTTTTTCAGCGCAGCAAGCACCACATGGTGGACGGCAGAGGAAAACCTTGATGAATGCCGCCGGACCGATCCACCGCAGAGAACGCGCCCCCTGGGATCGCGAACGACCAGGTGAAGTAAAATCTGCCCCATTGTATCCAAATTTTTACAAGTGGCAAAATTATGAAAGTAACAAATTTATGTTTTTCCTGTTCATGAGGAACTAATTCATTGATTGTTATATTTTGCGACATTTTGGAAACTTTGATACTACCAAATTTTACGACTTATTTATAAATGTATTTTGGACAAGGGGAGCAATTAGAATTTGTAGTTTGTATGTTTTTTAGCCTTGTAACTTTGAAAAAATGTTGTAATTCTAGGGTTTTAAACAGGCATGGTGGTGTCGGAGATTTTCATAGCACAGACTCATACGGAAAATACAGCTAACAATTCCTGTATGGTGTAAGTGATCTTTGCATCATGAGGTGAAAGAAAAAGTATCGCAAAGACTCCTAGAGTGCATGGCGGCACTACCTGACGGTAGGCCATTTTGAGGGGTTCAGCCGGTCCTGATTACATTAATCAGGAGCAAGACCCTCCCCAAACTCCACATTAGAAGTTGACGTGCCAGCAGCATTAAATGGCTTTGGGGGGGGCTGGGGGTGTGTTTGATGCACTAACGGCCGCGCGCCCATTTTGGGGAGGATCATCAGTCCGAGTACATTATATAGTGCAACGACCCTTCCCACATTTCCCTATTAGAAGTGACAGCCAGTCGACCATTAAAGGATGTGGTGCATGCGCCACTAACCGCCCGGTGCCACCTTTGGGGGAGATCGTGATCCCTGATACGTATCTGGAGCAACAACCTCCCAAACTTGCAGTGGCACGTTAGAGCCAGAGCATGTGCGGTTACAGTACTTTAGATGCCGTGGCAACTATGCAGTGGCATTTATACAGTTAACACTGTAGCAAACCCGGTCCGACGGTTTTAAAATTCGGGTTCTGCACAGAACTGAAATTTAACGCGGCCATCATCACTAAAGGAAAAATTAATTGGCTTGTGGAATGCGGAGTAAAAACATAAACACCATAAAAATGAGAAGGGCTTGACAGAAAGGGGTTAAAGTTCTATCGATATTTGATAATGTACGGCCTTTTACAGGAATTACCAGTAGGATTTACATGTCCCTGTTGCAGTTTACATAAGAACAGATGTACGTATTTTAGTAAAGAGCGACACGAAAGAGCAGCAGTGAAGTAGAGTGTTGAGATATATAACAGTTGATCCTTTACATTCAGTTCACATTCAGGGAGATGGAGATGTGATGATCATGGAGATTAGTTATTCCAGGTAAACATGAGGTCAGGTTGTTATCTATTAATCTCTGCGGGGGTCACGAACAAACATGGAGATCAATGCATTTCGTTGCCAGGACTTTGCTGATTATCAAATGTGTTTTGTAGCTTACACCGCAAGAAGGAGACGGAGTAATGTGGAATCTTATTTCTGCTCTTTATCTTATGCGGTTGGATACAAATATATCTATATATGCAGTGAACGGACTTTATCACCTATAATTTGTGTAAGGAGAAGATCGGATAAATTGAACGTTAAACAAAAACCCTAAATGCTCTACCTATTATATAAAATGACTAAAAAATCCAAATAATTCTTAATTTTAGTATTAGAAGTGATCTGTCTGAGAGGATGCGCTGATAGTGGTCCTGATTCCCTTGTGCCAAATCGTTCAATTGCACCACACCTGTCTATGTCGTGCAAACTTTGTAGCGTCACTGATAGTTAACTGACTGTGCTGACAGAACTCTCGCCACTCCCATCGCATGTGTTTGTTGACAATACTGATTTAATCACCTCAGGATTAGGGCAAACATTCTCCTATAAAGTCTGCGGTCAGTACTATGTGTATTCTGTTATTCTGTATCGCGTATTTTTGCCTGTGTTCTTGAATATCTGTTGCCTATGGATTTTGTACGGGCATTGTCTTTGAGTTGCTGGATTGGCTACTATCCTTTTCTCTTTTATATTTTCGTGTTCTTTGTCTCACTGTTGGCACTTGGCACAGTTAGAGAAATCAACTAGTCAACACCCAGGAAAGTAGAAACAGCAAAAGGGGTTATTCTCAGGGCCGACTGTGATTCCAGTATGTTCCCTGACCTACATAGCACTTGGTTAGAAAGATCAGTACTTCCATCTTAATAATAATCATGTGATGAGGGATAAGTAGATGCACCCCCCCACCCAACGCTAAATGATGAGAGGAAAATCATTTTGCCTTAAAGAAACATAATTAGCACCTGGTTCCCTGGGACAAATGGTTCCCTCACCACCCTCTGTGTGTTCTCTGTTCCATGAATAGAAGATTTAATGTACATAAATGATGCCAACACCACGTCCATGGGTGCATATTCCATGTGATCGACTGCTTGGCTTAAGCTTAGCCAACAAAATTGTATAAAGGTGATTGGCTACTTTTTCATAGCGTGTTGGATTGGTGATTAGTAAATTCATGCTCGGGAATGTGACTGGGTATATCCTCTCAGCTAGGAGACCCCGGAAGAAGATATGAATATTAATAAATATGCCCCCAAATTCTCCCCTTGAGGTGTAAACACGCCCCTTCACATAACTAAGGTGGTGAATTAGGTGGTTATCAAAAGAGCATACCAGCAATCACTTAGGGCAGTTCAGGAGATGAACATGTTTTCATTGGTTCTCCTCCGGGGACTCTCTTCCCAATTAATATAGGAGAGGTCCGTTTTCTTTAGCTTTATCTTTTAATTTTCACTGTTTGCTTTTATGTATGTCTGTTTAGTCTCAGCTTGTAACGCGCCAACGTATAGAATTGTACCTTTGCATATTAAATTGTCCTTTAATAAGTATCCTTTGGTCTCTACGTCCCTATGTCTTTGGAGAGGAAATAACGGTTACCCTGTGAGTGTCTGTGTGCTAGCAGTGGCTACACGCAGGGCTAGGTGAACATCGGTACCTACAGGTGTGTGAATCTGGGTGTCTGTGTGCAGTCCTTGGTTTGGGCATATTTAAGCCTAAAAAAAAAGGTCGGTGGCAAGCTAGGAAGTGGGTGTGGGCTTATATCGCGTGATCAGAGTGACTTTGTAAAGTTGTTGTTGGTTATGCCCCCTGAGGTGTCGTGGTGCGTTGTAGAAATACAAGAGCTTTAAACTTTGTACCACCTGAAACAATTGGCGTGTAGACTTAGTGTTAACATGCCATGCTTGCGCAGGTGGGGGATTATGTGCTAAATTGAGGCTCTCTATTGTAAGTCACCCCATGATGTAATTTGAGAGGGAGGTTTGCACAATAATAATAATAATGAATCTTTATTATATAGACATATAGGGGCATTATTATCAGGACCTCTGCGCACCGCAGTGGCGCAGAGGCCCGAAATAATCGCAAATGCTAGCTTAGTGTTAGCTTTTGCGATTATTTCCCCCAATCCGCCACTTACGCCAGTAGGGCGTGAAGTGCGTGAAGGGGGGGCGGCAGGCCGAGAGGGGGGCCGCGGCGGAGGAGTGAGGACAGCTTCAGGGCGTTTACTGTCCCCGCGCCTGCGCACCGCTGACTGCCGGCGACTTTTCATAGTGAAAAGTCGCAGGTGCGTTTTTTCTACGCCAGGCGATAGATAAGCGTGCGTGCTGGCAGCCCGATCATCAAGAGGCAGAAGCGCACAGGTATGATAAATAATCCCCCAGAGGGTCATTATATTCTGACAGCTCTTTCACATTATTTAATAGCTAGATTATTAGATTAAACATATAGTAGTAGTACCATAGAATAAGGTTCAATCACAAACCAGGTCCATCAAATACAACCTATAACACTTACAGTGTTAAATCAGATGAAGCATAAACATCATGTCTGCAGATATCTAGCGGAAATACATTTTTTCTCCCCTTTTCTTTTTTTTTTTTTTTCCTTTTTTTTTTCTCTTTTTTTTTTTTCTTTTTTGTCTTTTCCATGAAGAACGTGTTCCTCAGTCTGTTGTGGCAATCTGCCCCAATGATTCATTCACCACAAGATACCCAATCAGAACAAGGAATAAGTTGGGCATAACTGGGTGTCTCATGACAAAAAGGAGATCAGAAAACGGATTCGCAAGGATTGGTTAGACACAACCATTTTCAGAGTATTTTTTCCCTAATGTTTCTATAATAGAGCAGAGCCTGTAACTAGAGATGAGCCGAGCCGAAATGCTCGGGTACTCGTTATCGAGACGAACTTTTCCCGATGCTCCGAGGTCGTCTCGATAACGAGCCCCAGTGAAGTCAATGGGAGATCGAGCATTTTCAAGGGGAACAAGGCTATGCACCGGGAGGCTGGCCAAAACACTGACGGAACATCAGAAAAGGATGGGAAACACCACGGAAATTGGACAGGAAACAGCAGGGGCAGCATGCATGGATGCCTTGGAGGCTGTTATCGCACCATTATGCAAAACTATGGGAACAGCTGGCCAGTGAAAGAGTGACAGAATGAAGGCCTAGATAGCATGTTAAAACATCCAATAATTGACCCTGACACTATAGGGGACGCCTGCAGAGGCGCGGCAGCGCGCAGGCTAGAGAGTGGCATGGCGACATTACTAAAATGGACTCAGGCTTCAAAACCAAGGGTGGCAGAGAGGAACTACGGAGGGGGCAAGAGCGCTCAAAATAATTAGCGGTCATGATAAAAGTTTGCCAGTATATTTTGGAGATTACACAGCAGGTGGCGACAAACGTTAAAATGGAAGCCATGAAAA
This sequence comes from Engystomops pustulosus, assembly GCA_019512145.1. Classification (NCBI taxonomy): domain Eukaryota; kingdom Metazoa; phylum Chordata; class Amphibia; order Anura; family Leptodactylidae; genus Engystomops; species Engystomops pustulosus. Next base: position 200,362,762 of record CM033644.1, read on the forward strand.
CAACCAAAATTCCTGCCGGACACAGGCTGCGTTTGATACGCGGGACTCATGTATGGAGGCAGTGAACTAGTAGTAGATTAAGGTGCCTGGCAGTTAAAATATGTTAGTTGGATCTTCCGGCATGGAGCTGGCGACTCCAGCTGCCAGGAGAGCTTTCGCCAATCCAAAGCCTGTACTCTGGCTATCCACCAAACAGCACTTCTAGAACTTTTGTATAAGTCAGGTAGTAGCGTTCTTATAAGTTTGGGATATGGCGGGTGAGGGGAATGGGTAAACAGATGCGCAAGAAGCGCATGATGGCATGGAGCTGGCGCTCCGATGCAGGTGAGCTTTCGCCAATCCAAGTCTGTCTTAGGCTACTCCCCAAAACAGCACTTCTAAGAACTTTTGTATAAGATCAAGTGTCAGAATAGGTTCTTATAAGTTTAGGATATGGGGGTGAGGGGCATGTAACAGATGCGCAAGAAGCGCTGAAATAATATTGTAAATGATAAGTTCCAGTATTTTGTGGAGCACACAGCAGGGGGGGGGGGGGGGGGGGGGGGGGGGGGGGGGGGCTGGCGACAAAGTAACAACTTTGATGTGGATCCTGAAAACAACCCAATTCTGTTTTTTTTTTTTGTTTTTTTTTTTTTTGTTTTCTTTTCTTTTTTTTTTTTGTTTTTTTTTTATGCCTGACACACCTCGTGTGATAAGGGGACGATGTATGGAGGCAAGCCTATATGGTCAGACTTTGGAGGGTAGCAATGCGAGACAAAGTGTGGAGGCTGCTATGGAGACAATTTAATTTGGATAGTGCCTGTATGTGGCCGTCCAAAAAGTTTCAAACAGAGGAGCAGGTAGGTGGCCCTCAGAAAAATGAAATAGCTTGAGTGCTGTATGGGCCGGTCCAAAAGTTTAAACCAGAAGGAGCGGGAGGTGGCCCTCCAAAAATATGAAATAGACTTGAGTGCATGTAGTGGCCAGTCCAAAAAACTTTCAAACCAGAGGAGCAGGTAGGTGGCCCTCCAGTTTTAAAATGGAATAGATTGAGTGCCTGTATGTGGGCAGTCCAAAAAAGTTCAAACAGAGGAGCGGAGGTGCGCTCAGAAAAAATGAAGAGATTGAGTGCCTGTAGTGGACAGTCCAAAAAAACTTTCAAACCAGAGGAGCAGGGTAGGTGGCCCTCCAGTAAAATGGAATAGATGAGTGCCGGATGTGGCAGTCCAAAAAAGCTTCAAACCAGAGGAGCAGGTAGGTGGCCCTCCAGAAAAATGAATAGAATGAGTTGCCTGTCATGTGGCACTCCCAAAAATTGTATAAGTATATAGCTAGAGCCAGTGGGCCTGTCAAAAAAATAGCCGTTTCCCTGCTTTATGTCACAAAGAGGAGGAGAAGGGGAAAATGAGGAGGAGGAGAGTGGGATAAATTATTCAGTTGAGCTTCCTTCACTGGTGGAGATTGGAAATTATGAGAAATCCAGGATTTATTCATTTAAAAGCGTCAGCTGTCAGCGCTGTCAGGAGACAGGCGTGTGCTTACGGTGATGATGCCACAGCTGCACTGAAAACCCGCTCGGACAAGACGCTAGCGGCAGGGAGGCAAGACTCTCCAAGGCGTACAGCGACCATTCGTGCCACATGTCCAGCTTTGAAACCAGTAGTGTAGGGGCGTGTGATCATTAGGGACGATGGTTATGAGTCAGCTACGTAACCCTCACCATCTTCTGATAAAGATCGCCCTACTCGTGCCGGCCTGGGGACAGGTGACAGTGTCTGCTGGGGTGACAAAAGATGGCAAAGCTTGTAAAGCGTACCCTGCCAGTGATGGACAAGCTGCCTGCCTCCTACTCCCCTCGTCTACTGTCCCGCAGAACTACGCACTATGCCCAGCGAGCGATTCGGTAAGAAGCGAAAATATGTTCAGCTTGTGAACCAGGGCCTGATGGTATTCATGCTCTCACATCCTTTCTCTCCAGGGATGAGAGTGGAAGATTTTGCTTGTACGTGGGTCCAGGAGAAGTGAACACCAAGTAATTACGGTTGCTGATAAATTCTTGAACGCGAGGGTCAAGGGATAGGCAGATAGCATGAAATTGCCATATGCGCCAGGTACAACACGTAAGAATCACTCCCTGTCATGGCCTGATGTCCATTTCCTCCGCCTCCAACCTCCTCCAGCCTCATCTTCTTCGGCCCATACAGCTGAAGTGAAGACTCAACAAGGTCACTCTGTGTCTCGCCAAACATGCTCCCTTCCTCTCATCCGCCTCCACCTCCTCGCTATGCGCTGAGAACAGGACCTAGGTGCTTTGGACTATCAACACGGGAATCTTCTTCCCCCGTTCTGGTGACGCGCCAAAGCTTCCGACTTCAGGTGAATCAGAGAGTTTTCAACAGCCAAGCAGCAGGGATGGTGAGTGATGAGATGGACGGCATCGCCACTGACATCTGTGTTGACTCTCAAGTTACTCAGCACCTGACAAGATAAGAATTCCACGTCACTCCTCATTGTAGACTTGAGGAAGGGATGACGGACTACCGATTTGGGGAGTTGAATATTGACAGTCACAATCGCTGGCGCTGCTTGGTTAAACTGTTGGAAACATGGTCAGTGGTGAATCCATCAGTGGGCACGTCGCACACACAGTCAGTGAGGCGGGCAGTCGGAGGCGGAGCGGCTAGCTGCACACTGAGAGGGCAGCATCTGGACTGACTTCTGAAATGGCCACCAGATGCGGGCGACATTAGTGAGCAAATCAGACAGATTGAGGTATGTCTTGAGGAACGCTGAACTATCGATATTAAACACATGGGCAGGCAGGCAATGTGGTCAGTCTGCCGAGTTGACAGGAGCGCCCAGGTTAGGGTTGCACACACAACAGCCTGGCTTCAGGTTCGCGGTGCAGCCACAGATCAGTCTGCGACGGTGCCCTGTTAATAGCTCTGGGCGGTGTGCGCTTTATCGCCTCGGCTCAGCAGCTTGGCACCGGCCTGCTGTCGTTAGGAGGGGGGCGGCACTGCTGCTGTTGCCTAGAGCTACGACTGATGGCGCATGCCCACGGATGGGGTATACTTCGGAGGGAGGAGGTGGAGGAGGGTGGGAGAGGGAGATGGCAAGTAGGCCTGAAAACACCTGGACCGAGGGTAGGCACCGCAAATCCTCTGGCTCGGCAGTATATGACCAGCACGCAGGGCAGACTCGTCCCAGCCGTCACACAATTACCAATGTGCCGTCGCGATATATAGTGGCCCTGCCGGCAGCACTGTCCACGTGTACGTCGGTACAGGTCGGACCTTGTCAGAAAACGGCGTTGTCAGGGCACGGATGATGTTGCTGACACGTGCGGTTGCACGGGCTGGGACGGCACATCGGGGAAAAAGTGAGTGGCGGCTGGGGACCGAACATTACCGAGGGGAGGCCGCCGCCATGAGGTTGCGAAAGGCTCGGGTCTCTACTAGCCTAAGGGCAGCATTCTGGCTACGCACTTGGAGAACGGGAATTAAGCGGCGGGGCGTGCGGGTGGGTTGCACTATATTGCAGTGTTCGCTCTAGCGTTTGGGGATGGAGAGGAACGATGGTGGAGGCTGTGGGGATCGTGGAGGGCGACGATGGGGTTTTGTGGCAGGGTCCTGGGCAGGGGGCTGACAAGGGGAAGGAGCAGTGGTGCCAACGGACGGAGGTGAAACGGGCTTGTTGCACGAGTGGGGGTTAGCATCTAGGCATGAGCATACAGGTGGTAGTTAAGCTAGTAGGGTGGAACCCCTAGCTGAGCCTGGTTTGGAACGTGTTGCACACCACAGCCGTAGGTCAATCCGGTGTTTACCTTAAGAACCGCCGGCATTCTGGAAAATCTAGCCCTCGTAGCAAGAGCCCTCGCCACGGGACGTTCACTAGTGACACATTTGGCGCTGATGCACCAGCTCTGCCCTGCCGTCCTCGGCCCACCACCTGCTCTTCCAACCTGTTCTGGTCGGAGGACTCTCATCTGTCTCAAAGAAGCACGGTGTTCACCCGGCCTAGCAAACCAGCTGGGTCTGTAACTATCTCCTCCGATTCCTCAGGTATGCTCCCCCTCGGACTTTCCTGCCTGACAACAAACTTCCCCAGTTCTGACAACCGTGTTCTCCCCATCGTGGCGGAACCTCTTTAGGACACTTCTTCATACAGTCAGAAGGTCATATAACCACAGGACTGCGTATGGTGGAAAAACTGGGCATCGGAAAATTGTCGCAGCGACAACCGGAAAGTGGTTGTGAGTGGGGTAGGGAGGGTCCAGAAACAGTTCCTCCAAGAGTGCCCGGTTCAATGGCAAATTTCCTGGGAGGGGCAGATGGGGGGGAGGAGGCTGAGGTGCACGGAGCATGGAGGAGGCCAGATATCGGTGACGTGGGGGGACTGCGTGGAGACTACTGGGGCAAATGTGCTCGAAGCATGTCGGACATTCCACAGACATCACGTTCGCAGTTTGGCCATCACATGCTCTACAGGACGTGCCAGTAACTTAGACATGAACCTAGGAGTGTAGCTCTGCGGCAGTTCCCCTGCTCCTCATAAGCAGGTGTGCTCACCCCGGCCAAGGACAACGGACTCTGACCCCTGCAGTAGTCGGAAGCCAGTCCAGCCCTGCCTCACCCTAGCCTCAGGGTTAAACATTTTGAATGAAATAGAGAGTTATAACTTAATTTTTTTTTTAACTGTTTTTTTGTGTTTTTTTGTTTTTTTTTGTTTTTTAGTTTTAAAACCCAAACGTGTATCCTATTGCTAGGGCCTATTTTCTAGCCAAGTATGAAAGCCATACTATGCCAGATGAGATGACGTGAGGTATTAAACAAAATAAACGTAAATAAAAAGAAATGGCAGTACTGTGCCTAATTGAAATCCAACCCCTAATAAATTTTCCCACTAGGTCTTTGCATGGTTGTTGCGTCACTAGCGAAAAAACACAGCGGATCGCAAGTCTCACTACAAATTGCTCACAAATTGGCGAGAAGATGCACTGCAGCAAGTACACCCCAGCAGATCAACCCGAAATCAAATATATATAACGCTACTGTAGGCGTAAGTAAGCCGTTTGGATTCTCCTATGGCTATTTTCTAGCCAAGTATGAAAGCACACTACTATGCCAGATGAGATGACGCTGAGTTATTAAACAAAATAAACGTAAAATAAAAAAGGAAATGGCAGACTGTGCCTAATTGAAATCCAACCCCTAATAAATTTTCCCACTTCGGTCTTTGCAATGGATATGTGCGTCACTAAGCGCAAAACACAGCGGTCGCAAGTCTCACTACAAATTGCTCACAATTTGCTAGTAGATGCACTGCAGCAAGTACAGCCACCAGCAGATCAACCAGAAATTAAATATATATAACGCTACTGTAGGCGTAAGTAAGCCGTTTGGATTCTCCTATGGCTATTTTCTAGCCAAGTATGAAAGCACACTACTATGCCAGATGAGATGACGCTGAGTTATTAAACAAAATAAACGTAAAATAAAAAAGGAAATGGCAGACTGTGCCTAATTGAAATCCAACCCCTAATAAATTTTCCCACTTCGGTCTTTGCAATGGATATGTGCGTACACTAAGCGCAAAACACGGTCGCAAGTCTCACTACAAATTGCTCACAATTTGCTAGTAGATGCACTGCAGCAAGTACAGCCACAGCAGATCAACCAGAAATAAATATATAACGCTACTGTAGGCGTAAGTAAGACCGGTTGGATTCTCCTAGGGCTTTTCTAGCAAGTATGAAAGCACACTATCTGCAAGATGAGATGACATGAGTATTAAAAAAAAAACGTAAAATAAAAAGTAAATGGCAGACTGTGCCATTGAAATCAAACCCCTAATAAATTTTCCCACTTTGGTGTTTGAGGTGGATATGTGTGTCACTAAGAGCTAAACACAACGGTAGCAAGTCCCCCTGCAAATTCCTCACAATATGGTACTAGCTGCAAATAAAAAAAAAAAAAGTATAACGTTATTGTAGCCCTAAGAAGGGCTGTTGGGTTCTTGGAGAATCACTCCTGCCTAACAGTAAGCTAATAGAACACCCTAACGCTTTCCCTGACCAGCAGCAGCTCTCTCCCTAGCGGCATCCAGACACAGAATGATCCGAGCAGCGCGGGCAGCGGCTAGTCTATCCCAGGGTCACCTGATCTGGCCAGCCAACCACTGCTATCGACGTGTAAGGGTACCACGTCATGCTGGGTGGAGTGCAGAGTCTCCTGGCTTGTGATTGGCTCTGTTTCTGGCCGCCAAAAAGCAAAACGGCGGGAGCTGCCATTTTCTCGAGCGGGCGAGGTATTCGTCCGAGCAACGAGCAGTTTCGAGTACGCTAATGCTCGACCGAGCATCAAGCTCGGACGAGCATGTTCGCTCATCTCTACATGTAACCCCTGAAAGAGTGGACTACAATGGAAACCTTCATTCCAAGAATAAATCCCTTCCTGACCCATACTGATATCCTTTCTCCTTATCAAACCAGTCTCCTATACAGGCAGTCCTCTACTTAAGAACACTCAACTTACATACGACCCATAGTTACAAACGGACCTCTTGATATTGGTAATTTATTGTACTTTAGTCCTAGGCTACAATGATCAGATGTAACAGTTATCACAGGCGTCTGTAATGAAGCTTTATTATTAATCCTGGTTCTTATGACAACCCAACATTTTTAAAATCCATTTGTCACAGAGACCAAAAAAGTTCTTGCTGGGATTACAATGATAAAATATACAGTTCCAACTTACATACAAACTCAACTTAAGAACAAACCTACAGACCCCATCTTGTATGTAACCCGGGGACTGCCTGTACTGTACTGACAAGATGCAATGGCATTGAAGCAGCACTGTCTACAGTTGGGTGTGTGTTCCTTTTGGAAAAAAAATAACTGGTTTGCCTTTTATCTCACATCATGTGGAGTAATAATCTCCAGCACAGTGTGGACCAGGCTGTGTCACTTGTTTGATGTATGAAGAAGTCACAGTGCTCAAAATGGGAATGGTGGCAACTGTCGGACCTCCACCAATAAAAATATGATATCGATGTCCTATGCTAAGGATGAATACTTTCTGGACCTTGTTTAGCTAAAAGAAAATTTATATTGTAAATGGTATCAAATTGCCTTTTATTTATTTGCTTTTCTTATAGCACAGAACAGATTATTTTTCACAAAATGGATTTTGTTCAGCAGAACACATATTTATACATTTTAGAAATAATAAATGACTCAAAACAGGTTTGCAGACATGATTTCTCAATGGGGATCTAAGTTTCAATGTAGGCCGAATCCTATCTGCATTTTTTTTTTTGCTCCTAGGGCTTTTCCCGAAACACTTCCTTCATAATTGATCTTTTCAGGACAGGAAATGATGTGGCGGAATAAAATCAGCACATAATGCTACAGGAAATATGTATATTTTTTAAATAATTTAGATTCTTTTACTTTTGTTTTTCTTCCAATTTTCTGTTTGTAAGACCGTTTGAGTGTGAGTCAATAGAAAAAGCTGGTTTCTTTAGCTTTTAAACCCTTCACATTTTTTTAATAACCTTGTCTTTAAGACTATACGTTTTTCAATAGACTGCAATCAGTAAGCTCGCCATTATCAGAAGATTTTCAAAATGGCTGGCCTATGACCCTTATACACCAGGGGCTTTACTGTTGATTATAAAAAAGATCATAACGGCATTCATGAAAAAGAGGTGACAGCCAAGGTAAACTTCATTTAAGTATTTTTTTTACCGCTCAGATGTACCGATCCCTTTAATCCTCGTTTTGTGCCGTATTAACGTGAGATACAACAGGATACAGACTTGAATACATTCTCAGAGGCCCAAAAAGTCAGATGAAAACACTGTTACACTTCGAACTGCTTAGGCAATTAATTTTTTTTTTCAACACTGCTAATGCCGTAGTTTTTGGCAGAAAAAAAATGTTTCAGCTGTAAAAAAGGCTAAAGCTTGGGAATTCGAAAATGGAAGATCTCTTAGGGGAAAAAAAAGAGTGCGAAGTAAACTGTTGAAAATTGCAAAATGTGAGACCTTCTCTCTACAAAATAATAATCCAGATTGCAAATGCAATTTACGAGATCTTGCCTTGGAAGAGATGTAGAGTCAGATAGACTTCTACACAATGATCACTTTTAAAGGTTATCTCTAACCTTATAAAAGAAAAAAGGTTTGCCCGCAGTAGGGTATTGTTAGAGGATTGTTTCCACAATAAGATGTCATTCTATTGACATAGTGCCCTCCCATTGTAAGGACTCCTGCACCCGAATTTGTGCCATTATTTCTGTACTAGTTGGAAAAAGACTTGCAGTATCGCAACCAGGGTTAGTGCCAGCACTGGGCTTACCTGGGCAAATGCCAGGGCCCTGAGATGCTGGAGGGGGCACTCATTCTGAATCCATAGGGGGTTTCTATAAAACAACCATGTTGGGGCTGTTTGGGAATATTTTAGCTTCAGAATTTTTAATGTAGCCACATGAGTTCACTGGAAAGGGGCCCACTGAGGTTCGGTCATCCAGGGTCCTACTGAAATCTGGAGACGACCCTGATCGCAACACAGGCAGGAATAGGGCATATTCCTGACCTCCTGAAGTAGCCAACAGAAGTGAAACGCACAACAAGGGTTGTTTTCTTGTGACGGGCGACCACTTACTGCAGTATTATGACACAAGGTACATAATATTTTGGATTCTTATACTGAATCACTTATGTCTTTTGCTCGACTATATTGGGGGCTATGATTGGTTCTAAACTTGGAAGGGATAGTCAATATATCATGTCTTGCGTATATACATGATACGATTGTTATTTGTATCTATATGAATATTAGATTGGATGATTATTGATTAAATGTTTCCTGTTCATGTGGCCGGGGTAGGTTTTTAGACATAAGTTATATCTAGAGCTTCTTATTAATGGTAATTGACGGTTAGACTTAGGTTACTCTTTCGAATATGTTATAACTGATATCAGTCGTTAGATATAGGATTAAATTGTGTGCTGATATATTACTTGATCAGTTATGTGGTCACATCTATGTTTTTTTATTTTTATTGATGTATTTCTCTAATAATAAACTTTGACATTTTGTAGATGTATGGGTCATAGCTTTGTATGTTTTTCTGTTGTTGTTTAGGAATAGGGCCTAGTCTATAATTTGCTTCCCTGTCAGTTGGCACATTCACAGTATGGTGATACATGCAGTAAGGCATGTCCTAATACAAGGCTATGGGGTCGTGAGCTAGCCGCAGTTGCACAGCTAGCTCATGGCCTCCATGGTTGTATGCATGAGGCCTTAATCCTAAAGATCAGCTGGTAAATTGTGTGGAAACCATAGCTGTATATGTTTGATTTCCATGCAGTTCCTCCTCTATGGCTCAGTATCACCCTGGGGCTTGTTTACTAAGGCTCTGAAGATGCACCTTTGTCGGCCTTTCTGACGTTTTTGAGTTTTGCACTGCTGGGACAGGTATTTAACAGGGAATTGTGCCGCAAGTGATCGGATTGTGGCGCAGCTGCACTGGCTTTTATGTGACTGAAATCGGGGGACGGACCGTCTGACGATCCAATTGATTTGGACTGAGCGTGGCATTTAACTTTCAAATTGTGTCGTAAGATCAAGCACTTACATGCACCAGGAACAAGAAGGTGAACTCCGTCGGATCTGAGCGGGGAAGCGACACATGCAGGATGTTGTGCGGACGATCTTAGTGACACGCGGCAGAGTGCATTATCGTCTGACAACGTACTTTCAGTGAACTCCGCGCAAATGTTCCCCATAGTGTCCATGAAAATGAATGAAAATTGTTTTTTTTTTGTATAAAAGACAGGACACACCTCATAGAGAGAGAGACTCTAACTGCTAACATGGAAATATTTAAAGCAAAAAAATGATATAAATGGTGCAAAGCCGTGAATAGGTCCAGGCAACAAGGACCCTCCAAATAATAAAGATGAAAAGGCAGCACCAAATAAAGTTGAAAAAACATTGCTAGTTTAATCCATAACAAGCGATGTTTCGGCTCTAACAAACACGAGCCTTTCTCAAGTCTTGAGAAAGGCTGGTGTTTGTTAGAGCCGAAACGTCGCTTGTTATGGATTAAACTTTCAGCGTTTTTTCAACTTTATTTGGTGCTGCCTTTTCATCTTTACTAATATGGAAGTAGTTATGACAGAGGGGACATGCAGACAGTAATGACTGCATAGCTCCCCCATCTGCTGGAAGCCAGATATTAGGAAGTCCTACTACCCACGTTACCCATGGTGAATGCTGATTAAAAAAGAGTATAATATGAGAGATCCAATTAGGTTTCGGCCAACTCCTTTAATATACATTTTACCTATCTTACAGGATTAATATATATAGTATTTACAGAATTTAATTTATATAAAGGATTAAGTACGTCTTGTATATATGACCTCAAACGAGTACAAAATTCCTGGCATTTGTCCTACAATTTTTTTTTTAATAATGTGAACCATAAACACTTTTCTTACTAACATTTTAAGACTGAAGAAAAAGACACAAAGTTAGGGACATTTTTATAACAAAAAAAAAGTTAGATTTTTTTGCAAAATCTAGCCTGAATAGTTATTCTATTCCGAAATCCGCCCTAATGTTTATTTCTATCCTACCTGTTTGTATATATTTTATCTTTATACCTTCATTGTCTTTTCATTTTACTGTGATTATGGAACCTTTTTCATTATTTTTGTATGGATTTTACGCTGCAACTTTTTGTACCCCATCTATGAAGTTATGAACATCCACAATATGGGGCAGATTTAACATACATCAGCGCTCCGTGCAACGGAATATGATAAAGCCCCGCCCTCTGCTCCCAATGAGCTATAAGCTAAAAAGCCATAAGTTTACTGCAATATCTAACACCAGAGGAATTCTATTTATCAAGAATCGGTCACAGTTATAATAGCCATATAGTTGACTTGCCTGAAGAAGAAACCAGAAAGTTAGATAATTAAGGAGTTGGACTTTGTGTAAACTTCAAAAGAAGACAACAAGCCATCAAACAGTATTTCCCCGATAATACTTGCCCATTGTCTTCAAAGAAAAGTCGCAAATCAATTTCTGAGGCAACCATATACACTATAGGTGGACATAAAAGATGAAAAGAATCAAAGATTTGTAGAAGATGGCAAACTAGTGAGCTTCAATTAAGGCGCGTGGAAGAACTGTCACATTCGGTGGACATCAGTGACAATAAGAGCCAATGATCGACAATAGGACATATACATTTGTAAATAGACTTTGTTCTACCAAAAAAAATTCATAATAATATCAATTTGGACTTCTTGTCTGGGTAACCTACTCATCACAGTCAGTAATTTTAACCCATGAATTCTTGACCCATGTCACAACCTGCTGCAGTATCTGGATGATCTACAAATACAACTATATGGCGTGAGGGGAGCTGCAGCAATGACGGACGCTAGATCTTATTTTCAGGGGAGGCCTTATATTTCTAAGTGTAAAATAAATGCACTAGGTCTTATTTTAGGGGGTTTCTTATTTTCAGGAAAAACAGTGAGTGTAGTTTTACATTATAAGGATATGTTCGGAATCTGCCTGATGTATGTTTACAACTAAAGACGAAGTATGAACCTAGCCGAATATGAATATCTCCATCTCTAGAGGACATGTGGGCTATCTTCATTAGTATCAGCAAGTGGTAGACAATAACCTAGTTTTGGTGAGTAGGTATAATTTTTTTAATATAAAAATATTATCCTTTTCAAGTCTTCCTCAAGGTCATGGAAAATCTGTTCAAATTTCTGTCCTGGTGGTCAAGTTATCACAATGTCCCCTTAGGTCCTCCAGCCCTAGTTTTGGGAACCACAAAGATAGTGGCATTGTCAGTACCGTTCTTGATTTTTTTGGCTAATTGACCGGCCTATCTAGAAACTGTCCTGCCGGTGGGGTGGGGATCATGGATGATAGCAGTAAGGAAATGGTGGAAAGGGGGCTGCTGACAACAGGGAAATGGATAGAAAGTGAGGCTAGTGCTACTTGTGTTGTACTATGGTGTTATTTTAGCTATTGGGGGTATTTTGTGCATCACTGTGGTGTTTGAAGATGGACATTGTGCTGCATTGGCACTTACGGAAAATCATATTGTGCTTCATTGTGGCTTCTGGGGCTTCAGGAGAGGTATGATATTCTGTTCTGCACTGTATTTTGTGTTGCTTATGGGAATAAGCTGTGGCTCACTGTATTGTTTAGTGCTTGTGGGGTGGTATTATGAGCTGCACTATTGCTGCTGCAAGAAAGTAGTATGTGTGCTACCTGGTGGTATTTGGAAGGTGTTGCTTGGGGGTATTATGGTCACTGAAATGTGTAAAATGGGCTTAGAGGTTTGTCTTGATTGGAACTGTTAAAGCTTGTTAAAATTAAATATACCCCATCCTCCCTGGTGTGTACCACTGTCAGCACTTTCCATGGAGTCCTTAGGACATCAAGAAGCTTGACTCACTTCTATAACTTTGTGCTTTTGTCTGTATCAGTACACAATGGGGCTTAGTTACTAAGGGTCCCGCGGCCGCATTTTCCCGACTTTTTGGGGATCGTGCCGGGGGTTGTGTCGCAAGCGGTCTGATTGTGTCTTAATCGCGCTGGCTTTCACGCGGCAGAAATCGGGGGGTGTGACCACTGGACGATCCGTCGCATTCGGACTAAGCACAGGATTTAACATTTCAATTTGTGTCGCAAGCCAATGCACTTACATGCACTGGGAAGAAGAAGGTGAGCTCTGGCGGACCTGAACGAAGAACAGACACAAGCAGGAAATTGGGCGCAAGATCTTAGTGAATCGTGCCGCAGTCCATGATCGTCGGACAACGCATGTGCCCCAATATGATGATATTGTTGAGAGTACTCCAAGATAGTAGCTCCGATCTTTAGAATATAATGATACTTTAAGACCATGATCTCATTGTTAATTCTCTAAAATGATTTCACCAGACTGTGTATCAGAAATCCCATTTGGAAAACAATTTGATTTGATCTAATTGGGTTATTATATGTAAATGAGACACAAAGAACATGAAAGTGAAATGAAGTAATGAATGGGCAGTGCTTGGCACACCCCTGATGTGGACAGATACATGTTGGTTTCACTTGTTTGTTCTACATAATATCCGGCATGTCTTGTGGTTATTATATAAATATCCACCCATCTATTAATCTCAGTTTATGATATTGACAGATGGAACCTGAAGAACAGGATACGGTTTAGAACTAAAAACACAGTGGGTGGTTTGGTTTCATAAAAATTTGCCTGATCTCAATAATGTATTCATCAAAGCTCCAAAATGCTGAGCCATTTCATAACCATTATGTCAGATGTTCTACCAGATTTTTTCTACATATTGATAGGACTAGTAAGTTTGGTTTGCTCAAAGATTCATGTCTAATATACATTTTATACTATTCCAGTTAAAGGACACCTGTCACATGAAATAAAAACCCATAACAAAACAGCCTTCCTAAATCATCTCCTCAGCCCCTTTCTAAACATATGCATTTTGGTTCTGTATGTTTTCTATAACTTTTATGATGTTATCTCCACCTTGGGACCAATAGTATGTTAATTAACTATGATGGGTCTGATCAATGAATCTTCCCGGCAGCTTTCCTTGCCTTTGATTCCAGTTCTTGCTCCTGCACATTCTGGCATTTAGCTCACTCTTCTCTCTAGGGCTGCGCATGCGCTGCCCACCATGGTTTGTGGATTCACCTCACAGGAGACTCTCTGTAAACCAAACACATGAGCAGCCATAGATTGAAGAGCCAGCAGGTGCAGCAGTAGGACCTAACACTCCCTGTGCACCGAGAAGTTCAAATGTATGAAAAAAAAATGGAATTTTCTCTAAAGGTTTTCCAGATATATTCTACTTGTTTCCCAACCATCTTTCATTTGAAAGTGTCCTACATTATGCTGGTGCTATTTGTAACCGGATTTGGGCACTGATAGATTCCCTTTATAGAAAACCTGTAAGCTGTAATGGATTATAATATAGGCAGTTTGGGCGGTAGCCCAGGGCACAAGCCTTCTGAGGAGCCCATGGCCACCCAAGCCAGCCACCAAATTTTCGAATGAAAAGGATCTTCATCCATGAAATCCTCTTTCATCTGTTCCTGCTCTCAATACACATGTCCACAAGAGTCATTTTGGGACCTTTGAAGGTCCTCCAAAGGTACTAAAACTGCAGATTGAATGCCATCGATAAGGATACATCCTCCATGCCTTAAGCAGCTGATTCTAGATGTAGGAAGTAATTCCAGATTTTTAGGGGCTATAATATTCATACAGCCCAGGGCTCAGGGCCGACTTAATCCACTTGTTTCTGTCAGCTGAGAGAGGGGGGGAGGGTCAATATCTTCCTTCTCCTCTCAGCACAACAGAGCAGATCATCACATGGACAGTCACTCAAGTCCAGAGAGGTGTGGCTGTACAGGAGAGTCATGAATAAGTCAGATTTATTCGGGGTTTAAGCTCACCCCACGTACATTCGGATTATTCCGTATGCCACAGCCAAATGTTCCATTTGCAAGGGTACAATGGGCAGCCCTTCCATGTCCCGTTATGGATGTGTAAGGGGGAAGACGAGTGAACTCATTTTTAATGATTAATGCAGATAATCATTTATTTAACTTTTTTCTGTGAACATAATCTACAAAACAATATTGGGAAAGATGAGATTGAGAATCATGAATTCATGTGTATTAAGCCAAACGACGATGATTATAGTCAACTTTGCCTCCAACAAAGACACATCTAGAATTACTTTCTTCTACAGTCAAATGTAAAAAATTGTTCTTTATCACATGTTGCCTTGAAATTACCACATGACGGCTCTGATCTCGTCGGTGGAAAAGTACAGAAAGTCTGCAAAGAACCAGGTCAAATTAGTTCTTTATTTGTGTTCAGCGAAATGTCAAATTAATATATTATATCCCGTGCAACACAACAATCAGTTTATTAGTCACTTACAGTTCCTCAACAATATGGTTAATGAATGTAGCATCTCATGGGGAGGAAAATGCAAAAAGCCAGAAAGCCTCCGTCTTTTGACGAAAAGAGATACGATGGAGATAATACAAAACCCCCTAGATATCTATTCACATGCAAATTTCAACATTTCACTATTCTAATTAGTTTTTGGTTTTATTTTACACATATTGAAACATATAAAACGTGTTATTTGATGTTGTACCTATTATATCTGTCTTGCTTTAGAAGATTATTTATTTAATTAATAAAAAAATTTTTTCTTTACCTTTATCTTCTTCTAGCACATAATTTTTTTAAAGGGGTTGAATTATTTATAAAACCCAGTTTTCAACTCTATGAAGAACTTGGCACGTTCACACATCACATGGACAAGTCATTGATTTCAATAGCTACTAGAACGTGTAATATTTGATTTCACCTGTGGTGGCGTGGATGGGAAACAACACTTTTTGCCAAGTTCTTAAAGATGATCGCTAAGGTCCTAAGATAAACTTATCCTACTAAGCAATGGAAAGTGGACAACCTAATATAGGTCAAGCTGCTTCAGGCATGTGTGTTTAATTTTGGAGTTTTAGAATCGATGTACCTTTATCTATGGTATTGACATCACATTTAGGTCAATGCGTCTAAAGTAGTCTCTTCCTGGACCTCCCCATTTAATCTGATTCAGCTAACAAAGCATGTCTTCTTTTAGGGGATAACAAAATTACCATGTACTTTAGAAAGCTGCTTGTAAACTGCTTGTGTAGCCAACAGATATATCTTCTAAAACCCTAAATTATCACCTATACACACTGAACGGTTCAGGCAGTCCTTGTCCATTGCTATGTGACCTGCCATATCCACTATCTTTGTTGTTCTTCCTGATGTTCACCATGGTCCAAAGCCCTCTCCGATCAAAATCCTGCTCCTGGATGTCAGCTGCTCGGTCCTAAGGTGCAGACATGTGACTTTCACTGAGATTTAAAGGGCCAGTGGACTCCTTTAATCTGTCAGATCAGTGGTGCCTGAGCACTGAAATTCTTTGGATGTTTGATGCTTGAATTATCTGTGTTTGACCTCTTTACCTTGACTATTCTGGTTCCGTTTTTGCTCCATTGATGGCCTCGCCTCGCCTTGACTTGACTCTGGTCCCTTGCCTGCCCCGACCACTAGCCTGTACCCTTACCAGTTTGCTGACAAACCTACAGTTTCTTACATGGATATTGCTGGGTCCCTGCTTGCCCTTATTATTTGACTGTAATTGACCGTGTTTGCCTGACCCTTGATGCTTTGCGCCGCTGTTTCACAAATCCACCTGGTCTAGTAACTATCTACATCGCAACCACTGCAAGAAGTACTGGCCTTGCAATCTCCATGCAGCGAAGTCCAGATGTATAGGGTTGAAAGGGTGACTACCAGAGAGGTCCAGGGATAATGCCTTTAGTTTGGGGCTCAAAGCCAAACCAGTTGGATACCACATGGGTCCACAACCCGCTGCTCATTATACTGGGCTGTGAATGCATGACTTCCAATGATAAAAAGTGGCAATTCCTATGTGTTTACTTCCATGATGCATTGCGCATGGACATCCTTGGGCTACATTCACCTCTTGTTGTATTAAACTGAAGGCTACAAAGTATCCCTGAATAGGCATACAGTGAAATATGTCTCCCATAAGCTATTACGGTATCCAAGTGAAATGCATGGAATCAAGGACAGGGTTGTCTATATGTATGGACAACGTTAGGCCAATTTCCCATGACCTGTTCCTTCAAACTGCTCCATGCACATGAGGATGCACCCGGAGCTACTAGACTGAGCTGAAACTGCGTTCAGTTCACCAGTTGTAGGTTTGGTAAATCCCACGTGAGCATGGGCAGTGGGCAACAGGCCTTACACTAAAAAATGTAGCTTAACCGGAGATATACACCTGCCATTTTGCAATCTCATATGATTTAAGTACAGATCTTTCTATAATGAGTAGTGGATGCGAAATTATTGATTTAGGCACTTTACATGCATCGTTTTTAATTGGATTGATGATGAGTTTGATCCTAAAACCAAAGAGTATTGGATTAGTGAAGGATTTTTTTTATCCTCCAATCTTGATTTCCATGAAAGAATTCTCATCTATAAAAGAAGACAACAGGAAAGGATAGACATAGTCATCATAAAGCTACATGGCAGGACTTGATCATGGGAACTATTATATTCTTATTGGAACATTGCAGCATTGCACAAGTCATCATTTGCATACAGCAAGCCATTGCCTTGCAATTAAAAATCACTTACTACTTTGAAAGCAAATAAATGAATACAATCGTATGAATAGACAGGAATATTTCACTCCAGGCCAAGGCCTATACGGCTTCATCGTAAATCCAAGCAAATCAAAACAGGTAGAGCTCCATTAGTAAGGGCAATTATCTTCAAATGTATTTCTATGAGACAAGGAGGAATTAATGTTCTGTACTAAAATGTTATTTTGGAGGAAAGGTAATTAATTTTTAATTATCTGTATATGTTCCTCTCTGATCCAGTCTTCAAAGCCCTCACCTCTGTCCTCACCATAATTAATATTAGGTGAAAGAGCAATAATGATGGAACGACGTTGCTTAGGTCTTAAGCTTTGGTTTTTGTACCCTATGAACTTTGTACAAAGACTTTACCTGTCTCTGCTACAGGGATAGAACTGACAACATCATTAGCAGTAGGACTGGATGTTATTGGACAATTTATATAATATTTATATTCCGGAAACGGATATAAAAATGTCAATAGAGCTTAAAGGGGTTGGCCACTAATAGGAAAATTTACCAGGATTAGTACAATACCCTAGTAGGGTCACCCATATTGTACTTTCCCTGATAAATTTCTCTGTGGCGGATTCAGGGGGCTGTACACTCTTTACTGTAGGACTCCTGAATTCAGAAACACCACACTCATGACAGGGATTGGAGGGGCGCACCAAGGACATCAGGGGCATACAGTTATGAATGCATGGACCCCTTGATCACATGTAAGTCTATAGGACATGGGATGTCACCCAGGATGTTCTACTGCTATGGACTAAAGAGAATGTTTACCAGGGTAAAAATGTCATTGTACTTACCCAACTCTTCTATTGTTTCAATACATGTTATAAAAACTGGAAAGGGTATGTTTTTCCCAGTAAAATCCTTGCAAACATCATGGAAAATTCACAATTTATTAGCTTAAACAAGTAGAAAAATGTGAATCAAATATCATTGTTATGTTGGGTCAGGGAACTGACTGGTGAAACAGACAAAGACAATGGGCCCTGAGACTAAACTGTCTTCCCGACTGTCCCTGCCTACTTGCCCTACCTATCCTAAGCTGTAGATAATATGTTGAAGTTCCCTTCCTACACCAAAGTGCAAACACAGACACAAAAACAAGACAATGCACACAGAAAGGGATAGTAACCAAATAGGGGTCAGAACCAAGATGACAATGTAGTACTAAATCACTAGGCAAATGTATAATATGTATAATGCAGATAGTATACTGCATACATAAGATAGAATGAACAATAACTAGCTCATGATAAGACTATAGCAAGCCAAGAACAACAGTCCACAAAACCTACTATGAGATGCCAGAGCTGAAGTCCAGAAGATGATTGGAAACGTTTTCTGACATCAGACAAGGCAGCAATGATAGATGGGAGGGATTCTGTCCATCACAATATATTAAATGTTAGTAAACCAGAGCAGAGTTCACATGAGACAGATAGGTGTTAAGGAAACCAATCAAAGGTGCTAGGAAAGACTACAGAGTGTTCAGACTAGTAAGAGCAGAATGGAACCAAATGACCCTTTATCAGAAAATCCTCAGCCATAATGACAGGGGATAACGCAGACACAAATGTTACAACCAAATGTTATAATCCTGATGCCACTGATCAATTATTTCTTTTTTCTGATGAAGTATAATCTGTCAACCTTTTCAAAATATATGGCCCCCGGAAATATACATGTACTAGTTCATATTAGCCAAGTGGGTGGTAACCTTTTATTTTCATAGATGTCTTCAGAGAATAAGAAAAATTCCCACCCCTTGGCTAGTATTACCTAATATACATTTCTGGGGGCCGTATCTTTAGAGTGGACAGACAGACTTGAAATAATAAAAACCAAATTGATCAAAGGCACAATGGTGAGATGTGTCACATCTTCACACACATTCCACATGGGAACTAGAATGGTTGTAACCAGCCTGCAGAATCAACATCATTAGTTTTCCAAAAATATGCCATGTCTGCTCAGTCTTATCGGCACAGCTGTAGGTATTGTAGAGGTAGTGGTGCCTTAAAATAGCCCAAATGTCTGTTTGCCAGATAAGAAGCCACCAGTAATCTGGCAGCGCTGGGAAATGGGTGCATAAAATGTGCTTGTATTGTGAATGAATGGAAATAGAAGGCCGCTGTGTTGTTAGCACAAGGTATAGGGTAAGAACCCCTTTGATTTCTGTTGTAAA
Organism: Engystomops pustulosus; assembly: GCA_019512145.1. Lineage (NCBI taxonomy): Eukaryota > Metazoa > Chordata > Amphibia > Anura > Leptodactylidae > Engystomops > Engystomops pustulosus. The sequence continues at coordinate 200,382,276 of CM033644.1, forward strand.
GAACAAATATGAGCAGTATTGTCCTAATTTGGGAAGAAGAAAGTATTGGCTTTCCGTGACTTCTGTGACTCTATCATGGACACTAGAGAGAGTTCTCACTAACTGGAGGGAAGACACAGTTGACAAATATAATAAGAAAACACTACAATGAAAAAAGTGAAGGAGGCAACTGGGGTAATGGGGGCAAAACTGTGAAAAAGAACTGGTACTGTTGAAATTAGTGGATAAAAAGCAAAAGGATTGTTGGAAGAATGAAAGGATCCCAAAGTTAATACTGAGAGAATATTTGGAAGATACTTTGGTATTTACATAAAACGGTAGCAAAATATAATAAGAATAGCTTTTTTTAAAAATAAAAAAAGTCCTTACAAAATACACAGAGCCATAAGAAGGCACCTCCTACCATTATGTATGAAGTGAGCTTTGTTCTGGTACCATATTCACGCATCAACTGTGTTTCTGGTTCTTACAAAGGCAGTGTCAAATGATTTTTTTTTTTTACCATCAAGGTACTTTGGATTACTTCTGCAAAAGTTCTGTGTCTAGAAGATCCTTGAAACCTCACATTTACTTGGTAGACCGCCATCTTTCATCAATGTGTGGTCAAAGGACTCCTAGTTCTTGCCTTGGTATCTGCAGGTCACGTGAGGTCTTTTGGTTACCAAAAATAGGTACATATATGTTAATATTGGCTACAACATTACTATGTAGGTATACTTGTCCTCTAAAAGCAAATACCAATAGGATGTACCAAGTGAAGTGGTATCAAGAACAACCCAAAGATGTATCTAATCATCTAATGTCACTTTATAAGCACCAGAAACGAGAAATATGTACATATCATCCTATCACTTATAGAATGGTAATGACTTCCAAGTTACCAGATAAAAGTTAAGAGTCCTCAGTTGTTGATAACTCTTTTTGGCTAACTAAAAATGATAATGATAAGTGCTATCTTCCAAGACTACTTAGGTCTTTTCATCAGGCATAGTATCAACGCTATACCATGACTAACGAAGAGACCTACAGTAAGTAGTCTCAAAAACATTTGCCATTATCACCAACCTTCTTAGTTAGCCAATAAAAGGTATCAACAACTGAAGACTCTCAACATTCAGCTATATAACCAGTGGCTAACACGGTACAAAGAATCTTTTAGCTTTCCGTTCTACCAGTGTGACAACCTATTACCACACTGCATTCTGCTACTTTGCTTATATGTTCAATATCCCTTCTACAGGTTATTGAGTGGAAGTCATTAATGAATAAATTGGAATTAAAGCTAATTCACTGGAATAGAATCGGAGTAATTAAATCCTTCAGATCTCCAAGTCCTGACATTTGAACTAGTAATATAAGTAGCTTTGGGCCTCACACGTTATCTAATGTGCTAGATATGATTGACTTGACTATCGATCTTCACCGGAGGAATGAAATATTCAATCACATTCTTCTTCCTGACAATCATTTTTGTCAAAATCCCTGCAGGATGAAGTGTGGATGTGTGAAGTTGTATTACGCCTGTTCCTTTGAGATTTTATTCAACATGGATGTCAATGAATAGCAGGGAGGGGGTGAAGTTCTCTCCCAGTATCTGATGATCTTATTTTTAGCAGACACTGGGTGTCTCTGATTCCCCCGATATTTGTCAAAGACTGGATTGTGCTGATGTGACAGGTGAAATGACAGTAGGTTGGGTTGGTTTTACTGACAGTAATCCTTTAAGGACTTATGATGAGTCTCTTAACCACTATCAATGAATGAAGTCTTCACATTGATATTCCTGTTAGGTTTCCCGAAAGCCTTGCTATGTGACAACCCTACAAGTCTGGGCTGTTTACGCATGCAAATTTATGTCATCCATTAAACAAATAGATAAACATTGTATCATACTATAGAATACACATTTTTCCAAAAACAGTGCCACTCTTGGTCACAGACTATTGACTGTTGACAGAGTTAAGAAGCAGAAACCAGTTCTTCATACATAGGAGGTGCCAGGTTTGTTAGTCTGCAACTACAATTATAACCTCTGAGATGGTGTGGTCAGTAGCTTCCATGGTATTTGAGTGGCAAGACAAATGAAGGGGAGGTATTCATGACTTGCTGAGATAATATAATTCTGTTTGCCTGAAGCCACCACTTGGGGGGTGTGACTGTATACACATTTTTATAGTTTCCACTATGCTTCATAAGCACTGAATTAATTTTTTTCTCTCATCATCTCTTTAGGCAGGCACAATCACTTTAATATTATGAAGGTTTACGATAGGAGCACAAAAAACACTGGTCTCCTATGCCTTAGGGATGTGACTAGGCTACAATCTGTAACATCACGCTGTAATGAACAATATGTTGTGGACCTCTTTCACCACCTTAAAGCTATTGCCCAAGAGCATTATCTTAGGGTTTATAACAGTTTTCCAATTTCTCTTCGACATAAGTGGACCTGATGGTTGGATTTGGTATTTGGGTTCAGCCGCCTGAACAGAACATATTGCCGGATTGGCAGCCTATTATCGGGTCTGCTCATCTCTATTCAAACCGTGTTCAGGGTTCTAGAATTTGCTGTGACAGGATCATCAGTTGACCACCTTTCTGAGTAGTCCTCCTGAAGGTTGCAATTGATTAGAAAAGTTTGAAGGTCCTAGCGTGAAGAGGAAGGGTATCGTGTTGAGAATGGTCAGAAACAAGCAAGGTATGGGCATAAAGATTTCTTACTCAACTATAGCTGGATAAAGCTCCATCAATAGTTCAGAAGCCAAAGACATAATCAGAGAACAAGCCAGAGAACAAGTTGGAGAAGACCTCAGGACATCTTTGCAGGGCAGCAGTAAACTACATCAAAACTTTATATTCTCAGGAAGCTTTTTGTATACAGGGTCATTAGGAATTAACCAGGGTTTGCTTGCTGGTGGAGATGAGTAGACCCAATGTTCCCACGTGAGACATATTGCCAGCAAATTGATGCCTCTAGCAACCAGCCATGGCTATGATTGGCCAGAGGGACAATCCTTTACATTTTAATCCATAATATCTGCCCTTGCCTCTAGCTAAAGCAGCCATGACTGTAGACGAAACACAACATGGATCACACATTGAGGCACATTTACTTACCTGGTCCCTCAAGTTCCCAGAAAGTGCATTGTCCGTCTATAATGCAGTGTGCGGCTATTCACTAAGATCGTGCACCCAAAATTATGAATGTGTCGCTTTCTTGCTCAGATACGATAAAGTTCACCATCTGTTTTGTGGTGCATCTTTAACATAGGGCGTGCAACACAATTTAAAAGTTAAATATGTTGCTCGGTCACAATCAGTGGGACCGTCTGACGGCAATTTGTGTTGCATGGCAGCCAGTGCAGCTGTGCCACAAAATGATTGTGTGTGACACAATCACAGCACACACTTATTAAATACTTGTGCAAGAGGTTTTAGCTTAGAAGAACATGCACTGTCCGACAAAAGTTCAGCGCACAACCCTTAGTAAATGAGCCACATTATCTTTATGAACGTATCGGTGTAATGGACCAAAAATTGGAAAAAATGTCTGTGAACTGCATAGAGAGGCAGCAGGGCCAGCGCCAGCACCATGCAAACCTGGGCAAGTCCCAGGGCCCCCAGCTGCTGGGAGGGCCCACTCGTGGCCAAGCCCCCGTCCCAAGTAGCCTGGCCGTGCCAGGTGCTGGCACTGTAAACCGGCACTCCGTGTGCTGCAGGACGCTGCTGTGCGTATCTGCATGGCTGCAGCAACACGTTCCGATAGCGTCCCGTTCATAACGTGATGCTAGCAAACATGGGGCGGCCCTGGTCTGATAGCATATGCCATTTGCAATCAAGCCGAGGGCTGCCCCATGTGCGCTAGCGTGGCGTTATGAATGCAACGCAAGCGGAACATGTGACCACGGGATGAAACGCTGTTTCTGACAAGGTCCACCTGACCACGGACACGTGGACGAGTGCTGCCGGGCAGGGCCACTATATATCGCTGACGGCACATTGGGTTAACTTGGTGGAGGCTGGGACTATTACAGGGCATCACGGCGCAGACTGATCTGTGTCTGGCACCGCTGAACCTGAAGCCAGGCATGGTTGTGTGTGACAACGGCCGTAACCTGGTGGCGGCTCTGCAACTCGGCAGACTGACACATGTGCCATGCCTGGCCCATGTGTTAAATCTGATAGTTCAGCGTTTCCTCAAGACATACCCCAATCTGTCTGATTTGCTCACGAAGGTGCGCCGCATCGGTGCGCATTTCAGGAAGTCCAGCACAGATGCTGCCACTCTCAGGGCAGCGCAGCGCCGCCTCCAACTGCCCGCTCACCGACTGTTGTGCGACGTGCCCACGAGGTGGAATTCAACATTAACCATGTTATCCAGAGTTTACCAGCAGCGCAGAGCGATTGTAGACTGCCAGATGTCAACTTCCACCAGAACTGGTAGTCAGGTCAGTCAGCTTCCTCAAGTCTACAATGAGGAGTGGACGTGGATGTCTGATATCTGTCAGGTGCTGAGTAACTTTGAGGAGTCAACACAGATGGTCAGTGGCGATGCCGCCATCATCAGCCTCACCATCCCGCTGCTTGGCCTGTTGAAAAACTCTCTGGTCAGCATGAAGTCGGAAGCTTTGCGCTCGTCACAAGAGACGGGGGAAGAATATTCCCTTGTTGATAGCCAAAGCACCCTGAGGTCTGTTTCTCAGCGCATATCGGAGGAGGTGGAGGTGGAGGAGGATGAGGAGGAAGAGGAGGAGAATGTTGGCGAGACACAAGAGGGGACCATTGTTGAGTCCTTCACTGTTCAGCGTGTATGGGCAGAAGAAGAGGAGTTGGAGGAGTTGGAGGAGGAGGAAATGGACAGTCAGGCCAGTGAGGGGAGGCGTTAATCCAGCGGCTTGCTCTTTATGTGTATGGAAGCGCTAAGGGCTTAGTGATACAAGCAGAGGGGGAGGTAACTAAGCACGATACCAGCGGCTTGTTCTTTATGCGGACGGAAGCGCTTTACAAGCCGCCGGTATCGCGCGACAGCGTCCTTAGTTACCACCCTCTCCGCTTGCATCACTAAGATCGCGGTCACGTTATACCAGAGGCTTGTTCTTTATGCTCACAGAAGCGCTTTACAAGCCACTGTTATAACGGGACCGCGATCTTAGATCCGACTTAAATACAAAATCGACTTAAGTACAAACCGACAGTCCCTATCTTGTACGTAACCCCGGGACTGCCTGTATATCACAAATAGACTTATCTTTCTGTGCCACTTCTACACCAATGTCTACTCTGTGCCAGTCAGTGGTTATCCATAAACTGTAGGATACAATTTAAACTTCTCATTCGTATCCACACTTTCTCCCCAATTGGTCTGATAGATTGGCTAATGAGGGCTTCTCCATGAGGACCAAAATGTGGGAATGGGTCTACCAGGCTCGGACTGGCCCACAGGTAAATCAACTGGTAGGCCCCTGAGTTTGGTTGGCCCTGAGCCCTGCATGAGAGTTGTGCAATACATCATACATATATATATATATATATATATATATATATATATATATATATATATATATATAGATATAGATATTAATTATAGTTGATAGATATTATACTGGGTAGGTGAAAGTATGATATATATATATATATATATATATATACATCATACATTTCAACTACAATAGTAATAATATCTATCAAACTCCACAGTTTATCTTTAGATGACATATAAGTATGTTTCTCCAAGTATTCTTCCTCCCTGAGCCCTGTCATGATGCAGAGCCCAGTCACATTGCAGCATTTTCTACGCCTGAGGCCGGTAGGTGCATGCATTTCCGGATCATACAACTTGGAGGGCCGAAGATAAAGCAGATAAAGCAGGTTACTCCTAGGACCACAACAGTCCAAGTCGAGGGCTACAAAACAAAATATGGTTCAGTGTTTTAGGAACTTACAAATATATGAAGTAATAATTGCATGTAGCTGCACAGTGGTGGCCCAATGAAAAGATTTTATTGGTGTTCCTAAAGCATTCCAGACTGACACTGGGGTCTATATTGGAAAATTTTAACAGTTTTTTTATGTGTTTTTTAATTTTTTTTTTTTTTACTAAACCGTCATTATACCCATAAGTCATAGTTTTAGGATGGAGCTACCAGTACTAGTTATGTGGGCTAAACCCTGGCACATTTGAGTTTGACCTGACAACCGGTCTGTCAGGCCAAACTCATCTGTGTGCAACGGCCTTATCATTCTGGAATAATCATTCTGGATTAATGGGGTGCATAATCAACCAGGTCGTGGTTCAACGTAAGCTATACCTGATGCAGTACAACAAGAAGTTGTATAATTTACTGCTGTAGGCGATGTTTCGAGTGAGTGTGCGCTCTCTTAAGCCTTTGTACCCTACATTGGGCAAATTGGGTCCATATCTACCATACAACCCATAAGATCACTAGACAATAAACCTTTTAAATGAGATACAGAGGATAAGCTAAAAGTTACTGTGAATAATCCAGTACACCAAAAACACAGATACATATATATATGCCATTCCCTATTACTAGCCATGTTTATAGCACATTCCACACAGTAATCACTGCTTCCATTCTAAGTATACGAGGCTGTGTGCCTGTGCGGGCCTGCTCCGTTTCCATGGTGAAGCTTATCGATTGCTACGGATGGAAGGATGTAATGGTGCTCCATCCTAGGCCGCAGGAGGAAAAGGGCTGAAGCATTCACTGCTGGATGCTGTCAATGGGATGAAAACTATAGGTGTTGGCCAGATATGAGGTGATAGGGAACACCATAACATAGACAGACCTAGATTCCACAACCTTCTATCGATGCCAGCTGTGCCCAACTCTACTATATATATATATTAGTATATAGCTTAAAATAATAATTGCAAAGATTTTGCTCAAAACATGAACATTGGGGCACATTTACTAAGGCCCTCGCCCCAGTTTTCGGTCTGACACTTTCTTCTTTCACAAGTATGTAAGACTATTTTGTGTCGCACGCAGCTGCACTTGGCATCATGCGTCACAAATTAGGGAGCGTTCTGGAGCTCATTCCGACTGTGTTCCAGATTTATCATGCAAAGCCAGACATAAGTGTGTTGCAAGACCTATGTTACAGGGGTTTTCCCATGATTCACAGATCACGAAAATGAGGGGTCAGATGGGGTTCCAGGTACCTCAGTCGGAACCTTTAATCGCTCTTGGAGATTAATGGAGCATGACCGTTCTGCTCTATTCATCTCTATGGAGCTGACAGAGTGTGGCGCTCGACAATTTCAGTTGGCTCCATTGACACATATGGAGAAGAACGGTCATACGCGGCTGTCTGCCCCATTACTCTCATGGACCCCATCAGACCACCTATTTTTGTGATCTGTGGGGGTCTCATCACTGAAACCCCCACTGATCAGCAAGTTAGGCCCTGGTTTATGCTGCTAAAATTGCTTTATACATTATGCCCTACTGGTTCTAAAGGTGTCCAAAGTACAGAGGAAGGAACCAAGGATGAGCTGCAAGGGATTAATCCAGAAGATGTACAGAGTGGAGTATGCTATGCTTCAAATCAGCCAATGGAGTGAGAGGAAGGAGGAGGAGCGATGAGTAGGAGGAAGAGGAGGGGTTTTAGTTTAGTCACTATCTAATTTTTTGTTTTTCACGTGATTGCAGGTTTCTTTTGGAGGTATTTGAATCACTCTGGTAATTTTTCAGGTAACTTGTGTTTTCTCATACTTGTTTTTATAATTTTAATGGTCACAGCTTGAGCGGTGTTCATTCCATGCGCCCAAACTAAAGAATCTTTGGTTTGCGGGCACGCTGGCTCCGTGGTAGGCATTTTAAGCCAGGTAGAGGATGAAAAGTTTAAGAGAGAGTTGCTTCTTGGACACGGGATGATCTGTTTTATGATCATGGATTATGATTACAAGATTCATGTTAATAAAAGCTGCGGACCACCCCACATGATGCACAATGATCCAACGCATAGTTCAGTTTGACACCTGGATAAAGCGAGCCACCTTCTTGGTTGGATCAATTAGTTGAAAAATTGATCCAAAAGGAGGGTCCATTGTAAAGTTCAGGAGGAATTACAATCTCTGGATCATCCTATATTGGTCGATAAATCCAAGCATTATGATGGGAGCCTACTTCATATTACATACTTACTAGTATGTAAGTCCATGAAATAAAGACATTTAAAGGGAACCTGTCACCAGGAATGTAATTTTTAGCTGGTGAAAGGTTCCAATAGCTTATGTTTTGCTGATGCTAAAAAAAACGCCTACGTCAGCATTTTGAATAAGTTCAGTAGTTTATATAGGTTTAATTCACATTAACTAGCTTCCTATCAGCAGCATGTGGTGAGTCCTGAGGTGTGCCTGTGTCATTCTTCTCTCCTCCAATCTCCTCCAGCTCCCTCCCTCCTCCTGTCACGTGTATTGAGCAGGCAGTGATAGGAGGAGAGGAAGAATGCATGAGGAGACACAGGCACACACAGGCTGCAGCTGCCCCTTCCCCAGGACTCACTACACGCTACTGGAAGGATGGCAGGTAATGTGAATAGAACTATTATAAAGTACTGAAATGATTCAGAATGCTGACAAAGGCATTTTTTAAAAATCAGTATAGCATAGGCTACGTGAACCTGTCACCGCCTAAAAATCACATTCCTGGTGATGGGTTCACTTCAAGCCCCATAACCAGGGTCTAACCCAAATGTGGTAGGAACACCCACTTTGGGATTCTTATTAAAAATTCTGCATAGTTCTAGCAAACTGAAGACTTTTGATTATTAAGAAACTAAATGATTGTAAAACAGCATCTCAGGGTCACATGTAAATGCAACCATGAGGGACCACCACCCCCCATCGGTATTATACATATTGATATTTTTTCTTTAAATTTTTTTTTATGTATAAACTGTCTGCATTTACTGTCGCCGAGGGTGTTCCACCAGAAACATTCATCCATATATTTGCAATGCCCTGAAGCGCTCTATATTATACAAGCTGAGTCGGCAAGTCTCATTTTTTGACCTGTGAACTGAAATTTGCATGAAATTGTAAAGCATGGATAGGAAGGAAGAGTCTAACTCTTTATGTCCCAGTACCATTTGTAAGCATACGTCACCAATTATTATTATTATTATTTAGTTCTACATCTTGTAACAATAGAAGGAAGCGCACATATAATGACTGTTTGGTCTGGTCTATAAGGGAGTTCTGCAGTAAAGCTGCTTGAGGACATGAGATATTGTTGGCTGAGCTGATGTTGCTTGTTGGGCCCCATTTGTCCCTATTACAGGTCTGGTGCATATTATTTCACCATGGCTTTTATTTTTTGTGTGGAGACTGATCAATGTAACAGGAACCATAATTTGGATATTTGGTTTGGAGGTCCTCGTTGGCACTATATTGATAAATAAGCCTTCTCCATTGTAGCATCTGGTACTGTACTCATGGATAGTCACAAGAGAACGGTGCAAAACCAAAAAAAACTCCTCTAGGTTTACATATACTAATATTATCCTAAATTTCAGAGGAACTATTTGGCAGGTGAAACTGGTGTGGAAAGTGATGTCACAGAATGTAATAATAAATAAAGTGATGTCCCAGTACAGTGATGATACACAATAATCTCACAGTACAGAGATTATACACAAAGTGATGTCACAGTACAGGGATAATACACACAGTGATGTCACAGTACAGTCAGATCGGACCAACGAGAAAAGAACAGAAGTTTGAGCCCTGAAAGTTGTTCCATATCGTAAAAACACATGCGATTTTCTCCATATTGGTTTGTCAGGAAATTGAGCAAAATAAGAAAAAACTATATAAATGGGTAATTGGTATCACCGCAATCTAGTAGTGAAACCAGGAGAATAACGATAAAATATTATTTTTACGCTTACGGTGAGCGGGCGGAAACAAAAAATTCGAAGAACAACACAAAATAAAAATTGATGATTTTATTGTGTCCCCGTCTGAAATAGTATATTAAAATATCAGAAAGCTTTAGACTCCAACACATAAAATATCTATAATTGTATATCATCACCGTACATAATAAGCCCTAAAGATAAGCTCTCATAATGAAGCCCAATAATATGTGTGAAGAAGACGTTGCACGATGTATGGAAAAATCTGCATGTGTTCTCACACATATATTGTTTTTACATGCTTATTTTGTTCGCACCGTTCCGCGTGTATGCTCCGACAAGGTAAGAGAGTGTGCCGACCGAACATCTAGTATTCTATCTTCACTTGGTTCTTACTGTGGTTTTCACTAAATGATCTCGGTGTTACTGTGTCCATCGTTTTTATTCTATTCTTCACGTTGTCACTTTTCTGTTTTTTTAATTGAAATGCTCGATCTCGAGAAGAACCTGGGGGCGGCTCTGCAACTCGGCAGACTGACACATGTGCCATGCCTGGCCCATGTGTTAAATCTGATAGTTCAGCGTTTCCTCAAGACATACCCCAATCTGTCTGATTTGCTCACGAAGGTGCGCCGCATCTGTGCGCATTTCAGGAAGTCCAGCACAGATGCTGCCACTCTCAGGGCAGCGCAGCGCCGCCTCCAACTGCCCGAGTAGGAGGAAGAGGAGGGGTTTTAGGTTTAGTCACTATCTAATTTTTTGTTTTTCACGTGATTGCAGGTTCTTTTGGAGGTATTTGAATCACTCTGGTAATTTTTCAGGTAACTTGTGTTTTCTCATACTGTTTTTATAATTTTATGGTCAACAGCTTGAGCGGTGTTCATTCCATGCGCCCAACTAAAGAATCTTTGGTTTGCGGGCACGCTGGCTCCGTGGTAGGCATTTTAAGCCAGGTAGAGGATGAAAAGTTAAGAGAGAGTTGCTTCTTGGACACGGTGATCTGTTTTATGATCATGGATTATATTACAAGATTCATTGTAATAAAAGCTGCGGACCACCCCACATGATGACACAATGATCCACGCATAGTTCAGTTTGACACCTGGAAAGCGAGCCACCTTCTTGTTGGATCAATTGTTGAAAATTGATCCAAAAGGAGGGTCCATTGTAAAGTTCAGGAGGAATTACCATCTCTGGATCATCCTATATTGGTCGATAAATCCAAGCATTATGATGGAGCCTACTTCATATTACATACTTTACTAGTATGTAAGTCCATGAAATAAAGACATTTAAAGGGAACCTGTCACCAGGAATGTAATTTTTAGCTGGTGAAAGGTTCCAATAGCTTATGTTTTGCTGATGCTAAAAAAAACGCCTACGTCAGCATTTTGAATAGTTCAGTAGTTTATATAGGTTTAATTCACTATAACAGCTCCTATCAGCAGCATGTGTGGTGAGTCCTGAGGTGTGGCCTGTGTCATTCTCTCTCCTCCAATCTCCTCCAGCTCCCCTCCCTCCTCCTGTCACGTGTATTGAGCAGGCAGTGATAGGAGGAGAGAGAAGAATGCATGAGGAGACACGGCACACGGCTGCACTGCCCCTTCCCCAGGACTCACTACACGCTACTGGAAGGATGGCAGGTAATGTGAATAGAACTATTATAAAGTACTGAAATGATCAGAATGCTGACAAAGGCATTTTTTAAAATCAGTATAGCATAGGCTACGTGAACCTGTCACCGCCTAAAAATCACATTCCTGGTGATGGGTTCACTTCAAGCCCCATAACCAGGTCTAACCCAAATGTGGTAGGAACACCCCTTGGGATTCTTATTAAAATTCTGCATAGTTTCTAGCAAACTGAAGACTTTTGATTATTAAGAAACTAAATGATTGTAAAAACAGCATCTCAGGTCACATGTAAATGCAACCATGAGGGACCACCACCCCCATCGGTATTATACATATATATTTTTCTTTAAATTTTTTTTTATGTATAAACTGTCTGCATTTCTGTCGCCGAGGGTGTTCCACCAGAAACATTCATCCATATATTGCAATGCCCTGAAGCGCTCTATATTATACAAGCTGAGTCGGCAAGTCTCATTTTTTACCTGTGACTGAAATTTGCTGAAATTGTAAAGCTGGATGGAAGGAAGAGTCTAACTCTTTATGTCCCAGTACCATTTGTAAGCATACGTCACCATTATTATTATTATTATTTAGTTCTACATTTGTAACAATAGAAGGAAGCGCACATATAATTCGTTTGGTCTGGTCATAAGGGAGTTCTGCAGTAAGCTGTCTTGAGGACATGAGATATTGTTGGCTGAGCTGATGTTGCTTGTTGGGCCCCATTTGTCCCTATTACAGGTCTGTGGCATATTATTCACATGGCTTTTATTTTTGTGTGGAGACTGATCAATGTAACAGGAACCATAATTTGGATATTTGGTTTGGAGGGTCCTCGTTGGCACGTCTTGATAAATAAGCCCTTCTCCATTTAGCATCTGGTAACTGTACTCATGGATAGTCCAAGAGAACGTGCAAAAACAAAAAAAACTCCTCTAGGTTTACATATACTAATATTATCCTAAATTCAGAGAACTATTTGGCAGTGAAACTGGTTGGAAAGTGATGTCCACAGAATGTAATAATAAATAAAGTGAAGGTCCCAGTACAGTGAGATACACAATAATCTCACAGTACAGAGATTATACACAAGTGATGTCACAGTACAGGGATAATACACACAGTGATGTCACAGTACAGGGATAATACACACAGTGATGTCACAGTACAGGGATAATACACACAGTGATGTCACAGTACAGGGATAATACACATAGTTATATCACAGTACAGGGATAATACACACAGTTATGTCACAGCACAGGGATAACACACACAGTGATGTCACAGTACAGGTATAATACACACAGTGATGTCACAGCACAGGGATAATACACACAGTGATGTCACAGCACAGGGATAATACACACAGTGATATCACAGTACAGGGATAATACACAGTGATGTCACAGCACAGGGATAATACACACAGTGATGTCACAGTACAGGGATATACAACAAGTGATGTCACAGTACTGGAATAATACACACAGTGATGTCACAGTACAAGGATAATACACACAGTGATGTCACAGTACAGGGATAATACACGCAGTGATGTCACAGTACATGAATAATACACACAGTGATGTCACAGCACAGGGATAATACACATAGTGATGTCACAGTACAGGGATAATACACACAGTGATGTCACAGTACAGGGATAATACACACAGTGATATCACAGCACAGGGATAATACACACAGTGATGTCAAAGTACAGGGATAATACCACAGTATGTCAGTACAGTGATAATACATACAGTGAATGTTCACAGTACAGGAATAATACACCCAGTGATGTCACAGTCAGAATATACACGCAGTGATGTCACAGTACAGGATAATACACACAGTGATGTTCACAGTAACAGGGATAATACACACAGCGATGTCACAGTACAGGGATAATACACACAGCGATGTCACACGTACAGGGATAATACACAGTGATGTCACATCATGGATAATACACACAGTGGATTATCACAGTGCAGGGATATACACACATGATGTCACAGTACAGGGAAATACACACAGTGATGTCACAGTTCAGGGATAATATACACAGTGATGTCCACAGTACACTGATAATACACACAGTGATGACACAGTACAGGGATAATACACACAGTGATGTCACGTACAGGATAATCGCACAGTGATGCCCCTGAGTATAATGTCCCAAATTGTGCCACCCCCTCCAATAATGGCCCCTTCCTGTGGACTCCTCTCTGTTTAATGTCTCTTCTGGGTGCCATGCCCCATATAATGTCTTCATTTCTGTAGCCCTCTTTATGTAGCCCTCGTGAATGGGCCACCATATTTACTATAGTCCCCCCAGAAAACTGACTGAGACTATAGCAAAAAACTCTACCGTTTCAGACCTGACCGGAGCCTCTTAGTAGATATGGGCAACGTATTGGTAACAGGGGGAACTTTAAGACTGGCGTACAAAATACCGGCTCTACTGGGTGACCCCCACGGTGTTATTTATCAGCCATTTTGTTAGGCTTAGCCCATCTATAAGAATTCCTCCATATGAAAGGGTTCCCCTATTATGGAACTACCAGACACTATATAATGCCCCGGTTTAATTCTATAGTGCCAAATTTTTCCATTTCTAAAAGACATCAATAACTTTCAGTCTCAGTGATGACAAATACTACACTCTGATTGTAGTATATTGGCGCAGAAGGACATAAATCTGCATCGCAGGCGGAAGGTAATGATCGGACTATGACAAATCTTTTCATCAACCATCGTACATATCTTTCAGTTACCCACAGGAAGGAAACTATTACTGATAGAAACCTTCAATTCCCGCTGTTTAACCCTTACTACACTGCCACTAGAATTCATTTTGGGTCTTCCTTATGGTAACCTGAAATTAGATTTTTTTCCACAAAAACCTTTCAGAATAATATCACACAAGCTATGAGATAGGAACACTTAATCAGGATCATTAACCAAATACTTCACCAACTTTGTTAGCATTGTTGATTCTGGCATAGTTCTGGCCTCCGATAAGTGCTGTTAGTTTCGCTCTCCCAATATGCTAATTGGGCGACCTACTGTCAGGTGGAGAGTCCCAGACTGAAGAACACAATCCTACACCATCCCCCTTGCTTAGCTCACATGTATTATCTCTGTACTGTGACATCGCTGTGTGTATTATGCCTGTACTGTGACATCACTGTGTGTATTATCGCCTGTACTGTGACATCACTGTGTATATTATCCCTGTACTGTGACATCACTGTGTGTATTATCCCTGTACTGTGACATCAATCACTGTGCGATATCCTGTACGGACATCACTGTTGGTGTATTTTATCCCTGTAACTGTGTCATCACTTGTGTATTGATCAGTGTACTGTGGACATCACTGTGTATATTTATCCTGACTGTGACATCACTGTGGTGTATTCTCCCGTACTGTGACATCATGTGGTATATCCCTGCACGTGATAATCCACTGTGTGTATTATCCAGTGATTGTGACATCACTGTGATTATCCCTGTACGGGACATCGCTGTGTGTATTATCCTGTACTGTGACAGCGCTGTGTGTATTATCCCTGTACTGTGCATCACTGTGTGTATTATCCGTGTACTGTGACATCACTGCGTGTATATTCTGACGTGACATCACTGGGTGTATTATTCCTGTACTGGAAATTCACTGTATGTATTATCATGTATGGGACATTACTGTGGTATTATCTGTTACTTTGACATCACTGTGTGTAGTATCCCTGTGCTGTGATCATCACTGTGTGTATTATCCCCTGTACTGTACATCACTGGTGTATTATCCTGTACGTGACATCACTATGTGTATTATGCCTGTGCTGTGACATATGTGTGTATTGATCAGGTACTGTGACATCACTGCGTTATTATCCCTGTACTGTGACATCACTGTGTGTATTATCCTGTACTGTGAATCAATGTGTGTATTATTCCAGTACTGTGACATCCACTGTGTTGTCTATACCTGATAATGTGGACATCACTGTGTGTATGATCCCTGTTGCGTGACATCACGGGTATTATCCCTGTACTTAGGATATACTGGGTATTATCCCGGGCTGTGACATCACTGTGTGTATTATCCCTGTGCTGTACATAATGTGTGTATTATACTGTAACTGTGCTACTGGGTGTGTTATTCCCTGTGCTGTGACATAACTGTGTGTATAGTCCCTGTACGGTGATATAACTAGTGTATTATCCCTGTACTGGACATCACTGTGTGTATTATCCCTGTACTGTGGACGTCACTGTGTGTATTATCCCTGTACTGTGACATTCACGTGTGTATGATCCCTGTACTGTGACATCACTTTGTTGTATAATCTCTGTACTGTGAGATTATGTGTCATCCACTGTACGGCGACCCACTTTATCTATTATTACATCTGTGTACATCACTTTCCAACCAGTTCACATGCCAAATAGTTCTCTGAAATTTAGGATATATTAGTATATGTAAACCTAGAGGAGTTTTTTTGGTTTTGTTTTTTTTTGTTTACACGTTTCTGGACATCCATGAGTACAGTACCAGATGCTAAATGGAGAAGGGCTTATTTATTCAAGACGTGCCAACGAGGACCCTTCCAAACCAAATATCCAAATTATGTTCCGGTACATTGATCACGTCTTACACACAAAAATAAAGCCATGTGAAAATAATATGCCACAGACCTGTAAAGGACAAATGGGGCCCAACAAGCAAACATCAGCTCAGCCAACAATATCTCATGTCTCAAGACAGCTTACTGCCGAATCTCCCTTATGACACCAGACCAAACGTAATTATATGTGAGCTTCCTTCTATTGTTACAAGAGGTAGAACTAAATAATAATAATAATAATGGTGACGTATGCTTACAAAATGGTACTGGGGACATAAAGAGTTAAGATCTTCCTTCCGATCCAGGCTTTACAATTCAGCAAAATTTCAGTCACAGGTAAAAAATGAGGACTTGCCGATCAGCTTGTATACTAGAGCGATTCAGGGCATTGCACAAATATATGGATGAAATGTTCTGGTGGAAACACCCCGGCGACAGGAAATGCAGACAGTTTGATACATAAAAAAAAATTTAAAGAAAAAATATAAATATGTATAATACCGATGGGGGTGGTGGTCCCTCATGGTGATTTACATGTGACCTGAGATGCTGTTTTACAATCATTTAGTTTCTTAATAATCAAAAGTCTTAGTTTTGCTAGGAAATATGCAGAATTTTTAATAAGAATCACAAGGGGTGTTCCTACACATTTGGGTTAGACCATGGTTATGGGGCTTGAAGTGAACCCATCACCAGGAATGTGATTTTAGGCGGTGACAGGGTTCACGTAGCCTATGCTATTACGGATTTTAAAAATGACTTTGTCAGCATTCTGAAATCATTTCAGTACTTTATAAGAGTTCTATTCACATTAACTGCCATCATCCAGTAAGGGGTAGTGAGTCCTGGGGAAGGGGCAGTGCAGCCGGGTGTGCCGTGTTCCTCATGCATTCTTACTTCTACTCCTATCACTGCCTGCTCAATACACGTGACAGCGAGGAGGGAGGGGAGCTGGAGGAGATTGGAGGAGAGAAGAATGGACACAGGCCACACCTCAGGACTCACCACACATGCTGCTGAAGGACGCTCGTTATAGTGAATTTTAAACCTATATAAACTATGAACTATTCAAATATGCTGACGTAGGCGTTTTTTTGCATCAGCAAAACATAAGCTATTGGAATCCTTTCACCAGCTAAAAATTACATTCATGGTGACAGGTTCCCTTTAAAGTCTTATTATGGACCTTACATACTAGTAAAGTATGTAATATGAATAGGCTACCATCACCTAATATTGGATTTAGCGACCAATATAGGGATGATCCAGAGATGGTAATTCCTCCTGAACTTACAATGACCCTCCTTTTGAGATCAATTTCAACAATGATCCAAACAAGGAAGGTGGCTCGCTTGTCCAGGGTCAAACTGAAGATGCGTGGATCATTGTGTAATGTGGGGTGGTCCGCAGCTTTTATTAAATGAATCTTGTAATAATAATCCATGATCATAAACAGGATTTCAGTCCAGTTTCCACGAAGCAAACTCTCTCTTAAACTTTCATCCTTTACCTGGCTTAAAATGCCTACCACGGAGCACAAGCGTGCCCGCAAACCAAAGATTCTTTAGTTTGGGCGGCATGGAAGAACACCGCTCAAGCTGTATGACATAAAAATTATAAAAACACGTAGGAGAAAAACACAAGTTACCTGAAAAAATTTACAGAGTGATTCAAATACCTCCAAAAGAACCTGCAATCACGTGAAAACAAAAAATTAGATAGTGATAAACTAAAACCCTCATCTTCCTCCTACTCGGGATAATACACACAGTTGTTATATCACAGTACAGGGATTAATACACACAGTTATGTCACAGCACAGGGGAGAACACACACAGTTATGTCACAGTACAGGATATAATACACACAGTGATGTCACAGCACAGGGATAAACACACAGTGATGTCACAGCACAGGATAATACACACAGTGAATCACCGTACAGGGATAATACACAGTGATGTCACAGCACAGGGAATACACACAGTGAGTCACAAGCCTACAGGGGATAATACAACCAGTGATGTCACAGTACCGGATAATACACAACAGTGAGTCACAGAGACAAGGTAAACACACAGTTGAGTCAAGTACAGGGATAATACACGCAGTGGATGGTCACAGTACATGAATATAACACAAGTGATGTCACAGCAAGGGATAATACAACATAGTGATGTCACAGTACAGGGAAATACACACAGTGATGTCACAGTACAGGGATAATAAACACAGTGATATCACAGCACAGGGATAATACACACGTGATTGTCACAGTACAGGAGGATAATACACCAGTAATGTCACAGTAAGGATTATACATACAAGTGATGTCACAGTAGATAATACACACAGTGATGTCACAGTACAGGAATAATACACGCAGTAGTGTCACAAGTACAAGGTAATACACACCGTGATGTCACAGTACAGGGATAATACACACAGCGATGTCACAGTAAAGGGAAATCACAGCGAGTCACAGTACAGGGATAATACACACAGTGATGTACAAAATGGGATAGACACACAGTGATATCACAGTGCAGGGAATATCACACAATGATGTCACAGTACAGGGATAATCACACAGTGATGTCCAGTACAGGGATAATATACACAGTGATGTCACAGTACAATGATAATATCACAATAGTGATGACACAGTACAGGGATAATACACACAGTGGTCACAGACAGGGATAATACGCACAGTGAGTAACAGTACAGGGAAATACACACAGTGATGTCACCAGTACAGGGATAATACACACAGTGATGTCACAGTACAGAGATTAGATACACAGTGAGACAGGAGAACAGGAATGATACTTGCAGTGACATGGCAATAGACTTGGTCTGTCACAGGACTAATGAAGAAGGGGAATATTAAAGCGGCAATGCCTCAAAACAGGAATAATCAGCACATGGATGTGATAGATAGGATAATAAATGCATTATTCTGCCAAATGACAAAACCCAGCCGCGCTACAACAACAGTGTACATTATTATTCCTGTACCACTTTATTCAATTTTATGATCCCATCCATTTAGGACTGACCCAGGCATGAAAGCGTTCGGAAACCAATAACAGTTTTTGCATTAGAGACGCAAATGAAGATCAAACACAGACGCGTGTAATCTATTATGCCAAACAAAGTGAAACCAGAGATGAAAAGCCGTCTTCAGTCTACACGGAACAATGAATATGATATGAAGGAACAAAAAAAAAAAAAAAAAGAAAAATATTACAACAGGAAACAAAAACTTTGTGGAGCGTCGGAGGAAATGTAGAATGCAAATATCGAAAACGCAACGGCGGGGCGTGTGCATGTCAGCGAGGGTGGTCTGGGTCTATTAGGCACAATCATGGACACCTAAGTTTTGTGCTTTGCATCTATGATGAAATATTGCAGCGTTCTCCTCTGCGCTTGTATTTCCCTCATTTCCCTTGTTGAGTTGTGACATTTAGGTATTAAATCACTTAGGTCCTATGACAAAACCACAATGCAGCGGTTTGCGGTATGTAATACCAGCGCCCGCTTTTACTGATCCGCGCCGCTTCTTCTGCCTCTGTCTATTACTGCTTTGCATGTTTAGCATTTTTCTGTGTTCTTATATTACGGAGAGTTACATACAGTGGAAATGATGGTTACCCCAGGGGTCCCCAGTATCATCATGATGTCTGCTCTCTGTAGTTACTTGGGTTGCACTTTACTATATTGCGTGCAGTTAAATCCATCATCTTCCTGAAAATGGCGATTATAGAACAAGGGTTTTTAGCCCCATGCTTGCCGCGCTAAGTTTTTAAAAAATATCGCAAATCTGAGAATTCTGCCCTTCATAGGCTACATGACCAGCTTCCCATTGGCCCTTGTGCCAATATGCGGCTGTTCAAGTTGGCAGCATGTTCAAGACACCGGCTTAAAAGTTACCCTTACCCGATACTTTAGATATTTCATTTTCTAATATGTTCTAATGAACACTTTTTGGTTTCCATAAAGTCCCCTGTGTCCTGGGATCGTTATGACTCAACCTATTGGAACCTTAGTAACTGAACCTTAAGGGTTTACATTACAGAGAGGTCAGCCACCTACTATCCCCTACTTACATCCACTCTCCCTTTATTCCTTGATGACCTATTGTATTTCATTTTTCATTTCCCACCAGGGACGGCACCAGCACTGAGCATACGCGGGCAAATCACCACGGCCCAGAGATGCTAGGTGAGGGGACGGGGTCCACATACAGTTGTACATAAGGCTCCCTGGTGTTAGTGGGACACTATATATAAATACCACTGCGGGGGTGCTATATGTAAATAATAGTTACTCAATACCAGATGGGTACTGTAATATAATATAACCATGATGGGGGATGTATATAATAAACATATGGGGCGTATATAAAATACCATAGAGGGCTGTGGTAAATACATGGTGATATAAAATAACCTTGAGGGGGATGTTATATAAATAACCACGGGTGGGAGCATTAATTTGTTACTGATCTATAGATTAGGCTTAAAACATAAAGTTCGAGGCTGGGATGAGTTGGTGTTAGTACATAGAACTACTTATGTTAATAGAATAACAAATACCTCTATATGGATGTTGCTTCACCAGGCGTATGGTTGTTATGTATCATCCACACATATTTAAGACCGACGTAAAACCTGAGGGGCTTTCATATAAAAATAACCATAAGGGGGCCGATAGAAAATAACCATGAGGGGTCTGTATACTAAAAACAACATAAGGAGGCTGTAATAAAACAACATGAGGGGCTGTTATATAAAATACACCATGAGGGGGCTACTGTATATAAAAACCATAAGGCCTATAAATAACAAAGGGGCTTAATAACAAATAAGCTGATAAAAATAGGCGTATAAAATAACCATGAGGGGCTGATATAACCCATAAAGCGTCATAAACATAGCTAAATATCAGGAGGGCGTATAAATATAACCATGGAGGGCTGTATATAAAATACCATGAGGGGGCTGTATATTACAAATAGAGGGGGGGCTGTATATAAATAACCATGAGGGGCTGCATACAAAAACCCATGATGGGCTGTATATAAAATACACATGGAGGTAGGGCTGTATCTAAAATAACCATGATGGGCTGCAGATAAAAAACCATGAGGGCTTGTATATAAATTAATCATAGGGGGACTGTTATATATAAAATAACCATGATGGGCTGTATATCGATATAACCACTGAGGGGGCTTCATTAAAGAACCCAGCTAGGGGCTGTATATAAAATAACCATTAGGGGGCTGTATATAAAATAACATGAGGGGGCTGATATATAAAAAACCCATGAGGGACTATTAAAATAACAAAGGGGCTGTATATAAAAAACCATGAGGGGGATGTATATAAAAAACCATGAGGGCTGTATATAAACAAACCACTAAGAGGAAGATGTATATAAACACCATGAAAGGGCTTATATAATAAGCATGACGGGCTGTATATAAAATATCATAAGGGGATGTATTACATAACCATGGAGGGGGTGCAATAAAGAAAAACCCATGTAAGGGGCGTCATATATAAAAACCATAAGGGGGCAATATATAACAATAACGATGAGGGGTCTTTATATTAAAAAAAAACAGAGGGGGCTTGTAGATAAATAACCATGAGGGGTACTTTATATAAAAAAACACATGAGGTGGGCTGTATATTAAAAAACCAGAGGGGCTGTATATCAAACAACACTAGGGAAGCTGTGATAAAATCCATGAGGGCTGTATAAAAAACCAGAAGGGGCTGTATTTAAAAAAAACAAACTATGGAGAGGATGTATATAAAAAACATCGGGGGCTTAGTACACTCCCGGCCACTAGTAACGGGTTGGACCCCCTTTTGCCCTTCGAAAATGCCCTCAATTTCTTCGTGGCATGATTCAAACAGGGTGCTGGAAGTCACTATCCTCAAGATTTTGGATCATTATTGACCTGATGGATCACACCGTTGCCGCAGATTTTGTTCGGCTGCACATCCAGTATGCCAATCTCACAGTTCACACCACAATCCCCAAAGATGCTCTATGGAGTTGAGATCTGGTACTGATGGAGGCCACTTTGAGTACAGTTGAAGAACTCTTGTCATTGTTCAAGAAACCGTCTGAGATGTTCCAGCTTTATGACATGCACATTAGCCTGCATGAGAAAGTACCATAGATGTTACAGGGTACAATTGTGGTCATAAAGGGATGAACATGGTCAAACAATACCAGGTAGCTGTGGCGTTGGTACCAAGAGGGGCCCAAAGCGTGAAGAAAAATCATTCCCCACACCAGGGACACCACCACCACCAGCCTGACCCGCTATACAAGGCGGATGGATCCAGCTTTCTGTTGTTGGACGCCAAATTCTGACCCTACCATCCGAAGGTCGCAGCAGAAATCGAGACCACAGACAGGCAACGTTTTTCAGTCTTCTACGTCTAATTTCGGGAAGCTTGTTGCAAATTGTAGCCCTCATTTCCTGTTCTTGAGCTGAGAAGGAAGTGGGCACCGGTTGTGGTATCTGGCTGCGGTAGCACCATCTGCCTCAAAGTTCAACGTACTGTGCATTCAGAGTATGCTCTTTGTCTACCTTGGTTTGTAATGGGTGGCTATTTGAGTCACTGTTGCTTTCTATCAGATCGAACCGTCTGCCCATTTTTCTCCCTTTTCTGACCTCTGGCATCAACAGCATTTTCTCCGCCACAGTACTGCCGCCACTGGATTTTTTTTGTTTTTTTTCTCTTGTTCGGACCTTCATTGGGAAACCTAGAAGATGGTTGTGCGTGAAAATTCCCAGTAGATTCAGCAGTTATAAATTAAATACCCTAGCCCTTCTAGGGCCCAAAACGCACCTCACACGTCAAAGGCCTCAAATACCTTTCTTCCCCATACTGATGCTCGGTTTGAAGTGCAGGATATTGTCTTGATATGTCTACATGCCTAATGCACTGAGTTGCCGCCATTGATTGGCTGATGTATTAAAGAAATTTAGTTTTAACGCAGTTGGACAGGTGTACCTAATAAAGTGCCGGTGAGTGTGATAAAATAACCTAGAAGGGGGCTGTATTAAAATAAACCAAAGGGGGCTGAGACTAAAACTAACCATGAGGGGGCGTAAATATAACATAACCCATGAGGGGGCTGTTTGCAATTGATAAACGGATTAATATTTTAGGGAACATGTGACTGTCTTTGTTCGAATTTTAAATCCCTCATGTGAGTCACTGCAAAGGGCCACTGAAGCTAATGTCGCCCATGGGGCCACTGAAAACTTGCGTAACAAGTATGTGAAAGGATATCTACCATCAGTTTTTTACTGATATTTAGATTGTGGTCCTATAGAGAGTTCCTGAGGAACCGATGATCCTCAACTTCTTATGTTTGACTCTATATGCTAGCCTGATTTATAAAAGTTTATACAAATTACAACTTGGACCCTCCCAGCTCCATCATCTTGCATACTCAGATGCATCGTATTTCAATTTATGTGTACTACCTCCTTACAGTCACATCCAGTCCCTCCCCCAAGCGCATAGAGAAAGGGGAATGGACGGGACCCAGGAGGTACCGGTAGCGCTAGCAGAAGTACATGATTATAATATGAGGCTCCCTGAGGCGTTTAAGGTGCTGGATTGTGATATAGTTTCTGGGACATGGCGATGGGTTCGTGGCGTCCCAGCCACCTGAATTGTCCGGGCGAGCTAACCATGCGCCTGTAAAAAACAGGGGCCCAGCACGGAGACCACAGCTCTATAGTTTTTTTTCTAAGCAGCCAGCCACCTCCAATTATTTCTTAATCACTCCGACAACCCCTTTATATATAAAAAACGGTATTGGTATTGTCCTTTTAAAATACAGGCCACGTTATTAAGTATCAGGTGCATATGATTTTCCATGGCCAACAACCACAATGAATATACTCAGTAAAATTTTTGAACTTTTAGGCTGCGGCCCTGGAGGTAACTCATCTCTTTTGTCCCTATATTTGACTATTAAATAATGGAGAATATTTAATAATCTGTTGACAAAGGGGATTACGGACTTTTACTGCCTATGACCCTCCTATTTTCTTTCCAACGAGGGGCCTATCATTTTCACTAGTGCAATCGCATTTCAATGTATTAAACCAGTATGTGGTATATCCCGAGAACTTGCTTATTTCCATTACATTACTAGCACACAACCTTATTGACCCGCGTCTTATCATCAATGCGCCGTCTGTTTGTTTTTCGAAAGCACTGAGTCCATTTAAGGCATTTGATGCTGTGATGGGCAAAGTCACATTGACATTTTCTCAATGATGAGACTGAGGCTCTTATAATTACCATATTGAGAGGTTGCTGCCATATTTGTAGTTTTCATGTTGAATGGGTGTGGTTTTGGAAGTAAAAAAAAATCTTCTTGTTAGATTGTTATTTTAAGGTTTTTGTGAACTATAGGTATATTTTTTTCAGGGAGTGATAGCGTTCTAGCTAAGTAGTTCCATGCCAGCTTGATAAGAGCAGTGGATATGAGTTGTCCGAAAGGATTTGTCTAAATTTTTCAAAACGTTTCGCTTCAGGTCAAAGTACTATTGGTCGAACCAGCACAGATATAATACACACAGTGATGTCACAGTACAGAGATTATACACACAGTGATGACACAGTTCAGGGATAATACACACAGTGATGTCACAGCACAGGGATAATACACACAGTGATGTCACAGTACAGAGATAATACACAGTGATGACACAGTTCAGGGATAATACACACAGTGATGTCACAGCACAGGGATAATACACACAGTGATGTCACAGCACAGGGATAATACACAGTGATGTCACAGTACAGGGATAATACATACAGTGATGTCACAGTACAGGGATAATACATACAGTGATGTCACAGTACAGATATAATACACACAGTGATGTGACAGTACAGGGATAATACACACAGTGATGTCACAGTACATGGATAATACACACATTGATGTCACAGTACAGGGATAATACACACAGTGATGTCAC